>OU862893.1:2510000-5010000 GCA_917880725.1 Selenia dentaria | reverse complement strand
GAGGCTGGGTTCTAAGAGCCATTCTAATTCTTAACACTAATGTTGAAGCAATGAGCTATTGAGGAATAAGCAATTTGTGAATACACGAGGTGTGGTGCGTCAGCGCCCCTATTTGAGGAATAATCCGGTGTCGCCCGGTTAGACCTACATGTGGAAAAGTCCTTTCGAGGAAATTAAGCAGTTCATTGAAAACGCATATCACAGACGTGAACGTGACGTGAAGTAACATAGCTTACTATTGCGTTTCAGTCGGTTTGTGGGAGGTTCTGGAGGCCCAATTCCCCTCTCTTCTTCCCCCTCCTCATCCTCCACCCTCACCCTTTCTGTTCCTTCCTCAAAGGTCGGCAACGCTCTCTGATATTGCGGATGTCCGTGGGCGACTGTATCACTTACCATCAGGTGAGCCGCTTGCTCGTTTGCCAACCTATCCCATAAAAAAACATTGCCGTGCCCGTGCATACAAAATTTCCCATATATATGACTAGAGTGATAATACCACACTCATTTGTTTTATGAGGCATTGAAAGAGCCTATAACGAGTCACTCGTCACCTTGAAATAAATCAATGTTACTTTGTTATTAAAGCCGACTGCTTTCTTTATAACCAAGATATAATTACGTACGCGTAATCTTCTGATTACGCCATACCTTTACCAAATATAATGGCCAGATGCACCGCCCACCTCCACTAATGTCTACAGGTTTTTCGAACTTAATTCAAGTAGATATGATTTATTTGATATGAATTAATAGAAGGCTCTTTCGACTCATGTTTCGGTATGCCTTCTTTTCGGGTTGATCAATCTATGTTTTATTGTTTGAGGTCATGGAACTACGACGTACTTAGCCGTGATTCTGTAAGAGGTATCTTTTTACTAAGACTAAATACCCTATTCTTCTCCAACGTCTAACCTCTTGCAAGAACAAAACTTTTTTTGTTAATATGTTTGATATTCAATGGTAAAGATTTAACGATTAAAAGTTTTAAAATATAGAGGTACTAATAATATAGAGGAAAAGTTTGTATTTTTGTATGTAACGAAATAATTTAAAAATTACTGGACCGATTTCAAAACTTATTTGGCCGTCAGAAAGCTACGTTACTAAGTAACATAGACTATATATTTTGATTCGTCATCATTAGCATCCATCACCATGCAGGCGAAAACGGCGGCGCGCCGCTAGTTTAATTTATTCAGACAGCTTTCCAAAAGTAACAAGAGAAATACGTACTGTTTGAAAACATTCAATATGAACATCAGCTATGAAGATGTCTAAGGTTGTAAAGGGTGCTGTAGCGGATGAAACAGGGCAAAAAATAATGTCTCGTGAGACGAGCACAGTGATTTACACCAGAAAACTTTAGTTCAAAGCTGACCCTGCACCTATAGGCTGAACATAGTGCTTGACATCCCTCAAACCTTCGTGCGCGAGTCCGACTTGCACTTGGCCGGTTTTTTAGTATTTGTTGTTATAGCGGCAACAGAAATACATCATCAGTGAAAATTTCAACTGTCTAACTATCACGGTTCATGAGAGCCTGATGACACACGGACAAACAGACAGATGGACAGCGGAGTCTTAGTAATCGATCTTGTTTTACCCTTTGGGTACAGAACCCTAAAACTAAGCGATAAGTTTGACTTGTAATTTTAGTATCAATAATCTTTACCGTCTGCTTAAGTCGGCCTGACACTTAGAAATTATAATGAGAAATACATATTCGGCTACTGTATAACGGATACAAGATTTATAGCTGTTAATAAAGCAATTATATTGATCTATGAATGTATTTAAGTACTTCGGTTCGTTAATAACTGTTTAGGTTTGAGTTCAGGTGAGTTAAGTGTCGTAATAACCTATGAAAGTATTTTGGTATGGGTGAGGAAATGGTGGGATTCCCTGTGTTGCGAAAACTAGTTCTCTTCCTCTCTTAGGGATGCGTTAAATTAACAAATTTTGGCAATATCCTATTACTTAAATAGCGGAATTACAAATAAAAAAAATAAAAAAAGATAGTCACAGATAAGGACTGCTTTAATTTTTTTTTGTAATATATATAAAAAAGGGTAGGTAGACAAATGTTTCTGATCCGGGTATGGTCCTTAAGTGCCAATTGACGCAGACTTCTCACTCAGATATTTCTTACATTTACATACAAGCACAACTCACTGGCGCCTTGCCAACAATACCAGCCATCATCGATCAGCGTTGTACGATTACCGTACATTATAGTCTTAATAAAATTGCATTTAGTATGAGCCGTATGACAGATGGACATGTTGCGGATAAAGGAAGATTAACCAGGTTAATAAGGTAGTCAGGATTTGATGGAATTACTGTGTACTCCTGTCTTGGTTGGTAATCGTATCTTATTTGTTGAACTCCAAAACCATTATTGCCAACCTATTGTGTTGTATACTCATAATATAATATTGTACAAAGAGCAGTAGTATGAAATCATTGTCACTTTTTTTTAATTATGATAACTTTCAAGATCACCACAATACTCCAAGACCTCTCTTTGGATACTGTGAGTGACTACTGCTTGTTTTTAATTAGAAATACGGGGATTACTCATGTAATATTTATCTGATAGGTCCGACTATAGTTTCGATGGTGTCTCGCTTAGCACTGAGCGCACACAGTGCTAAGCGAGACGTCATCAACGCGGGCGTCCCGAATATTCCTTGAAAAAGACCACCGAATGTGGTCGAAACTATAGTCGGACCTATCCGATAAATATTACGTGAGTAATCCCGTATTTCTAATTTAAAATGAGTGAAAACCACGTTAGTTTTTATAACAAGACTACTGCTTGCATCAAGAACGTTTTAATTGAAATATCTTCGAACGTAAATATATCTTTATGTATGTTTCATATATCAAAACTCTAATAAACTACCATCGTGTTTTACCTAAGACCATGGTCACTCTATTCGAAACGCTGGAATTAAAATAATTGTTTAATTTAAATATATACTTAATAATCACGAAAACCTAAGAAATCATTACTAACATAAAGTTTCCTAGTAAGTATAAGTAGGCCTAAAGTAGGTATAGAATTATAGATGTTCTCTAGTAGTTTATATATTCTTTCTTAACACTTTTTGCGGGGTTTGCTTTGATTAGTTTTTACTCTTTACTTCTTAAATCAATCTGCATGATTGATTCATGGCCTTCTACAGTATCACACTATGTTAATTAGAACTTTTACTTAAAATCAAGGTTGAGTTAGAGTTTTTGTACCTAGTTGACGGTCAAACACTTCGGGAAAAACAATGTAGGTTTATTATAGCTAGCTGCGCTGCGCTGCAGGTTCTTTCTACATAGCAAATTAATCCCCAAGAACCATATATCAGGAATATTCTATTTTATATATGTTATTTCAGACTAAAGAATGTAAATTGGTAGGTATAACAAAAGACGCACACACAGGAACATGTACCTACACCAAAGTACTTAGACCGCGCGGCCCCGAGTATAGATATTTCTAACAAAAAATAGCGCTGTCAGTACAAAACAAAGAAGTATCTAAAATTATAAGTGCTACGGCTCCGGTAATCAATTTAAACTGACACTTAGATCTATTTCGGGAGCAATTTTAATTTAATTTTCTACCGACTTCCAAAAGGAAGAGGTACTCAATTCGACTGTATTTTTTTTAATGTTCGTTACCTCATAACTTTCGATAGCTTCAACCGATTCTCAAAATTCTGTTTTTGTTTGAAAGCTGGTGCTATCCGTGTAGTCCCATTTTAATTTCATCTATCTAATTCGGTTTAGTAGTTTTTGAGTTACACAAACTGAAATGAATGGAAATTTTTCAAATTGTACTTGTACTTCTTTGTCTTTTACTTCGAGGCTCTCCCTCTATCTAAAGTGCGATATAGCTCCTGAATAATGTGAATAAAAGCATATCTGGCAAATTATTTATTATTATTACTTATTAAATCATTTATTTCAGAAACACATATGAAACATATTACAATAATAATTAAATTCACTAAAAAATACAACACAATAACACACAAAATTTACACACTAAAATAAACAATTAAATTACATTAATGATAACAAAAACGACGAATGTCAACCAAAAACAAAACAAATTAAAATATTTTGATATCATTATGTTAAAATTAAAATTAACATATTAAATTATATATTATTCCTCAGCCGAGTCCTTCGGGCATGTAGACGCATGATCTCAGCTACAATCACGTCAGTGCAACGCAACACAAATCACTGTTTGTATTCCACGAATCAATTGGCAAGATTGCAGAACACAATTGGTGGTATGAACAGCCTATGGACGCCGCGCCTGTCTAATTGAGCCTATTGATATCGAGGAGACACGGAACGTGCGTCCAAAGCCTAAACTAGCTTATTTATGTACATGCTGGTCTATGGAACAACTACTAGCTATTCTGTGACTGTGCCAAGGTTTTTATCTGATTACTTGGGAATGAGACGTGATTTGGTTGTATCCCGGAAAAATGCTCCCTGTGTGCGGCAGCTGGTAGGATATGTTTTTCTCAAAGGAGTACTTTCCCCACTCTGCATTTTGCCATTCGTGTCGTAGGAAGCGAGAGAACCCGTTAAGTCTCTTAAGCAAGATGCCGTCCTAATTACCACAGCCGAATATTCGGCCTCGAGCGGATGAAGAAAGGGTATTGTATCAAGTGAAATGACTGGAAACTAGGCGAATGATACCCATGCAGTGCAACGCAAAACTTTCAAGTTGAATCTCTGGGTGGCACAGCAATCCTTATGGGGGCTAATTATCATCTCGCCTTGGCCCAACTCTTGATTCAATTAGAGCTAGAACTTGTCTGTATTTCCTGATTCCGAGCTTTTTATATATACATCCTACGAAGAAATAATATAAGGAAGAGTACTTAACTGCCTTAAAAATATGACCCAATAAAAGTCGTGCTAAATCAATAACATCGTTCACGCCACTGTATGAGTCTGTCAGACTTCGTAAAATGCTGTTTGGGAACGCTTTTGTGCAAGTACCATGGTATTATTATGTGCAAAGCGAATCTAATTAAATACACCCCCTTATTAGCTCCGCCGATATCAAAGAGATTTTTTCTGAAATAAAAGTTATCTATGCGTTATTCTCTTAGCTATTGAACTGCGTTATCGCAACTCGATTGCCCGAAAGTTTCGTTTTTGCGTAGTCTGCTCGCTATTTAGATTCGAACGCGATCGAAATCGACGCAATTGAGTTGCGATAATGCAGTTCAATAGCTAAGAGACGGTATCAGTCAAAACGTAATCAAAATAGATGCGTTGCCGCATTACCCTGCCTCCGAAACGATGGGTGTCGTTCGTCGGTTTGATCCCTAGCTGGAGCCAAATATGCTCTGCCCTTTTCCAAGCTATTGGTTATCTTTATGCTAAAGTTTAATCAACTTCGTAGGCGTAAGTAGTACCCGTTGACTCGCGATTCGCTATATGTGGCCAATAATACAATAGATTTCGCAGAAATCAACCTACTTTTCCGAGAACTGCGACGTGTGTGGGAAAGATGAGCAAGAAATTGACGAACACTCTTTCGCAGTGCTATTATGGACTAGATGCCTCCATGCCTCCAAATTAGGAATTTTGGTCACTTTTCATTTGAAACGCACATACTTCGGCAAGGAGCCCATAAACTTAGGATTGTACTGTATACTGTCATAACTTACAGATATAGAAAGAGTAAGCATAAAGACATGTACATATACTGAATGTAATTAATGTCCCATGACGTAGGCACCTCCATAATACTTAGAAGTATTTTTATATAGATCTGACCGAGGACTTTGGACACCCATTCTACAACGTAAATACCCTCTGCTAAATAAGTCTAAGGACATATCCATAAAAAATGCAACGCAATCCAATACAATAACAATTCGTTTTAATAAAACTAAGATGACAGTGCATACAAATTGCCAATAGCAATCGGTCGTCATGCTCTGACATTGTGGAAATAAGCAGGACAGGTATAGCTCTATTACCTTTTATTTTACGAGTGCACTTTACATTCTTACAATTTGACATTTGATACATTCAATAACGATATCTATAGTACCAGAGAGTTCGTAATATATTACTATGTTTATGCATGGGTACCTACGCGATTTTATCAATGTCCCATACATTGAAAAAATTTATAATATTCGATTTAATTTTACTATATGTAGTTTTATTATGTTGTATTTGGCATTTTATAATTACCTGTATTACATTGTAAATCGTATTACTTTTATTTTATTTATGTTTTTATGTGAATGTAATATTGAATTTCGTTACTTACCTACTTCATTTCTTAATATTATATAATTTAATTTGGACTCGCATGACTGATGTTATTGGTTGTACCGTATTTGTTATCAGTATAAATAAATAAATAAATAAATAAATTATTAATGTTGCTGATTAACAGCCTTGTCATAGTTTTCTTTTTATTTCTTTTGTTCACAGACATCAATGAGTCCGTGGCATTGTTTACATTAAATTTATATTTGAAACTTTTCTTTTTTTTATACTTAATTACTAAAGGAATTGTCATAGTTTAGATATTAAGTAAAAATAATAATATATTTTATTTTATTTTACAATTTTAGGAAACTTACAGTTAGGTGTAACGAAACAAATAAATGAATAAAATACCAATTAAAAGTTTTCACCAATAAGTTATATCATGAATATAAAGAATAATTTGAGTAAATATAATAATAGTAGAAGTGATATAAGTATAGGTACAAATTGTATATATGTTGATTCCTGTTTTAGAATGATGATGTTGACTGACGAGATTACTACATATTACCAAACCTACCACTCGTCCGTTGTGGGTGTGAGTCCGTATGTTTCTTTTAAATCGCAACTGGTTTGTAAATTTCACAGAATGCCTGGTATATGTAGCGTTTATCAAATATATTATAAAAAATAATACTACGATATAAGACAAGCGTCCTAAATGGTATGATTATACTAAAAAATCAACTAATAACTAAAATGGTCAAAGTGAGAGAAACATTTTTTTGTTAAATAAATTTGTTAACTATACAATATTGTATGGTAGTAAGAAAACCTCAAAAGTTTATGCGATTACACGAAAGTCTTTTCACAATCTCAATTGACATCATTTTAATTTTTGATTGTATCTTATCAAGTAAGTATTGTGTATTAGTTTTTATATTTAAAACCTTAATATTATTGTAGTTATCTTTACAAAGAACACAGACTACAAGTACAATTTGAAAAATGTAATACCGGCTTCCATTCTATTCAGTTATTCGAGTGTATCTCAAAAATACTGGACCGAATTTTATGTTTTTTTTTTAAATTTGCATAGAAATAAAATAATTTTGAGAATCGGTTCACCCAGTCGAAAGTTATGAGGTAACAAACATAAAAAAAAGAAACCAGTCGAATTGAGTACCTCCTCTTTTTTTTGGAAGTCGGTAGAAAATATGATGATCTGATTCTAAAATGACAATGGCTAAACTCAAAATCGCATATCATTGAAATTGGGTAAATATACTTACTTACTCCGCTGTCTCAGCGACCCAAAGTGAGTCTTGGCCTTCGATATGAGAACACACCGCTGGTCCGGTCTTCTGCAGTTTCTCGCCAGTCACTTGCACAAAGCTCGTTAAGATCTGCGTTCACCACTTCACCTCATCTGTACCCAGGGGCACCAACCGGTCTTCTACCTATTGGTTGACCTAGACAGGACCTTTATACGCCACGATTCAACGGCGTAATTATTCAGTAAGTAAATTTTTTATAACAAACAGCTGGATGTAAAAATCGATTGTATACAAGATTAATAAAGCGTATATAAAAAGATCCAGGGTTAGATCATGATACGAGCACAATACCTAGGTCACATTGCAAATATGACTAACATTTTCAAGGACTCGTTTAAAATCGTTGCGAGCACGTTCTGTTAAAGTGTTGCCACACTATTTTAAGCAATATATTGTTCTATAGATCTAGAGTTTTTATAGTAAACTGATTCGAGTTGCGGAAAATAATCCACTTGCAATTCTTTGAACGGGACACTATCAGGACGCGAATCGTAAGAGGCGAGGAAATCTAACTTACAAAAAGAATTCTTGTGTAAACATTTCGTCTTGGTTTGTATCACTACAATGCCAGATATTCTATCTTGAAGAATTAGTGTCTAACGCCAAGTAGCCAGTGTAATAACTTTAAGTGAGTGGCATTACCAACAAGTGCTATTTGAAAAATTTAATACCGACTTCCATTCTATTACTTTGGTGAAAATCAGTTATTGGAGTGTTACTCAAAAACTACTAGACCAAATTTGATGAAATTTAAATGGGATTACACGGAAAGCACCAGCTTTCAAACAAAAAAATAGTTCTGAGAATCGGTTCACCCTATCGTAGTTATGAGGTAACAAACATTAAAAAAATGCAGTCGAATTGAGTACCTCCTCCTTTTTTTGAAGAGACGAAAGACGACATATTTGATTTTGGATTTTTAAAAGTTTAATATAATGGTTTACTTTGTATGGTAGTCTTTTTTTTTAAACTTTAAAAGAGCAGTCGTACATGTTAATGTATAACTAAAGAGGCTATGTATGAAAATCATGTGACACTTAAAGGATAAAACATGACTTTATTTCTAAATAGATTGAACACGACCATCCGGTCCATAAAAGGCACAAAAACATAAGATACATAATTTTGCATAAATAATATTTATGCGCAAATGGGCATAACATAGTGTTATCTGTGGAATCTGAACATTAAGATAAACATTAAACACAAAATGTAGGTAAGCGTCGTTAGCATAAGTGTCGCATTTATATGTGCATGTGTTACAAGTAATAAATGCCCACTTACAAGCTCTGCTTATATAATTACTTATCTGTCTGTATTTAATCATTTTAATATAAATAAAACAACGAGTTTAATAATAAAAACAGTAACTAAACTAGTGAATGTCATATCATAACTACGTCACAAAGTATGCGTTTAAAAGTGTTAAGAAAGGTATACATTAATAAACGTATTCCTTGTAAAAGTAAATGTATATTTGTGATTCAAATTAGAAAATAAATCATTCTTTTTAATATAAAATCAAATAATTTTTATTTTTTTCATTTGACTTCAAAGTAGGAGGAGGTTATATGTTGGTATGTATGTTAGTCGATTTCTCCCCCATTTGTAGACAGATACTCAAAATTATTTTTTATGGTAGAGTATACTTCCGAGGTGGTCCCATTTAAATTTCATCAAATTCGGTCAAGCAGTTTTTAAGTTACACTCCAAAAACTGAAATGTGTTAAATTTATCTTGATGATATCATCATTTACAATCGATCCCGTAAGTATCAGGGTCACTGAACAACAAGTTATTTCACACTTTTTGGTATTGAAATCCATTTTTTGGTAAAACTCTTTTTGATATCATTCTCATAATAATTTTGTTTTTTTTGGTTTGGAGAAAAATATATAAAATTGACAAAGTATGAACACATTGCGAAATAAGAACAAAACCAAACAATTGCTGCACAAAAATCTCGAGCTCGGGAGAAGTCGTGCGTCTACACAATCCGTACGTAGGTGTTAAGTACTGAAGTAGCCATTGGCATTACCAAACGCCTTCCTGCACCACATTACTCTTAATCACTTGATATGCCCACGGCTCAAGCACAATGAGATTTTTATCAACTTCCAGAAACCATAAATTCCTGATCACATTTTATCACCCATGAACACCGAGGTCAAAGAACTCAAGATCTGTACAGATAAAGACACGAGTACCTTCATAATGATCGAATCGCAGATTAATGAATAGTTACTGAGGCAACATCAAAAAGAGCATCACAAGAAAATCACAAGACTGTTCATTAAGGTTCCACAGTTGAATAATATAATTACAGTAATCGACCTCATTTGAAATCGATAATTACTGGAGTATTATTAATAGCAATCGTGATATAGACCAAAGTACAGTTGTGAGTAGAGTTGTGTAATACAATATGAAGTTGACCAATGGACATGGAAGGTTATAATTATGGGCAGATGAAGATGTGAACACCGCCGTGGATGCTCTTAATTATATTGGTTTCGGACCAGCTAACATTTGAACATTCGACGTAAACACAAATGAAACAAATGATAGTGTGTAATAAAAAAAATATGAGGTTTGCAGTTTGTTCTATTGATATAACAACTAAGTACAAAATGTTGTTATGCATCAAAAGAACTGAACAGACTACTCAAATATAAAAGAAGTAACATCATTTATGCGACAAAGACAAAAACTAAAATCATCTAACTACAGCTATCGAAAAGACGGAACGTGAGCAACCTTCAAATAATAACTGTGAGAACCAACGTATTTATTAGCTGCACAAGACTTCATAACGACAATGATCAATTCAAACAATTATTCGGACTAAGACAAGAACATAAAAGTCACCAAGATGAGAAAACAATATTCATTTTTAACGCCGGATGGGCAAATTGAAAACATCGTAGGCTTTAAATTTGAAAGAAACTTTATTATTTTAGTACTAACCTAAATATATGATGCTTGATTGTAGGCACCTTCAATTTTGCTGATATTTGACACGGATATTTTGTCCTCTGCCGCAATATTTAGTATCATCGCATGCACTGTTAAACGCTGTTATAAAACACTATACCCATTGCCCAGCCGTGCGATTCTCTAAGAGCAAACATCGTTGCATCTTTGATAACATCTGTGAGACAAATGACGAGACGACAAGAAACATTGGACCAACCTTGTGTACAAGGGCGATATCACATAAAGTATTTGACATCCGTAAGCTCGTCGACGAGCGCATAGACGTATCATTAGAGTATCGCTCGGCTGCTTATAATACTATAAACTATCAGTGTATGGGAAGTTACTATTATCTATTTAATAGTCAAGGTTATTATTAAGATCAATTGATAATGCCAAATTTATAAAATTAATATTAATTATAATATAACTGTTGATAGATTTAAAATACCAAATCTGTCAAACGTCAAGTTTGGGGTAAAATACTTACAAATTAATGAAGAGTCTTTCTTTACTGCTAATGAATGTGGAATAATTTCTATGGATATTGTCCCAAGGATAACCAAACTGACTCTCTCACAAACAAATTAAAATTATTTTTTTATCTACCGACTTCCAACAAGTACAATTAGAAAAAATTAATACCGACTTCCATTCTATTCAGTTATTAGAGTGTATCTCACAAACTACTAGACCGAATTTGATGAAATTTAAATGGGATTACACGGGAAGCACCAGCTTTCAAACAAAAAAAGAGCTTTGAGAATTGGTTCACCCAGTCGAAAGTTATGAGGTAACACATAGAAAAAAATACAGTCGAATTGAGTACCTCCTCCTTTTTTCTCGGTAGATGTTTGTTACTTCATAACTTTCGACTGGGTAAACCGATTCTCAAAGCTCTATATTTGTTTGAAAGCTGATGCTTCCCGTGTAATCCCATTTAAATTTCATCAAATTCGATCTAGTAGTTTTTGAGATACACTCCAATAACTGAATAGAATGGAAGACTGAATTTTTCAAATTGTACTTGTTTTGCTTTACTTTATGTGAATGCGTAGTCAATCTGTATCTCACGGAAAAGATAATAAATTGCACTTCAATTATTCTTGAAAGGAGTAATAACATCAGATACGTACACAATAAGTTTTTTGCGAATTGGTTATATTAGTTTTGAAACCCAAAACGAATCATTTGATTTTAACTGACCAAACCATGTCAATATAGCGGGATTTGAAATAAGTTACTACGCCAATTTTATCATAAAAACTTATAATTATAATCAAGAATGGACTCGCGAAAGTTATAAACCTAATGTAATATCCATTAAAGCTATATCGAATACATTGTAATTGCACCATGACTGCGTGGATTCTTATTAAAAGCTCTTTTGATGGTTTCTTCAAACTTTTTCTGAGGCTCTAAACGCACGTGACCTTACCAGTAAATCAACAGGTACAGAATATATAAATTAAAAGAAGCAAGCAGTTTGTCTTTATTAAAGCTTGCGTAAAATTGGGCAGATTGAATTTATATAGCAAAATTTCGCATTATTTTAGCGTAAGTCAAAATCGAGTTTATTTTTTGATCGTACTCAGGTTTGTTTTCTAATTGGTTTATTTGTGAACGTGTTACAGGCAAACTTAAAGCTTATTTGGGTTAGTAGAAATGTTTTAAACGGATGAAACGAAACGATCCAATGCTTTAAATTTACATCTTATTTTTCTATCGACTTTCAAAAAGGAAAAGGTGCTCAATTCGCCTGTATTTTTTTTATATTTGTTACCTCACAACTTTAGATAGAGTGAACCGATTCTCAAAATATTTTTTTGTTGGAAAGCTGATACTTCCCGTGTGGTGCCATTTAAATCATTAAATTCGGGCCAGTAGTTTTTGAGTTACACTCCAATAACTGAATAGAATGGAAGTCGGTATTGAATTTTTCAAATTGTACTTGTTTGAAGTTCTGATCGTTTAATCATACTAACCTACCACTATTCACTACCTATTAGTGTACAACTAGTAATTATGTACTGTAAGTAAAATGTAAACTCTATTCTTACAACCCAGTGAGTTTTTACCTTGATCTTTAGGAGAACTTTATACAATATTAAATATTTTATTGTTTGATTTGCTGGTTAGGTTTCATGATAGGTCTTTGTTTGCGTCCCATTTCTGCATTTCCTTTCTATTAGATTGCGCTGACAAGTTTTGAATGTCTGTAGGCTTAGCTTTCATCTTTCATTGGCGGTTTACCTACTTTAAGTTTAATATCTGCGGTTGATGTAGTGAAGTCGTATTCTTGCGTAGTATAATAAAAGTTATTATACTTTATGGACTGTAAAAGTAAACTATGTTTTATTTGCTGCACTTGTGTACGGTGGTTATATTACGGGATATACGAAACTACAAGATAGAGTCAGAAATAAGACGATCAGAACGAAAACCAGAGCATGAGACTTCATAAATGAAATTCTAAAACTGAAATGGAAATGAGCAGGCCCTTTACAAAGGCTAGACGCTAGTAGATGAGCTTAAACAGCAACTAATTGGAGTCCCAGAAACTGGATGCGCAAGCTTAGCAGGCCACTCCAGAGATGGTGCAAAGATATTTCCAAAATTGCGGGAGCTCTCTGGTCTAGGGCAGCCAGAAACAGAAAAAAGTGGAGACAACTGGCGGAGGCTTTTACAGCCACTGATGGATCTTACACCGAGGACGATTTACTAACAAACTAATAAAAAGTAAATTCATGATTTCTACTAACAACACTAACAAATGTAAAAACTGTATTCATACTGTCGCTTGCAAGGCGACCTTTATCAGGTCGTCTGTCCACTGTGTCGGTGGACGACCTACGCTGCGCTTGCCGATCCGTGGTCTCCACTCCAGAACCTTCCGGCCCGTTGAATAGTAATACATTTTTAGCGATATTAATCAGTTTGGTTTCATGTTTATGCTCAACTTGCGCACAGATGTATACTAGCAGGTCTGACACTTGCATAGTGATAGATAGATTTATTGGTAAAATCACATTTGACAAGTCAAACTAAAAATAATTATTACACATTGAAATTTATAGAAAGAAAAATTCACATCCTCGGACGGGATAACCAACTATAGGCCACCGAGGTTCGGGTCAGAGCATCGAAACCGAACTCGGACGCGAACCTCGGTGGCCTAGTTGGTCAATGGCGTCTGACACGGAGAGTCAGAAGACGCGGGTTCGAATCCCGTCCGAAGAAGTGAATTTATCTCTCTTTAAATTTCAATGTTTGAGATCGGTAAAGCAGGCGTTAGTACTTTAAAAAGTAATACTATAATAATTATTATACTTAATCATATAGTATATACTTAAGTATATATATACAATATATATATTGTAGTATATATATTCAACTTATTTCGAGTAGATACTTTCATATAATAATAAGATTTCCTGTGAAGAAATAACTTCAGATTTCGCTTAAAAATGGTTAGAGAAGCTGCATTTTCATATTATCTGGCAGGTGGTTATATAAACTAGGGGTGGAAGGACGTACATATACAGATTTGTTGGATTTAATAAGTACGTTTGATATTTTTCTTATTCCATAAAGTGGAGTGGTAATACAACGCACGCAGCGAATCTCGACTTGGCGATCTTAAAACAGATCAACAAGTTAAGCAACGCTCGCTGCGGCCAAGAGTTGGATGGGTGTGTGCTAGTGGCATTATTCAACTGAGCGCTTTCGTGCTTCGGAGGGCATGTTAAGTCCCAGTTGTTTGTCTTAGGACAACAGTCGTTAGGCTATGTCGAGGGCCTTCGGGCGGCTTGAAAACTTTGACATGGGTTGGCCACTAACCTATCCTCCAATCCGCACTTGGTCCACGTGGTAGATTATGACCCACCTCCTCTCTCTGAGAGGAAGGCTTGAGTCCCAGCAGTGGGAACACAATGGGCTGATTATGATAATGAATAAAGTGCCGTGAAATATTTTTATATAATAAAGTCTTATGTTAAGATTATTTTATTTTATTTTATGTTTGTTCGGGAGGCTTACATCTATTATACATTTTATTTATTTATTATTATTATTCCTTTTATTTGACATATTTCACGGGTTTCACCCGGCCCTTTACAAAGGCATAAGTGGGGCTGTAGCCAACACGTAGAGGCCTGTTTGGTATACAAATACAATGTAGTATAAAAACAGAAACTTTTGGATGGATGGGACATGGTATATCTATTATAAAAATGGGTAAAATGGCAAGGCTATTGATATGATCTTCTTAGTGGTAAGAAGATAGTGGGTTATGGACGAGACTACGGCACCTGCCAATTTCAGTCTCATTATACATTTTTGGACATGTGGTGACTTACCACCCACTAAACGGGCCCCCCATAAGAGCCACCATCAATGGTGACAAAAGGGGCAACGTTGGTGTGGATGGCTGAAGGGTGTCGAGAGGTGTGCTGCGGTTTCACTAGAGCGCTACTGCCGGCGTTATGCCCTTTAACACTTCCACCCTTGGAGCTTTTTGTTACTTGCTCTTGCGTCTCCACCCCCAGACGGCCAATTAAGGCAAGCTGGGGGTCAGGGGTCTCATTTAGCCCCAGGGAGAATCAGGGTCCGCGGTGTCGCCACTCTCCGACGGTTCGCCTCAAAGCTGCGGTATTATTATTATTATTATTATATTAGTGATATATGTACGGAAGAGCCATTTATAAGCATTCACAATTAACAATTATAGTCATTAAACAACTTATGTTTGATACTGACTCTTGCAGATTACTATCCTTGAAAAAATTTTCGTTTCCAACTCGGTTATTCCATATAATGTTAAACATTTCATCCAAATCGATTCAGTAGCTTTTTGTGTCTGATTGCAGTAATAAACAAAAACTATCATAATTCAATTAAAACAATAATAAACAAAACCAGTAAAGTAATGATTTACGACAAGCAATCTGCAGTTAAACGATCAAATTAATTGCTCTTGATGTATCCTTTACATCAGCCAGACTGCGATTTATATTTTAAAAACTTAATTGTTTTAAACTTGGAATTGAAAAATAAAATAATGTTATTTTTATCTATTAGCCAGAATCATATATACCTAGATGTAAATTGATTAAGAATAGGTTATTTGTTTTTCCTTGACTTGATTCAAAGCAGTTCTAATATTTAAAAAAAAATAACTATTAGTCATTATGTCGTGAAACAGTATTCTTATATACTAGGTACCTGTAGCTCTACCATGAGTTGGCAGCATAAATGTCATCTATAGTCGATACTCGATCTCGCCTACCTATTAAGCTTGTGATTGGCGTACTCGCTGTCAATTTTAGTTCTACAATTGACCGCAAGGTGGCCTGTTTTTTTTTCATACATTTTTTACGGCAGCCGATAGCGTACATCGATTGGTGTCAACGTTATAAACTCATGGAAGACCTACTAGTCTAGATTTGATCTATAGTTTTTTGTTTGGCAGCGATCTAGAGCCATACTATAATTATTTAAAAGAATTGGGGTGGCATTTGTAATTGACTGGGGAAATTCTTAGTAGGTACACCCCAAGCAGAACGCCATCTGTAGGACTTAACCTTCACACAGTAAGGTTCTAAATTATATACTCTTTCTCTTGAAATTTAGAAAGAAATGAATACAATTGTTTTTAGATTATTAGGGAACGGTACAAACATAAGCCCCACCTAATGTTAAGTGGTAACCTCTGCATAGAACAGATGCATTTTCTCACAAGTGACGAACTGCACTGCGTTTGTTACCCTGAGACATACGAGTATGTCCGTTCCACTGGGTACCTTCAAAGTAAAACTAAAAACGCAGTATTGCGAACATTACTGATTCACAGTACAAACAGGTATGGTGGTAGTACTACCCCGGACGAACTCATTCTAAAAGAGTTCTACTGCACTTAAAACAAAATTTGGGTTATATTTAGATCTGGTTAAAATTGTGGATGTAGAAAAGAAACCGGATACTAGCGAGGTATACAACCTACCTCTTCAGAATAGCTGTGTGCAAAAGCTTTATACCTAAGATTTTCTCCTTTAAAGTATTATCACTACATATAATAAAAATGTAGAGGTTAAATTTCTGTACCATGAAAAAAATGCCAAAAACCGAGTCAGGTAGATGTAAGGAGTGAAATCGAACTAATTAATTTAGATTTCTGTCTGTTTGTACGGGGTAATCTCCGAAACGACTGGACTGATTTAAATAAAATTTTGTAGGGTGAAGCTTATATCTCTGGTCAACATATAGGCTACTTTTGATCCTGGTAAATTAAAGAGTTCCCGTGGGATAGTTAAAAAACTGCAATTAACCGTATCCCGCGAGGCCACGCGAGCATAGCCGCTGGCGGGTCAGAGAGAAGTAGAACAGTAGTAGAACATACGAACTTATTACAGATACAAATATTTATTTTGGTAAACTTAAATTTATGATACATTTCATAGTATTGAGACCCATCTTTTATGTATGAAAATACTGAATTAGAGAGTCTCGCTCTTCCGTAGTACATTATAAAGAATAATTAAGTACACGATAGTTGCTTGAAAAAGTTAAAATTAAGTAAGTTATGTTAAAACCACCCGCATTCTTCAGTCTTCCCGTGAACATGGTGCATGTAACTGCGCCGAAATATCGGGAGCTCATTCCACAACCTTACCACGGTAAATATCCCGTTAATAATCATATAACTTTAGTGAACAACAATGATAGTTTAAAACAGTGTTTTAAGTTATGTTAAGTAGCGTAAGTTAAACTTAAAAGAAGACTGATACGGAAACGTAAATACGAACACATTAATGAAATCCAATTTAACTGATTGCTTCTTATTCAGACCATACACTGTGTGACATATAAAGAATCTTATTAAAACTGGCCCAAATAAATGACAATCGCCGTAATATCGGTCCGTGAATTTCGTAACAAATTCCATATTGAGTTGACAGAGCAACAGCGTATGGAGTTCGGCGCCGCGGTTGGCGCCAATGACTCATGCATTGTCGGATTATCGTCGTGTTACAGGTGCATTCGCATGTGTGTGTTACATGTATGTTGGTGTGAGTCAATATACGAATTAAGGCGAATAGTATTGCGAATCGATCGCCTTCATGAGGGTTTTTGTATAATGGTTCATCAAAGTGACTCCCTCACGCCTGATGAAAAGCGAAGATGGAATCAAGAAGCAATGACCATCAGTGCAGCCGTAAGCTACACTAATCGCCATACCTATGATGACCTGACAGATGCTTTTTCACGCCCCGCTTGAAAGATTCAGGGTCATAGCTGCAAGGAAATACGTACGCCGGCAAAGCATTCCACAATTTACTTACGCGACAGAGGTAGGAACTGCTAAACCTTTTGGTTCGTGGTAAGAAGTTTTCAACAGTATATGGATGCAATGCTAGGCCGGAACGAGTAGTTCGGGATCGGAATGGTGAGGAAGGAATAAGATTAGAGGGTGCGCAAAAGCTAAAAGCACCACGTCTAAATAGCGTTTATCCGCCCGCGCTTTTTTGTGACTTACGCCCAGCACTTCTTTGGAAAATCTGTTATATTGAAACAAGTGAAGTGAAAAACGGGTAAATTAAAAAAGATGTGTATGTGAAGTTTGTGTTCTATACGTACCTAAAAACTTTCGTTTTTATTATCCTATATTATCTTTTCGTGATCTCACTGATAGTGGCCGCATAAAAGTCTATTGCGTAGAAGTTTAGAAGGAGATAGCGGATGTATAAACAAACACGGCAGGGAACTTTATTTTATAGTATGTACCTATGCATAGTATTTGGAAAAGATGATGATTATGATGATGAAGAAAAGTATACTATGTGTTAACCCAGCGCCTTATCTACCTCCATATCAAATTTCATCGAAATTGGCCTGGCCGCTTGAGCGTGAAAGAGTAACAAACATCCATAAACCCATCCATCCAAACTTTTTTTTATTATTATGATAACTAGCCTCCACAGACACTAGGGTCCGACCCATTTTAAAGTTTTTTTACAAATTTATCTAATCTAAATATAATTAAAAAAATACACAACAATAAATACTTAATTAGAGGACATAGGATTACTACACTAACTAAAAAACTTACTAAAGGCTATATCGTTTCTGAGTTTGCATCAACATTCAGAGCAGACCGGTCTCCGCAGACAGCACCCGTTGAGTTGACGCATGTGGCAGCCATCGCCATCCTCAACCATATTTGAGGGAAAATGGCGACCCGCCACACGCCGCCACTGCTTGCCCACACCTTTTCGTGAGCTTGTCTGCTCTGTATGCTCATACTTACTCTTTATCAAATACAGCTGAACTTAAAAAAATACTTATATTAACATATTCACTTAGGTATCCGTATTGCACTGAAGCAGGGCCTCCATTACTACTTCGTTTCGATCCCTGATAGCCGTTTTGAGGTTGTATTCAAATATGGTTTATATGGTTCGCCATCCAAACTTTCACATGTATAATATTAGCGAAGTGATATTAGGGATGTTTTATAATTTTAGTAAGATAAATGTCAATATTAATCGTTAAAATCGAAATTATATCGATATTATGTAGGATATTTATCGATCAACGATTTCTTTGCTTCCCAGTGTATTGTACAACTTCGGTTTCCGTTACACTACAAGCCTTAAAATGACTGAAACTGATTCCTAGTAGCTTATGCGTTTGTTTTATCGGTTGTTATCTTTATGGGTGAGCGTTATGCACAGTTATAGTATTTGCTAAATATCTGTGCAAATGAGGACTTCGTTAAATGAGAAAATGTTACTTATTTTTATTACTTACTGATAAGCGTTAAGTATGAGTAAATATATCAACCTAATGGTGAACTCAATGGCTTACATTGATAACCATATATCCATATGAGTAAGAGATTCTAATTTTCGATACAGCCTAAAACAGATATTACATTAGTAGTATAATTACTTGCTGTCATAATTGCAAGAAGCAAAGCAGATTTAATTGGATCTTTTGTGTGTGTTTTTTTAACCACCTTAAAAACAGAAGGACAGTATATTTTTTTTATGTGTGTTTGCGGATAACTTCTTCGTTTATGGTCTGATAGAGTATACTTCCATGGTGGTACCATATAAATTTCATCGAATTCGGTCGAGCAGTTTTTGAGTTATACTTCAATAATTAAAAAGTGTTTGCCTCTGATCTGTGTCTGTATCTTGATCAACATTGACGGTGAATCCCGTAAGTAGCGAAAATGAAGAACAAAATTTGTATTAAATAAATAGATCCGACTTCTACACTAAAAAGTGTGAAATGACTTGTCGAAATCGGTACCATGCACGCAATTTTGAAATAATAGGATACTTTCGAACTATCATGGTACCGACTTCAAATATAGAACTGACTTCTGGTTCTATATTTGTTTTTTTTTGTAAATGTGTCAAACTTTTGCTCATATAAATTTATAGCTACAACAATCACACGAATTGTGAATTAAAAACAATACAATTTATAGAATAGAATTTTGTTCAATCTTAAGTTTTTTCAGTTTTGCTAATGAATATTTATATCTAATTATGACTAGCACGCTTCTTGCTTGTACATATAAGTGTCCGTCTACTCGCATAAAAACGCATGTTCCTTCTTTCCATAAAAGGTAAATCCATATACCGTTAACACTCGAGTCAGTGTCACACACGCACACACACATATATTCTGTACAAACGTACCGCATGCACACATATGAGTCCACACACACTAGTAACCTTGCTCCTACGCTACCGCCACCGTGTTCCAAATAACAATCAACTCATGCGCGGAAATGCTAATTTTTAAACGTTTGACGCTTATGATTTAGGGTGTGGTCGAGTTCTAGCGGCAAGAGCAGATCCCCGCTTTTTCAACTATGTTTCTGTCAGTAGATGACATTACAATGTGATGTTATACATTATATATAGTATTACATAATACAGTTATTTACATACCAGTATTGTTGCTCGTATGATCCTAAGTAAAAAAAAACGTAACATTATTCTTGCACGTTTTATGACGTATACAGTTGCGAAAAAAGTATATAATTATTACACACACTTAAATGTACATTAAAATAAATCATACGTAATGTTGTATTTTAATTATAAAATTTTCATAAAATGTTAGCTATTCGCTCAGAACATTTTATTAGTTACATTGCCATGTCTTGTCCTTTGCCAATATATATTTTGGCGTATGGTTAGTGTGTAGTATTTAGTTTGGTTTAACAAATTAGAGCCATTTTTTATCTGTTAATTTTGAAACTGTTATTTTTTGTATTGTTAACAAGGTCTTTGTTAATAACATCCATGTCAAAGGGAAAGTCTATTATTTAACGTTCAAGTCGCTTCCATTTTTCTGATATTTTTTGTCTTGAGTCACTTAATTTGTTCAAGTATTATCTATTATTGCGTTTTAGCTCGTATACGAATAGAAAAACAAAATGGCGTATAATAACAACAACCAATCGTCTTGTGGGAAAAAAGTGGTTTGAGCGAGACACAAGTAGATATGTAGAAATGCACGAAGCAGAAGAGGTAGATACGTTTCGGGAGCGCTTCTGGGAGTTTAAAACTGTGTTTAGAATTTTAGGAATTTATTTTAAGAGATAATATAATTTGAAGAATTAAGAAAATAATCCGAGTGAACTATGTTAGTATCAACAGCTATCCTAGTACATTGAAATTTATAGAGAGAAAAATTCCATCCTCGGACGGGATTCAAACCCGCGTCTTCTGACTCTCCGTGTCAGACGCCATTGACCAACTAGGCCACCGAGAATCTGGTCCGAGCATCGAATTTTCTCTATTTGACTAACCATCTTACGGGGACGGAGTGACATCTATGGGACAGTTTAACAGTACCATCCCACCGAAAGAAGCATTGTTTAGAAATACTTGAAACTTTCGTATTGACATCGCGGCCCTTGTAATTCTTATAGTATTACTTTTTTAAAGCACTAACGCCTGCTTAAGCGATCTCAAACATTGAAATTTATAGAGATAAAAATTCCATACTCGGACGGGTGTCCTAATACACTCGTTTGACGCTTACTCGTACGAGTCCACTCGGTCCGAGCAGATTCTGATCGTATCAACGTGTCTTCAACCTGAATCTAACAAACGCGATACTCTTATTATATTTGTACAGTAGTACGTGTACATTGTGTACATACTCATTTGTAGCCGCAGACTTATATGTTGCCTCCTTGTTCACATAAAAAGGAAAGAATGACTGTAAACGTAGTCATAAAACATATTTAATACTTTTATTATAAAAATTTACGTGGTTTGTACACATTTTAAGTATAAAAAACTGGAATCACTCACGTAGTGATTCCCGTTTTTCATATTAAGGTATATATAATACTCATTAGTGAAATGCTAAGATTTGTTAAAAGCTGTTTCTTTTTGCGCCCGTCACAGCGGCGTCGCTGTCACTATAACCGCGCCTTTAATGGCGTGCTTAAAATGGAACAATTGAATAAGTGGACGACCAGTGGGCGAGCACCGAAAACCATGTGAACCACTCTTGCTTTCGTTAACGCCCATGCTGGCCATGTTACGAGGTTGTAATGCATTTTAAATTAGTGTAGTAATTGTGTAACAACATTGTCATATGTTATAGTGATTGAGAAAATAAACTAGATCTATTCATCCACCTTCAATTTCCAACAAAGTCATCATCATCTGAGCCGTAGGACGTCCAATGGTGAACATAATATATGCCTCCCACCAGGGGAGGGTTTTTGCCAATACTCGCCACGCTTGGCAGGCAGGTTGGCGAGCGCAGTTTTGGGGTGTTTTACTCAGAAGATGATTCTGCCCACCTTCTGGTTTGGTATCCCTTAGCCGGGAGGGGGAGGGGGTAATAAATCACCACAAAATATTTTTATTAAACTTTAGACAAAACCACATAAAGAGTGAATACTGTGCTGGACTGTCAATTAAAAAAAACTGAAGGACAGTCGGTACATAGTGTATCGACTGTCTTTCATGTTCATTAACTACATCGAGATCTGAAAAGAATTTCCTTTGCAAGAATGATGGTACTCTCTGTTCAGGTACTAATAATTTAAAGTGACAATAAAATAATTATGTACTTCACACACAAGACCAACATTTAATTCACACATTACGTTCAAATTGTACTTGATGCGACACCCACATCTCAAGACCCCCGGTTTCGCACACGAGTTAAGAACAAAACAAATCGCTTCCAGGAGTAATTAACAGGATATTAGTTGCGGCTTTAGAAGCCTCTACGAATAAATAATGTCAGGAAGCATAACTCAGAATAAATTCCACACAAAATGTTGTCCTTCAAACCGTTTAGTTTAACAGTACCATCTAACCGAAAGAAGCATTATTTAGAAATACTTAAACTTTCGTGTTGACATCGCAACCCTTGTGATTTCTATAGTATTACTTTTCAAAGCACTAACGCCTGCTTTAGCGATCTCAAACATTGAAATTATAAGAGAGAAAAATTCACATCCTCGGACGGGATTCGAACCCGCGTCTTCTGACTTTCCGTGTCAGACGCCATTGACCAACTAGGCCACCGAGAATCTGGTCCGAGCCTCGAATTTTAACTCTCTATTTGACTAACCGTCTTGCGGGGACGGAGCGACACCTATTGGACAGTTTAACAGTACCATCCAACCGAAAGAAGCATTATTTAGAAATACTTAAACTTTCGCATTGACATCGCAACCCTTGTGATTTTTATAGTATTACTTTTCAAATAATAAAGTCCTTCATAAGCTCTTTAATACCGTCTTACTCGAAGGTTCAACGCCAGAAGCATGGCTCAAATGACTATGCTGCAACGTCAACTATGACTGCTGAGTTATAGCGGCGTGAACGATGTTATTGATTTAGCACTTTTAAAGGGTCATTTTTTAAGGCAGTTACTCTTCCTGATATAATTTCTTCGTAGAGTAATCCTACGAGTATGTATTTATTCGATCAGGCCATGACTAAGAAACAGAGGCCGAGACTGCAAGGGCCGCAAAAAAATAGACACAGTCGTACATAAAACCTTCTTCTATTTTTAAAGTCGATTAAAATTAAGAATAAAAAAGTTTGCCGTCAAAACAAATCCGTAAAAGGTAAATCCTGTTTATAAAGATGCGTTTAGCATGTGGAATTCGCATTTTATTGCAAACCGCCAAAAGATAGAATGTTAAGTAGGCTGCTCCGGTGAGCGTCTGCATTTTTGTGTGAATCATCTACTTAGGTACCAAATGAAGTCTGAAATGATTCATATGTGAATAATCTTTACTGGACATACTCCATTAGTCAAATACTTTTGGAATTGTCATTTGATGTGTAATCATCGCAGTTAAAGAGAGGAATTGAAGGGGGATTCTAGGAACAGACATTATTTGTGCCTAGTAATATAGGTATACTTAATTAAACCCTTATTTCTCCTGGTCACGCTATAACTTGAGAACGGATGGAACAATCTTAGTAATTATTTTTTTTGTTGTCTTAATTATTGTCTGGAGAAAGTCCTTATGAAAGAAAAACCAAGAAAAGATGGGAGGTTATGGCGAGGCCGAAGAACGAGCTTACTACGCCAACGAAGTCGCGGGCAATCGCTAGTCATTAATATTGCTAGATCACAAACTTTGTCAGACAATAAGGTCCATGCTATATCTCTACTCTATCCTATGTCTTAAAGTGGTTCGTTCGCCTATAGGGGTGAAGTCAATATTGGAACAGTTATTTTGGTTTTGTAGCTAGTCCTTACCATAGAGTAGCTTACGCATACCTATTTCTACTCGTATTATAAAGCAGTAATGTTGAGTAAAATTACAGGCACATAAGACTTTAAAACTTAATATATCTTAAGTTGATACGCGCAGTGCAATAGGTCCTAAGTGAAGAATTGCACTGCGCCTATGAAATGCGTCTGTTATAGGAATGTGGTGTAGTCGTAATGATAACACTCACACAATGTTTATATTTAAGTTTATTCATCAATACAGTTCAGTACAAAAACGAATTATGTATTTAAGAAGGTGCGTAGAAAAGTTAACTAGGTAGGTACATAGACGCGAGAGGCATACGTGTCGTAGAAACGACTGTAGTACGATCACTGTCGGCCCGCGCCCACGCGTCATAGCTAAAGATAAGGAGCAGTCACGGCGCATACTATTTATTTCGCACGGGTCCGCCTCATAATAATAAATTCTTGAATAATCAGACCTGCTGCAGGAAGAAGTTACCACATCAGGGACCTTATTCGCTATGACCATTCAAACACGTAATGCGGCGCGCTACGTTATCTTCAGGGATTGATCGTGAAGTCCATACAATTTTACCACCATTCCATTAAAATACAATTTTTGTTGGTCATAGCGAATAAGGCCCCTGGTAGGCCTCGTACTTGTTCCATAACCTTATCAAATACGTACATAATTGTGATATTCGCAATATTACTTTTTATTATTATTAACATTATTACGTTAAAATACTTTACAATAATGCACGTGATTAGATATGTTACTCGATTAACAGCCGTGCGATTTTGCTATGATTCGTCGAAGAGCTCACCGATGTGAAATACTTTATGAGATATCGCCCTTGTACACAAGGTTGCTTTTCCAACATTTCTTGTCATCTCTTCATTTGTTTCACGGATGTTGTCAAAGATGAAACGATGTTTGCTCTTAGAGAATCGCACGGCTGTTACTTCAAAATATTTTTTCAACAAACTTGCTTAAAAAGTAGCTCTAATTTCACCGCAATTAGGCACATAATGACACTAGGGTTGTGTGTGATGAGAATAAAAACGAGAAGTAATTAAATGATACGCAATTATAAAATTTGGTCAGCCCACCCAAACCAGCATTGAAATGATTTAGTCAGCATACAAAGATTTTGTCTGCAATAATAAAAATCAGGCAGCAATCTTTGGTCCGCAGATAATTTTGATAATGGTCAAAAATTTAATCATTAATAGGCAGCATAACAATACCATGAGTTTGCATAATAAACATTCGGTCCGCAAGATAACTACTTGGTCAGCAAGATTTTATGATAGATCAGCAGAGAAAACATGTCTATAATGTTCCATATGTAATTATACTAGTCTAGGGCAAAGTCATATATAGGTACGACGACGAGCGTAGCGAGGAGGAGTGTTAGGTTACTTGTGACTACAACGCGCGAGCTGAGCGAGCGAAGCGAGCGTGCAGCGGCAGCGGCCGGCGACTGAGTGCTTACCCAAATATTATAAAACAGGAACAGCTTATGGCTGCTTATATAATTAATATGCAGTACAAAAATAATTACAGCCATCCAGAATGACATAAATTGCTGATTGATTT
Source organism: Selenia dentaria (assembly GCA_917880725.1). Taxonomy (NCBI): domain Eukaryota; kingdom Metazoa; phylum Arthropoda; class Insecta; order Lepidoptera; family Geometridae; genus Selenia; species Selenia dentaria. Next base: position 4,984,077 of record OU862893.1, on the reverse strand, counting down.
TGAAATGTTTGCTGGCCATGAGTTGCTGACCAATTAGCTATCTCTGCTGACAGATAATATTTTTCTTCTTTCAAAAATACTAATACTATACTAACCATTTAAATAACACACAATAAAAACTACCATAATTTACAAAAATAATAATTCAGTTGGTTACTTTTGTTTGGTTGGCTGTACAAGCTAGTTGCTACCAATGTTTTCTACCGACTTCCAAAAAAGAGAAGGTACACAATTCGACTGTTTTTTGTAATGTTTGTTACCTCAAGCAAATATATTTGACATAGATGTCAATAAAATATAGTAATCAAATTCAAAATGAAAATATTTGATTTGTGATACACATGTTCAAAATACAGGTTACAAAATTAAATAGGTAGTACAAGCCGTGATCAGCCAATTTGGCATACAAATAATTAAGTTGTCAAATTACAATAAAGAAAATTATATAAACCATTATTATTTATAGTATTATTTATTACTATTTTCTCTGCTACTCTCAGAAATTATTATTGAAATCTGTTTCACATAAAACCATCGACATTACTTGCAATCAAAAACGAATAAAAGTAAAAAACATTAAGTACCTTTTTATTAATTTCGAAAATACAACTGTTAGGTGTGTTTTTATTAATTTTCTGACACTTTTGAGGTGCTATGTTATTAAGTATTCATATTAATATAATTGCCTTAAAATAGTGAATTACATTGTATTTAAGGTTTTTTATGGCCATGGTCTCCTTTCGCTTAAAGTGCACATTTTAAAATTGCAGGTTTATGCTGTTAATGTTGGCGATAATTTTCGCACCTTCTATATACTTAAGTTACATAAAGTTGCTTGAAAGGTTAACTTACTTTTTGGTCCGGCTCCAAATTACATATTAAGTGGTTGATATCGGATTTTTTTAATAAATAAGTGATGAGACATATCGGTTGTCTCAAGCCAGTCATGGCACAATGTCTGCCCATGATAAGCGCAGTACCTTCCAGAGGTTAAAGTTGAAGTTTTCCGTGGTACTTCAGGCGCTGTCAGTTCAGAGCTTGAATCAATTTAATAAGTTTCACTTGAAATCAATCAAGCCCATCTCGTAAAAACATACAAAAAGTCCATAAAACAAGCACAATTAGAAAAATTTTATACCGACTTCCATTCTATTCAGTTATAAGAGTGTAACTCAAAAAATACTGGACCGAATTTAATGAAATGGGACCACACGGGAAGCACCAGCTTTCAAACAAATCAATCAAAGCTGTATCTGTCAGTGTATGTGTATTAAATATTGCTATTTTATGATTATGTGTTTCATGACAAGTACAATTGTGAATAATGAGCAAAACTGATTTAAAGGCGAAATTTAGTGGTATGTTTAAATTTTGTTTAATGTACTCTAGTATGTTAAAATATGCTTTAAATCCGTCAATGGTGTCGATTCTGTAAGCATTCTCTTAACTAAAAATCTCTATATTATGGCAGTACTTATTTTGTTTAGGCTAAAATCCAAATTGGTATAACACTTCCGAATGACCACTAACATTAGACATTTCTCTTCAATTGTGGACATATTTTAGACAGTTTAGTCGTCACGCAACTTGGTGTTCGCTAAACTAACCTAAAATAACCCAAAATTGAATAGAATAATCTTATTTTTAGAAGTGTCGTTCTAAGTGTTAAATGATTTTGGATTTTAATATTAACAGAATAAGGACCACCATAGCACATTTTTTAGCTCGGTAGCTTAGTTTTTTTTAACAAGCGAATCGCTACCATTGTGTACTTAAAAATCTTAGAAATGTCATTTTTTGTAATTTTAAGTAAATTGCTGCTTATGAGATAAACTGCTTTGAAAACCCTCATTTTTATCGACGTCATGAATTGACAGCACCTTAACTGGGCTCGTCTCCCCAAGTATTGGTTTTGAACTGTCGTTTGCCCAACAATTTCGTTTGCTACAATGTCCTTCAATCCTTAATGCAGTAGTGCTTGCAGACTAGTACTTGGAGGCAGTATTTAGATTCAACGATGGTAAAAAACCAAATCAGCGAATCAAATATTGTAATCACATCATCACAACCGATTATGTTTTCACTGCTGGGACTCGAGCCTTCCTCGCAGAGAGAGGAATTGGGCTATAATCTACCACGTGGACCCAGTGCGGATTGCTAGTGGCCAACCCATGTCGAAGATATCAGGCCGCCGAAAGGCCCTCGACCATAGCCTAACGACTGTTGTCCTAAGACAAACAACCGGGACCGACGGCTTAACGTACCCTCAGAAGCACGGAAGCTCAGTTGAATAATGCCACTAGCGGTCACCAATTCAAGTCCTGACCGCAGCAAGCGTTGCTTAACGTGATTGGTTAAGATCGCCAAGTCAAGCTCCGCTACGAGCGCTTCTAATGTTGTAATAATCCATAGATATTCATAAAACTGGGTCGATTTGGGAAAACTTCTATAAACTAAGACACTCTAATTCAACTTTTTAAGTTGCAAGCTGCAGTACTTTAAGTTCCATATTGCATTAATTCGTTATGTATGAGGTTCATGTCTATATACAGTAATTTTTATAAGTAATTAACGAGTTATTTCAAGTAATGAATCTTTAATACTCTTCATAGTTCTCGATACATCCGTCGACGTTCACTGACGTCAAAATCTTTTTCAACCAACTTTTTCGACAATCGACCACATAAGAAACACCAGCACCAGCTATCAATTAAAAGAATCATCAAAATTGGTCGCTAAGTATAAAGTTATGAGGACACATCCTACGTCCTACTATTGCAAACGTGAAGGTTTGTGTGTACCATGGTTTACCATTGATTTACCATTTGGTTGTACCATGTTTGTTACTCTTTCACGCTAAAACTACTGAATGGATTTTACTGAAATTTGGTATGTAGATAGATGAGACGTTGGATAACATATAGGATTGTCCATCGCCACGCGGCTGAAACCGTGGAATGCAACTTTTATCTATACTAATATTATAAAGAGGAAAGATTTGTATGTAAGTATGTTTGTAACAAATTGGCTCAAAAAGTACTAGACCGATTACAAAAATTCTTTCACCATTAAAAAGCTACATTCACCCTGAGTAACATAGGCTATATAAGATTCCTCATCATCACCATCATCATCCATCATCGCGCGGATGAAACCGCGGGATACAACTTATATAAAATGTAAAAACAACGCTTGAAATAAAATTTTATAACCCAGTTTTATAACCCAATACTGCTTTGTTTATGTTCCTACAAATAATTATCTCATTCTAGTTCGTTTCTATCCTATGTTCGCAACTACAATGTATACCTACCTAAATTTAAGGATGCTTGTATTTCTCTGTGAAATGAATTCATATTCTTTAGAGAAATAAATATCTTAAACCGTTATAAAACATGCGGGGCTGTCTTTGGAGAATGCCGATTGCAGTGAAAACTAAGCAACTTGAAGCGTTCGGGGACGATGACGCGAGTTCCATGATCTTCGTTCTCAAGGCGACTAAAGAAGTTTTCACTTCAAAACGTCAGCAGTCGAATTGAGAACCTCCTCCCTTTGAAGTCGATTATAAAGTGACAATATCTTCCTACCTCCAGCCAACAGTCAGCAATGTCAATAATGAACTAACAAACACGTCTAAGCTTAACAAAACGTTAGAAAACAAAGATTCAGAGAGAGTGCACGTTTCGTCTCCGTTACAGCCCCTGTCCAAACACACGGCTAGACCGTTGGCCCACCTGCTCAAATATGGGATACTTGGTACATATACACACAGACGCAAGAACCTACTTGTTTTTTATGCAATTAAGTGACAGATGAGCAAGTTGTACGTATTAGGCTTGCCCATGCCATTTGCAGTGCTACCCATAGCGTAGAACAGAGGCCGTAGCACGAACTATTTGCGAAAAGTATTCGTATCGTAAGCGTCAACGCGTCACGCTTCGGCGTACCAACTATGAGTTATCTGTGTCACCGTCAGTCTTCCCGTGAACATGGTGCATGTAACTGCGCCGAAATATCGGGAGCTCATTCCACAACCTTACCACGGTAAATATCCCGTTAATAATCATATAACTTTAGAGAACAACCGTGATAGTTTAAAACAGTGTTCTGTGTCACAGTTGCCCTAGATACATGACAGTTTGTACTGTTTCACGTGAACAAAACGGTACGTTACACTTACGCAGTTATTCGTGCTAGGGCCACTGATCCCGTTTTGTAAGGTAGGTAAGGTTAAAGTTGGAATAATTTGCAAGTTTATTTATTTTGACGTGATAACGTCTTATAAATCGATGAACGCCGGCTGCACGCATGAAAAAGTATGACTCATTGTCACGATCTGCCTGAGCCGAGCGTGCAAGCGAGAGCGCGGAACAAGCGATAGAGAGGCACGATTGGCGTAAGTGTTCGGCTTGTCTTATGACGTTATCACGTAAAATTAGCGTCCTTAAACCGACTTTACAGACAACCACATTTTTTTTTCATATAATCTAATACCAATTCATGAATCCATTCCTCTATATCAGTGGTTCTTAATCTTAACGATTTAGTGATGAGGGACCATTTTACAAGATTTCTGTCTTGCCATGGACCACCACTCATAATGTTTGGAGGTACAGTAAAGGTAAATAAAGAAAGAGTAGTTCTCACCTATAAATAAAACATGCTTAAAATTGTTCAAAGCCAGCAGTGTTTAAATATTTGACGAACATTTGATAATAATGATTGATGCTAAGTTAGTTTCCAAGTGTCTTTCAGGCCTTCACAAATGTATTATGTAAGTTTAGTTAAGTAAAAAAAATTTCCTCCTGCATTCCTTTAGTAATTTACAAAAAAAAAAAAGTTTAAAATATAATATATGTAAAAAATGCTAATTGATGTCTGTGAACAAATGCATTATAAATAAAAATAAAAAAACATATTATTAATTATAAATACGGGATTACTCACGTAATATTTATCTGATAGCTCCGACTATAGTTTCGACCACATTCGGTGGTCTTTTTCAAGGAGTGTTCGGGACGCCCGTTCAGTGCTAAGCGAGACGTCATCGACGCGGGCGTCCCGAACACTCCTTGAAAAAGGCCACCGAATGTGGTCGAAACTATAGTCGGAGCTATCAGATAAATATTACGTGAGTAATCCTGTATTTTTCATTAATAATGATTGAAAACCACGTTAGTTTTTATAACAAAATAAGTATTAAAATACTTATTTTTTTATTTTATGAATATTATTTTAATGTGATTGTAGTGTCTGCATACTCTTTCCTTCTAAATCTTTGTTTCAGTTCCCAGTAGGTATGAGTGTTGCTCGAATTTTAGTGAAAGTAATTGCCATTTGGTTGCAAAAATCTTCTTGATTAATTTCTGTTTCCGATCCGATGTAACCCATCAAATTTAAAGACACAGGAAGTGTCTTTAAATTTGATTGGTTTAAGGATCACTTCGGGTGCATCCAGGGACCACCGGTGTTCAACGGTGGTCCGCGGAACACCGGTTAAGAAACACTGCTCATATTCTCACATATTCTCACAATGTGTAACATTAGACTAATGAATTATTTAAAGTTATATGATTATTAACGGGATATTTACCGTGGTAAGGTTGTGGAATGAGCTCCTGATATTTCGGCGCAGTTACATGCACCATGTTCACGGGAAGACTGAAGAATGCGGGTGGTTGGTCAAAAAGTTTAATAGTTAGGTGCAGACATAACGATCTACCCTCTTTCTTAGTGTTTTGCTACGGTTATCACTGGAACTCGAACTCGATCCTAAGTCCCGACAAAACACACTCACTGTATCACTGCGTATAGTATTTTGAACACATTATGAACGCGGACTTTTATTTTTAAAACAACCTAATACTGGATTCCACGCACTGGCGAGTTGAAAACCATCACCTCGATTGAAATTCTGGCATTTCGAGATCTCAATAGTTTCCTTTACTAGCCTTGGTATGTAATGGCGTTCGGTGGACAAGATTTTAGGGTTATGGAATTCAATCCAGTGGTTAGGACCCGCGTCCAGCAGATGCTCAGCATCTGCTGGACGCGGGTCCTAGGTTTTCAAGGGTAGATCGTTATGTCTGCACCTAACTTTTAAACTTTTTGACCAACCACCCGCATTCTTCAGTCTTCCCGTGAACATGGTGCATGTAACTGCGCCGAAATATCGGGAGCTCATTCCACAACCTTACCACGGTAAATATCCCGTTAATAATCATATAACTTTAGAGAACAACCGTGATAGTTTAAAACAGTGTTTTAATGAATTATTTGTTATTGTTTCAGGTAACATATGGAAATTGTTCTTTGATAACATCATCAGCTATGATTGAAACCGCGATATGGCAAGTTTTCACTGACCTTAAGTAGATAAGTACCTATTAACCTCATAACCTGTTTAGTTAATAATCGATTTACTTTAATCGATTTACGGATGAAGTTATTTGATTCTGGTTTCTAAATCAATCTCAACTTTAGTTTCCATTAGATTTAAGAGGCATTATTTGATATTCATAATCTACATTTTATTATTCCGTTATAATTAGTTATAATAATATTTCACGGAAACCATTATAAGAAAATTTACTATACATATTTAAACAAGCTGCGCCCGCGGTTTCACCCGCGTGGTCATGTAATTATAGTCGTTAATTTTTCAAATTTTCTGCGCGCTTTCCCCGTAAGAACCCTCTGTAGAGTATTAAAAAACTTTATAAAATGGATCAAGTCGGTAAAGTCGTTCTCAAGTTATGGCGTGACCAAGTGAAATAGGGATTTATTATATATATATATATATATATATCAAGGATCCATTATAGTATATATAATGGTCCCTGATGAACATAGGCTATATATTTTTATTCGTGATCACCACGCGGATGAAACCGCGGAGCGCAGCTAGACTATAAAATAACGTGACGGGGCTAGTCATGTGTCTGATGGTAACCACTATGCGTATCCATGACAGTTGCAGAATCCGCCAGAGCGTAGAACTAATGGTTTGACACTGTACTACGCTCCTCACCTGGATACTGCCCCATGGACACTTATTATATAATTTAATAATATTGTATAGTATAACGAGTAGTTAAACTCCGCAAAGAGCGTTTTAACTTTTATAGTCAATTGACTATGTTAGGTATTTGTTGAACATTACAAGTGTAATTAACAAGCAGTTTTACATGCAATAAACTGGCAACTTTCACGTGGTAAATCCTTAATGGATATGGCAATTACTTTATTTTTATACCGGGAAGTTGTAACCGGTTACAAGCACTCTATGGCGCTTGGAATAGACGAAGGAAAATTATATAATAATATAGTAGATATTATCTATGGTAGTAGACAGGTACGTGCGTCTTACTATGTGCTCGCGAGGTCTACTGTTATAGTTTTAGATGGTCGATCACATCAGATTCCACTGGCAGAATTGTGACAATTTAGTCGCTAAAGCCATCCAATAAGAAGAAGAAGACACATCCGATTCACTCAAAAAAGTTGGCAAAAAAGTTGACGGGCAGAAATTGTGCAAGCCAATTTTTTTTGTTTAGGTGATATTTTCCTGATTTAGATAATTCCTATCAATATATAATAATATTATAAAGAGGAAAGATTTGTATGTAAGTATGTTTGTAATGAATTGACTGGAAAAGTACTGGACCCCTTTAAAAAATTCTTTCACCATTGGAAAGCTACATTCACCCCGAGGAACATAGGCTATATAAGATTCATCATCGTCATCAGCATCTATCACCGCACGGGGGAAACCGCGGAGAACAGCTAGCTGTTATACTCGTAAAACACATTGATATTATATTTATATAACTGTCTATAACACAGTTGATCGCGCTAGGTTCTATGAAGAAGTAACCAGCAGGGCTATTATGTATCTCAGTTGCTAACAAATGTTGATTGAAATCTTGAAAAATGGCGGCCCTATGTCAGTTTTGACAACTCCAGTAAGCAAAAATGTTAGTAATTTGATCACTGAAGCTGACAAAAGTGACATAGAACGGCCATTTTTTCAGATTTCAATCCACATTTGTTAGCAACTGAGATACATAATACCCCAGCCGGTTTTACGTAGCTCAGTTCCAATCATCAAATATTTATTGAAATAAAAAAGGCGGCTTTAATAATACAATACAATACGAAATTCTTTATTCACCAATCTTAAGTAAAATCATACAATAAAAATAACTACACTAGATTGTACAATTGGCGGTCTTATTGCTATAAAAATAGATATAAAATAATCAAGTTATTTTCGACCGACTTCCAAAAAGGAGGAGATTCTCAATTTGTCTGTATTTTTGTATATGTGTCACCTCATCCTAGTTAATTTGGATGATTCTTTTTTATTTGTAAGCTGGTGCTTTTCATGTGGTCCCATTTTAATTTTTTTAATATTTTATTTTTATTAAAAATCATTAACATTCGTGTTTTCCCCTTATAATGTAATCAATAGGATTTTCTGATTGTATCAACTCTGGAAATAAGACGCGGTCCAACCCCAATTTTAAAATAATTTACGATGCTTTACGCAAGGTTAAAAATCGCTTGTTAGATTGGACGATGTAAAGCGAAAATGCATTAATTTTGTACGTTTTCTTTATATTTTTCGATATATTGCTATACATATATATTATTATACACAATTGAAAAAACTGCTGGTTACTACTTTAGTACTATATGTTGGCTATGTATTACCTAAAAAAATATAGTGTTATCGCTGAAAGTTCTGAGAGTTTGGACGTGAAAGTTTATTTTTGTGGGCCTATTTAAGATTTTTTTCTGCAGAGAGCGAGTAATATTTATGAACTCTATTCGGTTATTGCTCTTTGCCTGTTCTTTTTCTAACCTATGTTTTTTTTTTCATAGAATATTATCAACCGATCGATTACACTACATGTGTAAAGATTCTGCTTTTTACTACGAGTATTATCAGGATTCGAGCGCACCTTAATGGGCTGTTTAGTAAGACGTCCCGTTATTTAAACGGCTTATAGTTAATGTAAAATGTTTAAACATACGCGTAACGTTAATTTAGTCTATTGTTCAAACTCGATTGTCAACGTAAAGAGTAGTCAGCACCGTATTTAGAAAAAAACATAAAATTTGTTTATACGAAATACTTGAACCGCGTATCAATCGGTTGTAATAACCAACTAAATGTTGTTGTTTAACTGCAATTACATAATGTCTTATCATGCAAAGATTATGTACGTAATAGTGTACCTATTATGTGATTGGGTAATGCACATCGTTTGACATATGAAGATTGAAGAAAGTTTCAGAATCCTATTGAAGCCTATACAGGTTCTCGCAAATAGCTCAATTTAATACATTTCTAATTAATGTCACACAACACATACATGCAATATTTTTACGGTTTCTGCTTTTAACAGTATTCTTGCACCTCATGTTAAGGTATAGTAACATTTTTTAATGGTATAGGTTGGCAAACAAGCAGGTGGCTCACCTAATGGTAAGTGATCACCGTCGCCCACGGACATCCACAATAACAGAGGTCTCGAGGATGCGTTGCCGTCCTTTGAGGAAGGAATAGGCTCATTTCGTGAAGGCTCCCAAGTCGTATCTTTTTGGGAAACACCTCAATTGGCAGCTGGTTCCATATAGTAGTAGTGTGAGGCAGAAAGTGCCGTCGGAATCGCACGGTTGTGGACTCCCAGACCTCAACATGGTCTCTATGAAATTTCCGTCGTGATGCCAATTTATGAACATATTATATTATTGGATACTTAAGTCCATTTCACAAGTCAAAACCATTCATAAATTTGTAGTTCTGCGAACAGTAGACACAGCGAGCACAGTCTTATCAGCCTCAATTTTTCGCAGTACTTCACAACCTGTTATCTCGGCAACCACTTGACCAATTATTTTCATATTGGAAATTCCTCTTTAAAGTCAGGTACCTAAAGTGTGTAACAAATTTTATCCAAATCGGTCAGCAAATTTCCCTATTTTTTTAGGAAAATACACTCAAAAAAAATATACATAGTAGAACATGCTTACCAAGTTTCATAACGATTGCTTGGTCAATTTGGCCTGTAAAGCAGAGATGCTTCGCCCGCATCGCTTGTTAGGTCTAAAAGTAAATTCTAAAACTAAAGCCCGGCCACTGAAAAACGCGCTGGAACAAGTATAAAAATAGGAAATTATTTGTAAGTATCTGAAAATTTTATCTACAAAAAACCATAAAAAGTATTTAATACAAATTTATGGACTTTTTCAGAGGAAACTCGTGATCACATGCTATCTATTAACAAAACAATAGACTCGTCAAGCTGCAACCAGTCTTGCAGTATAATTTATATCCGGGCCGTTATGTGCTGAAATATAGTAGTATCCACAAGTCTTAGTTGGCAGATAAAATCGTATGTCGATAAATTGTGTAGGAGATATTAATCTACAAGATAACTAGCAAAAACACGACAAATTCCAATCAACCGTTCTTATCATGAATCACTAGAACGACATAATATACTCGTATGTACCAAATGGTGTTTAATTTGCTAACCACTCACTTGCTTTGCGTCATTTTGAGTAATTGGCAACACTATATCCATGTTAGTACATAACAGGTCAAACATGAGTACTAAAAAGGATTATTGTACAGGAAGATAGATTATTGCATAGGTTTCACACCTCTGTATTAAGATATATAATTATGTAAAGTCATGCATAACAGAAGGAATTGGACTAGTTGTAATACTTACAAGATTAGCTTGAGATTATGAGCAAATATCAACAGTTTGACGGGCTTATTCGATTTAATACAACCATTCTGCAGATTATAAGTACTTAAATGAGACTAAGCGTTTGGATTTGACAGTTGACCTAATTTGATTCCAAACGTTTTTAGTTTGGTCTGTTTCGTCATTTAGGTGAATTAATATATATGGTGGCACTAGCTGGTGCCCGCGACTACGTCTGCGCAGGATTAGTACTTCGAGTAGCTTATTATCTTCTCCAAGGCCATATCTATCATTATACCAAAATGTCATAATATATGTACATGGTCAAACGCAATTGCTATAATAGTATTATATGAATAAATTTAAATACTTAGTAGGTATATCAATCAGTAAACATTAATAATACAGGACATACAAATATAAAATTAATCACCATGGAAAAAACTGTCATTAAGTTTCATCACCCTTGACGGTCGCCGAGGACGTCTAGTGTATCGAGCTGTCAAATTGACTTGGTTTTCGACTTAGCTATCAGAAACTGACACAAACTTTGACAGAACTGTAGGCGGAGATCTTATTATTTTGTCTATGCTATGCCCAAGCATATTAGGCTTTTTCACCCGCGTGGTGATGGATGATGATGATGATGATGAAAAGTATGCTATACGTTAATCCAGCGCCTCATCTACCTCCATACCAAATTTCATCAAATTTGCCCCCGCCGTTCGAGCGTGAATGAGTAACAAAGATCCACACATCCATACTCACAAACTTTCGCGTTTATAATATTAGTAGGATAGGAAGTAGGATGTAATACCTGTTCATCTAAATATGTATGTGATTGCCTTCTTATACAGTAACAAACGAACTTCACAACTAGACAGTTTCTTTTAATCTTTGAGACAGCACGTCTCAACATATCTAGTGGTAACTCAGTTCTCGAAGGTGTTGATGATAATATTTACCTAGGACAAACAGTCCAACTAAGCAGATCCAACAGAGAAAAAGTACAATCGTCGAAATTAACTCGGCTGGGCAGCCCTCCGGAAACTTATTTTCTTGTGAAGTATTCTAATCCAAGAGTGCCTCAAGACAAAAGTTTTTGACCAGTGCGTGTTAACAATAATGACTTTGGCACTGAAATGTGGTCTCTCGTAGCCTTATGTATAAGCTCAAAGTCGCGCAACGAGCTATGGAGAGTGTTATTCTCGTGGTTACTCTACGTGATCGAATCAGAAATGAGGAGGTCCGTGGAAGAATGAAAATCACCGACATAACCCAAAAGACAAGCCAGTTGAAGTGATAGTTGCCAGGGCACAAGCATGCAGAACAGTTTGCCAATGGGACTGGAAGGTTCTGGAGTGAAGATCACGGACCGGTAAGCTCGGCGTAGGTCGTCTACCTACATCTGATAAAGGTCGCAGGACGACGTTGTATGCAGGCCGCTTCCAACCGGTCCCTTTGGAAATTAAGGGGAGGCGTATGTACAGCAGTGGACGTCTTACAGCTGAGGTGATGCTGATGATGATATGAATTTTTGATGATAAATATGCTTAGAATACTCAACCTAATTGTTGTGTTTATTCTGGAACGCAGCAGTAGAGTTTTTTAAAATACATTAATTGATTATTTACACTCATTAGAGCGTAATTTATGCCTAAATTGAATGATACCAATTTTAATTTGAATGATAATTATATCTATAAACTAAAGCTCAGTGTAAATTATTTCCTTCTCTGACATTAACTCAAAGATATAAACGAAACCTTTGCGAACTGTCGAAGGCAGTGCGCGGGCGCACGTAAATAATTGAATAATCTGGCCTATCTGGAGCACGGCTACCGGTTCTTGTTCGTAGAGCTAGTGTAGAATAAGACAGTTGAAGACCAAATGTAAATGCGAAAATTTATTGTAATCTGATGTAAACGTTCTAATGTTTAACCGACAATTATAGATTTACCATACATGAATATGATACTTGAAAATCCAATCTATATAGAGAGAGTATTTTGAAGGCAAATTCGACCTAGGATCTTACCAAATTTGGTAAATGCTCAAAAGCTCAGGATACATTATCTAAGTTCACTGTAAATATTATGTTTACGGTAGTGTCTACTTCGCAAAATGGCCTGTGTTGCCAATACGTTTAGGTCTGGTTCTAAATTGTAACCCATTCAATAGATAAATAAGATTATATCTGCCTATTCACAAAGCGCCCGGTTCTTAAGAAACTGGATCAGGAAAAAAATCATCCAAACTGTAACTGTGTAGATATAATATGACATGAAATCCTTTTTACGAATTCTAAGCCGGTACCGCCGTAGTACCAAAACATTTTGCATCGAAGTAAAACTGTGGTGTAAAAGTCGAAGCAAAATGTCAAATAGTAAGTGAAATTGAGTCTTAAAAACTAATGTTCACCCAACGTGGGTATGACCGACGTATGCAAAGGCGTGCCAAGCAATGGAAAAACACGACAAATTCAAATCAATGAGTATCTGTTTTATTCTATTTTAAGCTCTTAGTGGCACTGAAACCCTAATAGATAGGGTAGTGTTTACCATGAGACGCACGTCTTGCGCGTAACCACTTGATAGTTTAAAAAACTGTATAGATAACGTACAACCTCTTGTTTCAAAGCTATTCAAACTACCCGAAATCACGTGATCAATATTTTTATTTTTTTTCGGTACTCCATGCCAGTATCCATAAGATCGCGATATTCCTTCACCTCTACAGCTTTCTACAAAGTTTAACAGTTGCATTTGTCAGCTCTACTCTATAATGAACCGTACGGCTGTCCTAAGAGCATTGTAAATAACATTGCTCTATGTAGAGAACTGAGTAACGCTAGAGTTTGATGTAGCACAGGCTTCCGCCTTTCAATTGGAGAGTAAGTTTCCGATATTGAAGACAAGTGTTTTGGGTCTCTGTCGTATTATTTTGGGGCTTGGAAATAGTTGCTAGCGTTTGTTACCAGCTAAGTTATAGAATACGATTTACTAAATCGGTTTCACAAATAAGATTTAAATGGTACTGAGGTATAGAATGGCTACTGCCCGGATTCTGCCTCCCTGCAGCTCAAGAGTCTTTGTGACGATTAGTTTTGAGTTAGGCTCAATTCACAATTTCTTTTCTATTATTTTATTATTATTGCATCTTTGCGTAGGAATGCGATAGGACTGTCTTGTCTTCATGGTGCTTGAGTAACGACTGTTATTGCGACGACTTGAAATCAATCTCGATCTATGGAGTGTCTAGCCGTGCGATTCTCTAAGAGCAAACATCGTTGCATCTTTGACAACATCCGTGAAATAAATGACGAGATGACAAGAAACATTGGAAAAACAACTTACTCGCTCGTCGACGAGCGCATCGACGAATCATTAGAGAATCGCACGGCGGGATGTGGCAACATTGTAGCACCTATAACAAACTCCATATATAATTACGCTTTAAAACCGGCTAGGACTCGCGTAATATTTACCGGAAATATTCTTCGACCAGTATCGAACTTATTTGAAGTTCTTCTACTGGGAGTCACTCTTGTGCACAGCGGCGAGCGCGGGCCACAGCACGTAACTGGCGCTGCGACGGTCGCGCTGTGTCTGTCAGATTTATTCCGTCCGAACTGTCACTTACGTCAATGTCACTTTCAGTGTCACTGTCACTACCGTTTTTTAGTATATAGGGCTGTTGACACACCACACTTGTTGAGTCGACCTCACGGTTACAGAGCTCGGAGGTCATAGAGAGAACTTCAAATAAGTTCGAAATGGGTCGGAGAATATTTCCGGTAAATATTACGCGAGTCCTAGCCGGTTTTAAAGCGTAATTATGAACATAACTCGCGATAGTTTTCTATCTGAACTCCATATATGTATAATATTATATTACCCCTTACACTTCTTCTAGCGGTGCCATCTCCTACCGGAGGTTGTCTATCATTAAGGCTACTCGGACCTTAGAAGAACACCTTACCTACTTTACAGTTTAAAAACTTCATTTTACACTCTATACAAACTTAAAGTCCTATTTCGAATATTATTTTAATCACATTTAATAACATTAAATATTATGGGGGAGGCATTATGTTCAGTTGAATAGTTCATCATGCCAGTTGAAGTGGCATTGGGCAGGGCACATAGCACGCAGAACAGATGGCCGATGGGGCCGAAAGGTTCTGGAGTGGAGACCACGGACAGGCAAGCGCAGCGTAGGTCGTCCACCGACACGGTGGACAGACGACCTGATGAAGGTCGCAGGACGACGTTGGATGCAGGCCGCTTCCAACCGGTCCTTTTGGAAAATCATGGGGGAGGCTTATGTTCAGCAGTGGACGTCCTACGGCTGAGATGATGATGATGATGATGTTCAGCCGTGCGATTCTCTAAGAGCAAACATCGTTGCATCTTTGACAGCATCCGTGAAACAAATGACGAGATGACAAGAAACGTTGTAAAAACAACCTTGTGTGCAAGGGCGATATCTCATAAAGTATTTGACATCGGTGAGCTCGTCGACGAGCGCATCAACGAATTTTTACAGAATCGCACGTCAGCAATGGATGTCCTACGGCTGAGATGATGATGAAATAAAGAACATTATTTTGTTTTTATTTTGTACTATTAGACTTCTGTACTATGTTGACCGTTTAATATCTGTCTGTAAGTACCTACCTTTCAACCCCAGAGGTGAATATAACGTATTTATGACACACCGATTCGACAGACGTAATCCTATCTCATAAAAATTCACTTATAATTTTACCAGAGTCTATTATACTCGCTGCATCACTCACAATCCGTCACTAGAATTGCGTGTATGCGGCATGGAAGTGTATTTTAAGACATACAAGACCCGAGTTCAAATATTTCTTTGAGTCGCGCAAATATTACGCCCGGCCAGGGATAGATCTTGGAACCCTGCGCTTCGGAAGTCAAGTTACTATCAACTAAGCTAGCAGACCCACATACATGTAAATTTCACTTTTTTATTATTTTCTCTGTCCCAGAAACATTTCTCAAATATATTTCCTTTACGTAGACAGTTGACGTATTGTTGTCCGCCAGAGAATGTACAAATTGCTTCTTAGCCTCGAGTTGGAACGGTTAACTTAATAATAACACTTCATTATACTAACTTTTGTTAAGTATAATGGAATAATCAGCCTTTTTGAAACAATATTTAGCTTGCGAAGATGAATTGTAATTATATTGTTTAATTTGTATGTTCGGAAATTGGTTCACTTTGGGCATTGCTTTAGGCACTGAAGCGATTATTTATAAGTGACAGTAAACGTTTCCTGCCGTGCGATTCTCTAAGAGATCATCGTTGCATCTTTGACAATATCCGTGAAACAAATGACGAGATGACAAGGAACGTTGGATAAACAACCTTATGAACAAGAACGATATCTTGTAATTTTTTTATAAAAGATGCAACTATGTTATCTCTTAGAGAATCACACGGCAGTTCATAATAGACATTTATGAGTGAGTGCACTGCACTCCGCGGTTTCGCCCGCGTGGTCATGGATGATGATGGATGAATCAAAATATTCAGTAGTAATGCTAATGGTGAAAGAATGTTTCAAATTGGTTCAATAGTTTTGGAGCCTATTCAAGCCAGACAAATAAATCTTTCCACTTTAATATTAGTGTAGATGTAGAAGTATAGACATGTGTCTTATTGTAACAGGCAGGTTAATGTTTATTTTTGTGGATTAAGTCTAACAACGTACTTCGCTGAAGCATTACATACCTGTTAGCAAATAATATAAGGAGTCGAATTCAGCAGTGTGTATCTACCTTCATTTACTTTTATTTTACGTTAATAGGAGACGGTACAAGCACGAGACTCATCATCATCATCTCAGCTGTAGGATGCCCACTGCTGAACATAGGCCTCCCCCATGATTTTCCAAAAGGACCGGTTGGAAGCGGCCTGCATCCAACGTCGTCCTGCGACCTTTATCAGGTCGTCTGTCCACCGTGTCGGTGGACGACCTACGCTGCGCTTGCCGGTCCGTGGTCTCCATTCCAGAACCTTCCGGCCCCATCGGCCGTCTGTTCTGCGTGCTATGTGCCCTGCCCACTGCCACTTTAACTGGCTAACACGAGGCTCACCTGGTGTTAAAAGGATTTAAAGGTTACTCTACCTAGTACAGATGCCCGTAACCCTGAGACATTAACCACACATGTTGCAGTTCCTAGAAAAGAAGGTTGATTTCTGCGAAATCTATTGTATTATTGGCCAAATATGACGAATGGCGAGTCTACGGGTTAAGTCTCATTTGCGTGTAATTTCGCCGGCAACCATACCCTCAAAGCAGAACACAGTATTGTGAACATTACTGCTTCACGGTAGAAATAGGTATGGTAGCAGTACTTACACGGACGGACTCAATCACAAAGAGTTCTACTGCACAAAAATGTACATTTACAGTTGAGCCAGACTAAGTATAATAGCCAGCCTTCTTTCTAGATGTGGTTCGACCGCATTAAATCGATTAGAGACTGTCAAACGCTGGCCAATTAATAAAAAAAACATTACTCTAAATATTAAGCTCCCCTCGAGACATTGTGTGTATTGCATATATTTATGTTGCAATTATGCCTAGATGGAAACACAACTTGTAATTACTTCGACATGATTATGCAAATTAGATAAAAAAATTACTGCAAAATCACGGCGTGGAAACCACCACTGATAAACTGATTGGTTGTATAAAGATAATTTAAAAAAAAACAGTTGTTAGGTACAAAGAAACTGACATCTAAATTAAATGAAGTGTAAATTTATTCCTTTAAAAAGTTAATATACCCAAGCGTAGGCGGTGACCACGGATCTAGGAAGGGAGGAAATGCGTCGCGCTGTGTCCTCTTCCTTCCTAAATCCGTGGCTGCGACATATGCCTTGCTTTCCGAGTCGCGTCAACACCGATTTTGGCGATATTATCACCATTTTCGATTCCAATTCAATATCGCGCTTTTGACAGGTGAGATCTGACAGAGACAGCCATTCGGAATGGGTTGAAATCACGCTCACGTCGATCACGGCATGGAATACACGCACAGACAGATGCTTGCTATCGCAACACGCACACATCCACAAACTGTCATTTTTGAAGGACTGCTCACGGTGATTTCAGTTTGTAGCGTGGTCGTTGAAATCGCAAAATGGCGTCTTTGGTGACGTAATCCATGACGTGACATGGGTCTACGTTATCGCGTTTCGTTGAATTGGAATGGCAATCACAGCGCTAAAAGTGATTTCGACGCGATTTGGAAAGCAATGATGATATTTAAACGACATATGACCACAACATTTGTTACTTTCAGCGGTCAAAGCTGATTTACCATTTTTCTTCTTCTTTAAACTTACATATTTTACGGGACCAAAAGTATAGGTACCTAATATTAAGTAGCCATGTTTGTGTCACATTTGTTATAACGTTATATAAAATACAAATATTATAGAATTTAGATGTCATCGAACCCCATAATCAATCTTTACAAATTTATTACAACACGTGTCATAATTTATGGTTATTCGATTGAGTCAATTTGTTTCCTCAGACGACTGAACAAATCATAATAATTGACGTGTACTCGGTTCGAGTTACGTGTTACAACATAAGATGGATCTAGGGATTTAGTTAAGGTACAAGTTCCTTGTTCCATGTACACTTTACCAATAAAGGTAGATTTGTTTTATATTGTCTATATGGCTTACGGGTAAGCTGCCCAATACAGTTGTCAAAAAATTTTGTAATTAAATTCGAACCGATTTCAACGCCAAAAAGTACTCGTATGAACTTGTAAAGTAACTCGTTGAACTCGGTACCATGATAGTTCAAAAGAACCTATTATCACTATATTGTGCGCATGGTAACGACTTCGACAACGGTTTAAAATTTTTCAACATGTACTTGTTAATTTTAAATATTTTAATTTTAATTTTTAATACTTCCTAATATCCGCAATAAAGGTATATATAATTATTATTATTTACAAGTAGGTATGCGAAAGTGTGGGATTTTCATGTTTCGATTAAATTCCGTATGTAAAATCATGATGACAGGATGAGTTAGAATAGCTTATCGTAACATCTCTACTGTGGTACCAAAAACAACGGCAAAATTTTGGAAATGTAATTGGCTACTTGCTGGATTTGAACCCATGGCTGTCGCTTTGGCAACTAAGTTACGGCAGCACCGCTATTAACGGCTAAGTTCTTTCCACCTGTTACGAGGACGTTTAAGCGGTGTCTTAATTGAATCGACTGCTTGTATGAAGATATTGTAAATGTTTGCAATAGTAGATTAGTAGCCAAGGGCTGTAAGGCACCCTCGAACTATAGGCGTCCTCGCTGCGCTCGTGCGCCAAAATATCTCGGGCTGCAATTGATGCTTACACCCGAGCTAACTACTCTGCTTTACATCTCGATTGTGAGGTAAGTAGAAAAAACCGCCATTACAAAAATAAAATTGATGACTATTATACTCATACGAAGACAAGGCTGAATAGCGAAGCGACCTCTTTTGTCATTGGGCTGAATGCATGATGTCTATTGCCTGTATGATGGTTAGATGTACGCAAACTTTTTGAAAGAGTGAACTGTTTTTTGTTTAATTACTTACCGCCTTAGGGTTTTTCTAGCTACATTATTACCCTAGAGCTATTTTCTAAGCTGTCACTGAACCAGACGAAATAGAAAATAAATTGTTGTCCTAGAGATTTTAGTAACGGTTGAAGAACTCATAAAATCTGATGATTATTGTTTTTCCAGATACAATATACATATCTTTTACATATTACAGTTTAATTTACCTCACCTATTTCACTGAATAAACAATTAAGATAGACTACATTTTAAATAAAAGGTATTAAAATAAGGACACATTATAATATAATCTTAAAGCTTTCGTACTCAAACTGAAAAATCTGAAATATGAAAACAAACACCAATAAACCAAATAAACATAAAAATAGTTAAAATGTAATATTATACTCGAGTGCAACTTGTTTGAGATTTTGAAGACATTTTCAAAGTGTAGTATGAACCCTACATGAGCCATCATTTTAAATTATCTATTCATCTATCATACACTTTTTTGACTGACAGTCGATCATAAACTAATGAAATGTTTTATTATATTCGAAATGACAGTGACATTAATACAACACGAGCGGACATGGCCAAAAAACTATCAAACCGGATTATTTAATTAATAGGTGTAATTATTATAATTTTATAATGTTATTTAGATAGCAATTATACGTTTTTGCATAATGAGGTAGTAAACTATTCAACTAGCACTGGTTAAATATTTTAGCATCAAACTTAGGATCGAAGCAAGATTTTTAACTTATAAATAAAGTATGTTTGTTACACCTAGGTTTAGTTTAGAATTGTACTTTTTAATATTAAGTGAATTAATGTGGTGGTCCAATAAAGTGTTTTCTATCTATCTATCTATCTATCTATTTATCTATCTATCTATGTTTTATGTTTTAACAAACTGATTAAATAGCGGATAATTAAAATTATATTATTTTATCCGGACGTTTCGAACACTTTATGAAACACGGTTGACAGTAGTCTGTTTTTTTATAAACTTATGAAAAATATTTTTTTTACTACGTATAATATTTTAAGCTATTTAATCCGTCTTTTAATTTTTAAGTTATTATTTATATATATATATATATTTAAATAACTAGACATTGAAATTTAACAACTTTAAATAATTTTTTTTATAAAAAAAAGTTGTTAAATTTCAATGTCTAGTGAAATCAATTAAATTAACAAACCTAGGGATGCCACGATTGATTTGAACTGCACAAAATTACAACACAAAGATCTGACTTGGTGTGACTAGTGGGAGGGAAGTGTACACCGTTCGCACCGACCCCACATATAAATACATCTAGAAATAAAAAAACTGGTGTGAATGTGCAAACTCTAAAGTAAAACAACAGAATGGTATTATTTAAGTCAAAGTCAAAATCAAAATAATTTATTCAATTTAGGCATCAAAGACGCACTTATGAACGTAAACTTTTCATCATAATGTGCTTTAAAGACTCTACCGCCGCGTTCCAAAATATATAGAGCCTACCGAGAAGAAGCGGCAAGAAACTCGGGGCCATTCTTTTTATATAGACAACTTTGTAATGACTTTTTGACAGAGTTTAGTTTTAATAGTAATTTTAAACTTATTAATAGGCAAATCTCGGATAACATTGGGAACTTTATTATAGAATCGTTTACATTGTCCCATAAAAGAATGACTTATTCTGTGGAGACTCGTTACATGTACGGATAGCTTGTGCTTATTTCGCGTGTTGATGGAATGAGCATCACTCCTTTTATCAAAACTATTAATGTTACATACAATAGATTAAAATGTTTCAACGTAATTGTCACTTGTACGTTCGTGGTGTCTGCAACGAGATCCAACAGAAAATAACTGCTTAGGGGCAACCCTAGCATATACTGAGTTGGGACTATTATTTCTCCTGTAGTTGGGACTTTTCCCTTGCACCGCGCAACGTTATTGAGTGGGCAATACACTCGAAATAAGTTCTTAATATAGATGTTAGGAATAAATGTATTTCTTTGTTCTTGGTTCAAATATGTACTAAGAAACCAGTGAACTACATGTCGGGGACACTCTTAGGCAATATATACAACACAAATATTTTGAGAGGTGTTATGGCGATTGGAACTTTCGGTACAAGTGCCCGCGAGAAGTTTAGGTTCCTTCTTAGATTGATAGAGACTAGCCGTTCGCAAGTGATGCGCTTACTAATGCCTTGGCCACACCGAGGTTCAACGTCTATGCCCAATATCTCCTTAAACAACGCGCTAATTATTCCGATAACTATCACGATAAATTGAGTGGCTACACTGGTACCGTGAACGTCAACGCCCATTTCATTGACGATAAAATTGGCAATAATTCAAGATGGACGTCGACGCTGCTACACTGTATTTAATGAGTGTCAATTTGTATTATATGAATGTATTGTATCATATATTGAGTATATGTAATTTTTTCCATGACTTCAAATATTTATAATATTTATTTAAATGGGCTCTGTAATAAAAAACCCATTAGGGATTCATTTTTCTTTTTTATTTCTTCTAAAGTTCACACGTGCGATCCCTTAGCTATCACGGCGCACACTGACAAACGTTGGTGTGGCCGCTTCAACGCAATAATTCTTGCGTTAAATCTCTTTGATGTGCCTAAAATACCGCCAGCCGGTTTATCGGCCAATTTCAACGGCAATGTTAATGCCGTTGTCGAATTGTCGCGATTAGGGGTGGCTACATCTACGGTTAACGTTCAACAACGCGATAATCAACGGTGTTCTCCTCAGTGTGGCCAAGGCATAACAAACATCATTCAATTTTGTTTACTTATAAAACCAATTAAACTAGGCTACTTACAGCTTGCAGTCACAATTCTAAAACCACTGATTTTTATTAAAATGCTTGACCGAAAGAAAAGCGGACACATCGAGTGGTGATCTACGACTTCTCCGAACCAGCAACTTTTTGTTGACGAGCAAAGATATAATTCAATGATCTTTATTTCAAGAGGCATAAGGCAAAGTGTAATGCTCTACTTGAAGGCTTGTGAAGCCACTCAGTAAGTAGACTTGCTTTTTTAATGAAAAACTGACCACCGGTAAACGGCTAGGATGCGTTTGTAGAGTAATATGATACTGGAAAAACATATCTTGTCGTGATAATATTGGTATAAGTAATTGCTATGTGAAGGTATCGTGTTTTCTTTTCTTTGAGACAAACTGACGCATGCGGTCCTGTGGGCCTAGCACAAATAACTGCGCACATGGAAACATAGCGTGTCGTTCACGTGAAACAGTACAAACTGTCATTTATCTAGGGCACACTGTAACACAGATAACTCTTAGTTTGTATGCGGAAGCGTGACGCGTTGACGCTTACGATACGAATACATTTTCGCAAATTGTTTGTGCTACGGCCTCTGAATGACCGCGAAAATGTTACACGTATGAGTATAGGAGGATGTTCGTGCTATAAAGGAAGAGGTTCGGTATGAGTGCTTGTACATTGTGCATGTGTGTATTATTTACACCCATACCGTACTAATAGGAAATACGTACGGTATGGGTCTTTAAAAAGTTTGCGGGGCGTGAAAAGCATCTCTCAGGTAACCATAGGGGTGGCGATAAGCGCAGCTTCATCATCATCAGCCTGTAGCAGTCCACTGCTGGACATAGGCCTCTCCAATTGCACGCCACTTAGGTCTTATCTTGGGCTTCTCGCATCCAGTTTTTGCCAGCCGTCTTGCGCAGATCGTCACTCCACCGTGCCTCAGGACGTCCTACACTACGTTTGCCGAGACGCGGTCTCCACTCTAGAACTCGTTTACCCCAACGGTTGTCGGTTCTACGGCTAAAATGGCCAGCCCACTGCCACTTCCGCTTGCTGATCCGGTGGGCTATGTCGATGACCTTGGTTCTCTGACGGATCACTTCATTTCTGATGCGATCCCTCAGAGAAACACCGAGCATAGCCCTTTCCATAGCCATGAAGCGAAGACCATTAGTGCAGCCGTAAGCGCAGCTTACGCCTGCACTAATGGTCTTCGCTTCATTCCATCTTCGCCTTCCATCAGGCGAGAGGGAGTCACTTTGATGAACCATTATAAAAAAATACCGTATATTCTCATATGTAATTTATTAAGCACGCCTGTTAAACTCACACTTTTAGAGAGATTATACATATCCTTGGGTGCGATTCGAACCTGTGTCTTCTGACAACCCGTGTTAGACGCCATGACTGCTATGCCACCGAGGCTCTTATCCGAGCACCGAATTTCACTTCCTAGTTGATTTTTACTGTCGTATGGGGACGGAGCGACATCTGTTAAATACTTTGACAAGCTTTATCCGTCCGGTACAAGAGTTTTTACAAACACTTAACTTTATTATTGATGTCGTCACCATTCATAATGGTATTTTTGAAGCACTAACGCCATCTTGCCAAAATTATCCTATGAATGGTCGAAGTCATCACAAGAAAGTAAAGCGATAGTGCATGCTTGCTTTTCCTTGTTTTCATAAAAAGAAGGCAGGAAACCACAAACAGTTTCATCCCATTAATTTTTTTTATTGCTGTTATGCAATGATCTTATATTAAAAAGAGGTAGTTTCGCTATGTTAGAACTGACGCGAGTTCAATGTTGTCTCAGCTTTTGCGCATACAAGAACGTATTTTGCTGAGGTTCTTAGATGTCATTCTATGACGCATAGCATATATTGCTCAACAACAAATGTGTAGCTACAGCCACATTTGTTGTTGCCGTATACGCGAGTACCATATCTACCTCTTTTTAATGTAAGATCATTGACATTATGTATGGTATTTGCAAAACAGATACACTGGCGCCATCAAATAAATAATAATCACACACATAAGTACACAATCATGTAAAGTTGTTTACGTGCTTTGCTAGCCAACCGTCCTAAAAAGTTTCAGTAATGTATCCACCGCTTTACTGGCGTACTGAAAAACTGATACTGAACGTGGCTTAGACAAACCAGTACCTTAATGACAGATGTAATAATATACTGTGACTTGACTCCGACTACTTATAGAAATTGATGTTATCTATAGGTAAATATTTACATAATATAAAATAAGTTGAGGAATGGCAAATGTACAATCCTACGAGACCATATAGAAAGGAAAAAGTCATAAATGTTCATCGATTTCCATTCTGGATCTGTAGAGCTATTTGTATCTCAGTTGCTAATAAATGTTGATTGAAATCGAAAGAAGCCTCTACGCCACTTTTGTCAGCTCCAGTTATAAACTTACTAACAATTTTGCTTACTGGAGTTGTCAAAACTGACATAGAGCCGGCATTTTTGTCAATTTCAATCAACATTTGTTAGCAACTGAGATACATAATAGCCGTAGGTCTATTACGTATCTCAGTTACCTTAGTTGCTAACACATGTTTAATTAAACCGAAAAAAAATGGCGGCTCTATGCCACTTTTGTCAGCTCCAGTCATCAACTTACCCACACACGTTGCAGTTCCTAGAAAAGTAGCTTGATTTCTGCGAAATCTATTGTATTATTGGCCAAATATGGCGAATAGCGAGTCAATAACAATTTCGCTTACTAGAGTTGGCAAAACTGACATAGAGTCGCTGTTTTTAAAATCTCAAACAACAGCTTAGCAACTGGGATATACAATAGCCATGCTGTACACTAATTGTAATATTTTTATGTGATATAATACTGCCCACCAGCAAGCCGTTATGCTTTACCTAGCTTAATACTATCAAAGCATTAAATTTTCGTATAAATCTAATATCTAAGTTAGTGCATTATTATTTACAGCTCTGTAACAGTAGTAAGTAAAATTAATGACAAAATATATTGAATTCTTGGTCGTAAAATTTGTCGCGTGGCTTTATCTTGTTTACACAAAATTACTTGTTGTACCTCGTCGTTGCCATATTTTGGCGCCGTTGTACCGCGCCGGCCAAATTCACTGCATAAACTGCAATACTAAGGTTTTATGGGTTACCAAGTGTATTCATTACCTACACTCAACCTCATAAACATTTACTGTTTTATTAAACTTTTAATGCTTTGAGAAGAATAGGTAAATTTATATAGGAAGAAAAAGCTGACCCTGCAAACGTTGTTTTGCCACATATATAAAAGTTGCGATTGAAAAACATGTTTTGATCGTAGAAGAGTGAAAATTTGAATTCGGATGTATTTTTCAATGCTAATCATAATAAAATTATAAAAAAAATTTTAGGGGTGAGTTTTACCCTTAACATTTTTTGGCTGATTCTTAGACCTACTCAATAAACACACCAAAATTTCATTTTAATCGGTAAATATTTGTATATTTTAAGAGTAGTAGAGTACTTTGTGAATGAGTTCGTCCGGGGTAGTACTGTCATCATATCTTTTTCTACCGTGAATCAGTAATGTGTTTTCGTTTGAAAGTATGGTTGCCGGCAAAATTACAGGTACATATTACGAGTATATGAGATTTAACAACTTAATATCTCAAGGCGATGGGCGCAGTGAAGCTCGTCACTTGTAAGGAAATGCATCTGTTCTAGGCAGAGGTTACCATTTATCATCAGATGGGCCTGTACCGTTTCCTAATAATAGTAAAAAATAAATAAAATTATGTGGTTTTTAGGTACCTACCTAGTAAGTACAGTGCTTTTCCTTTTACACGAGGATTCCCTTTATCGTGGGAGACATGGACAATATGGACATTCACAATAACACAACTTATTTGTTGTGTAATGATCGCTATTGGCAGAGGCATTTGATTGTAAATAAGGAGAATTAGGCAACTTTGTGTTTGTTCTCTTTCGTTCGGTACTATACCTTATTACGAAAGAGGAATACTTAAAAGATCTTCGTTGTCCATCAAAATCCTTGTTCTAAAAAGCGTGGAGGTAATCATGTTTACGTGATCGAATCAGAAATGAGGAGAACCGTAGAAGAACGAAAGTCACTGACATAGCCCAGAAGATTAGCCAGTTAAAGTGGCAGTGGGCAGGGCACATAGCACGCAGAACAGATGGCCGATGGGGCCGAAAGGTTCTGGAGTGGAGACCACGAACCGGAAGCGCAGCGTCGGTCGTCCATCGACACGGTGAACAGACGACCTGATGAAGGTCGCAGGACGCATCGACGTTGGATGCAGATCGCTTTCAACCGGTCCTTTTGGAAAATTATGGGGGAGGCATATGTTCAGAAGTGGACGCCCTACGGCTGAGATGATTATGAATCATGTCAGAGTTAATCTAAATATCAATAGGTCTGCAGTCCCGGTAGAGTAGATAAATATTAGTTTTCAAAGCAAATGGTAGCCCAGGGGGTAACAAGGGTCGACCGTCGATCAGACGGCCACGGGTGCGCTCCCCACTTTGGGCTTAAGCTTTCAGAGAAGGTAGCATCCTGATGAAACCCACAGCATGGTGGTAGGGCACTTCTGGTGTCCGCCTGGCTAGCTACCACCCTCAAGTTTGCAAATTTGTCGCTAATCACATAACAGTGTGTTCCGGCAGCTGTCCTGGAGAGTCAACTGCTATTCTAGGTATAGTGGGATACCACCACTTCAACCCACTGACCAAGTGAGATAGTGGTCACATCACACTACCCTTTCAAGTGTAAAAAAAAGTTAGTATTATGTGAGCCACGTCGAGTTCTTTCTGTCCCACTTATCTATGTGTTGTGATCTTCTACATAGTAACAAACACATCACATGTGTTGAATATAACATATAAGGTCTATCGTTATGTAAAGTGTATCTATAGATATAACTTTTTGTCTGTGACAATGGAACCATGACGTGACTGCACCGTGTCGTGTTAGTTGCGGAATAGAGAGCAAACAGGAAGACCTAATAATACTTGTATAGGGATGGGCATACATCATAACAATCACATCGATCAATCGACAATTAATGGACAGGTAACATCAACTCAGTAAACAGTGGTTATTTGAGTTTGAGAACATAACTAATTGAGATTGATAAACTGCCCCATGAACGCAAAACCCACCCAGCTCCGTTCAAGACGAAGCCTTGCATTTAGCCAAAATACATAACCCTTGTTTATTACGCCATATCAAGGGCCATGTTGGCGACCTCCACCGCTATTAACCTTTTTAGCCTATATGTTCTAAAATTATATTTAAATTTAATAACAATGGAATTGAAGTGTAATGTCAATGTGATCAATGTGTCATGTAATGTGAATATGAATATGAATATTATTTTATATCCTTATTATTGATCATATATGTCGGATCCGGACATAGACAATTGTCATAGACACAGTTGCTGGGTTGATAACGTGACACCAAGTGACGTGCAAGAAGGATGGCGTCGCTTGACAAAGCCAAGATGGCGCAGTGTTGGCTTCGATGTGACAAAGAATTTTATGGGAATTCATCGAATCAACACGGGTCGCCTAGAAGTCTAGGAACTGTCCCGTGTATCGTTATTTACCCAGTGCACATTACAATATGAATTGGTCGTGAGTGATAATTTAATTTAAAGTTCAATATTGTAACAGACTAAAATATAAGTGAATGTGAACATAAAACTATGTGTTCTTCATTCCTGTTGCCTGGGCCCCCCTGATATTACGCCCACGATGTTATATAAGAACGACGATAGGCCTTCTGCCTTCGACATATATGTATTGAAATTCTGTAAAATCCCAAAATTTAATACATTTTATTAAAGTACGAGTCGAAATTGTAACATTATAGTGGTTGTAAATGTCAAGTAACTGAACTATCAATCAATGGACACATACATGTCCACACAAGTCAAGCGGTCTCAAGCTATCATGTCTATCCAAATAAATAAAAATAACATTTCCATTACTGCATCCATTAATTTTCTGTTTTATTAACCTTACTTATCGTTAAATGCAAGTCAAAATGAATAAATCACTTCCAATTTTGTTTTATCGTGATTTACTATATCGATAAATTTCAAAGTGATCCATAAAACTGTGGCGGTGGTAATCAATCCGTTTTATCAAAGATGGAGTTTATCGATATAAAGAAAAGGGAAATCTTACAAAGACATTCATTGCAGTTGCAATGATTTGTTGGATCTAAGTATATAATCCTTACGCATCCGACGACATTAGTTTTTCAATATTGTATATATATAGTAATTCATAATTATTTTGTTCTAAGCTTAAACAAGATTCCGAGTCATTAAAACTAGGATTGACACAATGAACAATCGCAAAACTATTTATTTTGGCGACTATTGTGTTCTAATTAATATGCACAGAAAAAAAAATCTACGACAAAGATACAGTAAAATCTCCGGAAAACGAATAATACAAGATGAAGACAGTCAAAAAATATAGTTGAGTGTTACTTACTGCTACGAATTGCAAATTCTGAACGCTGATAATTCTGAATTGCCGTCCAAAGCTCATTGCCGGGCTCTAAGGTTATTCAAAAAGAGGAAACCATAATAAACCACGTCTGTGTGCCATAAGTCATCACTGGCAACACACATTCACTTTTGCCATCAGGACAAAAACTATAAGCTCCAAAAACCACTATTTTTCACAGTTAGCATCATGTGCCTATTATATGTTTTATCGATATTTGGTACGTTAACTGGAACATCACTAGCAGCGTGGAGTTGCCAGTCAGGTAGAATCAAAGCCATGTAGAGTCTTCTTGAAATGTTCTCACAGGGCATTGCGGTATGAGCAATAAATGCTGTACGCATAATATCAGATGTATAATTTAATTGTTTTATCAATAAATTTAGTCGAAGGACTCTATAGAGACCAGTAGCAGTAGTAGTAGTATTTCCAAGTCAATAAACTAATACACGGCAGGGCTATTATGTACCTCAGTTGCTAACAAATATTGATTGAAATCTTGAAAAATAGCGGCTCTATGTCACTTTTGTCAGCCCCAGACATCAACTTACTAATATTTTTGCTTACTGGAGCTGACTAAACTGACAGAGCCACCATTTTTCAAGATTTTAATCAACATTTGTTAGCAATTGAGATACATAATAGATAATAGCCCTGCCGTGTATTAATTTATTGACGCGGAATAAGCTTTGGCTAAACTTCAACATGAATATTGAAATTGAAATTTGTGAACTGAGAAGATGTTGCATAAAAGTAATTATGAAATTTTTTATGTGTTTCCCGTGAGGTCATTTGGAAATGTTTTTAAAAGATAATTTGGTCAATTAGTCGTTAATTCAAAACATAATTAGCATACTGTATTTATACATTTTTTTGGTCGTGATATGACCGCGGAACCTTTTTTTTTATATAAATAAAACTACACTCCACAGACTCCAGGGCCTTTTTTTAATTTTAAGATTTTTGTCAACTTACGATAAATTTATAACATACAACAAAATACATAGATACATGAGGAACATATAATTTTTTTTATAGTAATATTCTTGCTTTTGTTATTGGACTTTTTTTTTATAACCGCGTAACCTTAAGGTATATCTAGATAGTAATTGACTAAAACAACTAATTCTCTAATTACGCCTAGCCTTCGGCCAAAACCAAGGCTCGTAAAGCCGTTATTAGTTTATTTCACATTAAAACCTTTATGTACTTCGTTAGACTGATCGTAAATGGCCTTATCCGAGAGAACTGCCTTTTGCAAGTAATGCTGATTACTCTTCCGCTCCACTTTTAGTACTATTTACTATTGAAGCTTGTCTTTGTGTAGGAAAGAGACGACATCTTTATTAGAATAAATTGATCTTAAATTACCAGAATGATAGAAGAGTGCAGACCCGACAGTACTGAGTTTTGTGTTGAAACGTCAATATATATAAATGCACGTGACATGCTTTCAACATTTTCACGTTTCATAGACTGAAAAAAATTAAAAAGAAACAAAATTTTAGTTCGCCGAGTCGTTCTAAATTGAAGAATAGCGATGATTTGGTGTGGTATTTATTACTGTCAAAAATGGCACGTTGGGCGGTCAGTTTCGGTTTTTCCCGAAGGGACTAGTCATAAAGCCATAAAGCTATTCGGGCAGTCTAAAAACTCTGACCCTATGACCGTTATATGCAGATCATGCTTGATATGATATGATATAGGATAATGTTGTGTCCTAAGACATCTGTTCTAGCATCATTACGTTAAATTATGCTTAAAGTAAGCCTTTCTAGTTCCTTAGACATTTTCACTTCATTCTTCACTACATTTATAGACTAGATTTATCAATAATGAAAATCCAATTATCATAGTAAAAAATACTTGAGGTTTTTGCTACATACGCTCTACTAGACTGGACTAAAGATAAACTCTATATTTTTTGAGAATCTATCAAAGTTAACTTACTTCAATCGCTATGACTTAGCCATATGCTGAGAACAAAGCTTTGAAACTTAGCAAGCCTTATTTAAAAAAGTCTGCACTTTTCCAGCCTTAATTATACACTATCAATAGCACCTAAACACGCTTTTTGTCCATGTTTTTTCATGACATAAAGAACCAAGCAGTAATCGCGTCGATCAGTGCTGAAATGTTGACTCATGTGGTATTATGTATTCATCTGGTGCGATGACCTTCAGTACACGGTAACCTTGGACTGTTGAACTCAGTCTGGATTGATACACCCAGTAAGGTGCACCAAACTAGACTTGTCGTTACAAGCACTACGAAGAAATAATATCAGGAAGAGTAACTGCCTTAAAAAAATGACCCAATAAAAGTCGTGCTAAATCAATAAACATCGTTCACGCCGCTATGACTCAGCTGTCATAGTAGATATTGCAGCACGTGCGTGGACCAATCACTGCTTTCCTTCTGAAATTTAAACCAATCACCGAACATGTCTATTTGTAACCTCGGAAGTAATTCGTATTTGGAATCATACGTCCTTTTGGTTTGGTTTTTCGTAGACTTAGAATAAAAAATACCCAAGCGAGCAATTTTCGTCCATAAAACTTTTTCTAGTTTCTATTTTAAAACTAGCTGCGGTCGGTTTCACCCGCGTGGTGATGGATGATGGTGATGAAAAGTATCTATTTGTGCTTCCCCGAGATATAATCTATAACATTGCCAAATTTGATTCCAACCCGTTCAGCCGTTTAGGCGTGATAAGGTAACAAACAGACAGAGAGACAGAGTTTAATTATTTATTAAAGAAAATTAGCCTGAGTTACTCCTGTACGTACTCTATATACTTTCATATGCATTTAGTGAAAAACTGGTAGCGATTAGCTTGTTCAAAAAAAACTAAACTACGAACTCAAAAAGTATTATGGTGGTCCTTATTCTGTTTACACTAAAATCCAAAATCTTTTAACACTTGAATGACGCTTCTAAAAATATCCAATTTTGGGTTATTTTAGGTTAGTTTAGCGAGCACCAAGTTACGTGAAGACTGAACTGTTGAAGAGAAATATCTAATTTTAGTGCTGTCATTCGGAAGTGTTATACCAATTTGGATTTTAGCCTAAACAAAATAAGTACAGCCATAATTTAGAGATTTTTAGTTAAGAGAATGCTTACAGAATCGACACTATAATTTGGAATTACAGCCAGACACTTCAATTTTATTCATCTGTATAGATAAATGCGATTTCGTATTGCAATTTCATTGAATGCTATAAGTTATGTTTCCTTTTTTTCATTCAATGAATCTTGATGTCAAGAATTATTTCCATCATCGTTATAGATGTTGTTTTTCTTCTCTGGGCAAATCACGAATCTCGATCTAGCTAATAGTCAATTAAGGTAATTTTATAGCGTTATTTATGGCAGTGAGGCCTTTTACTATTAACTTTAATTAGTGTAACTACCGCGACTTCGTCCACGTAGAATAAGGTTGTCACGAACCGAATTTACTACTTATTGACTACAGATAAACATAAGTTCAAGATAAATCATTAGTGTAAGTCATGCCCACTCAGAATTTCATCCAAATCCGTTTAGAGACCGTAGCACAAAGAATTTGCGTAAAAGTATTCGTATCGTGTCACCCTTCCGCGTACAAACTATGCCTTATCTGTGTCACAGATGCACTAGATAAATGACAGTTTATACCGTTTCATGTAAACGACACGTTACGCAGTTATTCGTGCGTTTGTATTGTATTGTACGTGAACCGTGACGCTTTGCCGCTTTCAATACGAAGACTTTTTCGCAAATTGTTTGTGCGTCTATAGTCTTAACAGCAATGCTTCCGCACTATTGTTTCGTGGCAGAACACCAAGCACTGTTGTGCGTGGCACCAAACAAAATGGCCTCTTGCTTAGGCCTAAGTACTTACTGAGTCGAGTTTTCGCGTCTCTTACTACGCATCGACGGAGGGAAAATTATTTAAGTAAATCATAAATCATTTATACAACTTGCGAAAATAAGTATACAACATTTGAAAAACATTGTGGTCGAAAATAGAGGGCTTGTTCGGCTATCTCCGCTTAATTAAGCAAGCATGCAAGGGAAGGTATACAATAAACATAAAATGCCATAACAATAATCCTACTAATATTATAAACGCGAAAGTTTGTGAGTATGGATGTATGGATGTATGGATGTGAGGATCTTTGTTACTCTTTCACGCTCAAAAGGCGCGGGGGCAATTTTGATGAAATTTGATATGGAGGTAGATGAGGCGCTGGATTACCACATAGGATACTTTTCATCATCATCATCCATCACCAAGCTGGTGAAAAAGCGTAATAACCCACAGCATAGACAAAATAATCAATTCTACGACTACGTCAAGAGCGTAATTATGACAGTTCTGTCAAAGTTTGTGTCAGTTTCTGATAGCTAAGTCAAAAACCAAGTCAATTTGATAGTTCGATACACTAGACGTGCTCGGCGACCGTCAAGGGTGATGAAATGTAATGATTTTATATCTGTATGTATGTAAGTCCTGTATTTTATTATTAATGTTTACTGATTGATATACTAAGTATTTAAATTTACTGCAGTAAATTTCATACTAATAAATAAAAGTATAATACTAATATTGCAAATGTGTTTGACTATACAGTACATATTTTATGATATTTTGGTATAAAGGTAGATATGGCATTGGAGAAGATATTAAGCTACTCGAAATACTAATCCTGCGCAGACGTAGTCGCGGAAACCAGCTAAGTAGTTAATAATAATATGATAAATAGAATACATCTCAATCATGTCATAAATTACAGAATGGTTATATCAAAAAAATCTATTTAAAATTTGTATCGTTATAAATTCATCAATTGTATAATAAGCTTATAATCGATGCTTTTGAAATGTGGTGTTGGCGGCGGATGTTGCGAATCCCATGGACTGCGCGCCGAACCAACGTATCCATTCTGAAGGAGCTTGGAATAACCACAACGCTATCCACTATCTGCTGCCAGCGGATACTTAACTATTTTGGACATGTCGCTCGTAGAAACCCTGACAGCCTAGAGAAGCTCATAGTAGTTGGCCAGGTCGACGGGTAAAAACCACGCGATCGCTCACCTACTCGACATAGTAAAGAAGCTTACCGGCCTGCCAATCACGAAAGCTATTAAGACCACCGAAGACAGAACCACGTGGAAAAGCATAGTACCTCGAGCGGTCCACCATTCAGAATAGACACGACCTTCAGCAATGAAGATGCCGACTATGATGATATGATGATAATAAGCTTTTTCTATTACCAATTTTTAGGGCACTTTTAACATTAATGTAACAGTAATTTTATATTATAAAAACTTAATGTTATCTTCAGTACGTATTATTCTTGTTACTTTATTGTAGATCGGAGCCATACAAAATAAACTGCAACGCAAGAGAAATGATGTATTTTACCCTTTTTTATTTGCCCTTACTTGTTTCTACTAAGAGCTATTCTTAACACGTTAAACGCAAGATGGATATGTAGATAAATACGCTGTCAAATGTTGGTACATTGTATGGCCCACTTGTAATTTCGAAGTATTGGACCCTGGTATAGTGGTTAGTAACTCAAACGTAATAGTTGAACCAGATTAACTGGCTTTTGTTATTTCTGTAATGACTTTGGAAGCACCGACACTTGGTAGCCATTTAAAGTGTCCGTTTTAAATATAGACTTTATGCTCGTCACACAAATGATTCCAAGGCAGCCCAAGACCAGGTTTCATAGACGAGCGCTACTAATTTAAGTGGCAAGAAAAAATATAGATTCAAATTACAATAAAACAAGTACAATTTGAAAAATTTTATACCGACATCCATTCTATTCAGTTATTGGAGTGTAACTCAAAAACTACTGTACCGAATTTGATGAAATTTAAAAGGGACCACATGGGAAGCACCTGCTTTCAAACAATTTTGAGAATCTGTTCACCCTATCGAAAGTTATGAGGTAACAAACATAAAAAAAATACAGTCGAATTAAATACCTCCTCCATTTTGGAAGTCGGTAGAAAAGTTTATATTAGTGCACGCCGAAGTGATCTATGTTAGCCTGTTCGAGTCTTTTACAAAACAAAACATCGAAACTCGTAAACTACGCAAAAAAATGGTGTATTCTTATAAATAGTTCAATAACTAAATTAATACGACTTTAAGGTGAAATATACCATAATACCATTTTAATAACATTTACTTTTAAAATGAAATAAAATATTCTACAATATTTTTGACAGGGATGACTTAGGGGGTGTAAGTGAAGGATTTAACTTTGTATGGATAATTCTTTGCTTTTAACTTTTTTTTAAAACTCGACGCGGACGAAGTCATTCGCAAAAGCCAGCGAAATATAAGTGTGACACCAGTGTTTTTAGTGAAACTAGCTATGACTAGGATAACAAACAGTTTGAAACAGACCAACATGCATTCCAATCATTTTACTATTCATGTTTACGATTGTACCTTAGACAATAACTCTTTATGACTGCAAACGTTTACCTTTCCATTTTCTACTCCCAACAATAGGCATATAAATGTAATGCAGTTAATTAAGTTCCTACAAACTAATTCTCTCTTTTATTATATCATTTTGGAAGGGTTTTTAGAATGGAGACCACGGACCGGCAAGAACAGCGTATATTGTCCACCGACAAAGTGAACTACCTGATAAATGTCGCAAGGCGACGTTGGATGCAGGCCGCTTCGAACTGGGCTTTTTGGTATAATATATTCTTAGCTAATGCTGAATAGCATATATTAGCACTTAACTTACTAAGGCTGGGAGGATGAAGATTATATAATTAACCAAGTATTAAAACAATCATCATCATCGACAGCCCACATTCGTCCACTGCTGGACATAAGCCTCTCCTAAAGTACGCCACAGAGCTCGGTCTTCAGCTCTCTGCATCCATTTACTGCCAGCCGCCTTCCGCAGGTCGCCTTTCCACCTGGCAACACGGCGTCCTACACTCCGTTTGCCTAAACCAGTGGTCTCCACTCAAGAACTCGTCAATAAAAACAATAATTTTATATTATTATAGATACTTTATAGAAATGTAACAACTGATTTATATAACTCCGTGCATCTCCGTAAGAATATGAGTTAAAGAAGTTACCCTCGTAGGATTGCAAACCACACAGCGATGCGAGCATATATCGTCTATAGGATACATATAGCTATCGCAGCTAGTTCCATACTAGAGACAAGGTAAGATAGCTGATAAAAGTCTGTTTATCGACTAGACAAGTTTATCGTTAAATCCATGCTCGCACGGTTGGTCATCGTAACAAGCGAGCATCTTGACGTGCTTGTACTGTTCATATGTAAGAGTTTGTGATGGTCGGCATCATCGCAGCGTTTATCACCTTTGCACTAGGATTTCCTGTCTCGCGCGAGGTATAGCCACAACATCTAAGACCCGAAAACAAACGATTTGGCTCAAAACTGCTCGCGCAAATATTATTCCCGGCCAGTGATTCCTGGGACGACGAAAGCAACTACTAACCACTGCCAACTGAAGCTAACGAAGACATCACTGTTAGTCAAGACTAATCTCGTTTCCTTTTTACTTTAAACTTGAACTCGTATGCTTGTACTTACAGTAATATCGTTATTTATGTCGATGTCCAACGATATGCTCGAAGCAACATTCCAAAAACTTAGGAGTATTTTCGGTATTAGCATAAAATGGACCCCTTTTCTTTATCCCATTAAGTTCCTATGGAGAACTATCTCGAGGTTAGGTTATATGACCAGCTTACTTACTCAAATATGTACCTATAAGTAATTTAACTGTTCTTTATATAAATCTTTTAGTTCTTATGTGTTCTACCCTACAAAACTTTCATCCTATTAGTACTGTCACACGCATTCCACTGTGACAAAGCCAATGAAGCACGATTCCTGCAGTTTATTATCCCGCAATCGTTCCTTTACAACCCGTTTCATGCCTGACAGATGCTTTTATATCCGCTGTAAATATTACATTCATCGGCTTGAAGATCATTAGAAACTGTAATATTGGGAAGTAGAATTGTAAACAGGGTTAATTTTGGATCTGTGGGGTCTAGGCGCATACAAATTATTCAGGGGCTTGGCCAAAGGTTTGGATGAAGCGTCAGATGGCCATAATGCGGGCTCATATTTTGCACAAAAATAAACCTATTCTAAGTGGAAATGCAACCAGAATTTAGGGCACTTTTCCTTCAACAAATGTATTATACATTTTTGATTGTTTTTTTTAATTTTTGTCTATTATTTTGTTTTACTTTATTATATTTAAATCAAAATATGTTTTCCTAAGTTTAGCGCTCGAAGCGGAGTTTGACTTGGCAATCTTAACCGATCAATTAGTTAAGAGGATTGCATAGCTAGTACTTTCCATGCTAAAAGAGAAAACTCTTTTCTACCTCTTAACATTGACCGATTTTAGTGATTTTTTTTTCATGGAATCATGACATTGTTTACTATGCCCGTACGTTTTGATTTTTTCAGTATTTCAAAGTACTATAAATTTCCTTTATCAGAACTTAGCATAGTAAACAACATCATGATTCCATGAAAAAAAAAAACACCGAAGTCGGACAATGTTAAGAGGTAGAAAAGAGTTTTCTTTTTTAGCATGGAAAGTACTAGCTATGCAATCCTCTTAAGCAACGCTTGCTGCGGTCAGGAAACGGATGGGTGACCGCTAATGGCATTATTCAAGTGAGCGCTTCCGTGCTTCGGAGGGCATGTTAAGCCGTCAGTCTCGGTTATTTGTCTTAGTACAACAATCGTTAAGCTATGTCGAAGGTCTTCGGGTCACCTGATTACTGCGACATGGGTTAGCCACTGGCCTATCCACCAAGCCGCACTGGGCCTGCGTGGTGTATTATGGCCCAACTCCTCTCTCTGAGTGGAAGATTCGAGTCCCAGCAGTGGGAACATAATAAGCTGATTATGATGTTTTCCTAATTATGTATTTCGGTCTCGAAATGTATTATTTGTTATTCTTATATTTGTGTTTACTCAAAGGGTGGTGTGGGGCTTGAGATTTCGAAAGTAAGGTAAATGTAGCATCGGGATGATATCCACAGCATGTGTCGTGTGGCATAGTGGGGTACTGTCCAGTACCCGCCTAGCTGCCTAGTAGTAACACCCACAAAACGCAGCCGCGAAGCTTAACTTAACCTGCATGTTCCAGCAGCTGTCCTTAATAGCCATCTTCACCAGTCACCTTCTTACGTATCGTATAGTGTGATAGCATCTTAAACTGCATCGTCACTAACCATCTAGTGAGGTTGTGATAAAGCACTACCCTATCAAAATAAAGGCTCGGAGTGGTTTTATTTACTGCGTTATTCGGTGCTGTCAAAGTTAAATAAAGCATTTAACAAGCCTCTATGCCTAACCATAAATAAAGTTGTTATGGCTTTCATTGAAATAGCACGATGTTAGCCTAGAACTAATAACTAGAAAAAGTTAAGTTATACATAGTTAATGTAAAACAATTGCGCTCAGTACAAGCTGTAATATTATTTATCATGTACAACCTTGGCACAGATATCGTATTATTTTTTTATTTATTTGTCCGAGCCCTATGGGCCCGACCCCCAAAACCTGCTGCTATGTCTCATGCAACATCATTAAAAACTTTATGAAAATGTTTAAATACATTATAAGCTGATGCAATCAATACTTAGGCTGAGATAGAAAACTATCGCGAGTTATGTTCATAATTACGGTTTAAAACCGGCTAGGACTCGCGTAATATTTACCGGAAATATTCTCCGACCAGTTTCAAACTTATTTGAAGTTCTTCTTCTAAATATAAAAATACAATGCATTATAGTAATTATGATAAACCTCACCTTAAGCGTAAACCCTTGCACTGACAAATTAAGACAGCAATCTGAAGTGGATGCTCTAGGATTTATATGTCCACAATGTAATGTACTCATGAATGTAATCATGAAACGGTGTTATTGTATTTCTCTTCAATGGCCTAGAAAATAAGTCCATCCATCGCAGTAGACCGTATAGACAGAAAAATGTCTTAAAGACAGACTGATATGTGATTCTTCAGTTAATATTTACGTAAATATATAACTTGAGGAATGTCAAGATGTACGAGGCCAAATTAATGTAAAACAAGGCGTAGAGAAATCCGGCCTTACTTTATAACAAAGTATACGCGTGGGCAATTAACTACTATTTCTAATAGGTTTTTGAATTCATTTTGACCATACGAGCACGTACAAGTATTATCCTAGATAATCGGAACCGCTTAAGTATTGCAAAAGGAGATGACCGGTCAGTCAGTAACCATGTGTGGTAGTTATTTTATTTCTAGTTTGTAAAATCCTAGAACTCATTGACGCTCAGCAAACCAGTTCTATGTCGCTCAATGTACTTACCTTCTTTATCCAGCAATAAATCTGGCAATAACTGCGTGCATTGAACCTTAAACCAACAGGTCTTTGTTCCTTGGATCAAAACCTCTTGTTACGTGATACAGTTAGGTTGCATGTACACGGGCTACTTTTTGTTGCGATTATAGGTCTCTGTAAACTGAAGGCGCGCTCGTATCCTGATAATAGTAAAAAGCAGAATCTTTAAACATCTAGGCCTTTATTAATAAACGTTGCGTAAACCTATATTAGGCGTAACATGCTTTGTCTTGCTTTAACGCGTGACATTTACTGCAAGCGAAAAATTGACAGATAGATGTTTGAACTACTCCGGGTGTACGCCAAGTTTAATAATAATTTGAAAAATTGAATACCGACTTCCATTCTCTTTAGTTATTGGAGTGCAACTCAAAACCTACTGAACCGAATTTGATGAAATTTAAATGGCACCACACGGGAAGCAGCAGTTTTCAAACAAAAAAAATTGAGAATCGGTTCACTCAGTCAAAAGTTATGAGGTAACAAACATAAAAAAATACGGTTGAATTGAGTACCTCCTCCTTTTTTGGAAGTCGGTAGAAAAGACTGTCTCAGTTGATGATTAGTGATGAAGCAGTCGAAGATAGTATCACCCAAGATCTATAATGGCGACTCAAGGAGAGCTGTCGGAACGTTAGGTGGTTTTGGATAGATTTGCAATCTGGATGGAGATAGCTTGCCGGGCGGACACCAGCAAGCAGGCTCTTTAACATCATCATATCATCACCTTCAACAAAAGCTAAGCCAGGTGTATGGATTGATTTAGGAGCCGTCTGAATGGCGGTCAAACCTCATTACATCCGAGCTATCGCCGCTGCAGCCTATCTTATTTGACACGGCCAAAATTTGTTGTATGGGTTGTCATGGTATTTGATTTAATTAAGTACTACTTAATTAATTCCTACGATTGATCGGGCTGGCGCTGCCGCGTCTAAAGCGGAAGACCTCAAACGTCATAAATATGTGTATTTAGACAGAATGTATATGTTTGTGCCGTATGGGGTCGAAACTTTAGGCCCATGGGGGCCGTCCGCTCTCAACTTGTTTAGGGATCTGGCGAAACGTTTGGTTGAAGCGACGAGTGACCGAAATGCTAGCGCATACTTGGGCAAAAAATATAGCATTGCCATCCAGCGTGGCAATGCCGCCAGCGTTTTGGCCACTTTTCCCCCCACCATGGGGCTTATAGATTAGTTTTTTTAATACCTAGTAAATAAATAAAATACCTATTATAAAATATAGTATTTCTCGCCACAAAAAGTATCTCGTCTACTATTTCTTGATACGCATATCAAAGGCCTGAGGCTCGAAAGTGCGGACATGAGAATTACGATTTCAATTCTCGATGCCGACCGTCTCATTACACGTTTATAGTGTTTGCTGTTTGGTTATGGGCGTATCTAGGGAAAAATATTGGGGTTACCTTGTCCAAACGCTTCCTACTACTCTTTCTTCAAACCTTAAACTGTCATGTATTCGTAAATGAAGTATAAAAACACTCGGCGCAGGACTTTTAAAGCTTATCATCTCCATTTTAATGTTATTTTGACGGTTTAACTTACGCGGTAGGTATAGTCGAGTACCTCGACCAGTTTCGTGATGGTACGGGCCACTTATTCAAAGGTTACTTGCGCACCCGGCTGGTTTCGCGCTAGTTCTTTGTTACCATCTCCGTGTCACACGTCATGTCTATGACACTTCATACTTCATTAGAACTACCTGTGTCCACAAATACTAGTAAATGCATATCTTTCGTCACTAAATAAGTTTTACTCGGTCGATGTTTTCAATCGAATCGTTATTGTATAACACGATTCATGTTTTGTAAATGTACAAATATTCTTAGTAACTGTAACAGAAATTCTGGTCGAAGCCGATTTTATAGCTAAAAGAAAAATAGTTTTGATTCGGCCAACTCTTAAATTCATTAGTATCTGTCGCTTTTTTTATTAACCCACACATGTTGCAGTTCCTAGAAAATTAGGTTGATTTCTGCGAAATCTATTGTATTGGCCAAATATGGCGAATCGCGAGTCAACGGGTTAAACAAAACATCAGACGTGTTTGAGAATGTCTGCAATATCAGTAGCAGGGTACACGTTCTTGTTTTGAGACGTAACTGATACGCCTTTCCTTTGTTTTATATTTTCCCCCTTCAATTAAATCCTTAAACGCGTCCGTCGTTTGTTATTGCTGTTTATACGCACAGGTATCGAACTTGCCCTTATTTGCGTGATAATGAAAATACCAATTAAAATGCTCGCATTAATACAATGAAGTATTATTGGAGGCAAAGAACAAACGAGCATGGCTTCTATTACTACAGTTACAGTACAGTGTAATTGATGTTAACAAACTTTATTCTCCAGCAATTATTTTTCTGAGAGGACGCTAAGCAGTAAAAGCTTGTTTTTTTTGATGATAGGCTATTATGTATCTCATTTTGCTAAATGGCGGCTCTATATCACTTTTGTCAGCTCCAGTCGTCAACTTACTAACAGTTTTGCTTACTGAAGTTGTCATAACTGACAGA
Source organism: Selenia dentaria (assembly GCA_917880725.1). Lineage (NCBI taxonomy): Eukaryota > Metazoa > Arthropoda > Insecta > Lepidoptera > Geometridae > Selenia > Selenia dentaria. Next base: position 4,942,405 of record OU862893.1, on the reverse strand, counting down.
GCCGCCATTTTTCAAGATTTCTATAAACATTTGTTAGCAACTGAGATAGCTCTGCCGTGCGATTCTGTAATGATTCGTCGACGAGCTCACCGATGTCAAATACTTTTTGAGATATCATCCTGATACATAAGGTTGCTTTTTCAACATTTCTTGTCATCTCGTCATTTGTTTCACGCATGTTGTCAAAGATGCAACGATGTTTGGTTTTAGAGAATCGCACGGCTGAGGGTAAGCATATTTGACAATTTGAATTAAGTAGGCTGTACCTAGTCAGGTGAACTGTCAATCTGATAGGTTTTAGGAGTTGACAGACCTCTTGTATAAAAAGACACTATATAATATTTATTCTTCCTCCAAGAGGTAATTTCTAAAGGCTTTTTAAACCTAATAGTAGTAGGTCATACAAAATATTTTTACACGCTAATAACTCTAAGCATCCGTCGACATTAGTGACAGAGATATTTTGTTCTAAGCGTAAAAAGGATACCGAGTAATTAGTACATTACTGAGACTGTTTCTCAAACCACTTCACTGTCATTGATCATATTAGTAATGTAGCTTCATAAATAAAATTATAAATCTACTGACATAATAGCATTTGATAGTGATATTGTATATGATGATGTCGAAGGTGATAGCAATACAATAAAATAGTTTTCATGAAACCGTCTATTAACAAGTATAGATATGATTAAACAAAAAAAAAAAAAAAGGTATGATTAAACGATCAGAACTTCAAACAAGTACAATTTGAAAAATTTATACCGACTTCCGTTCTCTTCAGTTATTATAGTGTAACTCAAAAACTACTGGACCGAATTCGATGAAATTTAAATGGGACCACACCAGAAGCACTAGCTTTCAACAAGCAGAACGCTCGCGGTTGCGTCTCGCCTCAGATACATAGAGAGAGTGCGAGGCTAACGCACTCGCAACTTACGTGAGTAAATCCCGTTTTTCATATAAAAAAAATCATTAATCTGGATCTCGGAAACGGCTGCAGCAGTTTTCATGAAATTTAGTATGCAGGGGGTTTCGGGGGCGATAAATCGATCTTGCTAGGTTTCATTTTAAGAAATCATCGTTTGCGTTCAAACTAGATGGCGTAACAGTCGCATTATACAATAATTTTGAGAATCAGTTCACCCAGTCCAAAGTTATGAGGTAATAAAAATAAAAAAACAGTCGAATTTAGTACCTCCTCCTTTTTGGAAGTCGGTAGAAAACCTAGTGGTGCTACAGCTACGGGAACATTCGATGGGATACTTTTTAAATCTTCAGGAAAGTAGCTAATCAACATATTAAGTTCAGAAAAAAGCTCAGCCCGAAGCAGGATTGAACCTAGCGACTTGGATAACGGAATAACGGAACCGCATGGTTAACGGAAATACGGAAGAAACAAAACACCAAAAACATTCACAGAACTAGATGTTGGCAGTTGCTCAGTCAGCTGTTAATATTATTAACGCATGATCTAATCCACGTATAATTCATAATACCACCGTATGTAGTTCACTAACTACAAAAACTTGTTGAGTTCATAAAAACATCTGAACATCACAGTTTTTTCTCTTATCAATATAATCAAAAGCGTTCATCAATAAAATGCCTACAAAAAAACCGCCCGTAAAAAAACGAGTTCACGTTTCGCTACCGGGCCTTATTAAATACATCTTATTGCATATCCGCCCATTTAATATGGGTTTGGACAAAAAATGTTGATGTTGTAGGTAGTTATTACAAACTTTATCTAAGTGATTATCGAGAATAACTCATGTAGAAGTTTATGAAAGTTGAAATAGTAAATTAACTCACTACTTAAATACCTATACTAGTGACTCTGTGAGCTGTAGACCACGAGAGTATGTCTTTGCATAGCTTAAACTGAATAAGTATTCATCGCGCACCTTGAAACAAAACGCCATCTAGTTCCATTTTAGGATACTAAAAAAACGACAAAATTATTTTTTTTAGAAATTATCCTAAAACTAAATCTTTAAAAATTATGTATCATTATCGAACCTGCTCACAAAATTTCACGAGAATCAGTTGAGAAATGTCAGCTGTAGAGAAGAACAGATGAATATATGGACATGTTTTGGAATTTTGGCCCAAGCTAATGCAGACGCTTCGCTCGTGCTTCGTACTCGCTCGGTCAAATACACTTTTGCAGTGGAAAATATTCCACCAAAGACAGTCTCTTGGCAAAGTATGTAAGTATCTATAAGTAGAACGTCTTCCCTTAGCGTTGATTCACGCAAGTTTGGAGCGAGATGCGTGTAGGGATGTCAACATCGCCACAAAACAAGTACACATCGCATCTACGTTTTGTTGATAGCATACCTACGCAACAGAAAACAATGACATTTAAAACTGCCAAACCCGACCGCTCTGCCGGCAATCACGTAATACACTGTTTTAAACTATCACGGTTGTTCACTAAAGTTATATGATTATTAACGGGATAATAATCATATAACTTTAATCACGTAATAATTGCCGGCAAGCGTCCTTCGCCCCCACCCACCGCCTCTTCCCACTTTCATCGCATATTTATCGCTATGGCGTTCTACTTACCGTGGCCGCGCGATTTATTTAAAGTAACCATTATTAATGTCTGTATTATATCTGTTAAATTTAAAATGCTTAATACGCTTTTGTAATGTTAATTTAAATAATGACACACATATAGTAAATTAATAGTTGAACTAGAATTGGTTATAGAATAAATGATAAGCTTTATATTAAGCTAGTATGAGTCAAAATCGTAAATGTGGTAATGAAAGTGATTCGATGTCGAGACAACAGATGGCGCTGAATGGCACTGTAAATCACGCAACCGTTTTTTTTTCACTTACATTAAACAACTTTACGTCGATTACCTAGGACTAAGACGAAATATACCCAGAACTACGTTCTGCACAGGCGAAAGTGTGTTTTATTTACCTACTCATGAACCTTTCACTTAACTTTGTGGAGCTTGGTATTTTTTCCAATATCATCTTAGGTATCATCATAACGAGTGATGAGGGCAGTGACCTGGTTTGTGAAACGATGTGGTGTTAGTGGGCGTTTGCCTCTATTGGGATCCTTATACAAAATATGTTTTTCATTAGTAAAGAATTTACAATAAGCAATATAATATTACACCGTTCGAATCAATGTTGGTTCTGATTGATATGTTGATCTATATATTTTTAAAGCGTGATGTTTTAATATGTTTCAACGGTCAGCTTTGCATTTATAACATAGTTTCTTGTTATTAACCCGTAAAGCTGCCTTGGCATACCTGTATGCCAAAAAACATTCCGTAAAGCCGCCTTAGCATACAGGTATGCCATCAAATAAAGATCCAATTAAAAATGTTATCTATTCAAATATACAATAGATTTCAGCTAATGTTTTGTTTTTTATTGCTGTAAAGGACCTGGAATTTTTTTTACATAACAAATTATCATTTGAAAGGTACCAGATCGGTAATATCAACGAAAAAGCGACAGTCACTTGTTTTTTGCGGGGTTTTTGCAACTCTGGTTTGCAAATTTGATCATAGTCGGGAGCTCACTAGGTTAAATATAAATATAAATTATTATTATAGTCTAGTTGTAGACTAAGATAATTTGCTTTTCTTTTCGTTTTCTCTTTTCAGACAGATACTCATTTTACTACATATACCTCTATATCGTTACCTTAACACCTACCATCATCCTAAAAGTCTAAAGTCAACTTATAAAATACATGTTCCCATAATTTGAAAAAAAAAAACTCTTTTAATTATCTTTTCTGTTGTTGTTCTATCTTAATGTCGAACCACAATTAGACGGTAAAATATTTTGTTATACATTGCCTTATTTATAAACGTTGGATAAATTTAAAAAACGTCTTTTAATACGTACGTGTATAATTTTAAGTGCGCAGTACAAAATGACGTTATTTGAATTATGCAACGTTCATAAGTAAGGCCTTAAAGGTAAAACTGTCAAATCACATTTCCATAAGTCCTAAATTCTAAAATTCATCCAAAAACAACCATTCATAAGAATGTTTGTTTTCGGATGAATTTTAGAATCGCAATCGCGTTCTCTCACGCTTAAATTCAGAAAATTTCGAGAAAGATTCTGAAGTAGCTATCTGTTAAAGAATTCCAAGATGTGAGACACGAAACACTGGTGGTTTTTTTTCTAAAAAGAATCACGTATTTGATGCAGTATTTGGATGTCTTTTCGAAAAATACGTAGATACGGAATTTCTTCAAGTTATTCACAATTGTATTTCTTACTTCAATCTTTGAAGTTGGTAGGTGGTTTAATGCTGTGGACATATATTTTCTTTTTCGTGGATAACTAGGGATACCCTGGCTTTCAGTGATCATACTCCATCTATCTGTTTTCTCATCCTTTTTGTGGATCCTGGGTTAACTTTAGTGTTATCGACCGTGCTTTGAATTCATTTTCAATAACAAGCCATGATTTTTCGAAGATACTGTTTTTTACAAAAATAATCATCTGTTCATCAGTGGTACACAATTATGATAAAAAAGCAATCTTATCTATATCTACATGCATTACATTATATACTGTGCTGCGTCTAAAGAAGCTAATTAGCTAACGGGCTGAAGACTAAACCGCCAGTGATTTTTCTCACTTGGTCTATGGAGCCACAGAAATAAATTAAATTTACCTTTAGGGTTGAAATTTCCAAAAACGCTTCGTTAGTGGACAACATAAAAGGCATCCACTGCCAAAATAATGTTTGTTGCCTCAGTGTTTTCGACTCTGCGTTGATGAATAAGTCAGTTACAAGATACTAGCAGACCGCGTCAGCGGCTCAAAAAGGGTTAAATTTCCAAAATTCTCTTGTTAATGGACGCAAAAACATAACAGGCATCAACTGTCAAAATTTTCAAGTTTATAGCCCTAGCGGTTAAGGCTCAACGCAAAGATACTTCATACATGGAACGATAAGGGCCTATTCAAACCTGGGCGTTATTCGCTACCGCGAGCGATAGAGAAATCCGAAAGGGTATGCGTTAATTTCGCTGTTCACACCAAAGCGGATATCTCGCATGCGGTAGAGGTATTCGTTGGCAACGGTTAGCGGGGCGGCGGAAGTAGTTTCGCCAAACAAGAGAAAATACCACCTCACTAGGCGGTACAAGTTGCGCTACAGTTATGGAACTTCATACTATTTACCCATCGAGTTCCGCGTGGTATTTTTTTAGCGTTATTCGCTACCCACAGCGGTAGCGAATAACGCTCAGGTCTGAATAGGTCTTAATGGTGTATATGTTATTTATACTCATTGTTCCATTATTTTATGAATCCGAAAATTGTAAATTAGCAAGATTTCTTAATGTAATTTATCTGATCCCAAAAGGTGTTCTAATTGCGCTAATAAAACTACCATAATAATGCAGCTTAAATCATTTTCATACCTCACCTTATAATCCCAGTAAAACGTAACACGAGCCTTTTTGTCGTTTTGGAAACATCTTAGGTGGTAAATGATCACATCCTTTTGTTGTCGAGATAAAGCGGCAGTTTAGATATTTTGAATGTAATTTATTGCAAAGGCGTGTGTGAATATTGTGCCTCCATTGCTGAGATTATTATGATATACGGGGCTATTGACTTGACGATTCCAAGCTTTGTTTGAAATCACATACTGAACATAATTTTATCAGTTTCATTGAGACCCAAATATTTCGAAATGTGTAAGGTTCCTTTCAGAATTTGATGTCTGTTTTATCATTGAATTGCACTCCGTTCGTGGTATAAGTTTATAGCCTTTAGGAACTGCCGGTTGGAACTAAAAATTGTAAATAGTCAATGTTCATACTGGATATAATCTATTAAACATTTCTTTCAGAACCTTTCTGTCGTTTCAGCGTGAGTAACAAACTTACGCACATAATTTTTAACAGATGTTTGACATCATTTTTAACTTACATAATGTAATATTATAAAATTTGTAAAATCATACACATCACAAATAGAAAACATAATATTATCTATTTGTAATGTGTATGATTTTACGCGTTTCCTGTTTTGAAGTAATTTTAATTATTTTTCGATAGTTTATAATTTTAGTTGGTTTCAATTTAAATGCCATCAACGGCCAGTCGGTTGAAGAGTGTTTGATTTATGTATTATGTGTAGTGTTTCACACTTTATTAGTGTATGTATAATAACGAAGTGTGAAATCCTGGTTGCATGTTTTTAAAATAATTATATTATTTTACATATAATATAAAAAAACTTACCTTTTAGATGAATTTTATATTGCAAATTCGTAAAATATGAGTTGTGTGGAGTCTGGTTAATTACAATAATCTAGGTGCCTAGCTTGCTTTTTACATTATACAAGCAGTATTTTACACACTTGCGTAATATTCTCTATTGAAATTTAAATTTAACTCAATATTCAGGTCATAAAATACGCAGCAGTATACTCCATTGAATTTCTCCAAAGTTTGATTATTGTTCCCACCAAAATGCAATGTATTCGACGTAGTCCTACATTTCACAGTTTTTACCCACCTTTATCAAACCCATTGAATATCGTGTTTATGTCTTTCAGGTTAAAGTTCACGTGGCTTTATCATAACATCCATGGGATATGATATACTAATATTTATGTCTTCCATAATCCTATTATAATTTTATTTAATATAAAATAGCTTCATTAAAATCAGCATTAACATTTTCAAACGTGTCATGTTTTACCATATTCTTGGACAATGACAAAAGCAATTCAATATGGTTTCGGACGGCAATAAAACCAGCAATATTTCACATGTAACCGTTACAAATGTCGGCAACTGGCTGGCTACTGCTTGATACAATATTTAACTTCATACATTTTTATGATAGTTGAGTGTGAACGGAATATATGAATGAGATTTAACATTTTTATATTGGATTACTGCTATATGCTGTTACCTTCAAGATAATGGGTGTCTTAAGAAAAACTGGCTGAACTTGTAATAGAATTGCTAACAATAAACATGTTACACAATGTGTAATACACATACATTCTATTCGTAAAACTATAAAGCCGTGCATTCAGCAAAGCGCTGCGTATAAATTAGTGAGACAGGCGATAGCGACATAATATTCTTTCTTATTCCAGAAATCCCCATAACAGATCCCGTGCGAAGGGGATTTCTGGACTTTTTGTCCAAAACTCCCCGTGAGTCGTCTTATGGTGTCGGAAGGGGATAATTGGACAAAATGTCTATAAATCCCCTTAACCATTCAATTGGACAAAAATACCAGCTATCCCCTTAACCAGTTATAAAAACGACTATTGTAGTTTTGTCTCATGCCTTTCAATCTCGAGTTTTAACTCTTCCCTTATCAATGACAAAGGGCTTTAGACTTTGAAATCATGAAGCTCGAGATTAAAGATTGCCTTCTAAATGCCAGTCGTAGACTTGACACTGTACGCAAGAAGTACCGCCTCATTATACGCAATACCTAATGCACGGTCTAACAAGTCTAGACACTGGACTCATTCTAAAATGCACTTACATTTATCATATCACGTTCCGATAGAAAAGCTTTTAAGTATTGAAAATTACAGAGACATAAGCTATCAAGAAAATTTGACATATAACCACTTTGTAAGACTAGTAGGTAAAACTTTGTGTAGGCTGTCAAGAAAATAAGAGATAATTACTTTGTGAGACATAAGGTAGGTAACATGTCTGGTAGCCTAGTTTCTAGTATTTTATGTTTTTATTTAATCAAAAGCCTGAAGAATGTCCGCCTATGGCAAACGCTGCATCAGACTGAAAGATTAAATGCTTTGTATGGGATAGCACTGCGCTTATCACTTCACAACCTAGTTTTTTACTCACTTTGACTTATGTACACTTGATATACTTAGAAATTTAAATTTATAAACAATAATGCTTGCACATTACCGTATCATATCTACTGATACGACACTCTGGGACACTGGGCTCAATGGCGACACCTACTAAGACGGACTTTTAGTGTGGAACCATTACCAACCCCTAATGGTAACCTTTAAACAATTCAACAGATCCGTGAGCCGAGCACGAAAATCTGTTTAACTGTAACGTAATCGCATCGTTAACGTATTTAGTACAAACTGTAATTTATCTAGTACAATAGTGGCACAGATAACTTATAGCTTGTACTGAATACGTAAACGATACGATAACGTTACACTTCAACGGAATTTTCTGCTCGGCCCACTAGTTTTAGTATATATATTTTGCATATTTGTCAACATACGTGAAACAAATGACAAGATGACAAGAAATGTTGAAAAAACAACCTTATGCACAAGGTTGATCTCTTAAAGTATCTGACATCAGTGAGCTCGTCGACGAGCGCATCGACGAATCATTAGAGAATCGCACGGCTGCTTAACCCTTACGCAATCGTCGACGATACTTTAATTCATAAATCTTTTGTTCACAGCTATTGGTAGTAATTCGCTTGTTCTGAACACCAAACTAAACTAGCGAACTAAAATCTATTTTTAGTAAATATGTGGTAGTTCTTATTGTGTTCATGCTTAAGTCCAAATTCGTATAATGCTTGCAAGTGACAGTTCTTAAATTCGCCGTTTCTGTTTAATTGTGGGTACGTTTAGTGCAAATTTAATCGTCCTCCAAGTTCGTGCTCTCTAAACTAGTCTAAACTGATGTAAAACTACCCACAATTCAAAAGAATAATCATATGTTTAGAATTATCATTCTAAGTGTTACTCGAATGTAGATTTTAGTATAAACATAATAAGAACTATCATAATTTAGAAAAATTTAGTTTAGTGCACGCACAAGCGAATCAGTACCATTAACTAAACAAAATGAACAATCCCTACCTACTACGAGTATTTAACTCTGTTTTCTAATGCTACTGTATTTAGTATAATAGTATGCTTTATAAATAGAAGGCTGACGCTGCAATTAAAGTTATCTCAAATGTCACGAAATAGGACCATGACTCACGGATAAATCTAGGTCTCAAGTTCTGACACAGAACCTGCTATCTATTGTTACAAATGACTGGGTATGATATACCTACAGCATGAATTACTTGCAACTTATTAATAGCAAGGTTTGGACCTCGACGGTGAGACTATGGTAAGTTCAAAGTCGCTCAGCGAGCTATGGAGCGAGCCAAGTTCGCCAATCAGCCAATCGAATGCGAAACAAGTTGATCCGGTAGAGAACTTAAGTAACTGACATAGCTCAAAGAGTTAGTAAAATGAGGTGGCAATGGGCTGGTCACATCAGTCGCAGAAACGATAACAGACGGGTTCTCGACTGGAGACATCGTGTCTGCAAGCGTAGCGTGGGACGCCCTTCAGCCAGATGAAGCGAGGAGATGCGCATGGTAGCTGGCAGTCACTGGATAGGCAGAGCCGAAAATCGGGATCAATGGCGCGCTTTTGGAGAGGCTTATGTCCAGCAGTGGACTGTTACAGGCTTATTATGATGAATAGCAAGGTATATCGTTTTTATAGGTACCTCAATACAGGGTTGAATCGGAGTTGTAATATCATGAGTTGTGAAATTTTCTATTTTAAAAGTACCTACCTATTTAAGTAGATCAAACTGATATTTCTTAAGTACTTTATTTATTTAACATGCTGATAAGCATTTTCATAGTTCATAAAGTGTACTAGTATCTGCTCGCGACTTCATTCGTGTGGAATAAGGTTATCGCTATCCCTTGGGAACTACCCGATGCATGTGGATAAAAAGCAGCCTATGTGTTAATCTCGGGTACAAACCATCTCCACTCCAAACTTCATCCAAATCCGTTCAGAAATTTTTGCGTGATTAACTAATATACATCCTAACTTTCGCGTTTGTAATACTAGTTGCGTCCCGCATGTACACCCGCGTGGTGATGGATGATGATAATGATGATAACAAAGTATCCTTTATGTTATTTCAGCGCCTCATCTATCTACTTACAAAATTTCATTAGAATCTATTTAGTAGTTTTTGCGTGAAAGAGTAACAAACATCCACACTTTTTCAACTATTGAGGATAGTGTGATTATTCACAGAGTAATTATTTTTAAAGTCTTTGTTTCGTGTTATATGCAAGAGGCAATCACCATCATAATCAGCTTATTACGTTCCCACTGCTGGTAATCGAGCCTTCCTCTCAGAGAGAGGAGTTGTGCCATAATCCACCACGCGCGCCCAGTGCGGCTTGGTGGATAGGCTAGGGGCCAACCCATGTCGAAGTTTTCAGGCCGCCCGAAGGCCTTCGACTTATCCTAACGGCTGTTGTCCTAAGACACACAACCGGGACCGACAGCTTAACGTGCCCTCCGAAGCACGCAAGCTCGCAGATGAAAATGCCACTAGCGCTCACCCATCCTACTCCTGACTGTAGCAAGTGTTGGTTAACTTGGTGATCGGTTAAGATCGTCAAGTCAAGCTCCGCTTCGAGCGCTTCCACTCCAGATGCAATCACTCCATAATAATAAAAATTGTATACACCTTTGTAAATAAACTAAAAAATAACGACCTAAATACGTGCATCGGTGTCACTTTCTTCGGCGTTTTATTACAATTCAACAGATGTTAACTCGAACATAACCATTAAGAAAGTTTTATCGTTTATAAAAATCGAAATATCAATTAATCCACACCTTACAAATGGGTGTGTAAGAATGTGCAGTAAAAGTGCTTTTAAGGCCCTTCAAATATATTGATAGTAAGCTCATAATCCGTATTAAAATTCAAAATACGTTTTGTGATAGTTATGTTTGTAGGACATGAGAACTTTATGAGGTGTATACTATGTTACTGCAGATGACATATTTTTTTAGTAACTACATATAATAACTAAACTATGGGCTTAAGCATTAATAACTTCTCAAACTCGGTACCATCCACACACAATACTGTAATAAAAGGTACTTTAAACTATTAGGCCTTTATTAATAAACGTTGCGTAAATCTTTAGGCGTAACATGCTTTGTCTTGCTTTCACGCGTGACAATTACTGCAAGCGAAACATTGACAGATAGATGTTTTAACTACTCCGGGTGTAAGCCAAGTTTATTAATAAGGCCGTTAGGGACTTCAACAAGTTAACCATTATGTTCCCACCCCTGGCACTTATGTATTTAAATTAAAAACTTTAAACAGTCCTTGCGTATATTTGATACTAGTTGCGCCCCGCGGTTTCGCCCGCGGGGATGGAGAAGTGGATAAGAGAGGGGCAGGGGGATGGGCCCTCCTGAACCTCCCACTGAACGACTGAAATACAATAGCAAACTATATTACTTCACGTCAGTGTTAGGTTTATGTGATGATGGATGATAATGATGATGATGTATCGTATGTAATTTATTGATTCAGGCGTTACTTTGCGGAGATCCATTATCAAAAACGATATTTGAAGAAATATTTAGTGCCGCTTCCGCTGAAAACAATGCTTTTGGTATAGAGTTGCGGTGTGCACCACCCTCCCTCCCGCATAAAATGCAAATAGGAAGTATACAGAATAAACAACACACAACACAACCTAAACAACCAAAAGCGATTCGACAGTCAAGTCTGTCGGTCTAGCGCTTGACGAGCAACATCTCCTGATGATGGCTCGTGTAGAAGCGAAACACGTGTCGAATCGTTTTTTTGTTGATTGGTTTGTTTTACGTGTTGTTTATGCTGTATACTTCCTATTTGCATTGTATGCGGGAGGGAGGGTGGTGCACACCGCAACTCGGCCATAAGCATTGTTTTCAGCGGAAGCGGCACTAAATATTGCTTCTAATATCATTTTGAGTATTCTTTTTGTTAATCCAGCGCATCATCTACCTCTATACCTGATTTAATCATGATTGGCCCAGGCGTTTGGGCGTAAAAGTGTAACACATATCAATACATCAATACATACAAACTTTCGCGTTTATAATATTAGTCGGATGTTTTCACGCTTAACATTTAGGACACTTTTCGATGATCATGCCCACGGGTTGTGTATTTACAAAAAATGACCATGGTCACTGAAAAGTGTTATAAACAAGTATAATTTGAAAAAAATAATACCGACTTACATTCTAATCAGTTATTGGAGTGTATTTAAAAAACTACTGGACCGAATTTGATGAAATGGGACCACACGGGAAGCACCAGCTTTCAAACAAAAAAATAATTATGAGAATCGGTTCATCCAGTCAAAAGTTCATAACTTTTGACTGGATAAACCGATTACAAACATAAAAACAGTCGAATTGAGTACCTCCTCCTTTTTTTTGGAAGTCGGTAGAAAATACGCGAGGTAATCCGTTCAAAGTAGTTCATTTTCAATGTGTAATTCATTTATCATATAATCCACTGTGTATATCCAGTGTAGATATCGGATCGGCTTATAAATCATTTCATTAAACTAAATAAAATTACATTTATATCCACTTTCATTTTATTATTATAAAGAAAAAATCATATTTATTAATTTATTGCAATCCATGATATTCTTAATTATAATCTGCATATAGATTGATCAGCCGTCAATCGGAGTTTCCGGATCATCCTAAGGCCTACGATATGGCCAAAGAAAGACTGTCCTATGAAATTATTGCTCTGTTGATTTCTATACTAAAATGTACTCTCATACTCAGCCCTAGTCAAATATAATTTAAACATTTCATATCATACACAATTAATAGTCTAATAAGCCCTTGTCGTAAAAATACATTATGTCATATTTAGTTACAAATTGACGTCGTTCGTCAAACGCACAAGTTAATTCGTTACGTCGCCGTTAATGTTACCATTTCTTAGTTAACGAGGTGCGTGTCGTGCACACATTAAAAAGTAATTCATAATAACACGAGTAAGCACGTTAATGCACAAAACTAAGGCATAACTAAAGGTTTTAGGATAGAGATCATCTATCAACACAGAGTCAGAAAAATATTTAACCTAGTTTTTTTGGACCAGTTTCTGTCCTTTCATTTGAGAGTATTAAACCACGTCGATCTGGGTAGGAAACTTCGCGAAGTCTTCTCGTCAAAAATACCTCAGTGCCTCAAGACAAGAGTCTTCGACCAATGTGTGTTACCAGTGATGACTTATGGCACTGAAACGTGGTCTCTTACTATAGGCCTCATAGAAAAGCTCAAAATCGCACAACAAGCTATGGAGAGGGCTATGCTCGGGGTTTCTCTACGTGATCGAATCAGAAATGAGGAGATCCGTAGAAGAACGAAAGTCACCGACATAGCCCAGAAGATTAGCCAGTTGAAGTGGCAGTGGGCAGGGCACATAGCACGCAGAACAGATGGCCGATGGGGCCGAAAGGTTCTGGAGTGGAGACCACGGACCGGCAAGCGCAGCGTAGGTCGTCCACCGACACGGTGGACAGACGACCTGATGAAGGTCGCAGGACGACGTTGGATGCAGGCCGCTTCCAACCGGTCCTTTTGGAAAATCATGGGGGAGACCTATGTTCAGCAGTGGACGTCCTACGGCTGAGATGATGATGATGATGAACTGGGTAGAACCCAAACTAGGATACGTTTCTAACCGACTTCAAAAAAGGAGGGGGTTATGTTCGATTATATGTATTTTTTTGTGTGTTGTTCACCGTTTTGTCCTCCATTTGAAGGCCGATTCTTAAAATTAATTCGGTTTTATAGGGTCCTTACGACCCTTCCGAGGTGGTCCCATTTAAATTTCATAAAATTTGTTCGAGCAGTTTTTGAGTTACTCTCCAAGTAACTGAAAAGTGTTACGCCTACCTTGATGATACCATCATTGACGGTAAACGACAATCGATCTCGTAAGTAGCAAAAGTCCCTAAAAATGTTAGAAAAAAATAAAGAAAGGGAAGTACTAAGAAAAGAATACTCTACCACATATATATTTAGCCAGATCTTTCAGTTTCTTGCCAGTGAATATACTGCTGTTTTCAGTTATCATCTAAGTTAAGAAAAACAGCGCAAAATAGTTCTATTACATATTTTAGCATGTATCTGTCTTGTCTATGTTTCTGTTACTATTTAACATCAAAATAAATTAAAGTCAAAATTCTCGTATAACTGTTTTGATCCCCCATTTAAAATATAAATGACGCATTGAACACGTAATGATAATTTCAAATAGCGGATTAGCGCGAAATGCCAGAAGGGAAAGATAATACAAAAAAGGGAGGAATAATAAAGGCCACATAGCTAAGTAATAAACATTGATAACAGGTGAACAGTGAAAGGGTGAGTTTTGTTGGGACATTCCCTTTTTAGGTTTTGTTTGAAAGGTGGAAGATGGTTTGATAATAATAAAATGTTAATTGAAGGTTAAACTTGTTTGAAATTCTTAGGAGTTCGTGTATTGTTACATTTTTTAGGTTAAATTTAAAAAAAAATACCAAAAAAATGTGGTTTCTTACTAACACTAGAGAGCGATAAAATTAGACAAACTTGCACAAGTAAAAAATATTATTAGTTTATCAAATAAAAAAAATTGTAAATCATTATTAGTTTCAAAACTTATTTCTGATCCAAATTAAGTTTGCTAAGTTTTCACTATATATATTGCTATAATTTTGCGCACTCTTCCCCCTCTTTTGGCGAACGAAATACCCAAGAGTTTTCATATAATAAAATTATTTCTGTCATAACTCTTATCTGTCTACCCGTATGCCTTTGTATCACGAATGCAGTCATTAAAATAATTGAAAATCTTGATCAAAGTTATAGTACCGGATTAGATGTGATCAATACTAAAGCTAAATAAGCTTGCACTCGTTCAGCGCATTCAAAAAGCTCGCTGGTTAATTGATATCGGACATCAAGCTTTTAAAATGACGAGTAAATATGCAAATTCGTCAGAAAATACCCTATCTTTTTTGACTAAAAAAATTACCAACCGCGACGTTACAAAAAATTTAATACTACCCTATACTACTATCTTCAAGATAAAAAATACACAGTTCTGGCCCAAACATATTGGCTGTAAAAATTTATAATAAAATTCCGGATATGATAAAAGCTCAAGATAAAGACCAAATGTTTGAAATTAAACCTAAGACGATATTACTTACTCGAATCTATTATAGTTTAGACGAATTTTGTAAGGATACATTTTGATGAAAAATGTAATAATAATAATATCGGTCCGGTTCTACTCATATTGCTATGCCCAAAATTGGGTACATACATATGACTCTGTATTATAATATTTAAGATCCCTGTAACATGTATGTTGCAATAAATGATATGAATATTAAATAAAATGTGTAAATTAATATTAAATAAATTATATTAAATAAATGCGGCTTCAGTATTGGCTATGTGATAGAAAATATAAATCTATAATGTATATTTTTTTTATTATAATGCTTTTGTTCACAGACATCAATGGGTCCGTGGTATTGTTTATATTAAACTTTTTATTTCGTTTATAATTACTAAAGGAATACAGGACATTTTTTTTACTTAACTAGACTTACATAATGCCTTTGTGAAGGCCTGAAGGGCACTTTGAAATCTTAACTTAACTATAATGTATATTTATAAATGATACGGCGAATGAATAATATGTATAAATGGTTAAGATCTCTGACTCATGTTAGTAATAAGTAGTAGTAAAATACTCTGTAGGTGTGTCTTATTGAGAATAAATGTCTTTAAACCTAATGTATTGTTTTCTGAAAAGAATTCTTGTGAGTACAACACCCAAATATTACAAAACCCAAAATATGTATGAGTATAGAGATTGTACTCTAAAATAATAGTATATTATGCAACTAGTGAATAAAGGGCGGATTTAATGCGAGGGCCATAGATGAATCACGAGTTAGTGAAGGATTCTAACGACTGAATCACGACCGCAGGGAGTGATTCGTGATGTTTGATCACGAACGTAGCGAGTTATTCAAGTGTTAGAATCCTGAGCGATGCGAGTGATTCATCGCCCTCGATATAAATCCGTTTTATTCAAGAGTTGCATACTATACTTTATACCTTGACTACGAGAAAAAGAAATAATTTAAGCGAAAATAGACATTTAATGAAGAAAACAGGTTAAATTAATTAAAATGCCCATTAAAATTAGAACAATTACTAAACATAAGAGTAATTTATTTATTATTATTATATATTTTTTTCTATAATCGCAGCAAAGAACACAATACAGTTTTTATTCTAATGCTAAACTCCTTGTCTCAAATATCGACCAATCAAATCTCGAGGAGTTACTTGCACAAAGAGTTTGTATGTCGACTATTATTTGCGTAAGGAAGATGTATAAGCACTGAGATGGAGATCGAATATATTGGTGTGTTCGAAGTTCAAACACCAAAACAGTGATTAAAAGGCCTTTTTATTCACTGTTTTCAGTGAATGAAATAAGCTTTTTACAGTAGGAATGCTATAAAATTATTATTGTTATTATTGGCTGTAAAAGCCGTGATATTTTTGACTTCCGTTTCACATACAAAAGCATTAACGAATTATTAATGATTATAAAATATTTACTGGACAAAACTGGTGAAACCATTTTATGGTCGTATATCAGAGAACACTTTCAAAATTAACTTAAGCACATAAAATGTATTAAAAGCAATATTTTATACAATTTATTTAAGTAATGTAATACGCAGCTGCATACATTTGCCTGTTGGCTCTGCCCTAAATGTTCAACGTTTTCTTACTTAGTAACTAAGTGATGCACAAGACAGATATTTGATGGTAATCAAAACAAATTTAAGAATTGTCACTTGCAAGCATTATACGAATTTGGACTTAAGCACGAACAGAATAAGAACTATCATAATTTACCCAAATATATTTTCGTTCGCTAGTTTAGTTTGGTGTTCTAGCGAATAATATTAAAAACCAATAACTTTTTTAAAATGTATGTTGTAACCTTTTGCGCAGAAGTGCACTGCACTCATTATTCCAAGGCATAGGCTTAGTCCCATTATACCAGTAATTGATGGTCACTACTGTTTAGAGGCAGACTATCTAGTGCTGCAGTGATACCTTCCAAGTCTAATTTATACAGAAAATACTGCCATCTAGCGCAGAGGTGCCCATACGGTCGATCGCCGAGGATAGGTAAAATTATCAGTGCTCGACCTTTAACTGTAGCTTTTTGCTAATGAAAATAACAATGTCCAGAAACATGAAGTGAATATAATAATGAGAATGAAATATGAAATTAGTGAAGTACCTGACATGAATGCTATGAACGCTTCCACATCAGTATTATGATAATTTTTTATTTTTAATATTGTATCACTAATCTTTAAATTTCTTTTTTTAATATTGGATGATTATAAAATTTAATACAGATTTGACACTTTACACTCGAACCCGATGTACCTAGTTTTACTTATGCAAACATATTTTTCTTGGTAAATATTTGGTAGGATATATGGTTAAATTAAAATGATCGATCTCTTGGTCATTTATTTTTGCTAGGTCGATCTCCTTAAGAAAAAGTATGGGCACCGCTGATCTAGCGTGTCAACAGAATAGCACTACCCTGGGACTATCTGTAATTCCATACATATATTATAAAAATATATATGTCTCTCTTTTGTAATGAAATATAGCAAGGAGATAGAGTAGTACAGTAGATGTAACTTACGACTAGCAGCGGTGCTACTATAGTTTAGTTGACGAAGCGACAGAATGATTTTCCGTAGATGTGGGTTCAAAATCCGCTGGTAGTTGAATTTTCTCATATAATAGGTACATTAGATATTCTTTAATTTACATACTGTTTATATAGTATATATTTATATTAAATGTCAATAAAATAATGCTTCGCAACCTCATATGATGAACATGTCACCTATTGAAAGCTAGCTACGTCTCTCGGTGTCACCTCCGATCAACAGTTATATTATTATGATGAAAAACAATTGCATTTTGTTTTGTCCCCTTTCTACAAGCTACGTAACTGTATGTAAAAAACAATAAATGTCGTTAAGTTGCGAAAAGTTTATGACAGGCGCTACTTTCATATTTATAATATTAGAGTGGAAATTTGAAAAGTACGTCTATCATATCATCGGCGTTTTATTGGTTATTTCATAATGACGTCATTCGTCCGCCATCTTGTTAAAATTACCCGGTTGTACACATCTCGCCGCGTGCGTTTGTCATAAGAAGGCATTGGTCAAATTTAAACGGGGTTTATTATCTGTTACTGTTAAATTATTTTAATACCCCATCAACTGACGTGTTATTACCGCGCTGTTACTTAATACGTTTTAAATGCTACTGGTAAAAAAAGAGATGTAGAGATGCAATATCATCCGGATTTAGGTAATAATAAAGAAGGCTTCTTTTAGGTTCAGAATCAGTATTATGATTCATATTGTCTTATGTCAACTTTCATGGTAAAATGTGTGTAAAAGTGCGTAGGTCGTCCACCGACACGGTGGACAGACGACCTGATAAGGACACAGTACGACGTTGGATGCAGGCTGCTTCCAACCGGTCCTATTGGAAAATGATGGGGGAGGACTATGTTCAGCAGTGGTCGTCCTACGGCTGAGATGATGTGTGTAATTATAAACCTAAAAATTTCTGTGTACTAACGGTTAAATACCTATTTTACCTCACTATATTATAAGCCTACGATTGATCTTATTTTAATTAGGTTTAATGAGTATTATTTTGTTTATACTTTAATTATGATACATGAAATTGTACATGAAATATTATAAAAAAATAGTTAATGAAACAGCTATGTTAATTTAATAATTGAATTTAATATCATACTTAAAACTTCAATAGTACTACACTAATATAAAGGCTACTTATTCTATGATAATAATTCATTCACATCCTCATAGCATATCAATCGAATTATATAGCAATAATTTGTGTACCACGAAGGATTTTTACAGATACTGACAACACAAGTTATTTTGTAACTTATTGTAGGTTCTGTGATAAATTGTATGTAAATAACAAGCCAATATAGCGGCACTTAAATTGTAATACTAGATAAGTATTTTTGTATTTGAACTTTGTGCTTATATGTTGCTGAGTAAGTAAAAATAAAAAAAAAATAAAAAAATAAAGTACACAAAGTATATACATACTCGTATATAGGTAATATACAAAGTAATTTAATCCGGCCTAGTTCAACTCAAAAATGCACTACATTTCTCTATATTGACTACAAAGCATAAAACGTAAAATGTTTCACGGTCTCAGAGCACTTCCCAAACTTTTTACAGAAGAGTTGTGCACTAAGACAGCTTCAAATAAAGCATATTATCGGTCCGGCAAAAATTAAATAGTATCATCTCTACTCGCAACCAAATTACATGTATCCTTTCGGCCACAGCACCAGTACAGACATACATGAGATCCGATTTCGCAGAATTGCAATACGGACCATTCTGATGGCTATCGACGGTTCGATTACACAAATCGATTATGTAATCGCCATCGGTACAATTTGTATTTAAGTATGTCAAAGTTGGGCATCAGCAGGGCTATTATGTATCTCGGCTCCTAACAAATGATGATTGAAATCATGGAAAATGGCGGCTTTATGTCAGTTTGGACAACTTCAGTAAGCAAAAATGTTAGTAAGTTGATGACTGGAGCTGACAAAAGTGACATAGAGCGGCCATTTTTTTCGATTTCAATCAACATTTGTTAGCAACTGAGATACATAATAGCCGTACGGTAAATTTCAATTTTAATACAGTAACAGACTTTAATTATAGTTTAAGTATGGTATAGTGTGAAGATTTAGGCTTAGGCTTTTAAAGGCGTCAATCAACAAGAAGCTATAATCAACGTTAGAAACGGAATATTTACCATGTATTATATTTATTGTGAGCTCTCGATATTTCGGCACAGTTACATGCGCCATATTCACGAGTAAACTCAATAAATACCATGGTACCAACGGGATATTTACCATATATCATGGTAAATATCCCGTTTCTAACGTTAATTCTTTCATTAGTGACCAAGTCAGTTTAAAAACTTATAACAAGACGCTATGTTACTAATTTAAAAGATTTGTTACTCATGTTGCACAATTATTTTGTTATTACTTCATCAGTCGAACGACCCAGACACAATAGAAATTTCATTGTTATATTGACAATCGACTGGTGAGGGGTTATTATGAACATTTTTTAGATACAGATTACATAGGCACTAGATGAGAAATTTATTAATTATCATACACTTTGTACAACAATAAGTCAATTTTAAGAGAGAATGGTTATTCTTTACAAAATAGGTCACCGAAAATATCGCTTAGATTTGACAACTTTTCTCATATAATTTAAATATTCCATAACTATCCGTTAACTCCGTACACATTTCCTCCTTTTCCTCGACGTATAAATTACACCAAAATAAGAAAAAAAACATATATAAAATTATTAAAAAAAACCTAAACTGAGCTCGACATTTGACGGGGTACTATCTACTGATCGAAATAACTACCACATACATTTTATAAGGTACCAACTTGGAACTTTAATCTATCGAAAAAAAGATATACCTAAATCGGATGATCCAGTATAGAGTTATCTCTTCACACTCTTTTCTCTCTTTCTAACGTCTTATGATCATAAATTAAAAAATGCGTCGACTAGAAAAACTACTCTTTTATTGAAATTCAACTAATGGAAAAAAATGTAGACAAAAGTTGAATAGTACAAATATATATAATTTCAAACAATCCTTATATACATGCTGAATGTCTACATTTGAATTACATCAATTTAGTTAAAAATAACGGAACTACTTCAGTCAAAGCTTGTACAGTTATCCTTTAAAACTTTATAAGCTATATAACAACAATGGAAAGCACTATGAATGGTACACCGGCTATTAAGCAGTGATATCCTAATTCCTACTAATCCTACTAATATTATAAACGCGAAAGTTTGCGAGTGTGGATGTATGGATGTGTGGATCGTTGTTACTCTTTCACGCTCAAACGGCGCGGGGGCAATTTTGATGAAATGAATGAAATTTGGTATGGAAGTAGATGAGGCGCTGGATTAACACATAGGATACTTTTCATCATCATCATCATCCATCACCACGCACACCATAGACAAAATAATAAGATCTCAAAGTTTGTGTCACCCGCTATCATTTTGACAGCTCGATACACTAGACGTGCTCGGCGACCGTCAAGCGTGATGAAATGTAACACAAATACCGTCAAGGGTAATGAAATGCAATGACAGTTTGTTCAATGGTGATTAATTTTATATTTGTATGTACGTAAGTCCCGTATTTTATAATTCGTTTTAATTTACTGATTGATATACTAAGTATTTCAATGTACTTATATAATACTATTATAGCAATTGCGTTTGAACATATACATATTGATGACATTTATGACATTTTGGTATAATGATAGATATGACTTTGGAGAAGATAATAAGCTACTCGAAGTACTAATCCTGCGCAGACGTAGTCGCGGGCACCAGCTAGTACAATATAAATGATCTACTTGAAGACAGTAAACTCAAACTAGTTCAATAAATTTTATAGTTTGTATAACTATTGCCCGTGGTCTGTCGACTTGGTATAAAATAGTGAAATTGCGTGGGAAGCTCCGATTGAGATCTACCGTTTATATAGAGAGGTTTGGAACTATACTAATAGTCAATCTATGTATTAGTAAAGTGTAAAATCTACATGTACCAATATTGAATTTAAAAATAGTCAAAATATTACCTGCTGCAGCTTATATAATCAATGACGAATCACGAACCGACGGTAAACAAATAGTAACAGTTCGGTTAGATAAGTTACTTTTTAAATTAATAACATAATATTGTGCGCATGGTACCGACTTTGACAACCTATTTCACACTTTTTACTGTTGAAATCGGTTCCATTATTTGGTAAAAAGAACTACTCTTTTTAGTGACCCTTGCTACTTACGCGATCGATTGTCATTCACCGTCAATGATGATATCATCAAGATATGCTTTTCGCTAATGGATTGTAACTTAAAAACTGCTTGAATTATTTTGATCAAATTTATATGGGACTACCTCGAAAGTAGGCTTTACTAAACAAAAAGAGAGTTATCAGAATGACTACGCTGTAAAAGTTGTGCGAGTACATAGAAAAAAAATATACGCGTCGACTTGAGAACCTTTTGGAAGTCGGTTGCAAAAAGCAACTTTTTTTCGGTTTCTAAAGAGAAAATCAGGTAGTACACCACCACCCGCAATCTTGACCTTCCAGAGATTTCGATCGTTTAAGATATTGCTTACAAATTCCCGTGCACTTATTTAATGTAAAAAGCTCCATTGAAAGCTCCAATAAGAGACCCAATAAATCTTAAACTGCACAATCGAAGATTGAATCGAACGAACGGACGTGCGGACCAAACTGGTCATTAGGCCTCAGGCCAACGACCCGAGGACCCTGGTCCCGCTGGCCCGTCGAGACCCAAAAATATGGGATGCAAATTTATATATGACCCGTAGATACGTGGTGCGTTTTGTTATTGAGAAGAGAACTAACTGACAAAAGTTTAATAAACCTTTTGTTATTCACAGATCGCTGGAGAGCCTTACATAATAATTATCCAATACAGTATGTATTACTTTAAGAATTCTTTAAATGTTAAACATACGTGTTTTTTACTCGTATGTCGAGACGGACACTACCTTTTCACTATCTCTTCAGACATTATAGTGAATAATTGACGTTCATAAGTGCGTCTTTGATGCCCTAATTGAATAAAAGATTTTGACTTTCACTAACTCAAACCTTAACTTATATACTGATAGAAAATCAATAGATTACATTACTTCTAACCCTTTGCGTCCCAGAGACGTACATATACTTACGTCAGTTTCATTCATAAATACTATGTTTTAATTATCACGGTATAGGAAGGATTAATGAATTCCCCACACCCTTTGCGTCTTCTTATTAAAATATAAGTAAGAATATAAATGTAAAGTTTTAGAGTGGGGTTGGTGACGTATTCATTTTTCTTTGTCTCAACTATTGATCCAAACAATCATGGAATCATCCCGAAAACCGTCTAAATTTGCCAATTATATCCTCTTGAGTAAACTTAAAAAATTAAACATAAAGTTTAAAAAATGATATACACTATACCTATTAGTATCTGCTCGTTACTTCTTTTCCGTAGAATAAGGATCTGTCAGGAAATAGCCGACGGACGTTGTATCCTAGTAAAAAGTAGGCTAGGTGTAATCCCAAAGTACAAATCATCTCAACTCCAAATTTCATCCGAATTCGTGCAGCCGTTTTTGCATGATTGAGTAGCTAGATAGAAAACCTCTTTATTGCAACACCACAGTATAAAATACGAGTATAACAAACAAATAAATAATTAATAATATAGAATAATATAGGAAAATAAACAGTACACAACAATGAGAAGCTTAAAATTAAGTGTCACAATGGGCGGTCTTGTCGCTCAGAGCGATTTATTCCATACATGTTTAGCAAACACATATAAATTCAAACTTTCAACTTTATTGATTTCGAACCCGAATCCCGTTTTTTTTTTGAATGTTCAATGTTTAGTATCGCTAAGCAGGCGATAGTGCTTTAAAAAAGTAATACTATAAAAATTATAAAGGTTCGTGACGTCAATGCAACTATAAGTATTTCTAAAAATTCTTCTTCCAGTGGGATATTGCTGTCAAAGCTGTTCAATAGATGTCGCTCCGTCTCCGTAAGACGAAAGACGGATAGAGAGTTAAAATTCTCGACCTCTAGCCTTGGTGGCCTAGGTTGTCACGGGGTCTGCCTCGGATTGTCGGAAGACGCAGGTTCGAATCCCGTCCGAGGGTGTGAATTTATCTCTCTATAAATTTCCATGTTTATAACATAATACACATAATCATCTCATTATGTTACCACTGCTGTGAGTCTATCCTCTCAGAGTAAGGAGTTGGGCCAGAACCCTTCATGCGGATCAAGCCGCACCCAGTTGGTGGTTAGGCCAACCCATGTCGAAGTTTTCAGGCCGTCCAAAGGCCTTCGACATAGCCTAATGACTGTTGTCCTAAGATAAACAACCGAGAACGACAGCTTAACTGAATAACTCAGTTGAATAATGCCACTAGCGGTTACCCATCCAACTCATGGCCGCAGCAAGCGTTGCTTAATTTGATCGGTTAAGATCGCCAAGTCAAGCTCCGCTGCGAGCGCTTCTCTATTTTCTTGTTACACTTGTATGCTATATAGTTTGAACCACAGAAAACATTCAATGTATATCACATCGATATTTAACATCTGGTCATCGAGGGTTCTTGTTGAAACCAGATCCCACGCGCACGAAACATTGTTTTATTTACTAGGCGACTTGCGTTTCCTTGGAATTCAATCGTTTCTTAGGCTGCGCTGCCTCGAAGCAAATGGTTTCTGAGAAACGGTTAACAAAAAAAAACTATCTAATATTTATTACACTCAAGTTGCGTTCACAACTTGCGTTGCCAAATTAAATGGATTAAGTACTTTCGAGGTGATCTTATATTATATCCTTCCTTCAAAAGGACTTTACTTTGAGAAAGTCCGTCACTTAGCACAAGTAGTATATAGTCTGACGTTTAAAAAAAATAAAACTGATAACCCGCCCGTGGCTTTGCTCGTGTAGCCACGCGGAGTACGGTGCCCCTAAAATAACTTTTGTAAGCCAGTGAAAGTCCCGCCAAAATTGCATACAAATTGGTCCATCCTTTTCAGAGATTAACCTAAACAAACAGACAGACCAAAAAAATATAAAATTATTTTTAGATGATAAATAGATAAACTCTTTATTTTATCAACACCACATTATAAAGTACAACAAACAAATGCAAAACTTAAAGTTATGTGTCACAATGGGCGGTCTTATCGCTCAGATCGATCTCTTCCAGACAACCATAGTAAGTTTTTATGGATACGTTTATGTACTTTCATATGCAATTAGTAAAGATCTGTTATTTCAACATTACAAACGGACACTTCAGTTTTAATTATTTATATAGATAAAATAATGGAGTGGAAATTTGGTAATACTACAGTACACACTTACATACAAAGTTATGTAAATATTGGATTCCATTAACCCAAGGGCCTTAACATTATGTATTTTTATGTAAGAAATGCATACTTACATTTTATCATAGAAAATAGGTTCTATCCAGACCTGCCGCCTTATTCTCTAACTTGAATGAGAATGATATGTCACTTCATTCTCATTCCCATTGACGGTTCCAGCCAATAGGCTTGCAGGATTTCACCCAGAATGGGATTCAAAAGTCAAAATGAAGCCCATTCCCATTCTCCGTAAAGACAATACGGCCGCTGATCATGTTTATAAAATAACCGACCATCGTACACCGTTTAAAGTGAAACCCAACTTTTCTCGGTTAACTCGTTAACCATCCGTCGCGACACGCGTAATTGGCCGTTAATTGTTTAATCGGCCAATTAACGGATGGTTAAACACGGGAAAATCTGTTGACATCGTTTTTACAGTCGTATTTTAGAATATTTTACGACATTGTAAATACTTCTTCGATCATTTACTTATATTTTGTGGTGATTTATTTATTGAATTTCTAAATTAATTGGACGTTATAACTGTTAAACTACGGCAATTTTGATGATTTAAACCGTTTGTAACAGAAAACTGTTATTTGTGTATCCGTCGATTATAATTGTGAGATGGTTGTGGTTGTGTATTCGTTAGTGTTGATTCGTAAACCATCTAAAGAGGACACTAATAACTAAACCAAAATGATTAAAATAAAAATCATGGAAATAATGTGAACGGCACCCCTACTCTAGAGAATATGATTTGTAATTTATGAGTATGTTTTTTTTATCTGCTAATGTCAATTAGCTATAAATCATTTATTCTTTCTATTTTACTAGAACTTTAAAGTAATAATAAATTAAACAAGATTATGGGCCCAGAGCACGCTTCTACTGCGCCACTTTGTGGCTAAACATACATACTCGTAACATAATCAACGCAATACATTTCTACTGATTAGCCTTCCTTTCTGTAAGAAGAGTATGGGTCAAAACCCAAGACGCGGGCCCAGCACGGCTTCCTAGATGGGCTAGTGACCATCCCTAGCGTCAACACTTTCAGGTCGCTCGTATGCCTACGCTACAACTTAATTTACCCTATGTTTGTTGAAAATGTCACTAGCAGTCACACATCGAACTCGTAACCGCAGTGAAGGTTGTTGATCAGTTGAAAACAAATGCAAGCTTCGCTGAAAATATATCATTACTAATAGTCATAGACAAAAAATATTGTGCCGAAAAAACAAAAAGGTTACAAAAAAGAAAAAAAACATAAATAAAATAATAAATAGTGGGGTTTCGTTGATACAAGCCGGCCCCAACACATTATAGTGCCTGTTGTAAACAACCAAGGTTGGACTTCCCGCACGGATATAAGGTGACGTCACGCACGGATATTAGGTAATAATAAATAATAAAATAATAGTTAAAGTAATAAATAAGTAACAATAAAATTATTCCATAGACACAACAACATCATTCAGGTTAGCCCGCTTACACAACAAGTCAAACCGACAACTTAACCAGCAGATTAGTTAACAGCTGTTTACCATACAAGGATCTGCTGTCATCGTTCCCACTGACATTTTAATTCAAACGTGCCGAGTATTAGTTTAGAAGTTTCGTTCATGCACATTAACCGGCTGTTAATCGGTTAGTTTAGGTTTGAATGGTGAAATCGTTCAGGCGCTTGGTGTTGAGAAACTGATCACTTATATGAATACTTATTATATATCGTAGCTTTGCAGTTATTATATATAGTTCCTGGGTGACCTAGTTTTGCTAGATTTAGAATACAAAATAGCAACACATGTTTCGTGAGAATTATTGTCACCGTGATTTAGGATTTTGCAATGCGACTGTTGCGCCATCTAGTCTGAACGCGACAAACAAAGTTTGGTTTGGTTTGTCGGTGTGTTCGTCTTGCACGAATTAACGGTATGTCAGATCGATGTAATTATTTGCATAGAGATACATAGATCTCTAAAATCATCTCCAAAAAATATTGTATGGGATATAGTCTTCGGCCATCTGTTCTGCGTGCTATTTGGCCTACCCACTGCCACTGAATGGCTTATCTACTTTTACCCTCGGTAAAATAATTCTTACAAAGTGGTTGTTTTAAATGAAAGTTCATTTACTTTAACCTACTTCACATAATCATAACTATAATATTTATAGGATCTCTCTTTAGCTCTAAGTTAATTATATTTACTCATAATACTCAGTAAACTAAGACCGTTAAGATTTTCTCATAAGTGACATTAATACTATGATTTTATGGGGCTTACTCACGAAAGTCTCGCATAAGCTAACGTATGATACTTTCTACCATTAACGCGGTCTATGAAGTAGATTTATAGACAAATAGATAGATATATTCATTATTGAACACCTTAAAATTAAACAATCATACCCATCAGCTTGGAAACGTCACAATAGGCGGCCTTATTGCTCTTAGCAATATCTTCCAGACAACCTTTGAATGGAGAGGAACAGCAGAGAAAGGGAAGTATTGGAACTTAGAGGATGTGGTGTTATGAAACGTCAATTTGTCTTTGACACCTGTGACACTTTATTGCCAGGTGAACGGCTAAACAAGAAGGTTTATGCGCTTCTATGCATCAATCAATGGATTTTTCTAAAACGCATGCGTTGCGAGGTGATTGTAGCCTAGCAGGCCAGCTAAATAAGCGAAATCCGTGACTATAACAAAATTATATTAAACATATAGCCCAGTCGAATTACCTCTAAAAGGGGCAAAACCCGGAACAATATGTAAGGAGCAATTTTCCTTCGTTCGTTTGGTCACAGGCAGTCTGATAAATAAATAATAAATTGTTTATTGAGATAAAAACATCACAAAATACAATTACATTATTAATTACTTAGCTTGGGACTAGATGGCGTTGTGTGATAGTTGTGGAATATTTATTTATTTATTTATATACATTTACAAAATTTCAACATTTTTTTCTAAATTTTGCCTGGTAGCTAATCGATCCGTTACATCATCCGCCTTTTTGACTTTAAGGGTAAATGTTTGTTTATTGAATAACTCGTTTATTTTCAATTTGACACGAAATATTATTACAATAGTTCTTAGAAAATAAATTTCCTACAATTTGGGTCTCATAATTTTTGTCTATGTATTTAAATCCTAATTTGACTAGGCTAATATAAGTAGTTAGGAGCCTTGTTCCATGTCATTTGACATTGATTTGAGCTTGCTATACATTTTTTTATATTATACGTATATTTGAGAATATTGACGTTTATTTTTATTTACTGTCTGTATGCTGCATATGCATTAGTAAGTTTAGTATAGTTGTGATTTTTTTACTTGCTTATATGGAATATTGATATTTTAATTATTAGTGATGCATGTTTTGGTTATTTATTTTGCCTTATGTTTCTAAAAATCTTTATTCTTAAGTCTTGAATTTTTGCTAATAAAAAATTGGAATTGAATTTGAATTTGATTTATTATTATTATTCACATTATTTATTTCTTTTTCTTAAAATTACATTTTTTACAATATTTCTATATAAAATAAAAACATTATAAAAAACCTAATCCTAGATTGCCATCGGCAGTGGAGCATGACCCAAACTACCGGTGGTTAGGGCTGCAGACTGAGGAACCTCCTGGCAATACGTGCCGTGTCAAGGAGTACTGCCTTCTGTATCTGGCTCTTGATCCAACCGTCTAGCGAGAGCATTATTATTATTATTATTATTATTATCGTCTATCGAGTGCATTAACAAAATCAGGCAATTATGCTGGGAACCTAGCCTTCCTCTCAGAGAGAGGAGTTGGGTCCACCACGAGGGACCAAATTAGGTACCTACATTATGTGTAGGTTATGTAGTGCATTTTATACCAATGCACTTCAATAGAAAGCCTATCATGCCTAGGTACTCTAAAACTGCAGTCCCTAATGGCTCCCAGAGAAAGTAAAGTAGCAGTCGCATTAGCTCTGCGTATTGTGCATTACAAATAAAGCATACAGATATCATTATTCCAGCCGATGTCTGCGTCACAATTCTGCTATTTTACTCCGTTAGTGGACGGGCGTAAAGTCCTAGGTTCTGAATTCTGGTAGGACATTTTCGTTTAAACTCATGATAATCAAATACCAGAGGCCGTAGCATAAACAATTAGTGAAAAAGTATTCGTATCGCATACGCCAACGCGTCACGCTATGACGTACAAACTTTGAGCTATATGTGTCACAGTTTGTAATATTTCTCGTGAACGTAGCGTTACACTTACGCAGTTATTCGTGCTAGGGCCACAAAGGTCATGCATTTCGGTATTTGATAAACGTTGAATGTTAATTCTAATGCGGGAGTAGTTGTCCCTTATCGTTGATTACAATGACATTGAGCATTATGTCATCTCGACGTCATTGTACATCTACTGAAGGAGCATAATTGCCCCTTGATACATCATCAAGCAGATACGTTTTCTTATAATGTATTATAATATAGTACCGGAATGACCGAGCTGTGCTTGATTTAGATATGAATACAAAATAGCAACACAACACATGTTCCGTGAGAATCTTGTCACCGCGATTCAGGATTTTGCAATGCGACTGTTACGCCATCTAGTTATTAATCAATAATTTGGGTAAATGAATTTCGATCAATTATTTGTTATGTTATAATTTCTACGCTGGGAGCACGCGGGAAATTTGGTCACACTTCCTTCTCCCTCCACGAGGATTAACTATTTTAGAGAAAAATAAACCCTTAAGCCAAAATAATATATTTAAACGTATAAAGTGTGTTCGACTAATCGATTCGTTCAATTAATCGAACGAACAAACTGTTTTTTTTCGTTGCCTCAAAACACAAATGTTTCCTATGCAATGTTTTCTAAAAACGAAACCTAGCTAGATCGATTTATCGCCCCCAAAACCCCATGCAAAATTGTATAAAATTCGCTGGAGCCGTTTCGGAGATACGAGATTTCGAGAGAATATGCTGAATATTATATAGAAAAATTACTCATTTAAACAAGTAGATGATAATTTATCATCAGTAAAAGATTAACAGTCAGTTTGATTTCTTAAAGCATTGCCTGATGTTGATGTATATTTATGGTAAGCATTTTAATATCCATAAAATAGTTTCACTAATTACGCAGTTCGGTAGCTGCTAAAATATTGAAACTAATCAAGTTTTTCCTTTTGTATTTTAATTTAAGAATAGATGCTTTAAGTCCGTATTTATATTTCTTACTTATTGTTTTTTCAAATAAAGGTGTTTATTGTTGTCTTATTAGAACACGCTGTTTTATTTATGTAGTATGTGTAAAGATTTAATTTATTTTCATTATTCAAATTTTTCAGACATGTTTAGGGTTAGCCATGTTTTCTCGCTTCGCTTAGCAAAAAAATAGCGCGAGACTACTGGCTTTTAACGCACTATACAGACGTCGTTTCATTTTATTATCTGTATAAAGAAAATTGATGTTAACAATATCATATAAAGCTGCCAGAATTATATAATAAATGTTGTAATAAATATGCTCTCTTGTTCACAGGTAAACGACATGATAACTTCTCTTCAATACAGCGTACCAGTATCAAATATCCAGGTATTTACATGATAATAACCAAAATCTGCTTAAATTGACATTAATACAGTCAACAGCAAATTATGCTTCAAAATAGTAACGTAAATTCTAGCTATTGTGGTAACCTAAACACCTGTCAATGTAGCTACATACTTTACACCCTGTCAAAATTTAATAATCGCAACAGTAAGTATTGCATTTAATCATTATTAATCAACATAATTTGAGTAAATGAATTTCGATCAATTAAATTATTTGTTATGTTATAATTTCTACGCTGGGAGCACGCGGGAAATTTGATCACGCTTCCTTCTCCCTCCACGAGCATTAACTATTTTAGAGAACAATCAACCCTTAAGCCAAAATAATATATTTAAACGTATAAAGTGTGCACATTACTAAGTAGTTTTAAAACTTTTTTATGCATCAATCATGGTTATTATGGTTAAAATAAGAACGGTACTTTATATATTATTGTTAAACTCATCTTTGTAAAAATGTAATAACTCCCTGTAGTTCTTGTATATCAACAAACTATTCAAAACTTACTAGAACTTACCTATAAAAATAGGCAAAACGGTAAAAAAATATTTCATGAAGCCAAGCTTATTAAAAACAGTAAAAAATAGCTAAACAACATAACATATGTTGGCATTCACTACATTAAATAATTAATTATGAACTTATTGCTTATTGAATTTCATAGTACCGAAGCTATCTATATATATATACATATACCGGAAGATTGTTCAATATTAGTGAAGATGTAAGGAATTTATGTATGACTTCATTTGTCTTATCTCCACTCTAGTCGGAGTTCTTTCTGAACGCCCTTAAAGAAAACGGGGCTTAGTCTCTGTTTCCAGACTATTCTGGTGCTAATTTCTACTTGAGTAGAGTTTCGACAATAACAGCTATACAACATTCACTCAAGTATGCACTCAAATCTAAATGCATGACCGACCTTCTCAAATCCAGCCCTTAGAAAGGATACAATATGGTTTTGTTCCACTATGTATATACTTAGTTTATAACACGATTGGAGACCAAACATTTTGTAACAACACTGAGAATTTGACATTTGGTTACGCTGTCTATTTACCGTGTGAACCATTTAGCCTGTTACTCTTGAACTAAAAGTCATTGGTTTCTCGATGCAAAAACTCTATAAGCTCTGTGAAAGCTTAGAGGATTCCACTTCCGTATTGATGTAAAACACCAATGTTCGCAAGCTTCGATAAGGAAACAAAGCCCGGAATTAGAAGTCGATGGGATAATAACATAATTTTAATTGCTTGCCTGTTCTCTCGGATTACAACAAAATTATATACTGAGAAAGCTGTCTTGTAAAGGGGTTTCGATACGTGTAAAGATGGTATAGAAACTGTCCTAATTACTGCCTGTACTTTGTTTATAAATGCATTGCGAGTAAAGTATTTTAATAGTAGGTGACATAATATGTAACATGATTAGCGTGCATAGCTTCATTGAATCTACGAATTTAATAGTAAGTAATTTGAGTTTCAAATTTTTTTTAGTATGTTCAATCTTAGCATCATTAAATTACATAGTTACATAATATTTATTTACAGCTATATAACTAATAAATAATAATAATAAAATCTTTATTCAAACAATTGTACAATGTTATTTCATTACATGAGCAAATGTGTGCAAGAGTATCTGCTGCTGAACTAGGTTCATCACCCGTGTTTCAGCATACAGCGCTCTTTCCCCAGCGTTGGACTACTGCTAGCCATTTTGGTAGAATACTAATTTTAAGAATTTAGAATTAATCTTAGGTCCTAATATTACATATAAAGATGATGATAGTGTTTGTGTGTGTTTATGTGTGTGTAGGTGTGTGTGAGTGAGTGCATGTGTGTGTTTGTATGTGTTTTACATCCCAAGTAAACTATTTAAGTGATTACTTTAAGAAGTTCTTCAGTATCGTCATAAGATAACGTTTTTTGCCATTTAGTCACTACAATTTTGACATCTGATTTAACCAACGGATAAATGTTCAACATTTTATTAAGCTTATTGTATAAATAAGGCCCTAAGAACAAATAAAACCTCTTTGCAAAACGGGTACTAAAATGATGAGGTTGATTGCACACCAAGTATTTTCTTCTTTTTGTTAAATGTGTAGGCTCATAATCCAAAAAACTGTGTTGTTTCAAAATTATATAACTGAATAATATATATATAACTGAAACTGTTATTCTGTAAATTTAATATGCTTGGTGAAATTTAGAAGGATAGCGAAAATCACTTCAAAGTGATTCTAATAGATGTCGAGTTCTAAAAAGAAAACGGGCTATGTGCAAGTTTGACTCGCGAACCGAGTGTTCCGTACTTCTTTACTTCTACACAGTATATTTGTTTCAGGTACCTATGAACACATAGCGCAATTGAATTTTTTACTATGTTTTTATACTTTATACACTGTTTTATAATCTCACCAACGACGCTTTCAAATTCGTTGAAAAAAAAAACCACGTTTTTCGTATTCGATTGGTAGAGTGATTATATGTGGGTTGTCTGGAAGAGATCGCTCTGAGCGATAAGACCGCCCATAGTTGCACCTAGTTTTTAGGCATTGTTTTTTTTTTTTTATTGTCTAATATTAAGTCATAAATGTGGTGTCTCAATAAAGTGTTATCTATCTATCTATCTATATATTCTACACCTTTGAGGTTTTTATCATTTGTTCAGATTCGCTTTTGTTTCGGGCATAGAAATATTATTTAAGTAGTGAATTCGGTTTATTATCGGTTACCGGTTTTATTAGCTAGAACAGACAGACGGCTTTCCGTAAGCTTAGTTGCGCGGGATGGACTCCTAAAAATACACACATATATTTCATAGCAGACATTTTTTTCATTATCTAATTAAATATCTTAAATTCGTTTTACAGTTTTGCTATCATTGAAGCGCACGTGTGATTATTAGCATAAACGTATTAGCCCTACGTTAATGGTACTTTCTCAAGCATGTTTCCCATAGACAGAAAGCCCATAAAGTCGTTCTAAACTATCCACA
Source organism: Selenia dentaria (assembly GCA_917880725.1). Classification (NCBI taxonomy): domain Eukaryota; kingdom Metazoa; phylum Arthropoda; class Insecta; order Lepidoptera; family Geometridae; genus Selenia; species Selenia dentaria. The sequence goes on along the minus strand of OU862893.1, from coordinate 4,908,735 downwards.
ATTAAAAAACCCTTCACTACATCCGTTAAATCAGTAAGCCAACAGCTTCAATTAGCGATTTCCAGTCAATCATCATATCAAACCATGCCGGCGCAATCTCCCGACCAATTATATTAAATACCAATTTAATTAAATTCCAATTAAACTAATTGCGTCACTGTTAAATAATTGTCGACATTGCCTCAGGAACAAAGTGTCAACTATCGATGGTAATCAAGATGATAATATCTATCAGTCTCAGAATCAGGTGCTTTTTTGTCAACGTTTTTAATTGAGCTCTTTTATTTGTAACCCGTAAGCTGTTATTTTTATCAAATTATTTTTGACCTCTTCTATACCTTACTTTCTACGTCCTAAATTTTAAGAAGCTTTCATTTGACCGCATCTGAGCCTGGTCTTTGTTTTTTGGCACTTTGTTTGCTATATATATAAATTTAGGTAGGTAGGTACTTAAATTTATATATACTACATACATACTTTATTTCTGTCTATTAATACTATCAAGTGACTAGACAGGCAAGTGAAATGAAAGGCACAGTTTAATTACCAGTACCTGCATGACCGAGCTTCTCTCCGTTTTTTTTGAAACACCTGTTTTTGGCTTAGTGTTGGTTAACAACGCCATCTGTTGTCAAGTAGCTTTAGTGTTGCTGTGTCGACAACACACTTTGTAGTAGCAGTTTTTTATTGCCTAAAACTCGAATAAAACGACGTTTTTTAAAAAGGAAATCTAGATAGACCGATGTATCGCTCTCGAAACCCCCTGCTACCTAAACTTCATGAATATCTTTGGTGCCTATTCCGAGATTCAGATAATATAATTATATTCAAGAATTGCTCGTTTAAATGTATAAGACCCTACCTACATAAATTTTGCGAGAAAAATGCTGACTTTTGACAGGTTTTGAGTATGAAAATGTACTATCTAAAATTAATAGACAGGTGCTGTCTAATCAAACCTTGTATGGTATATAATATAGGTATATAATAGGTAATGACCTTACCAACTTTTGGTACTAACGCATTTTTTTCTAAATAAGAATCTACGAGACTGGCAAGTCATACATCGTATCGTAACCTAGTAAGCAGAGTAGTGATCACCATCAGGTTATGACAATTGCAGTGGTACCCTGACCTTGAACTGAAGTTTTGTGTGGCACTAGATGTGATTGAGTGTTACTAAGGTGACATGGCACTGAAACGTGGTCTCTTACTATGGGCCTCATAAGCAAGCTCAAAGTCGCACAACGAGCCATGGAGAGGGCTATGCTCGGGGTTTCTCTACGTGATCGAATCAGATAATACGAGATCCGTAGAAGAACAAAAGTCACCGACATAGCCCAAAAGATAAGCCAGTTGAAGTGGCAGTGGGCAGGCCAGATAGCACGCAGAACAGATGGCCGATGGGGCCGGAAGGTTCTGGAGTGGAGACCACGGACAGGCAAGCGCAGCTTAGGTCGTCCACCGACAAAGAAGACTAACGACCTGACAAAGGTAGCAGAACGACGTTGGATGCAGGCCGCTTCCAACCGGTCCTATTGGATTTTTTTGGGGGAGCCGTATGTCCAGCAGTGGACGTCCTACGGCTGAGATGATGATGATGATGAGACTGTTATTGTTACCCTGAGATGTTTGATGTACCTATACCATCTATAGTAAGTCGATTTTCTCGTCGTCTTATTCGCATCCCAATTTTATTAATCTAGCCCGTCACGGAATAAACAAGAGAGTAGTTAAGAGTGATTTGGCTTCCACAAAACTATATCTAATCTAACGCCCGCACACAGTATTCAATTTCCAAATAATAATGCACAACAAAGTCGGATCGTCCCGATAACCTCCGGGCGCCGACCACGAACCTGCGCGATACCTATCACTCGATATCTATTGATCGCTCGACACTTGACGCGTGATAAATATCGAACGAGAACGAGAGATTCACAGAGCTCTGTTAAACTGTACCAAGGCCTGGTGCGCTCGTGCAGATATAAGAATGTGTCGTCACGATCGAGCTTCAGATTAAATCTTACTTGGAACCACACCGTTTTATTTACTAAGAAACGTCTTAGGATTTTTATCACAACTGGTTTGTTCACAGTAAAAACACGAACAAAATGTTGTGTTCGCACATCGCGCCAGGTGGATCAATTTTGCTTTTTTCTTTGTTTTAAAAGGGTTCGATACTTTGGTGGTCCAATAATTTAAGTAGGTGTAATGATATTGCGGCAATAAATGTATATGATGTTTTATTTTGTAAAGATTGTGCAATACAGTTATGGGTGTTTTCAAAATTATTACAATATTGAAATTAATAGAGAGAAAAATTCACTTCCACGGACGGGATTCGAACCCGCATCTTCTGACTCTCCGTATCAGACGCCATTAACATATAGAAAGTTAAAATTCAATGCTCGGACCCGAACCTCGGTGGCCTAGTTGGTCAATGGCGTCTGACACGGAGAGTCAGAAGACGCGGGTTCGAATCCCGTCCGTGGATGTGAATTTTTCTCTCTATAAATTCCAATGTTTGAGATCGCTAAAGCAGGCGTTAGTGCTTTAAAAAGTACTCGTATTACTATAAAAATATAACAAAATTTTAAATTTTATGAAATAGGCACTATAAAGGCAAAATTTTGTTTGTTGCGTTTTCTGAATAAAACGACTGAAAGGTTTTGAATGATGTGGCATAAAATAGCTTATTTACAGGCAACTGTGGGCCGAGCACGAAAATCTGCTTAAGTGTAACGTTATCGTATCGCTTACGGATTCTGTACAAACTATGAGTTATCTGTGCCACTATTGTACTAGATAAATAACAGATTGTACTAAATACGTTAAAGATGCGATTGCGATACACTTAAACAGATTTTCGCGCTCGGCCCACGGGTAGTTTCCTAGAGTCGTGGTATTATTTCTACGCGCGGTTGAAGTAACTTATTCCGCAGAGGTTATATTTAAAAAAGCATTGTGTTATTTTTCTAACAAGTGAAATGCAGTGCGAGGCACTTGCAATATAATATTTAGGAGTCCGCTGGCATATACCTTTGTAGCAGTAGATAGTAGAGTACCCCACGATATGATTTTCTTACTTTAGTGATTTGAATATGATGACTTGATTTTCTTTCTTTATTATTTTCAAAATATTAAAATTGAGGCAGTTAAAAAAATAATTAACTGTTTATTGCTTCAATGTTACAAATGAAATCAATGAGACTAACCAAAATCTAATATTCAAAGATTGTAATGTAAGTCTCTTTAGTATAATTTGGTACATTACAACTAACTTAGTGCTGAAAAGTAAGGAAACAGTCCAGACCTGCAAACCACATTAATTAAATTAATTGTATTTTTCGAGTATGAATAATATTTTTAATAGGTTTATGACTAAAACACTGTTTTAAACTATCACGGTTGTTCTCTAAAGTTATATGATTATTAACGGGATATTTTATTATATTTTGTCGGGACTTAGGATCGAGTTCGAGTTCCAGTGATAACCGTAGCAAAAGACTAAGAAAGAGGGTAGATCGTTATGTCTGCACCTAACTTTTAAACTTTTTGACCAACCACCCGCATTCTTCAGTCTTCCCGTGAACATGGTGCATGTAACTGCGCCGAAATATCGGGAGCTCATTCCACAACCTTACCACGGTAAATATCCCGTTAATAATCATATAAGGTTTATGACTACTTTAGATTTTTTCTGTTATTGTTCTTGGTATCAAAGTAATTAATAGTATAGGTAGAAAGCATGTCTGAACCCTTCTCCCATAATTATTGTTATATTTAGGTATAATGAACAATGAAATATTAGGCAAGTAACGTAGATTGCATGGTCTTCTGTATGTTTCCAAATTTCTTATATTCATATAATTTTCAGTTACAAAAGTGAGTTTTAATTTATCAAATATGCTCATTACACAGTTGTATAAGCTAGTCATAAAGTCAGTACATACTTACCTCAGCAACAATGTTTCAGTCGTATTACAAAGGGGCCCTAAATGCTATGTCGTTCACATCGTATAGTTGAAGTTTGTCGAAACGCAGTCACGATCAAAAACCGTTTTCTCAGGAGTTACGGTTATAGTTTCAGTGTTGACTGACAAATATTATTGGACATTATATCGGACTGCTCTCGACGTAATCCGACACTTTCACCACGCTTGCCTTTCTTTACTAGCGGCTTTGAGAATCGACTCCTTTTAATATGTGCCGCATTTACTAAAAATTAAATCCTTAGTATCATATATATAGTTCATTTCATTTCATTCATCAGTTTTCAAGGTTGTTTGTTGCATTTTATTTTTAAATTTTATTTAAGCATTCGCCAACAGTAGGTCGGTCAATAAACAATTTAGTTTATGTATAATTTAAATGTATGAATAATTTTATTGTAATGAATTTATTATTTTTATAGAAGAGTGTTTCAAGTTTACATTTGAATATATATTTTAATTAATCACAATAACTGCATTTGTAATGTTTATGTATCCCGGAGGAGACCTAGATATTGTAAACACAGGGTATCCTACCGCAATATCTAGTGCTGCAAATGTAACTAATTTAATTAAGTACTTATGTAAATTTGTACCATAATATGTCTAAGCATATTACTGTTGAACGAATAAAAATATTATTATTATTACTAAATTGTTAAATAAACATAAAGAGTAGTAGTGTAACACAAAAGTGTGTTAAGCGTTTCTTTTAGTATTATCTATGTATGTGGTCTAGTACTTTAATTTATTTTTTACACGATAAAAATTTTGATTTGCTTGCAAAGTTAAACTTGACCTTGTGAAACTGTTCCAGACTTAAAATATTGTTTACATCACACTTCACACTAAAATTATAAAGGCGAAAGTTTGTGTGTATGTTTATTTGTTACTTCCTCACGCTCAAACGGCTGCATCAATTTTGATGAAATTTGGTAGATAAAGCGCTGGATACATAGGATGCTTTCATCATTATCATTGTTATCATCCATCACCACGCAGGAGCAGCTTCATCATCATCATCATCTCAGCCGTAGGACGTCCACTTCTCAGCGGTTTTTGAAAAACTTTTTGGAAACTTTTTGCATGCCTGCATCCGACGTCGTCCTGCGAACTTTATCAGGTCGTCTGTCCACCAACTCGGTGGACGACCTACGCTGCGCTTGCCGGTCCGTGGTCTCCATTCCAGAACCTTCCGGCCCCACCGGCCATCTGTTCTGCGCGCTATAGGGCGCAGCTTGAACTTTATTTAAAAAAAAACACCATGCTATTTAAAGCGGTGCCTTGTTTACTTTCTTACAAGTGTACATTTTGAAATAGTCATCTTAACCGGAAGTTTTGAAACCAAATAAGGCTCTATACGTACCATACTCGTCTTCACACATAAAATAATTTAACACACAAAAAGCGATGCACTTGTTCAATTAAAATTGTTCACAAATACACTTTCCCACGAAAGTTTGAACGGTGATTTCCATGTGTATGCTTCGTTTACACTACTTGACTAATAACTTGAAACGCATATTACTAGCAAGTAAGATTTATGCTAGGCCTAGCTTAGGATATTATGTTACTGGCAGATCTTAGTAACGATATGTTATCTTTATAAACAGCTGTCATTGTACTCGTATTTATTGCATCCTGTATATAGCAATAAAAGCTTAACATAACACAATTTATGTAACACTTCCAGAAATAATTATATTATAATGTATGTCATCAAAGTGTTAGTTTAATATGAAATAAATGCACCTACGATTTCATTACATATATGCATAAAGTTAATTTATGCTATATTTTGTTTTTAAACATATTCATGGTTTCGTACTTTGTCGAACGTAAAATGGATTCGATTTATCACGAAAATTTTAAAAACCTATTAATGTTATACTTATGCGCTTACTACTAACGCAATTGCATTTTATTTTTATTTAAAAAGACAAAGTTTTTGGTAGCGTAGAACGATGTCTTTTTCAAGCAATTTTCAATCACAATTAGTTCTATATAAGAGCACAGTCAAACATTTTAACAAAGCGCTATTTTAGCATTTATTAACAGAAAATTAGCATTGGCACTCCAGTCCATTAGTTGAGTCACTCGCCCTTTCGAACAGGGCATAAAGGAGTGTTTACATTGCGATGCATCGAAGGTTCCGGACCGATAAGTGCACGCGTCAGTCTGCCCACGGCCTGTCAACTTTTTAAAACAGTAATTTAATGGATAAACACAACATGGGGCATATTAAAATGAGCCTTAATGCTGTGACGCCATCTTTTAAGGCAACTTTAATGATCAAGTTTTTTTTACGTTACAGTATAGCCCTACTTTTGGTAATGAGTACTGTTTCAGAAATAAGAACGCGACACAGTGTTTTTGGTTTTAATAGGTCCCGTTACACTTTTTGGAGTCTTGTCAAAGAAGATAAAAATGCTGTTGTCCTCTTCTTACAAGTTGACGTAAAACCAATTCTTTGAAAAATACTACGTAAAGTACATAGTCATATTTTTTAGAAATAGCTTTTCAAGCTTTGTATGTTGTGGGTATGTTCACTGATTTCGTTATAAAAACTTTTTGGTGGTTTTCACTCATTTTTAATTAGAAATACGGGATTCATCATCATCATCTCAGCCGTAGGACGTCCACTGCTGAACATAGGCCTCCCCCATGATTTTTCAAAAGGACCGGTTGGACGCGGCCTGCATCCAACGTCGTCCTGCGACCTTCCTCAGGTCGTCTGTCCACCGTGTCGGTGGACGACCTACGCTGCGCTTGCCGGTCCGTGGTCTCCACTCCAGAACCTTTCGGCCCCATCGGCCATCTGTTCTGCGTGCTGTGCCCTGCCCACAGCCACTTCAAACTGGCTAATCTTCTGAGCTATGTCGGTGACTTTCGTTCTTCTACGGATCTCTTCATTTCTGATTCGATCACGTAGAGAAACCCCGAGCATAGCCCTCTCCATAGCTCGTTGTGCGACTTTGAGTACAGGATTACTCGCGTAATATATATCGGATAGGTCCGACTATAGTTTCGACCACATTCGGTGGTCTTTTTCAAGGAGTGTTCGGGACGCCCGCGTCGATGACGTCTCGCTTAGCTCGTCTTGAAAAAGACCACCGAATGTGGTCGAAACTATAGTTCACCGATTTCTCCCACATTTCTGGACGGATTCTCAATTTATTTTATTTGGTGGTGTATACTTTCGCGGTGGTCCCATTTAAATTTTATCAAATTCGCTCTAGCAGTTTTTGAGTAACACTCAATATTATATTCTATGATATCATCATTGACGGTGAATGACAATTGATCCCGTAATTAGCAAAGTCACTAAAAAGGATGTAAACAAATATTACTTACCAAAAAACGGAACCGACTTTAATGCCAAAAAGTGTGAATGAACTTGTCGGAAGTCGGTACCATGCGCATAATATTGTGATAATAGGTACTTTTGAACTATCGTGGCTTCAACAAGTTATTTCACACTTTTTGGTTTTGAAGTCGGTTCCGTTTTTTGGTAAAAGAAACTTTTTCCTAATAACTGTCAATTAAATGCGAGAGTGGCATGAACTTCAGAAATCACAAATTCCGTTTCTCTCTCAGATCGCCTATCGTCCGATCTACAAAGTGATCTATAGATCAGCGGGCGGTAGATTTATGCGAGGCGGCGCGTGCGGCCACAATCGCCGTACAACTTATCTGATCGTACACCTGTTGCTTTCGGCCGTTCTATGTCGTTTGTTATCCTTGGACGTTGAGGGAATAATTATAGAGGCTTGATGGATATAGAAAATTGTTTATTGGCCAACAAAGTATGTTTTAAAATGTACCTACCTATATTGTACCAAGTTTTTACTACGTGATTGAAATGTCAGAGCCATACGGCCCATGACAATTGCAATACCAACCAGACCCAGTAATTTTTCTACTAACTTCCAAAAAAAGGAAGAGGTACTCAATTCAACTGTATTATGTAGGTCCGCAGGTAAAACCTAAAAATCTTAACGCCCAAATCATACTCATTACATGAAATGGGTACTAATGCTAGTTCAACTGCATACAAACAATAGTTATTTACCTATTAGTTCATTAAAATACAATTTACAGAAATGTTATTTATGTAGCTGGCATAAATCTTTTTATAGCTATACTAGCGAATGCCCGAGATGTCGTTCGCGTAGTAGGCTAGGTCTTCGGCCTCGCTATTACCTCCCATCTTTACTTAATAAAAAAAATGTAAGAACCATCGAATACTATATCATATAAAATATTATATAGTATATATTAATTATTGCCGACAAATTTAGATCGTTCTTGTCCAACCAAGGAAAAAGTACCTAATAATTTATGAACAAAATGGCTTCAATTCAGGGCAATCATAAGAGGCCAATTTACTTTCATGTGATATGTGGACAAAAATTGAGACAAAAGATGTAATCTGCCTAGATTATGAAAAAGCTTTTGGTAGATTTTGGAATCCATGGCAAACTCCTAAAATGGTATTTTTATACCATTTTAGGAGTAGTACGGATATAGCCAACTTATGAGGTTTATTATACTCGTATATAGCCAAAGCTTAACTATATAATAATATTTTTTTATTGGCAAATTAAAATGTGTCATACATAACATAATTATATTCGAACTATTGATTAAATTACTTATGATCTAGGCAAGAGCTCAACCACTAATTTTCGCGGTAGGATTCCCTGTGTTGCGAAAACTAGTTCTCTTTCAGGGATGCGTTAAACTAACAAACTTTTGCAATATCCTATTACATTAATATCGGAATCACAAATATATTTACAATAAAAAATAATATAGTTGAGTACTTTGTTTTGCTTGCATTGCGAATTAGTATTATATTAACAATAATTTCATTTATAATGCTGAAGAGGCCATCATAGTAAAGTAATCGGAAGGTTGAGAAAACTGCGCTATATAATGTATCAACTCACACAAGGCAACTTGATGAAATCGTCACAATCGCCAGTCCTTGTATCACTTAACACTTCCTATCGCAACTACAATCTTAAGCGAGTAAAGTAAATTATGACACATTCTGTGACTGTATTCCTAACTAGGTATAAGTAGAAATAGACCTATTCTGTAATTTAAATACTAGAAATTCCTTAAAAATTCGCGTTTTTTTTCGCGTAAAAAAATATGAGTGAACGTGACCATCCTGAAATATTGCCCTTTGGCTCGACTCTGAGAGCATTTTACATCTCCTTCTTCTAAAGATGGCACGGTGTCAATTGCCACATCATGACACCGTCTTCCTCGAGCTCGTTGGTTAGGTAGTAAGGGCCCCCTCAACTATGCTCAGCTCCGGAGCCGGGCCGAGCTCTTAGGGTCCCCTTTTAGTCGGAGGGACCGGACCTAGGTTTGTGCTGCGAAAGCAAGAACGTTACCAACTGAACTATCAGAGTTTCAGAGTAATCAGTTCTCATTCAGAGAGAGTATTCAATCAACATTGAGGAGTTACAAGACGCCTCACTACAAAGCAAAGCCTTTTACATTTAAAACGATTTTATTTAGTTTGACATTTGTTTGTTTCTATCGCGTATTTTGCAAGACGAGCATTACGTTGTTTTTTTACAGTACCTACACTCTTCTCCAAAGCTGATCCTTATGTATTGAGTTCTTCCCTTATTTCTTTGAAGCCCCATATATTGTAATCATATAAATTTCCATCAAATAAGAATTTATTAATAAACTTTATTTACAAAGTATTAAAAGTGAAAATAAAAACTAATCTATAAGCCCCATTAGTAGGGGGAAAAGTGGCCAAAACGCTGGCGACATTGCCACGCTGGATATCAATGCTAAGTTTATGCCCAAAGTAGGCGCCAGCATTTCGGTCACCCGTCGCCTCAAAAAACAATTAATCAAATTAAAATCTTGTATATGTCTGTCAGACATGTACACTAATAATTATAATATGTTGAATAAATTTATTTAACTGATTTTTTCTGAATATATACCTTAAAAATTAACCAGTATAACTATAGGCAATTATATGTTAAAAATGTTAAAAATAGTTTATAAGAAAACTTCATAGTAGTAGTAGTGGTAGAGTAGTAATAACACAAGTACAATTTGAAAAATGTAATACCGAGTTTAACTCAAAAACTACTGGACCGAATTTGATGAAATTGGGTTTGGGTTTTGGATTTGAGGAGTTTAAATAGGACCACACAGGATTCAACAGCTTTCAAACAAAAAAAGAATTTTGAGAATCGGTTCACCTTATCGGAAATTATGAGGTAACAAACATAAAAAAATACATAAAAAAACCTTTTTGTAGAAAAAATGATATTTTCTTGTAGTCACAAAATTAAGTAAGCCAATATCTTATATTATACCAAACTCCAATAATTACAGTTTGAGAAACCTACTTATACACTTTCTTGTTCTTGTTTAGGTACAACACAGAGGGGGAGACTCCATAGTTTGTGAGTTTTTGTAATTTATAGACCCGACTAATCTACTGACCTGGGCTATAAGTTGTCTAAAGGTGCAAGTTGGTAGCCGGCTACACGTAGCAGCAGCAGACGACGTGTCGTTGCTTCATGTCGCCACGACACGTTGTCGCTTCATGTCGCTGCATTCATGATTTCGAACCTGACTGCAGACGGCTACTGAACATGGCATAAAAGCTTTTCAGTTGTTTTACTAGGTAGATTGGTATCTGCGAGCGGCACTACTGATCTGCGATCGGGCGACAGTGGTGTCTGCCGCTCGACGACGCGTTGCTAGCTTCGTGTCGCTAACTACGAATGGTATTTCATACAAATACATAGAAAGCAGTAGTGTCGCTGCGACACGTCGTTTGCTGCGGCTTCATGTAGCCGGCTACCAACTTGCACCTTTACTTTGAAATGGTGCCATCATTTTGCTTCCTCCTCGGGATGTCCTTAATGATTAATCTTACTGTACTTTGTCATAACAACATGTTAATGCATTATCGAAGCTTCATTAATTTCTTATTATATGTGACGAATGTATAGTTTTTATTTATGTTTGAGCGCTGTTATCAAGTAAGTGATTGTAATATCTTGATCATAAGGATATGCGGAAAACCAGCCTTACGTAGACACTTTAGATTGGTAAAATAAGTTTTTTAAATATTTAAATTAGAGGTTATCATTGCTAGACATTAATATGTTTTTGTGATAGTTATGTTTTTCTGTGGGTATTTTTGGCAATCAAATATTTTCTTTTTCTATTTCTATCTTATTGGGAATAAATACATTTAAACCTAACCTTATATGGCAAATTTGTCATTGACAATGCTTTGCTTCCATGGCAGACTCACTACCGACTAAGACTAACAAAGTCCACACTCTGCAATCATTTTATGCCGTTAATTGACGTGGTAAAGGGGTGGAGTGAAGGGGTTACCAGAGTACGGAACAAATTCCATTGCAGAGAGGTGTGAGACAGGCAGACTTCATCTCTCCGAAACTGTTCACTAACGCATTGGAGGATGTTTTCAAACTTTTGGACTGGAAAGGATGTGGCATCAACATTAATGGCGAATACATCACTAACCTTCGTTTTGCCGATGATATAGTTATAATGGCGGAGTCGCTCGAGGATATCGGCACCATGCTCAACGACCTCAGTAGAGTTTCCCAACAGGTTGGTCTTAAGATGAACATGGATAAGACGAAAATCATGTCCAATGTCCATGTTCCACCTATACCGGTAATTGTTGGAAACGATACACTCGAAGTTGTAGACGAGTACGTCTACCTGGGACAGACTGTCCAATTAGGTAGGTCCAACTTCGACAAGGAGGTCGCACGAAGAATCCAGCTCGGATGGGCAGCGTTCGGGAAGCTTCGATCCATCTTTTCGTCCCCAATACCTCAGAGCCTGAAAACCAAGGTTTTCAACCAGTGTGTGTTGCCAGTGATGACTTATGGCACTGAGACGTGGTCCCTTACTGTGGGCCTCATTAACAAGCTTGAAGTCGCTCAACGAGCAATGGAGAGGGCTATGCTTGGGGTTTCCCTGCGTGATAAGATCCGAAATGAGGAGATCCGTAGGAGAACTAAGGTCACCGACATAGCTCTCAAAATTAGCAAGTTGAAGTGGCAATGGGCAGGCCACATCGCTCGCAGAACTGATAACCGATGGGGAAGAAAGGTTCTCGAGTGGCGACCACGCACCGGAAGGCGTAGTGTAGGCCGGCCCCCCGCTAGGTGGACCGACGACCTCATAAAAACCGCGGGGAATCGCTGGATGCAGGAAGCGAGTAGCCGGTCCAAGTGGCGTTCTATGGGGGAGGCCTATGTTCAGCAGTGGACGTCTTCCGGCTGATAATGATGATGATGATGATGATGATGATGAAGGGGTTAGGTGGGGGGTTTGTATGAGGGGGTTATGTTTCAATCAAGAAAATATAAAATTTAAATGGAACTAACAGCAGGGCTAGCACGGGCACTAGTTTGAACGCTTACAAACTGTTGTTTTTCATTGTCTGAAAATACGATAAAATGACGTTTTCTGAAGATGAAACCTAGCTAGATCAATTTATCGCCCCTGAAACTCCCGCATACTAAATTTCATGAAAATCTCTAAAGCCGTTGCTGAGATCCAGATTATATATATATATGTACAAGAATTTCTCGTTTAAAGTATTAGATAGATTAAAGAACACACCTTATGAAGTAAACATAATCACATCACGTTCTAGTCACTCATCTTCTGGTTTAATCATTAATTTGATATTTTCAATACGTCTACGTTTGCATCAGTTTAAATTCTAGTTGCTAGAACTCTACTATAATGAAGTGCTTAATTAAGGCAATTAACTTTCTGCCATTCATTCCGATGTTGACTCATACTGACCAAGTGACCATGCCATTTACAGGGTTGCTACGAAATAGTTTTCCTCTCTTAGGTAAGTAATATCAATGACAGTTTAGACTAAACTAACAGTGGCAGACTAAACTGTCCACTCATACACGACACTCACATACACAATACACACACATACGCACACCTGCAAGCCCACATAAATAATAAAATAGTTGTAATTAACTCATGTATGAAGCCACTGTCTCCTGAAACACAGTGTATACTAGTTCGAGAGGCTATGGATTCACCATAACTGTGTAATATTTTTTTGTGTCTAAATAAATGATTTGAATACATACAAGAATTACTCATTTAAAGGAATTAGATTTTTCTTAGGTCCACTTGCACAAGGACCAAAATCAAAACGTTGTAATTCTGTATTTTATATGAAGTTGATAAGTAGATTGGGATTGACTGTTCAACATGTTTAATGCTAAACATTAAACATTGTATTTCAATTAGATTAAGTTTTGTGTTTGGGTCTAATCTCAATCGAAGGAAGCTATTGGCTGTAGATTTTGACGTGATAACGTCTTATAAATCAATGAACACCAGCTGCACATACGAAAAAGCACGAGTCATTGTCACGTTCTGCCTGAGCCGAACGTGCAAGCGAGAGCGCGGTACAAGCGATAGAGAGCACGATCGGCTTGTCTTTTGACGTTATCTCATACCATTATCGTCTGAAAACCGACTTTACAGCCCACAATTTTTTTTCTACATATATGTAAGCCCTAGTGTGTGAGTGAGAACCTGACCTGACGGGTCACTTTGGGTGTTCAATGTGTGTTTAACCAATTAGAAGTGACCATTCAAATTTCGTGTAAATTAAAAGACTCTGATGACAGCTCGTGTTGAAATGAAAGTGTTAATTAGAAAAGAAAATATTATCTTTGCATCATAAACCTATGCATAAGCTACATAGATGTAGATATACATACCGGTAATCACGCGATTCAAACCTAGTAAATATTGTTTTATGTGTGCTACATATATTTTAAGTGTAAAAGTGAGTATGTGTGTTTGTTTGTTACGCTTTCACGCATAAACGGCTGAACGGATCGTAATATAATTTGGGAAGGAAATAGATTACGTCCCGGTGAAGGACATCGACGTCCACACCACGCGGACGAAACCGCGGGGCCTTATCGTATCCACGCCATTTCTTTTTACATTTGATAAACAAGCATTTGACTACAGTCTCGTCTAATGGAAAGTGATGACACGGTCGACGGTGGACACTTGCTTAGAAGGTACCTATTCACCCTGTATTTGAAGACTCCCAAATTGTATATGTCGATTATTATTTATATCTCGATTATCTATGGAGTAGTTAGGCTAAGGTTAAGGCTTCGAGTTGGTATTTAGCCGAACCATCCCAGAGGTGGCTGCATTATTCCATACAAGAACGGACTTGAGCTTGATACAGGCTTAGAAGTTGTCCAATGTGAAATACCGACACACTTTCCAAAGAACTCCCAGCTTTTACGCGGCTAATTCAGCCCTGGACTCGATGTATAACCCAAAATTGAGTTTGGGTGTAAGTGTTACACGTAGCAGCTCGAGTTGGTCGGTTATCGGAACAGAGACACCTCGGAAGGAGTGAGTTGAAAAGGACTCTTCTTTGCACTAAATAGACACGCCTGCGTCTTCGAAGCATTGAATTTGACCAGATTGCCATCACCCCATTCGGAGACTGCCTGTAAGGTCAATTCATTCGCTCAACCATCATCTCTCTATGTGACTGGATTTGTAAAACGCTGGCCCGTGTATCGGATGTATACTTCTCTACAACTGTGCTGTCGTCTGCATACCCAATGATAGCGGGTTTAAGCAAATCATTTATATCTAGCAAGAAGAGAGTAGGAGAAAGAACTGACCCTTGAGGTACCCCGGCGTTTATTGACAATTATTGATCGGACGAGAACCCATCAAGGACAACTTGTAACGATCTTTCCCTCAAGAAGTCTGAAATCCAGGAGCACAAGCATTACGACCCGTTCAGCCGTTTAGGTGAGATTAGGTAACAAACAGACAGAGACCGAGTGACAGCGTTGGCTGGTTGGCGCAGTTGGTAGCACCCCTGCCTTCTGAGCCGCTGGTCCCGGTTTCGATCCCCGGACAGGTCAAACATTTGTGTGCATGATCATGTCTGTTTGATCTGCGTGGATGTGTATATGTATATAGGTATGTGTATCAGTCATCAGGTTACCATAGTACAGGATCTGCCTAGTTTGTGACCTGAAGAATTTTGTGTGATTGTTAAAAAAAATAAAAATAATAGAGTCCCAAACGTTTTTATAATATTAATAGTATGGAAGTCTGGATATCATTATTTCAAACATATTGTAAAGGAAAGTGTAAACTTCAAATGATAAAATTTAATTTTAGACGTTATATAAGTGTTATTTGTGTTAGTTTTGTATCAGTATGACGACTTAGACGTTAAAATGTCGTGTTTCGATAAAATACTGTTGTCACACCCATAATTGTTAAATTTGAATAAATTGTAATGTTCAAATATAAACATACACATACTAAATACATTCAAACTTTACTCTAAAGTACAATATTTGCAGAAAAGCACACTACCATAAACGCCCCATTAGTAAAATATAGTTAGAGCCTTTACATTAAAATACACGGTAAATTAATTTAAGATGCATTAAAATTATAATTTATATGACGGAAAAGATTAATTTTCTTGCGGAGCCGTAAAAATTAATTGACTAGCTAAAATAGTCAGTGAAGAACCAATAAAACAAATGTAAATGTCTTTCCATCTCGTGTTAATGTCTGCCGCTTCAAAACAAATTATTTTCAATGAAAGGAATGGTAGATGTTGTTTTTGAAAATATATGAAATGTTACTCTTTCAATTCAGGAAGTGTTTGTAAAAATAACGTCGAACTCTAGTAGCATAACTAACGCAAATTCATTATTAAATTTACATCTGAAATAAAGTATTGATGTATTAGTGTTTTCCAATTCGTTTTTATGACGAGTCGTCTTAACAGTTTCCTAACAATTTGTAAAAACACATTTTGGGACTTACAATAGATAATACTTTTAGAAAAGAGTTGTTCAGCCGTAAGATATATTACTGCCTTTTGGGTAGGCCTAACTGGTCACGAACACGGAACGCTGCAGGATACGATGCAAGCCCGTATGCCCTCAAAACACTTTCAGCAATATTAGGCGGAGATCGCTCCATCCCGAGTGTGGTAAAATCAATGCTCGGCAACGAGAGATCGTCCCAAACGCTGGCCACCTTCTGCGAAAGGGTGTGAGGCCCAAGCTGCTAACGCAGGCGGATCCACAGGTGAATAAAGGGGGGTGGAGAATCGGAGCCTTAGTGATCAAGGTCACCTCTTCAAAGGAGTTGAGGTCCAGGAGCAGGAGAATGCTAGCGCGATTCAATCTTGCCCCAACTCAGCGCAAGAAACTTTACGGGGGATTTTTGGGTTCAAGCCACACACAACTCACTTCTATTATGATTAAAACTTTATATTTCAATAACAATATCAAGATGTGTAGTAATTTTCCAAGTTTATTATGAGCTAGTACCGTAAGAGTTCAAAGAAAACGTAGACCACTACAAAGGAAGGTCCAAAACAAAAACAGAACAAAACCGTTGGTAATAACGCCGTCTAGCCTCTAATAGAGAATTCCGACAAAAAACATCTAACGACTGTACAGAATTGATGAGTTCTCTTACCGAAAATTACTTTAATATGCATGTTAACGCGTGACCTATACCCGAAACTTGGAAGTTACCAACAACTAGAGAAGTCGTCGCTTTTCATCTGTTCGATCTAAATGCTAGTGACATAAGTAATAAATTTGCTCAAACAGTTGATGGAGAAGATGGTAAATAACAATTTTGTATATTCACGCATGCGAATGCTTTTTTGCTCGTACCTTTGGACTTTCGTGATTCATCGTCTGAAGAACCAGACATACTGGTCGTAGTACCGTGATATTTAAAACGATACGTGATTTTGAAGATAACGGTCGGAACAAAAATGTACGTTGACAATGTTAATAAAATAAACTGTATTCGTAAAATAACAAACAGAAGATGTAAATGAATTGAATTTTGAAAACATGAGAAAGTATTCATCAGCTTTGTTTTAATAACAGACTGGCAAAAGACGCCAGTATATATTGTTATAAGAAATTACTAAGAAGTATAATAATTGGTAGTAGTAATTTTTACTTTTGAAAAACTTTTGACTAATACTACATTTATAAGCGCAAGCTTTTGCGTTTACGTGTTTGTGTGAGAGTGTATGTGTCTGTGTCACAATTTGTGTAAAGTTGAATTAAACTAAAGGATGTATTTCATTCAATAATACTGTCGATAATGCTATTTTTAAATTGTAATTGTTGTTTTGAATTGCATCATTTGTTGTTTTGAATTTGCTTTAATCTTACAAACTCTGCTCTTTAAAACGAAAATTTTCGAAAATGTATCGGAGTTATATAGGATGTAAGCTATGTATAAGAAACTTTTTACATATGTTTTAAGATCCGTAGACTTTGTACAAAAATAAATACACAAAAATAAAATTACGCAAATAATAATCTTCTACATATCTCTATTCAATATAGTCTTAATCTTCACTATTTGAAACAAAAGTCAAGGCACCAAGCTTTTTAATAAAACAGCTGACAAAAGGAACTAAGGTAATAAATAGTTAACAACCAAAAACAATGATGCAGTTCGTGAATCATAAGCAAAACACTGTAGTGGTGTTGATTTCGTAATCGACTACTTACATATGTATAATGTATGTATATGTATAATATATGTATATGTTTTTGCTACTGTCGCCTTCTTGTGGACTGGTCACGTGTATTTTTTGTTAGATGATCTCATTAGTCTGAAATTTCAATGATAACTATCTATTTTTTCGGATAATCTAATTAATTCAAATCGAAACCAGATACGCTTAGTGATGCTGATAAACCAGCATAGTGTTATAGATTGTGCCAATGATAAATGTGTTGATGTAAATATATATTAACATACTCGTAATTAATTATGTTTAACTCTCCATGCCTTTGGACTGTTACATAGCATCCCGCATAGATGTCGTACAAGTCGACTAGATTAGGGTGCCAAGACTTAAGACATATCCGATATATATAGCAATTGCCGGCCATATCATAATCATAATCAGCCCATTTTGTTCCCACTGCTGCTGGGACTCGAGCCTTCTCAGAGAGAGGAGTTGGGCTATAATCCACCACGCGGGCGGATTGGTGGATTGGTGGATAGGTTAGTGGCCAACCGATGTCGAAGTTTACCGGGCGTCCGAAGACCTTCGACTGTTGTCCTAAGACAAAAAACAGGGACCGACGGCTTAACGTGCCCCCCGAAGCACAAAGCGCTCAGTTGAACAATGCCACTAGCACACACCCATCCAACTCCTGACCGCAGCAAGCGTTGCTTAACGTGTTGATCGGTTAAGATCGCCAAGTCGAGCTCCGATACGAGTGCTTTATCATGTAATAAATGGGAAAAATGTAGATGTTTATACACATCTGCTAAACTCTTAAGGGGTGTGAGAGCGTAATGGAATGCAGAATGTATTACAATGTCAATTACTGATGCTAATAGTTTGCCTTATGGTCATTTGTCCGAAAACATATAAAATATATCTCCCAAAGAAAGTCATGGGCAGTATGTCTTTTAATTCGGGTGCTATCGCCATTACGCTTCGCAAATTTCTTCGCAAAAAAAAGAAAAGCTAATCTTTAATGTTGTTATAATAAAAACACATATTGAAACATTTTATATAGAAAATTTTCCGAAGTAAAATGTATTACATAGTAACGTCTTACAGATCTTTAGACAATCATTTGAAAAACTTGTTCAAGACCAAACAAGTAAAAGCTGCTAGTTATAGGTTCACGAACCGAGTTGATGGTAAAGATCCAATAAAATCATGCTCAATGATTTATTGTTAGTTACCTAAATAAAGCTTTTTAAATGAGAACAATTGATGACACTAATCGTAAGACACTCGTTAACGTAAGTATAAGTTACAGATAGAAGTCCCATTATAATTGACACAATAAATGCAAAAAGTTAACAAGATGACATAAACCCTATAAAGTAAACCAATCAACCTCGGAATGACAAAACTTCAAAAAAAAAACAAGGTAATTTCGGAGATGAAGTGACATTAATACAATCATGTACTTTTTCGGACGGACATGTTAAATATAGTCAAGAAGAAAGATTTACTAGCTCCATAATTTACCGTGTTTTAATTAAAGTTAATGAAAACGATGTTGGAATCCAAATTGATGGTTTGAAATGTGGAGTCGATGGCAAGGACTAATTTGTTGATGACACATTAGAATTTGTTATTAATGTTGATAGTGAGAGACAGAATTTATAAAATGGGCTATAATTTGAATATAAAATGCAGGCAAGGAATGTATATATGATGTTTTTTTTCGAATGCAATGGACTGGCAGATATGCGTCGGTATAAGAACAAAATTAAAGCAGTTATAATTTAAAAAGTTTGCATCAGTTCAATAAACCATTTGGAGTTAGGTTGTGTTGGAGCAAATCTTTTAAGGTGAGTATCAACACAGTTTCACATAGTGTCTTGAAAGTATTTTTACAAACAAAACTACCGTCCCAGTGCAACCATGGGGTCGAGTTATAACCGTAAATATAGTACGCTAAGTGAGTCTAGAAGCCAGTGCGCCACGTTGTTTTTTGGAAACACTGCCATCATATGTAAAATTTGCTCGCTAGCAAACGAGAACCCATGATGAGTTTAAAATTTGATTTAATTACGATATTTACATGGAAATAAAACACTCTTCTCGCCTGGCTAGCTATCATCCAAAATAATAAAAATCTGTCTCAAGAACCTACGTATTTTAGTACTTTATGCTAGTAGTGTGTTCCGGCAGCTGTACTTGACATCCACTGTGCTACCACCTTCGCCCGCATCGTCATTATTATTATCTTTATACATTTTTATGTCACTAGATTTTGCCTACGACTTCGTCCGCGTAGAGTATATTTAGTTTCTAAATCATTGAATCATTGTAACAATATAGAGCAATGTTAAAAATATCGAGAAACACCATTTTTTAATTAATATCTAAATGTAAATTTTTATTTCGATAAGTTCAAAGACAAAGAATTTTCCATACAAATTTAATACCTCTTTTCGCCCTCCTGTCATCCCTGTCAAAAATATTAAGGAACATATTTTTTTATTTTAAATTAACTATTTAAATACAAATGTTCACACCTATGAGTATAAGTTCAAAACAAAGAACTTTCATACAAATGTTTTCACCCATTTTTACGCCCTTTGGCGTTGAATTTTGAAAAACCCTTAGTACACCTCTACCCACCAAGGCGAAAATACCCTCAAAATATCAAGTCTCAACGAGCAGCGGCTTAGGCTGTGCGTTGTCTGCCAGTAAGTCAATAGCTACTAGATTCTTATGTATATTGATTGATGATTGAGAACTTGTCCTGACTGACTGAGTGACTGACTCATCAACGAAGAGCCTAAACCTAGCTGGGTCACAAACTTGAAATTTTCATAGTTATATTGTAAGCATCCACTAACAAACGAATTTTGAAATTTTTAATTAAGGGGATTACTCACGTAATATTTATCGGATAGGTCCGACTATAGTTTTGACCACATTCAGTGGTCTTTTTCAAGGAGTGTGCGGGACACCTCGCTTAGCACTGCGGGCGGCAGCTCGTAGCGCTCGTGATGTTAAAGGTTGGTGGTTAAACCAACCAAGCAGGTGTGCATGGATAAAAGCAGGACGACGTTGCAGATCGCTCCAACCGGATATTTCTGGGGGAGGCATATGTTCAGCAGTGGATGTCCTACGACTGAGATGATGATGTTGTGATATCTGGATTTCAATTCTAAAATTATTAGTTTTATATCAATAAAACTAATAATATTAGAATTGAAATCCTTCATGCCTTTACATATAAATAGCCTAGACATGTAACTGTAAATTGCAGCTCGTTGCGCACACGGTGTAATCATATAAGCTGCAGTTTTATGTAACGCATACAATTATTTTAACCAGTTCCATTACATTGTCGTTATAAACCAGTTTTTTTTCTGTCACAACTGCAAGATAATTCGGAAAGGTCACAAAAGGAAAGCAGCCGCACGGCGCCGAACGACACGACGAGGTGACCAATGATGTAAAACTGCAAAACATTACAATTAATAAATTTAATTAAGAAGACAAAAAGTGAATGAGATTGCACTGAACAGGGAGGAAAAAACGTGTTAAACACTTCGGTGTATGCGGAGATGGTCAATCTTCTTTAAATGTCATTTGTCCATGTCGTCTCATCGTACTGTATTTAATGTTACAACCACAAAAAACGAAAGCTTACAGCTGAATGTATGAACAACGTAAATTAATTACATTTAGGTATCAAAAATAAAGAGATGACACAAAAGCTATATTGTCATAATCATAAAGTAAAGCGAACCGCTATAGTTAATGTGAAAGTTTGTGAGTATGTATAAGTATTTCTGCTCTGCTCACGCCGAAATGGTTGATTGATTTAGAGATGTATTTTAATGAACATAACAAACTCATATTTAACTCACAGACTTTTATCTAAAAAATTTCGTGGAATAGTATTTTCCGGCGCATGCCCTGTTAGTTTTCAAGAAACCTTCTACGTTGGAAGCCACTGCAAGATTTTCAAAACCCTATATTAACGAGTTTTGGTGTTTTAATTACTACTCTAGCGGAGATCTTAAATCTATATACGATACGGGTTAGCCATTTGCTTGATGTTAAGATGCTGACAACAGCTTATGGGTTAAGAAAGAGATAGCAGCATTTCACAATTCATATCTTGACTGACGAAAAATGGCAAAAACGAACAAACACACGATTTTAAAATGCAGCAAAAGCTACATTTTTAAATACTATGTTTTGTTGCCATTAATGAACACTTACTAGTGTAAAGAAAAAGTAAATGTATTTTTTATCTAGAAACGAGATGCAAGTAATGCGCATGAATGGTGAAAATCAGATAACATAATTGTATAAAAACTTAACGATTACTCTCGTAAATCAGAGGGAGATGGATGACCCTTGTCTCTGTTTCGGAACCGAATCAAGCCGTAAAGTAACACTCGGATTTAATTACTTTCACAGACAGAAGATTTACGTATGGTTTATTACTTATAAAAGTGTTGATTCAAGTTTTGACCGGAGAAAACATCTCGGGAGTTATACTGACGTATTCCAATAAATTAATATCGTGTTTAATGAAACCGCCTTCAGTATGATTCATTTGTACAAGTCGAATGAAACGATTATGAAACGCAGCTGATAATCATGGCCAAAATTGCTGGAAAAAGAATGGTGAGGAGAAGAAAGAAGTCGTGGTTGCGGAATATCCGCGAGAGTGAACTGGAATATCGGGGGCGTCTGAGTTGTTCCACCGAACCAGAAACAAGATGGACTGTACCACGCTGGTCGTCAACCTCCACTAGTTGGAGAGGCACTTTAAGAAGAAGAATGGAACGAAAGTTACATTTTATGTACACATAGTACCAACTCTTTAATTCAATGATTTTAAACTACTTATAAACGAGACATCTTCCACGTGGGATAATTGACTAGCCTTTGAATAAGGATGAATGTAGTGTATCGGATAAAAGTATATATAGGTTTCCTGTTTATATATAAGCTAAATCCTAATTTTATTGAGATCAGTCTAATAATTTCAGCGCAAGTGACAAGCATACATACACGTATTTATAATGTAATGTAGGAAGTAGGAAATAGGAAACTATAGATCAACATTTAGGAAACAGCGAGTGAGTTCGCTATAGAGTAATTTAATATGTAAGTGTTCATCGAACTTAAACACTCTGCCACCTAAGAAACTCTTATGAACTATGGCAGAGTTTTTATGTATATATTTTTACAGACACTAACAGGCTACTAGAAGGTACCTAACGCGCTCAAACTGCATAAGGATGAAAAAGATTCGAAATTATCTTCGTCTTAATAAATATCTCGTTACAGTCGCGTTGCGATACGGTTCTTCAGACAGTCGCTTCGTTAAGATCACGCGAATACTTGTTAAAAATAATATGTTAAAAAACATCTACAACATGTTTTTACAACATATTTTTACTGTTAATACAAAATTGATTTTAAAAAAGTAAGCTAGTAGTAAAACAAAGCAATAGTTTGTATCCGGAAACCTTTATGTTCATGCTGTAAGTTTTTTATCCTCGAGACTTATAAATGGGCATTATGTTTTGGTATTAATAATATTTTCAGTTTGTCACGTATAAACCGCAAATTACGTGTGTTTTATTTTTAGTGCCTACCATACAAAAATAGTAATTTATGAGCAGGATTAAGATACGTTTGTACCATAATAATATTGATGTGGTAAAAAGATGACCCTTTACTATCTCCATTCTATTTTAATTTATCATATCCTCATTTATGTAATGGGTAATAGTCTAGGTGTGGAACATCATGAACTACACCATTATCATGTTTTATATCATTATATAACGTTAGAATAACTTCAAGGGTCGTTAATGTGTAAATCCATTACCACGCTCCATACGACATGAATAAGTAAGCATATGCAACTGGTTTTACAGGGCTACAGTCTTAACTATATAGGTATACCGTACTGATCGATGGAATTATCACTGAACCAAGTTTTTAAATTATCCCATATTGAGTTAAGTAATTCTTCACATGGAAGTAAATAAAAACGCTTGGAAAAGTATACAGGGCGCTAATAACTTTTTAGAAGCGAGTATCTACAGAATCGATACTCTATGTGCGTTATAACTGGTTTTATGTCAGTCTAATTTCAAATTTGCTTTGTTACAGACTTAGCGGCAATCCGGCAGCTACTGGACAGTGAGACCGGCGGCACAACCTGTCCTAGCTGTAACATGCCCTTTGACAAGGGCAAGAAGAGAAAGCTCATTGACACCTGCGGTCATGAACGCTGTTACTCCTGCATGTTCAGAAACGAATCCTGCCCTTTATGCGCAAGAAACTCACAACGGAGACCTGTGATGGAGCGATATACCCCGTCCCCTCAAAGGCCAGACGACTGGCAGTCGCCCATGCGCCTCCCCAAACCTCCAAAACAGAGCACCAATTTAGTACAGAGTTGTCCCACACCACCTCACACGCGAAGAAGATTCTTCCCGAGTCCGAAATCACTGCGGAGTCCTTTCGGTCAACGAGCTCGCCATTCACACGACAACCACGTGCCTCTATCTGGTGAGTTCATTTGCATATCTCTAAGTGAGCCGATTTGCATTAAGCAAGCCGCCTCATTGATGGTAAAGTTCGCCCATTCACAAAGCCTCTCACTTTCCTGATAGACTCGAGGATTCCACGCGTCGTAAATATCTTTGAGTGACAATTGCGACAGGACGCGCCTACGCAGCCCCCGCCGGATGTACGTAGGGGTTCCGCAGGGACCGGTCTATCGCATTTATTAGTCAAACGTATAAATCCCAACTTTTGCAACCAGACTGCGGGCCGGCTGTGATACTATCGCACGATCTGTTACATTTTCTATTCCCATTAATTTATGTGGCTGAGTAATTGAAATATCCACACAGCTGCGTGTTAGTTAATAAACTGGGCATTAATTCGGTTCTTTGCCCCTGCGGTTAATATGTCCATTGGTAAGTAGGCTCGGCATACGAACGATTATATTCCATTTTGCGATTTGCAATGGTAAGTTGTACAAGTCAAGCCGGTCGTGTCCAGTTTTGATTGGGAAAGCTAAACTCTTCATTTTACATCAACGCACGCACTTGACGATGGTTATGGTTTAACAGGACTCCCGGAGGAAGGCCCGAGGAGTGCGGCGTGGCACAGTCTGGTCTTCAATAAGATCAGGTCACTGTGGTCTGCGCATTCTTCAGTTCCACAGGGGCTCAACCAGCTAACAGGCACGGAGAAAAAGATATCTTATGGAATGTGGACTTTATTCCCTTGTAAACCTCTATTTACATGCATGAATTCAAAGACATTCTTTATTAAACACCTAAAAATAAAACAATCAATCTATATTGGAGAATTAATTGTTTGTCCAGACAATAAAGCGTCCACATATCGATTCAGAACTTCCATTTCATCGATCTTTGTTTAAATTGATTCATCGGAATGCGGTCCACATTCCTTGCATCCGATCAGCACGGTCGTCTCAATTTTAGCACATCTTATTGCTTGTTTGCAACCCGACGTTGTTTTACCCATTTTGTCGCACAGCTTTGACCGGTTTATTTTATTGGTTGTTGCGTGTTTGTGTTTTGAGTTGTTTAAGAGTTTGCTAATGTTTCATATGAATCCGGTGAAATGACAAATGAACATCAATAGCAAATACATGTTGAGAAACAAATGAATACTTACGAAACCGTAAGCAGTCATAATATTGCAATGAGACATAAAGTTATTCCGGTTGTGTTTTAGCGTGCTAATATTAAAATCACACACTAACTCATATAACACACATTAATTGGGTTGTACATAACAAATCACTGATCACACTTTTATGAATAACAATCAATTACACTTTACTACCTCATACTTCATATATAATAAATATGTACATTCCAGCATGATAATATTTACCAATTTTAAGAACAATTAACTATGGTTGGTTAAAGAATCTGACAATAGTACATAATGTTTATACCGTGGGTGGACCTGATTGTTTACACTGATAAGTAGATTTACTACAAGGATATAATGAGATAAATATCTAATGAAATATCTTTCGAATTGTAAATGTAAATCGGCTTGTTTATGGGCTCGATGAAGAATAAAATCATGGGTGTTTTATGGAAAGATTTTAGATGTGTTAGTTTTCTATTTGTTGAAAGGACTAGATTTTTTTCTCTTAATGGATAGGCTAGCTTTTTACCACTATCTTACTAGTGATGATGTGGTAGAGGGCAGTAATACCCTTTTTTTAATGGCTCTAAAGTAAAGATTCTTGAAGACATCGTTTTAGATATGTTTAGGTATAAGTAATTATATAGTTAAGGTATTTCAATTGTGAGGGTGTAAGCTATCCATCAGGTGGGCACTAGAAAGTGCCACTACCATGAAGTGGAATTGGTAGAATTGGTCTCGGCGATTCACAAGCTCAGAACCGATCAGCAATCGACCTACCTTTGAGCTATATATATGACTGAAAAAAAGGTTTTGGGAACGCACCCCCCGAAACCAGCCGGGATATTATGTATCTTAGTTGCTAACAAAAGTTGATTGAAATCTTAAAAAATGGCGGCCTTAAGTCACACAGCTCCAATCGGCAACTTACTAACATTTCTGCTCACTGTAGTCAAAACGGACATAAAGTCGCCATTTTTTTTAGATTTCAATCAACTTTTGTTAGCAATAATAGCCCTGCAGATGTGATACTGAAACTTTTTAAACTGAATAGGTTCATAATTGCACCGCTAAAGTATAAGTAGACAAAAAACTGGTACGGCAGTGTTTTTGACTTAAACAAAAATAACTCATTGAATATGATTATGGATGGACATGGTAAACTTGACCGTATGTCCCTTTTGATTCTCCATCTGAGAACCTCCCGACTTATTTTAATTACGATACGTACATATAAATAACAATAGACTTTAAAACCTGTAGAAGTAGAAGTTCACTACTAATCTCTAGCTGTCATAATTGAGTCCCAACCTCGACAGGAGTTCGTAGGCCGTCGTGTTTAAATTTATGAATGTACCAAGGGTACCGCCCTCGGACAGATTTCGTCACAAGTCTCTGATGTCAGTTTTACTCCTTCGCAAGTCTGTAGGCAGAGGTCAAATGTGGGTCTAGCACAAATATCTGCGTAAGTGTAACGTAACGTGTCGTTCACGTGAAATAGGACAAACTGTTATTTACTCGTACATAGGGCAACTGTGACACAGATAACTCATAGTTAGTACGTAACGTGTTGACGATACGAATACTTTTTCGCAAATTGTTTGTTTAAAGGCCTCTGATACATTCAGCTATTTTATGTTGAGTAAAAACTTATTAATTATTTACAAAATTAGTAAATTAGTTTACCGCAATAAATTATCTAAAGTTTTTTTTATAAGCAACTAGCAAACCCTGCGAACTCCGTTTCGCCACCAGATGGTTTCGTTTTATGTAACATTTCGTTTGGCGCTATCTACTTAATATATTGGTTTGTAGTACATGCTATGTATCAGAGATGGCGCTGTAAGTGAAAAAAGATTTTCCCGCTATTCTTTTTAAATTTTTCCTGAATTTTCTTTACTATAAACCTCACGGAGCCCGAGACCTTTCCAACGAATGCAAAACCGTGGAAATCGGTTCGTGCGTTCTGGAGTTATAGCGTCAGGAAGGAAAACCCGACTTATTTTTATATAGTAGACTAGCTGGGCTCCGCGATTTCACCTGCGTGATGATGTAATAAAATACCTATATTACTCAGGGACAATGTAGCATTCAAATGGTGAAATATTTTTTGAATCGTCAAGTTTTTTTGAGTTTATTCGTTACAAACATATATATATATATTTCCTCCTATAAATATTTCCTCTTTATAATATTAGTTTTGATATAATATAATGTTTGATCAAAGATTCGTACAAATTGCTATACAAAGAATAGAAAACACTAAAATATACAAATTGTATTGTATTTGATTTAACTATAATTGTACAATACATTAAAATAGCAGTTATGATCAAAACTTTAATTTGTTTTACACACCGTATCAAAATCGACAGTATCCAAAATTGCACATTTCTTAAGATTGATTTCTGTTGCGTTATATAAGTTTATGTATAAAAATATAATTATTTTGGGACTGCGTTTGTTACTAGATTTTTTATTATAATATACTAATATAAATATCTGTAGGTGCCTCGAATATTAAAAAAACACATATTTTTTTCCATCACTATTAAACACATCGGAAACATAATATGTGATGCTTAAACCAATTAGCGGTTTCATGTTTTTTATATATATTTGTTTATGAAAAATAATAAAAATAACACACGGAATTTGTGTTTGAACGAAAGCGTTTGGATTACTCCAACCAAACACTTTAGAGCCACTTTCTAGCGCGTGAGCATGGAACCAAAGAAACTTCCTTCGATGTTTGCATCAGCCGGCACAAAGCTCAGTTGGTGAACAATACGTAATACCTCAGAGGAAATAGGTATAAGTATTACGTAAGTACGTATTGACCTCAAGCTTCACCACACTGTCTATTTGATTCCTGGATCAAGGTAAAGGTGTGGTTACTACGTCTGATCCGATAATTCAGTAGTGGAAACGACACAGCCACGCCGTGAGAATAGCAATAATAAATAAAAATACAATAAAACGGAACCGACTTCAACACTAAAAAGTATGAAATAACTTTTTGAAGTCGGTACCATGATAATTCAAAAGTACCTATTATCACAATTAGGTGCACGTGGTACCGACTTCGATATGTTATTTTACACATTTTAGTGTTGAAGTCGTTTCTATATTTGTGCAAAACATTTTTTCACCTTTTTAGTGACCCTTGCTACTTACGGGATCGATTGTCATTCACCGTCAATTACGATATCATATAGATAGGCGTAACACTTTTCATTTATTGGAGTGTAACAAAAAAACAGCTTGACCGAATTCGTTGAAATTAAAATGGGACCACCTCGTAAGTATAGTCTACCAAACAAAAAAATATTATCAAAATCGGTCTACTCTGTAAAAACTTCCAAATGAGCGTGTTCGGGGGCCCACTTGGAGAATACAAGTTGGCCAAAAAAAATCCCCGACCCCCCAATATGTTTAACATTTTTTTGTGATTTTTCCCTTTTTCTCCGAAATTGTACCTATTTACCACCATTACCATATTACCACCACACGTGTATTTACTTTTATTCAGACTTTTCTAGTTGTGTTATTAAGCAGATTATAAATCAAAGTCAAAAAGCATTTATTCAATTTAGGCACCAAAGACGCACTTATGAACTTCAATTACTCATAATGTACTTTAAAGACTCTACCGCCTCGTTCCAAAATATAAAGAGCCTACGGAGAAAAAGCGGCAAGAATGTAATTTACTCTATATTATTAATAATTAGGAACGGGCTAGGACTAAGGATATTTACCAGAAATATTCTCTTGAATGGAACTTATTTGAACTTAGCTCGTCTGGAAGTCACTGGTATTATTTACTCTATATGTAAAGGTTAGATCACAAGGTGCGGTAATCGGATCGGATCCACCTGTGAAATCGACGTGGGAATGCCGCCATTTGAATACAATACAGCAGGGATACAGAGTTGGTTGAAATTCGACACGACGGTGGCTATTTACAATAAATAGTATATTTATGTATAGTATATTATGTGTTCAAATCGCGAAAGTTTAAAAATTACAATAGTATATTTCATTACAAGTGGGGAAATGCTGTCATTGCAAAGAGTTCCGACAAATGTCTACAGGTTGACAGTCGGAACAAGTTGCAATGACGGTTCCGCACGTGTACTGAACGACTATGTTTAATACAGTTGCGAAAAATTTAAGCAATTTAATAAATAAATTCGCAAAGAAAATTTCTGGAAAATGGCGCCTACCGTAGAATATAAGCAGAGATATTTTTTTTCTTCACCCATTCTGGTAGGCAAAGGGAACTATGCCCATACAGCCAAGTCTTCAGTAGATTTTTTTTATTGATATAAAATGAAAATGAAATTTAATGAGATGAAATGAAATGAAATGAAACCTAACCTAACTCATTCAATCAAATCATTAAATCTGATATTGAAACAAATTAGTAGCTTTTTTTTAGAAATATACGTATTTTTTAGTAACAACTTCATGGTTGGTTTTTCTTTTTAATAGACATAATTTTGACAGTTTGGAAAGAGAGTTCGGGAAAGGTAAAAAACAAGCACGAGATGTAGTAGCCCACATCCCGAACGCTATACGTCCCTGCAATACGCCACTTTTTGAGCAACTGTATTAAAAATACGTTTATACAACTACAGGTGGCAGATACTGAAGTAAAATAACATACGAGTTGAACCTTTCG
Organism: Selenia dentaria; assembly: GCA_917880725.1. Taxonomy (NCBI): domain Eukaryota; kingdom Metazoa; phylum Arthropoda; class Insecta; order Lepidoptera; family Geometridae; genus Selenia; species Selenia dentaria. The sequence goes on along the minus strand of OU862893.1, from coordinate 4,878,752 downwards.
AGAGAATCAACACCTTAGGCCCCAGATATAAAGGCAGCTTGAAGCAGTCAGCATGGACAGCTTCAAGCTGCGACTGCACAGTGAACTACAGTCTTCTACCTACACACATACACGAAACCGCTCGAGCAATTGCAAATGCTTCGGGCGGTTGGCGGTCAAGCAGCCGCCAGGCATACACTGACTCGAGCTGTCGACTGTTCTCGCGCAGTTACCTCCACCCGCGCTCTTCATTCCACGTCGCGTGATCATCCCGCCTCCGAATTGAAATTGTGACTTGTTGATCAGTTAATACCACAGAAAAGCTGAGTATGTATTCTAATTAGTGGTTAATACCAACAACAACAGTGTTATCAATGGCAGCTTCAAGCTGTTGACTTTGACTGCAAGGGCGGTCCGTGTATGTTGTTCACTCTCTAACTGCTCGAGCAGTCCGTGTATATCGGCTCTTACTAAAATGCTGACATATAAAATGTCAAAATCGTGACTATGTTAAGATCCTGACAATTTCCATACTTATCTGACAAGATGCAAGTATAATAATGATATTATTTTACTTGAGAAACGGCAAAAGAAGTGTATTTCTATGTTTTTATGTAGACTCGTGTAGATACATTGACAGGCCGGTTAACGCAAAAAACTGAAAAAAAGACTCTCAGGTTACCATAGTACAGGCTCTGACTAGTTTGGGACCTGAAGACCTTTGTGTGGATGTTGTCCCATATTATTATGTTATTATTATTTATTACAATATTCTGTACATATAAAACAAAGTCGTGTTATACCATTTATAACTCAAGAACCTGGACCAATTTGTATGATTGTTGTGTTTTTCGATATGTCATATCTCGGGGAAGGACATATGATATTTTTAATCATCATGATCATCTTTGACGAGATGAATCAGCAAGAACACTGATCTTATAGATTACTTTTCTACTGACTTCCAAAAAAAGGAGGAGGTATTCAATTCGACTGTTTTTTTAAATGATTGTTACCTCTTAACTTTCGACTGGGTGAACGGATTCTCAAAAATCTTTTTATGTTTGAAAGCTGGTGCTTCCCTTGTGGTCCTATTTAAATTCTATCAAATTCGGTCCAGTAGTTTTTGAGATACACTCCAATAACTGAATAGAATGGAAGTCGGTATTAATTTCTGAAATTGTACTTGTTATTTATAATTTGAATATTTTAGGCTTTCATTGAAGAACATTCACAGAAATTAAGTAAAACACGACCAAAAAAAATCGCATTGATCTATCATAAAAATACAATTTGTTACATTATCATTGAATGGCCGTAATCCAAGAAGTGAACAAACAATGACCATTGTAAACTGATTCCTATTGTGATCCAGGAGATACCCATCTGTAGATAATTCACATTCACAGAACACTATCATTGTTCTGATGGTTCCTATAATATTTTTTGCGCGACTGACCCTGGCAAATGGTACTGTTAAAACCGTTTCAGTATCAAGCAAAGCACTCGGCATTACTTATAAACGCTGCTTAAATCTAGATAACGTCATTTAGTACTGTATTTCGCACTACTAAATGACGTTATTTAAATTTAAGCAGCGTTTATAAGTATTAGCAGTAAGTGTTAAAGTTGTTTAGCTGCATTAGTTCAGTAGCTTCGCTTGTTACAGAATCAAATAAGTAATAGAAAGTATTCCTTCCACCCTTCAGTTTTGAGACCATATTGTCTTTCATATTTGAAACAGTTGTGGTACTCATCAAGGTGAACCATGGCTATAGAGTCCTGCTATCTTTTTAAAGGTAAGACATTGGACTGCGATAGTATGTTGGAAGTACTTTATTTTAGATTCAAACTTGCAAAGTACCAACCAACTAAGTGTATCCTCAAGATGGCCATAAAACAGGAGACTCTGCGATCGTGGAGGGGATGATTGACTACACGCGCTCTAAATTGTAGTCTGTGGCCAGTGGTTCAGGAACACAAGTAAAACAGAAATAGTATACAGTATGAATGTAGTTTTATAATAATTTTACTCAATTATCCGACCGTACGGTAGAATAAACGCACCGCAAGGCAGTGCGCGCTAGCCCTTAAAAGTAGTATTGTATGCTTTGGTCCTCATCTTAATTTTTGCTGAAGGAAACAAGACACCGAAAAATCATACGTATCACAGAATTCGCCATATGTAGACTTTTAGGTTTTCTACATATATAGTATGATTTGTGTATATATTTACTGTATTAATTGGGTTTTTTTAAGAAGCGCTGAATGAATTTCGATAAAATTTATATGAAACCACCTCTGATGACCGACCAAACAACAAACAAACATCATCATCAATTCATAATTGGCGGAGTTATCGCGTAACCAAACATACAAAAAACATACCTGCTGGATTAAGAGGCACTTCCTTTTTTTAAAGTCTGTAATAAAGCGTGTAGACTGTTTTTAAACTGACATGGTCACTAATGCAAGAAACTTTAGAAACGAGATATGTACCATGTAATATATTAATTTTGAGTTTTATTGTATTTATTTTGAGCTTTCGATATTTCGGCACAGTTGCATGCGCCATGTTCACGAGTAAACTGAAGTATCTGCGGGTAGGTGTTGTTATGATATCCCGTTTCTAAAGTTAATTCTTGCATGTAGAGTGTATAGACAATAAGATTATTCCTGTACTAAGCTCTTTTACCAGAGAAACAATGTAATATTAGGATCTCTAGCAAGCTCTACCCACGATCATTGACACGAACCTGCTCTAGCGTGGGAGAGCACACTTTTTGCTCCTTTCCTTACTCTCCCAGACGAATAAGTGGGAAGTGGGAAGATTACAGTCACTTACGTTCCAATAAAAAAGTATACGTACTCTACCTACATATAATAGAGTTAACATAATTTATACGTAGAACTTTCCTGTCAGTTTTACGTACTCTACCTACATAAGTATATAGAGTTATTATACGTAGAACTTTTCTGTCAATTTTATTGATAAGTTATTTAAAGCGCTCCCCACTTATTAGACAAGGATAGCCTTATACGTTTCCAAGCACAGTGGAAGAGAGATCAATCAATCAAAGTGGAATTCTAGGCCACTAAATATATTATGATTTTTTCAGTTTTATTAAGTTCTAAAAAACGAAATTTATAGTACTTTGAAATACTGAAAAAATCAAAACGTACGGGCATAGTAAACAATTTGATGATTCCATGAAAAAAAATCACTGGAATCGGACAATGTTAAGAGGTATAAAAGGGTTTTTCTTTTACTATGGAAAGTACTAGCTATGCAATCCTCTTAAGGTGGATACACGACGCGTGTGCTAATTATCTAGGTATGATAATTACAAAATTACAAGTAATTTGGTTAATTTTCACTAATTTACTTCTCACAATTATAACGCCTCTCTCACACCGGCTCACTCAAGGTCTCACTAATAATTTGATCCGACGCCTAACGAAGCATAAATAACAGCTAATTTAAGCCGTAAACTATTAAAGGTGGTCACTGGCCACCATTGTGGCTTCCGTTAACAATAGGGTTGTCACAGTTAAAATATTGAAGTTCTCGTATTCATTTTACTCAAAAGCTTTAATTAATTTAGTGGAAGGAATTTTCTTTTACCAAACATAGAGTTTAAATAAAAGGATTTGTTTTACGATATTGAACTCTTCGGGAGAGTCCGCCTAGGTTTTTGGACTAGGAGATTGGACCCAAAATATTTATTATATATTTTAGTATATGTATTGTATAATGACTCTACTTATATATGTATATAAATGACTCATTTATACATACATACTCTATGTATAAATATGTATAGAGTCAGGTCTACTTCTCGTAGGTGTAGAAAAAACTAACGTGTCCTTAAGTTAGTAAGACCCTGATATAGGGTATGTGCAAAAAGAAAAGATCATGGCATTACGGTAAACTAAAATTACGATTGCTATATTGCTTTTAACTGTCCGTCGCGCAACTGTCAACTCAATAAAACTGTAAAACAGTAAATAAGCAGCAAATTTATTCAGCTTTTTTATTTACTAGCATTAACTTACATAAATAACATTACTTATTTATTCACAATACCATGATATTCTTTATACATACCACGTTGTCCTGACTATGGTTTAGGGTAGCTCATAGCTTGTATCATACCAATTTTTCAATTTATTTCTTTATACTTTATTAACCGACTTCAATAAAAGGAGGTTTCTTAATTCGAACGTGTAAATTATTTTTTTATCTGTTCGCGGATAACTTCATCGTTTATAAACAGATTTTGATGATTCTCTTTTGTTAGAGTATACTTCCGAGGAATGGGACCACCCATTTAAATTTCATCAAATTCGGTCCAGCAGTTTTTGAGTTACATTCCAATAACAGAAAAGTGTATATTTTGATGGTTTGATGACATCATCATTGACGGTGAATGGCATCGATCCCTTAATTAGCAAGGGTCACTAAAAAGTGTGATGATTTTTTTTTTAATAAAAGTAATTAAAAATAATTTAGTAGTACTTGGATCGTAAATATTTAATTAGGGGCGCCAGTTGTATAGGAGAGTAGAATGCAGTAAGTCGAATGAAGCTAACAAGTTGGTTCTACGACGGTTATTACGTAAAGTGGATGATTACACTCATATATAACTAGCTATACAATAGCTAAAAAAATATAAAAAAGAGCGTAAAAGACAATATAGATAGATAATTACTTTTTTGCAACACCTCAGTACAAAAATATATCGCAAACAAAGATAATTTGTCAACAAAAATAAGCAAAACTTGAAAACATATAATAAAGTGTCAAAATGGACGGTCTTATCGCTCAGAACGATCTTTTTCAGACAATTATGTACTTAGTACTTAGCCCTTCTAGGAAAAAATAACACTGATGGCAGCCCTATCTCAACAGTTGGTGTGAAGTGGCCCTTAGTATCGTATTACGACTTTGGGCATGTTTATTGGTGTAAATAATAGTGCTTAATCGTTAGGGGTGATAGCTATGGGAAATGCAAGGGCAATTCAATAATTATTATTATATTAGTATACTAGAGCATGGACGAATAAACGGTGTAATAGAGAACATTAACAATTGTGAAGATTTCATTAATCTGCAATAATATCACTCGAATTGAGGTTTTTGATTGATGTCCGGTTTTACTACCTTTTTGGGTAAACCTGAATTAGGTGAAATTTGGGTTAAATATCACCTAACCTAGCATATGTGAACGCAAAGTTGTTGGGCATTAGTATCTCTCCTATCTGAAATCGTCAATAACTATGTTATCTACGTATAGGATGATAGATATAGGGTTTTGGTCTACGCCCATGGTCTACCTATATAGTTCACCTGGGGTGTACCAAGGGCAATTATTTCTTTCCGTAGTTTACCTCAAGATAACTGGATGTACCAAGGGCTTATCTTTTTTCCCATGGTTTAACTATCTAAATATTGATGTTTAGTTCTCAGAATGAACTGCACGTAGTCCACCTGCAATTTAAAGCAACATAATGTACCTATCATACAAATATTAAGATGTGACATATAACAATATGTAGGTCGAATGTGGGTACCTACTCAACCTTGACAATGCCCATGAATAGGCAGGTTGTACTCTGAACAGATCGCTGAGACGTACAGAATAAATGAAATTTTATAATCAAGGCCAAAAGGTTTTCATTCGTTTGAGCTGCGCTATCAAATAACAATAGGGGCACGGTAGTCTGACATTTAAATTGAAACTGAATACAATACGATGGCCTATGTCATGGTAGACTTATTGTAGAGTGCTTTATATGACTGATCATTTCAAAGATAACGGTTGGGTATATTTCGCTTGATAAATTACAGAGCAAAAGTAAGAGCATGGTATGGGTACTTCCTGTTCTAAATTTATCAGGTGCAGAATAAATAATCTCTAGTAAGTATTCTATTTACGTAATTGCATTCAAACAAAACATGTTCGTTAAAACAGTATTATGTAGTTCTTGCTCTTGAATTCTGGAAACGTTCTTTATTTTTTCATCGTACACTTACATTCTAAAGCTGGCCGCAAACGCACGGTTTCCGAATTAGGTTTCCTGATTCGAAATTCTGTGACACAATCGCGAACGTTCGTATTTTTTTATCATGCAAATAACGTCCGGAATTGTTTCGAAGAGTAACGAATACGAATCGAACGTATGCGGCATGTAGAACATTTTGTATAAAATGTGTGCATTAGGATGTCCGAATTAAGAAAACGAATTCGAAAACCGAATTCGGAAACCGTGCGTTTTGCGGCCAACCTACACCACCATGTTCGTAATATATTTTGAACATGAACACAGCTACGGAACATGTCAATTGATGTCAAAGTTTTGTCTATTTCCATGTTAGGCTTGAAATATGATTACAATCATGAAGTCTCCTTCTACACTGTAGGCCCATCGTCACTATTACACAACATAAATAATTTCAGAATCGGGCGCTGGTCTTATGTGCATAGGTAGGTATACAACGTCAGTGTTTTTGAAGTTTTGCTTCATACCCGTTATGCAGTTTGGATTTTTAGCTCAGCTGATATTTATCATTTTAAGCGTTTGACTGCGAATTTATATTGTGTTTTAGACCTTGTTTATGAATGTGGGTTCTAGCTTATATATTATGGTCTGTTTATGGTTTTGTTTGATTAACAACTTGTTTTTGAATATATTATGCATGAAGTTGGCATCAATTTTTTGACTGTTATTCGTGAACATACTATCATGAGTTGGTTTTTATGTATATATTATGAGTTACTGAAAAACAATCAATATTTAATTTAAAGTTTCTGTTTGAATTTACCTCACATTGCGCACGAAATGTTCCACAACCATTTATTCAAAAATGTTTATTAAAAAAACCAATCTGATATATACTTTTTAACTCATTTCAGATGACGAAGGAGGTCATATAAAGCAGGGGTACGAATCGAGGCGGCAGAATGACCTCTACATGAGGCTGGGTCTGCTACTTGGAGAGCGAAGAGGGTCGAGAAGCAAGTCGAGAGAAAGTTGCACTTCGCTCGCTTCTCTCGACGCGCATACGCTCGCTTCGCACAACACAAGTCCGGTATGTTTCATCATAAGTATCTTCAACTTAATGACAGTGTTACTAGATTTTATTTATATTTAAATTTCATCATCAATTGCCTGACCAAAGCTATATAACGCTATAAAACAAAACTGCAGAACACGAAATTTTTCGTGGCATAACAGGATGTCATTAATTTAAGTTCTTAGCACTATTAGTTACAGACGAATCATACAAGCCTATATATTTGATAGATTTCTGCAATAAAATTATCGTGGTGCAATAATAAAGTTTTCTGGGCCCATAACCTGTTCGAGATTGTTTGGGCTAACTTTACTTATTAACATTTAATTATTTGAAATATCTAAGACATGCTCTAAACGTGAATTTGAACCGAATATAGGTACTCAGAATAAAATCGTGTTTACTCGTACTTACCGTTTACTTCAATAGTATTGGAAAATATAAGTTCCCTATACATTTATAAGCGTTAGTATTGGTTCTGAAAGCCGTCTATTGTTTTAGGTTACTCTACCCTCGCATGTAATGATTTACGTGAATTTCATTCACATATGCTGCATAATGTTTTGCTTTACAATGAGGGTACAACTTTGTAGTAAACTGGAAAATAGAACTGCATCGACGGCATAGCCGTTGAATCAAATGCATATTTGTACAGCTTGTTTTTGCTTGTGAATTTGTTTGAAGTTCCTTGCGTTAACCTTAACTTTATGATTTAGAAATAACTTGTAGGTTAAGTAACATTTATTGGTAGAAGAATGATATGTATGTAGTACTTTTAAGAAATATTAACGTTTACTCTATGAAGAAATCACGTTTAAACAATAAATTATCTGTTTCTGAGAACTGTTTGGGTATGGTATGGATTGAACCCAAATAAATATAATAAAGAAAACCTTTAAATACCAGAAAAATTATATATTACTCCTGTTTCAGTAAATGTCCAACTAACGTGATATTTAATTCCAGATGTGAAATTATGACTTCGCAAAAATTGTGCGTATAATAATAAATTACATGGTAACACTAAAGTCGTCTTACTGTTTCCATATTCACATAATATAGTTTAAACTCAAATCTTAGTCATTCATTGAAAGACACAATAACATAATTGTTATGACGTCGAATATTAATGCAATAAAAGACTGTTGTCGCGTTCAAAAATAAATTGAATCACTACCGTTTAAAATAGTTTTTACAACATTATTGTTTTTGTAATGTAACCTAAATATTAAAACATGTTATCTAACCACTTCATTAACCTTCAAGGTGTCAACTCTGACTGGTTCATCAGAAGTGGACGCCGCGACGCCCCTGGGCCGGGACTCCCTCGGTTCACTGGCGTCTATGAGCTTGTCTGCTGCCAGCAACTGTTCCTCTTCAAGTCCAGGCAGTAGACGGCATTCCGTTAATGGTAAGCTAAACCATATATTATTTCTCTCGCTCCTTCTATCTCTCTTTTGCTCCACATGAAGCATATTCGGCTGTGCAATTAAAAAAACCTAGCAAAGGACATCTTTTAAAAAAACTGTTTTTGCATATTGATTCATGCTAGGTATTTGCTCATAGAATGACACTGTCCAAATGCCAATAAAACGCTAAAACGGTTTTTTTTCTTAAACGTAGTAAGTGCGCATTAAATCTAAAAAAATTAAGTAAACCATTTTGAAACATAACAGCTTTCAAACCACGTAACGTAACATGTTATCAAAATGTAAATTGGGTCATTTGCTAATTAAAATATTATCATTTAGGAGGTAACAACCTTACCCCCGTTTAACTATAGTATATTTCATTACAAGTGGGGAAAGGCTGTCATTGCAAAGAGTTCCGACAAATATTTACCCGAGCCGAGGCGCAGCCGAAGGCGAGGGTTGACAGTCGGAACAAGTTGCAATGACGGTTCCGTACGTGTACTGAACGACTATTTTTAATACAATTGCGAAAAAATTAAGCAATTTAATAAAATAAACTCGCAAAGAAAGTTTCTGGAAAATGGCGCCAACCGTAGAATATAAGCAGAGATTTTCTTTTTCTTCACCCATTCTGGTAGGCAAAGGGAACTATGTCCATACAGCCAAGTCTTCAGTAGAATTTTTTTATTGATATGAAATGAAAATGAAATAAAATGAGATGAAATGAAATGAAACCTAACCTAGCTCATTCAATCAAATCATTAAATCTGATATTGAAACAAATTAGTAGCTTCTTTTTACTTATTTGCATGAATCATAAAAACTTCTATGATTTTTTTTTTGTAAAAACTTCATGGTTGGTTTTTCTTTTTAATAGACATTATTTTGACAGTTGGGAAAGAGAGCGCACGAGTTCGGGACAGGTAAAAAAAAGCACGAGTATGTAATAGCCCACATCCCGTACGCTATACGTCCCTGCAATACGCCACTTTTTGAGCAACTGTATGAAAAAGTATCATTTAGTTGGGGCACGTCTTTAAAATGGCAAACTCGTTTTTTCGCATCCCTGTAAAATTTGTTTCGTGTCTCTTACTATGTTTTGAAATGGCCGATATAAGTTACTACTACTTACATCATGAGCAAAATATTTTCGTCTTCCAGCACTCCAAAACGGTAGAACAGAAGAACTGACGCGGATGTCCAGCGGTTTCTTCAAGACTCGGAAGACAGCCGCCCGGAGATCAGCGAGAGTCAGCAGCAAACAATCTTCAACGTCTTCAGAATTCAAAAACGGTTAGTCAAATTCAAAATCATTTATTCAATTTAGACATCAAAGACGATTATGAACGCCAATTCATTATAACGTACTTTAAAGACTCTACCGCCGCAATCCAATATATACAGACTACCGAGAAAAAGCGGCAAGAATTTCGGGGCCATTCTTTTCGTATAGATTTTTACAATGTTTCTATTTAGGTACTACTACACACATTAAAAAAGGCTAAGCAACATGCATCATGTCACAAATTTTATCAATTTTTAAGTCTTTACTCACTCAAGGTGCGTCTAGGTAGAGGTAAGGTAAAATTTATTATTAAATATAATAAATTTTATGGGTGGCAGAAGAAACTTCCCAGAAGTGGAGTATTCCAAGCATCTTTGTCTTCTATATATAATGTCGGGTTTTATAATTTGTTTATTTTTATTAAAAAGTTTTTTAAAGTCAGCTTGAATTTTCCTTTTGTGAGCTCAGTTTGGTATATGTTTTGGGATTTTATTGTTAAAACGCATACAATTTCCTAAGAACGACTTATTATTTAGTAACGTCATTTTATATGATTTTCAATTTAATCATCATCATCATCATCATCTCAGCCGTAGGACGTCCACTGCTGAACATATGCCTCCCCCATGATTTTCCAAAAGGACCGGTTGGAAGCGGCCTGCAGCCAACGTCGTCCCGCGACCTTCTTCAGGTCGTCTGTCCACCGTGTCGGTGGGCGACCTACGCTGCGCTTGCCGGTACGTGGCCTCCACTCCAGAACCTTTCGGCCCCATCGGCCATCTGTTCTGCGTGCTATGTGCCCTGACCACTGCCACTTCAACTGGCTAATCTTCTGAGCTATGTCGGTGACATTCGTTCTTCTACGGATCTCCTCATTTCTGATTCGATCACGTAGAGAAACCCCGAGCATAGCCCTCTCCATAGCTCGTTGTGCGACTTTGAGCTTTTCTATGAGGCCCATCTAAGAGACCACGTTTCAGTGCCATAAGTCATCACTGGTAACACACATTGGTCGAAGACTATTGTCTTGAGGCACTGAGGTATTTTTGATGAGAAGACTTCGCGAAGTTTCCGGAACGCTGCCCAGCCGAGTTGGATTCGACGATTGACCTCTTTCTCGAAGTTGAACCTGCCTAGTTTGACTGTCTGTCCCAGGTAGTTGTACTCGTCAACAACTTCTTCTTCAATTTAATAGACATGGTTATTACGAAAATACTTTGACATCCCTTTTTCTCAGCGATGCAAAAGAAGTGGGAGTGGAGTCATCATCATAATTTTCTACTAATAAACATATGCCTCCTCTTAGAACCCCATAATAAAGTGCTGTTTGCGATATGCAACCATTTTTCATACTTATTTTGTTTTACAGTTCACCCATCACCACAACTCACGTTACGGCCTCTATTCTTCGAGGTTCCATCATCAGACAATCAGGGCTACTTCGCAGGTCGACAGTGGCTTATGAGAGACATGGAGAAAGTGCTGGAATCCAGCTCTTCAGGTTTGTAAACTTGCAGCAACTTGATATACCTTGTGGTGCTCAGTAAAACGAGAATTCTATTTTTAGACGAAATATTCTCAGTTACAATGTAGTGGAGTGCACTTCATGGATCGAAAAAAAGAAAGGTATAACAGTGCATAATATAGAATGATAAAAAAGGGGTCATAAAACAGTATAGGCTAGCCGGGAGACGGTGCGTTTAAATTTCCCTTCCATTTCAGTTTATACTTTCTTTATACTAGTACTTTATACTGTTTATACTTAGTTTTATGTTCTTTTTACTATAGGAATTTCGACAATTATTTTAAAAATATTATTCAAAAAAATGTTTTTTAACAAATTTGTTAGGTAGGCAGCATATTCTCCTTACTGACAAATATACAGCATTCTTTATAAAATTATTAACAAAAATATTACGTATATGTATTATTATATTATTATTATTTAATTTACGCCGTGAGGGGACACAGTAGAATATTCACCCCACCGCCGGGATACGAATCGTCAGAGGCATGGAAGGAAACTCTACATACTAGGAGCCTCATGTGCAAAGGGCCTACTTAGTTGTACTACTAGTGTGTGTAACTAAGGTGGTATTCTGCCGCAAAGCAATAGTACGTAAGAATTACTGTGTTAGGGTGTGAATGGCACTGAGCAAGTGAAACTACCGGTGGAAAGAGACACAAAACCCAATCTCTCGGGGTGACGAGGATAGACAGTGCCATTTGACAGAATTATCCGGTTTATCACAAGTTGCATAAAAATAAACACTTAATATTTTTGCAGGTATTCTGATCTCAGGATGTCCCGGTACGGGTAAAACCGCTCTTATCTTACAACTAGTAGAATACTCCTGCTTTGGACGAAAGAGAAACTATGAATACGAAGAGTTAAGGGAACAGTCTGACATCAGAGAGCTACTGCCTGAAGAGCTGACTGCAGGGCTGTTCACCCACCTGGCTTCACATGTCGTCGCTTATCACTTTTGTCAAGTAAGTTCACGAATTCTGGAAATATGTATTTGAAATCCATACTATATTATGATAAAAACGTACTCTAATACAATAATAATCTTTAGAAACGGTATAGTTACCATGTATTATATTTATTGTGAGCTCTCGATATTTCGGCACAGTTGCATGCGCCATGTTCAAGTATCTGCGGGTAGGTGTTTGTAAATCTGTCTCTCTGTCTGTCACTCTGTTTGTTTTGTTACCTTATCACGATGATATTGTAATGAAAGGAGAAGGAAGAGGAAATGGCAAGGAGCCAGATTATAATCCCGGGGGAAATAGGATACTTTTCATTATCATCATTCAACACCACGCGGGTGAAACCGCGGGGCGCAGCTAGTAGGTAAATAATAAAATTACGAATTACATGATACGTAAAATGGTACTAATCAAAGCATGCAATCAATAAAACACTTTTAAAAACTACACTGGTAGTTAAGCGAAGTTGATAGAAACCCTGCTTTCTGACACGCTGGTCCCGGGTTCAATCCCCGGACAGGTCAAACATTTGCATGTCTGTTTGAGCTGTGTCTGGGTGTGTATATGTATATCAGTCATCAGGTTAGCATAGTACAGGGTCTGCCTAGTCTGGGACCTGAGACCGTAACAAAAACAATTTGCAAAAAGTATTCGTATCACAAGGGGTAACACGTCACGCTTCTATTCTAGGAGTTATCTGTGTCACAGTTGGCCTAGATAAATTACAGTTTGTACTGTTTTACGTGACTACTCGTTAAGTCAGGCGTCAGTTATTCGTGCTATGCCCACTGATGATAAAAAAACATCACACTCCGTAAAAGTTCAAGAAATTTAGAGAGTACTGACAAAACCGGTGATACAAAATTTCACAAAACTCAATGAAGTAAATAATATAAATAAATAAATAGGTCTAATATAAACACGTTGATTCTTTTCCAGGCCGATAACAACAACACGTGCCTGGTGGGAGAATTCGTCCATTCATTAGCAGCTCAGCTATGCCAAGCTCCAAGACTTCAAGCCTACAGGGAATACCTTCTCAGCGAACCTCATCTCCTTGCCTGCTTATCACTGAAGGAATGCATAGCTGACGCAGACTTAGCCTTCATGAGAGGAATTATTGAACCCTTGGTCTTTTTGAGGCGAAACGGAAGCATAGACACTGGAAACAGTGTCATTCTAGTCGATGGACTGTGTGAAGCAGAATACCATAGACCAGATCATGGACACACACTAGCGTCTTTCCTAGCAAGACATGTAGCAGAGATGCCGTCATGGCTCAAAGTCGTTGCCACAGTCAGAACGCAGTTCTTAGAGCTGTCAAAGCAATTGCCCTATACAAGACTTAGCTTGGACGAATCAGATAATGTGAATAAGGATTTGCTGGAGTACTTTAACGCGAGAGTCCAAGCGGCACCCATCATAGAAACGAACATCAAATGTTCATCGGGCAAATCTGAAGGCGTGCATAATTCTGTGATGAAGTTCGCTCAATACGTCCTTCATCTAAGCCAAGGCTCGTTTTTGTTCCTAAAATTGATATTAGATTTATTAGAAAAGAGCCACATTGTCGTCAAATCTACTAACTATAAAGTTGTGCCCATATCACTGGCACAGATTTTCTTGCTGCAGTTCAATCTAAGATTCCCTACAGTGCAATCTTTTGAAAAAGTTACGCATATCCTGAGCGTCTGCTTAGCAGCACTCTATCCTCTCACCCTTGTAGAAATTTACTATTCCGTGAACTCCTTATTGGTGAATCACTTCCTACCCTGGGAGGAGTTTTGCCACCGATTTGAAAGCCTCACAGACTTCTTGGTGAAGCGTATGGACAACACCTACATGTTCTTCCATCCCTCGTTTAGGGAATGGTTGATACGACGAGACGATAACGAAAGTTCGAAGTTTCTATGTGATTTGAGGGCAGGACACTGCGGTATCGCCTTCAGGTTTTCAAGGGTCCAATCTCCACTTGATTCCGAGAAAACAATGGAACTGGGACATCATATTTTAAAGGCTCACATGTACAGAAACTTGGGGCCAGCCCAGTTAGGGTTATGTCCCAGAGATCTCCAAGCTACGATGGTAGCGACGAGTTCTTCTAACGTTGGGGAAGCGATAGCAAACTTGAGGAATATCTACACGCCGAACGTCAAAGTCTCCCGTTTGATGTTATTGGCTGGTGGTTCCCCAAATCAGATAACGGAGTGTCTGGGCCACGCTCCATTGCTGTGTATGTATGCGTATCAGGGTATCTTGGCAATGGTCGGCCTCCTGATCGAGTTTGGGGCTGATTTGGAAATGGCCAACTCTCAAGGGTGCACTGCTCTGTCTCTGGCGTGTCAGCGGGGACATACTGATGTTGCCAGAAGACTTATAGCTGCAGGTAAACATCTTATGTATCTAAATAATCTATAATCGTGACCAGTAAGTAGTGTACTTTTACGATAAGTCGTCCAATATGGCCTGAAATAAAACATTACAGATTATCCATCTAATCCAAAATTATATAAATATTAATCCTACATAATGTGAAGATACCCTTAGCCAACAGGGAATATGCAATTATTTTTTACTTTTCTTCTCTTAATTTTATTTCTGTATTGGATTCCCGTTTTACTTCGTTATTACATAGAAAAAATATAAACACAAGAAAGTGTTTAAATTATTTTTTATATAATAGATAAAATACCGATTAAATTTGATGTGTTTAAATGCGCTAATTATTCACTCGATTTGTATGACGTCAGAGGACACGTTTACAGTTGTTTAATGCATAGACAATTATTAGTTATGTAAAGTGTCAGTGGAAAGTTAGTGTGCAATCACTGCAATCGGTATTTAGATAATAGAAATAATAGAAGACACTACAGAAATATAAATAAAAACAAAATTCTTTTGTACATGACTATCTATCATAAGCATGGCATGTGACGTCATGCTTCGATTCGACCAACGTTACGCAAATTTGAATTTCTCCCTTATTTAACACTTTTTAGTTAGAGATTTATAAAATTAAATTCAAATTAAATGTGAAAATAATAAATTATATTGGTGTAACGTCAATACCATGAAATATCATTTTTCCCTGAAATATACCTATTTTTTTCTACACCAGCGACTCTTATGAGCTTATATTTTGGTTTAAATAAATCACAAAAACATGAACCAAATCTATATATCTGTTTTACAGGTGCATCTCTTAGCCACACCGATACTGCTGAACAAACGCCTCTAGTTCATGCAGCAAAGAATGGTCATAGAGACACGGTGATCTACCTCCTGGGCTGTCAGACAGGACGAGACGATAGGAACTCTCTGGATATCGATGATGGGAGCATTGAGCAACTAGTCCCAGGATCTAGGCATGCCCTGATCGCAGCGGCACAAAATGGGCATTTGGACATTGTGGAGTATTTGCTGGACACTGCCGAGTTGATCGTAAGTACCTTACACAACCAATCAATGGTATATACAGATTACGCAAAATTATTATTTAAAGAAAAGTAGATCTTTTGTTAAGTACTGAACGTGTAATATTTCTCAATACAAAGTTCTAGACTAACTGTATAAGCATAGAATATTATTTTATGGAAAAATTTACAGCAGCTCTGGTATTATCATTAGCACGTGGGTGAAAACACAAGGCAAATAATACTATAGTCAAAGTAGAAATATTAAATTTTAGAAAAACTTGATGTGAACTTGAAGTGTGCAAATAACAATTTCGTACAGATATTTGGATCGCTCTTGTAGTTTTTCTTATAATTTTTTTATGGGATAGGTTAGCAAACGAGCAAAACAGTGTACTTTATATTAGATGCTATGGATAAGTCGCAGAAAGTCAATAGTATTTTCTGCGACTTGTCTAAAGTATTCGATTGTTTGCGACATGATATCTTAATTCATAAGCTGGGCGTGTATGGGTTTGAAGGTAACGAACTCAATATCTTAAGTTCTTATCTCAACGATAGACGTCAAATTGTCAATGTAAACAATGCAAAATCAGATACGGAACAAAGTAATATAGGAGTGCCACAGGGCTCTATACTAGGACCACTACTATTCCTGATCTATGTTAATGACCTGAAAAATTGTTTGCCAGATTGGGCTCTAGTTACTCTGTTTGCGGATGATGCACACATAAGAATTAAAGATGCAAAACTTGCAGTAGTTCAAGAACATACTAATCTGGTTCTACAACAGTTAAAACAGTGGTTTGAAGCGAATGACATAGTTCTAAATGCGGATAAAAGCACTACACTAAACTATACGAGTAAAAGAAGTAGTAAAAATTATAATGTTAATGATGTGACATTTTTAGGATGATTCTACCTTATCTTACGTAAGTATATAACCTATAGTTGATAAGAAAACACTTATATCAGTGTACTATGCTTACTGTCATTATATCAATACATCCAAAATTAAAGAATACCACTGGATAGCTAAAGGATCAAAGAATTCATTACGATAAACGAGAACAGTGACGCATCGTGCGGGGTGGAGGGGGAAGCGCCGCCATTTTGTGGTTATTTTGCTGCGTATTGAGATTTGCAATTAGTATAACTGTTGACTCGGAGAAACGTATTCACGTACAACACACGGCCGTGCCCATGATACAGCTACGCCTCATTTCTTATTCACAATTCTCATCTTCTAATCTATTTTTTCTTTCCAGCCTGATGGAATCTGCCCAGTCACAGGTGAAACTGCTCTGACAGCAGCTTGTTCCACTGGTAACGCTGCAATTGCTGATGCTCTACTCATCCGAGGAGCCACACCTTACTCCCTCAACGCTCGACAACTATCTCCTCTGGCTTTAGCCGCTAAGAATGGTAGAACAGCTCTGGTGTTGAGATTGTTAGATTCCGGGGCTGATGTGATGGGATCCGGGGGGAAAAGCCCGTTGATTTTGGCCGCGGCTGAAGGCCATGCTGATGTGGTCGAGATGCTTTTGGATCAAGGTGAGTGTCTTTATATGATTCTGCTTTTTTACAGTTACTTTCGTAAGTTTGTTAATTAGAATTTGAAATTTACTTCAATTCGTTGAAGAAGTAAACTATAATTAACCGACTTTAAAGAAAAACGTAAAGATTGTATGAGTTTTTTGTGTATGTTAGCCTATTTCTCGCCGATTTATGGACCGATTCTCAAAACAGTGTTTTTCTTTGGTAGAATTTACTTCCGAGGTTGACCCATTAAAATTGCATCTAATTCCGTCAAGTAGTTTTTGAGTTACATTTCAAAAACAATAAATTTTGATGATATTACTATTTGATATGACGATGAATGACAATCGATCCCGTAAGTAGCAAGGGTCACTAAATATGCCAAAAAAAGAAAACAATATAAAATACCATGCGAATAATATTCTAGTAGTTTGAACTATCATGGTACCGCATTCAACAAGTTATGTCACACTATTTCATGTTAAAGTCGGTTCCATTTTTTAGTAATTTTTAATTTAAATACTATGGATTGCCCGCGACTTCGTTCGCGTAGTAGGCTCGCCATGACCTCCCATCTTTTCTTGGTTTTTTGCATAAGAATCTTCTCCTGACATTAACTAACACAACAAAAAAAGTATAAGCAAGATTGTTCCATCCATTCTCAAGTTATAGCGTGACCAGAAGAAATAGGCGTTCATTTTTATTATATATAGATGATGAAGATGCAAATCTTCATAAATAAGGAAATAATACCCGGGGAAACCGTGTTAGCTCCGAACTTGGATCAGAATGGGTTATTACATAAATTCACTTAGCTTATAAACTTAACAATACTTTTGTTTCCGATTCAAACCTAATTTTGTTTTCAGGAGCGGACCCAGACGCGGTTGACAGCGATGGAGTGTCGCCTCTCGGCTGGGCTTGTCTCCGGTCTAGGATACCCACCATGATAGTCTTGCTGGACAAAGGAGCTACTATTGGTGAGCTATGCCATTCACCACTATCGTCACTTGATCGCTGATTTGGGTACTGAATTTACTGATAGACATATGTATCTCGTATTGCACTTCACGTGGCTATTTGTGTTCGCTATTGGGTGTTTGTTGTATTTGACAAATAATATAACGTTCATGAAAACATAAGCTAATATCCAATTTTAGCAGACAATGCTAACATATAACAGACGTATTTGCCTATTTGATCTCTTTTGATGTGCCTTGAAAATCAGACAAACGCATGGTAACGCGTTGATAATTTGCAATTGGCCTATTACTCAAATAGGCTAAGCACTTTATGAAAAAGTTTGTAAAGTGTCGATATTATGACTAATAAATCGAATTCAAATTCAATTCAAATCTCACAAGTCTTCGAGTATGAGGTAGTGAAAATGTTTTTCTTAACAGCATCTTTCGCGACTAAAGTAAAAGATAAGTCAAATCATTTATTACCAACATAGGTGCAAAGAAAGAACTATATATGTGAACTAAACTAAATATGCTTCATTGATTTGCAATAGCGATACGCTCAGCACTGTGCTGCGTAAACCGCGGTTTAAGAAGGGCTGGTTTTCAGTGTACCCCTTTGCTCGAACTGCGATGTTAGTCGAGGATAAATTAAGTTAGAAGCGGGCTTGATTGTACATGATAATACTAAGTTAGAGCTTATACGCGTGTGTGTGAATTGATGTGATGTGTGGAAGGGGAGGGGGGGGGGTGTGGTATCCGTATCGCCGGTATACCGTTCGTATCACAAGCTACGAGTCCGGGTACGAGGGCATACCGGGGGTACGTTATGTAGGTGTGTGAATATGTGTAACAGTTTGTCAGGATGTGTGAGAGCGTGATGGTATCGCTTTGTATCAACAGACTCATGATTCTAGGATCATGGCTACTTAAAACGAGGCCAATAAGCTTTCGAGCCTATGAGGCAGTAGAAAAAATATCGCAACAGCGTGTAGGTACACAGAATTATACGAAACTACGTACGGGCAAATAACACTTCAGACATAATTAGTAGATTAGTAGCCAAGGGCTGTAAGGCATCAATCTAAGGAATCAATTATGTCATTGGGCTGAATGCATGATGTCTATTGCCAGTATGATGGTTAGATGTACGCGAACTTTTTGAAAGAGTGTTTTTATTTAATTACTTACAGCCCTAGGGCTTTTCTAGCTACATCATTACCCTAGAGCGCTAATCGGTCACCTACAAGCCCCATATGGGGGGAATAAGGACCTACTTACCGAATATGAGAGATGTAAACCGCCCTAGGGCTTTGCTAGCTACATTATTGCCCTAGAGCGCTAATTGGTCACCTACAAGCCCCATTTGGGAGTAATAAGGACCTACTTACCGAATATGAGAGATGTAATTTTTTTTATTTTTTATTTATACAATATACTAACAATTGTACTAATGACATAGGCGCACAGTAATAATAAATTAAATGGTAGGTATCGACATAAATACATCACTAGGTCCCACACTAGGAGATTCTGGTCGTGACATCTAGTCTCCTTCGCTAACATGATATAGTAAAACATCGTTCATATTTTACAGTTCACATGTCATAGTAGATGTGATTATGTCGGAAAGCAGTGACTGCAGTGTGTGTGTGTGTGTGTGTCTTTGTCATTCATTTGTAGATATTCATATAGTAACCTCATGATGTGTTTATTTTTGTTTCTTTATTTAGTTTTATTTACGTTAAAGGTGCAAGTTTGAAGCCGGCTTCATGAAGCCGCGGCAAACGACGTGTCGCAACGAAGTTAAGAAACCAGTAGGGTTACTGGTTTCTATGTATTTCTATGAAACAAAATTCGCAGCTAGAGACACGAAGCTAGCGTCGCGTCGTCGAGCGGCAGCTCAGACTGTCGCCCGACCGTAGATCAGTAGTGTCGCTCACGGATACCAATCTACCCAGCGAAAAAACTGAAAAGCTTTTAAACTAAACCTTTCGTATCGCTTTTCAAATGGCTGATGCCATCTGCAGTTGCCGTCGGCAGTCGGGTTCGAAATCATGAATGCAGCGACATGAAGCGACGACACGTCGTCTGCTGCGGCTACATGTAGCCGGCTACCAACTTGCACCTAAGTTATAATTATGCTTTGACATTATTAGTTAATATAGATTAACACTTTCACGAGCCACGTTTCTCTTGCAGATCAACCAGATGGCAACGGCCGCACTCCTCTGGGTCTGGCATGCGGAGGACCAGCAGACCTGGTAGACATCCTGCTCGAAAGAGGAGCGTCGTTAGAAAGGGTTGACCATAGCGGCTTGAGGCCTTTGGATCGGGCAATTGGACAGAGGAATGTTCCCGTAAGTTTCCATTTTCTAAAGTTTAAACAACGAGTGCGAGACAATCAAAACTTAGAGCTACATAAAAAGCAGTTATTTATTTAAAAGTAAAATAAATTAAAAGTTAATATTGGACACATTTGTTCTGTTATGGAGGGACAGAGTAATATTTTTCTTAGAAACATTTTATGGTAATTGTTAAAATGACACCAAATACCGTTTTTTGTTTCAAATTCATTACAATTTTTTTTTTCTTGTGTTTTTCTGTGTGCTGTCTGAACTCTCGAATAAACTCTCTTTACAATACCCGTAACGGAGGTCCACTCCAAAACGCATGCTGCATCATCAGCATCATCGACGTTTGTTCATACAACATCTCAAACTACACTGGAGCAGTTGTGCCAGCGACCCAAGGCCATACTCCGCTATGTAAAGGAGTTAGGCTGGCTTGAGTAAATGCTGACATGGGAGAATGCACAACACACCCCAAGCGGGACGTCAGTGCAGGCCTCATCGCCCCCAAAACGAATAAGAATACCCGTAACTCCATACTAAGTGTTTTCCTACAACTAACGTTCCAAAACCAAATCCCATTAATCCCTTGGGAGTTTCATACAACCTTACCTAGGGATGTAATGACTTGCTCGTGTGATATGTAACAATAGACATTGTCAAGCAGGTGGTGTGAAAAGACCTTTTTTTCTGTTTGCCAGGTTTATCTTGTATAAAAGAGTTTCTTTTAAAAGTATAAGCCCGTATTGTTTACATAATATCGGCATAATGTAACATCTACTCGTGAGTCATTAATCTTTCCCCTGCCGTAATTATGATTAATGCGTTTTGCATTGTGCTATTTAGAAGATGACTGAATGAATTAACTTTCTTCAACTTTTCTTGGGTAATAAAAGTTATTCTACGCTTTGAATAAGTTATGCAAGACATTGAAATTTATAATGAGCAAAATTCACATCCTCGGACGGGATTCGAACCCGCGTTTTCTGACTATCCGAGTCAGACGCCATTGACCAACTAGGCCACCGAGGCTCGAGGTCCGAGCATCGAATTTTAGCTCTCTATCTGTTTTAACCGTCTTACGTCAGAGCGACATCTATTGAACAGCTTTGACAGCACTATCCAACCGAAAGAAGTATTTTTAGAAATACTTAAACTTTCGTATTGACGTCGCAACCCTTTATAATTTTTATGTTTGAGATCGCTAGGCAGGCGTTAGTGCTTTAAAAAATAAATTCTATAAAAAGTTATGCAAGAGTTTAAATGAAGGATTAATTTGTGTTTTACAGGTCGTGAACTGTTTTTTGAGGAAAGGTGCTAAGCTCGGCCCTACTACGTGGGTCATGGCGTCAGGCAAACCAGAATTCATGTAAGTTTAAATGGAGGACGAATGACATGCTTCTTCAGTATACGAGTATGTAGTTACTTGACTTTAAACAGCCGTCTTATGCAGCCTGTTTGGTAACAGTATTTATAGCTAGTAGTTCTGCGAACAGTAGACCTCGCGAGCACATGGTCTTATCAGGACGCGTTATCTACTTAGAGGGGGAGTGTAGCGCACCATCATAGTTCACCTGAGAATTCAAATATTCCCGCGCTCAAGGGTAACCAATCTCTATTAGTGCGTTCGAATAGATCACTTCTGATCGTTTTTGGCGAAAATAACGCTAAAAACGCTCACAAGGGGCGTTCGAATAGGTAATCTGTGGATGAAAATGTCGTTCATGCCTCTTTTTGTTCAGCGTTCGGAAAGCTAAAAAAGAGGAATTTTTGCCACCAAAAAGAGCAATTTTTGACCCACGTCCTGAGCATGGTTGTTTTTTATCGTTATTTGACAGCTATGTATTTGACAGCATAATCATGCGATTTTAGGTCTTATGCTCAGTTGAGCGTTCGAATAGGATGTGGGCGAAAGTGGCAAAAATAACGTTTTTGAGCTTTACGAACGCTTTAACAAAAGAGCCATCCCAATGCCCTCATAAGCTAAACGAACGCACCTTATGTAACGACGCCGCGTCCGGCCCGCGCCGCGCAAATATGAGCGCCCTCTCGTGGAGCGGTAGAGAGATACGATTCCCCGCGCGTCTCCGTGACTATGTCGGGACATAATGTAAATAATTTGATGTTATTTATAGTTAAAATAGTTTATTTCTTTGGTACGTTGTGTGTTAATTATCTACAAGTAGGTGTACGTGTGTGTTTTTATTGACTTACACCTTGAGCAGTGCCAGCCGGGCGGTTAAACTGGCGCCCAACGTGGGGCGGTTAAAACGTTACTTTGGCGAGCACCAAGTTACGTGACGACTAACGGCCGGTCCCAATAATCTATCTATCGTCGGTTTACCTTATTAATATTTGACACTATTTGTATATGAGGGAGCCCAAAATAATCTATCTATCCACAGTTTACCTTACTGCCGACAGAAATTTGACATAACGTCCATACAAAAAGTGTCAAATATCTATCTCTAGTAAGGTAAACCGGCGATAGATAGATTATTGGGACCGGCCGTTAGACGTTATGTCAAATTTCTATCGGTAGTAAGGAAAACTGTAGATAGATAGATTATTGGGATCCCCCATAATCTGTCTAAACTATGCCCACAAT
This sequence comes from Selenia dentaria, assembly GCA_917880725.1. Classification (NCBI taxonomy): domain Eukaryota; kingdom Metazoa; phylum Arthropoda; class Insecta; order Lepidoptera; family Geometridae; genus Selenia; species Selenia dentaria. The sequence continues at coordinate 4,855,632 of OU862893.1, read as the reverse complement.
TTAATTCAAGAGATATATCTAATTATATAGTGCTGTCATTCGGAAGTGTTATACAAATTTGGATAATAGCCTAAAAGAAATAAGATTGATAATTTAGAGATTTTTAGTTTAGACAATGCTTACAGAATCGACACCATTTAATTATAAACTAATTTCAGGCTTATACTTCTCAACAAACTCCTTGAAGACGGGAATATGCTCTACCGAAAGAACCGTCCTTCAGAAGCCGCCCACCGCTACCAATACGCCCTGAAGAAAATCAACCCCCTAATATCCGATGAGGGGTTAACAACCCCTAATACGCAGCCCGTACCTCACGAGCACATATCTGCTTTTGTTCAGCTCAAGACTAATTTGCTGTTGAATATGTCGAGGTGTAAGAGAAAATTAAACGTGAGTAACTTACGCTTTATTTATACTTACTTTTTGACGTGATAACGTCTTATAAATCGATGAGGGCTTCAGCACACCAAACGCAGGACGTACGCGGTGCGTTCTATCGACTGGCCCACGCGTGTTGTGATAAGTGTGAAATAACTTGTCGAAGTCGGTACCATGCACGCAATATTGTGATAATAGGTACTTTTTAACTATCATTGTACCGACTTCAACATGTTATTTCACACTTTTTGGTGTTGAAGTCAGTTCCATTTTTTGATAAAACAATATTTATATACTTTGGAATACTTTTTTACTTCTTAGGGTTCTGTTCACACAGATTTTACTGTCAAAAGACAAACTACTGAATGTAACAACGCAAATCTTCTTTCCAGGAACCATCCGAAGCATTAGAACTTGCGGCTCGAGCGTCCATTCTTCGCCCGAACGCCTTTGAATGTGCCTACGCCATGGCCCGAGCTATTCTTGCCCTCAATAAGCCCTCCGAAGCCCTCCCACACGCCAAAAGAGCCCTCCAACTCGCTCCCTCAAACGACCTCTCAGCCGTTAGGACCTTGAGGGCATTGCAACAAGAAATATTAACCAGAATCAACGCAGGTTCCCATAGTCTAAACGGAGACGCACGTTCTTTGAGGAATTTCGATAGCATCAGTTTGAATATGCCTTAAATTTTAATTCAATTTCAGTGGGTTTTCATGACTTACCCCCAGTTTCTAGAACGTTTGTCAATTTTTGATTAGTTGAACTTAATACTAAACGCTCATTGGTCAATGGTATTCTATGACGTGATATGTGACCAATCAGCGGTCAGTATTCCGTCTGTTTGCTGATCCAACTTTGACAAGCGTTCCACAAACTGAAAGTTAAACTACTGCCCTTAGTCTCTTTAGATTCAGATGTCAGATGTCTCAAAAACAGTTAGGTTTTACTAAGAACTATTACATATTACTAAACCTCATTTCAGTAATTAGTTAAATCAGCCGTAAGACTCTTAAAAAGCATCGCGATGATTTCGTCAAACCCTCTTTATGAGCTCTAATAGCGACCTCAGTGGTATATACCATTGGAAAGGGGTTAATAACGAGGATATACTGAATAAAATTGAAACTTGAAAGCATCCCTAGTAAATACCTTATTTTTTGGAGCTCTGTCATTATTATTTTAACCTATTTAATGCGATTATTAATTTTTTCTCTAACTGACATCTCGCTTTGGAAGTATTAAAGATTTATTTTCTTTCCCTAAAGGTGATAAATAGAAAGTAGAAGTCGAACCTTTTAAGAGTGAGTTTGTAGGACCACATAACAAATTATATGCAATAAATACATACTTAAACTGACCTTGTCATAAAAGGTAATTAAAGCCTTTTTTCTATTGATATATTTGATATTAATCTGTGAGTAATTTTTGACGTTATTATAGTAAATAGTAATTTGAGTGATATTGTACTAAGTTTTAAAACATTATCAGTTAACTACTGCATCCCCAACTATGTATATCTTTGTATTATATAAATTGAACTACTAAAGTAACAGTTCGCGTATGATTTTTTTTATTTCTGAAATAAGAGTATGTATGGATTATTGTAGATATTTTTTTTAACTTTTTGACAGTTTTAAGAGACAGCTTTTTAAACTGTAAATATTATGTAACTACGAGACGACAATGTACAGATAAATAATTAATTATAGGTTTTAGAGCCTCGAATATATCAATTTATTTTATGTTTTTCGCTTGCCATTTCGTAGAATGCTTTAATTTCTCTATTTTATTTATATGATGTTTATTATTTTATGAAATTGGTGCCTTCAGTGAAAATGTTTTTGGCTATATAGATTTTTGCTAACAATTTTGAGTTAAACTCATTGCGCCCATTTTCTTGCTATATAAATGCATTAATTTATTTAATATTGTATACTTTGAAATGATTAGATTTTGTGAAAGTTTTTTTGTTTGCGTTGTATGTATATGACTATATAAAATATGTTATTATAGAGTGTGATGTAAGAATAGATTTAATATGTTATTTATTTCGAACACATGTAGTCCATAATATTATAAGTACAAACATATTCGTGAACAATAAATATGTCTAGGTGAAATTTTATCAGAAGTATAGCAATAAAATTTGGATGAAATCACAAGCCAAATTATTTGAATTAAAATATATTTTAAGACTGAACTAAAATTGGTGACATTACAAAATTTATTACTTATTACTATAGTATAAGAAGTATCTTAAGTACAATAGTTACTGAGACAGTACATAATTATTATATAGAATACACTTTTCTTATTGCTTCGAGACATCTAGTTTTATTTCTGCGGTAGCTAAGTTAAGATAAACTACCTATTCTGGTTTAATCATTTCAAATTTACTCTCATAATTGGGAGAAGTGGTATAAGTAGAAGTAGAGATAGGTTGGGGGGTTAAAGCTGGTGTAGTAGAATCAAAAGATGCAGCAGAAGTAGGGAAAGCAGTAGAAGTAACTAAGGGAACAGAAGTTAGGGCGGGAGTAGAAGTAATAAAGGGAGCAGAATTATTTAGAAGAGTAGAAGTTGTGAAGCGAGTAGAAGGTGAAGAAGATATGTGAGTCTGAGCTATCTGATTAAGAAAGGGGAAACCGCTCCTCATAACTCCATTCTCATAAAAAGGTCGCCTTATAGCAAAGTTAGTATTAGGCACTCTCATATATACAGGAAATAAAATCAGTGGTGGTCTGGCAGTTGTACTTGTCTTTGGTTTGACGTCGATCGTAGTTACTTTTGGGGCATGATGATCACCTAAAATCCCATAGTTGTATATTGGTGTTTCTTTAAGTTTTCTAGTATGTTTAGGTCTGTTCACTTTTGGGGTTTGTCTCGAGGAGAAAACGTGGAGAAAGTGGTCAAGTATTCGTTGGTTTTCTTCTTGTGAAACGTTGCCGAAGTTTGTTCGTGCGTTCATAATTAAGTCGAACATATCAGCGCATTGAGCTGTGTTCTTCTTATTTGATCCTGGGCAAGTCTGTAACAGAAAGACAATATTGTTGCGTAAGGAACATTCTTGGGATCGACGAAAGACAATTACCTATTAATAAGCAGCGGTCGGTACCTTTGAGAATGTCTTATTGCTACTTCTTGATTAAAGTCGAACATTATTGACTTCAATAACTGGGTATATAAATACTGAGAAATTGAGTCAGAGTACGGCAAAGCGTCTTCAACGCTCGCCTACGGCGGTGCGCCTTTTGCGCCCGCTACCCATCCGGCGACAATGTAAATACCGGTAGAGACAAACAGCAATTAGCCCCTTCGAAAAAAAAGCGAGTCAGTTCAGTTTGAATTGTGATACCGTTCGAAATATTTCCGATGCGTCCGATGATCCGAAGTGTTGTGTACAACTGCAGTGGTAATAAGTGTAAAGTGAAGTGATTTAACAGTGCATATCTGATTGTGACTTGAACCGAAAAGAAATGTGTGCAGTTTGGTAAAATCGTGCAGATTATTTATCGTGTACGCCCAAGCGCGTAAAAATATTTTGGTCATTTGGATCTGTAATAAGTTGTACTCTTAATTTCAAGCTCGTATATTTTTTATTGGCCCAATACCTCAGAGCCTGAAAACCAAGGTTTTCAACCAGTGTGTGTTGCCAGTGATGACTTATGGCACTGAGACGTGGTCCCTTACTGTGGGCCTCATTAACAAGCTTGAAGTCGCTCAACGAGCAATGGAGAGGGCTATGCTTGGGGTTTCCCTGCGTGATAAGATCCGAAATGAGGAGATCCGTAGGAGCACTAAGGTCACCGACATAGCTCTCAAAATTAGCAAGTTGAAGTGGCAATGGGCAGGCCACATCGCTCGCAGAACTGATAACCGATGGGGAAGAAAGGTTCTCGAGTGGCGACCACGCACCGGAAGGCGTAGTGTAGGCCGGCCCCCCGCTAGGTGGACCGACGACCTCATAAAAACCGCGGGGAATCGCTGGATGTAGGAAGCGAGATCTCAGCAGACATCCACTGCTGAACATACGCCTCCCCACAAATTTCCAAAAGAACCGGTTGGAAGCGGCCTGCGTCCAACGTCGTCCTTGCTACCTTTATCAGGTCGTCTTTCCACCTTGTCGATGGACGACCTACGCTGCGCTTGCCGGTACGTGGCCTTCACTCCAGAACCTTCCGGCCCCATCGGCCATCTGTTCTGCGTACTATGTGCCCTGCCCACTGCCACTTCAACTGGCTTATCTTCTGAGCTATGTCGGTGACTTTTGTTCGTCTACGGATCTCCTCATTTCTGATTCGATCACGTAGAGAAACCTTGAGCATAGCCCTTTCCTTAGCTCGTTGTACAACTTTGAGCTTGCTTATGAGGCCCATAGTAAGATACCATGTTTCAGAGCCATAAGTAATCACTGGTAACACAAATGGGTGACTGAGCTGACCTGTAGGCCTAGACAAGATGCCATCGCTTCATAGCGATTCTCTTTCTCCAGTTGCTAACGCTTCAGCGTTTGCGCTAGGAGATTGGTAGACAACGTCACACGTTCGCGGCGAATACTCATTCTCTTCGTTCGTGCGCTAAAAGTTCAATATGCTCTATGGTTAGCGTAGCGAAATGTCAAACAGACATTTCGCATCTGATAATAATAAGAAGAAGAACTTGACCCGCGAAAGGTGTCTGATTTGAACAATTTTATAGTGTTTTATGACAAAAAGTAATTGTGATATATAAATATACGCTAAGCATCAAAATAATATTGGTTTAAAATCCAATTTACTTTTGAGCAATGAAGCCCAGAGCACGAGCAAGTGCGGAATAATTCAGGATACTACTTGAATGTATAAAGAGGTATGTCTTTTGTTTAGTATATATTTTAAAACCTTTAAAGTATTGGCGCTTCCAAGGGACACTTGTTTATTAATGTTCCATAAGTGAAAACTATTTATGCTTATGTTTTTTTCATTATTCTGAACTTATGTTGTGAACTAAAGCTGTTTGTTTTCCATGTAACATAAAATAAAATAAACAAAGTTTTTGTTATTTAAAGTTCACAAGAAGTTATGTAGAAGTAATTATTAGACTAGAAAAGTGCATAACAAATGTTATAAAGGCACCATTCTTGTCCTTACTATGAGCCGCCGTACATAATATAAACAATTTCGTCACCATTTTAAGTACAATACTTTTGTTGTTCTCGTGTTTTGTAGGAATGGATATATAGCTAGGCCCCGTTCGGGGGCTCAATGTCGCTTCAGAGCCGATGGTATGTGGAATGAGTTAGTCTAAATTCTTGATTCTGTTGGTGGTGGTGTGTATAAGGAAACTGATAAATGAAAAAAGGTTGGTAGCATATCAAAGATTTAGTCTGGCTGAAAAAATAATTAAAGGAAGCTCTGCAATCTTTAAGCAATTAAATGACGAGACAGGCAAGTCGTGCGCCTGACGGCAAGCATGACAGTTGCAGTGCCAACTAGAGGTTAGAACTGGAGTTTTACTTAGCACTAGTAAATTGTGCTTGTTACCCTAGAAGTTGGTTTGACTGGGCTTTTACCCTATAATTTAACTTGCTATTCTACAATATTGCTTTGCGGTAGAATATTGACGGTGGTACTAAGCAAGACGGCATCTTGCACAGGAGGCCTACCATCTAGTAAAAAGTAGAGTTTCGTCGCCTCTTACGATTCGCATTCCGATGGCGAATGGAGTATTCTGTAACTCCGTTCCTTCACGGAGAAATGCTTAATTGCAGATATAAGTTTCAAGTTTCCAGAAACAAACCTCAAAATTATGACATAAGGACTTCTATGACATATCCGTCGCAACAGGGAGGGTTTCTTTCGTCTAGTAGAAACGAATGCTTACAAATACGAGCCTTAATAACTAATCATGTTGATCAATGATCTTATATTAAAAAGAGGTACATTCGTTATGTTAGAACTGACGCGAAGTGAATGTTGTCCCAACTTTCTCGCATGCTCGTACAAGAACGTATTTTCCTGCGGTTCTTTAGATAGATAGCCATTAGATAGATAGATAGATAGATAAACTCTTTATTGAAACACCACATTATAAAATATAACAAACAAATAAAAAAACTTAAAATTAAGTGTCACAATGGGCGGTCTTATCGCTCCAGACAACCATGGTTCGCTGATGACCGTAGGGACAAAGAACTTCCGAGATGAAGAAATTCGAATTTTTCCCGAAGATAGCGCGGGAATGAAGGAATGAACAATGTACTGTAAAGTAGGGACATTATATGAGCATTCCGGCGACAGCGTATGGGAAGCCACTTGAGTTTAGTGCGAAATTCAGAGACATGGTCTTATTTGCGTAGGCCAAATATGAATCGTATGCAGAAATTTTGTAGACGCTCAAGTTTATTCAGCTGGTCCTCTCAAAGGTCTAGGTAGCAAACATCAGCGTAATCGAGAATAGGGAGTAAGAGTGACTGTGTTAGTGCAATTTTAGTGGTAGTGGGTAAGAAAATTCGCAACCTGAGTAGAGATCCAGCAGACGCAAACATCTTTCGGCTAGTCATCGACAGTTGAGGGTCCCAACTCAAGTGCTTATCAAGTGTGATGCCTAGATTTTGAACAGTGTCTCTAAATGGAATAATCACCCCATCAAAGACGACACGATCCCTCGTGTTGGGCAAATCCCAATTCACCTTACACAGTTTTCTGGAACTACCAATGATTATTACTTGAGTTTTAGTGGGATTTACTTTTAGACCATGAGATTTGCTTCATTCGGCAATATGACTCAGATTCCTATTCGTAGTCTCAACTGCTTCAGCCAAATTATCGGGAGGAGCTTGACTGTATAATTGAAGATCGTCTGCTTATAGTTGGTAGGATTATGCGATATAGAATTGATAAAGAGCGCAAAAAGAAGTGGAGATGCGACGCCGCCCTGAGGTACACCAGGAGCCATTTAATGACAGATAGCATATTATATCGTTCAACAAAAACTGTGGCAGCATTTGTTGTTGCCGTATTTGTAAACGAGTACCATACTTTTTGATATAAGATCATTGATGTTGTCACAAACTAATGTTCCGTGAATGTATGGGAAAACGAATGAAATCACGGTACAAAGAGAAAGTGTCACCAAAGACTCACCATCATCATAGTGTCGACCACGTTCAAAAATTTCTTAGCTGAATCGCAGTGTTCCCTGTACAGCGGCCCGTTGTTAAGTGCACCCATATACACGTCTGTATGCCTTGACCAATTGTCATTTAGAGATGTGAAATGTCGAATGCGCTCTTTCATTTTGATGTAGTCCACGAAGCCGTACTTGTTGAGGATTCCCATTTTGGACATCAAGCAGGAAGTCGATTGAGTAAGGTCTTGACACTGGAAATTTAATCAAAATACAATATAACATAACACAAGTACAATTTGTAAAATTTAATACCGACTTCTATTCTATTCAGCTATTAGAGTGTATCTCAAAAACTCCTGGTCCGAATTTGATGAAATTATACTTTAAATGAGACTACACGTGAAGCACCAGCTTCGCAGAATCGGATCTCCCTATCGAAAGTTATGACGTAACAAACATTAAAAAAAACACAGTCGAATTGAGTACCTCCTCCTTTTTTTGGAAGTCGGTAGAAAGCTGTATCTTCCTTATTATAAAACGTGGAATAAGGCGCTGTGCAAACGTAGACACTTTTGTGTATTGTGTAGGACACAAGCTACAAGTGAATATTTTATCTACAGACTTCCAAAAAAGGAGGAGGTACTCAATTCGTTTGTATGTTTTTTTAGTTACCTCATAACTTTCGACTGGGTGAACCGATTTCCAAAATTATTTTTTTTTGTTTGCAAGTTGGTGCTTCCCGTGTGGTCCCATGTAAATTTTATCAAATTCGGTCTAGCAGTTTTTGAGCTACACTCCAATAACTAATTTTACCACAGTAATAGAATGGAGTCTGTATTAAAATTTTCAAATTGCACTTGTTTTCATATAATCAATATGAAATCAGTGACTCCCCAAACAGACGTAGACACTTTTTATGTCCAGTTCCTTCAACTTAACACATACTAAGTGACGATCAAAAAATGTTTGGTGTTGGAAACTAGAAACTAAAAGTCGTCAGTTGAAGACACAAGCAACATTAAGAAATTTCCTTACAATTAGGTACGCCGCTGTCTATACGGACCAGTTGCGTGCGGTGTCGGTTTCATGGTGATGAACAGGAAACTGGTGACCGTGTCTGGACAGTTTACGACTCGTTGCTTTTTGACAGTCTTATACAATGTGCCAATAAGTTACGAAGACGTAAGCAAAAACGATCCGTTTCTGGTTATAGGAATCCAACATTAGTAGTAATCTAGATTCGAGTACAGATCTGAATAAACAACTTTTAGTTCAATACTCAATACTCAATTATTTATTGCAAACATTATGAGTTGTACATGCAGATCTTAGTGAACATATTTTTGGTAGGCATTACATAATGACCCTGAATGGGTATAGCAATACTGTGCGGAGCGGAACGATTTATTTTGTAAGTATTGTTTCATCCAGAAAGAATTCGTCCAGTGTATAATAACACTTTTGTATAAGTATGTCTTTAACAGCCTTAATAAAATTACATTTTTTCTCTATGTCTTTTAATTGTATTGGTAGTTTGTTATATATTTTTGTAGCCATTGGGTTTGGGCCGGTACTGTGCATAACTAATTTTGATTGAGGTAGAAGTAATTTATGTTTATATTTAGATCTTAATTGATAGTCCCGTTTGTCAGTTAGTTTTGTAAAGTATTCAGGGTGATTTATGACAAGTTTACAGTTATCTAATATGTATATAGATGTGATCGTTAATATTTTAAATTTAATAAAGTATGGTTTGTGGAAATGTAATATTTTAATGTCGGGAAGTTTAACATTGGCGAGAATACGGATACATTTTTTCTGTGCAATAAAAAGGTCTTTGGCATCTACGCTGTTTCCCCATAGTATGATGCCGTAGCTAAGCCATGAGAATGCGTACGCGTAATAAGCTATTAAAGCCGTTTCTAGGTCAGTAGCTCGTCGTAATTCACCAAGAGTGTATATGAAACTTGACAATTTACCCTTAATTTTTCTAATGTGGCTTTTCCAATTAACATGTGTATCGATGTCTATACCTAGTAAGGTAGCTACGTCAACACATTCTAATTTATTATTTTTATATGAGAAGTTAATATCTAGGGGGGCTCTTTGGTGCGGTCTAAATTGCATTAATGCTGTCTTTGATATTAATGCTGTCTTTGATTCCTTATATAGTTATATATAGTTCCTTTGTTTGTTTGCTTCGTTTGCTGTAAAATCTCTACTTAAGTAGAGATTCATAACTGAGCGTCTTTTTGGCAAACCCACCTTAATTATTACTTACCTTACTAGTCGAAGCAAACGGTTTGTAAGTCTTTGGTTTGACGACCGTCGTCACAGGCTCCATTTTGCTAAGGGAATTGAGACCACATTCAGTTAGTATGCCTTGGTCTACTAGCTCCGGTAAGATGCAGATGTCGCGGCGATGTTTCTGAAAAAACAATTATGTTGTATGTTTAATTAAACTTCCTACTCTATTTGGCACAGAACTGACTCTTGGTCTATTGGCGGAAAACATCTCAAACATATTACCAGGATAGCTACAAATATGCTAATACAGAGCACTAGAGTAGTAGGAAAAGACCGAGGACTGCAGGCGAAGCTACGCCGCTGGCTATACACAGTCATAGTGCAGTCCTCACCTACGGATGTGTAGTGTGGCCACGTACAAATCTGGTAACCACAATAGCTAGACAACAGCAAACCCAAATATTATTTTGGTCTAGAGTAGATGCACGAAAACTACGCCATCGGCAGCCCTAGATGTAATCTTATGTCTAACGCCCTTGCATCTTCACATACAGCTCGAAGCAATGTCATCAGCGCTACTAATAAAATCTACGGGCCAGTGAAAGGATACAGAACAGATACAAACTATAGTAGAATATAATACTACAAAAGGTGACAAAAATCATCCCAGAATCGCCTCCGTCCACTTGGATCCACAGCTTGGCTCCACATGTGGATCCGCGGATACCTTTATCTCCTCTTAAATCCACCATTGAGGGGATCCAAAAACAATATTTTCCTATGCGACATGAATCCACAATCCGCTATCATGGCCATTTCAGGACCTTTCTTGTTTTTCTCTGAAATGTTATTCTGAATACCCCTTGCTGAAAATCATTTTTTTACTATTAACCAGTGTACAAGAGTGACAATGACGGGATCTCCATTTGAGATAGGTAAATTTGTAGCAGTAGTATAAAAATATACGTTCATATTGTTTAAAAAACAGATTTAATTAATTATTTATTATGTTAAAAAAGGTAACAAAACGAAATAGGAAGCATATATTATATGTAAATTAAAGTGAAAAAGAAGTATTCACAGATCCACCTGTGTATTTTAGAGGAAAAAGAAGTATCCACGGATCCACCTGTGAATTAAAGAGGAGATAAAAGTATCCGAGAATCTACATGTGGAGCCGAGCTGTGGATCCAAGTGGACGGAGGGCCAGAATCAATACAAAGCACTGACAAGATAGCCAGCACGTACCTTGATAAGAAAAGGCACGAGCTGGTTAGTAAAAATACTGTATTGGATTGTTTTTCTCCGTCATAAATGTACACGGATGGGGTAGAATAATGCGGGAGCAGGTTGCGGATATTACTGGCTGGAAATTGTCCAGTGTTGTCCAGTTGGACAGTGCCCTAGTTGTCATGGAGTCTGACACGGATTGTAGGAACACGCAGGTCCGTATCCCATCTGAGAATGTGTCGTTTTTTCTCTAATATTGCAAAATAAATAAGGACTAAGATTTAATTACATAACTTCCATTTCAATTGGTAGATCAGTATTCATTAGTAATTAAAAGTTTTACTCACGGGTCTGTATTTGGAAGAACTTATCTGGCACGTCCTTTGGGTTGTTGAGTGCCTAGAAAGTAGTCAAAATATAACTTTAATCTGTCCGAATCAGCAAGCCTCATTCGAGGCAAGTTTCATTCATAAATCTATTGTTATTTTTTGTCCTGATGCGGACAGATTAAACTAAAACAAATTAAGTAGGTACTTAAAGATATTCAAAAACTATCTACATTAATTATATTATATGTATCATACTAATAAAATATACCTTAATTCATAATCTCAGTATTGACCTATTGACCGAGCGAGCGAAGCGTCTCTGTTTTCTCTGGCCAAATTGACTTTCATCTGTCCGTATGTTTGTTAGGCTGTATGTTGGTCCTCCTGTACAGTTAGTTGTAGTACCTCCGGTTTCCTATTTCAACCAATATTGACGAAAATTGGTATGCATCTGCTACTATTCAATATACCTTTTTTGCCGTCGAGGGTTTTTAAGTAAGGGTACTTTTCCTAAAGAGAGGGAGTGCGCTGCGACGCTATTTACAAACTAATGTTGATAAAATTTGGTACACAGTACACGCATTAGGTGACCACCTGAATTTAAAGAGGATTTGCGAATATGATCATAAGTAGTCAAGTGGTTGCCGAGTTATTAGGTTGTAAAATTTTAAAACTGTATGATTTTGGTCAAATTGAGGAAGAACATGTGGTACATTTGCAAAATTTTTGAATTTCGATGACGTGTTTTTGTTGTAAGTACTAGTAAGTTAACATTTCGTGAGGTCACAAAGCTCACAGAACCTAAAATAAAAGTTTTTAAAACTTGCCTTAAAAGTAAAAAACTACTAATACCTAACATTGAAATTTATAGAGAGAAAAATTCACATCCTCGGACGGGATTCGAACCCCGAATATATACGAGTATATACTGGTAGTAATTCGCTTGTTCAGAACACCAAACTAAACTAGCGAACTAAAATCTATTTTTAGTAGATTATGATAGTTCTAAATTAGTATAATGCTTGCAAGCGACAATTCTTAAATTTGCTGTTTCTGTTTATTTGTGGCTATGTTTAGTGCAAATTTAATCGTCATGTATGTTCGTGCTCTCTAAACTAGTCCAAACTGATGTAAAACTACCCACATTTGAATAGAATAATCAAATGGTTAGAATTGTAATTCTAAGTGTTATACGAATGTGGATTTTAGTGTTAACATAATAAGAACTACCAATATCTTAGAGAATTTCAGTTTAGTGTACGAGAAGGGCGGCCATGGCAAAGTCCGGAACCACGAGAGTTAGAGAAAAATCGTGAAAGGAGACATGATATAAACTTATGCATTGGAGTCAATGAAAACCATTTTGAACAATTTTATTTAGGTATAATAATTAGTAAGGTAAAATTGAGAACGAAATTGTAAAAAAAATACTATTTTTTTTCATTTTTAGTAATGTACCTATTTCTTTGCAAACATTGATCTTTATCAGCAACAGAATCCATTAGTTCAATAATACAGGATGAGTTTTTTTAGGAAAAATCATACGTGTCGATATCCGTCAAAAGTAACATAAAAAAACTAAGTATGCAGTTATTGTTTTCTTATGAATCGAGGGCATGTCTTTTTGCACGGTTTTTCTCTAACTCTCGTGGTTCCGGACTTGGCCATGACCGCCCTTCTCAAAATACCAGTCTGTACATGAATTCTTCTCTCTATAAATTTCAATGTGATACCAAACATTGAAAGCTAAGCAGGCGTTAGTGCTTTAAAAAAGTAATACTATAAAAATTATAAAGGGTTGCAATGTCAATACGAAAGTTTGTATTTCTAAAAATACTTCTTTCGATAGTGCTGTTAAAGCTGTTCAATAGATGTCGCTCTGTCGTAAGACGGTTAAAGTCAGAAAGAGAGTTAAAAATTCGATACTTGGACCCGAGCCTCGTTGGTCTAGTTGGTCAATGGCATCTGACACGGATAGTCAGAAGACGAGGGTTCGAATTTTCAATGTTTGAGATCGCTAAGCAGGCGTTAGTGCTTTAAAAAAGTAATACTATAAAAACTACTTATAAGTTCTTGGTTCCATTAGCAGTAAATAAAATCAAACACTAAACTTACTTGCACAGGTCATTTTTCTTCGCGTCGGGACAGTTCTGAAAAATATATATGTACTTATATAACTATTATGGTCATTAATTCATTACATAGAAATTTAATTCAACTTGGAGATTTTCAGTGTTTGTGTGAGACAAGATTCTTGTTTAAAGTATGAGTAAAAAACACAAAACATGATTGTGTTTTACTTAGGTATCATGTATATTAGACTGGCCGGTTGGCGCAGTTGGCAGCAAGCATGCCTTCTGAGCTGGTCCCAGGTTCGATATCTGGGCAGGTCAAACATTTGTGTGCCTGTTTGGGCTGTGTCTGGGTGTGTATACCTATGTATATTTTTTTTACATTTGATAAACAAGCATTTGACCACTTCTCACCTGATGAAAAGTGCTGACGCGGTCTACGGTGGTACATGCTTGCCTAAAAGGTACCTATTCATTCTGTATTTGAAGACTCCCAGATCGTATATGGCGGGTAGGTTGTTCCATACTTCAGCCGTACGCATTATGAAGCTAAATTTGAAGCGCTTCGTGCTTATTTTTGGAATATCTACCATGTACGGATGCCGTGTGCCATGCCGTATAAATAAGTACTTATATATATATCAGGCATCAGGTTACCATAGTACACGCTCTGCCTAGTTTGGAACCTGATGACCTAGTGTGGATAATGACCCATTATATTATGTATTATTATTTCATTTATTCAATTTCTCTCAAGGATTTCATCCGGTCCTTTACAAACTTTGAGAAATTATTATAGCTCGATGTTTACAAAGGCATAATTGGGGCTGTGGCCAACACTTCAAGGCCTGTTTAGTATAAAAAATACATTGTAGTATAAAAACAGAAACATTTTGGATGGATGGTTCCATAGTATATCTATTACAAATACAAATCGAAAAATTTAATAACGACTTCCATTCTATTCAGTTATTGGAGTGTAACTCAAAAAGTACTAGACCAAATTTGAATGGGATGATGAAACCTAAATGGGACCACACACGCTTTGGAACAAATAAAGAATTTTGAGAATCGGTTCATCCTTTCGAAAGTTATGAGGTAACAAACATAAAAAACAGTCGAATTAAGTACCTCCTCCTTTTCGGAAGTCGGAAGAAAATGGGTAAAATGGCAAGACTATTGATATGAGCTTATTAATGATAAAGAAGATATGGAGCTTGGAGGCCTTGGAGCTTATTGTTACTTGCTCTTGCGTCTCCACCCCCAGAAAGCCAATTAAGGCAAGCCGGGGGTCAGGGGTCTCATTTAGCCCCAGGAAGAATCAGGATCCACGGTGTCGCCACTCACCGACGGCTCGCCACAAAGCCGCCTATGCGGTAATATTATTATTATTATTATATTCTCCTTTACCTCAGTGAGTACATCAAAAGTGCATGCCAATATTCTGTTAATCTCGCACTGTGCGCCATAATCCACCGCTGCTCTCCTGAGACACGTGGTCACCACCCTGGCTTTAGCACTGATCCAACTCGGGTGGTTATTAGTGAAGTTGTCCAGAAGTCTGCTAAAGCTGTCGATATCGACGGTGCCGGATGGTGATGTGATGCTAAGTTTGTTGAAGACGCAGGTCTCTTTTTCACACTGGAAATACGAAATATCAATTTAGAAGTAGTTACACATTTGATGATCTAGTAAGTACTTGAGCTATTTTATTGTCCGGGCGAGCGAAGCGTATCGGCTTTAACTGGTCAAATTGGCAAAACTAAGTATGCATTTTCTACTATTTTATTTCTTTTACTATTTTCTGAAGTTTTTTGTCGTGTACTTTTCCCCGGTTTACTTTTTTTACCTTTTTAAAAATGACGGAAGATTGATGCGGCGCTATTTACCAACCGATTTTCATAAAATTGGATACACACATTAGTTACCTCACTTAAACTAAACAGAGTATTGCGAACAATACTGCTTCTAGGTAGAAATAGATATGGTGGCAGTAGGTACTTCCCCGGATGAACACCTTCTACTTCATTGAAATTTATAGAGAAAAAAATTCACATCCAGACGCCATGACCATCTAGGCCTAGATGGTCATTGCGTCTTTTCAAAGATTGTATTTCTAAAAATACTTCTTTCGATAGTGCTGTTAAAGCTGTTCAATAGATGTCGCTCTGTCGTAAGACGGTTAAAGTCAGAAAGAGAGTTAAAAATTCGATACTTGGACCCGAGCCTCGTTGGCCTAGTTGGTCAATGGCGTCTGACAGGGATAGTCAGAAGACGCGGGTTCGAATCCCGTCCGAGGATGTGAATCTCTCTATAAATTGCAATGTTTGAGATCGCTAAGCAGGCGTTAGTGCTTTAAAAATTTAACACTATTAAAACCTTCTACTTCAATGGTTCTAGTGCACTAAACCATTTAAGTAACATTATGAGATTATGCATGATTTTTATTTAATGGCATCTTTTCTACATCACATGTTTTTTCTAACAAACAAATATTTGGTATCGTTACCGTTTAGAGCTAAACAAATATTGTATTCATTGTGATGTTTGAACCAATCTCCATCAAAATGTAACAATCTCATATATACAAATCAAAGAGCCTGTAGTGTTGTAGTTTTACAACTGAAATTGTAAGCGTGAGTGAGCATTTACTTACACTTTGAGGCACCATAGTCACATCTCTTCTTATAATAGGGCTGCTAGTGCTGGTCGTAGTTGGCGAAGCTGCAGTAGTTACTGAGGTGTCTTGCTTGATGACCAGTCTACTCTGACCTTCCCAGTTTAGTTTAAAGTTGCACTCCTGTCGCCATGATGGCTGAATGAAGCCTGATACATCGCAGCAATCCAGAGCATCTGGATGCTTCTGGAAGTTGTAATTGCATATTATAATCACTAATATTATAAATGTGGAAGTTATAACAGTGAGTAAAGTCAATCATTGAGGATACTTTTTCATGCCTCGCTTGAAAGACCCAGGCTCGTAGCTGCAAGGAAAAACCTACGCCATTAGAGCATTCCACAATTTAGTTAAGCACACGACAGAGGTAGGAACTGCCAATAATAAATTATACTGTATTATCGCAAGGTTTCATAAAGCTTGGGCTACTTCAAGCGCGGATCCACCTTTGTTCACCGTGATCCACAATGGGCATGCCCACAACCCTAAAAGACTTGTGACATCAGACGTCACACTTTCATATTCGACAGGCTGATGATATGACGTTTTATAACCAATGCCTTTATAAAATATACACAACCTGGATATCGATTAATTTATTAACGTTCTTACGAAAAAGAAACGTAAGCTTGCATTGTACTTAATAAAGTTATTTAATGTACAATGTATACGAAAATTTAATTTGACATTAATATATATTCTATGTAGTTGTTCCCAGCGAAATTACATAGCAAGAACATCTTATATCTGCGTGTAAAAAGCGCAGTGTCATGCAGGGTTTTGAAGTGTTGTACCCAGTCTATAAATATGAATCGCACTGGACGGTTATGGGCAAGCGTGACGCTTAACATCAGGCGAGCGTCTTGATACTATATCTATTATGAGAGAGTTCATACTCCGACTCGCGCTTGGCTGATTTTTGGGTGGCTGTGTCCACAACCTTTTTTGTGGCCTGGATCCGCGCCTGGGCTACTACAATATATACACAGACATTATTAAGTACACTTTACGAGTAATAAGAATTAAAAAAGTAACAGATCCCAAAGTACAGATAGGTACTTACTTGCGCGTCTTGGAAATAGTTAAACGTTACAAATCGAAGAGATTCACCGTTGTACGGAGGCGTTGTGGATGGAAGAGGGCCGGGACTCTGGAATTAAAAGCGACGATTTCAATAATACTGGCTACTAGACACACTTTGTGTCTTTTTGCATTGAACTTACATTTTTAGTTGGTGATATAGAAAGATAAATATCTTTGTAAAGCAAACAAATCAACCGTTGTTTTTGCTCTCATTTAGTGGTTTATTAACCACACACGTTGCAGTTCCTGGAGAAGTAGGTTGATTTCTGCGAAATCTATTGTAATAATGGCCAAATATGGCGAATCGCGAGTCAACGGATTAAGCTCATTTAATTTACAAACCATAAAACTTAAAAAAGCTCATGAAATACCCAAGCTAGGTCCTAGGAAATATTAAGACACTAATATTTACTTATATACCTACATATATATTTCATAGTGCTAGATTAAAGAAACCCATAGTTTACAACATAAATCAACACAGAACCGAGTTGAATATGTATGAAATAATATTTGGTAGTGCAGTGGGCAACTGCAATGTATGCAGATTCTAAATTTGGTTAAGGTAGTGCCGTGGGGAATAAAAATGCCCCTCTGCACTTCCAGTAGTGCAGCTTCGTAGTGCAGCGGGGAGTAACTGAGAATAAAGGCCCATTTAGATGGAGATAGTTTCTCGACTCGAATAGAAGGTTATCGAAAGGAACATAAAAAAGTTGTTTCGTGTAACCATTCAAAGTTCTCGCCCTTCCCCTGGGGCGATAATTGCCTCGCAATAAAATATATCTGTCTCCGTGTAAACAGAACTACATTGCGAGGTTTTGTGCCAGCCGCTTCATGAGTGCAGTGCGCGAAGGTGTTTTAATCCTTCCTAAACCGTGATAATTAAAACAAAAGATGGATGAATGAAGCTGACGTATATTTACGTCACTGGGACGCTAAGGGCTTATATCTGCTCTTCCGAGTCAATAATTAATAAAACAAAAATAAAATACTTCACATATTTTTTTTATATTTTGCTGTAGGTTCGTTTGGGCTGTGTTCTTTAACTCCCAATCTCTTGCAAATGCATTAAGAGCTGAATTTATTTTATCACGATTTTCATAATGCACATTTTTTGTATTCCACAAACACTCGTAATTTTACGTTTACGCGGAGACAGATATATTCTGTTGCGAGGCAATTTTCGAAAGGCGAGAATCGTGAATGTTTACACGAACCAACTTTTTAATGTTCATTTCTATAATTTAATCTTCGAGTCGAGAAACACTCTCCGTCTAAATGGGCTTTAAGCAATGAACAGAAAAACACTATCTTATACGTTAAGGGCTTGTTACAGCTATTATGACACCGTTAGCTCAGTTGATAGTTACCCTGCTTTCGAAACGCGAGGTCCAAGGTTCAATTCCTGGCTGAGTCAAACATTTATGTGATGAGCAGAAATGTTTGTTCTTGGGTCTTGGATGTTTGTGATATTTTCATTTTTGTGTACCCTGTAGTCTCAAGCGTTCTCTTTTATTCATGGTGGCAGTACCTACTACCCCGGACGAAGTCATTCACAAAGAGTTCTACCCTTATAAGACATGTTGTGCTGGAAGACGCTGCTTTGTGCGAAATTTCATGATTCTAGATCTGCAAGTGATACCTACCCTATAGGTTTTGATCCCTTATGAAATCGCAAAATATGTGATTCAGAGCTGAAAGAGACTGCAGACCCTAGTATTTGATATAAATTTCAACTTGATATCTCTGTTCTTGAGAAAAGGGTCTTGACAGATAGACGGACAGAAGGAAAGACACATAGAAATAAGTACCTGTGTAGGTAGAACCGCTTGATTCTCAAACTTCGCTTGAAAGTCATGTTCGTGGTATTGTAACATCACTGTGAACCCGCATTCGGATAAAACCGTAGTGTTGAAAAGTTCCGGCAAGTTGCAGCAGCTCGTCTTAAAATACTGAAAACGTAAATTAGCTTAGTGTTATTTATATGTTGCGCATTTCTCCTCCAACTGACGATCCGTGTCAGATGCCATGGCCACCCCTAGGCCACCGAGACACGAGGTCCGAGCATCGAATTTAACTCTCTGTTTGATTTTAACTGTCGTATACGGGAGGATGTGAATTTATCTCTCTATAATTGCAATGTTCGGCATCGCTAAGCAGGCGTTGATGCTTTAAAACTCATAGTATAAAAAAAAATTGTTTAGATGTTCTGGCACGGTAATATTATCAATATTATCTACTTATACAGTATTGTAACTCGGTATTGTCCTTGATTTTAAATACCTACAGCCGCGCGGTACGTAAACACGCGGGTTGATCGCGTACCGTATTTTAATTTCATTTACTTATAGTGCGTTCGAATAGGTCACTTCTGATCGTTTTAGGCGAAAATAACGCTAAAAACGCTCACAAGAGGCGTTCGAATTGGGAATCTGTGGGTGAAAATGTCGTTCATGCCTCTTTTTGTTCAGCGTTCGGAAAGGTAAAAAAGAGGAATTTTTGCAACCAAAAAGTGCAATTTTTGACCCACGTCCGGAGCATGGTTGTTTGTGATCGTTATTTAACAGCATAATCATGCGATTTTAGGTCTTATGGTCAGTTGAGCGTTCGAATAGGGTATGGGCAAAAGTGGTAAAAATAACGTTTTTGAGCTTTACGAACGCTTTAACAATAGAGGCATCAATGACAACGCCACCAATGCCCTCATGAGCTAAACGAACGCACCCTTACTCGAGTTTCTTTCTAGTTTTGTGATTGTAAATATTATATTTATCATTTAAAAAAGACTAGTGAATGAATTAGGAAAAGTTCAATAAAAATACATGTTGCGTTTTTTAATCGTAGGTATAACTCGAGTTTCGGCCGTATCTATGAAGACAGAAT
Organism: Selenia dentaria; assembly: GCA_917880725.1. Lineage (NCBI taxonomy): Eukaryota > Metazoa > Arthropoda > Insecta > Lepidoptera > Geometridae > Selenia > Selenia dentaria. The sequence continues at coordinate 4,835,623 of OU862893.1, read as the reverse complement.
ACTGAATAGATAATATTACCGTGGTTGTGGTCTTGTCCACGTCTTGGTGTATACATCCGCAGTACCAGAGATTCTCCCTAGAAGCTATAGTGTGAAAGCATTCACGTCTTTAAGATCAAAATGCACTGTAACAAATTAGTTACTGATCTAGTGGGATTAATGCCCCAGGCATTCCTCTTTATATTCTATGCCCCAGGCTATAACACCTAAAGCTACAGCTGTAGCGGTGATATTGCAACTGCTTGGCTGACAGACATGTCGCTAAACATCAGCTAAAGAACTATTGTTTAGACTGGTGGTCTTACTCTGTAAGATAGCTAAATAGAACACGTCTTACTTACTTTGTTCAGGAACCAAGATGGCCGTCGCTCGAAAGGAATGTTCTTTTGAATGTCTTTATAACGACTGTAAAAGGAAATATTTTTGTAAATAAACACTACTTATGTATTACCTTTTTACGTTTGTAACAGAGGACCTCTGGGCAGAGGTACCTACTCCAAGCATAATTACCTTCTAAATAAAGCCTTAGGTACTACGTAATATGCATTTTTAATTCAAACAATTTGAATTTTCTTTCCATGAGATCCGTTGTCTTTTGGGATTGTATTGTTAGTCACACATTTCTCTAAAAAACAATTATTCCCCTTCACTAGTCTAAAAGTAGGCGTCTACTAACATACATTATATAAACATGTCTTAAATTTTTACGGAGGGACATTTCGTACAAGGCACGAATAGCACATTTTTGTAGGATGAAGATTTGGAGGTATCTATATAAGCAGCTAAACCCAACAGTAATATATATGAAATAGCGCTGTAAAAGCATGCGAAGAAAACTATCCGAGCCCTAGAAACACCTGTCAATTCTCTTATTTTAGCAACTACATATGCAACAGAACAGACAATACCTTTATTTGAGGCTCCTGATTGTTGGCTTGTCAATTTCAAGTTTTAGTCCATCTAGTTTAACGCTCGGTTCTAAATATGGAAAAGTAGGCCTGGAACTTTTGCCTTTTTAGTATTTAAGTTACCTAAATTGTTGATCGATCTAAATAAATAAGCCTTTAATCCTTCCTATAACGTGTTATTTAAAAAAAAAGATTTATTATGAATGAAACTGACGTATATTTACGTCACTGGGACGCAAAGGGTTAAGCGTTATTTTTTTACTTTAATCAATTCATTATCCTGTATACTTTTAAATCAGTCACGTAACATTCGTTTATTCAATATAACAGTGATCCTTGATCTCGTTAATATATACAAAGAACAATAAAGGCTCCAAAATAGATCCCTGAGGTACGCTTAATTTTAATAAAGAACCTGATAATAATGACTGTCCGATAAACATGACCCGATGAGATCGACATAATTATCAAGTAAGCTGACAAGCCGTCGAATATGGTGCAGAGAGATTATTTATAGAGCGTTAAAACAATAACGTTAGCATACCTTTGTGTGAACATGATTTTACCACCAGCAAGTGAGCTGATGACTGAAGCGCACCCATCTTCTTTGTTTAAACTTTTTTCTGGACAGTTCTGTAACAACCAAATTTTATTATATTTATAATTGTTGATACCTTTTTTGCCTGCCTGTTTAATTCTTAGTTTTGTGTGTACAAACTGCAATACAATTGATAGAGGCCTTGAACATTTTCGGGGTCGTGACCGAGGTTTATTCGAACGAGTCGTCAATACCACGTAGGATACTTTTCATCATCATCATCATCATCTTAAGCATCATCCATCACCACGCGGATGAATACCTAAACGGAATAAATGTTTTTTTCCCTTTTCAGTCGTTTTTTTAGCAACTGGTGTAACAGATAATGGTGTCGATTCTGTAAGCATTCTCTTAACTAAAAATCTCTAAATAGATAATTCTGTTCAATTGTGAGCATATTTTAGACATTTTAGTCGTCGCCTAACTTGGTGCTCGCTAAACTAACCTAAAATAGCCCAAAATTGAATAGAATAATTCTATAAGTGTCATCCTAAGTGTTAAATGATTTTGGATTTTATAGTTCCAGAATAAGGACCACCATAATAAATTATTAGCTCGGTAGATTAGTTTAGTTTTTTTAACAAGTGAATCGCTACCAATAACTTTACAATAAATTATATTTTAAACGTGTATTATGTAGATTTTTTAATGAAATTCTTTGAAATACCGGGATAATACTTTTTCAATATCAGGGTTTGCGCAACATTTCCGGCAGGACGCGCTTAAGACAGTGCTCGCACACTACGTCTTTGAGGCAAAATCGCAAGAGGCTTTTCATCTAGGAAGACGAGTTTCCCTCCCTCTTAATATATAAATAGTACATTGTTCACCGAGAGGAGAAAGTGACCGATTACCGTCGAGGGTGTCGTTTGAACACACTTTAAAACACCCGAGATCGGGAATCGCACTTTCTCTCAAGTGATACATAGTGCTTTATACTACACCTACGAGGAAAATAAAAAACTAAATCTTTACTAATTGAAATTTATATTGAAATTGTTGCAGTTAGTGAAGCTTAATGTAACACTTTTTCCATTAATGTTTGTTTGAGATGTTTGCGATAATGTAGGAGGAATAACTGGCTGTAAGGTTATCAATCAGTATTTTTGCTGTTTCCTTCAACTGCGGCGGAGTTAAAAAATCTTCATCATCACTATCACTACTTATCATTTTGATAGTTTTATTTTACTTTTCTACGAAAACTGAATCCTCAAACAACACACAAATTGAAAATGGCGCCAATGGCGTCTGCAATTTTCACATGTTCTTTTTTCAAATTGTTTGACACCATCCAACACACAGCTAGTGGCCAGTGTCATTTTGCGAACTTGGAGATAAAAACTCACTGTAAAAACTTTTTGGCTTTTGATATTTAGGTTACCAGCGCATAGTCTTACCCAAAATTAAAAAAGAAAAACCACGTAAGAAATGGATTTTCATACACTTTTCTCTCCCGCTCAGATGCGTTTTCTCGCCGCATATTTGTTCGATATGCAATGACGTACTTTCTACCGTAAATTTGATAAAGTATCAAGGTACCTTCCGAGCAGGTGTAGTATAAAATAATTACCACGTTCTATAATCTCAGGTACCGTTCAACTTACGTAGTCGTACTTGTACCAGATACATGTTTAATCAAAATTTCATGCTTACGATGTTGTCACAAGTGTTACCTACTATGAATTTATCTTATAAATGTATTATTTTATTAGTTCATCTTAAACTAGTGTCTGCCCGTAACTCAGTCCGCATCGATAAAGCTTACCGCAATCCTCAAAAACTACCCCTGGATCGGGATAAAAACTAGCTATCAAACTACGTATTTATCATGGGTATAAGCTATATCTAATCAAAATCTTTTGAGCCGTTTCAGTGAGAAGATAAAAAATGAACTTTCATATACATGCTCACTAATTTCAAAATCTAATCACAAAGTCCGTTTGGAATATGGTAAAGTATCCTTACCCTTTGGTAGCAAAGTAGTTGTCGATTAAAGATATTCCCATAAATTTATAACGCTAGTATATAATAGGTTATTATTTTATTAGGTTATATTTTCAACGAAAATAACAAAGTATTTTCTTTTTAAATTGGCAACGCAATTAAGGTTTGTTGTCACAACTCTTCTTTCGAAGAAAATCTTGTTATGGTTTGATATTTGCAAATCAAACACCAAGCAATTTAAGTTTTTGTCTTAATGCGGGCGACCACGCACACTGCATAGAGATTCCGAGTGTAGTGATTTATATGTAACATGACCGTTTTGTGCATACTACGATCTCCCTACACAGCAATCCAGCCGCACAATCTAGAAATTCGCTTCAGCATTGACAGGTGGAACAGACACATGTACTTTCGCGTTTTTGTCATTAGTAGGCTTAACCTTGGAGTTTTCAAATATTGCCGTGCTAATTGTTATTAGTACAGTATACATTTAACAGTCTAATGGCGTCTACTCTGGTAGGAACAGTGTGAACACGATATATGACAAAACTTAACATAGAAGGTATGTGAAAAACATTTGCCAAGCAGTGTTTGTTGGAGTTGGTTGGAGCAAGTAAAGCTTGTTTCATTAGAATTCAGAAGAACTGATTATTTCAGCCGTAGGACGTCCACTGCTGCACATAGGCTTCCCTCACAAACTTCCAAAGGGACCGGTTGGAAGCGGCCTACATCTAACGTCGTCCAGGGACCTTTATCAGGTCATCTGTCCACCTTGTCAGTGGACGACCTACGCTGCGCTACCGGTCTGAGGTCTCCAATCCAAAACGTGCACGCATTCTGCGTGCTATGTGCCAACTGCCACTTTAACTAGCTAATCTTTTGGACGTTTCGTTTTCGTTCTTCCGCGGTTCTCCTCATCACGTAGAGAAACCCCGAGCATAGCCCTCTCCATAGATCGTTGTGCGACTTTGATTTAGCTTGCTTATGTGCCGCACATTAAGAGACCACGTTTCAGTGCCATAAGTCATCACTGGTAACACACACTGATCAAAGATTTTTGTTTTAAGACACTGAGGTATTTTGGATGAGAAGACTTCGCGAAGTTTCCTGAACGCTGCCCAGCCGAGTTGGATTCGACGAATGACTTCTTTATCAAAGTTGAACCTGCCTAGTTGAACTTTGTCTAGTTGAAGATATGTTCTTCAACGCTTTCGGCAACTGATTTGCCAACTGATACTGAGGTAAGTACCACATGGACTTTGATATAATCTCTGGCTTGTCCATGTTCCTCTTAAGGCCTACTGGGAAATTCGATTGAGGCCTTCGAGCATCGTGCTGAGGCCTTCCATTGATTATTCCATGACTAAAATATCATCGGAAAATCTAAGGTGATTGATGTACTCGCCGTTAATTTTGATGCCGAATCCTTGCACTTCCAGGGGCTTGAAGGCGTCTTCCAATGCAGCGGTAAACAGTTACGGAGATATAACCTCTCCCTGTCTAACGCCTCTTTGCAATGGAAATTGCCTTCGACATCTGCTCCTGTCTGCTCGAACTGACATACTGGCGTTAATGTTCAAATACTTTAAAACACTACGATATACCGATACAGCAAGTAGTCAATACAGCACCGCTGGAGAGACTCGAGCAGTGCTCACGTCTCGATCGAATCAATGGCTTTCTCGTCCTAAAATTAAAGGCAAGTTATACTCTTCGGTCTTCTTTATAACTTGCCGTAGTGTGTAGATGTGGTTTATGATACTTTTAGTGGCCTTTGCGGAAACCGGCTTGTTCCAGAGGCTGGAAGTCATCCAACCTCCGAAAAAAGTTTTGAAGAATAACACCACCACACGTTGTTCCATGCTTCTGGCGTTGATCCTTTATGCAATACGGTTGAAAGAGCTTCTGAAGGACTTTGAGCACCTAACTGGTGTTCCACCCGCTTTCATAAGCTCTGATGTGATGTGATCACCCAGCCTTGTTGTTCTTTAGCTGTTTCAGGGCTATTCTAATCTCAAACAGGCTGATTTAATGGATATCTTCGGTATAATGTCGGGTCAGCTTGCCTTTTAGGTCTTTGGAGATGCTTTTATGCTATGACCGTTAGAGCGGTCGGGGTTGGGAGATTTTAAATGTCATTGTTTTCTGTTGTGTAGGTATGCTACCAATAAAAAAGATCGATCGAAGATTTGTTCGTAGATGCGATGTTGACATCCCTACACGCGTCTCGCGCTAAACCTGCGTGAATCAACGCTAGTAGGGAAGACGTTCTATACTAAAGAAATATACTTACTTTGGTTACAGTATACATTTTCCTACAATGGCTTTGTGGCAGCGGTTAAAGATTATGTTGCTTGTTGCTGCCTTTACAGTGGCTCTCTTCGAGTTGACAGCGTGTTCATATTATAACCCGGCATATGTTAGAAAAGGACGGAGTGACGTAAGCATATTATTATTATTTCTAGTAAGGATATATTTTGTTTAATTTAAGCAAACCTTCAGCAATCTTGTTTAACAAATGTGGACCCCGCACCGCACGGAACCTTCTACTTACACTATTTTTTAATAACATTTTCAAATTGTCTATCATTCTATTATTAGAATGAAAGACAATTTAAAAATGTTGATGATAAAAAAGGTGTGCGTCTCGGGACGCCCGACAGAAGTGATAACTTAAACTAATCTAGCGGTGTGGGTTAGAGCGAGAGAGGATGCTTGAGAGAAAAGGAAGCCAGACAGACTGGCACCGTAACGCGTTACGTAACGAATAGGTTTACCGTCCCATAAGAAGTTAGCAGTTCCAAAACTAGCAGTTCTGCGAACGGTAGACCTCGCGAGCACGGTCTTATCAGCGGCAATCTTGGCCAATTTTGCTTAATACTCTTGCCAAATTTTATCAAAATCGTCCAGTTTTTAAACTTCATCCAAACTTCAACTCCGCAACCACGAAATATGCTCATATTCGAAATTCCTCATAAAAGTCGGTACCTAATGTGTGTACCAACGATTATCAAAATCAGTTGGTAAATAGCGCCGCAGCAAACTTCCCTCCTTTTTAGGAAAACTATCCTCCACGCAAAAATCGCCAACGAAAAAAAAATATATTGAATAGTAGAACATGCATACCAAGTTTCGTCAAGATTGATTGATGAATGCGACCTGTACAGCAGGACCAACATACAACCTATCAAACATAAGGACTGATGAAAGTTAATTTAATTTAAGCAGAGACGCATCGCTCGCTCAGTCAATTATAAAAAAAAAATTAATAAGTAATTATTTTTTTTTTCAAATATAAGCGGAACTAAGTTTTACTGCTGTTATTTGTTCGCGGGTTGAGGGTAAGTATGGGCAACGGAACCGTAGGGGACAAAGGTTGGCCAACTTTCTGGAGAAAGAGGGCCAACTTTATTATGAACTCTTTCTTACAGAAGCCTCCTCACAGGAAATGGACATGGCTGACTCTGAATGGCTGAGGAGTCACGAGAAATTAAATTGAATTCGTTATGAGCACCAAGAGACAAACATTCATCATGTCTCCGTGATCCACAGGGTTAAAACCGGTGATGATCACCGAATCTTGGACTGGAGGGTGTTGTCGGAGGTGGAGACACTCTCGGACCATAAATATATAAGGCTCGAGATCTCTGCCTTCCACAGCCATGGAGGGCTTCAGCGCGTGGAGCGAGCTGATTTCCCTCGCTGGGCGATTAGTCGCCTCGACGCCAATCTTGCTGAAGAGGCGGCAATCGTTCAATCTTGGTTGGCTGGCCCCATAGTGAACGCTGAAGCGGAAGTGGACGCTGCAGCAGGCCACTTCCGAGAGGCGTTGACGGCCGTGTGTGATACGGCCATGCCGAGGTCCCAGCGCCGCCCCGACCGCCGAGAGGTGTATTGGTGGAATGCGAAGATTGCAGATCTCCGAACTGCCTGTTCCAAGGCGCGTCGGCCGTACAGCCGCTGCAGAAGACGACGCAAGGGCCGTGGCGACGCCCAGCTGTCAGCTGAGGAACTGGCAACCGAGAGCCAGCTGTATAGCTTGTACCGTGACGCCAAGCGGGAGCTTCAGCTGGCCATCAAGCAGGCAAAATCACGGGCCTGGGGCGAGGTGCTGGTGGATCTGGATAGGGATCCCTGGGGACGTCCGTACAGAGCCGCCCGGAATAAATTCCGAGGCCAGGCGTCCCCAGTAGCGGGAGGCCTAGAGCCACTGCTTCTAGATAGGGTGTTAGAGGGACTCTTTCCTGCCATGAACCCTTCCTACATCCCTCCGACAATGGCCCCCATATCCCTCGAAGAAGTTCTAGACCCGGCCTCTATCCCACTTGTGTCGGAGGTAGAGATGGAGCTTGCAGTCGGCCGTCTACGAGGAAAAAAGACGGCACCCGGTCCAGATGGGATTCCAGGTCGGATTCTCAGGATCGCCCTGAAGGAAATGGGAGACCGGCTTCGAGTCATGTTTGACGCGTGCCTCACGTCAGGGCGGTTCCCGAAGCTGTGGAAGGATGGTAGATTGTGCCTTTTACGGAAGGAGGGCCGAGCCGTTGATTTGCCATCCGGGTACAGGCCCATCGTACTGCTGGATGACACAGGAAAGCTGTTAGAGAGGGTGGTAGCCTCACGTGTCATCCGGCACCTAAAAGATCCTGGGCCTGGGCTGTCGGAGGCCCAGTTCGGGTTCAGAACAGGGCGGTCTACAATAGACGCCCTGCTCTGGCTCAAGGAGTGGACGCAGGAAGCGGTCAGCAAAGGAGATAAGGCGCTGGCAGTTTCGCTAGATATAGCCAACGCCTTCAACAGCCTCCCTCATGGAACAATGCAAGAGGCGCTCCGCTATCACGGAGTGCCCTTGTATCTGCGGAGGCTGATGCTTGACTATCTCCAAGACCGTGAGATCCTGGTCGAAGGACGCGACGGTCTAAGGGGTCATCGTGTCTGCTGCGGTGTTCCACAGGGGTCGGTACTGGGACCGCTTTTGTGGAACGTAGGCTACGACTGGGTGCTCCGTGGAACGTTGCCTGCAAACATACGGGTTGCGTGCTACGCGGATGATACCCTAGTCGTAGCCAGGGGTAGGGATCTTAGGGAGGCAGTGCGGTTGGCCACGGTGGGCACAACCCTCGTTATTGACCGCATTCGCACTCTGGGTCTGGAAGTTGCCCTCTCCAAAACCGAGGCCCTACTGTTTCATGGGCCTCGGGGGGGAGCCCGTCCAGGTACGCAGGTGAATCTGGGTGATGTCCAGATACCGGTTGGGGCCCAAATGAAATATCTGGGCCTTGTCCTGGACGGGAGGTGGGCTTTTAGGGCCCACTTCGCCCAACTGGCCCCAAGAGTCGTGGGGGCCGCAGCTGCCTTGGGAAGGCTACTGCCCAACGTGGGTGGCCCGAGTGCTAATTGCCGCCGGCTATACTCCGGAGTGGTCCGGAGTATGGCTCTTTACGGGGCACCGGTCTGGGTGGACGCTCTCAGTCGTGACAATAAGACTCGGCTGCGTCGTCCGCAGCGGGTCATCGCGACGAGAGCGATACGCGGGTACCGGACGGTGTCCTGGACGGCACCGTGCGTGCTGGCCGGTGATCCCCCCTGGGAGCTCCAAGCGGAGATCCTCGCCGAAGTGTATCACTTCGTGGCGGCGAGGAGATCCCGTGGAGACGCTCCAGCGTGGGAGGAGGTTACACGTATGCGGTGGCAGGCGCGAGACGCCTTGTTGCGGCGGTGGACGGAGGACCTGGCTCCACCAGTCCCTGGGCAGTGGACGGTGGAGGCCATCCGCCCAGTCCTCCAGAGGTGGGTGAGGCGGCGATACGGTTCGCTGACCTTCCGATTGGTGCAGGTGCTTTCCGGACACGGATGTTTCGGAAAGTACGTGCACCAAATCGCGAGACGGGAGGCGACCCCAGCCTGCCACGAGTGTGGGGCACCGGAAGATACAGCGCAACACACGCTGGAAGTGTGTGCTGCATGGGGCCCGCAGCGGCACACGCTTTCAGCGGAAATAGGCGGAGATCTCTCCCTGCCGAGCGTGGTAATTTCCATGCTCGGCAGCGAGAGATCGTGGCAGGCGGTGGCCACCTTCTGCGAAGCGGTGATGGCGCAGAAGGAGGCTGCGGAGCGGATCAGGGAGAACGATGTCCGAGCTGATCCACTCCGGCGCAGACGACCGGGAGAACGGAGGAGACGGTTCGCACGTCTCCTCCCTCCCCCGTAGTGGGGTCACTGGCGAAGAGTCGGGGGACTCTTCGTCGGCTTGCACGGCTCTACACGTCTAGGGGGTGACCTTGGTGAGCAAGGTCATCCCTTCACAGGCGCTGAGGCCCGGTTAAGATCAATCCGGGCCTACCGCTGGGGCGAGATGGTGATTGCCAGCGCGACCCTGTCTCGCCCCACCTTGGCGGAGGACTGCTCACGGGGGGGTTTTAGTGGGTCTGAGCCCCACACGCCCCCTTCCGTCACCCCCGTGGCGGAAGGGAAGTGCACAGCATTTCCCCCCTCAAAAAAAAAAAAAAAAAAAAGCACCTCCGGATCTTTAAGACTAACAGCACCTATTATAAAGACGAAGCGAAAATAAAGGCTCCGAAGTGTTTGCAAAAGATTTGTCTATTGGGGAAAGCCTTGACGAAGCTAAAAAGAGAAGACTACAGTATAACGTCGACCAAAGCAGAATTGTTAGGATAGGTCGAGAGTTTCTACGGACAGTTATACACCTCGGTCGCTTAACCTGTTAGAAGCTCAGCCAAAGGTTTCAGAGCCAAGCTGACCCGACATTATATCGAAGATATCCCGGACATCAGCATGTACGAGATGCGAATAGTCTTGAAACAGTTTACAACAACAAGTCGCCGGGTGACGACGGTATCACATTTGAGCTTCTGAAAGCGAGTGGAACACCGGTAAAAGTCCTTCAAATGCTCTTTGATACCGTCTTAATAGAATGTTTAAAGCCAAAATCATGAAACAAAGGCGTGGTGGTGTTATTACTTAAGAGTTATTTTCCATCTTGCTTTTAAGCCACGTATATAAAAGCTATTTTCGAAGATCATCACGAACCGTCTCAATCGCAGTTTTGATGACTCCCAGCCTCCGGAACAAGCCGGTTTCCAAAAAGGCTATAGTACGATAGACCAACATCCACACGCTAAGGCAAGTTATACACAAGACCGAGGAGTATTACTCGCTTCTATGCGTTTACCGTTTGTGGACTATGAGAAGAAGGCTTTTGATTCCATCGAGACATGGGCAGGTCTTGAGTCTCCAGCAGTGCCTTATTAACGATCGGTATATCAAAGTGTTATATATAAGAGTTCAAAGCTATTGCAAAGAGGCGTGAGACAGAGAGATATTATATCTTCGAAACTATACAACGCTGCATTGGAAGACGCCTTTAATGAGGAGATTCGTAGACGAACGAAAGTCACCCAAATAACCCGGAAGATTAGCCAGTAAAATTGGCAGTGGGCAGGGCACGTAGAACAGATGTTCTGCGTGCCACGTGCTGGCCTACGGTGCCAAGTTCTGGAGTGAAGGCCACGGACCAGCTAGCGCAGCCTAGTTCGTCTAACTACAAGGTGGACAGACGACCTTATGAAGGCCGCAGGACGACGTTGGATGCAGGCAGCTTCCAACTGGTCCTTTTAGAAAATTATGGGAAAGGCTTATGTAGTAGCAGTAGATGCTTACGGTTGAGACTATGATGATGGTGATAATCATAAATTCACTTTGCCTTGTACAGGTCCTGCGTTTGGTGCAGATCACAGATCCATTGAAGCTGGGCGAGAGCCCGCACTGGGATGAGAAGCAGCATGCTCTATTCTTTGTGAACGGTCTTGAGGGTACTATACATAAGTATGTGCTCCCAACAAACGTTCATACGAAAGCTACGTTAAGTAAAGGTAAAAAATAAATCGAAAAGGACACCAATAATTAAATTCAAGAATAATGTTCTTGGTATATTTCAGCAGATTTTTATAATACAAGTGCAATTTGATAAATTTAATACCGACTTCCATTCTATTACTTTGGTAAAAATCAGTTATTGGACTGTAACTCAAAAACTACTGGACCGAATTTGATAATTATTGATAATTGATAATTTACATGGGACTACACGGGAAGCACCAGCTTTCAAACAAAACAGAATTTTGAGAATCGGTTCACCCAGTCGAAAGTTATCAGGTAACAAACATAAAAAAATCATACAGTCGAATTGAGTACCTCCTCCTTTTTTTGGAAGTCTGTAGAAAAAGGGATACCAATAATAGTACCCACGCAAGTACGACTTATGTGATTTGTCATTTTGTTGTATCACGTAGTAGATGTTCTGATCTATATAGTAATATACCAATACAAAATACTCTTTAAATTTGTCTGGACTATATTGATACTTCCACTTTTCTATTACCAGATGAACCAATCGGTTTCATAGTCCCAGTAGAAGGAACGACTGACAAGTTCATAATTGGATTTAAGAGGAAGTTCGTTATCATCAAATGGGATGGCCAGGAAGGGAGCCAGGTGAAAGTGGTGCGGGTATTGGGGGAAGTAGACCAGCATGCACCGACGAACTACATCAATGACGGAAAAGCTGATCCAAGGGGTAGAATCTTCGCGGGTGAGTTTTATTACTACGTAACCGTAGTAACCCGTGTAACCCCCAATGTCTTTGGTCTGTGATAACTCACAGACTCACAGACTGTCCTGATGGAAAAGTGATTAAGGAATATCTTCTAGTTTTAAGACACTTCTCTTTTCTTGTTTAAATTTAACTTAAAAAAGACTAAATTACAAGCACTAGGGCTTCCATCTCAAGAATCTCGTATTTGAAACTACAGTACTACTACTAAATTGTCACTTTCAGGATTTCATCCGGCATCTAGAATTTCTACCGTGTAGAGACTATTCCATCCAGACAATCGCAATGACCACATAACACTATCGAATATAATAAACACACTTAAAAACATGGCAAGGAAATAATGATTATCAAGCGCAGAATATGTTAAGATTTTCAATGGACTCACTCAAGACATGAATAAAATATCTTGGGACTGATCACTCCAGGATCTATCTACTCGTGTACTAAGATGTCGAAGTGTAGCGTGTCTTACCCTACTGATACCATTATTATGTTCTCTTTTGTAAGGCAACACACTGGAGCTAATATTTGTAGTACCTAAGTAGAACCATTGTAAAAACATCTATATAAAAAGAATGGCCCCGAGTTTCTTGCCACTTCTTCTCGGTAGGCTCTATATATTTTGGAACACGGCGGTAGTCTTTAAAGTACACTATAATGAAGAATTGACGTTCATAAATGCGTCTTTGATGCCTAAATTGAATAAATGATTTTGACTTTGACTTTAACTTTAAACGTTTCATGTTAGCATTTCATGAGAATTTTCTTCCGCATTGAGATTGCTATGAGTGAAAGAGGCAAGGGCTTACGACAGATTTTAGAAATTCGAGGTTGTTAACTCGGTTATAATAAGTATTCACGAGATGTAGACCACAATTTAATTGGTTTTGGAGTTCGTTATTTCGGCAAAGTTACATGCACCATGTTCACGGATAGACTGAAGATGCGGGTGGATGTAAAACAAGAACAAAGTTATTAGAGCAGACAAAACGGTCTACCCTCTTTCTCACTCTTGTACTACGGATACCACTGGCACTCGATTGTAAGTCTCGACAATACACACTGACAGTATCAGTGCGCATGTTGTTTTAATCACATTTTGGATGATTTCTATTACTTTTTAGTCAACCTTATGGTTTTCAACTGTGCGTCGAATCCAGTGGTAGCTTTTTTACATCCACTTGCAACTTCAGTTTACCCGTGAACATGGTTCATGTAACTGTGCCGAAATATCAGGAGCACCAAAATCAACTAAATTCAATTCAAATTCAAATTGTTTATTGTTCTTTGACATCGTGCATATAAATATATGTTACCCTGTCTGCTGCTTTAGCGTAAGCTGTGTTGCAGCAGTCAGTGCCTTCCCCAGATAAGTAGATTTAACAATAAGCAAATATATAAACTAACTATAACTTAAATAGTATAAAACAAGAAAACATATCTGAAATAATAAAACAATAAAAATACACAAAAACAATTGCACAGGCCTGCCAACACCTGTGCAAAGTGTTATCAAATAAGCTTGTACATGTGTAAAGTGTGGGTGTGTGATAGTTTGAATTTCAACCAATTTTTACGAACATATTTTCAAGGAGATTCCTAATCAAACTTTTGTAGCCAGTCTTTTAAATCGTGGTCTACATTCCGTGAGTACTAATTATAACTTACGACAGATTTGTTGAGAATCTCGAAGATTTTGTTAACTACACAGAAATATTTTCTACGTTTCCAGGCACTTTGTGTACCACTAATATCAAAGACGAACACCAAGAAAGGAATGGCTCTCTTTACCGTATCGACGTGGCCAAAGGGGGCAGGATCGAACGCATTGCCAGCGGGATCGCAATTTCCAACGGACTCGCTTGGGATTTGAAGGAGAAAGCCTTCTACTACAATGACTCCCTGGAGAAAAAAGTCCGGAGATATGACTATGATGTGGAGACGGGGGATATTTGTGAGTACGCCTTATTAGTATTTTTGAAAGTAGTAAAGCTAATTTTTGTGTTATCATTCCATTTTTATCAATATCTTCTCATTTTCTTATGATCTCTTTGTCGGTTTTTAATTTAAAATTAACTTCCCAAATTCTATACAGTTTTCTTTATCGTATGGTACTTGTCATTTTGTAATTAGCATGTAACAATTTCCGCATTTTGCGACCAAAGTCCGTTTTTAGAAAAATGATTGCAATATTATACGGTTTTTGAAGCACTGACGGCTTGCGATACCATTTTACGGCAATTTTAGATTGATAAATCACAAGCACGTCTGTGGACGCCATATTCTCTAATATATAATGTTTAAATGTATCACTAAAAGGGCTGGTCTGCTGTGAATGCTTGCACCAACTCAGAATAAAATGTATCAATAACTTTAAGTGTATTATGTTATATGTATAAGTTAAACTAAAAAAAAAATGATAGGTATGTTCCTCATGTATGTATTGTATGTTATAAATTTATCGTAAGTTGACAAAAATCTGCAAGTTATAAAAGGGCACGGACCATGGAGTCTGTGGAGTGTAGTTTTATTTATATAAAAAAAGGTATCACTAAGGCTTAACTTTGTGAAAATCGTTCACATCCACATTAATGTTATAAAAGCGAAAATAAAGTAACTGTCTTTGTTTATCATGTCTGTCGTCTAATTAGATTAGATGATTAGATTAGCTTCTCTCTCTTCGGTCGTTCCCTCATGACTGAGGATCGTGATCATCATGGGAGCACCTTGGTTCTAACGAACTGTCTCCATCGGCTCCGGTCTGTGGCCATCTCCACCGCGGTGTAAAAGCGGGACGTTGGTGTTTCTTTAAGTTGGTTAGACCACCTGGTCGGAGACCGGCCTCGTGAGCGTTTCCCTTCCACGTTTCCCACCACAATGAGCTTTTCCAAGCTGCTGTCGCCACGTCTGGCGATGTGGCCTTTTAAGATTAAGATTAGCTTAGACCTATAATATTATTACCTTTGTTATTATTTATATTACCTGATTTGACCGCTCAACCGCAGAGTTCAGTAGTACTGAGTATATAACTACACTATAACAACTATTTATAACAATAATTTAACCCGTCCGCATCAGCGCAAAAAATAACAATAGATTTATGAATGAAACTTAACTCGAATGAGTCTTGCTGATTCGGACAGATTAATCTATAGCACTTCCGAATAAGCTACCTTAGCTTCCTATTAAAAACAGAGCTTTTAGAATTGGATCAGTAGTTTTATAGAGTACCTCCTAAAATGTAACCTGTTCATGTAATTATTAATGTAGATTTTGTGGATGTAATGACACGGACAAACATACGTTATATACAATTTAGTTACAAAATATTTTTCTATTTTCAGCAAACCAAACGTATATCTTCGACCTGTCTAGGTACAATTTGAACGGCATTGTCGATGGCATGACAATCGACACCGATGGCAACCTTTGGATGGCCAATTACGAAGGTTCCCGCGTTCTCAAAGTAGATCCAAGAACTAAAAAACTTCTAAAGTTTATACACATGCCGGTGGACAAAGTGACATCAGTAACTTTCGGAGGGCCTAACCTTGATAACCTTTTTATCACAACTGGGGGAAAGATCAACGGCAATAAGCATCGTGGCTCCACCTTTATGGTCATTGGCATCAAGGCCAAAGGACATCGCGATGTTAACTTTAGAATGTAATTGTAACTACACGACCACACTACAGTTAATGTAATATTAATAATAATGTCAATTTGATGGTGGTAGAATATGAAATAATAAAAGAGAAATGATTGACATAATCGCTACTTATCCGATTTTTATTGCTAATTGTGGGCGAAGAAGTAGTAAGTAGATTTATCCATTTCATGAGTCATCAAAAGCTGTTGGATAGAACTAGTACCTGCGCCGAGGTTCCCGATTCGATGCGGTTTTATACATTTGAACGCGATGTATGTTCAAATACTGATTTTAAAAAGGTCCGTCTTAATCAGCATCGTATCCGAAAACAAACGAACAAAGGGGCGGGATAGCTAGTAACTATTTACAGCCATACTTATAAACGCTGCAAAAATTTAAATGACGTTATGTACGAGTATGTACTCGTAGTAGTACGCACAGCAAAATTGTTCTGCGCTGTAAATGTGACGTCTAAACGGCGATATTTAAATTTAAGGCGAAATGAGTCCCAAATTTCATGATTCGACTTCTTTTCGATTGTTTTTCGACGCTTAAACCTAATAACCGAAGTACGAAAAAAAACGGAGTGTTAATTGAACTTATGAAGTATGGGAGCTAATACACGATTGAGCAAACTTGGCTCGATAGAAAAAAATCAGCAACATTCCCTAAATTTTGCAATTTTTCTTACGTGCTTCGTGGGAAAAAGCATTTTTATTCAACTATGGGCAAATATATATCAATTAATGTATCATATTCGAATTTCCAATGAAATTTACTAGTGAACTATGGACTCCTTTATCATTAAAATTTAATTACTTGATTGTAAGGAATAAATATAAAAAGTATTAGCACGTATTTAATTGAATTTTCGCATTACATCGTCCAATCTGATAAACAATTCTCAACCTTATGTAAAGCATCGAACATCCGCGCCTTAAGCAGCGTTTATAAGTAAGGCCGTATATAAGGTCATGGTTAATTAGTGCACAATATCGAATGGGGTGGCTTGGAATCGATCACTGATCATTATAGTGAAGGAAAAATATGCATGTTTATTAAATTAAATTATTATGAACCCATATTCATTGCTCCGCAGCTAATAACCATTGCGCGACTGAACGCACGACGCTACATCACAGAATAGACAACAGCGACTACGCGAGACATACCTACACACTTAGAATAGGTACAACGATGTACGAAGCTACCTAGTCGCGAATGTTTACGCAGCTGATGTCTATGCCTAAACGACGGCGTGCCCGGGCTGGTCATCGTCCGCACGTTGTACGTATTTTAAGCGGGTAGGTATGTCTCACTTATTTATTGCTATCTATTTAATATATAGATAATTCTCTTGAGACTTAACGAAAAAAATTCAGTTAGTAATAAATATTTGAGAATCATCAAATCGACATATTGTATCCTTGCTACCGCTGTTAGATACCACAATCGAGAATTTCGTACAGGATATTGTTAGGCGTCTCATCAAATGAAGCCACTCACGGAAAATTAGCTTGATAGTAATCAAGTGCAAAGATGTACCATGGATCCTATACTATAGGTATTATGTAGATGTGAAAACAAGTGCTATGAAATGGAAGTAGGTATAAAAATAATATTAGTTACATATTAATTGGCTGTAATTTTACTTAACCTTGTCAGTAGTAAAATATTTTATATCTTTGGCTAAATCAATCCTAAATGTTGCCAGATATAGCCAAAAAGTGGCTAACTAGGCAACACTGTAACCCTATTGTACAATCGCGCCTTTTTTTCTTTTTTTTCTGTATGCTGTCTCCGTACTATGAGTTTTCCTACAATTAACGTTCCAAATTTAAATCACTTTACACTCAAGGGAGTTTCATACAAAATTACATCCCCGCGCATATAATGCCTTGCTTTACGTTGATATTGCGCGATATGTAATTGGACATTTTCGAGCAGGTGGTATGAAAATAACAAATTTTCTAGAAATAGAAATATTGCTAGCTAATATATAAATAAATAAAATAATAATATAAAGATGGTCTCTATATCAGCCGCTGAACCTCATAGCAATCTCCCATATGACATTACGCTGTGGAAATATGCAAAATACACTAACCGCGCCGTAGAAGCGTCTGTTAGCTCTCTTATATTACGTACCGCATATGCAGCAGAACTGAGTCTCCCAGACAGTGAATTTATATGAGAACCCATTGTGATTTTGCGTCAATTTTAATGCCTAGGAAGACTGTTGCCTTGTCCATTACGAGGTTAACTCCATCAAGCGTAACGTTGGACTCCAAATATGGAACAGTAGGCAAAGAAAACTTCAAACATTTTGTTTTTTTTAAATTCAGAAGTAAATTAATAGTTGAGAACCAGTAGGTCTACCATGAGTTTACAACATTGACTTCCATCGATGCTCGATATCGACTGCCGCAAAAGAATGAATGAAAAAAAGAACAGTGCCACCTCGCGGTCAATTGTAGAACTAAAATTGACAGCGAGTACGCCAATCACAAGCTTAATAGGTAGGCGAGATCGAGTATCGATTATAGATGACATTTATTTTGCCAACTCATGGTATAGCTACAGATACTAGATAGAGCGTTGTTTATTTGAATTAGTATGCTATCTTTCCTATCTACTTTACTAATATAGATTATGAATTTTCACGCCTTGCTGCTTTCAGAAGTCGGACAAAGTGCAGAAGATCACAGATCGTATGTGCTCGCTACTGTGGCTCATACGAAAACTATAGTTGGTAAGGAGGCACTATAATATCGGGCCATATATATATATATATGGCATACATGTACCTACGCTCACAACTTTGAGAGACACTATGGTGGCATCCTATACTTAATACGAACTTTTGTCCAAGATTTGATTACAAACTCAGACTGAATTACAGTTAATACTATTAATGATACTGAAATTTAGTGTTTACTTATATTATTGTTATTCGAACATTAGACGGAGAAGTAGACCAGAATCAGCCTATGAATATAATTAATGATGGGAAAACCGACCCCAAGGGCAGAATCTTTGCGGGTGATTTGTGAATAGTCCTTGACTTAGAATCACTAGCCAATGAAAATGATTTATGACTATTTTCACAAGTTAGACTTTTCAGAAAACGTAACCTGTCTTTATTGGTAAATTCTGACCATATTGGAAACATATATACTCCTTTTGTAAGACTTATTCCAATATCCAAGTGTTCAAACCGCGACTAGGTGCTTTTCGACGTTTCATTCGACTTTTGTAAATGTCCGGACCCAATCTTATAACAATGATTTGTAATTTTTAATGTAGAACTAGTGGTTAAATCCACAGATATCTTATTACTTTAAATTTTAGTATTCTCTCCTTCGGCTAACACAGTTCAAAGAAGACTATGTCTCTCTTCAATCTTAGATAGCTAGTCAACTAAATTACACTTACAATGTTGCTCTTATGTAGTGCACATATTAAGCACTTTTAAGTAGGGTTTCTGAAATTCTCAGTGATTGTACCAAAAATATAAAGGCTCCACCTAACCACTGCCGAATTTATATTTCTTAGGAGTGTAGGCCATTATATTTCCGCCACCCCATGTACCTTTCTAAAATAATTAATTTCCTTTCAATAGGTGAGTTCGATCCCCATCCATTGCGCTATTGACGTGAACCCACTCCAGACACAAGCATTAGCTTAGTTGAAGGGGTTAACAAGGCTACTAGTAAGGTGCAATCCACATTGCTCGTAGTATTTAAAAAAACATTTGTAATAAAGAAGGCACTAAAGTAGACTCTGCAGTCTTATTAGAGGAAATGTGACTGTGAAAATGCATACATTCTTGAACCAAATCGTCCTCTAAATATATAGGTATATTATTTCACTTGTTTGACTTTTATACTCTGAAATCGAGCTAGCGAGCGTCTTCTGAAATTTGCCGCCCCTAGCACGCTGCCGCCCCTAGGCCGCGGCCTATACGGCCTATTGACAAATCCAGGGCTGCACCTAACACATCTAAATGCGTTTTACTGAGTATTTAATTTATTAATTTGAAAATGTGTGTTTATATGTTTTGGTGCTTGTTTGTGCTTTCAATCTAATTCCTCTTTCTAAGAATAGGTATACATTCTAAGTAATCGCGGAAGACGCGGCAGAAATTAAATGGAGAATTTTTAAATTTCAGCCAACCTAACCTATATCTTTGACCTACCTGAGAACAGTATCGATGGTTCACCTGACGGTACCACCATCGACACCGACGGCAACTTTAAATTGCCGTATATAATCGTATACGGCAATCCATAAGTTGCATGTCCATGCAATATATACGTTCCTGCGTTATCAAAGTAGATCCCAGAACTGGAACACTTCTCATAAATAACCATGCCGGTGAAGCAAGTGACGTCAGCAACTTTTAGAGGGCCTCAGTATGATATTCTGTTTAATACAACTGCACGTAGGGATGACGGCGATGATTTGACGTCCCAATGCAGTTCTACCTTTATGGTCACGGGCTTGGGAGCAAAAGGATACCCCAGTGGTAATTTTAAAATGTAAAGGAAAAAGTATGGCTTCAAAACAATATTGTTTTTGATAATGGCGCGAGAGTTGTATACTACGCATGAGAGATGCAGTGTGGCTGATATCCCACCATCAATATTTTTTTTTCATAAATAGATAGAAAATTATTGCACAAAACAAATGTGTACACAAGCGAAGGCTAATTTGCATTTTGGATTACTGCTTTATTTGAAACTTGAGAATGTATTTATATCTAAAATTTTGTATTTCAACTCTCTGATTTATATACAAATATTTAAGGTCGTCCTTACGACCTTAAATATTTAATACTTACTCTTGATTTGGGCGCGTATAATTATGTTTTTAAAAAATAATTATTAATTTAATTAAAATTATAAAATAAAAATACGTGTTGCCGATTTGGAGGCTAATATAATTATGATCTAAAGTACATGGGCAGTTCACACCTGCCGAGACACAGGCAGCTGCGTCTGCATAATGACAATCTTATGTTCTAAGAGTTTCTATGCTGAGTAAGCACAATAAAGCTTACTCAGCAGCTTAATCTAGTACGGAGGGGCCAGGTGCATCCATAACTCCTCCCTCCTTAAGTGTAAAATTATCGGAAGAATCCATTTTACGGTTATTCCGATAATTTTGCGTAATTGACAAAATTTTCGTTATTCTTTTTCGATAAACATAGAGAGTAGAAATGAGAATACTTAAAATTAATAAGCTTAAAGTTACGAATCCTAAGCCCGCACTAAAGTTATGTTTTTCATCAAAAACACTTTCTATCACTTTGTTCACTTCACTTTGTTTGAGCGAGTACGACATAAACTTCAACTCGTCGAGGGCGATCCCATGCATGTTAAGTGCATGTGCACTTAGTAGGCTCACGTTCATAGGTAGCTGTGGTAATGTTATGACTGGAAAGGGTTCTACTACACTAGTTTCCATAAAGATATGATGGCGAATCCAGATTCCGTTGATCTCTAGGTCACAAGGTTCATCTATCGTGACGAGGTAAGTCCCGAAAACAGGTTGTTTACTGACCTCGTAGTTACATTGCTTAGTTAGGGTTGTCTGCAAACGTGCAAATAGTATCCAACTGTCAGTGTTTACTCTTTGGATCTTGATTTCTTCGAGTTCGATTTCATGCTGTCTACAGTATGTTAGATCATTGTCAAATCTCATCAGCTGTTCAATGCAACTGAACCCTTGATGCAGAGGTATATTATCTTCTGTGCATAGGAAGTTGTCGCCAGCGGAAAGTGAGCGGCACGGCTTATCTATTGGTATGTACTTCGTTCCTTTCACCAAAAGGTAGGGATATTCTGGGATAATAGACGTGGTTATGTTTTTGGAATGGTGGAAAATTGGTAAGGAGTAAATCTTATAATAATTATAGGTACAATTATCAGTGAGTGGAACTTCCATAATAAACGTGATTTGGTTTTTCTTAATAAAACTTTTTACACAAATGGTCTCTTCTAAGTCTATCAAGTTCATTTCATTAGGTGGATATACTAGTGTTGCGAACTTAGATATTACTTGTAAGTGGTACAATAGCTCCGTAGAGTTTATAATCGATTGATGCATGATAGATACTTTACTTAATGCTAATGCTGTTTCTAGCTCACTTAGTCTAATAAATATAGTACGAAAACTGCTTATAAAGACATTAAACAAACCTAAAATATATGTAGAAAAAACCCAACTACTTTCTTTAGCAGCTAAATCTTGTAGCATTGTCTCTACTCTTTGGAGACGTTTATCCAAAATTACAGAATTTTGATTAATCGTTTCCGTTACATTAATAAAGTTGTCAAACATTTTAGAGACCAGAGTAAGCTTTTTGGAAATAATTACTTGATCTTCGCTTAATTGAAAAGTCATTTTGTCATATTTTAGAGCATCGTCATGGTCCAGGTTTCCCGTAATGATTTTAATAATTGATCCCAATGGATTTATAAGGCCTCTTTTTAAGCGTCGCGGAACAAGCTGTCGGTATTTTTCTATTGTTATATTACGTATAAACTCTGTATGCATTTTGATACTAATAAATTCTTCACGATAAGGTTTATTCCTATCGATTAAATTACATAGTTGTTTAAAACTGTTCGTTATATAATTGAGATCGCTATAAATTCTTCCTAGGTTTATAGACTTTACTATAATCCAGTGCTCAGTTTGAACGTATGCTTGACCACTTTTAATCGGGAGTATCCCCGGGTTCCCTTCAAGAGATTGCAGATGAAGGGCCAGCGCCGGTACCGTCACCAGCAGTATGCACCACCTGTGGAGGGCGTTTTATATTTTTAACAGGAACTTTTGTTTCCCTTTCTCTTACTTGTACGGGCACTACATTCCTTATAGGTTTACCTAAAACTTTTGCTTTGACATATCTGGGTTTATCCTTACTTTTCCGTTTGTTTACATCTTTAGCGTAAATAGTTTTTCCTTCAGGAAACTCTATTTCCGCTTCTCCCCCTTTCTTCTCTCTAATCTTTTCTTTTATTGATACCATTTTCCCAGCTAGTAATTCATACAAGACTCTTGTTCGCTTTGCGTGATCTTTAACTAATTGTTGCAAGTATTGCCTTTCAAAATTCATGCTAAAGGGGTTACTTGCATCAGTGTGCCCGAAAACCACTTCAAAAGGTGTTAGTTCGGTAACAGAATGGATTGTGTGATTGTAAGCCATTACTGAGTAAGTCATTACTGAAGCTGCGTCTGTACATCTCTTTTCATATTTGGCTAGTCTGTATATTTCTATAATCGTTGAGTGAAAACGTTCAATGAGACCCATTGAATTTGGATTGTTAGGGGGTGCCAATGTGCAGATCAATTTTGTGTAAGCCTAAAAACTCTTTCAGGAGCTCATTATTGAATTCAGTTCCTGGATCAGCACTTATCTTTTTGGGTATACCATAGTACGAAAAGTACTTCATTAAAGCTCTAATTACTTCGGGAGTTGATTTAGTTTGAATTTCTATTGCTTGTCCTAATTTGCTGAAGGCATCAATGAGAGTCAGGTAGTATTTCCCTTCAATACTAAAAATATCTATAAATACTTCTTGGAAAGGTGAATCTTGTGTTTGCGTTAATTGCAGGGTAGGTTTCATAGGTTTACGGTCATACTTCATCTTTTTACAGGCTGCACATGCGTTGATGATTGCAGTAACTGTTTGTTGCATGTTACTCCAGCCAAAACTTCTACGAATTCTAACCAATGTCTCTTTAATCCCACGGTGGCACGTTTTGCCTTCGTGGTATTTTAATACTATTGCTCTTTGTTCGTTTTCATCCTCAACATATACGACACGCTCTGTGCATTCATATAATCGAATCGTATCCTTTTTGAATAGTTGAACTATTATGTTACTAAATTGTTTTCGGTGTTCACTTTCCTCAAAATAAATAAAATGTTTAATTTTTGGCCTAATGTATTTTTTTAAGAATTCTTTTATTAATTCCAGGTTATTAATTGGTAAAAACACTTCTAAAACCTTTTGTTGTTTCCCAGATTTGTCATTAACATGCATTTCATTTTTAAGCCATGAGTATACCAAAATTTGGTTAGGCTTGGTGTCTATAGCCTCATTTAAAATTGGTATTCCTGTTGAGTCTAAGTCACCAGCAGAATGTATGGTCTGTGTTCTGCTACTTTGGTCTGAAGGTTGTCTTACAGGGTATATAGATATATCTTCAGTATTAGAAAATGTTGAAGCGTCGGATATAGACATAGGACCAGCTGATATCGTACCACTAGAATCTGAATCTACTATTATAGGTTTATCTAATACAGGTGGCTTGGGACTATGTTTCTTTTTGGGTGAAAGTTGAACAATGCTTTGAACGACCTCCTCCATTTGCTCTTGAATTTTTCGTTCTCTCTCTACGTTAACTTTCATTGAGTTTCCATCGTCATCATCCGAGTCTACAACATTAACCCTAATGCGAGAGAGGGCGTCTGCGTTGGTATTTTGTTTACCCTTCTTATATATGATTTCGAAATCGAAGTCTTGCAGGCGCAATCTCCAGCGGGTGAGCTTACTATTTGGATCCTTAAGGGAATTAAGCCAAGCCAAAGGTCTATGATCCGTATAAATGTAAAACTTTCGTCCATATAGATATGGCCTAAAATGTTTCGTTGCCCAAATTATAGCAAGTAACTCACGTTCTATAGTGCTATAACGCGTTTCTGTATCACTTAACGTACGGCTCGCGTAAGCAATCGGTTTATCACTACCTATTTGCCCTTGGGATAAGACTGCTCCTAAAGCGACATTCGAAGCGTCAGTAGTCAAAATAAAAGGTTTATCATGGTCAGGGTACTGTAACAATGGAGCATGAGTCAATAGCTCTTTACACTTGTTGAAGGCGTCAATGTAAGTTTGGTCAATGATGATCTTGTTTCGTTTTTTCAGGCATGATGTCAGTGGTTGGGTAATTTTGGCAAAGTTTTGTATAAATCGTCGGTAGTAACCGACAAGGCCAAGAAAACTTTTAATTTCAGTCGTAGTTTTAGGTAAAGGGAACTCAAGAACAGCTCTAATTTTATCGTCATTAGGTCGTAATCCATCTTTAGTTATAGTGTGTCCAAGGTACAGTACTTCTTTCCGTAAAAACTCGGATTTATCTAACTGTACCTTTAGATTCGTCTGTCTCAGTCTATCAAATATTAATCTTAGTTTTTGTAAGTGTTCCTCTAGACTACTTGAGTAGATAATTACGTCATCAAGGTACACCATGCAGTGGAGGCCTTGTAAGCCTCTTAACACATTGTCCATTGTGCGCTGAAAAGTTGCTGGTGCCGTTTTGAGGCCAAATGGCATACGGAGAAATTCAAAATGGCCGTTTTGTGTACTAAATGCTGTTTTCTGTCTGTCCTCTTCCTCGACTTCGATTTGATGGTACCCGCTAGCTAAATCTATCGTACTGAAGTAAACGCTTTTTCCTAACTTGTCAAATAAGTCGTTTATATTCGGCAAGGGGTATTTGTCGTCGGTTGTTAAGTCATTCAGTCGTCTGTAGTCGATCACCATTCTATATTTCACTTCTCCTGATGCGTCCATCTTCTTGGGCACCAGGTGTACAGGTGCGCTCCAAGGAGAATGAGACTCTTGTATAACATTGTCTGTCAATAACTTTTCTACCTGTCTATTTATTTCATTTTGTTGAGTCGGGGCCTGTCTGTATGGTTTAACGTATATCGGGTCTTCGTTTTTGGTGCGTATAGTATGTTTGACCTGATTAGTAAATGTCAAGGGTAGTTGGTCACAGTAAAATATGTCCTTGTACTCTAGACATAGTCTATAAATTTTCTCACGTTCTTCGTCGTTTGTATGGTCAAGTCTAATTTTGTCCAAATTTTCAGTAAGTAAATTGTCTGTGTCAATGTCTGTCATATTTTTCGTGAAATTAAGGTTGCATTCTGTTTCTTCAAATTGAACTACTGTTAAAGGTTGTTTTATAGTTATAGTCATAGAACGCTCTAAGGTATTCTGAATTACCGTAGATGCATAGCCATTAATGCAATTCACTATTGCACTAGGCATTCGCAAACCATCTGCAAATTCTTTGAAATCAAGAATAGCGTCACCTGAATGTTGGTCAATAGGCAGTTTGACTCGCTGTTCTGATCGTGGTGGTAGTTCAATAATGTAATTTAAATTATTGTTGATTATTGGTATACAAGCCGCATTAGTTTTTAATACTTTGTCCTTTAAATCAATAAGGGCGCCTAATTGTTGCAAAAGATCGTTTCCAATAAGCCCATCGTAACGTGCATCAACGTCATACAAATAAAATTTGTGATAATCGTTGCTATTAAAGGTAGGCATTAGGGGAATTTCTATAACCTCATCATGTCTACTCGATGCATGAGTACTGACTACTTGGAATGGTTCCTTACGTACAAATTCACCAAAATATTCATATGCTTTTCGAGGGCTTATGAATGATCTCATACTTCCTGTATCTATCATAAAATTTGAGTCTATTTCTTCTATATACACATACGGAAGTTTTAAATTTGGATCGCAATTTAGTTCTAAGATTTCTTGTCTGTCGAAGCGGTTTCGCAAAAATCCTGAGATTGATGAACGTCAGTCTGTTCTAATGCTTCACTATGTTCGTCCGTGTTAGGTTCATCACTATAATAGTATGATCCGTCATCATAAGAGTATTCGTCTTGATAGTAATACACGTCATCATAGTTATTATGTCCTTCATCACTGTCTAATGTCAGTTCGTTTAGTCTAAAACCCTGTTGTGGCCTAAGAGGCGCTGTCCTCATGGATACGTCACTTACTTGCAATTGGGGCTTCTGTACCTGTGGTGGTGTATAGCCGAATTGTTGGGGTGGTCTATAGCCCATTTGTTGTGGTGGCCTATACCCAAACTGTTGAGGTGGCCTATAGCCAAACTGTTGAGGTGGTCGGTAGCCAAACTGTTGAGGTGGCCTATAGCCGAACTGTTGAGGTGGTCTGTACCCAAGCTGTGGCTGAGACCCCAGTTGTGGCTTATAGCCGAATTGTGGCTGCGGTCGGTTTTGACCTTGCATTTGCGCGTTAGGAGGAATACCGAAGTTAAATTTAGGTGTGTTAATAGGCATGATGGGTCTAAACCCAGTTGGTTGAGGTACGTTGCCAAATCGAAACCCTGGTGCACTTGGAGTATGCACGGTTATACCTATAGCTGGTTTTGAAACTTGGCTGTTGCTCTGAAATCGGTTACGCGCGCTATACTGCTCGAGGAAGTTAACTTCTTCGAGTACTATACTCAAAGCTACTTCCAATGTTGAGGGTGATTTTAGTCTGACTATACGAACCATATTTTCCGGAAGGTTGTATAAGAATACGTTCAGAGCTGTATTGTTGTAAATAGTTATTTTGGCGCGTTTCATTTCTGCGTCCGTAATTAAATTAACTTTTGAAATTAACACTGACCGAACACTCTGGATCCTGTTACAAAACTCTAGAAAACTTTCACCGGATTTAATTTTCATAGATTCTAACTCAATACCAATACATGCTTCGCTACGCGGATCTCCAAAATGTTGCTGAAGTAAGTCTTTTAACGCGGACCAATTGACGATATCGTCACGTTCCGATAACAGCGCAGCTGCGTTCTCCGTAAGCCTGCTAGTTATCGTGTGAAACACATATAGATTCTGCTCTTCATTGCCTCTACTATTAAATCTTTCTATGACATATTCACACTTTTTAATGTATAAATTTAAATGTCGCTTATCACCATTAAAAAGTGGAATAATTCTAATCACTTCGTTTTGAATAGAAACTATGGCTACATTTTCGACCGACATTGTAGAGCAGTTAAGGTTTAGAGAGTACACAACACTTAATTATGAATAATCCTATAAATTTAACACACCCTAAAACACATGAAATAAAACAGTATAATACACACGTACACAAGAAAATATTTTTGTAAAATTTGTAAATGTGAAGTAATATTTTTATATGCAAATATAGTTTTAAATATAGATATTTTAATTAT
This sequence comes from Selenia dentaria, assembly GCA_917880725.1. Classification (NCBI taxonomy): domain Eukaryota; kingdom Metazoa; phylum Arthropoda; class Insecta; order Lepidoptera; family Geometridae; genus Selenia; species Selenia dentaria. The sequence continues at coordinate 4,807,853 of OU862893.1, read as the reverse complement.
TTTATATCATATTAGCATAATATATGATTCAATTATTACAGAATAATGATCTATTTCGAGATCAGTTATTTATTCTATGCTAAATATGAGAGACAATAACAGAATCTAATTTATATTCTGTTTTGTCTGAATGTTTCTTTACTCTATGTAAATTCTATATTTAGATTATCCTTACTAAAAATTCATATTAAGAAAACCAAGCACGTTATATTGAGAGAGTTCCAATCTCAATAATAACAATCACGTTTCTTAATTACACTAATGAGAAATACAGGAGGATTTAGGAAACAAAGGAATGGCGAAAATTTTGACTCACCAGCCGATGCTCACTCTTTCTCCCATATTCGTTTATACGCTTACTTTGACCCGATCAAAAAGAAATTTATTTGGTTCGACGGATCCACTCGCGGCTTACGCAGGGTTTTTCCAACGGTTTTGTACGTCGGGAAATCTCCATACACACTCGCGAAACTGGTGAAAATCCGGCACGGCTGCGCCACTCTTGATTTGGGCGCGTATAATTATGTTTTTAAAAACTAATTATTAATTTAATTAAAATTATAAAATAAAAATACGTGTTGCCGATTTGGAGGCTAATATAATTATGATCTAAAGTACATGGGCAGTTCACACCTGCCGAGACACAGGCAGCTGCGTCTGCATAATGACAATCTTATGTTCTAAGAGTTTCTATGCTGAGTAAGCACAATAAAGCTTACTCAGCAGCTTAATCTAGTACGGAGGGGCCAGGTGCATCCATAACTACTTAGACGACGGTTAATTGTTTTGGCCGACGGTAGTTTTTGAGGGGGTTTTGACTAAAAAGGGGTAAAATTTGCTGAAGCGCTATTTACCTACCGAATTTATTAAAACTTGGTACACACATTCGGTACATTACTATAAAGAGGAATTCCGAATATGAGCATAATTGGTCAAGTGGTTGCCGGAGGATATTGGTAATATTTGGCATTCTCCAACTGCACATAGCTCAAACTGCGAAAAGTTACCGCTGATTAGACTGGTGCTCGCGATGTCTACTAAAGCGCGGATCCACCGTTGTGGGCACGATGGGCATGCCCACAACCCTAAAAGACTTGTGACATCAGACGTCACACTTTCATATTCGACACGCCGCTCCGATGATATGACGTTTTATAAAATATACAAAACCTGGATATAAATAAAAAAAAATTTTTACATTTTCGCGAAAAAGAAACGTAAGCTTCTTTTACATTCCATTTGACATAAAACCCGGTCAGAATATCTGTGCACCTCGCTGGAATGCGGCGCCTCTCCCGCTTCCCCTGTCACCTCTCCGCGCACTCCCCGGTGCGACAGTACGGTTAGCATCTTCGTTGCCGATACACGTCCCGATAATTTTGATATTTTCGCTTTGTTGTTGTTTTGTTTTTTAATGTTTATTGTTAAGTTTAGACTGTTTACTGTTAAGTTTGGACTGGTTTGGTTGTTATTAAAATTGTTGTAGCTGTTAAACTGAAGTCATGGGAAAAACAATACACAGCGAATCAAGAAATTTAATCCTGAAAGTGCTCAAGTTTTTTGAATCGGAGAAAGCAAATAAACAGTACACCATACCTGTAGACCAAGTGGTGAAACGAACCTGTGCTGCAACTGGGATATCAAAGAGGACTCTAATGAAAATTAAAAATGAAGCCAAAGTACAACCACCTACTTCGCCGGGCGCATCACTAGGGGAAGATAGTTCGGAGAGTTCAGAAAGTGAGAGTGAGGAAGATACAATGTCAGGCATAGAGTCAATAATTTATAGTGACTGAGTTTAATAATAAATGTTTTTGTAATCAAAATTATTGTTTTTTAATAACAAACCCTTCATCAATAATAAATTGATTTGAAAAGGTTAGTAATTTTTTTTTACCTCCACATTTCTCGAAAAAACTTTTTTTCACACCGTACCCAGACCGCCGATATGACGTCACGAGGTCAGGTGCACAGATATTGTGACCGGGTTGTAAATAGATATCCTTTGTAGTTGTTTCCAGCGAAATTACAGAGCAAAAGCATCTTTTATATTCTATTAAAAAGCGCAGTGCTTTGCCATGCACGGTTTGAAGTGTTGTACCTGGTTAAAAATTATGAATGGCACTGGACTGTTATGGACAAGCGTGACGCAGCGACTTGATACTATATGTCATGAGAGAGTTCATACTCCGACTCGTTTGCTGATTTTCGGGTGGCTGTGACCACAACCTTCTTTGTGGGCTGGATCCGCGCCTGTGTCTACTTTTCGCAGAACAACTAGTACCCAAGTATACAACTGAGTATATTGAGCATTCATTACAGCACAAGCATTTTAAAGGTTGATAAAATAACTTACCGCAATCAGCTGATCGACAGCGCAGTGCATAATCGCTTGTCCTGGACACGTATTGGAATATCTCCTGGGTCTGTCATTGTAACACTTGAAGATGACATTGTCTACGACATCTTGCCATTTCCCTGGAGGTAGTAACCTTCGGAGGACGTCACCGAACTCTGCAGGTGGTGGCAGGGAGTCGGATAGGTTGAGTTTTGTGTTGATGCAACTCCATTGATGACACTGTAACAGTAAAGATGTTCTCGCTTTATAACAATATACCTGTAGAGTTCATCACTAAAAAGGTAGGTACCTACTGAGAATTAAATTAGCTATTTGGATATTCTTACGCTGTTGCGAATCTTAATAAGGGACGAGGAAATCCGACATACTAGATGGTAAACCTCCGTATAAAGCCATAGTAGGTATGAAAATCCAAATAACAACAGTAGTGGTAGAGAGCTACCCGTGTTGACGTATTTCACTGCGCAATGGTTTTTTTATCGGATAGGTTGGCAAACGAGCAAGCGGCTCACCTGATGGTAAGTGATACCGTTGCCCACGGGCATCCGCAATAGCAGAGGTCTCGAGGATGCGTTGCCGACCTTTGAGGAAAGAAGAGATAAAAGGGGTGAGGATTGAGGGGGAGTGGGAAGGAGAGGGAGAATGGAAAAGGGGGGAATCGGGCCTCCGGAATATCCCACAAACCGACGAAACGCAATAGCAAGCTTTGTTACTTCAACGTCGGTGTTATGTGGGAGTGTGGTAATTCTCCGGTCGTGCCGGCCCATTCGGTTGTGGGGTTACAGCGTGACACTACCACCTTTAATGGAGTATAATTTAGTTTGATAATTTTTAAACTGTATCGCATTATTATTCATTACTGTATAAAAACTGTGTAAATTTCATCCGATTCGGTCAAGCGGTTTTTGAGTTACACATAACTGAAAAGTGTTTCGTCTATTTTTATGATATTCGTATATTGACGGTGAATGACAAACTATCCCGTAAGTAGCAAGGTACACTAAAAGGGGTAAAAACAGGTTAGCAAAAAATGGAACCGACTTCAACACTGAAAAGTGTGAAATAACTAGTTGAAGCCGGTACCATGATTGAAAAGTAGGTATAGACCGCGGCACGTAAGTTGAACTATGCGCAGAAAACATTTTCGGGTCTCAATCGAAGTGGGGTATGCGGCGGGGCGAAGGGCCGTGCGTAACCATAGCAACACGGCGACAAACAATCACACATCACAATATCTATTTCACAATTTTGAGTTTTTTAGTGTTGATCTGTCGTTGTAGTGTTCCATTTTATGGTCAAACATTTTTTCTTAACTTAAAAGACCTACCACGTCGATATGAATCTAGATTTAGACATTGACTTGCCCTGTCCTACTACGCTCTAAACTACAAATGCACAGTTCTAGGCCTAACATGATCGCAATAAAAATATTTAATACTACCCAAAAAAATAAAAGAAGAAATAGTGCCTAAATTTGTGAAAAATCTAAAACACATTGTCAAATAAATGCTGTGAGTTATACGTTAAATGGGTAACATGAAACATTTTAATAAATCGGACACTCCAGTAGGTACTTGTGTTGCCACAACCCTATCAGGGTCAATGGGTAATATATAAGTAACACATGTTCACACTCAATATTTATGTTGAGTATCTTTTATGGCAACAAAAATTTGAGTATTGAGATACTGGGCATTAATATTAGCTAACCTTGATTTATTTTATTATATATTTATTCTCTATAGTAAAATTTAAATATAACATCACCGTAAACACTACTTTATATAATAAAGATATCCGTAGGTATATACGTACCTATATTAAACTATTACTTTAATAAACGCTCGTACTAAGTATAATAGTGCGTTCGCACAGACCCCTTGTGAGCGTTTTTAGCGAAAATACAATAAAAACGCTCACAAGGGGCGTTCAATTGGGAATCTGTGGGTGAAAATATCGTTCATGTCTCTTTTTATTCAGCGTTCGGAAAGCTAACAAGTACAATTTGAAAAATTTTATACCGACGTCCATTCTATTCAGTTATTGGAGTGTATCTCAAAAACTACTAGACCGAATTTGATGAAATTTAAATGGGACCACTCTGAAACTCTGACAGCTTTCAAACAAAAAGTAATTTTGAGAATCGGCTCACCCAGTCGAATGTTATGATGTAATATATATATAACGTCAAATAGAGTACCTTCTCCTTTTTTTTGAAGTCGGTAGGAAACGAGGTATTTTTGCCACCAAAAAATTGCAATTTTAGACCCACGTGAGGAGCATGGTTGTTTGTGATCGTTTTTTGACAGCTATGTATTTGACAGCATAATCATGTGATTTTAGGTCTTATACTCAGTTGAGCGTTCGAATAGGGTGTGGGCGAAAGTGGCAAGTGTGTCAAAAATGACGCTTTTTAGCTTTACGTACGCATTAACAAAAGAGCTGTCAATGACAACGCCACCAATGCCCTCCAAGCTAAATGAATGCATTGTAAGTATAATAATATGAGTGAGCGTCGCGTTCATCAACCATCCAGTTAGTAGGTTAAGTGTTGATCGATCGTTGGCGTCAACAGAAACGTAACTGCAGCTGGACTGTTTTTCAAAAGCAGAAAACGAATAAAAGTCACCGTTCATTTAAAGTTCGAAAAGTAATTAATTAATTTTAAAACTGTTATACAGACGATAACGCAGCCGTACCGGTACTACAGAACTGTGAAGTAAGTACCCATCTCATGTGTTATGAAGACCTATTAAGTTATAATTTTACTAACGCAACCAATGAGTCCGTTTATATAAAACATCGTTGAACGCAACGTAGTAATTTTGCTAGTAGCGTGGTATTAACTCCTTTGTTAAGTATGTCCTAACAAGAGCAATAGGGAACCTAATGTGGACAAAGAAAAAGACACTGATATCCGTCGGTACCAATTATACCAAGAATGATAAATAGGTGACTAATAAAAAGGTTGGTATCTACGAAGAGGTTGGTATCTATATTGTAGTAAAAAAATATTGGATCAAATACAATTTCAGCGGCCTCTTCAATTCTATATCATAGCTTTTTGGGCGCGGAATACCTACGTCCGATGGTAAGTCCCTGATGGTGTAGGGTCAATCAGAGGCCGTACCCCAAACAATTTGCAAAAAAGTATTCGTATCGTAAGCGTCAACACGTCACGCTTCAACGTACAAACTACGAGTTCTCTGTGCCACAGTTGTCCTAGATAAATGACAGTTTGTAATGTTTCACGTAAACAACACGTTACGTTACACTTACACTGTTATTCGTGCTAGGCCCACTGACGACACATAGGAATAACAAAACTGGTGGGTATTTAGCAAGATCCATCTTAATGCCACGTTTTCACCATTACTCATCAAAGCAATGGTTTGGTAAAATTAAGCACTTGCTGTGTTTACATTTGAAGGACACTATACAATTGAAATTCTAGACTAATGGGTAAACTGCTAATAAAATCTGAAAACTTATTTTAGTATTTTGGGGTAAATAATGCAGTTCATTGAAAAACTACTTACCAGTCTAGAATTCCTCAGATATGATTTACCGAATCCAGGTTGTGCAAAAGCCTGAAATAAAAAAAAACACATATTTTGAATATTATTTAATTAAGTATCATAGTTCTTACCGTTCTTAATGTACTTACGCTCGCGTAGGTACATTTATAAAATGCGATACCAAATTTTAACTAATATCCCACATAATACACTTTTTGTATTTTTTTTTCTACACCACTGACATACTTTTCTTAGTATAATATAATTATATTTGTGCCTATGCCTGCCTTTACTTGTACTGAAGCACAAACATACTACTTTTTTCTAAACGTATTGTACCTATTTAATGATTAATTATGGACCTTTGCTATTAAGGCTGCACAAAAAATGTTTCGAGTTAGCTTGTAAACAATTTTATTAGAAACGTCTACGTAACACAATTTATATTTTAAGTTATTTTGACTTACCGTTTGTAATAAGAAAAGTAGCCACAGTATCTTCATGTTTCCCAGCGGAAGGTTCAGGAATAACTGAGAACGGCGATATGGAATGCTCTTGGGGTCACAAGAGCTGATAAGTTTTTTTGCGTTGTTTAATAAGGGCAGAGACGCACTGACCATTACTTACATATTCCTATTCTTTGTGACGCTGGTCACGTGCCTATTATAAACCAAAACTGCAGGTCAATCGATGTCAATTCTGTTTCAAGTTTGAATCTAGGTCGAAGGAAATCTGTAAAAAGCGTTAGATACTTGAGTTTTCTATTAATCACAGGAGTGTCTTAACTGTAAAAGTTGGTGTTTATGCATCGATAAGAGATGAATTTAGGTTATAACATACATATATGAACGCCGGATAAAATATATAAATAACAATATTGTGTATCTTGTTTGGAAACAAAATTATTATGGTATCGATGTTTATAGTAATTCCTCCCTTATCAATTGCACGTATTTGAACTTTGACTTGATTATTTATTGTTTTAGAGATACTACTCGTTATATATTCTTTTGTAAGACGTTGCAGTAATTATTATTACTATAATATTTATACCTGTCTCGGTATGCATAATATCAATTATATTAAAAAAAATTATGTACGTATAATATAGCAATATCTTTGTTACATATTTCGCCCAGCCTCAGACAGCGCACCACAACTTTAGTTTAAATTAACAAGTAGACTCTAGCTTACAGGCTTAGATTGAATTGTTTCGTGAGCAGAAAAAAATCTTTTTCTGGCAATGAGTCAATGGCCAACTTCAAATTGCAAAATAAGTTTTTGGCAATTTTTGCATAGCAAGTAGAACCATTAATGTAGTCCTGGTCACGGCACCAAACTGCAATTTCGCAAACGTAATAGGTATTAGTCCCACTTAAAAAGTGAGCGGATAAAAATTCCCGGTACATACATAAAAATAAGAATTAATAAAGTGAAAAAACTTGTTTATGAGTAAGTCACATACATATGTGTACCTACATGATGAGATGTTTTTTTAGAAACCTGACCTGGTTTTGCCTTAGTGTTGCTTAACAACGCTATCTATTGTCCAGTAAGTTTAGTGTTGATGTGTCGGTAAAACAGTTTGTTGTAGTTTTTCATTGCCTGAAAACAAGGATAAAACGACGAAATTCTTCTGTTAAGTAGGTACATGACTGGCGAGATTAGGGTGTTTATACTGCCGACATTTTACGGTTTCTAAAGGAAAAGGTGAAAAGATGTGAAATGAAAATAACACATAATATAACATAATTTATTGGAGCAATCCATAACTTAAAAAAGATTCAATACGGCTCGGCGCAAACACCTACTTACAGAAAAGCAAAGACACAATGCAAATCATTACTAATTAGCTAAGTATATTCGGTTAAATAATGTCTATGGGTCTCGACATACGAACACGATATCTGAACGAACAGTACTTGGTATCTACCTACAAAATAGTTTTAACCACGGACGTGAAAGGAAGTAGGCATAACGGATGCGTATGGATGAAGCAGCATGAAGAATGTCATTAAGCGCAATAGTCCAGTGATCTATTTGAGTTTCAGTATACCTAGAGCCTCTCACCATATGCATTTCCTTCCAAAAAATCCTAAGTATCAACTGATTCCGTAAAAAAAACTCTCCATGTTGCTGATCTTTGAACAGTTGGAAATTCAACTTCTAAGAGTGATTTATTCTATTCGAAGATGGAAAAGTGAAAGTAGAATAGTATAATCAATCTTTTTCTTCATTTCACATTAATTTCATGCCATCACGCATTAGGCAGATTGCAAATTGTCTGCGTCAGAATCGTGTTCCAAAATTACAATAATTATAATGTCGACGACACCTTAGCTCATTTTCTAATCACGCTGACACCGCTTAGGATGAAACGAAGTTGCGCTGACCTTTTAACACCTAATACTGCAACAATCAAAATAATCTTTTGGTCAGCTGTGATTAGGCCAATTATTGTAGATTGTCGGCGAAGTTTGGCGGGTCATTAGAAACCCAAATCAACATTGGGACTAGCCCCCGTTCGCACCAAAGTCTTATCTTGACTTTTTTGGTATATGCCTTCTGTGGCTAATTGTCACAATTTTGTCAGTATGCGTATTATGTTTATTATACCAAATTTTGTTCATTTTACACAAATTTCATACAAAGTAAACGTAAACGCTACGAATACTTTTGGCAAGTTATTTATGCCTTGGGCCTCTAGTTATATGTTAGTGTCATAAATCCGTATTTGTTTTTAACTCCGTAATCAAGAGTTTGTGTAATGTACTTTAAGAATATGATTGGTGTTTATAATAGGCCACATTAGCAGAAACCCCCATAGAGACTGTCTATAGCAAAAGACAACACAAATAGGTAATATACATAGTATGTATTTAATATAATAATTGTGTAATAATATGTAAATTATTATTAGTAAATGCATACCTTTAAAATAATAACATATTTGTTTAATTTTTCTATCTAAACTTTTACAAAACTGTCATTATTATCAAGGGCTATGAAATCCCTAAGAAATGTATTTTTGTGATAACACTCATACACACATAAGTACTTGCTTAGTTTTTTAGTATAGTGCAGTTTGGGTTCCGCCTCATATCAGAAAAATAGAGATCGTTATTACATTTTGTTTGTAAAATATCCATCGTAGCCTGCCATATACAATACAATACACCACCTACTATGGTTTTTTTTTCACGATCTGTTATCAGGTATACAAAATTAAGTAAGCTGATTAATACTCGGAATTCATATACCTAACTACACAGAAATTCATTATAATCAGTTCACGTTTTGTACATGTCATAAGAGTCACTAATCGGTGAAATCAGTCAGCGTCATTAGAAAATCAACCTTATGATTGCGAGAAAAAGCGTTGTTTAAATCACAGTTGCAAATGTACAAAGGAATAAAGTACCTTTACACGTGAATGCAAATTGTTACTTCTGATAGAATACTATATTTACACAATACGCAAGCCGAGCGAGCGAAACGAGCGTGGCGCGGCAGAGGTAGGCTAAACCTAGTTCTAACCAAAGAATTTCAGTCAACAGTACTTTTACTAAGATTTAAACATCCGTATCATACCTTCATATTGATAATAGGACAGAAATCGTTATTATAGGCACTATAACTTCACAACGCTTGTTATACATATATATTGTATAAAAGACTAAAAAAGGTTAATTGCAAACACACAAACCGTCTATAAGGTACTTTATCCCTTGACAAAAGTGTAAGATGCGCGTTATACTGCGGTACTTAGAATGCCTTTAGAGTTGTCGCCTATGCAGATACTGGTATATTGTACCTGTGAACAAAGCATGAAATATTTTAGTAAACATTTCGCAATACAGTGTTTTATAAAAATAAAACTTATATAGATATTGAAACTCTCGCAGCGGAACTTGACTTGGCGATCTTAACCGATCAACAAGTTAAACAACGCTTGCTGAGGTCAGGAGTTGGATAGGTGACCGCTAGTGGCATTGTTCTACTGAACGCTTCCGTGCTTCGGAGAGCACGTCAAGCCGTCGTCGGTCCCGGTCGTTTGTCTTAGGACAGCAGTCGTTAGGCCTGAAAACATCAACTGTGGTTGGCCACTAGCCTGTCCACCAAGCCGCACTGGGCTCGCGTTGTGGATTATGCCACACTCCTCTCTCTGAGAGTAAGGCTCGAGTCCCAACAGAGGGGTTAAAATACGATTATTTACTGAAGTTTACAATTTTATTTATTTATTTGCATACAAACAACAAAAAATATTTGCACCAAAGTAAATACAACATAAGGAAACAACTTAAATATTAGGCACAAATGGGCGGTCATATCGCTAAAAGCGATCTCTTACAGACAACCTTTTTGTTGATAGCGATTACATGATTGACATGGCTGGTGGTGCAACATCACGAAGAAATATATTATTTCCTAGTATACATGAAACAGATGTAACACTAGATAATACTAGATAAAAGGGCAAAATTCAAATAAATAAAAATACACTTAAATATAACAATACTTACACTTACCTACACGTAATCATAATATAATACATATATTATACTATAAACTTACATGAACATATATACTTCATCATCATCTCAGCCGTAGGACGTCCACTGCTGAACATATGCCTCTCCCATGATTTTCCAAAAGGACCGGTTGGAAGCGGCCTGCATCCAACGTCGTCCTGCAACCTTCCTTAGGTCGTCTGTCCACCGTGTCGGTGGACGACCCTACGCTGCGCTTGCTCGTCCGTGGTCTTCACTCTAGAACTTTTCGGCCCCATCGGCCATCTGTTCTGCGTGCTATGTGCCCTGCCCACTGCCACTTCAACTGTCTTCTGAGCTATGTCGGTGACTTTCGTTCTTCTACGGATCTCCTCATTTCTGATTCGATCACGTAGAGAAACCAAGAGCATAGCCCTCTCCATAGCTCGTTGTGCGACTTTGAGCTTATCTATAAGGCCCATAGTAAGAGACCACATTTGAGTGCCATAAGTCATCACTGGTAACCCACATTGGTCGAAGACTCTTGTCTTGAGGCACTGAGGTATTTTTGACGAGAAGACTTCGCGAAGTTTCCGGAACGCTGCCCAGCCGAGTTTTTATAAACATATGTATAAACATATATACTTAAACATACATAAATATCAATAATAGAAAATAATATCAATCAATGAATAATGTCAGGATTCAACATTTAACGGAGAGCGAGATAGTAGTATTTCACTTGAGCTTTGAAGCTATTCAACAATTGCGCGCGTTTGATACTAGTAGGGAGGGCATTCCAAAGGCCTGCCAACTGCCATGTTGATACACCCCGGGTCAACGTTCGCGCGTCGTTGTACTTATTCTAAGCGGGTATGGTAGGTATGTCTCGCGTAGTTACTGCTATCTATTTTGTGATGTTGCGGTGCATCGAGTCGTGCATTCAGTCGTACTATGGCTTTAGATGCGGAGCAGTGAATACTGGTTCATAATAATAAAAAATAGTTTTTTCTTTTACCTTCATGGCCAGTTATCGATTCCCTGTTCAATATTGTGCTTATTGTATACAAGAACTGCTTGTTTAAAGGTATTAGATACATTATACAACATCATATACACGGACCGGCGGATATACACGGACTGGCGAGCAGTTAGCCAGTGATCAACTTACACGGACGCTCTTGCACCTACAGTCAACAGCTTGAAGCTGCCATTGATAACTGCTGGAGCAGTTGGTATTAACTGCTCAACAAATCACAATTTAAATTTCAATGGGAAGCGCGCGTGACGTGTAATGAACGCGGGCGGAGATAGCTGCGCGAGAGCAGTCTATAGCTCGGGCAGTCCGTGTATGCCTGGCGACTGCTTGACATCCAACCGCCCGAAGCATTTGCAACCGCTCGAGCGGTTTCGTGTATGTGTGTATGTAGAAGACTGTAATTCACTGTGCAGTCGCAGCAGTCAGTGGACTGCTTCAAGCTTCCCGTGTATCTGGGGCCTAAGCTCGCTACAATATGTACCCACCTGACAACATTACAAGAAAACCTCAAATCCAAAAGCACGCTTCATGCTGTCGAAGTAGTACCGACGCCAGTGGAGCAGTTGGTATTAACTGCTCAACAAATCACAATTTAAATTTCAATGGGAAGCGCGCGTGACGTGTAATGAACGCGGGCGGAGATAGCTGCGCGAGAGCAGTCTATAGCTCGGGCAGTCCGTGTATGCCTGGCGACTGCTTGACATCCAACCGCCCGAAGCATTTGCCACCGCTCGAGCGGTTTCGTGTATGTGTGTATGTAGAAGACTGTAGGTCACTGTGCAGTCGCAGCTTGAAGCAGTCAGTAGACTGCTTCAAGCTGCGACTTCGACTTCGACAAGCTTCCCGTGTATCTGGGGCCTAAGCTCGCTACAATATGTACCCACCTGACAACATTACAAGAAAGCCCCAAATCCAAAAGCACGCTTCATGCTGTCGAAGTAGTACCGACGCCAGTTCTCGCGTGTCTGTTCCACTTCTGCCGCAGGGACCAGCTCTTGCTCCAAGCTCACGAGGGTGTGATCGTCCTGGAATCAGAAACATTGCCTTTAAATATGGTAGCATAATGGGCAATGTAATATTTGTAAATACTAATGGATCAAGCATTTTCATTCCTTTCCTTTTAAACCCTCTTTTTCTATATAACTATGTATTTTCGTATTAACCACGCATGTTGCAGTTCCTGCAGTTGATTTCTGCGAAATCTATTGTATTGATGGCCAAATATGGCGAATTGCGAGTCAACGGGTACCTCATCTTAGAATGGGCCAGCAGATGTACTAATTTTGAAAATATAAAAATGTGGCGTGGCTGTGTCATGGGCACGGCCGTGTGTTGTACGTGAATACGTTTCTCCGAGTCAAAAGTTATACTAATTGCAAATCTCGATACGTAGCAAAATCCTGAAAATGGCAGCGCTTCGCCCTCTACCGCGCGCTGCATCACTGTTCTCGTTTATCGTAATGATTTTTTTGATATTTTGACTATCCAGTGGTATAATTTAATTTTGGATGTATAGGATAGATTCGAAACTACAATGCCAAACTGTATCCCCCGATTTTGTTATAATTAGGTTTTTTGGATTGCCCCCGTATGGAAGCAAATTATATAACATTCGCGTATTCATGTCAAAAAGATTCTATTGACGGAGGTGACTCAACAAAAATACGAAAAGCGAGGATTCTAATTTTGGTGCTGTAATTAAGCACGATGGTGTAAAAACAAAAACGGTAATAGTTTCAAAGTTCGATCTGATACGGTTAGTGTTGTGTGTCGAGATAATACAAAAACTAACAGTGGAAACAATAGTAGTGGTGCCTCGCATAACAAACGAGTACGGAAGAGGGTAGACCGTTTCGTCTGCTCGTAAACATTCACCCACCCGCAATTCCTCAGTTCATCCGTGATCATGGCGCTTGCAACAGTGCCGAAATATCGGAAACTCACAGAAAATATACATGGTTATTATCCCGTTGATAATTTGAATGCCTCTTAACATCTCTAAGTTTGATAGTTTGATATAAAAAGTTATGATTCTTGTTGTGGGGCTGATCGAGGATATAGCTTTAAAGCTATTTCCTCAATCCGCCCAACAGTTAAATATGTACTAAGTAATGATATCATAAAGAGTTCTAGCATCGAGAAAAATCTATTATTTTAGGAATGTTCTCATTAAAACATATTGTAACATTTTGTTTCTCGCTCCGATACACATTGTCGACTATTTTCTAGACGTTTCTACTAGATTCTAGATGTGTATTTCGATTTTAAATTGCTAATTCTTCGGAAATTATTCTGTGTTAACCTTTTTATTGCATTACTCTGTAGCCGATCGACAGGTCAACAGTTTTTATATGACGTTTTCTCTTGGGTGGTTGGCTGGAATAGTCTGTCTCCCAGCTCATGTCTTGACCACAGACAGGTATGGACATCTTTACTTTTCTACTGATCGTCGTCATGCAAACATCAATTTAGGTTATAGTAAGAATCCGATACATTTGGATCACATCGTTTAAACGTCGCCCCAAGATGTGGAGGTGATATTTCACTTCAAGGCTACGAGCCATGTGCTCTGCGTTGGTGCCTTAATTTGTGCAAAATGCTCATTTTTGTGCCGCAACATAACCAAAGAAAAACGGTTAGTGCAGTCTTGTTTTCGAAATGGAGTGTTTAGATACTTTGTTGTGATATGGACATTTTTCTAAACCTAAAACCTAAAGTTTTCATTGTTTCGGCTATTGGCGTTTTTCTCTTTCCTAACGTTTTTCTAAACTTTTTCATCATGGGTTTTCATTGGATATTTTTCACTCGGATATAACCGTCATTTTGGATCAAATCTCGATTGATGCAAACATTTTCTCGGCTCTCGCTGCGTGGCGCACCGTGTTTAAGAAGGAAGGAACCTCCTCTCCACGTCATAGGACTCCACAAATCTTTGTATAAAGGAATAAGGTATTATTAACGTGACCATATGTGCCGCTTTCTGGCCGTCCGTCCCGCTGTCCCCAATGAGAACGAAAACGCACGCTTATATGAATAAACCTTTATACATACTTAATCACTTGCCTACATTAATATATCGCGAAAGACGGCAGCAAGTAGGTGTAAGAATTCAGATGCCAGTGAGGGTAAGATACCACACTAAAAAGTCATTTTTTAAACCATAATTTTTATTTTGCACTTAAATTTTACATCTTACACCGACATACGCTATATATATATATATGTATTTATTTATATACAAAATTCTATGTCCGTCCCACTTTGACACGGAAAAAAATTGTCACGTTAGGTATTATCCATCTTTGCCTTATACATCGACGCTCTAGACACGTGTGTCCAAATTTTAAATAAGTAGTTTTTTTTTTAATTTAAAGTGCAATAACGTAAACGACAAACAAAACTTAACTGTCTACTGGTTTAATTTTTTTTTTAAAATAATTTTTTTTTTGGTGTGAGGCCGCTCCAGGCGCCCGAACTTATTTTTTTTATTTTTCTAGATAACATATTAGGTTTATCATACTACAGGAGCGCTCACATTCTATTCAAACTATTCATATAAATATGTTCTCATATTTTTTTATTACAATATGTCACCCGGGTTTTATAGAGTAATTAAATATAACATACCTTCTCATCAATAGTAAAAGTAACTTCCGAAAAGTGTTGATCAGGCCATTGCTTTAGTCTCCAGTATTGAACTATCTTCTTCCCAGGTATGAGCTCCCGGAACTCCCCAGTAACATTGCCACCAAACAGGGCAAACTTACCACCCTTTTCTGCTTCCATTTTAACATGCCCCTGGAAATATATTTATAAAAAATGTTTGAGACAGTGTTAGGCAGGACGCAAAGACGAGTGCAGCTCACTAAGATCCTGAAGAAGGCTTCCAGGAGAAGCCAAAACAATTTTACTGTCGATCACAATATTGACAACATGTGAGTCTCATGTTAATCCAGTTTTATTATTACAAAAAAAGGTTTGAGACAGTTTGTAAGTCATATTTTTTAAACATTGTACCAGCAAATACAGTCAATAGATTTGGTAATAAAATATATATACCTAAACAAATTGTATTTTCCCCTAAAATTCTGTTGATAATTCTTTTAATTTTTTTTATTGCTTTTTATCAAAAAGATGTTTATTAACTTAAGTTACTAAGTAGGTATATTAACCACAAACATTGCAGTTCATGGAAAAGTAGGTTGATTTCGGCAAAACCTATTGTATTATTGGCCAAATATGGCAAATCGCTAGTCAACAGGTATGATATTATTTAATAAGTTAGCAAAGCTTCAACCCATAAACATCTGTTAGTTAGTTTTATTCACAAATTTTTTGTTTTAATCATAAACAGGATGTCAATGTTATTAAGTTGAAGTGTTTCATGGCACTGCATTGTCGTTTTTGACCTGAGACATTGATTTATGACCAGCAAATGCAGAGTAGGTTGTCCACTGACACGGTGGTCAGATAACCTGATAAAGGTTGCAGGATGACATTGGATGCAGGCCACTTCCAACCAGTCCTTTTGGAAAGTGGACGTCCTACGGCTGAGGTGATGATGATGAAACAATATCACTGGACCTGCTGCCAGGCAAGATCACAAAGGGGAAGTGAGGTTTCTTCGCGAAAAATTTCTAATTTGGTCTGATCACTGAATTAATTATTGTATGTATTACCTGTGTGAAGGCTGTAACCATTTCTATTCTAGTCATTGCATCATAAAACTCTTGCCCACGGCATTGTAATTTCTCAGACAGTTTGATGCACTTTGTATCCAGTTTGCATCCAACTTCTTTCTTTTCATTGGATATAATTGGAGCCATATCGATTTTCTTATTGAATCCACTCGTAATCATAGATACATTGTCAGGTTTGACGCTATTTTCACCCTTTTTGGGTAAGATAAGACCTTTGGAAAATTCTTCTCTGAGGCTACGGATGTATTCAGAGAGCTGTTTTCGGATCTGATCTCGACCAACATTGTGCATGAATGCTTTGACGCGTTGAGCTTCCTCACCGCTACCATTTAATGTGATAGTTATCTGGAAAGGAATAAAATAGATATAAATGTTGGAACTTTTATAAATTATTAACCATACTTTGGCTTATTTTGCATAAATGGACAGAACAGTTGCGATCTCAACTTCTTCTTTAAGAGGCTTATTCATCATTGTCACAATTATTAATGACTAGCTGCTCTCTGTGGTTTCACCCGTGCGGTGATGGATGAATCTTATATAGCCTATGTTACTCAGGCTGAAGGTAGCTTTCCAATAGTGAAAGAATTTTTGAAATCAGTCCAGTGGCCCGAGCACAAACATTTGCTAAAGTGTAACGTAATCATATCGTGGACGTATTCAGTACAAACTGTCATTTATCTAGTAAAACTGTGGCACAGATAGCTCATAGTTTGTACTGTATACGTCAACGATACGATAACATTACGCTTTAGCAAATGTTCATGCTCGGGCCACAGTACTTTTTGAGCCAATTCGTTACAAACATACATACAAATCTTTCCTCTTTATAATATTAGTATAAATGAAGAAAAATTGAATTACCACCTATTTACCTAAATAATATAATTTATGTATAAACTCCAATAGAAATTAACTCAATGGCTAAAAATAATATCTCCTGTAAACAAATGATAAGCAACAAACAGCTTTTATCATAGTATAATTCTTTTTTTGATGAAAATACTCAATTTAAAACTTCTTAAAATTATATTTTTCTAATGATTGTATTCTTCATAAAATTTCTCAAAGGCTGATACTGCACATGTTAACATGGGGTCTCCTTTTTCACAA
This sequence comes from Selenia dentaria, assembly GCA_917880725.1. Lineage (NCBI taxonomy): Eukaryota > Metazoa > Arthropoda > Insecta > Lepidoptera > Geometridae > Selenia > Selenia dentaria. The sequence goes on along the minus strand of OU862893.1, from coordinate 4,790,634 downwards.
AAAACATACAAATAGAGATGAGATAATCATCCACTATTAATAGAACAACTAATAGAACACTATTAATAGTAACAAAGAAGTGTCAAAGCTTCGAGCCTACTTATTATTATAAACTATATAGAAAAGAAAAAAATAATTTGCTCATATTTATATTTATACAAGATTTTTGTAGATATATATTTTATAGACATCAAAATATGTTTAAAACCTATCTAGTCTGCTCAGGCATCACTTGTTTTTGTGTTTAAGACATAATTGTACAAGCTATTGTATTTGAATGTGTTGGATGGAATGGATAAATGATTTCATGGATATTATCCTACAAATAGAGGTCCTATAGATATCCTACAGAGGTTATGTTAACCTGAATCAAATGAATTATGTAATTTAGGCAATTTACATTCAACCGAGGAAACAGAATGTTTAGTACTTACGTCTACCTCGCTGACGTCGTTTTCTTCAGATAAATTGGGAATGTGTGCTTCTCCTTTTACAATGTCTTTGCCACCAGCAAGATTTCCTTCCCACTTCAATTTAATATCCCACTCATAGAAAAATATGAGCTTTCCTTTCCTATTATTAGCAGAGGCTTCGCCATCGATCTTTTCTATTTCCGCTATTTTACAACTAATACCATTCTGAGCGATTATAAAGTTATTCAATAGTTCTTTTAGGCGGTCCTTCGACCACGGTCCAGCGTTTTTCTCTGTCCAGTGCCAGTTGTTAACGTTTGTTGCGTCAGGACGTTCTTCCACGATCCAACGAGGGTCGCCTTCGCCCCATTTGGCCATTTTCACCACCACAAGAAGTTAGAGGCCGGAAAACTTCTCGAGACAGAAACGATAACGATACAGAATATAAAACAAAACCCTTGGTTTTTGCAATGAAACCACTTAATAAAATAATACTCAGTAACGCTCTCAAATATTTAAATTGCACGCTACTAGAATATTACAGAAATCAACACTTTCCAGAAACGTCTCTCTCACTGAACAAAAACCATGCCTGCCTTCCAGAATGACATGACAGTTGCCTTACCTTGCGTCAGTTGCGTCAAAGAGAATATGAGTTGCGTTTGATGAGAGGTAGAGAAGGGCTTCGATTCGATGAAATATCGATGAACCAAAAAATCGATCTTAATGACCGATTTAACATTGGTAGTTCAGCTCAGCTCGGTTCAGTTATATGGCTTCCGCGACTAGTCCCAACTCTGCCAATGTCCGTTATGATAGTTTCATAAACTTATTTAGGGATTTAGTTATTATTTATTAATAGATTTACCTAAGTATAACAAAAAGAAACAACACAACTATAACTTCTTAGAGAAATAGTACCATTTTGAGTCAGAAAGTAGGAAGCGATCTTGATCTCGAAAGCTTATCAATGGTGAACCCACGTACTGGCCTACGGACCCGGCAAATCTTGATTTGGTGATATGAGCACAGAACATAAGATTGGCTTCTCTTCTGGTCACACTCCTGTCATCCACAATGGTAACTGTAGGGTTATTTTGTCTGAGACATCACCAAAAAAATATATTTTTAAACCCAAGTGATTTTTTCCACTTATCCATTAATGTGCGTGTTATTTTACATGTCCATGCCTTTCGTGGCACAAGAAATCTTAGTGCGGGAGTAGTATGAAAACAATAGGCTTTGGCGTTGGCATGTAGTTGCACACTGCAAAGAAGTAATGTTTAATACCGCCAAGCGATAGACATAGCTTGGACAACAAGGTAAAAAATTAACATACGTTTAAAATAGTTTTAATTTGTTGTTTTAAGAGCATTCATTCCGTTATTAATACGTTATACATATTATGAAACCTTGCTTGTATCTAAAGCTGTTAATTTTCAGTTTAAACACATTTTTTATTTTGGTTTTAGCTACTTTAGGTAGTTATCGTGCATATGTATAAAATTGGCGACAGTTAATGCCATATTATATCCAAATTATAGCATTTTATTATTGCAATAGCAGCTATGATATTGCTTGAGAAGGGATTCTTTAGGATAAAATTTTATGAAAAATTGAATCAGATATTATGTGTTTTGCTGCCCTAAGAAGCGGACACGATACACAGCAGCACTTACTATGCTCAAAATGTTATCGTTAGTAGATTGCAGAAGATTTATAATAAAAAAAATAGTACGTTTGAGCTATTTTGTAACAGTAGACCAAGGTTTAAGCGAGAAATTCTTTAGATTCTGAATCAAAGCATAAGCTCTGCATTCGAAACTATGTAACCTACATGGTAAAATTACTCGTATATATAACACGCACACTCTCACACACTTACATATATACACACACATAAAGCACGCAAACTCACACATATATATACGCATGTGTCATATTTGAAAAATTACGTGCTGCATATAATTTACCTCCAATTGGTATAATACAGTACTTACAGTAACATACATACATAAACTTTGTTAAGGGCTGTGAATTGTGTTAATAAATAAATAAATAAGATGGGTTCGATTCAAGTCGATACAAAATCGATTTATTTTTCAGGATTTGTCCACATCACTAAAGAGAGAATGTGATCACAAACGAAATATGTAGTGCGTTCGAATAGACCCCTTGTAAGCGTTTTTAGCAAAAATAACGCTAAAAAACGCTCACAATGACGTTCGAATTGGAAATATGTGGGTGAAAATTTCGTTTATGTCTCTTGTTGTTCAGCGTTCGGAAAGCTAAATAAAGAGTTATTTTTCCACCAATAAGTGCAATTTTTGAACCACGTCCGGAGCATGGTTGATTGTGATCGTTTTTTGACAACTATGTATTTGACAGCACAGGTAATCATGCGATTTTAGGTCTTACGCTCAGAGTTGAGCGTAAGACCTTATAGAGTCAGTTGAGCGTAAGATAGGGTGTGGGCAAAAGTGGCAAAAATAACGTTACTAAGCTTTATGAACGCTTAACAAAAGAGCCATCAATGACAACGCCATCAATGCCCTAGAAGCTAAACGATTAACGAACGCACCTATGATACATATCTATTATGACACCTACCAATAGATAAATTAGACTATATCCATCAAGTTAAAAACATGGGACAACGTTTACAACGTTGTACATACATTTGTAGTTTTTTTTTTTTTAATTTTTTACATAGCCATGGATACAAAGTCCTTCAGCCAAAATAATAAATGTATGACATCTTGAGAATATCAAAATCAAATCAAAAATCATAAACGTTTTTATTTCAGTACCCAAAAAACGTTTACATATAATCAAGGTGGGGACCTTCTTTTAAGTGTGTGTTTTTTTTTTAGTGTGTGTGTGTGTGGTACGTGGGTGTGTATGCGTGTGAGTGTGTGTGCGTGTGTAATCGCTATCCAGTACCTTAACTTAGATTTGAGTTATTTATTAAAGTATTTATTTTAAAGTTAAGTACTGTAGTATATTATTATGCAATATATTTGATAAATCATATAGAAATGGTTGTATTGGGTAATTATAATTTTCTTATTTATTATAACGTAGAAGTGCTTCCGTCTCCTCATAAGTTTTAGAAAGGATCCAGTCGGTAACAGAGAATAATGATTATGAACTAGAAAAGTAATGACACAAACATTCAGATAACTTAATCTAGATTTTTCCTACGCTATTTGTAATAAAGTATAACGTAGTATTCATTGTAATCTTGTTTTTTGTTCATTTCGGCCATGGATTCTAGTCTTCATTGAAAAAGCCCAGATTCCGTATCCAAATACAAAACGCAGCCAAATTTTGAGCTAGTGTGGGTGAGCGCTGTCAGTCGTGAGGTACGTACTGTTAAGCGATGCGTGTAATACCGCTGCATACAGTTACCCCAAAATAGGAGGAGTTATATAGTATTCGATAATAGGTATTTTCAAACATTTTATATAAAACGGCAATATTCGTTTATATGTGAATTTAAGTAGATGAATTTACAAATACAAAAATACTTGAATACATAAGTGTATAGTGTAAAATAAGTAGCTGCTCCGCCGATGCATATATATAAATATTTATATATGTGTGTAATATTCTAGATAGAAAGTACTAGTAATATATACATATCTATCAGTTTGCCAATATTATTTTCGTGATAGCGGCGGTATGCATGTTCAGGTTGATCGAAATTGAAAAATTCAACTTAAGATGAAACTTCTTCTGACTACCAGTACACTGTAAGTATACACATTTTCTGTACAATACATTCATCCCCCTTTGTTTCGTAGTCCAACTAGTTTGTCGAAGTCTAATTTTTCTCCACTACATAGGCTTTCTTTGCAAGGTGTATATTTGATCTTACGATTTAATTGTCGTACGCCGCTATGTAACCTAAGATTTGTCTATAATACTCTTGAGAGGCTGATTGATCAAATAAGTTACATAAATCTTTATCATTTTCGTCATTGTTATCTTCAATTGAACCTTGAAGAGCATTGATCTCTTCATCTTCCTCGTCAAAACTTCGTGATTGACCGTAGAGTTTTTGCAATTATCGCTTAAGAACAATTAAGTACTGCAATATTCTCCAGTAGCACACATTTTCCAGTTTCAGTCATTTTCATATCCAGCATCATTTTCAGTTTCGTATATGACATAGGAGCTTTTTGTATTTGTCCTCTCAACTGTCGTGTATTACAATTGGCATTGAGTCCTCGACCTCACATTTTTGCATCAAGTGGGTAAATAGACCTCCATGCTCTTGGCAACACTTAGGGTACGTTCCGGGAAGCGCCGTCAACGCTCACAACTGCACTCGCTGCTCGCGCCCCGGTTTGCCGTTCCCTTTGGTTGACAGTGACAGCTCGCAATGATCACGTAGACCCACCTTCGAACCGCGAGCGTTGTGGTCGCGGCGTGAGCGTTTTCGGTGACGTCATCGATGACGTATCGAGCGCCGCGAGTGATTTCGGCGCTTCCCGGAACGTAGCCTAAGTAACCAGTTATGGCCTAGTATATATTTTAGTCTATGGTTATGGCATCGCATTGTTATTATTTTCAATTTTAATATTTTGGGACGATATACATCCAAAACTTGAATATTGACTTAAAATTTATTTGAGTTATGTAATGTTTATAATTACTATCTTTTTTGTAGAGTAATTACTACACGATTTCACAGCACACGCTGTCATATTTTAAAATTATATTTCTGGTTTGTGACATGCTTCCGCCATGAACATAGAAGATTAGATTCTTTGTGTATGACCCTGCGACTTGTTTGAGTGTCGCAACTTTGCCAGTATCTGTTACATGATAGTTTCATAAACTGTAGGAGAAATTAAAGTAAAGTTTTAGAATATGGTCGGGTATTAGAAGAGATAATCAAACAAACTGTTCCACTCCAGTGATTACTCTAAAACACACAAACACAACATAAATAAGAACAAAATTCAAAACAAAAATATCATATCATTTATAATACATAAAAATAATACTAATAAAAATTCATACATTTATAAAATAAATATTAAGGAATATATTATAATTTAATTTTATTTCTACTAATGTGATTACATAATACGAGGGTCAAACTGAAAGTTCTTAGAAAATCAAAAACTGATTACATTAGCCAGTTATTAGTTTTATTATATCTTTTCAAAATATTGTCCATTCACGTCAATACACCGCTGCATGCGATGGAACCACTGGGAAAAGCACTTTGCCCACTCGTCCTTAGGGGTCTCTTCAATGGCATCGCGATACGCAGCCACCGCTTCTTCAGCATTCATAAACCGCTTTCCTTTAAGTTTTTCTTTAATTTTTGAAAATAAATAAAAATCACAAGGCGCGAGGTCGGGGCTATACGGCGGGTGACCCAGTAATTCAATGTTTGATGTCGCCAAATAGTCGATCGTTCGCTTGGCGGTGTGCGATGAGACGTTGTCGTGGTGAAGGAGGATCCTACTGCGAGGTCGGTTCTCTCGAACTTTTTCCAAGACAAGTGGCAAACAATTGGTAGTGTACCATTCTGCAGAAACTGTTTTTTGATCCTCTAACACAATTGTTGCGAAATGACCTATCCTTCCAAAGAACGAGGCCACCATTTTTTTCCCCGCACTTCGATCTCTCTTCACTTTAGTTGGCAACTCCTCGAAAGGAAACACCCACTGAGCAGATTGTCTTTTGGTTTCAGGATCATAACAGTAAATCCAGCTTTCGTCACCTGTTAGTATGTCGAACACAGCATTTGAGTCACCTCCGTTAAATCTTTCAATCATTTTGCGGCACCAATCCACACGATGGAGTTTTTGAGCCTCAGTCAAATTATGAGGTATCCACCGGGCGCAAAGCTTCCTGACCGCTAAATGTTCGTGTAGGATTTTGTGCACTTGACTCATACCGATGCCTAAGCTTGTCCGAATCTGCTGATAGGTCACTCTTTTGTCAGTCTCTATCATACGCCGCACAACACAGATGTTATCTTCAGTCGTCGCCGTAGAAGGCCGTCCCTCACGTAAATCATCAGTGAGATTAGTGCGACCACGTTTAAACTCATTAAACCAGTTGTAAACAGTCGCACGAGATGGGGCTTCATCGTGAAAGGCCAATCGTAGTCTATCATAACTTTCTTGTTGACTTAAATGACATCGAAAGTCATAAAAAATCATTGCACGAAAATTTTCTCGTGTTAAATTCATGTTGACGTGACACAGACAATTTTCAATTTGCCGCCAAATCGTAAAACAAATGACAAATGAATGAAGTATATACTCAGTAATATTGGCAAAGAGTTCTATTTTCAAATTATAGAATTATTTTTTTATTATATTGTTTATAAGTGGCCAGTTCTAAGAACTTTCAGTTTGACCCTCGTATACAGTTAATTAAAGAAGAAAAAGTAAGGGACAGAAGAGATTGGAATGAAAAAGGACGGAATATTTTTTGTGGAATAATATCATAATGTAGGTATCCTAAGGCAAGGGCCAGCGAAGGCAGTTGATCGAAGTCGCCAATATTGGCGACTTTTAACTGGAATTAATTTACGTAAGCGTACTAGGATTCTGGACGTTTATATATAATCTAAGTGAAAAAGTTACACTTCCTATTGCTATTTGCTAGTGACATTTAACAATTCTTGACAGTTTCATTGTAGTCTTCGATGAGTGAGGAGTTAATAAAGCGGTCTGCCTATAGACCTCAGACTACTTATAGACGCTGCCAGATGTCATTGTTATTGAAGCAACCATAGATGAATATAATACCTACCTAGGCAGAAACCTGTCGAAAAAAGCGCGGGAAACCTTCAAACTTGGCGAGCGCCAATTCTTTTTCGGAAAATTGAAATTTTTTAATTAATTGTACCTACATAGTGGTCGGGAAAGTGGTGTTGTAGTCTATTGTTTCTATTTAATGTATATGTATATATATAAATATATATATATATACATACACGTACACTAACATATATATATATATATATATATATATATATATATATATATATATATATGTTAGTGTACGGCCCATCTCTCTCGGTAAGTTTTTATAGATTTTAATTATGGAGGAGCCCCCCACCCGGGAGGCACAGTCCCCTTGGCTGGATATTTTGTTATGATAAACGACGGATCAGTAATGGATATTTACACGTCCCTCACACCAGTTTCTGTTGCGAATATTGATCAAGGTCTTGTCATAAGCAACAAACGAAGGAGGAAACATTTAAAAAATAGCAATCATAGCCAAGTTGATTCTATACTTATTTCTAATGAGACCGTCACAAAAATATTGGTACAGAAAGTCAAAACAAAAATTCTGGTGATATATCTAAAAGTAAGCACAAGTTTCACCCCAATAGGCAGGAGTCAATATGACGGCACAGATAGCGCTCCATACATAGTCCGAGTGCAGAGGGAACAATCGTCACCCAATGATGGCTCTACTCTACACCCTATTACTTTTGGGAGATTCTTAAAAAAAATACAACATTAGGAATATAATAGACGGAAGTGTTAAACAGATAGGGCGTAATAGAATAACCCTTTCTTTCTCCAACTACAATGATGCAAAATCATTTATCAATCATAATAGTTTAGCTAGTGACAATTTGAGAGCATTTATACCAATTTTTAGTATTACACGCATGGGATTAGTTCGGGGAGTGCCTGTCGAATGGTCCCCTGAAGAAATCATTGAAAACGCGAATGTACCACCAGGGTGTGGCAAATTATAAAAATTCGGCGCCTTAATTACAAAGTAAATGTTGGTGGTTCGCCTACCTGGAAACAATCACAAACTGTAGTTATAACCTTTGATGGTAGAAACCTTCCTAACCGAATCTTTATTTGCTATAATGCACTTACTGTAGAACTTTACTCCTTCCCGAAAATACAATGTTTTAGTTGCTGTAGGTACGGCCACACTAAAACACAATGTCGAGCAAAGCCCCGATGTTATAAATGCGGACAAGATCATACAGCAGACACATGTAATACGGAGGAAGATTGCGCTGTCTGTTGCCATTGTACAGGTCATCACTATGCAACTAGCAAATCATGCCCAGAATTCATTCGTCAAAAAAGCATTAAGTTATCTATGTCAGAAAATGTGTATCCTATTCAGAAGCATCTAAGTTACACCCGCCTGTAGGTAAATCTTATGCAGAAACATTGAGCGCAACCAAACCTATATCGCAAACCAGACTTTCTATAACTCCCCATCTCCTACAAGAACGTCGTATAAAAAGTTGTTTTACCTAAACCTCGGTCATCGTACACAGCGCCTCGATGTGCTCGATGCCACGATGGGTATGGTGGTGTTGCCCTACTCATCAAAAATTCTTTTACTTTACTCCTCTCTCCTTCCCCGCACATGAACAAAGTTTTTTTATGAGCAAAGGTAGAAAACATATATTTTATTTCAGTATATATTCCTAATCCTTCTTCTATCGTACCTACTGCAAGAACTTAATAACATCATATTTAATCTCACAAAACCTTTTATAAATACTAGGTGATTTCAACTGCCAACACCAGACATGGGGTAGTTCGACTTCAAATTGTTATGAAAATGTGTTACTTGTGTGTAAATTATAGACGGACAAAATCTTTGTGTGCTAAATAACGGAGCACCTACGAAGAAATAATTGTTCTTCGTAGCGGAGCACCAACACGTAGAACCAACCCTAACGAAGGTCACAGCGTGGTGGACTTGTCTATATGCACACCAAATTTAGCGATTAAGTCACAATGGAGTATACTACCACATGCCTATGTAATGGCAGTGATCATTTCCCAATCATTATTAGTATGTCAGATAAAAGCAAAAAAAAACGTTTTCACAGCCTTTAAGGCCAAAACCCCGTCTAAAATATAGATTAATGGATGCTGATTGGGAAACGTATAGTAAACATGTAGAAAATAGAATTTTATCATTACCACAACCAACTGTCTGTAAAGAAATGAGATGCTGAAGAATTAACGAATATTATAATACTTACGCTAATGAAACTTTTCCATTGAAAAATGGCATTTTAGATCGCATCTGTTCGCCTGCTTGGTGGGACGAAGAATGTTCCGATGCCACAAAGAAAAGAAAACATGCTGAAGACGACTATAATAGTAATATGTTATATAATATATAAATATATTATATAACTCACTGTTCCATCTTATCAGTGATGAATTTGGCAAAGTGTTTGTACCAAAAACAATATCTGTTGGTAATCGTGCTAAGTTTAGTGAATGGGCAACTCCAGGAATTTATAAAAGTAGGCAAAAGTTATACGAATTGTACCATGAAAAATCGCATAATCATAACCCTGTATTTTTGGAATATGTCAAACGCTATTCTAAGTTATTTAAACGAGCCTGTTCCTCAGCAAAATCTATTTATTTAAGAAATAAGATCAAAATTTCTGTTAATAAAATAAAAATGACGTGGAACATTATAAACAGTGAAACTGGTAGAATAGTACAGTGCGTAATCGAGACTTTAATTTAAAAATTAATAATAAAGATGTAAGAGCAGATTTGGAGGTAGCGGCCGAGTTTGAGAAATTTTTCACTAATATTCCTTCTTTAACAACCAAAACTCTAAAATCTTCCTCCATTTCTGCCGAAATCTTACTTAAACAAAGTGTAACTGAATGTGACACAACTTTTAAATTTTCAGTAGTTAATTGCAAAGATATTGTAAGCAGTTTCAAAAGTCTAAATGCAAAAAAAAACGGCAGACCTATGGGGTCTTTCTGTGAAGACCGTTTCTTCAATTATAGATGTCATTGCACCCAATCTAGCAGCTGTGTTTAATAGTTGTGTTGCAAGTGGTGTATTTCCTGACCTAATGAAGCACAGTAAAGTGGTTCCTTTATTCAAATCTGGTAGTACTACTGATCCAACAAATTTTCGGCCTATTTCTGTACTACCTACGCTAAGTAAGATTTTCGAAAAAATCATATTACATCAATTAGAAACTCATTTTAGTGCAAACAAAATTTTCCATAAAAATCAATTTGGGTTTACAAGGAATCGCTCTACTATAGACGCAGGTATAGAACTAATAAAAGATGTGTTTGATGCCTGGGAGAACTCTCAAGATGCCTTAGGTGTTTTTTGTGACTTATCTAAGGCATTTGACTGCGTCCGACATGATATACTTGTCAGGAAATTACAACACTACGGTATTAGGAACATGGCTCTCAACCTTTTGACTTCATATTTAAATGGTAGAATTCAAAGGGTTGACATAAATGGTAAAAAATCGCCCGGCTCTATAATCTCAATGGGCGTTCCACAAGGTTTAATACTAGGGCCGTTCTTGTTTTTAATCTATATTAATGACTTACCTTATTATGTAGAGAAGAATCACGAGATTGTATTGTTTGCAGATGACACATCACTGTTATTTAAAATTAAAAGGCAGTTATTAAACTATGACGATGTTAACAATGCATTAGCTAAAGTTGTGAATTGGTTCAATACAAATAATCTTCTTCTCAATGAGAAGAAAACTAATTGTATAAAGTTCTCGACACCAAATGTGAGACAAGTAGAATCCAATATACAATTGAATGGAACAGGGTAGGACCTTGTGGAGTCAACAGTCTTTTTAGGAATTACTATAGACGCCAAATTGCAATGGGGTCCCCACATTAAAAAATTGTCTAGTAGGCTCAGTTCAGCAGCTTATGCTGTTAAAAAAATTAGACTATTAACTGATGTAGACACAGCTAGAATAGTTTATTTTAGTTATTTCCATAGCGTTATGACTTATGGCATACTGCTCTGGGGATGTTCTGCAGATATTAATTCTATTTTTATACTGCAAAAAAGGGCTATACGAGCGATCTACAGTTTGGCTCCTAGAGTTTCCCTTAGACAGAAATTTAAAGACATAAACATTCTAACTGTTGTCTCTCAGTTTATCTATGAAAATCTAATGTATGTAAAGAAAAACATTAGCAGTTTTGATAAAAGGAGTGATGCTCATTCCATCAACACGCGAAATAAGCACAAGCTATCCGTACATGTAACGCGTCTCCACAGAATAAGTCATTCTTTTATGGGACAATGTATACGATTCTATAATAAAGTTCCCAATGTTATCCGAGATTTGCCTATTAATAAGTTTAAAATTACTATTAAAACGGAACTCTGTCAAAAAGGTTATTACAAAATTTCGGATTACTTGGAGGATAAAACAGCTTGGGACTGATCACTCCAGGATCTATCTACTCGTGTACTAAGATGTCAAAGTGTAGCGTGTCTTGCCATACTGATACCATTATTATGTTCTCTTTTGTAAGGCAACACACTGGAGCTAATATTTGTAGTACCTAAGTAAAAACATTGTAAAATCATCTATATAAAAAGAATGGCCCCGAGTTTCTTGCCGCTTCTTCTCGGTTGGCTCTATGTATTTTGGAACGCGGCGGTAGGCTTTAATGTACATTATAATGAAAAATTGACGTTCATAAGTGCGTCTTTGATGCCTAAATTGAATAAATGATTTTGACTTTGACTTTGACTTTGACTATGACATCTGAAAATTTTCAAATCTTGGCAAATGTTGTTGCAGACACAAAAAAAACTCGTTTCTTAGGTTGGAGTAGTTATTTGTGCTTCGATATCTCCGACTACTCCACCGTCAACAGTATGACAGAAAATTAGGAAGTTTAAATCTGCATCCAATAGTCAAACATATTTTCTTCCTAACCAAATGTCTGATACATTTTTAGACTACTTAGCACCGCCACATGTCCCCTATGAAATATATTGTTATAGGCAATGTAATATCAAAAATAGCTGAACTGCTAGTGAAGAATCGCATTGAACCGAACAATCTTTTACCTGATACTCAATACGGTTTTAGAAAAGGTAGGAGTACAATCGATAGCGCTAGTATTTTAGTAACAGATATAATTTAATAACAGCTAGTCCAGTCTAGACGTAAACAACTGGAAGCAATGTTGCTTTATGACCTATGTCACAATAGATATGATTGTATACCTATCATTAGTAAGATATGTTATAAAATACCTACTAGAACGCACTGCCGTAAACCTTCACAATTGTTTGCAACCTTCCGTTGCCGCACTAACGCTGGTAAGCGTTCTCCGCTATATCGGCTGGTACAACTGTATATCACAAATTTAAATAATATTGATATTGCGGCAACGCGACCTAGTATGTTTAAGAATAAAATTATACAACTTCTAGAATAGATAGTACTACCACCTATCGCATTATGTACCTAAAGTTAATACTTTTTAAATAATCCGTGGTAAACGGTGCTGATACCATAGTTAGTACTATGTTAAATTTAAGTTTTATTAGGCTTAAGCTTTTACTGTGTTATTGTTTGTTTACCCCTATAAATTAAAAAAAAACAGATCTATCACACAATAAATCAGTTAAGTACAGCTTTATTCCTAGATATAAAATTGGCATATGACAGTGTGATATTACCAATGCTCAAAAATAAATTAACCAAATTAAAGGTGCCTATTATGCTCACAAACTTTATCATTAATATGTTGAGCAACAACAAATAACAAAAAGCTCCAAGGGTGGAACTGTTAAAGAGCATAACACCGGTAGTAGCGCTCTAATGAAACCGCAGCACACCTCTCGACACCCTTTAGCCATCCACACCAACGTCGCCCCTTTTGTCACCATTGATGGTGGCCCTTATGTTGGCCCGTTTAGTGGGTGGCAAGTCACCACCTGGCTAAATGTTTTAATATGAGACTGAAATGGGCAGGTGCCGTAGTCTCGTCCATAGTCTTATATCTCCCTTATCATTTATAAGTTAAAGCACTAACTGCCTGCTTTGGCGATCTCAAACATTGAAATTTATAGACGGAAAAATTATTCACATCCTCGGACGGGATTCAAACCCGCGTCTTCTGACTCTCAGTGTCTAAGTATTTTTCTAAATAATGCTTCTTTCGGTTGGATAGTACCTACTGTCAAAGCTGTTCAATAGATGTCGCTCCGTCCCGTAAGACTGTTTAAAGTCAGATACAGAGTTAAAATTCGATGCTCGGACCCGAACCTCGGTGGCCTAGTTGGTCAATGGCGTCTAACACGGAGAGTCAGAAGACGCGGGTTCGAATCCCGTCCGAGGATGTGAATTTTTCACTCTATAAATTATATGTATATGCTTTAAAAAGTAACACTATAATAATTCAGATCACAAAGGTTTCCAAGTTCTCTGAGGCACATGATTGTAAGATTATTAGACCACGATAAGGCTTTCAGACAATATTTTGTAGCTAAATGTCGACGTCTTACATACAGAGGAGGAATGCACGTTTCGCTCTCCATTACATGAATAGGGTTTGATTTTATGAACCCTCATATAATACGAAGAGCTATATTTTGAATTATATCTTATTTAGCTACATTTGCCTTTGCTGCATTATCTTAAAGAAAGCATGCGAAATCCATTTTACTTCGAATCAAGGAGATGTACAAGGTTCGGAGATGCTTAGGGTGTATGCCCCAATTTGAACCTGACAAAACTTTTAATAACTTAATACTCTTCAATGCTTTGCCCTGTGTCTCTTTAATATGTCGATTCCAACTTAATGATTTGTCTAACCAAATACCTAAATATTTACCATACTCTACAGATGTGATATTGTTGCCATTTACTCTTAATGTGACTTGTGTTCATTTTCTTCCCCTACTAAAATGCAAAATTTAGTCTTTTCTGATGAAATTTCTAATCCAATCTACATAAGCAAGTCTTCAGCGGTGTCCAAACCAAATTGTAATTTATTAATTCATATATTTATATTATTACCTTGACATTATAATACAAAATTATCCGCATAATATTGTAGAGTTTGAATAATTAATGCAGTGCATATGTTCGCAGTCATTATGTTTACAAGTAGAGGAGGCATTCGATCCATCTTGGGCCAAACCTTTGTTAGTCCATCTAACAAAATGGCCATTTTCATTGCCCCTTTTGTTATTTTTAAGTTTAGTATCGTTTCGATAGGAATATCCACAAATATTAAACACAACTTAGTACCCACGCATAACTGATCGAGAGCGACTAGCTGTTCTATCACGATATTATTATAGGCACTATCGATATCAAGGAAACGGGCTAGAGTAGGAATATTCTTTGAAAAACCAATTTGGATTTGTGCAGTCAACCTGACTAAGTCTACACATGACTGACTTTTACGAAAGCCTGACACTACAGGTGCAAGCATTCTGTTATGTTAAACGAACCATTCCAACCTCTTGGTTAAAATTGCATGAAAGATTTTACATAAGCATGACATCAAAGAAATTGGTCTGAATTTAGATGTAGAGTTCGGATTCGGTACCTAGGTGCTGTATGTAAACTCATCGGTCTGTGGCATCCACTGCATGCTAAGTACCTTGATCGCATCATAATCTGGGCTGATGTCAAAGTCCTTTGGCATTTCACATTGTTCACCTGGGAACCTTTCTGGAAGCTGACATGGTTGGATGTCCATCACTTACGGAGTTGGAAATCTACTCGCTTTGGGTGGTCGCTAGGGAATGCAATCTCGTCCATATTTTGCGAGACTGAGTCTCGTTCAATTTTTGTACGAGATCTCGCGAGATTGCGAGATTGAGCGGCGCAGCAAAATCGGTGTGTGTATCGTAGCGCGGTTGCGCGCGAACCGCTCTGCGCATGCTGTAGGCACTACTCGTGGCACAGCGCAGGGGCAGTAGGGGGCGCGGGACTTGGCGGGACGAGGCCCGGCTCGCTCACTCACTCACTGTCATCACTTTGCCGGCACGCGTGCGTTTGTTTACGTAATTATCTAGTTTTTGTTGAATTGAAGGGATTTTTGTGATTAACTGCTTATTTTAGTGTAACATTTAATGTAATATGGCATTGAACTATGTCGACAAACTCAAAAACAGTGTACAGTGAATACGGAAGTTCATTAGAAGTTTGGAAATATTGCTTAAGAGCCAATGATAGACTCAGTGCAAAGCGCAAGGTGTGTGGGAAGATTTTGAAAGCTAAAGACCGTTCTCCAAAAGGCTTACACACACACTTGAAGTCTATACATAACATTGATGAACAAAAGATAACTACAGATTTACATTAACCTTCGATGAGTGGACTTCCTCTAGAAATAGACGTTATACATGAACGTGAATGTCCACACATGCAAAGAAAATGAAGCCATATTTTGGAATTTAGGCTTGATCAGAATATACGGCAGTATGCCTGCCGAAACTGCAGTGGATCTTTTTTGAAGAACAGACTTTCAGAAGTTGAATTGTCTCTTGACGATGATGTAGTCAACATTACAACAGATGGGGCTAAGGTAATGATCAAATTAGGACGTTTAATTAATCTTCTACATCAGCTCTGCTATGCCCACGGCATTCAGTTGTCTATCATGGACGTTCTGTACCAAAACAAGATTTATCCTTGTCTGAAGACAATGACATTGATGAGATTACTTGACGTATCAGGAGAAGAAACCGAAATAAACTCCGATGACGAAGATGACATTTTTTACTCTTTTTTTCCAACAAGAGAGGTAGATCTGGATACAGAGTACGCGAGTATCATAGAAAAGGTCAGAAAACTGGTCAGGCTTTTTAAGAAATCGCCAATAAAAAACGATCTCCTCCAAGTTTACATTAACCAAGAATTTGGCAAAAACTTACAGCTACAATTAGATTGCAAAACACGCTGGTCAAGCCTTGCTGATATGATGTCGACATTTAATAAAGTTAAACTGTGTGTCAGCAAAGCATTGATCGAGTTAGGTCTTGACACTAATTCGGATTACTCTTTGAGTGCAGAAGAGTATACAGTTTTGACAAACTTAGACAGAGTATTTCAGCCTGTCAAACTCGCTGTGGAGGTCTTATGCCGTCGAGATTCTGACCTGGTTACTGCCGAAACGACTTTAAGATTTATGATACGCAAACTTGAAGAACTGACGACAACATTGACAAGAAAACTAGCAGAGTCATCGAGAAACCGCATAGCTGAGCGCCGAACTTGCTTGACATATTATTGTACACAGTATTGATATATTTGAGAGATTATGTCAAATATGAGGAAGATTTGGAAGAGTATGCGCGAGACGAAACGTTCAAAATGTCACAGAAAGTCAGTATCCGAAAAGAAATTAAAAAACTTATAGAGAGATTACACTGCAAGATGCAATACTACTATCATACACAGGAAAGCTCATCTGTTACAGAGCCACTCCCTTCAACATCAGCAGCTACTTGTAATGATGTTGTACTTGGCGAAAGCGAAGACGCTAATGATGATGTGCCCCTTTCTGTTCTGTCCACGGCTGGAAAAAGTATTTCCCTTCAAGAGGAGCTACAAGAATCGTTGACAGCATTGAAAAAGCCCAATCGTTCAACAAATTCTGCAAATTCATTGGAGATACTCATTAAAAAGAGATGAATTTGTATGAAGCTGGAGGGGTTAAAGGTGAACTCTTTCAGTTTGTACACAACTGTTTGTCGACTGTGGTTCCGACTAGTGTAGAGGCAGATGAAACCCTTGATATGCTGTGTTTTTTGAGAAGCCATTTTCAAAAATAACTTATCCTTTTAATAACACTGTCTAATAATAAGTGTTCTTTTTGTTTTATTTTGAGTTTTTTGTTCTTAACACTGCAGAAGGCTGATCTTTGTTATATTTCGAAGTGTTCTTTTTGTTTTGGTTTTTGTTCTTAATACTGCAGATGCAGAAGGCTGATTTTCAGTTTATATAATAAGAATAAGACTGACGAATATTATATTATAACGTAATATTGTGTTTTATTTTAAAATAAATGATTATAATATGCTAATTACATGTATGTTTTATTTTTATCTTATATATTGAAAATCAATAAACGGAATTAATAGTATTAGCGAATGTTTTTAGTAAAAATACCCAATTGGGCGAGATCTCGGAAATCTCGTAATACCGTAAAGCCAGTCTCGCGAGATCTCGGCTAGGTCTAAAATCTCGCGAGATTGCATTCCCTAGTGGTCGCAAGTGAGTAGGTTGATTAACTCAGTTTGTAAGTCCATGGCTTCGTGTACTGATTCATGGCCTGTGAGTACATCGTCGACGAAGGTTGACCGTGAGAGTACCTGTGCGGCCTTGGGGTTACCGATGAAGGTCGTCACATCAACTGCTGTATGGTACGATTGGCTAAAGAATGGGCTGAGACGCAGCCCGTATGTGACAATGACTAACGGCCGGTCCCAATAACCTATCTATCGTCGGTTTACCTTACTAGAGATAGATATTTGACACACAATCGAACTAGTCTAGTACTAGTTCTACTTAGATACTAGTCATTGAGATACAATCCAATAACTTAATACAGTGCAACCTTAATATAACGTACCTCAATATAACGACTTCCTCGATTCTCAGACAAAATAAAAAAGTCAAGACAGAATGTTGTGAACAGAGCAGTGAGGCCGGTTTTCTATAGATGTAATGCGTGAATCGGTGCTGCCATGATAATTTAAATTACCCCATAAAAATAACGTTATCAAATTATTCACGTTATAAATTTAATAAAGTTATAACGTTATTAGTTTTAATATAATAATAGGGTTCCTACATTAGGTGTCGGTAAAAAGTAGTGGCATTGGGTAGTGAAAGAGAAAAGACAAAGAGTTTCAGAAATAAAATTACTCGGTGTAACTGCTAGTTTTATTTAAAAACCTTTATGCTGTATTATTTTTTTGTACACTTGTCGTTTACTTTGCACTGATTTAGAAATACTTTCTAATTTAGCAATATGGTGGAATCTAATGTTTAAATATTTCTCAATTACACACCGTATTAAATTAAGTTTATGTTCCTGCCCAACATATTCATGTTTTGACTCTAAATTGATAAAAATCTGATTGTTTCCAATGAATTTCTTTAATATGTTCAAGACTATAGTTTGGTGTTGATTTTCTGCGGTTATTGCAATATTTTCATTCAATAATTTTCGAACAACTGCTTCACAAGTGACACAAATGTCAAAAAGATCCTTAGACGGGAAGCGAAAACCGCCTTTGTTTTTTAAACTAATGAGCTTGTGAAAATAAAGATTCTCATCAGTCTGCAAGGCATCTTAACATTTAGAGCATTTTATGGTTTTAACAAGATAGTGCACTGTACTTCCAGATATGTAACCAATTATTATTTTTCTGTAGTCACCATAATATGAATTGTCATGTAAACAACTGGCCCAATCAAATGATTCATTAACAATTTCATTAAGAAGTTGCAACGAAGAATTTTCAATGGTTTCTTCTTCTTCTTCGTTTCTATACGACGATGAAGTGCTATTTATAATTTTAGTTGTTGAAGTGCAATTAAGTATTGCTATGTGTTCTAAAGGAATACAATTACTTTTTGCAAGACATTTTAATTCTAAATGACATAGTATTTTTTGTAGCTTGTTTGTAAACTGTCTTACGTTAGGGTTATCGTTGAACCCTCCATGCATCCTAATAGACGTAAATAGAATCTCCAAATGATCCTGGCATAATTTATAAGTAGATAAAAAACAGCCTTTTTTCATATTCTATGTACTTCGTATAAAGCGCTTTGAAACTTTCAATATTTATTAATGTACCTATGAATCCTGGTTTGCATTTTTCTTCTACTGGTTTATAAAATCGCGTGATGACAAAGACTGGTCGACCATCTCGTATAACTTTCCGCATACTAACTACACACAACAACATTCAATATAGATACACCCTAAAAACAAAAGACTTCAATAGAAATATGGTTTATTTTTACAAAAATACATAACCGCCTTCAATATGTACGAAATTGAAAATTCAGTGTGAAATTAATGCGAGTCCATATTAAAGGTATCAGGTTTCCAACAAAAAAAATAATTGTTCAAATTGGTTTATAAATAACGGACTTATGAGGTAACAAGTATTTAAAACAATAGAACCTAATTGCGAACCTACTCCTTTTAAATGTCGGTTGAAAATAAACTAAAAATAAAAAAAAAGAATTGCCTATTTTTTTTAATTTGCTTTCAAACGACGGAACCGGTTTTGTATAAAGATATTGCGTCGAGTGTCATACAATATTATATTTAAAGAAAAGTCTAATTGAGAACCTACTTCTTTTTTGAAGTCGGTTATAACACGTTGATAAACTATTATAAAAACGTACCCGTATTAACGTAACATATATATACTTAATATTAAGATTACCCAATAATAGGGTAAACCTTACAGGCTTTACCATGGCAACACTTTCTATGTTCCAAGCAATAACCTTTATTTTTATTTATTTAAAATATTGCTTTCCAAGTTACTTACGTGTGAAATGTGATTCCATCCTTCTTTTTATATTTTGATGTTTGTTTTAACACCGTTTCACGACACAATTCGGCATTTTGACTGGTAAATTTGTTGATTTAGTTTACGTGTTGCTTCCACGCGCAGCGATAGTTCGACTGACGAGTCAATGCGTAGTTTCGTTGTGCGTGTGTGTGTGTGTAATTGTGTATGTACACGGCGAGGCGTAGTTTTACCGGCTTCACTTTTCTGTTCACAACATTCTGTCTTGACTTTTTTATTTGTTCTGAGCCTCGATTTAACAAATTCTTCGTAATCCCCTTGAATTGTCCATAAGAGTCAATATAAAATATACTTACCTACCTTTACATTGCGAACATTCTTTGCGTACAACCTCTTTATAACGAATTTTCAACTATCAAGAAAAAGTATTCATACCTCTAATTAACGAATTTTGCCAACCCAAAACCTTTATATAAAGTTTCCACCAATAATATAACTCTTAATCTTATAATGTGATTCATGTCTCGACATGTTTCGACACGCTTTTGTTTGTACAGTAATCATTGTTGTTTTGATGGAAAGTAATGTAAACACCTCTGCTCGTCACTATTGTTAAAGATTTAAGTTAAAATGGCTCAGAAACGTAAAAGGTGTTCCTTACCTCTTTATAACGAATTTTAGACCAATCTAACCTCAACATAACAAACCTCAGTTCAACGAATTACTTGATATTACGAATATTTTCTTGTTCCCCTCCGATTTGTTATATCGAGGTTGCACTGTATATTGGAAGTTGGTATAAAATTTTTCAAATTGTACTTGTGTAATATCTAGAAAACCCTAGTACTTGCAACAGTGCGCGTAGTAAATCTCAGAAACGATGACGTCATTGATAAATAGTTACTGTTTTGTAAAATGTAGTAAAAACCTAGTAATATCTAATGAGGACCTAGTTATTTTAGTAACTTAGTTTTTTAAGATCTAGTTAAGCCCTAGTTCTTTCAATATCCTACTATTGTAATATCAAATGAGTTTTAGGGGATTTTTTGGGGTTTAATAATGAAAGATGCAGTTTTGTACTAAAGATCTCCTTTGTTTTTTGGAAATGTAACACAA
Source organism: Selenia dentaria (assembly GCA_917880725.1). Classification (NCBI taxonomy): domain Eukaryota; kingdom Metazoa; phylum Arthropoda; class Insecta; order Lepidoptera; family Geometridae; genus Selenia; species Selenia dentaria. Next base: position 4,769,783 of record OU862893.1, on the reverse strand, counting down.
ACTAGGTAGGTATGTATTATTGATGAAAACATTAAATTAAACTTAATTTTAAAGAATAATCAATATTCTTTTGGTTATCATTGCTTTCAATTAGTTTTTGTTATTATATTGTATATTTTTCACACACCAATCCTCATTCACCTGAAATATTTTATGTCAAATAGACTAAGTACTACAATAATTTAGTGTAATCAACAAAGTTGGGTAAGTACTCGAATTTAATCACATACTAAAATAAAACAACGTTTTGTGGCACTTCTAAGTTAAATACAGAAACAATATACATAACAATCCAAGTAATTTCTCCTAAAACATTAAATTATTTAAAACATTTTTAAAATTATGATTAGCCAATCATACATTGACGTAGAACTAGTATATACAAAGTGCTCTGTGAGTAGAACATTGCAAATATTTACTTACATACCTATATTTGTTTACAAAAGTAGCAACAGTATATTTTCTACAATCGGTGAGTACCTACCTATTTACTTGTAATTAATTAGTCTGCCAATCACCAAAAGTACTATGCTCCGTATTGAAACATTTATTTTGGCTAGGTGACTTACTAATCAATTCTTAATACTAAAGACTGTTTAACATATTACAATGCAGTTAGTATTCACAATCAAGCTTAGTTTTTTCTGGTTACAGTTTGTTATAATATTGCGAAAGACCTTTGATTATTTTGCTATCTAAAATAAGTTTCTTACTTGTTTGAGGTCTCGAGTTGTGAGACGCAATCTCTGGCATGGAATCAATATGTTTTAATGTCCTCTACCATTATTAGATCATTTGTTTTTCTATTTGTATGTCGTTATCGTTATTTTTCTATAAAACACAGACTGTCTGAATTTTTCTTGACTGCTCTCAAATGTCGGTCACTCACATCTAAAGTATTCATAAAATATTTCTTGCATAGGTACGTGGATTTTTATTCTATTCACAGGAAAGTGAATTTTTTTCTAGGTCTTGCAACCTTGGATTATATACTGGGTTCTGTTTCCATCATGCATGATAGAACATAAACACGTAGTAGATCCATATTATTTATTCGCCAATAATTGTCAAATAAATGTACTTATACAGTAACACAATCCCTCTGTACTAGGAACAGGAACTTATTTCTTCGATATTTATCAGGGATACTTATAATTCCCCTCTGTTTCTGAGCCTTTTAATCCATCGCGTGTCGCGCGTACACGATGTGTACGTTTAAAAAGTGCTAAGCCCTGTCGCGCGAACACAAATTGTACCCATACATATTTTTAGACCTCGAGTTTGTATCAAATTTTATCAGATCCAATATATTCCACCGGTATAAACTTGCTTTTAGTTGGTCAAACTATTCAAGAGTAGTATTTTTTATTTCGACTTTCATGCATAGTTCAGAATTAAACCGAAAAACACTAGACACTGGACGTGTTACTGAAGTAGTAGATGTATAGTTAAGTGAAAGCAAAGCAAAAATTTGTGAAAACTTCTTTAGGCATGTTGACCATTTTTTCGGTGAACAAAAATCATAGATTTCGTGTCACCGTCACTGAACGCTTTAAGTTACTTAGTTTTACTTCTATCGACAGTCTCCGAAGACTGTCCCGCATTTTTTTCCCTATATACCTGTATGAAACCTTGCACGTTTTCTAGACTCTTTTAGGGGTGTTATTAGACTTTAGAATAACCTGCCGCATAAACAAATGTGTTTTTTGAATATTAGATGAATAAATTAAAAAACAGACCTAAGCACAACAATGTCTAAAAAACTTACATTTAATCATGTATAGGCCTAAATGTTAGTACTTAAGTCCTTAGTGCGGATAACATGTTCAGTACAAAAATGACCTAATTAATTTTAGGGTGAAACCACAAGCTCTGTTTTTATTTGCAAGGTGAATCAATACAACCTGGGTCACTTTACGATTGAATTGCTAATATAGAATGTACCGCAATTTTGTATAAGGTAGTGACGCACTAAGGTTTATGTCACTGCTGAAGTTACTGCGCAGCGTCTTATTTCAACCACTTGTAACGCAATACTAAATACGTCACTCTCCTAATGACGAAATATTCGTTGTGCACAATTAAGAAAGATACACCAGTTTGCGTATTTCTTTTTCCAGCCTAGATAGGCCAGTTTCTGATTTACTAGCCGATAGCGCGTGCTTTTTTAAGTCTCTCTGTGTACTTAACTCAATTTACTAAAATTTCGACTTCGGTCACTACTCGACTCAAGGTGCGATATGTTTAGCAGTACTTAGACGTTTTCCGGATAATAATGATGAATAAATTTTTGTTAGAATTATGGATGACTACCAGCTGATCTCGGATGACATTAATTTGATGAAAGCCCTTACGTTTTAGAGATTTTAGTTAGAGGCATCGGCAGGTCTGCGCTTTTATTTGATGTGCAGTGTTTGATTTGGCATAACTTTTTTTTTAACTCTGTGCTTTGATGCCCTAAGCGTCATGTTGACGCCTACGCCATTAAGCTGGTAATTAACAGCTCTGGAAGGCACCAATAATTTATGAATAAATTTAATTTTATACCATTACAAATAACTAAGAGAGCGAAGGCGAGCATTTTAATAGTAATAAATAAATTACTATAGCAATGGTGGTACATAATTAGATCGTCATCCGAACTCGAACGACGTTCGGATACCTACTATATTTATTATAACGCTAATGACCCGATTATTTAATAGTTATCACAAGGTCATTTCAACTTAGTGAATATAAAATTCTATACACACAACAATTGGCCGAACGAAACTCGTTATCTCGTGCGAGGGAGATAACAAACCGGCCAACCAACATCTACGTTCAGTCAGAATCAGAAATACAGAAACCAAACCAGTCGGTTAACAATTCGCGTCGTCGACGCACAAGCTCGCGCTTTGCTCAAAAATAGAATACAAAAACAATGAACTCATTACGTCGCGTTGGCAGTAAGGTTCGCAGCGTGTAATATATTCTCTTTGGTGTGAAGTGAATTGCAAATGTTATGAAAAGTAAAACATTCGATTTTCAAATTTGGCGCGGTTTCGCAGATTCTGGAGCAATGGCGAGCACCGGTGACTGTCGCTGCCAAGCAGAAATACAGCTCGGAGGCAACTCCTCGACCTTTGACCTTGCTGACTGAAGATGAACTGGCTATGAAAGAAACAAGTGCGTACATAAATGTTTTTAATTACAACCACCTAGGTATTCACCTACTATACTAAGACCTACCTAGGTAGGTACTTGAGCACTGAGGTTTAAGTTTGCGATAATGACGGCTAGTCTTTTACACATATGAACAAATTATAGCATACAACAAGCGTGATATCTTCCAGCACAACTAAGTATAAATAATTTAAATACACTTATTGCCGAGAATAATAGCTTTTGACTAAACATTGCTATCGCCATAATGTATGGTTTTGAGAAGATAGGGGAACCTAACCTTTTGTGCTCATTTCGAAACAAAACAAGTGCTACAGTTACAGAGGCCGTAGCACAAACAATTTGCAAAAAGTGTTCGTCAACATAATCGCTTTCGACAGCGAGTACGCCAATCACAAGCTTAATAGGTAGGCGAGATCGAGTATCGACTATAGATGACATTTATGTTGCCAACTCATGGTAGAGGTAGGTACTGGACAGCCCCGCAGAATACGAGACGGTTGGCCGCCTTATGTCTAGGTCAAACAAAACAATATCTACCATTTAATTCTTAATTAAGTTTTGGCTTTACAAGTAAGAGCCAAAGGCTAGAACATACATGTAATTATCATATATAAGCAGCTGGTACGAGACAATGGCATAGCACTGCATATTATGTTTTGATGTAATGAATGAAAGTTTTATTTGCTTGAATACAGGTACATTAGGTCTTAGGCTATTATGTCTTGAATCACTGTACTCGACTAATTTGTCGTGCAAATGTTTATTTTGGCTATCTAATTGATAATTATGTCTTACGTAGTATTATCATGCATTAACATAAAACGTATAAAATAAAATAAGTCAAATTAACATAAGATTATAGAAATTCAAAAATGAAAATTCTAATAAGTACAATACATAATAATTAGCAATTAATTTAACAACATAATTTAAGACTTGAAATTGTATTTAAAGTATTCATATATAGAATAAAAACATCTGTCGCAGAGCCATGTATATATTTATATACGTATAAGTAATCTTACATCAGCAATGTAACTGAGTAGGTTAAGTACTTAGCTATGTACAGTAATTTGATAAGTAATTGGACGATAATAACACAGTCTAATGTGATAATAACGTCAGTGTTGTTTATATGAATACTCAAGTTGTAAATAAATGTAAACTAAACCTAGTGACTCTGTGAGCAGAGACCTCGCGAGTATGACTTGGCATAGCTTAAACTGAATAAGTAATCACCGCGCACCTTCAAACTAAAATCGCAAAACGTTCAATAACTGTATTGACAAAAAATATCTTAATTAAAGAACCTGCACACGACATTTCACGTGCGACCAGAGGCTGTAGCACAAATAATTTGCGAAACATTTTACTGTGCACGGCGCACTACTAAATGACTCCGTTGTTTTTTAATTAAATGTTATTTGTAACTAGCCGCTCTCCGCGGTTTCACCCGCGCGGTGATGGACGATGATGATGATGAATCTTAAATAGCCTATGTTACTCAGGGTGAATGTAGCTTTCCAATGGTGAAAGATTGTTTTTAATCGGTCATGTACTTTTTGAGCCGATTGGTTACAAACATACATACAAATCTTTCCTCTTTATAATATTATTATAGAATATAGTATAGACAAATATTTTAAGTGATTATTATACTAAACTTTATTAGTTCTAGGATTTTTTTTATTTTAAACGTTTTTATTAAAAACAAGAAAATACCTACTTTTATTTTCTATTGGTTCATCAAAGTGACTCCCTCTCGCCTGATGGAAAGAGAAGGTGGAATCAAGAAGTAATGACCATTAATGCAGCCGTAAGGTGAAATCGGCACCCCTATGGTGACCTGACATATGCTTTTTCACGCCCCGCTTGAAAGACCCAGGGTCATAACTGCAAGGAAATACGTACGCCGGCAAAGCATTCCACATACTTACACGACAGAGGTAGGAACTGCCGAACTTTTTGGTTCGTGGTAAGAAGTTTTGAACAATATAAGGATGCAATGCTAGGTCGGAACGAGTAGTTCGGGATCGGACTGGTGAGGAAGGAATAAGATTAAACAGCTCTTCAGAACATTCACCATGAAACAACCGGTAAAAAACGCTTAGAGACGCTATAGTTCTACGCATTTGTAGGGGTTCTAGGTGTCGGTGTCTCCAATAATAGGGACAAAAATAAGTATTACCACGCTACTGGCCCCAAATTGATTTATTTCTATTTTTACATATTGCAGCAAGCGGTTATTCATATACACATAACAAGGCGTTCTCAATAATCCAATAGTAGAACAGCGACAAACATGATATGTTGATAACGTTTTAAAACCCAATTACAATAGTACTTAGCAACAGTTCAGATAAACGCAGATACGGTAATGTGAATGTGTGAGCTGATAACAAACGTTAAAATAGCGATAAGGCACGTATAATAAAAAAAATAAGATAAGTTAGTAGGTACTTATGCGAATTCGATTGAATGTCGGTCTTAACTTGAAAATTATCAAGGTACTTAAAGATAGTTTTGAAGTTTTATGACAAGTTGAGTAGGTAAGTAAGGTACACTGATAATATACTTAACTTGCCCCTGAGGGTGCTATCAGACAGCGAGCGGTCATGCGTTCACGCGGTCATGCGTTCACGCGGTCAGTTTTGGGTTCGTTGTGTTGTATTACGTTACAATTACATAGATATAACCCCAGTCTACCCACAGTTGACACGGTCAGAACGGTGTTTGGGTATATCTGTGTAACGTAATACAACACAACGAACGCAAAACTGACCACGTGAACGCTTGAACGCGTGACCGCTCTCTGTACAGCCGTGTGATTCTCTAATGATTCGTCGAGCTCACCGGTGTCGAAAACTTTATGAGATATCGCATGGATATCGCCCTTGTACATAAGGTTGTTTTTTTTCAACATTCAACATTTCTTGTCATCTCGTCATTTGTTTCACGGATGTTGTCAAAGATGCAACGATGTTTGCTCTTAGATAATCGCATGGCAGTCTCCATAGCATTTGTTTTGTTGGTACATAAACCACAAAAAAATTGTATTTCAAAATAACAGCTTTTTAATAAATGCATTTGAAAGTATATTACTTATGTACAGTACTTAAAACAAAGTCATATTTTTTGTCTGTCTGTCTGTTCCGGTTAATCTCCGAAACAGCTGGACTTATTTTGACGGCGCTTCCTGCTGTTGTAAGGAGTAACTTAGGAGCGCAATCAGTATCGTTCATTTAATTCAAAAACTCATACCTACATACGTAAGTGAACTGCAAGTTAACATTTCATAACAAAAATGTAATAATTGATGAGTATTTTATTTATTTTATTTTTATAATCATAGGAAAACTTACAGCCTATATACATTGTAGGTCAAAACAACATTCTTGTGAACAAACTGGGCCAATTACAAGTTTTCACATCTAGGTATACATTACTAATATGATTGCGTAGCAGTATAATAAGCAGTGTAATACTAAGTTGTAGACACAAAGACTTAGATTGGAAAAGAGAAGTTAAGTTTGAGAACCAAAAAATTCAAGAGCCAAGTGCTTTCGCATAGATCGCACACTGTCGAAGAAATTATTTTGTAAATATTTGTTAGCAAATGTTAAAGTTCTTATAAAAAAAGTATTCTTTATGTAATTAGTCTTAAAAGAGGGGATAGCAAAAAGAGGGGTATGTCTTGTACTTATCAATGATGGCGTTCGAAGCAGTATTTTGCTGAGTAGTTCAGCATTGTCAACTTTTGTATGTATGATATTTAAAAAGTATGATATATCAGCTATAGTTCGTCTTGTTTCAAGCGGGAGCAGGTGATGACGTATGATTTAGACTGTATATTTATAAATAAGTACATACCGTTTAATGTTAAATTAAAAAAACGACTGCTCCATGCTTAGAGATTTTATAAGGCTATCACTTGTGTCAGCTCCAGTCATCAATTTACTAACAGTTACTTACTGAAGTTGTCAAAACTTACATTGAGCGGCCATTTTTCAAGATTTCAATCAACATTTGATTGTGGAGATACGTAATTGCCCTGCGGGGCACAGACCATTATATATACTGCGGGGCACGACGTCTTAAAGACGGCAGAAGGGGCCGTAATCCACCACGTGGGTCTAGTGCAGGGTAGTAGTGGATCGGATATGCTAGTGTCGAAGTTCTCCAATATAATAGTAACGACTGCTATGCTAAACATACCTGCATCCTGTATTTGAGTTTGTACGTAGGAAGTAATCTCTTGAATTATTAAACCGATTTTGCGAATTCTTTCACCAGTAGAAAGCTATATTATTTCTGAGTGACACAGACTATATTTCATTCATCATCATCATAATCGTCCTTCCACGCGAGTGAAACCGCTGGGCGCAGCTGGGTAACAATAATATAGTTGTTCTCATATTATATCGGTTCTGCATATTTCACCTTTAAAGGTGTATGCAAAATGTTAATGTTATCGTTAGTAATTACACTTTAAATTCGCATATTAATGTATTGAAATTAAACAACTTTAAACGGAAGCAATCGCGTATTTTAATACTACTTTTGTCCCAACGATACGATGTTTCGAACACTTTTTCTTTTGAATAGTACTTTTTCTTATCCTGCTACTTGTTAAAGGTACTTGCTAAAAACTGTTCCAGAACAATAATCCAATATGCTGGCTATATTAAACTGGATTTTGCATTACGTTCTAATCGTGCGTAAGCGAGCGATCTTTGATACTTTATCTACGAATCTATGTGCCAGATTTTGTAACATATTATACTGGGCAAAATTTGAGGCAGTCTTCAATTTTCCCAGTATACTAAACCTTTGAAGTTGAGAGGTTAATTTATTTTTGTGTTTGTCAAGTCTCAGTTGATACTTTCTGCTGTAGGATTCGATTTCCCGTTTTCCTGTGTTCAGTTTGTATACTAGTATCTACTTGTTGCTTATATGCGGTTATATGTTTAGCATATACCTTAATAATCATTAAGGAATATCTATCTAATGCTCTAAAATCTCTTCAGTATTTCAATGTTTCTATCAGCTCCCTATAATCGGTTACCGTAAGTCCAAATCAATTTGAAGATCGTCTACCTATATCGTTCTAGACCAATATTTTACTGCTGTTTATAAGTTGAGATTTTCGTCCAGTCAGCCAGTACTTACATGCTATTAAAACTTGGGAGTCCAATTGGTTGCCTTTGGTCCAAACATGTTTTTGCTAAACTAGGCGTCAGTCCAGGTATTTGGCGTCTGCCACTTGAGGAACTTGCTGATTATAAAGAAAAACAGGTGGACATGTGTCTCTCCTAAGTGTATAGGTTACGTGTACCGATTTGTCTGTATTGGCTTTGATGCGCCATTTTCTAAACCATTCTTCTGTTAAGGTAAGATGTGTTTGGAAATTTTCTGATGCTATTTTCGGGTTGTCATGGACTGAAAGTAATGCTGTATCGTCAGCGTATATATGATTGGTTCCAGGATGCCACCTTGCGGTACCCCACATTTGATATCATGCATATTTGAGCACGCATTATTTTTTTATATTTAACCTCAAAGCATCTTAATTCAAGGTTGACGTAGGGCTTGATAACCAAATAAAAGGAATGCAGCTGCAGTCTTGTAAAGGAGATCATCATGTCGAACCTTGTCGAAAGCTTGGCTGATGTCTAGGAATATTGCAGAGCAGTATTGTTCGTTCTCTAATACCCTATTTTTGATGTCAACTAGGCCTTGTATTTGTTGAATAGTACCATGACCCTTCCTTAAGTCAACCTGATGCTTTGGTATTATTTCGTCCAGATGTTCTCCCATTCTGGTAAGTTTAACTATCTCAAACATTTTCCCAAATACCAGCTTATGTGCCAGTATGAAGATAATTCTTGCCGTTGTTCCCCGCTGCACTACTGGTAGGTAATGCTTAAGGACATTTTACCCCCTTGACTACGAGCTGGTAGCATTTATTGATTCGTCAATACCTAAAAGTAAAACAAACACATTTTATAGTGCATAATTATACATTTATACAATTATACACTTTTATAGTGCATATATACGTCAATATTGAAAATTATAGGTATGCGGATATTTTAATTGTCGTTGAATTAATCAGAGTCATGACCTTGTTGATCTATCGACAAGGCAAGTTCTGGCACTAGTATATAACTACTTATACTGTAAACATTTAATAATTTTATGTTAATTAGTTAAGTTAAAAATACCTAAGTACCTAGGCTTTTTATGTAACTCAGGGAAATACGAGCATATAGCTTTCCCTTAATAGTTCAGTGCCATTTAAACTACAACAGTTTGAAACCATGCATGGCAATGCATTACACTCATCACCCTGAGATAAAAGATGGTAGGGCAGATATACACGGCACGGACTGCTCGGGCAGTTAACCAGTGGTCAACATACACGGACCGCTCTTGCAGTCATAGTCAACAGTACCTCTACCAGAGTTGGTAACATAAATGCCATCTTTAGTCGATACTCGACCTCGCCTACCTATTAAGCTTGTGATTGAAGTACTCGCTGTCAATTTTAGTTCTACAATTGACCGCGACGTTCTTCTTTTCATACATTTTTTCGCGGCAGTCGACATCGAGTGTCGATTGGTTTCAATGTTGTAAACTCATGGTAGACCTACAGCTTGAAGCTGCCATTGATAACTGATGGAGTAATCCACAAGTCACAATTTCAATTAAGGGATGCGAAACACTCGCGACGTGGAAAATAGAGCGCGGGCAGACTCTTGTAACTGCGCGAGAGCAGTCGACAGCTCGAGCAGTCAGAATGTAAACCACTGAAGCATTTGCACCTGCTCGAGCGGTTTCGTGTAATATGTGTGAACGTAGAAGACTCTCGTTCATGCACTGTGCAGTCGCAGCTTAAAGCGTTGCCCGTGTACATGGGGCCCTAAATCTTCTGTAATTTCACTGGGAACATTGCCCTTCAAACCGAAGTCCAAAACACAGTAATGTTTGCATTACAACGCAGTAGTGTACGGTTGAATAACGGGTAAAGATGTGGTATTTCCCCAAGCTCTAAAAGTCATACCAAAATACCTAGTTAACTTACCGCGTATACGCATGCGAGAAACTCGTCTCAAACGAGCATTTATGCGTTCAATCATGCTTTTACGCATGATATAACACACGGTATGTATGCGCACATGTCGTATACAGCTTCCACGCCATCATCCGTATCCGTTCTACTTACTACTCGGGGGAGAAAGGAGAAGATAGAAGACTTTAGTTATAATATAGTATACTTTAAAAATTATATAAGTAAAAAAATGCTATAAGTACTATATTATTTATTAAAATATTGATTAAGTTTCGAATCATTATATTTATTTAATATTAAAAAAACTATGTCTGTATCAAGTTCACTTGCCCGCAATAAGGAATAATTAATTTAACTAATTAAGATACAAAGATAATTAGCTAGCAACATGCGGTACCTATATCATAACTTAAGAAGGTAAAAAAGGATTTAAATTAATTTATTGATTCAGGCGTCACTTTGCGGAAATCCATTATCAACAACGGTATTAAAAATATTTAGTGACGCTTCCGCTGAAAACAATGCTTATGGCCGCGTTGTACCTACAACCCGTTCACAATATCTGTGCACCTGACCTCGTGACGTCATATCGGCGGTCTGGGTACGGTGTGAAAAAAAGTATTTTCGAGAAATGTGGAGGTAAAAAAAAATTACTAACCTTTTCAAATCAATTTATTATCGATGAAGGGTTTGTTATTAAAAAACAATAATTTTGATTACAAAAACATTTATTATTAAACTCAGTCACTATAAATTATTGACTCTATGCCTGACATTGTATCTTCCTCACTCTCACTTTCTGAACTCTCCGAACTGTCTTCCCCTAGTGATATTAAAAGTTGTGTGATGTTGTCATCTGCTAGATGATCCTTTTCCCAGTATTCTCGCTGTAGTCTCTCCACGTGATTCACTTCTTTTTTCCAGTCAGCTGGCGTAATTGACTTAATCGCATCTTTTGTAAGTTTTTCTATTTTCTTTTCTGATTGGTCAATTTTTTTATCTGCCACCCTTTGCTTTACCGAAGTAGGTGTTTGTACTTTGGCTTCATTTTTAATTTTCATTAGAGTCCTCTTTGATATCCCAGTTGCAGCACAGGTTCATTTCACCACTTGGTCTACAGGTATGGTGTACTGTTTATTTGCTTTCTCCGATTCAAAAAACTTTAGCACTTTCAAGATTAAATTTCTTGATTCGCTGTGTATTGTTTTTCCCATGACTTCATGGGTGATGATGCCTAGGGTAGAGGCGAAACGACATCGTTTTTGACATAATAATGTCATCATCATTATGATGATGACATTTTCACCTACTTAAGTTATTATGTAGGTATAACCCGCGGCACGTAACTCTAGCGCTGAGCGAAATGTGGAGGGGATGGCTGCGCATGGGTACAGTTGCGCACATGTGACAGAGAGAGACAAGAGTCCCTCGTCTTCGATGTGACAGAGAGAGACAAGAGTCCTTCGTCCCTCTAGCCCCCCTGTGATACCCAATTTTTGACTTCTGCGCAATAACGGTCAGCGCTAGAGTTACGTGCCGCGGGTTATACCAAGTTGCTAGCTAGGTATATAGGTTAAACTATTATTATTAACCCCTCACCAGTCGACCGGCAAAACGAACTCACGTCACGGTAATAACATTACCGTGCTCACGTTATGGATCGAATACGTCTCGCCGGGTTTCGAGCATGTCCGATGCTCATCTTCAGGCCGAGTGCGCAGCGGCGTCTGCGAGCTCCCGGCGGTTATTGGTATAAATGTGTCAATGCAAGGTTGAAAACACACATGTCTTAACATGGCCTTTTTGGCTTCATCATATCATTTTGGCCGTTGTAGCCGAGAGATTACTAAATATTTAATTTAATTTTCTTTACATTTCCAGTCAGAAAACTAGCGACAGAACAAATCGCTCCTCTGGTCCGAAAGATGGAAGATGAGCACCGAATTGATGACAGCGTCAGGCAAATGTTATTCGACAATGGAGTAAGTAATCTACTAATTATACCCACCCTTACTTAGGTCACCTCAAACAAAATTAAGTTATGTTTTAAACATAAATCTGTCTCATCACTTATACCAAACAAAGGACAAAAGAGCGAGGTTTTTAACCGACTTCAAAAAAGGAGGAGGTTATAAATATTTGATTGCATGTGTTTTTGTGTATTTTCAACGATTTCTCTACTATTTGTGGACCGATTCTCAAATTTATTTTTTGGTTGGTAGAGTATACTTCCGAGGTGGTCCCATTTAAATTTCATCAAATTCGGTCAAGCAGTTTTTCAGTTACAATCCAATAACTGAAGTGTTTCGCCTATCTTGATGATATGGTTATTGACGGTGAATAACAATCGATCCCGTAAGTAGCAAGACTCACAAAAATGGTGAAAAGCATTTTTTTACGAAAAATTATTCCGACTGCAACACTAAAATGTGTGGAATAACTTCAAGAAGTTATCATTTTGTATAGAAAGCTGCTATATGAAATCTTTTGTATATACCCGCTAGCAGCATCACTCGCTTACTATGGAATAAGAATACCTACCGCAGAAATAATTTAAATTGAGATAAAAAGGTAAAATTTCCAAAAAAGATCTATTTTTGGAAAGGGAATTTTATTAGCAGAGGCATTTATTGCCAATGTTTCAGCTTTTGTAGCCCTAAGGTCATAGAAATAATGTATCCTCCTAAGGTATAGGCTCTGCATTGATAAATCAGTTATAGTCATAAACACAAATTCTAAATAAGCAGGTAGGTCGAGATATTCGACTATACCTACCGCGTAAGTTAAACCGTCAAATAACCACACCACAATTTTCAAAAGTGCTTCAGCATTCCAGTTCATAAATAGACATTAAAATTATTCTAAAACGAAATTATTTATAATATTTTACTACTTAAAATAACCCTTGTCAATATTTTTATAATAATATGTAGTACTTTAACATAGTTTTAAAAATTATAGAATGTAAGTATACATCTTATTGCCGGCGGGTGTACGTGTATCTAACTTGTGTTTCATGTATAGCAACTTCTGACTCTAGTCATTATTAATTACTAGCTGCTCTCCGCGGTTTCACCCGCGCGGTGATGGATGAAAACGATGATGAATCTTATATAGCCTTATATACAGGGTGAATGTAGCTTACCAATGGTGAAAGAATTTTTGAAATCAGGGCAGTAATTTTTGAGCCAATTCGTTACAAACATACTTACAAATCTTTCCTCTTTATAATATTAGTTTAGATGTATATTATAGTAGGTACTACGTATAGTGCTAAATACAATAGCTTGGTAGCAAGTTGAGATAACATATTAACGTTGACCATATCAGTTTTTGGTGAACGGAATGAAACATGGCAAACATTTACACAATTCTAAGACAGTTTACCTTGTAGCTGTAAGTAGGCACTAGAATAAGGCGTACCTTACTTAATATAGTATACTAGCTGCGGCTTCGGCTTCGCTTGTTTGGTCTTGGTGTAGTGGTGGATGTGCCGATTTGGAATCTCCAGATCCAAAAGACTCCGGTTTGCTATTATTAAGAAATAGGCCACAAGACTTGTTTCTCTGGTTTGATCAATTCCTCTCCACCATCGAGATGTAAAGATTTGTTTTATTATTACGAAGAATACCTAATAAAATAGGTATGCAACTAAATCCAGAAGTAGCAAGTAATGAAGACACAGTAGAATTATTTTTGCGGGAAAAAAACAATAAGATCCATCCACACCAACGTTGCCCCTGTCACCATTAATTATGGCTCTTATGGGGGCCCGTTTAGTTGGTGGCAAGTCACCACCTGCCTAAATATTTGAATATGAGACTGAAATTGACAGGTGCCGTAGTCTCGTCCATAGTCTTATATCTCCCTTATCATTTAGAAGTTCATAACAATAGCCTCCTCATTTAACCCATTTTTGTAATAGATAATCCATGTCACCGTCATCCCAAATACTATTTTTATACACCTTTGTATGTTTTATACCAACCTCTAAGTGTTGGCTGTAGCCCCACTTATGCCTTTGTAAAGGATTAATAATAATAATTTACACGTATCCTTTCTACAGCTGATGGGCATAGAGACTCCTACAGAATACAGTGGGTCAGGCTGCGGCTTCCTCACCATGATGCTGGTGGTAGAAGAACTGTCCCGAGTAGACCCTGCGGTGGCTGCACTGGTCGATATCCACAACACGCTCGTCAACTCGCTCTTTATGAAGCTGGGCACTGAAGAGCAGAAGCAGAAATACTTGACGAAGCTTTGTACTGAATATGTAAGTCCATTAGCAAATGCAAATTTGATCTTTTGTACTTAGGTAAGTAGCTATTCAAGTGCTGGCAGCGGAGCTTGATTTCAAAGTCAAAATCGTTTAGGCGTCAAAGACGCACTTATGAACGTCAATTTTTCATTATAATGTACCTTAGACTCTACCGCCGCGTTCCAAAATATATAGAGCCTACCGACTAGATGCGGCAAGAAACTCGGGGCCATTCTTTTTATATAGATGTTTCTACTTAGGTACTACTAATATTACATTTTATGGGTGGCAGAGTGACAGCTTGTCAGAAGTGGAGTATTCCAAGCATGATTGCACCTTCTATATTATAATGTCGGACTTTATAATAAGCTTTTTTTATGAAAACGTTTTTTACAGTCAACTTGAATTTGCCCTCTGTGAGCTCAGTTATGTGTTTTGGGATTTTATTGTAAAAACGCACACAATTTCCTAGGAATGACTTATTACTTCGCAAGTCTAATACGAGGTACAGCTATCCTATTTATATTCCTAGTATTAAAAGGGTGGTGATAACTAAACTTATATTTAAGTAAATTTTTAAGAACATACATTATATTTGCAAATACATATAAGGAAGGCAGAAGCTAATTGGCTAGTCTGCAAAGTTAATAGTTACTTGGCGATCTTATACAATTGCGTCTAAGTAGAAGTTTTCAGGCCCGAAGGCCTTCGACATAGCCTAACGAATGTTGTCGTAAGACAAACAACCGGGACCGACGGCTTAACATCTAACTCGTGACCGCAGCAAGCGTTACTTAACTTGTTGATCGGTTAAGATCGCCAAGTCAAGCTCCGCTGCGAGCGCTTCAATATAATATTTCTGAATAATAATAAACTAATGAAAATTAATACTCACTTAATTAAGTATTAATTTCATACTTATTCAAAATATCATCTATAACATTCCAGGCCGGCAGTTTCTGCCTCACCGAGCCAACCTCAGGCTCTGATGCTTTCGCGTTGAAGACAGTCGCCAAGAAGGACGGAAACGACTTCGTCATCAACGGCTCCAAGATGTGGATTTCCAACTCGGACATGGCTGGCGTGTTCTTGGTCATGGCGAATGCTGATCCTTCTAAGGTGAACCCATAAGCTGTACCTACTGCAAAGTTGGAGCATATTTATCTAACTTAAACAGGTCTCCACATGACAAAATAATCGAACATCCTTCATCATTTTGCTACTTAAACTTCGCTGATCAACAATGTTTACAGATTTTGATATAAAATGGGACAGACGGGTTATATCAGACAAGAAAATGGTCCTACTTGTAAATTATGAATAATTATTTACTGAACTAATTAACCCAAATATTATATGTAGGTACCTTGAAAAAGAAAAATATAATCTCAACAAACTAGAGAAATATGAAAATATTATAGCATCTGCCCTTCGCGTAAAATTAAGTTAACGTGTTCCTTCAACAACTACATTTAGGGTCGTAATAGAAATGTTTTTTTTTTGGCAAAAAATTAGAAAGAAAGTGAAACACCTATCTGATAATCCTTGCTGTCTCTATTTTAAATTTCATCCGAATCCGTTGATCCGTTTTAGCGGCAAAAACGTGATAAAAAAAACACACTGACAAACTTTCTCATTGCATTACTATTAGCGTCAGCGGATCTTACGACATAGGTCAAATGTACAAATGTTAAACATTAAGTTAAGTCAAATACGCCAAATGTCAAACTCATATACTGTCAATAAGCAAAATCGAGTGAGCGCTGTAGATACAGATTATAAATTAATGATAAACATCACTAGGGTGATTGTTAGAGTATTTCTATGTTTTTTGACTTTATGCGTGTTTGACTTTTTGCGTTTTTGTTTTTAAGACTAAATATGTTCCAAATTTGAAAAAAAATCCTCACGAATATAAAACAAGACCTTTGAAAATGTTTGACATTATTTTTTTAATGAGTAATAAATGTTTACAAAATACTTTATTGGGATATGTTCACCGATACACGATTAAAGAAAATTAACTCGATAGAAAAAATCGCAAACTGTCCCAAAAAGTCCCTGAAGTGAAAAGTCCCTGATGACGTTGCCGTCGATGGAATGAATCAACTTTATTATCTTCGTTCAGTTTCTATGGAAGATATTTATACAAAAAAATAATGTATGTATTCCTAATACATATTCAAATACTTTAGTGAGCTCAGTTTTTTGTAAATATTTCTTTTTTTATAAAATAAAATAACACAAATTTTGTAAAAGTTTGAAAGCGCGCACGCCTGAGTATTTCATACAGCCTTACAGCTTCGCTACCATTTCGCCTTAAAGCGAAATGAGTGTAGATTACGACCAACTTTCATGATTCGACTTCGTGAAAACTTAGTTTTTCGACGAATAACCGAAGTTCGAAAAAAAACGTAGTGTAAATTGAATATACGTTCTTATGAAGTATGGGAGCCAATACACGATTGAGCAAACTTGGCTCGATAGAAAAACAATCGACAACATTCCCTAAATTTTGCAATTTTTCTTGTGTGCTTCGTGGGAAAAAGCATTTTTATTTAATTATGGGCAAATATATTTCAATGAATGTATCATATTCCAATTCCCAATGAAATTTACTAGTAAACTATGGACTCCTTTACCGTTAAAAATTAATCATTTGATTGTACGAAATAAATACAAAAAGTATTACACGTATTCAATTGCATCTTCGCATTGCATCATACAATCTGATAAGCAATTCTCAACCTTATGTAGGTATAAATGTAGCATCGTAAATTGGTTTTTAAAATTTGGATTGGACCGCGCCGTGGATTTTGACATTGTGCTTGTTTTCTTTATTTCCTTCAGCGTGATGTAATATTTCAGGGTTACAAAGGCATCACCTGCTTCATCGTGGAGCGCGAGACTCCTGGCCTGAGTGTTGCCAAGCCGGAGAACAAACTGGGCATCAGGGCGTCAGGCACTTGCATGGTGCATTTTGATAATGTCAGGATTCCTGAAGGAAACATCCTCGGTGAATATGGCAAAGGGTCAGTATGCTCTACATATCTAGCTGCGCTCCGCGATATTACCTGTTACTCAGGAATGTAGCATACTAATGGTGAAAGAATTTTTGGAAATCGATCCGGTTGTTTTGGAAATTATTCGTAATTCGTTACAAACATACAAATATTTCATCTTTATAATATTGGTTGATGGCTCAGGCTGCGAAAAATTGCCGCTGATAAGACTCCTTGCGAAGTCTACTGTTCGCAGAACTACCTACGAGTACAGTCGCCTGCAATAAGATGTAATCATTCCGATAACTTTGATACAGTACGAGTACTACATTTTATAACAATGTAGATAAGGATTATTTTAAGCAATAAAATACTAAAAATAACTTCATTTCAGATTATTTTTTATCTATTTTTTATGAAATGGAATGTTGAAGCACTTTTAAAACTTGTGAAATGTATACATCTTATAGCAGGCGACTGTACATAGGTATAACTACTTACATAGACTAGGTACTTATTAAATATTAGTTAACTGATGGATAACTAATGTATTATTTAATTACCTATACGTACAGTTACAAGTACGCCGCCGGTTTCCTGAATGAAGGCCGTATCGGCATCGCTTCGCAGATGATCGGTCTCTGCCAGGGCTGCATGGACGCCACGATCCCTTACACCCTCGAGAGGAAGCAGTTTGGCAAAAGCATTTATTCTTTCCAGGTAATAACAATTTATCATTGACAATGGTAGTAATTCGCTTGTTCAGAACACCAAACTAAACTAGCTAACTAAAATCTATTTTTAGTAAATTATGATAGTACTTATTCTGTTCAAACTAAAGTCCAAATTAGTATAATGCTTGCAAATGACAATTCTAAAATCTGCCGTTTCTGCTTAATTGTGGGTATGTTTAGTGCAAATTTAATCGTCATGTAAGTTCGTGCTCCCTAAACTAGTCTAAACTGATGTAAAACTACCCACATTTGAATAGAATAATCATATGTTTAGAATTATAACTAAGTGTTACATGAATGTAGATTTTAGTGTTAACATAATAAGAACTACCAATATCTTAGAGAATTTTAGTTTAGTGTATGCACAAGCGAATCAGTACCAATAGCTGGATAAACGAGCTTTGCTCGATTTAGATAGGAATTAGTTACTAATGGATGAACCTACCTACCCTCATAATTGATATTAGTGTTGGTTAACAACGCCATCTATTGTCAAGTATCTTTAATATTGTTGTTTCGCACGACAACAGCTATTTGACAACAGATGGCGTTGTTAAGCAACACTAAGCCAATGAGTGTTTGGTTAGGCATTTTAAGGTAAAACACTGATACATGAAGTTTCTTAAAAATTAAACTTACATCGATTAATCCTTCCCATAACGTGATAATTAAAACAAAAGATTTATGAATGAAACTGACGTATATGTACTTCTGGGACGCAAAGGGTTAATCGCCCCCGGAACCCTCTGTACCTCTACCATGAGTTGGCAACATAAATGTCATCTATAGTCGATACTCGATCTCGCCTACCTATTAAGCTTGTGATTGGCGTACTCGCTGTCAATTTTAGTTCTACAATTGACCGCGAGGTGGCACTGTTTTTTTTTCATACATTTTTTCGCGGCAATCAATACCGAGCCCCGATTGGTTTCAATGTTGTAAACTCATGGTAGACCTACCCTACTGCTAACAAAATTTCATGAAAATCGTTGGAGCCGTTGCCGAGATTCATATTATATTTGTATGTATACATATATATATATATATATATATATATATATATATATATATATATATATATATATATTTATATACAGATATACAAGAATTGCTCCTTTAAAGGCATTAGATAGGTGATGATAGGATGTTTTGAGCTTAGAGTTATTAAGGCGTTGCAAGAATGAACTTAGGTATTTGAATGGGTGAAGCACTGGCCGTGACAAGAATAAGCGTGCGCCTGTAAACACGATAACTTTATCGCAGTTTTAATTTGTTTTATAAATAAAACAAACCACAATGGTATGGTATACAGATAGTTCTTTAATTTTATAAATTAAGTAGCTTATTTCTGATTACGAAACTTCACCGCTTATCGACTTCTAGTAGTTGTCGCGCAAAGTATTTAGAAATGTGATACAAAAGATTTTTTCTCCAAGATACTAAATAGACATTATGCAATATTAAAATAACTCTTTTTTTTTTAATAAGTATGTCTCAACTGTGAGACGAAAAACAGCGTTTTAGGGATCTTTGGCTTTGAGCAGCGCCTTAAGCTCTATGCTTGCCCATGACAGGTGCAGTTGTTATGCAGTGCTTTGAACAATGAACTGTGGGCCGAGCACGAAAATCAGCTTAAGTGTAACGTTCTCGTATCGTTTACGTATTCAGTACAAACTATGAGATATCTATGCCACAATTGTACTAGATAAATGACAGTTTGTACTAAATACGATAACGATGCGATTGCGTTACACTTAAACAGATTTTCGTTCTCGGCCCACGGTAGCGTTCTGTGTCACTGCACTGTACTCGTCAGATATTGGTTAGTCACATTCGTCAAGTAAATACGCTTTAATTTCGCGCAATTTTCTATTTTTGTTACTTACCTACTTAAAAATACTTCTCTGTTCGGTAAAATACACGAATACTGGCTAATATCACATGCTTCTTCTTATGAACATTTTAATAGACGGGTTTTCGAATGGACACCATGTGTCGGCAAGCGTAGCGTGGGACGCCCTTCAGCCAGATGGAGCGACGATCTGCGCAAGGTAGCTGGTAGCCACTGGATGAGCCTAGAGAGAGAGAGAGAGGAGAGCCGAAGATCGGGCTGAGTGGCGCGCTTTGGGAGAGGCATATGTCCGGCAGTGGACTGTTACAGGCTGATGATGATGAGTAGAACTTTGGAAAGACCGCTTGGGGGCGCACCACATTCTTGCTAGTTATACAACAGTGAGTAGTGTGAAAGTATTACTGTGTTTCGTTGAAGGGCCAAGGTTTCAAAAGGGCAGAGTTAAAAATCTCATGGTTGAGAGCGCAGTACATTGCCAGAATTTTGAACTCCACCTTATTATATAACGAAACGCGGTTTCAAGATAATCCCGAGTCCGAGAACCTTGAGGGAATTTCCCATACAACATTAGCTTAAACCATGCTTAAACTCTGTATTATTTTAATCCACTACCTATATCCACTTTTTACACCAAGGAGCTTCTAGTTTAAATTTCAGAATGGCACTGGACTGTTATGGGCAAGCGTTACGCTTAACATCAGACGAGCGACTTGTTCGTCACTGATTGACATAAAAACCTAAATATTAAAAAAAACAACTATGCTATTGTTTCCTCCGAGTTTGTTGAGTATTCATAATACGTACCTATCCTAAGTTTGTGGATGAGACGGCTCCAAGTCATACCTATTGAGCAATCGCCACACTACTGCGATGCTTTTGCGATTGAACTGCTTTTAATGTCAAATTCGTTAGTCTGTTAGATTTAGCCCTCAATCGCAGTTGTATAGCAATCGCATCGCTGTCGTATGGCATGGGGGCGTTCCGTACCTCAGAGTGCTGTTGTTTAGTTGTTTTCTAACTCGCTCTGAGGTACGGAACGGCACGGTTGTTTTCTAACCTCAAATAGACTTTGACAAATTCGACATTGACAAATCACTTGATCCTTACCTAATTTTTTTTGAGAAGAGAGAAGAAGAAGTTTGTTGTAGTCTGATTGGTCAAAGTTATGTCAGATGCGGGTTGCAACCGATTACCGATCGATTTGAATGGTTAAAAGTTGCGACGCTCCGAGGTTCGGAACGCTCGAGTTAAAACAACCGAGTGCTTTACCCTGAGGTTCGGAGTAAAGTTGCACTCCGAGTGCGCTCTCACCGAGGTTCTGAACGCGGCCCTGTGCTATGGCTTGCGAATGTTGCCACTGAATCAAATTTTAAAACATCTACCTATCTATCAATACAGTGGTTTTCTAGCAAAACGAAATAAATACATATTTGTTCATTTTGCTATCTAAATAACGTCACAGACATTGAGTTTTTAATATTTCATCATGAACAACCGATGTGTGCCACTGTAGCATCGCAATCGCAACTCAATAGCAAGCCGCTGGCCTGCGATCGAACCTAAATAGCGAGCAGACTATGAAAACTGTCAAAAACTTCATTTTTCTTGCAACTTAATTGCGATAACGCGGTTCAATAGCTAAGAGGCCCCCTGTGCCCAGCTTCTAATTCATTAGAGATTTTCTGAAGGGTTTCCTCTTACAGGTATGATTGACTCTGCCTCCAAACTACAAACAAATAGTACTAAGTAAATAGTGACTGTCATTTTAATGTTGCAGGGCATCAACTACCAAATTGCACATCTACAAACACAATTGGAAGCGGCCCGGCTTCTCACATACAATGCTGCGAGATTGAAGGAACATGGTTTGGAGTTTGTCAAGGAAGCCGCTATGGCTAAATATTTTGCTTCAGGTACTGACGTGTGTGAAACTAAACTGAGCCATGCTCTTTTGCAATATTAACAATTGTTATTTATGCAACAAGAAGTTTCTTATTGTTAAAAGTAGTAATTTGAATCCCGAGCTGGCGAAGGATTCTAAGTTACAATCTGGAACATAATGAGAGATTTAAAAGCATACAGAACTAATCACTCCTCTATGAGAAAGGTTTTTGCCTTACTAGCAAGAACTAACTACTGTACATTTTATAAAATACAAAAAATAGCTTAACCTTATAGCAAAAGATATTTTTTCTCATTGGTTTGAAGCTTATTTTTAAATAATTATTTAGTATACAATAGAAGGCCTAAAAAGCTAAAAATAATTTCCTATTTAGCTTTTTTAGACCTAATTGTAATATAATTAGGGTGAACAATATAATCATCATGCATACTAATTTTTATTACATCCTAGCAAAGAAGAATAAATGTTTTTTGCAAAAATATATAAGATTACCCTGTTTTTCAAGATCTATGAATATTCTCCATTTTTTGTGTACCCTAATTTTATTTCTATTTCAACATATTTCTTTGCAAATCAGTTCATCGTAACAAAACATAGATAAAAATATTTGAGATCTACACTTACATGTATGATTACTTACAGTGCTTTGTTAGACATATTTTATTTTTTTTCAGAAATTGCCCAAACTCTCACATCTAAATGCATTGACTTCATGGGCGGCGTAGGATTCACCCGTGATTTTCCCCAAGAGAAGTTCTTCCGGGATGCCAAGATTGGAACCATCTATGAAGGCACCAGCAATATGCAGCTCCAAACCATTGCAAAGCTTATAGAGAAGGAATACACACAATAAAAAAGTACATAGTCTGTTAAGTTAACTTGTACCTCAAACCCTCAACTATGCACAATATCAATCCAAAATTAAGCTACCTTACATAGTAAATTGTCAATTTTATACCTACTAATAAAGAGATTAAATATTTTTTAAGATATATTATTAAAAAATGTTTAACGCCGGTTGCATTATGACTCACTAAACATAAAGGGAGGCATTATGCAAATGGGTCTATATCATCTGGATTACTTATGAGAACTTGTGGTCAGAAAATATGATTACCTATAAGAGATTATTATGCTGTAATTGGTGGTATTTCAGTATGCCCATATGCGAATACAGGGTATATTTTTGTAAATATAAATTCTTAATAAATCCATTCCTATCTATGTTTAGGCTTTTATTTTAATAAATGAATGAATATAATGACCTTTATTTATTTCTTATCCCTGCAAGGGTCGATGTCATTACAACAATGAAATTTCTATTGTCTGGCCGTGTGACCTTTGATGCAATATACATACACTATCTAGAAATCTTTAACTAGTGATTTTTGTTCATTTCTATTATCCGGTTTTAATCTGTCCGCGTCAGATTTACGCTATAACCAAGATTTACGAATGAACTGGGGGCCGGGTCGCCTATCGTACAGTTATATATCAGGATTTACCCTACTAGAGATATATATTGACACTATTTGTATGGATGTTATGTAAAATTTCTATCCGTAGTAAGGGGAAAATTGTGGATAGATAGATTATAGAAACCAGTCATAAGTTCACACACTATTGTGTTAGCAACAAAAAGGTTCTATAATTCTTCAATCTCAAATTATTTTACTGAAATGTGCGACAAAGATAACTTATGACCTGGATTAACCCTTACACATCTATCAACAATAGTTTAATTCATAAATCTTATGTTCTTACCATAAACAGCGTGCAGAGTCATTATCACATAAACTTTAGGCATATATTTTTATTTCAATAATTCTACTGTTGGATATTTACCATGAGAGTAGAGCAACAGGGTGCTAGTTAATAAATAAAAGTCATATGTAACATTTTAAATTCAGCTTAATTTATTATTACAGCAACTATTGAACATTCAACTACCTATATATATTATTTCACTAATTTACAAAACATCAGTTATTTTGGATCATGTGGTAATTTGAATCCAACTGCGTTGGCTGTATCTTCAATAGTTCTTTCTCCTTTTCCTTTAAACTCAACATTTATTTCCTTGTATTTCCGTATGTGGTGCAAATATTCAAAATAAGTTTTGGCTTTGAAGTGCAGTTCATCAATCGCTTTGCATAACTGCTGATCGGTTGTCTGATTTTTACGATACTGTTGGAATATGTACTGAACCATTTGATTATCGGCAAGTCTTTTCGATGAACTTTGTTTACGTAACTCAGATAGCAGTTGTCGTAGAGTAACAAGGACTGGTTTCGAAGTAATTGATGCCATGTTTCAGACCTTCAAACAAATCAGAGGTTCAGCTTTTCTATCATAAGAGACGTGATAAACTCTTCTGTGTTTTCATATGAGGGTTTACCACCTCTTATCCAAAAATCAGATTCCAATAGCTCAAGTTTAGTTTTAGGAAAATGATGAAGGGATGTGTCATTAAAAATGTCACCAAACTTGAAGTTATTTTCCAAAGTTAACTCTACTGTGTGTGAATGTATGTTATAAATGTACGGAACTGTTTGTGATATGATTCTACTAGGATTGTTGTCAATCAAGGAGTTAAAACTGTTACAGATAAGTAAACAATTGTGCAATTTAACACCCCAGTTAGACCAAAGAAAATTGTTAGTTAATTGTTTTGGACAATGAGGGAAGTATGCTAAGGTAGTAGTATTATCAGATGTTATGTAACCACCTTCATTATTTTCAAGTATTACTTGAAGACCTAGTTTTTTTAAAACTTCGCACTCGTTTTTGTAGAAAATGGGATCGTGCACTAACACTTTATTGGGGCTACACAGGTCTTTTACACACAATAACAGCGCCAATTGATATCTAGAAATATTACACTCGGCTATGTGACCTAATCCAAAACAAATGATTTCTTTGATATGTCTATCTTGCAAAACGGTACTCACGGCCTTAGAAAAGTCTTCGAAATATTGAGAAATTCGCAATTCTTCAACTGCACTTAATATTCGTCTGGAACAAAAATAGTCATGTCATAACCTCAAACACACATAATTTTGGATTTTGTAAGGAGCAACATGTACCGTATAGATTTTTCGACATCTATCTCGATATCTTCTCTGTCTCTGCAACTCAGTATTGCTTTTGGTGGTATTTTTGTCTGTTTATTTTTGTAAATACGATTAGATTTTACTTTAAGAAAACCATCGCTGTCAATTTCTGACATTTTGATATTTATGACTTTGACGTAACGAGTTTGACGGATAATCGCCTACGGATGCGGACGCTGACGGATGCCAACTTTCCGATTGAAGTCAAGAGTTATTTTTACGCTGTGATCGCCATTCTAAATAGAAGTCAGAGTCAGCGCCACCATTCAAGTTCGTGAGACGCGGCGCTGTTAGCGCGTAACTAAATGTTGCCAGTAACTTATGATAAAATTACTCATTTTCTACTTATGCTCCAAAACTAAAGTTAGGAATTGTAAAATGATAGTAAAATATTAGTTCTACCCATGAAGTTATATCAGACAATAGCCTAACGAACTATTTAAACGATAAAATAAAACAAATGTTCTGTATCTATTTATTTTTCATTTATTATATATGTATTTTTACAATAATTGTGATCTACTTCACATAATGGTTTTATACCAGTCATATCGCAATCGCTGTCACTCGTATCAATTAAGTCACTATCATGATCCGATTCAGTGTCGCTATCATTTTCTGTACCTACAAATTATAAACCTTTCCATTTCCACATCGATGAGTCCGTCATTTTTGAAGTACTCATCTTCAACATTCTTGACATGATTGCACTGAATGTGCCAGTCGTCTTCTGTGATGCTTGCAAAAGCAGCTTCAGTCAGTTCAACTATTTGTTTGGGATCTTGAGCAACATTTTTCTCGGCAACGCGTCTTTTGACAAGACTCCAAATTTTTCTATTGGATTTAAGTCACAATGATACGGAGGTAACTTTACAACTTCATGGTTGTGTTGCCTCAGCAACTCATCAACTGCGTAAACTGGTGGCTCCTTGTTTTTTATATAGTGTCATATAACACTGCTTTGGTCCAGCTGTCTTCAAAGAAAATATTTTTTTCTCGTAGCCATATTTGCATCTCTGATTTGCATCTGATAAGGTTTGACATGGTTGGAGCTTTGTTGATCTGCGTGCAGTGGTAGGGTGCGTTGTCCATAAGTTCTACCAAAGAATTTTCAGGTAAATTAGGTACTACCTTTTCAGTCATCCACTTTAAAAAAATTGAGGCATTCATGTCATCGTGATAGTCAGCAGATTGCGATTGTGACCTAAAAATCAACAAAGCATTTGGCACGAATCCATTTTCTGATCCAGCATGAGCTATAATGAAGCGTTTCCCCGGTGAATCTGATATCAGCAAACCATCTTCATCTGCGCTTTGCCAACAATTCTTGGCATGATAGGTAGGGTGAATATATGTTTCATCTAAATATACTACAGGTCTCTTGTCTACCAATCTATTTTTTCTCAATCTTTCAATATATCTGGCCCGCCATGCTGTAATATCATAACGTTCCATCAACACTTTGCGTTTTGACTGACAGCGTTTGAAGCGAAATCCTAACCGTTTTAATATTCTTCGCATTGTTGTATTGCTTCCTTGAAAGTTTATATCTTCTTTAAGTTCCATAACTAGCTTGTTTACCGTTGGCAATTCTTTTTTAACCACATAGAATGCATGGATTTTTTGGCGTATCGCACAGCGGTCGAAATCGTCCAAATTAATCTTTTTCGGTTGCGGTCGGCTTTTCCCGGGGGTAACTATTTTCTTCGATGTGCTTGCCGCTACTTGTCCTTCTTTAGTTATTCGAGACACTGTCTTTACGGAAATGCCTGAAATAAATAAAACATCAAGGTAAGTTTTGGTATATTTTCAATCACAATTAAGAATAAGAAAAATACACTGAAGATATCGTCAATCAGACAAGGTTACATTAAATTAGTTATATCGTTTTCATCAATTAGGCAAAAACAAGCAGCTATGGCATCCCTAATATTTACCTGTCATGGCGGCGACTCTCATCTGCACATAATTTAGCGGGATTAAAATGTATTTTTTCTTCTTTTCTAATTCACAAAATTCTTTCACTTTAAGAATTAGTTCACGAGCTGCACTTTTCACTACTTTTCGCTGCATTTGCACGGATATTTCAACAAAAAACAATAAAAAATCCACAACCTCTACTCTTTACAAGCACTCTTAACAAACGGCAATATGGCGGAGCTGTCAAACTTAGTTCCTGTTTTTTCCGTAAGACTTCAGAGGTGGCGCGGACATGAAAGGACGATTACTTAGGCTACGTTCCGGGAAGCACCGTCAACGCTCACAACTGTCGCGCCCCGGTTTAGCGTTCCGGTTGGAATGAATGCTTGCATTGTTCAACCCAAGTGGAACAGTTACGCGGTCGCGAAAAGCGCGCCAATTTTTATGTCAAAAATCGATAGAATCCTATACATTTGATGTTTGACAGTGACAGCTCGCAAACGACCACGAAAACCCACCTACAATCTGCGAGCGTTGTGAGCGTTTTCGGTGACGTCATCGATGACGTATCGAGCTTGCTCACGATGATCGCGGGCTTCTAATGGAATGGGTGTGCGAACGCCGCGAGTGATTTCGGCGCTTCCCGGAACGTAGCCTAAGGCTACGTTCCGGAAAGCGCCGAAATTACTCGCGGCGCTCGCATACCCATTCCCTTAAAAGCCCACGGTAATCGTGAGCGAACTCGATACGTCATCGTTGACGTCACTGAAAACTGAAAACGCTCATAACGCTCGCAGATCGTAGGTGGGTTTTCGCGGTCGTGTACGAGCTGTCACTGTCAAGCATCAAATGTATAGGATTCTATCGATTTTTGACAGAAAAGTTGCCGCGCTTTTCGTGACCGCGTAACCGTTCCGCTTGGGTTGAACATTGCAAGCATTCATTCTAACCAGAACGCTAAACCGGGGCGCGACAGTTGTGAGCGTTGACGGCGCTTCCCGGAACGTAGCCTTAGACATATGCAACGTCATGGATTACGTCACCATAAACGCCATTCTGCGATTTCAACGACCACACCCACTTAAGAACTGGATTCACCGTGTGCAGTTCTGTCAGAATTGACTGTTCGTCGAAGTTTGCGTGACTTTATTCGTCTATCACGTTATAAATTGTTTTGACCAGACGTACGCTCTTGTATTTCAAATAATTGTTTATGATTTGTTGCTTTACCATGATATAGGCGAAGTTAGGTAAAGATTCCCATACTTCGCCTAGCATGGTGATGGATGATGACGATGTTGATGAAAATTATCCTAACACACAATAATTATAATATGTGTTAATTCAGCGCCCCATCTAGGTACCTCCATGCAAAATTTCATCATAATTGGGCCAGCCGTTTGAGCATAAGAGAATAATAAACATCCATTCATCCATAAGTTCAAACTTACGCGTTTATAACATTAGTAAGAACAAACGCAACTAAACATATCCCCATTCCCGTCGCCTGTCGATAAGCTTTATCGAGGTCATTTTCAAAGCTGTAAAAACAATCGTTAAAATCGATTAAATAGACGATCTCAAACGTAATTTAACAGTTCCATGCTAGGGTTATCGTTATAATCGTAAAAGCTTATCGAATATGACTACCGATCGCTTAATTTTGTTACTTACTTGCAATGATAGACATAAGATCGATATAGCCAGTTTTTTCGAAGTATGACGAACTCAAGACACAAAATTAACGATCGGCAAGTTCGGTACTTGCACTGCAGTTGAGAGATCTGAGAAAGTGGTTCCCAGCCAGTACCACCTCACTCTTTCGAGCAGCGGCTTAAAGTTAACTGTAAAATCAAAATCGCTATGATGATGTCCAATAGGAGTGGAACTTGAAGAAGAAAAAGTATTCAACTAATTAAGTATTCAAAAAATACAAATGAGTTTTCAATTATTTACAGCACCGTAAGGTTGCATTATAAAAATGGTTACCACCATACTTTTTAGTTATTGAATCCAGCTTGCAATAACGACACATAATGTTTTATGTTATTTAAATAAAAAAATGATTTAGTTAAAATAACACAAATAATGTCACGGGACCCATTTGTTCTCTGTGAACAAAACCATAAATATTTAAAAAAATTGTTGTACTATTAAGTGACGACACGAGCAAGTCGTGCATCTGATGGTAAGCTACGCTTGCCCGTGACAGCTGCAGTGGTACCCAGAATTGAAGTTTTTTTTATTGTGGTTCATCAAAGTGACTCCCTTAGTGCGTTCGAATAGATCACTTCTGATCGTTTTTGGCGAAAATAACGCTAAAAACGCTCACATGGGGCGTTCGAATTGGAAATCTGTGGGTGAAAATGTCGTTCATGTCTCGTTTTGTTCAGCGTTTCAGCTAAAAAAGAGGAATTTGCAATTTTTGACCCACGTCCGGAGCATGGTTGTTTGTGATCGTTATTTGACAGCTATGTATTTGACAGCATAATCATGTGATTTTAGGTCTTGCTCAGTTGAGCGTTCGAATAGGGTATGGGCAAAAGTGGCAAAAATAACGTTTTTGAGCTTTACGAACGCTTTAACAAAAGAGCCATCAATGAAAACGCCACCAATGCCCTCATAAGCTAAACGAACGCACCTCCTGTCGCCTGATGGAAAGCGAAGATGGAATCAAGACGCAATGGCCATTAGTTCAGCCGTAAGCTGCACTAATCGCCACCCCTATGATGACCTGAAAGATGCTTTTCACGCCCCGCTTGAAAGACCCAGGGTCATAGCTGCAAGGAAATATGTACGCCGGCAGAGCACTCCATAATTTACTTACACGACAGAGGTAGACACTGCCAAACTTTTTGGTTCGTGGTAAGAAGTTTTCAACAGTATATGGATGCAATGCTAGGCCGGAACTAGAGTAGTTCAGATCGGAATGGTGAGGAAGGAATAAGATTAAAAAGCTCTTCAGAACATTCGCCATGAAACAACCGGTAAAAAACGCTTAGAGAAGCTACAGTTCTACGCATTTATAGGGGTTCTAGGTGTTGAGTGACTTCAGTGTCTCCGCAATAATAGTTGTGCGAGGCACTGCATTGCGCTCGTCACCTTGACGTTGGCTTTTGATTCATCATCATCCATCACCACGCGGGTGAAACCGCGGAGCGCAGCAGTAATATAATACTAACTTATAATTTATATACCTAACTTATAAACAAAATAAATGCATTATTTATGTAAGCCTGGCTTTTTAAAAGTATCGCAGAGAGTATAAAAAGTTAAGTAGGTATTCACCTCTGGGATAAATTCTACGTTTCACTCGGGATTTTGCCCGTTTTGAGTGAAACGCTTTAAAATTTCAACTTATGTTTAGACAAGGGTTATTTCATTAATACAGGAATTTAGTGAAATTTGCTTATGACAGGTATCAAACAACTATTTCTTGAACACTAAAACATCACTCGATATTCTAACTCCCCACCGAAATAAAATTAATATACCTTTGCGTGAGAGCTACATTATGAACATTGACCCAAAACGGCGTTGGCTTACGGTTTCTATCCTCATTCTCACAGACGTCCTTGCTCAAGTATTTGGGTTACAAAAATTGCCTACTGACAAACTAACACGGAGGGTGCGGGCTTGCGTTGCATAGCAAAGTGGCCATTGTCCTTTTTGTATGGGCAGCGTGGCTGATGTCCACAATCGAATCTATGGCTGTGGTATTCAAATCACGCCTCTGTATTCGTTCCAACATACCGTAACACAAATAAGGAGACAATATACCTACCATCGATATTATTACTGTCGCGAGTTCAGTCAAAGGACGACGCGTTCCTTTACCAATGAAAAAATAACTATCTTTTATGTCTACCCGCAGACTGCGTTGTATTTGCAAAGGTTTACTTTCCATTTTGGAGGGAAATGTAGAGTAACATATGCTTATAATTAAATCTATTCGCTTCGTTGAGTTTTATGTAATATTTTGATGTTTCGAGGCCGTAATTTCATATACTCGTATTTATAATAGTACGTAGTTCTTTCGCGGCTTTCAACAGCGGCCATCGTGTTTACGAATGACATAGAGTGACGGTTTTGTGAGGTGGATGATGGAACGCTACACAGTGAGCCGTCGATCTAAGAGGAACAATAGTGGAGGACTTTTAGCGAGATGGAGAAGGAAATACGTCTGTGGAATCCTGAGCAAGCGGTCTTGGATCCCCAGGAGATACGACTTGAATGTAAGTTATTTGTATAGTAAAATTATATGAACGAAATGACTCCAGTTAATATAATAGAGTAACCATTTAAAGAATATTTATTATTGTTCCTTTTTAAAAAAAATTTCATTTTAAGACTTTTAACATTCCTTTCCAGTTCAGTAGAATTAATTGTATCATACCTATATACGAGTAAGTTACAGAAACTAGTAATCCAATTTTATCAAATTATTTTTCATAGTTTTAAAAGGTTCTTGTTTGACTGTACGTTGTGATAACTGTTGTAATGTGTAATGAATAGGTAGGTACATTCTTATTCTTATTGAGGGCGATGAAGCCTCCAGTGTAACGTTATCGTATCGTTGACGTATTCAGTACATTTTAATGTTATTTGACGGTTTAACTTACGCGGTAGGTATAGTCGAATATCTCGACATAGACTCGTATACAATACAAACTATGAGTTATCTGTGCCACAGTTATAATAGATAAATGATAGTTTGTACTGAATACGTCAACGATACGATAACGTTACAGTTTAGCGAATGTTCGTGATGCGGGCCACTGCACTGACGTCCCGCTTGGGGTGTTTTGTGCATTCCCTCTGCCAGCATTTACTCAAGCCAGCCTAACTCCTTCACATAGCGGAGTATGGCCTTGGGTCGCTGGCACAACTGCTCCAGTGTTGTTTGAACAACTGTCGATGATGCTAGTGATGCCTCATGCGGTCTGGAGCGGACCTCCAGTAATCCTGTTTTTGCTCTAATTTCTTCCGTAGCACTACAGTACAGCAACACATGCTCCACAGTCTCGTCCTCCTGCAGACAACCTCTACATAGTGGACTGTCCGTTACTCCAATCTTGTGTGATGGGTAATTTAGATTACAGTGACCAGTGATTGGTGCCTTGCCGTGGGGTACCGGCTTAGAATAGTACCCCCCCAACTCTACCCGTGGGTGCGTAAAAATCTGCTAAGGGATAACAATCGGAAGGTGGGCAGCAGCACCTTCCCAGTATTAAAACCCCAAAACTGCGCTCGCCAACCCGCCTGCCAAGCGTGGCGAGTATTGGCAAAATCCCCCCAATGACGGACACATTAGGAACCAGGCCCCCAGTCCCCGGCAGCCCCGCTATTCCTGGCTACGGTAGCGGCCACGGTTACGGTGGGGCAGGGGGTGCTAAGAATCCCCGGCAGACGCCCGGCTACCACCCCCAACGACGACGACTGGCCCTGGTGACACACAACGGCATTGCATTAGAATAGGCCAACACGAATTTAAGGGGGGGAGGGGGAGGGGGGAGGGAGGGGGGAGGGGGATGTCCTCCGACACTACTCTCGTGGCGAGGAAATGCCTAGTTTTTGCGAAAAACTACTTTGAATTTTCTTTGAACTTAACCTCAAATTTATAACGTTTATATATTGAATTTAACTATATTTACTTACAAATATGAATGGATTGGACATGGAGTACTGACTATTTTGGTGTGTTCTATGTTTGACTCTGGGTGGGCTCCCGCCAGAAGCTCTAGCGGTCGCCCCTGAGTGTCACTTCGCCAAACTCGGTCTTCGCTTCGCTACGGAGGTCGCCGGCTCGCTTCGCTCGCCACCTCCCCCCGTCGCTCCGCTCAACCTCGTCTGGCTCGCTCCTCTCAGGACCTCCCTTGAGCTTCTGGCTCCCGCACTTTTTATATACAATCTAGGGGTGTCAGCCACAAGACTAGGTGGAGTCGGGGTGCTCTGTGTCGGCTCTGTCTCTTATTTTGAACCTAACCAACTCAAGTTAGAGTGCCCTTGACTCGAATAAGAGTGCTAGCCCTGATGGTCACAGCTATTTTGAATTACATTAGAAATAAATCATATAGGTGCAAAACTAGGACAAAAATAAAACAAAATTTAGAAAGTATTTAACTTATATTTTGTATACATATTGCACAGCTTTTATCAGTTCGAAAAACTTATCCTTCTTACTGGCCTCCACAGATCTCCTCCATAAATACTCAACAATTGAGTCTGCAAAATTGCCCGGGTGGTTGTAATTATTCTTGTAGAAGAATCTTTTAACCACCCGCCATTGAGACTCAATTCGTTGAGTATGTGTCCCATCCTCGGCTATAAATGGACTGTCAGGGTCACTGTGGTTGACTTTTTTATGAATATATCCATGTTGGCTTAGGCAATCATAAGCCCTCCAGCAGTCAGTATGGATGGTTGTGCCCGGCTCTACATGTTTTTGAATTAGGGGAATTAGCACCTCTGCAGACCTAATGTTGTCCGGGCACACCTCCAACCGCAAGTCCTCTGAACCATCTTCTATGAGGCCAAGGACCCAATGTCCCTCAATGTGTCTCCCTGAAAAAAATTAAAAAACAG
This sequence comes from Selenia dentaria, assembly GCA_917880725.1. NCBI lineage: Eukaryota > Metazoa > Arthropoda > Insecta > Lepidoptera > Geometridae > Selenia > Selenia dentaria. The sequence goes on along the minus strand of OU862893.1, from coordinate 4,736,176 downwards.
TTATTAAATTGAAAATACAAGTATAAAATAATGAAATTGATTAATGCCTTATATAAATACCTTTATTAAATTTCCTCTTCCCAAATTTGCTTTCGTCTACTTGCACAATTTTTCCAGGGCCTCCTATTTTGCCCCGGACTTCTTGTTTCTCCAGTTGGTAAATTACCACAACTTCCCGGCAGTAGTTATACCAATCGCTTATGGTTGGCCGGGACAAACAATGTTCTTCTCTAAATATATCTTCGTGTATTACCATGTCATGCGAGTAGTTGTATGCAAAACAGTACATTAAATAATAAATGTGTCCCAATTTTAGTTTTACGTTCTCAAACCATGTTCCTTGGGCTCTAGATACTCTAGTTTTATTATGACAGGAACCCTTGCTGCACACAAATGTGCCCATAGTTTTGTCGTTCTTGAAAACAAGTTTCATGGGATTTTTGTGTATTCTACACTTCTTAGTTTTCAAGATTAAGCCTTGCTCTTCGGCAAAAACCAGTCCTTGTTCATGTGTACTTAACATACGCGCCAGCTTTACAATATTCCACGTTTGTAAAACTTCACCCACGTATTTCCGCCTTTTAAATGCGGGTTCTTCTTCAAAATCATCTAAAATGAAAAACAAGCATTTGATTAACATATTTTGTGGTTTATCAAGCGAAATAATTTAGATTACAATAAATGAATAGTTAACTCACCTCTACTGGTAGAAGCTACTGGTACTGCATCTTCACGGCTTGTGGAAGCCGTTGGTTCATCTGCTGATGGAATATTAGCCATGTCGCTAGGCAGATCAATCGTGCAGAAATCGGAGTCCAGTAAGCAGGCAAAAGTCGTGGTTCAAGCAGAAATCGGAGTCCAGAAAGCAGGCAAGAGTCGTGGTTCAACAGAAATCGGAGTCCAGAAAGCAGGCAAAAGTCGTAGTTGAAGAAGAAATCGGAGTCCAGAGAGCAGGCAAAAGTCGTCGAAAAATTAACACAAAATACCACGCCAAAACAATGAAAAACACGGAGAGCGAACAGAGCACATTCACGTAACTCGAAGAGGAACGGAATGCGCGGCGCGGGCGGCGTAGTCGATCGTCTATGGAAAATAAAATGGCGGTCATACGTTCCATTCTTTAAAAAAAGTATTTGCAACAGAAGCTAATTTAATAAAATCGATGTCAAGTATTATAAACTATGTAATTAAGTATTGTAAATTAAATTAGCAATAAAATAATAGTTCAAATAATTAAAATATTTATTTTAATACCATTTTCATTGCACCAAGTCGTTTCGTTACACGCATTTATAGAGAATCGTCGAATCAAAAATCTGAAATTGAAATTAGTTTTTCTAGAAAACTAGACATTTCCTCGCTCTAAAATTGATACCAAAGCGTAGAGAAAATTATTATCTATAAGATCCAACTCTTAAAATCACCAAATTCGTGTTGGGCTATTCTAATGCCAACCCCACACAACATACGCACAATGAGGACAGACGAGAAGATATATGAGCTGGAAGAAGAAATGAGTAAGTTACACTGGGACATAGTAGGGTTATCTGAAGTCCGTAGAGCGGGTGAGGACACGATAACCCTGAAATCAGGTAACCTACTTTACTACCGGGAGGGCGACCAACAGTCCCAAGGTGGTGTCGGTTTTCTCGTCCACAAGTCCCTTACTAACAACATAGTTAAGATCGATAGCGTTTCCAATAGGGTCGTATACCTAATACTCAGAGTATCCAAACGATATTCGCTGAAGGTCATTCAGGTATACGCACCGACGAAGTCGCACCCGGATAATGAGGTGGAGGATATGTATGAGGACATTAGTCGGGCCATACATACCTCTGAAACGCACTTTCTAGTTGTTATGGGGGACTTCAACGCGAAGTTGGGTAAGAGAAGCGAGGATGAGTTGAAAGTGGGGCAATTTGGATATGGACAACGGAACCGTAGGGGACAGAGGTTGGCCGACTTCCTGGAGAAAGAGGGACTCTTTATGATGAACTCTTTCTTTCAGAAGCCACCTCACAGGAAATGGACCTGGCTGAGTCCCGATGGTTCCACGAGAAATGAGATTGACTTCATTATGACCACCAAAAGGCAAATATTCACTGATGTCTCCGTGATCAACAGGGTTAAAACCGGTAGTGATCACCGAATGGTAAGAGGCACGGTGAATATTAATGTCAAACTGGAGAGGTCTCGTCTGATGAAGTCTACGCTCCGACCCACTCGTGCCCGTATTCAAGACCCCGAGAGCTTTCAACTTGAGCTATCCAATCGCTTCGATTGCCTTGAGAACATCGCTTCAGTGGACGAGATCAATAACAGGTTAGTAGAAACTGTCCATACAGTGGGTTCCAAGTACTTTAAACCCCACCGTACAGATAGGCCACAGAAACTCTCCAACGATACCCTCAACCTCATGGCTGAACGACGCTCATTGAAACTGCAGTCTTCGAATGATGCTGAAGCATATAGGCTGCTCAATAAACGAATATGGAAGTCCTTGCGACACGACATCCGGATCTTTAATACAAACCGTATTAAAGAGACGATAGAGCGGAAAAAAGGCTCCAAAGTGTTTGCAAGAGACATGTCTATTGGGCAAAGCCAGTTGACGAAGCTGAAGAGAGAAGACGGCAGTGTAGCGTCGACCAAAGCGGAAGTATTAGGAGAGGTAGAGAGTTTCTACGGACAGCTATACACCTCGGTCGCTAAACCTGTTAGCAGCTCGGCCAAAGACCCAAGAGCCAAGCTGACCCGACATTATACCGAAGATATCCCGGACATCAGCCTGTACGAGATTAGAATGGCTTTGAAACAGCTTAAGAACAACAAGGCGCCTGGTGACGACGGTATCACATCTGAGCTTCTGAAAGCGGGTGGAACACCGGTACTTAAAGTCCTTCAGAAGCTCTTTAATACCGTCTTACTTGAAGGTTCAACGCCAGAAGCATGGAACAAAAGCGTGGTGGTGCTGTTCTTCAAGAAAGGTGACAACACTTTACTTAAAAATTACAGACCCATCTCGCTTTTGAGCCATGTTTATAAGCTGTTTTCGAAGGTCATAACGAACCGTCTCAGTCGCAGGTTTGATGAATTCCAGCCTCCGGAACAAGCCGGTTTCCGAAAAGGCTATAGTACCATAGACCACATCCACACGCTACGGCAAGTTATACAGAAGACCGAAGAGTATAACTTGCCTCTTTGTTTAGCGTTTGTGGACTATGAGAAAGCCTTTGATTCGATCGAGACGTGGGCAGTGCTTGAGTCTCTCCAGCGGTGCCGTATTGACTATCGGTATATTGAAGTGCTGAAGTGTTTGTACAAAAACGCCTACATGTCAGTCCGAGTACAGGAGCAGAGTTCGAAGGCAATTCCATTGCAAAGAGGCGTGAGACAGGGAGACGTTATATCTCCGAAACTGTTCACCGCTACATTGGAAGACGCCTTCAAGCTTCTGGAATGGCAAGGACTTGGCATTAATATTAACGGCGAATACATCACTCACCTTCGATTTGCCGACGATATTGTAGTCATGGCAGAATCCATGGAAGACCTCAGTACAATGCTCGAAGGCCTCCATCGAGTTTCCCAACGGGTAGGTCTTAAGATGAACATGGATAAGACGAAAATTATGTCTAATGCCCATGTTGTACCTACCCCAATATCAGTTGGGAACTCAGTTCTCGAAGTTGTTGACGAGTACATCTACCTGGGACAGACAGTCAAACTAGGCAGGTCCAACTTCGAGAAAGAGGTCAATCGTCGAATCCAACTCGGCTGGGCAGCGTTCCGGAAACTTCGCGAAGTCTTCTCGTCAAAAATACCTCAGTGCCTCAAGACAAGAGTCTTCGACCAATGTGTGTTACCAGTGATGACTTATGGCACTGAAACGTGGTCTCTTACTATGGGCCTCATAGACAAGCTCAAAGTCGCACAACGAGCTATGGAGAGGGCTATGCTCGGGGTTTCTCTACGTGATCGAATCAGAAATGAGGAGATCCGTAGAAGAACGAAAGTCACCGACATAGCTCAGAAGATCAGCCAGTTGAAGTGGCAGTGGGCAGGGCACATAGCACGCAGAACAGATGGCCGATGGGGCCGAAAGGTTCTGGAGTGGAGACCACGGACCGGCAAGCGCAGCGTAGGTCGTCCACCGACACGGTGGACAGACGACCTGAGGAAGGTCGCAGGACGACGTTGGATGCAGGCCGCTTCCAACCGGTCCTTTTGGAAAATCATGGGGGAGGCCTATGTTCAGCAGTGGACGTCCTACGGCTGAGATGATGATGATGATGATGACCAGTGATAATGCCCATCATTAGGTGAAGGTCCTGCCGTTGTAATCGTAGTAATTTGTTTACTTATAGTATTTTTGTTTAGGATTGCAAACATGGATTTCGCATGTTTACAGTCCTTCCTGTCATCCCAATAGTTTGGTGTCAGGAGATTCTGCACTTCCATTGCTGAAGGTCTGCAGAGTTCCATTTCCTCAATGCTTCCTTGCTTTTTGGCTCATTCTTTAGCTAGTATATCTGCCCTTCTATATTACCAGAACAAAGGCCATGCCCCTTTGTCCATGATAACATTATTTTGCACTTCTCTGACATTCATTGGAGTGCAGCATGACATTCCGTTAGGACTCTTGACCGTGTTACCGGTCTTCTCAGTGCGTGAATGACTGCTGCACTATCCGTGATGAATGCCAGTAGCTTGTCTTCCTTTTCACTTTGTGAACTTAGGCGTGATATCGCCCTAACATCAAGTAGCAGTGCCATGGCCTCTGTGCCGTTGTGGTACCACAACGGCATTTCAAGCAAGGTAGGTACATTATTGAAACCTATATATTTATGAAGTAGGTATGTTATATAAAAAGTCTATACAAAAGCACAAGAGTACCTAAGTAACAAAGAAATAAAGATCACTACTTGTTTTTAATAGTTTGAAGTGAATCAAACATATTCCTGAATGGTAGTGACGAAACCGCCTTTCAGGGCGGATTAAGATCGAATAGTTCAGGTAAGAAGTCTGGTACAGACTACGTAGCCCAGAAGAAAGACTTATCAGGGCCTCATCTTGTGCTCCTCTAGAAAACCGGATGCATAGAGGACAAGCGGTGGCCGAGAGCAAGAGTAAGAATAAAAAACCGGCCAAATGCGAGTCCAACTTGCTCGATTCGGTCGGCCCGGTTATTTAGTATTTGTTATTATAGCGGCAACAGAAATACATCATCTGTGAATATTTCAACTGTCTAACTATCACGGTTCATGAGATACAGCCTGGTGACAGTCGGACAGTCGGAGTGACAGCGAAGTCTTAGTAATAGGGTCCCGTTTTACCCTTTGGCTGTGGAACCCTAAACGGTTCTACATAACAATATGTTCAGGCGCTCTTTGCGGAAATCCATAAACAACATGTTTAGTGACAAAATATTATGGCCAACAAGCAGTTCGTCTGTATACCTCCCTCCCTATTTTCCGTAAGAATACCTACATGTAGGAAGTAGGTATATACAGAGCAACCTAGAATAGGCAACACATGTAACTTACATGCCTGGACTATTCTGAGATTGCGTCGTATAGAGGCGAAACACGTTTCGAAGAGATTTTAGTTAAGAAAATTGCATGTGTTACCTATTTTGTACCCATATTTCCGGCATGTGAATGACTGTAACATGACATGAGTGTAACTTAAAAACTACTAGACCGAATTTGATAAAATTTAAATGGGACTACATACATACGAAAAAAGAATTTTGAAAATCGGTTTATCCAGTCGAAAGTTATGAGGCAACACACATTAAAAACAGTCGTATTGAGTACCTCCTCCTTTTTGGAAGGCGGAAGAAAGTACACGTTTCCAGAAAAGGACAGAGGTTTCCACTAACTACTAATAAATACAAATTTAAGGATTTGTGGAGAATTTGAAAACGTTTGTAAAATCCTCAGTCTTGTCTAGAAGTGACAGAGTTCAAAGGAGTCCCAAAACTCCCAAAACATTTCCAGCGTCACCAATACCCTAGTCAGAGATATGCAGGCAAAATGAAAAATAATGTTCCGTACCTATTCAGACAGACGTTGACTTAAACAAATATCATCATCATCATAATCAGCCCATTTTGTTCCCACTGCTGGGGCTCGAGCCTTCCTCTCAGAGGGAGGAGTTGGGCAATAATCCACCACGCGGGCCCAGTGCGGATTGGTAGATAGGTTAGTGGCCAACCCGTGTCGAAGTTTCCAGGCCGCCCGAAGGCCTTCGACATAGCCTAACGACTGTTGTGCTAAGACAAACAACTGGGACCGAGGGCTTAACGTGCCCTTCGAAGCACGGAAGCACTCAGTTGAATAATGCCACTAGGGTGCCAAGTCCTGACCGCAGCAAATGTTGCTTAACTTGTTGATCGGTTAAGATCGCCAAGTCGAGCTCCGCTACGAGCGCTTTAATACAAATATAGAATACGAATAAACGTCAGAATGGCTGTTCGTCCCATTTTAGGTGCATCATGTGTATTACACGTCTCATTACCATCTCAGTCTACATACATAAACAATTCTAAGCAATTCGCTTGTTATTCTAAACGCCTGCCGCCCACTTTCACCGATACATGAGTTTGCCTTATTTTGGTGGGTCGTAGGCGTGACCAGGTTGCTTACATATACTAGCGTCCTGTCCTGGCTTCGTATGGGTGTAATTTAAAAAAACATGGCAAGTGCGAATCGGACTCGCACACGACGGAATCTGTACCATTATCTATAAAAATACAAATCGAGCAAAAAAATCACTTTGTATGGGAGCCTAGTACGTTTGTTATCATCATCATCATCTCAGCCGTAGGACGTCCACTGCTGACCATATGCCTCCTCCATGATTTTCCAAAATGACCGGTTGGAAGCGGCCTGCATCTAACGTCGTCCTGCGACTTTTATCGGGCCACCGGAAACTCCCACAAGCCGACTGAAACGCAATAGCAAGCTATGTTACTTCACCTCGGTGTTATGTGGTGTACGTCAAAAAGCAATTAACTGCATGGGAAAATAACTTGCATCTAACGGTAACGGCCGGGAAGAATGCTCATGTCAATAGCAAAGATAAAAGCAACATCGCCAAAAAGCAAAAAGCCAACGTCACGTGGTGTTCCCAGGTGGTCACCCATCCAAGTACAGACCACGCCCGACGTTGCATACGTTAGGTTCTTAAGGAAGGTTCTTACATTACAAAAAACAAGAAAAGATGGGAGGTTATGGCGAGGGTGAAGGCCGAGCCTACTACACGAAGTTGCGGGCAGTCGCTAGTATATTAAAAAAAGGTCACGGTGATTATTGTCGCACTCCTCAGAAACAACTCGACCGATTTTTATGAAATCATTTATGTATGAGAATAGATCGTAAATGAATTTTCATCGTTATCATCCATCACCACGCGGGTGAAACCGCGGGTCAGTTAAAAGTTTATAATCTTTACTAAATACCTATTGGATATTTGGAGTTAAAAACTTGTGACAAAAAGAACTGAAGCCTTCTGTTTCTCTTCCCATATAATTTAAACTTCATCATTTCTTAGAATTAATTTTTTTATTTTAAAATTTATATTAACAAAAGAAAGGTAATGACAGAGATAACATTATAAAATAGATAATACTACCGGAAGATAAATTCTGGTATCAATATAACTACGAGTATGTACGAGCAAGAACCTCAGAAATACTGCGCTCTACATGGCTCTACCATGTTTTGAAGAATTGGATCTCTGAAACTAAAACTCTGTGAACAGAAATACGTTCAAATAGCAGAAATCACTTAAGCCATTAAGTACATGTATTTTCAGAAGTTATAAAAGCACCTTAAGTAGTTATATTTATAACCGGAGATTGTAAGATTAGTCCATTCTTCTGTAGGCAATTTAGCTCTCTGTTGATCTGTCCATTAAACACTTCTAAACGCTGGTTAGCGTTCCGGAAACTTCGCGAAGTCTTCTCGTCAAAAATACCTCAGTGCGTACTCAGCAGTGCCCGCCGGGAGCTCGCCGACACCACTGCGCACTCGCCCTGAAGATGAGCATCGGACATGCTCGAAACCCGGGTCGACGTATTCGATCCTTAACGTGAAGGTTTTGCCGGTTAATAATAATAGTAAAATATGTGTCAAACTCACGAAATTTTCAATACAAAAATAACTCAGTGCCTCAAGACAAGAGTGTTTGACCAATCTGTTACCATTGATGATATATGGCACTGAAACTTGCAACTGTCTCTTACTATGGGCCTCAAAAGCAAGCTCAAGCTCGCACAACGAGCTATGGAGAGGGCTATGCTCGGGGTTTCTCTATGTAATCGAATCAGAAATGTGGAGATCCGTAGAAAAACGAAAGTCACCGATATAGCCCAAAATAAGCCAGTTGTAGTGTAATCAGAAGTGGCAGTGGGCAGACCACATAGAACGCAGAACAGATGGCCGATGGGACTGGAAGGTTCTGGAGTGGAGACTACGGACTGGCAAGCGCAGCGTAGGTGCACGGACAATGTGGACAAACGACCTGATAAAGGTCTCAGGACGACGTTAGATGCAGGCCGCTTCCAACCGGTCCTTTTGGAAAATTACGGCGGAGGCATATGTTCACGTCCTACGGCTGAGATGATGATGAAACACGTTTAATGTGTTTAATGATAGATAGTAAATATTATCTTGTACCTTTTTAGCTGTTTGTTTGATAGCCCAGGGGTCTGCCGCCGGTCAGGGAATCAATGTGATTCGATTAAAACCTACACTTTGAACTTTCAGCGAAAGACGTATCATCAGCTGGGAGACCACAGCGTGACGGCATTTTCTAATGTCCACCTGGTCAATAGCCACACGCATGATTGGAAAACTATCACTACGCACCTTATAGTATACTAGCTGCTCTCCGCGGTTTCACCCGCGCGGTGATGGATGATGATGATGAATCTTTTATAACCTATGTTACTAAGGGTGAATGTAGCTTTCCAAAGAATTTTAGAAATCGGTCCAGTAATTTTTGAGCCAATTCGTTACAAACATACTTAGTACATACAAATCTTTCCGCTTTATAATATTAGTATAGATATAGATTCCGGAAGCTTTTGGTTTTCTTCTTCCTTTTTGTCGTAGTCTCATGATTGAGAGGCGTGATTTAGTCTGCGCTACCATTTTTCTCCAGCTCTCTATCTTGCGACATTTGAATGGATGATTGCAAGGTCGCCCCTGTTGCCTCTTGAGTGGTGTGTATCCATCGCGTCGGAGAGCACCCCCTGCCACCCTTTCCATCGACAGTGATAATCAGTCTTTCTAGACTGTCTGGGTCTCTGGCTTTTCCTTTAGTCAGTCTTAGCCAGTTAAGTCAGTCTAGATCTATTGCGCTACCACTCGACTGATCTGAGCTATCAAATATAATAAAAACCAGCCAAGTGCAAGTCGGCAACACAAATACATCATATGTGAAAATTTCAACTGTTTAACTATCGTGGTTCATGAGATACAGACTGGTGACAGACAGACGGACGGACGAACAGCGGAGTGTTAGTAATAGGGTCCCGTTTTACCCTTTAAAACGTAAACGTAAGAACCCTAAAAACATACCATAAAAATTTTACCATTGAAAATGTCCGCTCCGATACAATTAAAGTTAACTCTTCTATTCCCCAAGGAAGCGTTCTTGGATGTCTTATTTTGTTGATATACATAAACGACCTGCCTAAATGTATTAAAGAGCATTGTGTTTGTTTCTCTGACGATGTCTCCCTCCTAACTTCGACAAAGAATAGCATGAATGTACATACCAAACTCACCGCAATGCTCCAACAAACTACCGACTGGATGCATACACATAACCTTGAACTCAATCTCGCCAAAACAAAAATCATGACTTTTCACCCGTACCAAAAACCATCACTTAATTTGAACTTTTCATTTCACGGCACAAAATTAGAAACAGTCAAAGAATTCACTCTGTTAAGAATAAAAATTGATACCCACATAAACTGGCAATCACATATTATGAAACTTTCATCTCTCACGTACGCCCTTCGCGAAATCAAAAAGACAACTGATTTGAAAACTGCAATTGCAACATATTATGCGAATGCCCATTCAAGAATAAGTTATGGTATCGTGCTATGGGGTAACAGCAACGCTGCGAGCGATATATTTATAATGCAGAAAAAATTTATCCGGATTTTAGCAAACATAGTTGCAAACCATATTTTATAAAATTCAAAATTTTAACCATGGCTTCGGTATATATTTTCAATTTTTTATAGTTTGTACGCAATAATTTTTAATCATTTTTATATAAAACTCGGCAAGACATAAAAACTCACATTACACTTCGACATTGGAACTGGTTATTGTTACCCAAATCCCGGCTGCAGACGCACTCGTCTAGTCGTCTAGTAGTTATCGATGTCAGTAATTATATACAAAAAAATACAAAACCAACTTGATTTTGAACAAAATGACAAAATATTTATGGCTGAACTAAAACTATTTCTACAAAACAAATCATATTACTCAATCGACGAATTTTTAAAAGAAAAATCATATAATTACGATATAAGTAACTATTGACATTTAAATTATTTCTACCAATATTTAACAAATTAATTTATATTTATATAACCATAATTGCTTCTTCCTCTCTTCTAACTTTGCGGGGCCCGACGGGTCCATATAAGACTTTATGTACTTTTTTTAACACCTTTACATTGTATAAGAAAGCAACAAATATATCTGAATCTGAATCCATACTCATACTCAAATTATGTATTCCAACAGGGCCCAATGGTATTAAGACGCGGTCCAACCCCAATTTTGAAATAATTTACGATGCTTTACGTAAGGTTAAAAATCGCTTGTTAGTTTGGACGATGTAATGCGAAAATGCGTTAATTTTGTACGTTTTCTTTATATCTTTCGATATATACTAACACAATTGAAAAAACTGCTGGTTACTACTTTAGTACTATATGTTGGCTATGTATTACCTAAAAAATAATATAGTGTTATCGCTGAAAATTCTGAGAGTTTGGACGTGAAAGTTTATTTTTATGCACCTATTTAGGATTATTTTCTGCAGAGAGCGAGTAATATTTATGAATTCTGTTCTTACTCTTTGCCTGTTCCTTTTCTAACCTAAGTCTTTTTTTCATAGATTATTATCGAACTGTTTCGTTACACTCGATGTTTAAAGATACTGCTTATTACTATTATCAGGGTACGACCGCGCCTTAATAGTATTGAATAACATAGGTTGACGATGAAAAAGATCTAGTCACAATATCGAAACAATCCTAGGTTCTACATTTGTTAACCGCATTTACACACAATGTTCTCACGGTTCTTACGCACTGTGACGTTACTCTGTCAATGCGGTAACATTATTGTGTTGATTGATTGATTTACAGCAAGAAAGTATTCCAACTTCGTCCTGGTAAATCGATGAAGGTGCAGACGAGACACACACATACACACACACGCACTCAAATGAATAAAATAAGTCTTATTCATTTTAGTTTTAAACTATTGACTAAAGGTGCATTCGTTTAGCTTTTAGGGCATTGGTGGCGTTGGCATTGATGGATCTTTTGTTAAAGCGTTCGTAAAGCTCAAATACATTATTTTTGCCACTTTTGCCCACACCCTATTCGAACGCTCAACTGTGCATAAAACCTAAAATCTATGTTTATGCTGTCAAATACATAGCTGTCAAAAAACGATCACAAACAAGCATGCTCCGGATGTGGGTCAAAAAATGCAATTGCAAAAAATTTTTTTAGCTTTCCGAACGCTGAACAAAAAGAGACATGAACGACAATTTCACCAACAGATTCCTAATTCGAACGCCCCTTGTGAGCGTTTTTAGCGAAAATAACGCTAAAAACGTACACGTCTCTATACACCTTCAGGCCAAGCAAAGCAAAATTGGATACCTGGATTTTGAATTGGATTGGCCTGTAGGTGTATAGATACCAAATTCAACTAAAAACATCCTGTCTAAAACAGATTTTACAAATGTCCTGGTGGTAAATAGGTACGATTTCGGAGAAAAAGCGAAAATTAACAAAAAAAGTTAAAAAAAATTGGGGGGTCGGGGATTTTTTTTGGCCAACTTGTATTCTCCAAGTCCAAGCCCCCGAACACGCTCATTTGGTATGTCGGTCCCTCTACCAAACAACCTGTATACAGCAACGGACAAAACTTAAACAAACAAAATGCTAGATCGCGTAAGCGCAATATATTTATGGTAAGTATTTTATGTATATGATATTAATATTAGTGTAGATTATCAGTAAGGTATGTATGTGTGTACTGTGCGGTAAATTAACTACTTATATAAAATAAATAAATAATATGTTAATATTAAGTATTTTATAAATGTTGATTAAAATAGATACAATATACATTTTATATATTTATAGCAATGTGTGTTATATAAATATTTATGTTTTATGCATTTATGTAATTAATATAAGTGAGTAGGCCACTGGGCCTATTCGAACGCACTATATGTATATACTTAATAGTTAATACAAACACTTCGGGATGCAGCGAAACATATTTCTTTGATCTTTAAAATGTACATAGGAGTCATCCCTAAGAACAATAATAATTTTAATTTTATTCTTCTAATATTGAATTATCTAAATATCCGAGTTAAGTAATGATTAATATCTATTCTTAATTTCATGTAAGTACTTATTGTTGAAGTAACACGTTTGTAAAGGATAAGGAAGACCGGACGGAAAACAAGAACTATCCTAGTTAGAATACAGAATCGTAAAAAGACCAGCACAAAAGACAAAAAAAAGTATGCATTAAAATAGGGAAAATAATTGCTGTATGTAAGTACGTAGAAAATATTATCAAACTAATACCTAGACAAATTGTCAAAAAAATAAATCTTCTTTAGGTACCTACTTTAATACATAAAAATAAAAACTTCAAATACTATGGAGATTTGATTCCCTCTCTTTTTCTAACAAAAGTAAATAAACAACTTAGCACTAACTTAATTATTGCTTTGATACGCATTAAGACTTTTCTTTTTGGTCACGCTCTTCTGCCTTCACTTTCATTATATTTTGGAGGTTAAAGCATAAATTAGCATCGGCTGTATTCTATGCAATCTTACAACGAGTATTGCACTTAAAACTTATTACTGGGCCAATAACCTAAAACCAACGTTATCGATAAAGAAACAGAATGCAAAATCAATATTCACGCACGCAATTGCGACAGCTAGCTCTAGGCAAGTCGGTTCATACTTCTAAACATTAAACTTGCGTTCTTTAGTTGACTACACGGTTTTAGAAGGGATAGGTCCGTCGTCTGTTCGCTGTTGTATACACAATAAATAAATAGACACCGGTTTATAAAATAAAAAACATTATTATATAAGTAAAGAAGAATAAAATCTAAAAAAGTGTTGTGTTTTTCGTCATTATGATGACTTAACATTGGCAAAAAAAAAATAAGTAAATAAAAGTTTGCGTTCCAAAAAATCTCCGAAAAAAGTTGGATTTGAATTCGGAACAGTGCGTGACGGATCGATTTGCCAAGTGCTATACATAGACAAGATAGAGTGAGGTCGGAGTTGAAACTATGCCACAGATTTTCTTTAAAAAAGTAATGGTGTTACGGGAGCCGTGTTCCTTCGAGGTAAGCTACTTTCACTTTCCGTAAAGCCAAGAACATTCAATCCTACTGGTTTTATTAATAAAATTGTATTGAACTGAATCATCGACTAATTCAACAATAAAGAACACCTACGTTTTATTTGACTCTTTGTAACATTGTTTTGCTTATATTATGGCCCATGTGTAGAACATATCTGCGCCGGTAGATAAGACATTCGGTGCATCGCTCGCTCACCTTGAGAATCCCAAACTAATTGCGAAGCAGGTTTGTTTGTAGTATTTTATTGTAGGAACTCTACAAAGATTTTAAATCTAAAGTATTGATACGTAGTACTATTAATTATTCTTTGAGTATTGAGCGCAAGTAGGAATTGCTAAAGCGAGATACCTTCCCAAGTATTACCTATCACAATACATATCTTGAGATAACGTTATTTCAGGTAAGTCTCTTCCTCTGGAAACACGAGAAAACAAGTTATACCCACCTCATTCTTCGAAATATTTCTAATAATATGTCAGTCATTCCAGCCAGGATAGTTTTTAGAGCTACAAGGAGTTTACCCGTATAAAGAAACTTCTGTACAACTTTGCAAACGCAACAAACATATCGAATTGGTACTTTGTTGAAAAAACAGGGTAGGTATATAGTGCAAGATTTAGATCCAGAAAGATTTGGCTGCAACGACCACAACTTTACAGATCCTAAGCTTCGTTGGGCACCGAGTCCAGTGCTTCCCTTGCAAAAATACAATTAAAACCGCGACCTGATTTCCCAATGGGACAGTTCCGTATTATTTCAATATGGATATCTTAAGCCCCGACTACGGTATGACAAGAGGCTTTCCGATTGTAACATACTATGGTATGAACAGACCTGTAAGCTAATTCTACTATTTCACAACGTTCAACAATCTATCCCGCTGCAACAACAGACTCCGGTTGTCATTCGATCAATACACAAAAAGCCATTCTACTTTTCTACCGACTTCCAAAAAGGTATCTCCTGTACTCAATTCCACTGTATTTTTTATTTTTTTGTTTGTTACCTCATCACTTACGACTGGGTGAACCGATTCTTAAATACTTTTTTAAAGCTGGTGCTTTCCGTGTGGTCCTACTTAAGTCAAGTAGTTTTTGAGTTACACTCTAATAACTGAATAGAATGGAAGTCGGTATCAAATTTTTCGAATTGTACTTGTTACGAGTACTATACACAAACAGGAACGTAACGTCATCTTAAACATAATTTAAATTAATACATATAAGTTAATCGAATAATATACAAGTTGTCGAATAATATACAAGTTGTCGAATAATATACAAGTTCTCGAATAATATACAAGTTCTCGAATAATATACAAGTTCTCGAATAATATACAAGTTCTCGAATAATATACAAGTTGTCGAATAATATAAATATAATGAGTTAAGTACGTCGCGTTTGTGATCTATCGAGTTATCAGAATATAAGGTTTTGATGGATCCCTACGCCACAACAGAAACGTAACTGCAGCTGGACTGTTTGGTTCCGCGTATCACTGGTCAGTTTACTTATTAGTCAGTATCGCTAATTCGTCAGTATCCTTATTCGACGGTTTCGCAAAGCTGACAGTTTCTTTAATTCGTCAGTCTCGCTAATTCTTTTACGTGTAAACTCACCGCGTTCAGCTACGGTTCGATTGCATTTTAATTAGTGAAATTGACCCCAGTATGTTAATATGGTAATATAGTTTATATGCCGTGTACCTATATGACCATACCCGTTTCGGACCCTATAGGCTCAACCACGAGGCTCAATGTGCCGTTTGGACTTTTTCCCGTAGTCGCAACTAGTTGTTTAAATTAGAAAAAATGTCCCGAAGGCTCAACCACAAGGCTCAACTAGTTTAGCCGGACCTACCATTAAGGTTGAAACGATACCAAAATTTCTACTATAGATTTTACCTCTTCACTATTTAACTATCACCAATCATTGATTAGAAAGCATCTTAATATCTTCCGGCAAATGTGACGTAACTAATATAAGACCCGAAACAAACATGTTAACAAACATACTGGTTACTTACATGAATGTAATTGGTGCCAGTAGGTCCATCATCCATCATTAAACATTCGATACGTAAGGGCCGGTTATATCTGTTAGTTTTAGTTAACTAAGGATGAGGTCTACGAGGGCACCCATTGAGAAGCGGTTATACCATAGTAAAATTCTAGTTTTACCAGTGGTTTTACTATGGTTATGTTCTCGTATGTTTGAAGGTATTAATTAATAAAACCTAGATACAAGTAGGTATCGTAGGTAAAAGCGGACGCAGCGGAGCTTGACTTGCCGATCTTAACCGATCAACAAGTTAAGCAACGCTTGTTGCGGTCAGGAGTTAGATGGGTGTGTGCTAATGGCATTATTCAACTGATCGCTTCCGTGCACACGGCACGTTAAGCCGTCGGTGCCGGTTGTATGTCTTAGTAACATAGTCGTTAGGCTATGTCAAAGGCGGCCTGAAAACTTCGACATAGGTTTGCTATTAGCCTATCCACCAAGCCGCACTGGGCCCGCGTGGTGAATTATGGCCCAACTCCACTCTCAGAGAGGAAACATCGAGTCTCAGCAGTGGGAACACAATCAGCTGATTATGTTATGTTAAGTAGGTGTAGGTTTTATCAAAATGTACTTATAGTTAGAAGCTGAAACTCTTCAAGATTCACTAAAAATTGTATCGCATAGCGGCGCTTACTGGTAGCCAACTAATACGCTCAACTAGGTAAGTAAGTGTTGCTGTGGTCACTACTTGGATAGGATGCCACTGCGTTCGTAACTGAAAGCTTCCGTGTTTCTTTCTCGTGTGTTATCTAAGAACAACAAAGTTTATTATTAGTTTATTACGAGGCCCACCTGATGTTAGGGGTAAACTCTGCCGATAACATATGCATGTCATTACAAGTGACGAGCTGCATGGCGCCATGTGAGACATTAATTTTAAGTCCTTTCAACCCAGAACACATTAATGCGAGCATTACTGCTTACACTGGATAGAGGTAGAGCACTGTGGTAGTACTTCCATGGAGGAACTCATTCACAAATACTTACTGCTCGTTCAGAACTTAAACAATCGTTAATTAAAGTTTGTTTCAGTTTGTTTTGCATTGAGATGGTCACGCAATGTCTCCCAAATTTCTTCCATGTCTCCCAGAGAAAGAAATTCAAATATGTTAGAATCTAGCTGGAGAAAATTTCCTGTAAACATCGTAGTAACGTAGTAACTGGTTTCTAAATAATAACCTTACTAATCGTCACGAATTTTGAAGTAATTTCTTCTGAATCCTTGGAAATTTAATAGAATTGTACGAACTGCGTAGATATTTTTCTTATTTCAATAAAGTTTAAAAAATAATAACCAAATTCTTTTCGACAACCCTATTCTTGGAATTCGTTAGGATCTATATGCGCTCTGCAATCCAAACGCCATCGGTTAAACCTCTGTCCCTCAACCCTGCATGCCTCTTCTATACGCGTCACACCGCAGTCCAGGCCCCGCTTGGGCCGCTCGTTTACCTAGTCTACGTTCTGGAGGTCATTGCCGTCTTTGGCCTAGTTTTTCAGGGATGAACCTGCTTGAGAACCTACTAGAAAAACTTTGGTTAGTCATAACTCGGAATATTTACTACTTCCTGGGGCGCAGTAGTTAGGTTAGATTTTACGCAAGCTTTTGGTTTTAGTAATAATGCACCTTTTTGTTACACGTTGTATTTATATACCTACTATAATTATAATAGTCTGTGCAAAAATAGAAGCGTCCTAGAAATAGAAGTCGCGCGTGTGCTAATTTACTCTTTTAATGCTAGTAAATAATAAAAATCCTAAATGAAATTGCTAGTAATTTACTGTTATAGTTTTATGCAGTCGCAGTTTAGATAAGATAGTTGCGCGACAGGACTAGGGTTACCAGATGAAAAAATCAAAAGTCCGGAGCAAAAGCCTGAATTCCATTGAAAAATCCTGAGATATTGTTTCAGTTTCAGAATTTTCTCTCAAACGTACAATGACAATTAAAAAAAGTACTAATTAAAAATTCAAAAAATTATCAAAGAGATAACCTGAGATTTGCAAAATCAGGCCACAATCCAGGAAAGAGTCCCAAAATCCTGAAGTCCCAGGGCAAAACTTGATCCTAGACGAGACACATAATAATAACTGGATTGGCCTGCCATATCAAAATCTTTTGTTAGTTCATCGCATAGCCAAGACGATTCTCTTTTCCACAGACTCTAGAAGGTCTATTTACATATCATTGGAAAATTGTATATGCAACCTACGAAGAAGGAAGCACAACTCAGAACAAATTCCACACAAAAATTAGAATCATACGTCATTTGGTTTGAAGGACCACCCTTCAAACCAAAACGACGTATAATTCTAAATACGAATTACTTCCGAGGTTACAAATAGACATGTTCGGTGATTGGTTTAAATTTCAGAAGAAAAGCAGGGATTGGTCCACGCGTGTGCTGCAACGTCTACTATGACAGCTGAGTCATAGCGGCGTGAACGATGTTATTGATTTAGCACTACTTTTATTGGGTCATTTTTTTAAGGCAGTTACTCTTCCTGATATTATTTCTTCGTAGTATGCTACAACCGCTGCGATAGTTATTAAAAAATGCATGGAACTTGCGATAAGATAAAAATAATTAATATGACCATTACATTTTCATTTCCAATGTATAATAATTAATATTTCCCAATAATTGAAACCCAATTAAAAGTGGAATGTAAAGTAGTATTTTAGAGCCTTTGTGGGAACTATATTGCAAAATGCGGTCGGCCTCGTAAAGTCGATCGACGCTTATCTGACTTGTTTTACTTCTTACTTAGTATGCTGGAGGGTACAATTTAGGCAATTGGATAAGTATGTCCAATTGTGACCGATTGCTACATAAACTTTCAGGTACACCTACCTGGGTGTCCAAGCTTTGCTCCATTTAGATACGAATACAAAATAGCAACATATTATGTTCCGTGAGAATCTTGTCACTCGATGTCAATCGATTCAGGATTTTGAAATGCGACCTTACCCCATCTAGTATGAACGCAAAGCAACACGTCATGTTCCGAGAGTCTTGTCACCGCGATTCATGATTTTGCAATGCAACTTTACGCCATCTAGTTTGAACGCAAAGCAACACATGTTCTGAGAGTCTTGTCACCGCGTTTCTTGATTTTGCAATGCGACTGTTACGCCATCTAGTTTGAACGCAACGAACAAACTGTTGTATTCCGTTGAATAAAAACACGGAGAAAACGACGTTTTCTAAAAATGAAACCTAGCTAGATCGAGTTTTCGCCCCCAATTCCCCAGCATTTTATGAAAATAGCAGGATATGTTTCCGAGATCCAGATTATAATATAATATACTTATAATATAGTCCTATACAAGAATTGCTTGTAAGGTTAGATAGATAAGTCATTCCTCTAAGATGCTGCAATAGTGGCTAAAGTTAGGAAGATTATATTCAGACAGTACAATACAAATACAATTTATTAACACCAAAAAATAAAATCATAAAAAACGTATCTAAAATAAGCATTCAAAAGGCGGTCTTATCGCTAAGAGCGATCTCTTCAGACAGGCTTTGGGTGAATTAAAACAATGATTTTGAAGGGAGGGCGGTGTATTTATTACGAGTATAAGTCTGTACATACTCGTATATAAATGTGGCACTGCGCCAAATCTACACATAAAATATTTTTCTAAGATTATAATCGAGGTCTACTATGTTATTGATATAGTAGCCAAAAACGTATTAATTAAAATTTTTGCCTGTCTTTTTGTCTATTGAAATCTCTCATATCTCTGAAACTACGAGACAGATTTTAATGAAACTTGATTCTGTGATAACAAAACTATACATATATATATACATAAATGGACCCCTATTTCTTCTGGTCACACTATAACTTGGGAACGGATGGAACAAATCTCGTTAATTCTTTTTTTGTTGTGTTAATTATTGTCAGGAGAAGGTTCTCATGGCAGAAAAACTAAGAAAATATGGGGTGTTATGGCGAGGTCGAAGGCCGACTACGCGAACGAAGTCGGGTACTCGCTATTAAAATATATTTTTCTCGGATGAAACAAAAGGGTTGTTCCGGAATAGAGGATGAAAAATAAGATTATATATATGAAACATGGATTAGTTAAGATAACAAAGTTATTCGCCAACAATTTGTACGTTCAACCAGGCTTCTGTCTGGTCTTTCTAAATTAATCAACTAGATTAAGCCCTTGTTTTGGGGGTCCATAGAATTGTTTTGTTACGTGAGCCGCGCGGCCCACTGAAATAACAATTTCGAGAAATGAAGGTAAAGGTGAAATAAAGGTAAAGTAAAATAAAGGTAAAGGTAAAGCTTACGTGATGAAAGGGTAGGGAGATTACGGTTACGTACATGTGTAAAGATTAGAACTCAATCGAAGGGCCTTAAATGGGAATGGTTGGCCAGGTATGGCTGGCCTTAAATGGTCATAGCTGGTATGAATGGTAGCGTAGCGACGACGGTACGTTACCTATCTACATGTGCCATTAGCCAAACGACCAGACCGTGGCGACCCCGTTGCATAACCACCATATTGTGCGTACAATAAAATTATTATCTATGTAGGTACATTATGATGTACGTAGAGGATGTACTTATCTGACTTTCTGGAGGTTCTATGTCTACTGTATGTTTTTGGTATATGTTCACCGATTCCTCCCCATTTGTGGACCGATTCTCAAAATTATAATTTTTATTTGCAAAAGTATACTTCCGAGGTTTAAATTTCATAAAATTCGGTCAATTTAGATTTACACTCCAATAACTGAAAAGTGGTTCGCCTATCTTAATGATATCGTTATTGATGGTGAATGACAATCGATCCCGTAAGAAGCAAGGGTCACTAAAATAGGTGAAAACATTTTTTTATCACAAAATGGAACTAAAAACCAATTTTTTCAATGGTTACTGTGTTCTTGGTCCTGCCAGGGTTCAAACTCGGGACCTCTCGTTTCGATGGCATAGGTGTTACTAACTAGAGCACTAAAACCACCCACAGATAATTTTAAACCCGGTATAGCGGTACAAAGTGTTACGCACGCAGCGTCCAGCACGCTCCCTGAACAAAATTACCCAAATGGTTCAAACTATGTTGGCACAATCTGACTTATTGAGGATTCCGAAAAATCTATCTATCCACAGTATTCCTTACTACCGATAGAAATTTGACATAACGTCCAGAAAAATAGTGTCAAATATCTAAAGTAAGTAAACCGGCGATAGATAGATTATTGGCACCGGCGGCCGTTAGACACGTGAGTCTTTACCAACTACTCCCTCTGCGATGGAATAGGATTATTAAGATGGAAAGAAACCCGGATATAATGGGATAAATAATAATATATATATAATGGGAGGTATCTTTATATCTTATGCAAGAGATGAACTCGGATGGAACCAATGCAGTGTCTGATGTTTTATCAAGGAAAAAATCCGTGATGAAGAATGGGAGATATGTGAGCTTTTAGTCAAATAGTTCGAAAATTTAGTTATTATAAAATGTTGTTTATTTGCGTATATTTATAATACTAAGTCCTACATATAGGTATATCTTGGCAAAGCGATCCCGACACCCTTGCATTGCAGTTGACGCGTTTAAAATATCTTGGTCAAATTTAAATTTTAAATGTATATTACGCTATTCATTACAAATCTAAAGGATTAGTTGTTGTGCCGAATTGGCCAACACAACCGTCGTTTCCTATTTGGAGCGCCTTATAATCTAAAGTCCTTTAAATTTTGAACCGATAATTGCGCTTTTGAAATCTCATTTGTGAAATGCGCACTTTCTATAGCTAACTATGCCCTTTGAGACTAAGTAAATGTCGGCAGATTGTCCGGTAAATGCTATTAAAAACATCTTTATATCTGTGGCCAAGCGCTCCAAGGACTACTACAGTAGTGTGCCGTAGGACACTGCAATAGGGGAATTTGCACCCCCATGAGTCTCAAACACTAATGACTCAGATTGACAAGTGCAAGCTTACAGCTCTGTGTGGTACAGCAACAATACAATTTTGTTTATGTTTTAAGAGATTACCGGGACTTTTTCGCGCACTGATTAATGTCAAAAAAAATTTTGACCTACCTCGACGTTTCGATCGAGTTTCATCGACCATGCTCACTAGATTATAAGAAGAGTATTGCTAAAAGTTAATACTTTAAATTTATAGAAAGTAGATTATGCAAACAACATATTAGTCGAGCCGCAAACGCAATCAATAATACAAAAATTGAAGATGCTTAGTTATCTTTCAACTCTCTTATATACTATCCAGTTTTGGACTGTTTTTAGCTTTCCAAGACCGAATCGTATGGCGACAGCAAATTTTAGAAAATTACTTCATACATAAAGACATAACTAACTATTAAGTACCTTGACTAATGACTTGCTAGCTTAACTCAACCGTTCTCCACAGTCTATTAAAATCTGACGGTGTGGAAACCTAAATTAGCATTTTCGAAACATGGTAGGCTGGCTGGTAGGAGTGGCAGGTTACACAAAACATATCGTCCTCGGAGTCCTATCGAGAATAGACTCAGCTTTTCTGTGGTACTACTAATAGAGTAGTACTTAGTAGATATAAGTATAAGGCAATTTAGGTGGATTCTGAAAGTGTGCCTTCCAAAGTGTTAAATACGATTTTAATAAAACGATATTAAAAGTAATATTTAGTGACACTTCTGCTGGAAAAAATGCTTATGGCTAAGTAAGATACGGTGTGTGTGCACCATCCTCACTCACGCAGAAAATGCAAATAATAATATGAAGTATGCAGTTTAAGCAACACACAAAACAACACAATTAACCAAAAACGATTCGACACGAGTTTCGCCTCTACACGAGGCATCCTCAGGACGATGTTGACTCGTCAAGCGCTAGACTGACAAATCTGATCTATCCATACTCTATTCCTGTCTAAGTCAATTCATATACGAGTAGGTAGTTGATTGATATAGGAAGAGCTTCTATTTTAGTACACTGGAGTGGAGGATAAAAAGTGTACCCAACAATAAAACAAAATTTTATTTATGACTGAAACATCAATACAAATTAAACTTTATTACATCGTGGTTAGTAATAATATTTAAACTCGAATGTTGGTGGTATGCGGATGACGTCAAGTGGCGCCGACAGATGGCGTTAGTAGTGTGCGTCACTTGATTAATGAATTGGATACATTGGCCTTTTCGTTTTTAGTAGTGGGTTTACTCATTATGGCTAAGTATGATTTGAATAATGAATATGTGGCTGTGTTGGCATCATATTAAATAGGTGTTTTATTAGGCAAAAACAATGGTTTATCCGTTTAGTTGTCAAATACCTACAATAGTGGTATGTCCAGTAGGATAGCAGTATCCATTGATTTGCAACGATGACTTGTTGAGTAATAAGTACACTAGCAAGGCAAGCGATGACACGCGATGCTCAAAGTAGCCACCCACAGGACAGGCTCTAAGTTGTTCACTAAAGTTATATGTTTATTAACGGGATACATATTTACCGTGGTAAGGTTGTGGAATGAGCTCCCGATATTTCGGCGCAGTTACATGCACCATGTTCACGGGAAGACTGAAGAATGCGGGTGGTTGGTCGAAAAGTTAAAAAGTTAGGTGCAGACATAACGATCTACCCTCTTTCTTAGTCTTTTGCTACGGTTATCACTGGAACTCGAACTCGATCCTAAGTCCCGACAAAACACACTCACTGTATCACTGCGTGAGTGCGATAACTTTAGGCTCGAAGTTCCTATGGATCATAACATGTCTATATTTCTTCTTCTCTCGGTGCCTCTTCAATCAATGAAGGTTGGCAATCAGTTTTCCGTACTGATCTCTATCCTTGGCGAGGCGAAAAAGTTCAGCGGCACTCGCAATCCCTGTCCACTTCGTGATGCTTCGTAGCCATGATTTCTTCCTGCGACCAGCTCGTCTCTTTCCCGCAACTTTTCCCATCATTATTAAATAATATCTGTCAATATCTGTCATGTCTAAGTACATGGTCCAAATACGCTACTTTTCCTTCTTTGACGGTTTTCAAAAGTTTGCGTTCTTGTCTAACTCGCCGCAGTACTTCCACATTGGTAACTCTGTGAGTCCAGGAAATCGCCATCATGCGCTGTAGGCCCACATCTCAAATGTTTCTACACGTTTCCGAGTTGCTCTTTCATAGTCCAGTCCTCGCAGGCGCATAGATGTCTAAATTAGACACACTGCAGTAGCCGTAACCCTTTGGGTTTGGTATAGAGTTTTTCAAAACGTTCATATCCAGAAAGCAAGTATTCACCATTAAGTCACCCTTATATTCGATTTCTCATCTACCTCTAAAGACACGGGCAGGTGTTTCCACCATCTATCTTGCAGGAACCAGTGGACTTAGGTCCACCGTTCGCCAACGCTACAAGGCAGCTGGCGCCAACCAGAAAGCTGGTCTCCTTGAGATCTCCTCGCTGTCACGAATTGGTATGCTTCGACGAGATCTCCGCTTGAAGCTCGTCGGATATTCATTAGCCATCCAGGCACGCTGTCATCCAAGACACCATCCAGATATTATCTCCCGCGTATTATCGTATGATGATTTGACTTGATGAATATAGTATATACAGGTTGGTTTTTTAAGAAGGGCGGTCATGGCCACGTCCGGAACCACGAGAGTTAGAGAAAAATCGTGAAAGGAGACATGCCCTCGATTTATAATAAAAAAAAAACTGCAAACTTCGTTTTTTTTTTTAATTTTTGCTTCTGACGGAAATCGACCCGAATAATTTAAAAAAATACACTATTTCCTTTAATTTTTAGTAGTTTTATTTCTTTGCGAAGATTGATCTTTATCAGCAACAGAATCCATTAGTTCAATAATATAGAATATCTTTTTTTTGAAAAATAATTAGGGTCGAATTCCGTCAAAAGTAAAAGATTTAAAAAAACGAAATAAGCAGTTATTGTTTTCTTATAAATCGAGGGCATGTCTCCTTTCACTATTTTTCTCTAACTCTCGTGGTTCCGGACTTCGCCATGGCCGCCCTTCTCAATAAACAACCCTGTATACAGCTGTATGTATATCTGTCCTGTCTCCACCCATGAATCAATGGATAGATTGAATCTCACCAGTTCCATTGCCTAACACCGATATACTCGTACAACTGACATATATGTACATCTAAAGTTATATGATTATTAACGGGATATTTACCGTGGTAAGGTTGTGGAATGAGCTCCCGAAATTTCGGCGCAGTTACATGCACCATGTTCACGGGAAAACACGACAAGATAGTTTAAAACATTGTGATATATGTACATCTTCTCTAACTCAGGAGCGAGATGTTTTCCACTTATGCAATAAACTATCGTAATATTTCATCACGTCAAATAGACAATACTATCGATAGTGTTTAGTCACGTGCGTTAAAAAGAGAAAACACTAATTTTACTAGTTGTGGCTGTCATAACAAAGAACGTGATAGCATTCGACCTTTTATTGATTGGGTCAAGTGAGAAGAGACACGCGGGCGTGCTGGAAGGACATAACAATATCGACGATGATAAATGAGCATATTGACAATAATAATATGTAATGCAGGGATGGTGAACCTTTATACTTTACCTTTATCCTTTACCTTTATCCTTTACCTTTATCCTTTACCTTTATCCTTTACCTTTATCTTTACCTTTATCCTTTACCTTTATCCTTTATCCTTTACCTTTATCCTTTACCTTTATTGATCAACGTGCCATTTTTAACCGACTTTAAACATGTACAATTTGAAAAATTTTATACCAACTTCCATTCTATTCAGTTATTGGAGTATATCTTAAAAACTACTGGACCGAATTCAATGAAATTTAAATGGGATCACGCGGAAAGCACCAGTTTTTAAACAAAAATTTTGAGAATCGATTCACCCAGTCAAAAGTTATGAGGTAACAAACATAAAATAAACATACAGCCGACTTGAGTACCTCCTCCTTTTTTTGGAAGTCGGTAGAAAAAGGACGACGTTTCTCAATTCGACCGTATATTTTTTTATGTGTGTTCGCGGATAACTTCGTCGTTTATGAACCAATTTTGATGATTATTTTTGTTTGATAGAGTATACTTGCGTGGTGGTATAAATTTCATTAAATTCGGTCAAGCAGTTTTTGAGTTTCACTCCAAAAACAAGTGTTGATTTATCTTGATGATATCATCTTTGACGGCGTATCCTGTAAGTAGAGGTCAATAAAAAGGGTGAAAAAAAAGGATTTTTTGAGAAGTAACGTGTGTCAATAAATCCGACTTATGTAGTCTTATTTTATAAACACATACCTATAGCTATCTTTTACGCAGTAGCGTAGTTGTTTTTAGTAGTAGGTTGCTATCGTTCGTAATACTCCACAGTGAATTTTGTTACGTCCAGTGAACTAAAATGCAAACCGTGCCCGAAATATTGTGTCGCACCATTGGTTCGCCATCCCTGTAGCAGTGGCTGGGAATCTACCTATTATAAGATGTACATGTACTTGATATGTAAGCCTTGCATAAATAGCTCCCAAATCATTGACGTGTATCATAAATGTTGATAGAACTACGAGTATGTACATTTAAGCTGTCTATGCTGCCTAAAGGGTAAATATAAGTAAATATAATAAAGTATATAAATAAAAGGGTCGCGCTGGCAGTCACCATCTCGCCCCAGCGGTAGGCCCGGATTGATCTTAACCGGGCCTCAGCGCATGTGAAGGGATGACCTTGCTCACCAAGGTCACCCCCTAGACGTGTAGGGCCGTGCAAGCCGGCGAAGAATCCCCGACTCTCCGCCAGTGACTCCGTGAGTGAGGAGGGAGGAGGCGTGCCAACTGCCTCCTCCGTTTCCCTGTCCGTCTGCGCCGGAGCGGATCAGCTCGAGCATCATTCTCTCTGACCCGCTCCGCGGCCTCCTTCTGCGTCATTACCGCTTCACAGAAGGTGGCCACTGCCTGCCACGATCTCTCGCTGTCGAGCATAGAGCAGCGAGAGATCTCTGCCAATTATAGCTACCGTGTATAAGCGTGTGCCGCTGGGGACCCCATGCGGCACACACCCAGCTTATGTAGCGCCGTATCCTCCAGCGCTCCACATTCGTGACAGGCTGGGGTAGCCTCCCGTCTCGCGATTTAGTGCACGTACTTATCAAAACATCCGCGAACTTTTTTTTTTTTTTCAGGGGGAAATGCTGTGCACTTCCCTTCCGCCACGGGGGTGACGGAAGGGGGCGTGTGGGGCTCAGACCCACTAAAACCCCCCCGTGAGCAGTCCTCCGCCAAGGTGGGGCGAGACAGGGTCGCGCTGGCAGTCACCATCTCGCCCCAGTGGTAGGCCCGGATTGATCTTAACCGGGCCTCAGCGCCTGTGAAGGGATGACCTTGCTCACAACCTAACCTAACCTAACAATCGCCAATGTTAAAAATGTTAAACAAATTATATTCGCTCACACAAATTAAAAATAAAGACTATCGCTTGTAGTCCGCCGCTGGTCTCTCATAGTCTACACCAAACAAACCAATTGCATAACCAAAACACCTTTCTCACAACCTCTAGACCGGAGTACCTGTCTCTACGACCTGCTCTTTCATCTTCTAAATCTATAATCAGTTTATTTTGAGACTTATTAAAAAGCAGTAATGACTACTTTCCTGATAATTGTATTTTTTGGTAGTGCAAAGGTAATCTGGCCGCTGGCGTTTTTGACAAGGAGCATCTTTATTTCAATGTGATGAATGGTATATGAAAGTAATTATACCTTTATTAAGAATTGAGTTATTAAGAAGCTAACACTTATTATTAGTTGTAATATGGTTATTTAAGTTGCTAAAGTTACTGTTAAGCTCTCAAAAATAATGCTACATTACGCAGTAAAGCACCTGTGATTAATGGACCTCTATGTCGTATTCCCAAGCGTTTAATATTACTCTACAGGTACCTTTTTTTGGAATAAATAAAGAAAAAAAGTTAAGTAACAATATCCAGGCTGTTTCCAGGCCAAATTGCACCCAAATAGGCCAGTAAAATAGAATTAAACCTTGCACAAAATTTCGGTACCAATTTTTTTTATAAGGTTTGGGGTTACTTACTGAGCATAAAATAACAAAATGCTGACAGATCCAGGTGGAGCTTTAAGCACCGATGTTTTTGCCGATATCTCGGAAACTATGCACTTTAGGGCAAAAGTTATTGACATTTTGTCTATTTTATTATTATATTATTATCTTATTCCATTTATTTCACGGATTTCATCCGGTCCTTTGTAAAGGCATAAGTGGGGCTGTAGCCAACACTTAGAGGCCTGTTTGGTATAAAATATACAATATAGCATAAAAAACAGACATTTTGGATGAAGGCTAACATGGTACTTATAACTATTACAAATATGGGTAAAATGGCCAGGCTATTGATATGAACTTATTAGTGATATGGAAGATAGTGGGCTATGGAAGAGACTACGGCACCTGCCAATTTTAGTCTCATGTTAAAATATTTAGGCAGGTGGTGACTTGCCATCCACTAAACAGCCACCATGAGTGGTGACAAAAGGGGCAACGTTGGTGTGGATGGCTAAAGAGTGTCGAGAGGTGTGCTGCGGTTTCACTAGAGCGCTACTACCGGCGTTATGTTGCCTTTAACACTTCCACCCTTGGAGCTTTTTGTTACTTGCTCTTGCGTCTCCGCACGGCCAATTAAGGCAAGCCGGGGGTCAGGGGTCTCATTTAGCCCCAGGGAGAATCAGGGTCCGCGGTGTCACCACTCACCGACGGCTCGCCACAAGGCCGCCCCTGCGGGTATATTATTATTATTATTTTTTCTTTAAAGTTTTACGTAAAACATACCGTTTACGATTTGGATCTGAAGTTTAGTGCGAGTTTGGCCAAAACAAAACGGCTATTATACTGGCATAAAACTGGTCGAACCATTTAAGGAAGAAAAAGAAACAAATGCACTCGCATATACAATATAAGTTTAAACACACAATTTTAATTACTCTAATTAACTTAATATTTAATGGCTATAAAATTCCGATATACGAGTATGTGTTATGTACTAAAATTAAACAGAACGGATTGTATAATTTAATGTTATGTTAACCTGAGGTTTGGAACATTCAGTGAACATGGTCACGGGTAGGTTTAATGTTGTTTAATGTCAATGTTTATAAATCACGAAAGCCTAAGAAATCATTATTTCTAGCTCATCGGAAAGTTTTTTATTTAAAATCGATAAAAAATTTGTACATAAATGGATAATCAGACAGAAGAAAGCGAGCTGCAAAAACATGATATATTAATATCGTCAGGTCTTTTGAACGAGGATAAGTTATACGAAAGAATTATATAATTAATTTAATATTTATAACCAATTCACATGCATTTAAAACTTAATAATATTAAGCTGGTTATTAAAACTTGCTTAAGTTATTAAGGACTAGCTGCTCCGCGGTTTCACCCGCGCGGTGATGGATGATGATGATGATGAATCTTATATAGCTTATGTTACTCAAGGTGAATGTAGCTTTCCAATGGTGAAAGAATTTTTGAAATCGGTCCAGTACTTTTTGAGCCAATTCGTTACAAACATACATACAAATCTTTCATCTTTATAATATTAGTATAGACTCTATACTAATATTATAAAGAGGAAAGATTTGTATGTATCTATACTATAGATTCACATGCATTTAAAACTTAATAATATTAAGCTGGTTATTAAAACTTGCTTAAGTTATTAAGGATATATTAATTTTATTAAACTTAACTTAGTAATTATAAGTGCTTCAAGATTGTGAATCACTTGTTATATTACGTCATCTCTTGTTACTTCAGTGCAATGTATAATTAAATGTTGAATAACTAGATTTTCAGGTTGTTGATGTAACACTCGCATTGTTTAATTGATACCGTTTGTTTACTTTTATAGTTTTTAGACCGTCAATAGGTGTTATACTAGTTAATTATACTTGTTGTGCTTAGGATGACTTACTATGCAAAATACGTAATTGATAGTGGTAAGTTCCCAGATAGCTCGCATTGCGGTAGTACTGGTAGCGAAAAATTGGGTAAATAAGTAGAGAAAAGTCAAAGCCAAAGCCAAAATAATTTCAAAGTCAAAGTCAAAATCATTTATTCAATTTAGGCATTATGAACGTCAAATATGCATTATAATGACTTTACCGCGTTATAAAACGCTGTATAGAGTTACTAGCGACTGCCCGTGACTTCGTTCGCGTAGTAGGCTCGGCCTTCGGCCTCCCATACCCTCCCATCTATTCTTATTTTTTTAATCTAAGAACCTTCAACAAAGTATTGGAAAATATTAAAAAAAGATGAATGAAATGGGTAAAGCCGTTCTCAAGTGACCAGGAGAAATAGGGGTTCATGTATATATAAAGATCTCACTCTCACTCACAACCAAATTTTTAGTTATCAATTATCTTAAATATAGATTTAATAAGATATTTATTTAAACAAATACATATCTAAATAGATCTTTATATCACGAATGCTCATTTAATTATGTCAACCGTTTTGTTTTACCATGACAGACTTTGCTGAAGAGTTCTGCTCCCTAGTACATTAACTAAGTATAAGAATCATAAACTTGTGATCTGACGTTGGTGTACTATTTAAAAACAATTGCATTGATTGAAATCGGTTTCGCCAACCAAATAACCTTACAGCTCACCATTAGTGCAGCCGTAAGCTGCACTAATGGCCCCGCCATTTGAAGAAGTTTTGAACAGTAGGTAAGTATATGGATACAAATGGTAGGCCGGAACGAGTAGTTCGGGATCGGAATGGTGAGGAAGGAATAAGATTAAAGTGCTCTTCAGTACTTTCACCATGAAACAAACCGTAAAACGCTCAGATGAGCTATAGTTCTATGCATTTGTAGGGGTTCTGGGTGTTGAGAGACTTCAGTGTCTCCAATAATACGGACAGCGCGACGTTGCAGTCTATTGAGAACATCCATAAGGTACTTAGCGGAACCAACCCACAGGTGGCAACAATATTCAATACAAGGGTGCACCTGAGTTTTATAAAGGCAACGCTGTCGCACAACGTTGTCGTACTTACCTCTGTATCCTACCTTAAAATGTTTATTGTAAAGAATGGAAACATCTTATTGAGTTATGACGTAACTGTTTACCAAAAACGTCCAAGTCACGCTTGCAGTAAAGTATTCAAAATACTGCGAGATCACGTTGTTTTGTTATGACTTCGTTATGAAGACGTTGCATAACCAACTTACGTCTTTTTATAGTCAATTATAAATTTATAAAGGAGTCAGACTCTGTAATGATATGAGAAAACTTTCTTAAAATCTCGTAAAACGGTCGCAATGAGAATATAATGTCTGAAGATATATTGAGCTATTAAAGGAAAGCTTTATTTTAACTTCCGTAAAATGCAACATACTGTAGATTGCCGGGCTATATAGTCCAATCATTGAGGGGTTTGACTTTGCAATAATTCCTCTGTCGCTGAAACTTTGCAGTACGATAATGTTTATAGATTACGATTAATATATTATCAAAAATCCTTGAAGGCATATTTTTTATATTGTAATAACTAAATGGCAAGATAGGAATATATTTTGGCATAACTATGAAAAGCATTTAAAGAAATTAATATAAAATAAAAATAAATGACGGAGGAATTTACATGAACAAGTCATGATGCAAAATAGTTGTTTTTAAGTATCTGCCTCTTCAACATCAAAACATTCCTGGATTCCGTTGCATATATTTATATAAAGTAACCATACCAAAGGAATTTCGGACGAAGGAATTATCCACCGGGAGCTAGAAGCAATTTTCATCATCATCATCTCAGCCGCAGGACGTCCACTGCTGAACATATGCCTCCCCATACATAGGCCTCCCCCATTTTCATGTTTAAGTACAAACGCCTACCTTCAAGGTATTTTTTTGGACTATGTGTTAATCGTGAACTATAAACATTACTTGATCACATTGCAAGGTTATTGTCAGGGTATACATACAAAGAATTTGCTAGTGCATCGGACTAAACGTGGAATTTTAGGGGACGGTGTTTAAGAACCTTATCTACGTCCGAATATCCCGTCAGGATAAGAATCGTAGGACAGGTATCGATTTGCTAGGTGGTGGGCCTCTTGTGCAAGAGGCCGTTTTGGTGGTTACCACCACAGTGCCAGATATTCTAGTAAAAGTGCGCAAGCATTACTGAGTCAGGGTGTAAAGGGCTCTGTAGCAAGTGAAAGTATTGGGCGAAAGAGACTCAAAAACCGATGTCTCTGCAAAACTACAGTTCTCAGCTCTGGGTGTCGCCGCAACTGTCATGGACAAGTGTAATGAGCAACGTTATTAATAATAATACTTAACGCTCATAATTATTAAATCATAACTGATATAATTAAATTTATATACACACATACGTAGGTACTTAAAATGTAATGGCAGTAGGTACTTTTAACTCCATAAAAGCCTCAATTAATCGTGTGAAAGTAAACGTGTAAAAGTTGATCTTACTTAATGCTTCCTAAGCTGTTTTGTCTCTTTTTAACGTCTTAGATATATAATAATTGTATTCTTGTCATACAGTGTACAACTAGCACAGAATATTGAGAAATATTAAAGGTGCTACCGAGCATTAAAACTTTACCGTCTACCGCAGAAACAAAAGGTAGTAAGTGTAAAATTTTAATATATAATAAAAACATAATTTGTTTACTGTCATAGCGTTTCACCTATTTTAAATATCGATATTCCAAATTAAATATGTAAGTTGGTATATATTTTGAACTAAAAGCATAATATCCTTCTTTGAGCGATATACTATATTTCTAGTAAATAAAATCAATATTAGTTTAGTAATTTAGTTGAATAGACCACGCGGTCTTTTTAACTTAATAACTATTTTGTAGTGAGTCTCGTCTGAAGATATAAGTTTTCTCTCAAACATTACATTAAATTATTGTAAAGGTAGTAAAGTAAAATCCAAAAAGAGCACGGACTAGTGTCTGTTATGAATAGTTGTTATTTATATAGAAAAAAACTGAACGGCATGAATCGCTCATATATAACAGCTTAAAAATGTAAAATCGACTTACATGTTTTGCCCTGTGTGTATCCATTTTTTGCTATATCCTCGTGATTAATGTGCCCATACTTAGCTCTACTCTATCATGTAGTCTATGGTTAGATGGTTACTGAGACCATGAAACAGGAGGCCAATTCTATTATTTCACAACGTTCAACAATCTATACCGCTGCAACTGCAGTTCAACTCCGGTTGTCGTTCGATGCTTGGGGAAAAAGCCATTCTACTATTTCTATAGACAAATTGGATCGTAGCGTCACATAAACATAACATAAACGCTACTTTTTGATAAATATATAATTGACACTACTATATACGAACATAAGTTAACAACGCGTTCATGATCTATCGAGTTAGCAGAACATAAAGTTTTGACCGATCGCTTGCGTCAATAGAAACGTTACTCCAGCTGCACTGCTTTTCATTAGCAGACTAAGAAAACGCTTAAAAGTCGCCGTTTAACTACGGTTCGAATGCAATTTAATGCAATGTTCGAAATAAAGTTCGAATGCAAGTGGAATCGGCCCCCTGGTTTTGCTTAAGAGCTTGCTTCATATGGTGATAAAAAGGCCGCTTATCGTTTAACTTATCGTTTGTGACATGAATTTTCAGAATCCGAGTCCAACTTATCAACTGATCAGTCATCCCGTCAATTTCATTGCCTCATCAAAAGTGCTAAATTTAGAAAACTTCACCGGGCAATAATGTTCACAAACTATTATGGGTTAAAGCCTTTTTCACTACGAAGTTGCAATTTCGTTGTGAAAAAGTGAAACATTTTTTTCATCATCATCATCATTATCAGCCGTAGGACGTCCACTGCTCAGAAAGCCTGCCTCCCCCAGAAACTTCCAAACGGACTGGTTGGAAGCGGCCTGCATCCAACGTCGTCCTGCTACCTTTATCAGGTCGTCAGTCCACCTTGTCGGTGGACTACCTACGCTACTTGCGCTATTTTTTGTACTTAAGATAAAATATATTTATTTAATCAATATAAATCTCGTTATCTATACATTTCTGCAATTTAATCGGAAGATCTGCGATATAACTCAACTTTGTGAAGGTTTTTGTACTGCTTTTTGGGAAGAAAATTTTATCCGTTTAAAAATTATGCGAACGTTGTGTGTTTCTGTGTCCGAAATAAACATTTTCTTTCTTTCTTTTTTCTTCAAATCTTAAATGGTAGCCGGTTGGGGCGAGATCCGGAGAGTATGCAAGATGACGGATGGTTTCTAACTGCAGGTGTTGTGGTGTTAAAACTGATTGTCGAGCAGTGTGAGATCTTGCGTTATCATGAAGCAATAATGGTGAAGCCCGGCCGAAGATGGAGAAGTACGGGGTGGTTTTTTGGCAGAGAAATCTTTCGAATTCGTCGTTCTTGAGTTATACCACGGATTTGGGACTAAATTTGTGTACTAAGTAAACAAAGTCGGGTGACTCTGTTTATATATATACCTACCTAGATTACATAGATCCTAAAATAAATAGAACTTTTGCCATCGACCTGATTACGCAGATAAAATTTATTTCCATTGAACCTCGGACTTATGAAGTTTTTTCGTGTTTCCGCGAACTGATTGAATTAACTTTTTGTCTCATTTCAATAGGTCATTGGAACGACCTTGCCGCTAAAATAAGACCTTAATATTACTATAAATATTTAACTATTATTAAAGACTCAAGTGTGTTCTACATATATATATAAGAGAAAGCTGTGTCAAAATAATTAGAAATAAATATATTTTCTATATATATTACTAGCGACTGCCCGCGAATTCGTTCGCGTTACTATGCGCTCGGCCTTCAGCCTCACCATAACCTCCGTATTTGCTTGATTCGATGATTGATTTTATTTTATACTAGCTGCTTTCCGCGGTTTCACCTGCGCGGTGATGGATGATGATGATGATGATGAATATTATATAGCCTATGCTACTCAAGCTGAATGTAGCTTTCCAATGGTGAAAGAATTTTTGAAATCGGTCCAGTACTTTTGAGCCAATTCGTTACAAACATATTTACATACAAATCTTTCCTCTGTATATTAGTATAGATTAATAGTATAGTATAGAAGAACCGTCTCCTCACAATAACTAACACATCAAAAAATAATTAGCGAGATGGTTCCATCCGTTCTCAAGTTATAGCGTGACAAGTTAGAACGTTACAAGTTATAGCGTGACAAGTTATAGCGTGACAAGTTATAGCGTGACAAGTTATAGCGTGACAAGTTATAGCGTGACAAGTTATAGCGTGATAAGTAGAAATAGGGGTTCATTTTTATATATTAGATATTGATAAGATATTATGTCCCCCGCCAGCGGCTTCGCGCGCTTGGTCTTGGTGTACTGGGGTTGATCCCCGGATTGGACAGTTGTTCTGTTTCTGACAAAGAAATTCGCAACAGTCCGGAGTCTGGAACAGTGCCCCGTATATGGCAATAGGCTCGCCCCCTATCACACCAACCAAAAACATATCGAAACGCGATACGTATGTGTTTGAAAAACCGCTGCTTACCCCTTTAATGATATATAGGCGTGACCATTTCTTGTGTTTAAAAATAAAATATATAGATCATTTTTAAAGTTTATTTACACCAAATTCTGACTGAATCGCACCAGCAAAATTTTTTTCGTATAATAATTTATGAACTTTACTGCATACTCTGTATGGATGCAGGATGGAGCTTTGCAAAAATAAAAGTAAGTGTTACATACTTAAATATATATATTTTTTGGTAATGTGATCTAATAATTCAGACATTATATAGATACAGTGTAATCTCACTAATCCGGCACTAATAAAAACGGAGGGTGCCGGATGATTGGAATGTTCGGATTACTGGGTAATACTGAAAAAGTCGTGTTTTGTGTTTGCGTTTATTTGACATTTTTAACTATAAACTAGTCTCACTTGAAAGAAACAATACGTTAGCACGTGCACGTGATAAGTTTTGAGGTTAGACTGCTAGTCGATGACGCAGCGACCAAAGCGCACAGGTATAGAGGGGAAAGCGAGGCGTGGGCGGAGGGTGCCGGATTATTGGACGTGCCGATCTATCGAAGTGCCGGATTAGTGAGATTGTACTGTAATGTGTTTTAGAATTGGTATACTTCAATACCGTATTTGCTGGTTTCTTTAGCTCTACGGGGTAACTTTGGCTCAAAACAGAAAAAAGTATCAACATCCCGCCTATACTTAACAATGGCAGTTAATGTAGTAGTTAGACTTGTGTGAACCATACTTGTTCTAATATCTCAGCTATTGATTATTACAAATAATTTCTTTATTGAGTCATAATTTTTACACATTTTCGTAAATATCAAAATAGATGGTTTAGGTTAATATCAAAAAAAAAAATTCATTGTTTTGTTTTTTTTTTCTGAAAATTAAACTTCATATCTAATCATTGGTATTTTTACTATCTATTATTCAACAAGTCTTAGGTTGGCTCAATACAGTTGTTTATTATATTTTTTGGATGGAAACTATATACTGGTCAAAGTAACCCGATTACTACTACAACTTTGGCTCAAAAGTAAAAAATTAATAAAAAAATTCAGATGTATTTTTAGGAAAAATATTACAACTATTTATTAGCTTATATCTTTCTCTACCAAATAAAACCATTAAAACAGTAAGAGATTCATCATCATCGTTAGTACAGACAAATCACTAAAATATATCAAAAAAGTGGCTAAAGTATACAGAAATGCCGTTACTGTTTCTTGTTTACTAGTTCCCTTATATCTTTCTTAAAACCTTTTTTTTCTTAGCCCTGATAACCTTGATAGAGTTTGACTAAAACAAACAAGGATGTAGTTATGCAAGAATGGGAGTGAAGTGAACGTTGAATTTAATAACTTTTAAATGAGCTTGGTTTATGTCAAAGAATAGTTAATGCAGTTGCGACGCGACCTTGCCTACCAAATCATAATTTCGGTCTTACCCACACCTCTAATGTATATTTTATTATTGCACAGTTTTTAATATCCTAAAAGTATAATGAAGCATACCTGAGAGAAGGAGAGAAGAAAGAATAGGGTTGGATTTCATGAAAGGAAAACTAGCGACATCTACGTTAAATCCAAATGTTCAAAATATGACAATATTATAAATACCAAATCAATGTCTTTATTTTAATTTTAAACTACCGAACTGATTGAAAATTAAAAAAAAATGTTTATTAAGTCCACAAACACTACAAAATAAAAGTATCAATATAATTATAACTTACAGTGTAGCGCTTAAGGACAACATTATTTAACTTACAAAATTATTTAATTATTATGGTGAAATTCCACACAGAGACAGCCTGCGAAAGAATATAGTTAATTTTGTTCTGGATGAGAACTCTTGCATTATCACTATGCAAACAGCTAGACCCTCTTATTAGCCTCAGACACACTTAGGAAAGTCAATTATTCATTATAATGTACTCTAAAGACTCTACCGCCGCATTCCAGTATATATAGAGCCTACCGAGAAGAAGCGGCAAGAAACTCGGGGCCATTATTTTCATATAGATATTCACTATGCAAACGGCCAGACTTCTTACAAAAATGTATGGAACCCAAAAGAATAACAT
Source organism: Selenia dentaria (assembly GCA_917880725.1). Lineage (NCBI taxonomy): Eukaryota > Metazoa > Arthropoda > Insecta > Lepidoptera > Geometridae > Selenia > Selenia dentaria. The sequence continues at coordinate 4,698,757 of OU862893.1, read as the reverse complement.
TACTGTAAAATGCTGTTTTACTTTTCGACAAATTCGCCAAACATTGATTATATATATATAGATAAGGAGGAGGTACTCAATTTGACTGTATTTTTTTATATTTTTTACCTCATAACTTTCGACTGGGTAAACCAGTCCAGTAGTTTTTGAGTTACACTCCGATAACTGAATAGAATGGAAGTTGGTTTTAAATTTTTCAAATTGTTTCTGCTTTTATTTAGGGGCTTTTAGTCGTCCAACGACTATGTCAGTCCCATATGTTCTACTTTTAGATCTATAGTTATCAATTTTATTCTTCTTTAGTGATCCTATATACGGATCGATATAGAAACCTAGCTGCGTCGGATGTTTGCGCAACTTGTTGACTAATTTATTCACAGTATTTACACCTAACATTATTACCTAACACCTAACATTATTACCTACATATTTTTGACACATCTATTCGCGGTACAGCCTGCTTCTTCTTTGTCCAGTTGCGCCAGGTCACCACTCACTAGCAGCGCCGGTCGCCACAGACCTTGACGTGTGTTTCCTATAACTTGTTCACGGCTGTATGATGCCAACCTGTTGTTAGCAAAGAAAAATACTTTGAACTTTGCTTTTTTATATTTTTGATACAAGTCTATTCTGCTTAACATAAATAATTACATCTTTTTCGACATACTTATAAAACATAAACATTACACAAACTAGGTATTTGATTCTGCTTCATAATTCAAAGAGTCGTTTTATACTCGTATTTTTATACTCAAGATTTCGTAAATAACAATAACATCCAATCCAATGTCAAAGTTTGAAACCCCATAAGTAAAAAAAGGAAGAAAATCTATACCTGCTACAAACAATGATCTTACATTAAGAAGTGGTAGATATGGTACTCGCGTATAAATACGGCAACAGCAAATGTGGCTGTAGCTACACATTTGATGTTGAACGATAAATGCTATCCGTCATAGAAAGACGTCCAAGAACCTCAGCAAAATACGTTTTTGTTTGCGCGAAAGTTGGAACAACGTTGACTTCGCGTCAGTTCTAACATAACGCATCTACCTCTTTTTATATAAGATAGGCTACAACATATAATTCTGTCAATTCTGTCTAACTTTATCTCTGGTACTAGCGACTGCCCGCGACTTCATTCGCATAGAAGGCTCCTAACCCCGGCCTTTGGCCTCGCCAGAACCTCCCTGCTTTTCTTATTTTTTTCAATGTAAATATTAAAAAATACGAAATATTAGAAAACATTTATAAAAAAGATGAACGAAATCGGTAAAGCCATTCTCAAGTTACAGCGTGAGGAGAAACAGGGGTTTCTTTTTTATATTATATAGATGAATGCTGCGCAAATAGGCTTAGAAAAAAGTTCAGCATCCCATCGTAAAGCAACAATATGTCGAGAGATAATTTACATGACCATGCGAACTCTGCTCGCGGGATTGTCTATCCTATAGGTGCTATATTTAGGATATGTATCCTTAGTTTTTTCCCGATTAACTGCTAATAATGTGCGAAGTTTCGTTGAGCATTTTTTGGGTGAACATAAATCAAGGAATTCGCGTCATCGGCACCGAACGCATTATCATATACAGGGTGTTAGGTAGAGGGACCGACATACGAAATGAGCGTGTTCGGGGGTCCACTTGGAGAATACACGTTGGCCAAAAAAAATCCCAGATCCCCATTTTTTTTTTTTTGAAATAAAATTGCCAAAAGCCCCGAACACGCTCATTTCGTATGTCGGTCCCTCTACCAAACACCCTATATAATGTACTTTTGAAGTGAACACTTCTTTAGGCGCGATAATGGTTTCCATGACTACCTATTGTTGCTGATTGTGTGTTTTAAAAATAATTAGAATAGTTTTGACTGCTATCGGCAGTCCACCAAGACTGCCCCACACTTGGAATAATTATATTCTAAGGCCCCGTATGTTTTTTATTACTAACAGACACGTGATGAACACTTCTTTAGGCGCGATAATGGTTTCCATGACTACCTATTGTTGCTGATTGTGTGTTTTAAAAATAATTCGAATAGTTTTGACTACTATCGGCAGTCCACCAAGACTGCCCCACACTTGGAATAATTATATTCTAAGGCCCCGCATGTTTTTTATTACTAACAGACACGTGATGAACACTTCTTTAGGCGCGATAATGGTTTCCATGACTACCTATTGTTGCTGATTGTGTGTTTTAAAAATAATTCGAATAGTTTTGACTACTATCGGCAGTCCACCAAGACTGCCCCACACTTGGAATAATTATATTCTAAGGCCCCGTATGTTTTTTATTACTAACAGACACGTGATGAACACTTCTTTAGGCGCGATAATGGTTTCCATGACTACCTATTGTTGCTGATTGTGTGTTTTAAAAATAATTCGAATAGTTTTGACTACTATCGGCAGTCCACCAAGACTGCCCCACACTTGGAATAATTATATTCTAAGGCCCCGTATGTTTTTTATTACTAACAGACACGTGATGAACACTTCTTTAGGCGCGATAATGGTTTCCATGACTACCTATTGTTGCTGATTGTGTGTTTTAAAAATAATTCGAATAGTTTTGACTACTATCGGCAGTCCACCAAGACTGCCCCACACTTGGAATAATTATATTCTAAGGCCCCGTATGTTTTTTATTACTAACAGACACGTGATGAACACTTCTTTAGGCGCGATAATGGTTTCCATGACTACCTATTGTTGCTGATTGTGTGTTTTAAAAATAATTCGAATAGTTTTGACTACTATCGGCAGTCCACCAAGACTGCCCCACACTTGGAATAATTATATTCTAAGGCCCCGTATGTTTTTTATTACTAACAGACACGTGATGAACACTTCTTTAGGCGCGATAATGGTTTCCATGACTACCTATTGTTGCTGATTGTGTGTTTTAAAAATAATTCGAATAGTTTTGACTACTATCGGCAGTCCACCAAGACTGCCCCACACTTGGAATAATTATATTCTAAGGCCCCGCATGTTTTTTATTACTAACAGACACGTGATGAACACTTCTTTAGGCGCGATAATGGTTTCCATGACTACCTATTGTTGCTGATTGTGTGTTTTAAAAATAATTCGAATAGTTTTGACTACTATCGGCAGTCCACCAAGACTGCCCCACACTTGGAATAATTATATTCTAAGGCCCCGCATGATTTTTATTACTAACAGACACGTGATGAGCCGTGCGATTATCTAATGATTTGTTGTTACGTTGGTCGACGAGCTCACCGATGTCAAATACTTTATGAGATATCGCCCTTGTACATAAGGTTGTTTTTCCAACGTTTCTTGTCATATCGTCATTTGTTTCACAGATGTAGTCAAAGATGTTTGCTCTTAGAGAATCGCACGGCTGTTATGGGCAAGCGTGACGTTTAATATCCGGCGTCTCGTCACGAAATTAAAAAATCTTACGTCGATGGAAGCTGCAGAGGTTAGGGTTTCGAAACAAAAGAGATAGCATAGGTGTAGATGACAGGCATGTTGACCTTTCAACGATGCACTGGATTTCCTGCGTCTGCAGTCTGCAGCGGTTACCGTTGCACATGCGGTCGGCTTAGCCTTCTCCACCCACCTCCAGTGGCCCTCCGCGCTTCGCTGGCGCGCGACGTTACCGCCATCACCTCGGTTTTTACACCAAAACACCTTTTTAAACTTCGAACATTCAGCTCGTAAACCGGTTTTGAAACATAACATTTCAAAGTGTAATTTTATACGGCCCGTGATTGTGAGTGAACTTGTGAAGAGAAACGATGTTGAGTGCTGTGTGAGAGGATTTGCAAACCAAACAATGTTATAGGTAAGTTTACAGAAAGTTGACGCAAGTTAATGACCAATTCAATTAACAAGGACTAATATGACAAGTACAATTTGAAAACTTTGAAACCGTAACTTAAAAACTACTGAACTGAAATTTGATAAACGGGACCACACGAGAAGCACCAGCTTTCGAATAAAAAAATAATTCTGAGAATCGGTTCACCCAGTCAAAAGTTATGAGATAACAAACATTTAAAAAAACTGTCGAATTGAGTACCTCCTCCTTTTTGGAAATCGGTAGCAAATAGATTTAAATGTAAAATATTAGATAACTTTAGGTACGTTTTAATTGGTCCTCTGATGTTCCAATCATCATAACATTTATAGTAGACTAGCTCCGCACCGCGGTTCACCCGCGTGGTGATGGATGATGATGTAGAAAGGCAAATTAGTCTAACATACTCCGTATAACATCAGCTATCTGCCAGTGAAAGTTTAGTTAAAATCGGTCCAGCTGTTTCAGAGATTAGCCGGAACAAACACAAATGTGAGAAATAATAGGTACCCATGTAGTTTACCTTTAGACCAGGGGTCGGCAAGTAATTTTGAATGGTGTCCGGGATAGTATTGAAATTTTTTTATCAAGGTTCAGAAAAAACATATCTTGTAATATGTATTTATTAGTAATGAATATCATTACTAGGTAACCCAGCAATCCAACACTCTTGCGCCTTACTGCTGTGTGCAGCATAGCCACAGTTATGCGTCTACTTTAGCTAGGTAGGTATATACTCAAAGGCATCTACCTACTTGTGCTAAACTAACTATTATATATACTAATCAAGATTTTACGATGGTCACGTAAAATCACATATATTTGGCGGTCCAAGTTCCAATCATTCGCAGTCCAGATGCGGACCGCGGTCCGCCTGTTGCCGACTGACGCTTTAGGCTATATTGGTACTTTTATATGCATTTAGTGAAAAGCTGTAAATTTGAAATTACAAACAGACATTTCCATTTTTTATTTGTATAGATATTGATATCAGCCGAATTTTAATGAAAAAGTTGGGTAAAATCTTTTAATTGATCGAGCGTAATAATAGTCACAGTAATTACACGCTCCATTTGTAATAGTTGTTAGATAACTCTCGTTGTTTATTCCAACGTGTGTAAATAAACTAGATTCATGTTAACTTGATTTAAAAGTGCAACGCCCTGTTCCTATTGTCAGTATAATAGTTGTAAGTATATTATTACGTAATAGGTGTGTTCGAAGGACATTGGCGCTGCCATTGTTGGCGTTTTTGTTAAAGCGTTCGTAAAGTCCAAAAACGATATTTTTGCCACTTTTACCACTTTTGCCCACACCCAACTCGAACGCTAAACCGAGCATAAGACCTACAATCGCATGATAATGCTGTCAAATAGATAGATGTCAAAAAACGATCACAAACAACCATGCTCCGGACGTGGGTCAAAAATTGCTCTTTTTTAGCTTTGCGAACGCTGAACGTTTTTAACATTATTTTCGCCAACTTGGGGCTATTCGAACGCACTATATGATGTCAGTTGTTTCCTTTTCTGATAGGTATTCAGGTAAAGCAGCTTAAAAATTACCTGCTGATTATGTTTATTTGGGTTTATTATGTGAACATAGGATAAAGAGTTTGACTAACCGGTTAGTCCTAAATTTTTCCACACGATTCATACAACACGTAAATTATAAATTTACAACTACGAGTGTGTCTGTTTGGATGGACGTATGTTAATATTTCACGATACAACTAAACTGGCTCATACCTCTTTATTATTAGACTAGCTGCTCTCCGCGGTTTCACCCGCGCGGTGATGGATGAAGATGATGATGATGAACCTTATATAGCCTATGTTACTCAGGGTGAATGTAGCTTTCCAATGGTAAAAAAATTTTAAAACGGTCCAGTAGATTTTGAGCCAATTCGTTACAAACAAACTTACATACAAATCTTTCCTCTTTATAATATTAGTATAGAAGTATAGATAGATAAAGGTACGAATAATGTGGCCTAGTTTGTACCGGCGTTAATATATCATATTTTAACACGAAAAAGTAGTTATTGTGACATAACTGTAATAGTTAGACATATACGAGTATCCTATAGTTTACAGACATTGATGTCCGATATAAAACCATAGACCTCTCTATAAGATCTCTGGACACTGTGAGTGACTTCTGCTTGCACCGGGATTTAAAAAAAATTTATATATGATAGGCGGTATATAACAATAAAGTCCGTAACTCTATATCAGACAACTGTTATCTAGTCTACCAGTGATCATGTTCATTTCTGAACGAATACCACGCGAGTTAATCCTTAGGTATATTTATTTAATTAATTTTCAGCTTTAATAAGCATTGCTCGTAACCAAACAATTGATTTTCTTGGTCTAATCTCAAACCAAACACTCATTGTTGCTTAACAACGCCATCTATTGTCAAGTAGCTTTAGTGTTGCTGTGTCGGTTTTTCATTTCTGGAAAACACGGATAAAACGACGTTTTCTATAAATGAAACCTAGCTAGATCGATTTATCGCCCCTGAAACGCCCTGCGTACTAAATTTCATGAAAGTAGTTGGATCCGTTTCCGAGATTCAGATTATATATAAATTAGCATCATTTTAAGAGCATATTGTGTGCATCAAAACAAACACCTTTTGTTCTACGACTTTCAAAAATACGTATTTTATCTTCTTCCATACAAAACTTAAAAACATCAATGTGACCGGTCTGAACATAATTAACACTATGTAAAAAGCGCGCGCGCAATGCCGCCAAGCCCCGGCCGGCGGCAGGCGGACTACACGTAGATGAATGAAGTGGATGCGATGTAGAGTTATGAAGTGTAAGAGAGAATCACAAATACTAAAATGAAAATATTTTTGGGAAATTTGTTTAGTTTTGGGAAAAGTTCTAGAACAGAAGTTGTTTATTTTGATGCACAGAATATGCCCTTAACAGGATGCTAATTGATTACCAGTAACCCGGTATATATAAATATATATACTAACTAATATAAGAATTGCTCGTATTATTAGGTAGGTATTAGATAGATAGATGTATAAGAATCGTGAAAACATCAGAAATATTAAAAAAATACCGTGTAACTTAACAATGTAATAAACACTGCAAACGTTACCGAGAGAACTGCTTATAAATTTGTTCAAGCACCAAATAAATCGAAGTACTTACAGATTATTAAAATGTATCAACTTTTAAAATAACACATAGTCGAGGCAAAGCAATACTCTATCTGTACTGTTAGTAATGTACCCATAATTAATTATATTGTTTCGAAATTATATGTAATTACCTACGTGCGTATTGTTATTTTTCCGTACTGACCTGCATTATAATTGATTAGATAAGGATTATTTCAACAAACAATACTGAAATTATGGCTTACGTCGTATTTACATCGGTACGTGACTCGTACATAATCATACTTAAATATTATGTTGTTAGTTAACGTGTCTACGGATCCATGTACTGTATTGAGTATAGGGTATCTAGTATTTTTTTTTCTCCGTTTGCCGTGACTGAGGAGTTACAACTACGATTTAATATAATTCAATTCCTTATTAGGCTTGTGGGCTACAGAGTTGGTAAGTATACAGGTATGGTTCTCCAGGTCCCGCAATGTTCGCGTACAAGCTGATACTTAAAAACTAATAACTTTTTATTGAAAAACATAATCATTATAACAAAAATTAATGTAAATAATTGTAAAATAAAGTCAACATTTTTTTTTATTTATTTATTTTATTTATTTATTTATATATACACCAGACAGTATACAATCAAGTTAGAAATAGGACTTAAACTAATGCAGTTTTGAGCTGGATTGTATTCCACAAATTTGTGTAATTATAAAAACAGAGTGAAATAGACGGATAAGATATTGGGTTTTACCGAATACACACAACTGCGAAAACATATCGAAGGTATGTGCATACAGTACTAATTAATAGTGTTGATTGCCATTCGGAGAAGCCAGACTCAACACGGAGTTTGTATCTGGTCTGTTTATTTTGGGTTTGGTATAAAGGATATCTTTCAATACAATATTGTAAGACCATAGCTTAGCGGTAAAAATGTCGATTTTATTGTTGTTCTTAGCCAGTTCATTATACTGACGAGCCATCCTTACCAGGGGATTATAGAAAGAGATGTTATTTTTATAAATCTGTAAAGCAAAAAGATTAGATTTGTTAGACCTACGTGCACTGTACTTTATGTTAAAGTTTATAGAGAGCAAATTAGGGGTGTCTACTACGGAGTGAATTATTTTGTACAGATAGATGAAGTCAAAATACTTTCGGCGATTTTCCAGCCTTTGGACATTAAATCTGATCAGCCTCGCATCATAGTCAAGATTGGAACGACCACACACACAACAGACACACGGAGGCACATTAAACTATATTAGTCACATTGTATATCATTTAAAAACTCGTCAAGGGAATAATATGCCTTGTTAGAAAGGAACTCAGTATGCTGATGTTTGAAACTATTCACATCACTCCAGTCACGGATAGATAATGGCAACTAATATACCCTATGTTATTAGTAAGGGGTGGCCCATCTATCGGTTGCTTTTTGAACTATCGATTATTTCGGCTTTGACAGCTCGAATGGCTTTGCCAATGTGTCAAATATTTAGTAAAAGATTTGCGGTTTACGAAAAGGTTAAGTTAAGTTAAGTTACGCTCGAAGAAAATTGGGACATATTGAAAACTTACTTCCAAAATGGTGAATCTTCAACCGAAACGTTCGAAAATGGCATGCATCTAGTGATGTCAGCTGGCCACCTTCTAGCTGCGATTCGACCCCGTTGGACTATTTTTTGTGGAGAGCCGTCAACGATAAGTGCTACACCAACCATCCAGAGACGATTGACGACCTAAAGCACGAGACTGAAATCGCCATTGAAGCCATTGAGGACCATCGTTAAAGTCATGAAAAATTGAGTCGACAGAATGGGCTCATTCTGTCGACCCAATGGGAATCAAAGTACTTTATAATTCCTTTTTAAGAATTTAAAAAAAAACTGAAAATATCAAATCGTACGGGCATAGTAAACAATGTGATGATTCCATGTACTAGCTATGCAATCCTCTTAATTGGCAATACTAATTGACTATACTATTCACTAATTATTCAGTACAGTGTCAAATACTACAAAATTAATGTAGCAACATTGTTTAAAATGAGGTCACTAACTAGTCAGTACAATACGAAACACTTAGAATTACATTAAGGTACGAGTATACTTATTAATATTTGATTACCCTAATATACCCTAATCCAAATATACCCTATATTTGGTTTGAAGGATAGCAACGTTAATGTTAAAGCCCCAGACCGCCTCGTGAGCGAAAACACGTGTCGCGGGTCAGCGTCAACATGTTCCGCAACATGTCGCTCCATTTGTCCCCTAGTGTATCCGAGGCTTTACGCACACTAGAATTCCCTATTATACATTCCTTGGTCAGCAATGAAGAACCTGAATATCATTTTTAAACGTATAAGTTCAAAAAATGTTTGGCAACACACGTTCTTTTTTTAGTCGCCTAATCTGCAGGAGACTTTTTTGTATGCTGGAATCACCTTATTACAGCTGCGCTCCGCGGTATCACCCGCGTGGTGATGGATGATGATGAATCAAAATATATAGCCTATGTTCATCAGTAATAATGTAGGATTCTAATGACTCTCTTCTCAGTCGCAGCAATGGAAGCTTGCTGCGACGTCCGCAGCGAGTCATTGCGAATAGGGCGATTCGCGGATACCGGACGGTGTCATGGACGGCAACGTGCATGCTGGCCAGTGATCCCCCTGGGAGCTTAAAGCGGAAATCCTCACCGAAGTCTACTACTTCGTAGCGGCGAGGAGAACCCAAGGGGCAGCCTCAGGCTGGGAGGAGGTCACACGCATGCGAAAGCAGGCGCGAGCCACCCTGTTGCGGCGTTGAGAGGAGGACCTGGCTCCGCCGGTCCCTGGGCAGTGGACGGTGGTGGCAATCCGTCCAGTCCTTCAGAGGTGGGTGAAGCGTCCTTTCGGTTCGCTGACTTTCCGATTGGTGCAAGTACTCTCCGGACATTGATGCTTCGGAAAGTACGTGCACCAAATCGCGAGACGCGAGGCGACCCCAGCCTGCCACGAGTGTGGTGCGCCGGAGGATAACCCCACCACACGCTGGAAGTGTGTGCTGCATGGGGCCCTCAGCGGCACACGCTATCAGGGGAAATAGGTGGAGATCTCTCCCTGCCGAGCGTGGTGATCTCCATGCTCAGCAGCGAGAGAGCGTGGCAGGTGGCCACCTTGTGCGAAGCGGTGATGAAGCAGAAGGAGGCCGCGAAGCGGATCAGGGAGAACGACGTCCGAGCTGACCCGCTCCGGCGCAGACGACCGGGGGTACGAGGAAGGAGGAGACGGTTTGCACGTCTCCTCCTTCCTCCGTAGTGGGGTCACTGGCGAATAGTCGGGGGACTCTTCGCCGGTTTGCACGGCCCTACACATCTAGGGGGTGCCCTTGGTGAGCAAGGTCATCCCTTCACAGGCGCTGAGGCCCGGTTAAGATCAATCCGGGCCTACCGTTGGGGCAAGATGGTGACTGCCAGCGCGACCCTGTCTCGCCCCACCTTGGCGGAGGACTACTCACGGGGGGGTTTTAGTGGGTCTGAGCCCCACACGCCCCCTTCCGTCACCCCCGTGGCGGAAGGGAAGTGCACAGCATTTCCACTCTCAAAAAAAAAGAAGGGATTCTAATTATAAAATAATTTTTCAAATCGGTCCAGTAGTTTCGGAGCCTATTCAATTCAAACAAACAAACAAATCTCTCCTCTGTATAATATTATCAGTATAGAAGATACAAAGAGGAAGTGTATGTTGCAGACTTTTAGTCAAATACATTTTTTGTTAATTTTTTGTCATGTCAAATATAGTATGATATTGACATGTCAAATAAAGTATGATAATATTAGTATGACGTGGATATATTTTTTTGTTACAATTATGTAAATACATTTAGGAAGCTATATATACAATACTTATCGGGCCTTAATTTTATTATGAACTGACCATGATCTTTCTAAATGACATCAGTATTAATTAAATTGTTTAGTATTACGCTTTTTAACCAATTTCCGATCAAGATAATGGGTACGTTGTTCATTTAAAACACGCACTTGCAATCGGTAGTCTTGTAGCTGCGTGCTTCGATCAGATATTAGGTTAGAACTGGGCCATCACCGACGTTTATCTGCAACGGGATTTTAACTAGGGGCTTTATTGCGATACCAGAATGGTATTCGTTCAGAAATGAACATGCCATATTGCGAAATAAAAACTATAAATAGGTAGTAAGTCAAATCAAATCAAATAATATATTCTGTATAAGCCTACGGACAAATTGTCATTTTACATTTATTTTTTCCTTTATCTACAACCGGATCGAAACGCGACCACGACTGAGAACATCTACTAGACGAGCGTGTAATATCTTAGATCTTGTAATAGCTTATCATCAGCCGTGCGATTCTCTAATACCAAACATCGTTGCATCTTTGACAACATCCGTTAAACAAATGACGGGATGAAAAGAAACTTTGGAAAAACAACCTTATGTACAAGGGCGATATCTCATAAAGTATTTGACATCGGTGAGCTCGTCGACGAGCGCATCGACGAATCATTACAGAATCGCACGGCAGGAGATATATTATACAAAGGATATTTTTAATTCTCATAATTTCGACCTTCCTCGTCATCGTTGTCACCCTATACTCCACTGTTGGATTGAAGGTGCTGTCATCTCATGATGTCGATAAAAAAAGGGGTTTTAAAGCAGTTTATCTCATCAGCGATTAAATTTAAACTACAAAAAATATATTACATTTTAAGACTTCTAAGTTCAAATTGACGGAATTAAAAATATATTTTAACATACATATACATATAGTTCATAAAAACAAGTACAATTTGAAAAATTTTATACCGACTTCCATTCTATTCAGTTATTGGAGTGTATCTCAAAAACTACTTGACCTTATTAGATGAAATTTAAATGGGACTACGCGGGAAGTTCCAGCTTTCAAAAAACAAGAGAATTTTGAGAATCAGTTCACCCAGTCGAAAGTTATGAGGTAACAAACATATAAAAAAAAACCAGTCAAATTGAGTATTTCCTCCTTTTTTTGGAAATCGGTAGAACATCAAACATACCACTTAATGTCACCTTTAAAACAGTTTTTCTCTTTATTCACAATTGTATTTGTCATGAAACACATATCATAAAATAGATATATTTCATACACATACATTGACGAACTTTTTTTTTATTTAAGAGTGCACATTATTTCTTTTTTGAATTTTGTACTTTTTTACGAGATGCCTCTGCTTGAGTTCAAATAAAGAAAATTGAACGTAGCCAAGCGCTGAGCTGACAGCTACTAAATTTATCTCTAACTGCACGCCTCTGTCTACAATCTTCGTTTAGCTAATAAAGTATTGCTGAAATGGTATTAGATTTGTACTGGATACTGCTGGAGCTAAAGCAGGACCTATCAGGTCTGGCTTCCTTTTTAGCAAGTATCTTGATTATGTTATCTGCCCGGGAACCCTACGAGAAGATTTTTGTGAAGCCACTTCATCCCCGGCGTAAACGTAATAATGAATGGAAAGCATTCGGCGCTATATTAGCGGTGATATTATAATAAAACTCTTAACCTCTTTGTTTATTTTTAGTTTTCTATCAATTCGCATATTAGTTTGCAAAAGGAAAGACGTGAAAGTAGGATATTATATAATTAAGTGTGATTATGCTTGTGTTATCTAATATTATTTTAATATTGACCTACTGGTTTATGATGAGTTATGGCTATAGACGTGTTTAGTTTACGTCGTTTCTTCCTTTTTAGAAATTTGATTTGTTTTCTTGTAATGACATTGACGTCGTCTGTTCTGGGGGCGTCTGAGTTATTCCGCCGAATCAAAAACGAGATGGACTCCACGGTGATCATCAACCTCCACTAGTTGGAGAGGCACTTTAAGAAGAAGAAGAATGACATTAAATTGCATTTATCTTGGGTAAGTAATGCACAAGGCTCATTTTTTATACGGACATATATTTAAAAAATTAAATAGTTGTGATGTACACTTCACTACACTGCACTACTTGATCCGCCCATGGTTCCGCACTTGTGTCCTACAGCATGCCACCGGCCCATCTCTCTATATAAAACCATAAGATTAGGGCGCGAAGAATGAATTTAAAATACATTTTTCGATAAATTATTACTTACCTGTTTATTAATCATCTCAATTTCTAGCAACTTGCTTCAATATTAAGAGATCTTTTAAGATCTATATCCATAAATATGGCATAAATCAATAATTGTGTGGATTTACATTTAAGTATAAATACTATTGATATAGCATAGTAATAGTAAATCCCACTAATATTATAAATGTGAAAGTTTAGATGGATGGATGGATGTTTGTTGCTCTTTCACGCTCCAACGGCTGGGCCATATTGATAAAAGTTGGTATAGAGAAAGATGAGGCTTTAGATTGACACATAGGATACTTTCATCATCATCATCATCATCCATCACCACGCGAGTGAAACCGCGGATTGCAGCTAGTAATATTATAAGAAAAAAAGTCTGACACCTGATACATTAAAATAAGTATGTATTGATAAACACATCGCATTGTACATCATATTTTATATCATGTGTAATATTGCAATGCCCTGTAAATGTCAGCAGAAATAAATATTTCATGTTTACACGAGGTCCATGACATATGTTCTCTTGGATGGACAACAGATGATATTATTGTTGCAATTGGTTGTCACAACTATGATTGCAATGCAACCACAGAACAGTACAACACTAAAGTTAGATATGGCTAAGACATAGAAGTTTTTGTTGAAAGCTTCTTGGGGAATAACCAAATAATTGCATAAAAAATCAGGCACCAAAACATACTAGCATTCTTTATTTTCTAATAATATTACACAGTGAACGCCCCTGAGTCTATTATACGTGTCTATTGTCCGCAGTAGAAGTATTTGTGAATGAGCTCGTCCAGGGAACTACCACCATACCTTTTTGTACCTTGAAGCCGTAATGTTACCAATCCTGTGTTTTGGTTTGAAGGTATGGTTGCCGGCGAAGGCACATGAGACTTAACAACTTAATGTCTCAGGGTCGCGAGCGCAGTGCAGTTCGACACATGTGAGGAAATGCATCTCTTCTAGGCAGAGGTTAGGTACCACATAAAATCAGGTGGGCGTCGTGATTTTACCGTTTCTTAAACAAAATACAAAACAAATAGGCACCTAACCATATTTAACAATTTTTGACTGGCCGGTTGGTGTAGTTGGTAGCAACCCTACCTTCTGAGCCGCTGGCCCCGGGTTTGATCCTCGGACACGTCAAATATGTGATTGAACATGCACACAAATGTTTTCCTAATTATTTTGCTTATCTAAAATGCTGCTATACTGCTATTCCAGTAGCCTAAGTTAACCTACTTCTAATATTAGCTTTCTGCCAGTGGAAGTCCTATCAAATCTGTCCAGTTGTTTCAGAGATTAGCCCGACCGTAACAACGTGGGACGTATTAGAAAGACAAAATTTGTAAAAACTGTTTTATTTGATGAAAGTGTTTTAGATACTAATAATACTTTATATACTATATATACTATATGCATTTGCATATAGTATAAGTATTGTTATAAATAAAGTATAATGCTAATGTATCAACGCCTGCAGATTTCATTGACAGGCCAAAGCCTTGTTTTTCTCTGTGGTTGCAAAGGCAACATTTCCTAACCTAGCATATGTACGGGCATGATGCAACGTCACGCACGCTCGACGTCGCAAACAACATCTACATGCAACTGATAACTATTATCATCTAGTAATCATTGCGAATATTCAAACAAAACTACGGAAAAAAAATACCAAAAAATGGAACCGAAATCAACACTAAAAAGTGTGAAATAACTTGTTGAAGTCGGTACCATGATAGTTCAAAAGTACCTATTATCACGATATTGTAAACATACGATTTCGACAAGTTATTTAATACTTTTTGGTATAGTAGCCGGTTACATTTTTGGTAAAAAAAACACACTTGCTAGTGACCCTTGCGTGATAGATTGTCATTCTCCGTCAATGATGAGATCATCAAGATAGGCGAAACACTTTTCAGTTATTGGAAATTTAAATGGGACCACCTCCCTCGCAAGTATACCAAACAAAAAAATAATTTCTAGAGACTATCCTTAAGTGGGGGAGAAATAGGCTAACCCTTCTAAGCTAAGACAATAAGAAAACAAGTACAATTTGAATAATTTAATACCGACTTCCATTCTATTCAGTTATTGGAGTATATCGCAAAAACTACTGGACCGAATCAGATGAAATTTAAACACGAGAAGCACCAGCTTCCAAACAAAAGAAGAATTTTTAGAACCGGTTCACCCAGTCTAAAGTTATAAGGTAACAAACATAAAATAAAAAAAACATACAGTCGAATTGAGTACCTCCTTCTTTTTTTGGAAGTCTGTATAAAATGCATAAAATTGAACAAATTACTTCCGAAATCGGATATAACAGACATAAAAAAGTAAAAAATGCATAGTCACAATCGAAATTATTATAAACTCCTGCATGTTTGAAGTCGGTTAAAAAGGAACTCTGTACTTGGAGAAGTCCAAGGAGCTAAATTTCCATTTCAATAACTACTTTGCCGTATTCCATGCGCAGGAAGTCACGGTCACTAGGTCAGCGAAAATAAAAAGCGAAATAATGTACGAGTATGTTCGTATAGATATCTTAAAATTACAATGATCATCACAACTTTCAATGCTATAATATAGACAATTATTATTCGTTACAGCGTTGTTCATGCCTAAAAATAATAATACGTAATTATTTGTTAGACCTAGTGGCTATGCCAATTTTATTTATTATTATGCCAAGACAGGCTGGTTGGCGCAGTTGGTAGCACCCCTGCCTTCTGAGCCGCTGGTCCCGGGTTCGATCCCCGGACAGGTCAAACATTTGTGTGTATGAACATGTCTGTTTGATCTGTGTCTGGGTGTTTATATGTATATAAGTATTTAATATCATATATAAGTATGTAATATCAGTCATCAGGTTACCATAGTACAGGCTCCGCCTAATTTGGGACCCGAAGACATTTGTGTGGATGTTGTTCTATATTATTATTATATATTATTATTATTTTGAAAACAGGCATGACTATGAAGAGGTCGACTCAAACCTCACCTAATCTCACGTGTGAGATGGGATGTCGGGAATATCGTGTAATTTATGTTTTTTGCTAGAATCAGTGTTAAACTGCGAGAAAACTGAGTTAATGTAGTTTAAAAAAGTTTGCCATTAAAATATGGCTAAATCATCCAAACGTGATCTGAATTAGAATCACTGATTAATCTATGATTAGAATGATTATGTTTGACGTATTTCAATACATAGAAATCGCCCTATTTACATAGGTTCTATATTTCAATACTTCCTACTTAAATATTGTATTTTTCGATTTGGTCACTGTATATAGAGGCTACTTTATTATTTATTTATTTATCTATTTGTTTAAGAAACCTTCATAGAAGTAGGTAATTAAGTGGTTTACTAGGTTTACATAAAAATAATTAAGTAAATTATGTATTTTTTAAATAAATCCTGACCTGGTAAAGGTCGCAGGACGACGTTGGATGCAGGACGCTTCCAACCGGTCCTTTTGGAAAATCATGGGGGAGGCATATGTACAGTAGTGGACGTCCTACGGCTGAGATGATGATGATGAAATAAATCCAACGCAATCCAGTGTTACAATAATTGGCTTACATTAGAAATAAATATAAGTTTTGAAAATTTTAATTTAGGTATTAGGAGCGGAATGGGTCGAGCAGAATCTCACGCCATCTCACCAAGGGGAAATGGGAAAAAAATCAACGAAATCGCCTCACGTAATGAACGCCCCATAAGTAATCAAAACATCTCTCATGCTGACATTCAATAACAGCATGGTGCAACGTCACGGTTGCTTGATGTCGCAAGCAACATTCAAGTACGTGCAACTGATACTGCTCCATTGTATATGACTTGTATGGTTGGTAAAGAGGAAGCTACTGAATGGTTTAATTGTTGGATCGACTGTCTGTGAACTGAGGCTTGGCACATCATTCTCATGTTATGTTGAGTTTGGTACAATCAAAGCGAAACATTCCACTGGGATAATGAATGACAATTCATGTGGGTTTCATTATGAATTAGTGAATTATTTTCATTATATATACATGCTTCTTTACTGTAATTGATAATTATATCAACAAGCACCCGTACATGTAACGCGTCTCACAAGAAAATGCCGTTATTTTATGGGACAAGGGGAAGTTTATTATAGAATCATATATGCTTCCATAATAAACTTCCCAATGTTATCCAAGATTTGCCTATTAATAGGCACGGTGGAGTGACGATCTGCGCAAGACGGCTGGCAAAATCTGGATGCGAGAAGCCCAAGATAGACCTAAGTGGCGTGCAATTGAAGAGGCCTATGTCCAGCAGTGGACTGCTACAGGCTGATGATGAATTGCAACAGCAGTAAATATGAAATAAGTAATTAAATCCTGTTATTTATGATACCGTTCACAGTGAGCATGAACTCATTCACAGTTCTACTGCTCTTAACACACACAATCTAATTGGCATCACGTTCAAGATAGACCAGATTTAAGTCAAATACAGGCATTCAATTCCTGAAGATGAAGTGGCAATGGGCAGGCCACCTGGCTGGACGAAATGTTAACTGATGGGAATTAAATGGTCTCGAGTAATTTCGAACTGGAAGACGTCCTGTAGGTCCTCTCACCAACTAAATAGACAGACATAATTATGAGAGCCGTGGGAGCAATTGACAAATCGTCCATTGTGGCATTCAAGGGAGGCATATGTTCAACAGCAAACGTCGATGTTATTTCTGTTTTAAATATTGTGTGAACAAATAAACAAGTGGCGATTTGGGAAGTAAACGACATCAGGCACTACTATCACATCATCTCCAGCGTGCCATTTAACTGATAGGACACTTTATTTGGATAGTTCGTTTTCCTATAGAAAGAGGTTTGATGAGGTCACAGATGACAGAAACAAGTTGAGGTCATTTCGTCTAAAATTACCATATGATATCCAGGCGCCATTTAACTGATAGAACACATTGTTTGTACAGTTATTTTTGCTATAGAGCGACATTTGATGATTAGTTTATAATGTCCATAACCCGCGTGCATATTGTCGACCAAGCTTAGTACTCTCATAATCTGATCATTTAATCAACCCATTTTGTTTCCACTGCTGGGACTCGAGCCTCCTCTAAGAGAGATGAGTTGGGCCATAATCCACCACGCGTGGTTAGTGGATAGGTTAGTGGCCAACCCATGTCGAAGTTTTCAGGCCGCCCGAAGGCCTGCAATATAGCCTAACGACTGTTGCCCTCCGAAGCACGGAAGCGCTCAGTTGAATAATGCCACTAGCGGTCACCCATCCAAGTCCTGGCCGCAGCAAGTGTTGCTTAATTTGTTGATCGGTTAAGATCGCCAAGTCGAGCTCCGCTACGAGCGCTTTAGTACTCTACTGTTACTTATTCTGTGGTGTATATAGGTCAGTGACTCGCATTAATCTTACAACGCTCTAGAACTAGATATCGCATATGTCGTGCAAGAGAGTGTTATCAATTACCATCTGTTAGTATCAGGACAAGCTGTCAAGCGGTGAGAAAGTATTGTTTGCGATAGATAGATGGTAGATGGTAAGGTAGGAAAGATAACGGTTGGTTCTGACACGCGAGTTGCGAATGTGCTCGTTGCGAATGTGCTCGTTGCTTTTAACAGTAAACGTGGTAATAAAATTACTATGTAAGTTGTTATGCGCTGTTTGGATGGATGGACGTTTGTTGATCAGTCATATTGTCAGGATAGCTGAACGGATTTGGATGCAATGTAGATAGATGAGGCGCTGGAATAACACATAGGATATACTTCTCATCATCATCACCATGGGTGTGAAATCACGGGGCGCAACTAGCTACTTACACTAATATGCTATAATATTTTAAACGGGAAAGTTTGTATGTATGGATGATTTTTACTCTTTCACGCATAAACTACGGAACTGATTTTAATGAAATTTTGTATATAGATACATCTATCTAGTTTCCACTAGTTTCCAGAGCCTGATGAGGCACCGGAAACTAGTGGAAACAGACTACTTTTCACCACCATCATCGTCAAATAAAATTCTCAAGTCACAGAGTTTGTAACAAGCTTACTCCATAACGGTAAAGGAAGAATGGTCGTAAAGTAGGTACTTTTCATCATAATATATCACCACACGAGTGAAATCATGTGGCGCAATATAACTCTGTTTGCATTTCACGACTTCACCGTTAAACGGCTGAACGGATCGTAATGAAATTTAGCAAGTAGATAGATCACATCCCGGGGAAGGATAAAGTAAAAAGTAAAGTAAAAAATAATTGATTGATATAACTTGTTGTACAATTATTTAGTGAATCCATAGGCTGCCGAACTAGTAAAAACTGTGTTTCAGCAGCCAGTGGCTTCTCCCATCCGGTAAACACTATTGTAGTTATGTCGAACATTCTGGTCAACTTATTCTAATGTATCTACAATTAAAGTTTTAAAAATTTAAAGATTTAAAATAAACTAAAACAAAACAAAACATTTTTACATTTTTAAACAATGAAGCAAAGGATGTGTGTGCGCGTGTGTGTGTGAATGTGAGTGTGTATGTGTATGGTGTGTGTTATGTGTGTGTGTATGAAGGCGTGTTTGTGTATTGGGCGTAGGTGTGTTTAGTACTGTCATTCATATACTTTAAACTTAAAAATCAAAAATAAAAACTTTCTAACATTTTTTTTATGCCATCGTAGTCAAAGGTTTTAAGCCATCTAAGTATGATTTTTTTGAACTCATTATTGCTATACTTCTTACCAATACATTGCTTTACATTATATCCCTTTATTAATGTATTGTAGAGATGTGGAACAATAACGTCAAATCGTTTTTGTGCAAATCTGCTCTTGACATAAGGAACGGGGTATCGGTCGAGTCTTTTGGTGGATACAGATAATTTAGGCACAGTTTTTTTTATGATATCTACGAAGACTTTCGTAAACATACATTTTTCTGACCGACTAAACGTTCGCGATATAGGATACTTTTCATCATCATCATCTAGTATTAAATATTATGCTTAATAACAACAAATTCCAGTCTGTAAGCTATAGTAGGTGAAAGAAATGCAATAATTACTTTTTATCTTTCTTCCACGGATGTTTCATACTCTCCCAGTATACGTGTAGCTAAATTTATGGAATAGCAAACGTTAAAATCGAGATATTATATTATCTTTTTCTCTTCATATGATTACTTTCGCGCGATGCACACTGCATCATACATTAATATAGTCAGTATATAGAGATAAATGTATATAGGATGTAGTATATAACAATGCTTGTACTAGAGTATATAATTATGTGTAAAAAGAGAACAGCCGTGGCGGGAACATTCAGATTTTTATATGGCAGCCCAATCTATTATCTGCCCGTCATGCAGCATCGTTCTGCGTGCTATGTGCCCTGCCCACTGCCACTTCAACTGGATAATCATCAGGGCTATGTGCGTGACTTTTGTTCTTCTACGAATCTTCTCATTTCTGATTCGATCACACGTAGAGAAACCCCGAGCATAGCCCTCTCCATAACTCGTTGTGCGACTTTGAGCTTAGTTATGAGGCCCAGGGTAAGAGCCCACGTTTCAATGTCATAAGTCATCACTGGTAACACACATTGGTCGAAGACTCTTGTCTTGAGGCACTGAGGTATTTTTGACGAGATGACGTCGCGAAGTTTCCGGAACGCTGCCCAGCCGAGTTGGATTCGACAATTGACCTCTATCTCGAAGTAGGACCGACCTAGTTTGACTGTCTGTCCCAGGTAGATGTATTCGTCAACAACTTCGAGAACTGAGTTCCCAACTGATATTGAGGTAGCTACAACATGGGCATTAGACATAATTTTCGTCTAGTCCATGTTCATCTTAAGGCCTACTCGTTGGGAAACTCGATGGAAGCCTTCGAGCATTGTACTGAGGTCTTCCATGGAGGCGCTAGACTCAATGATGTTATATTGTTAATCTCATTGGCAAGATTAGTTTAAGTTATCACTTCTGTCGGGCGTCCCGAGACGGACACCTTTTTATTTAGCTACTAGCTTTTTTTACTTACTAACAATGTGTATTTTATGTTTGTAAATTTAAATAAATAAATAAATAGCATTAAAACACACGCGCGAACTCAATTCCTAGGTTAATTCTTCTTGTACAGACCTTGCCTACCTAATTTATTAACAACAGGTAAGTATATGCATTGGCCTTCAAGATTTCTCAACACGATCCTCGAATAAACAATAAATCACTAATTAATCAAACAAACTCCATCAGCTAATGACGACTTCAGTGTTGCAACTCCTACGGCACGCCTACTTGCTTGTAAAGATCATATTGTTATGAAGGTGTGAAGTAGGTACCTTATGCATTCTAGGATCTTATTAAGCTCCACCCCCGGATCTACCCACAGACTCAGACAAAATAAAAAAGTCAAGACAGAATGTTGTGAACAGAAAAGTGAAGCCGGATAAACTACGCCTCGCGTGTACATACATACATAAATTTATGTACATGTATACAATACGTACAACGAAACTACGCCTTGACTTGTCAGTCGAACTATCGCGGCGCGTGGAAGCAACACGTAAAAGTTTAATTATAATTAAATTTAATTTATTCAATTATTTATTAATGTTAATTTAATTTGAATTATCATGGCAGCACCGATGCACGCACATGTTTAGAAAACCAGCCTCACTTCTCTGTTCACAACATTCTGTCTTGACTTTTTTATTTTGTCGAGTCCACAAAATCCCTCATCTTTCATGGTAATTTGGTGAATGTCTTTATGGCTATAGCAAGTGCTACAATTATGATACTTTTTTAAATTGAAATCCTAACTTTGTGGACGTTCCGACTTCATTTTCTCTTAATAAGTACAATAAGTACCTACTTCAGAATTCATACTAGGTATACATGCCATTGTCTCGCAAAGAACAACTCAGATCAAAGAGCAGATATTTCGCTTACTTTTATCTACCACAACCCAGACATTAGTCTGAACTCTTTTTAGGGTTCCGTACCCAAAGGGTAAAACGGGATCCTATTTCTAAGACTCTGCTGTCCGTCCGTCTATCACCAGGCTCTATCTCATGAACTGTGTCAGTTGAAATTTTCACAGATTATGTATTTATTGCCGCTATAACAACAAATTACAAGAAACAGAATAAGATAAATATTTAAGGGGGCTCCCATACAACAAACGTGATTTTTACTCGTTTTTATTCATAAGGTACGGAACCATTCTAGCGCGACTCGCACTTGTCCCGTTTTATTATTTAACGACACGTTATTAATGTTTATTACACGTTATTATTCATGTATTGAAAATTTTAAACACTTATGCAACATTTCTAACGTCATTGTGTGATTTTATTACTACCTACCAACTAACAATATTTTCAATTTAGGTTTTACCCAAACAAAACCTGCGAAATATATAATTAGCTCTTTAAGTAGCTGGTTAATAATAGTCATTGTAACACGAAGTTTGCAATGGAAATGTGTAATTAATGTGTCTATAATGTACCTACTTAAGTGCATATATAATCGTAATATCAAACAGCAATCACTTAATGATGATTAAGCCTATTTTCACAAGGTGCCAACACATTGCATCATTATGTAAGTACATTACATACATCGCGCATTCAATTTAATATCGGAGCAAATACATAGATTTCTTTCGCACTAAGGCTCAGATGTGGAGCGGCGAATATGGTATATATTTTTTTACGTTAAACAAAACAAATAATGCACACAATATTGTGATAAAACTTTTGTACTATCATGGTACCAACTTCAACAAGTTATTTCACACTTTTTGGTGTTGAAGTCGGTTTTATTTAGTAGGTAAAAAAAATTTTCACCATTTTAGAGACCGTTGTTACTTACGACATCGATTATCATTCACCGTCGATGATGATATCGTCAAGATAAGCGTAACTGTTTTCAGTTTTTGAAGTGTAACTCAAAAATTGCTTGACCGTATTCGATGAAATTTAAATGGTATCACCTCGGAAGTATACCTACTCTACTAAACAAAAAATAATTTTAAGAATCGGTCTACAAATGGGGGAGACATAGATTAACATACACATAAAAACAAAACAGCAATTTGAAAAATTTCATACCTACTTCCATTCTTTGGTAAAAATCAGTTATTGGAGTGTAACTCAAAAACTACTGGACTGAATTTAATGATATTTAAATGGGACCACACGGGAAGCACCAGCTATCAAACAAAAAAAATAATTTTGAGATTCGGTTCACCCTTTCGAAAGTTATGAGGTGAAACAAAAAAACATCGAACAGTCGAATTGAGTAGGAGGAGGCTCCTTTTTGAACTTCGGTAGAAAAAACTCTAACATTCCTCTGTTTTTGAAGTCTGTTAAAAATAAAAAATATATGTCATATTTCTTTTACTTTCAGGAGCAGTTATCAATTACAAACCACCCCGTTCAATATTGTACAATTAACAAATACCTCATTTTTGCCACTACTCTCAATTTTACAAGAGTAACTCTATATATTTCGTGTTAAGAGATAATGTTAAAATAGTTTTATACAGGGTTATTAGTAAGTCGACCTATTCCCGCTAAGGGCGTGTAGTTTACATCGTTTCTGACTGATTTGACTATGTAACACCCTAACCTAAATCTAACTGTTGCCTTATTATTACTAATAATGCCTTATTATTACTAATGTTATTCGATTTTTACATGTAAAATTAGATGCTTTAGGAACTTAATAACCAATATTGTACGTAAAATCAATAAATAAGTCGTTGTCGATAATTAAAACGTATAAAAACTTATAAATAGGTAATAAAACAATTGATTTAGCATTTGCAGGACCACCACGGTGCAAACGGTATAAGAGAGTCAAAACGATCTCATAGTGAGCACATCCTGAGATCGTTTCTCTTATACCCAGTAATTTTACTGGCTATAATGTTAAGACGCGCTCGTATCCTGATACTAGTAAAAAGCAGAATCTTTAAACATCTAGTGTAACGAAATAGATCGGTAATATTGTATGAAAAAAATACTTAAGTTAGAAAAAGAACAGGCAAAGAGTAATAACCGAACAGAATTCCTAAATATTACTCGCTCTCTGCAGAAAAAAATCCTGAATAGGTCCATAAAAATAAACTTTGACGTTCTAACTCTCAGAGTTTTCAGCGATAACACTATATTTTTTTAGGTAATACATAGCCAACATATAGTACTAAATTAGTAACCAGCAGTTTTTTCAATTGTGTTAGTAAATATCGAAATATATTAAGAAAACGTACAAAATTAATGCATTTTCGCATCACATCGTCTCATATAACGAGCGATTTTCAACCTTACGTAAAGCATCGTAAATTATTTTGAAATTGGGGTTGGACCGCACATTAAGTGCTTTTTGTTGATTAATAAACTGTAATAAAACCACACAGAGTGCTCTCATTGTTGCCAATGGACCCATCCAATAGCAACAAATTACCAACTGAAGAGCCTAGACGAATAAAGACATCAAATAAATCTAGTCAAACTCATATCGTATTTTTAACAAAACTTATTAGTATGATCGTAGACAGGGAGCGACAGACAGACATGACAGTCTATCTTCACTCTTCTAATGGATATTAACTAAAGGAAATAACTTTTTAGTTTATTATAACGAACAGAGCATCCTTCGTGAGACGAATTTAGACTTGCTCCGTTATACAGAAGGAAACAGTGATCCATGTTTATACAAATTTTTGTTGTGATAAAAATGTTAATAGAAAATTTACGAGTACAGTCACACAAACTTTAAGAACAAAAAAGTTTTGCGACACTACTGTAATTGAAGTTTCCTTCATAACCATATTTGTAGAGTACAGTACCTGTAAATTATAGACGGTAATAAGCACAGTAGAAGCTTAGCTTGACACTGTTTAAATTGTTTTAAACCCATGACTACAATATAGATTAATACTAAGTTAGACCATAAACATCTGTAATACATAAATATCTGTATAAACAACGTTAGTTTACGTAATAAAACACTATCTAGATCACATATTATTAGATTTTAGGAGTAGGTATCTTATTATATTCGTGTTGTTATGGTTTCCAAATTAGACGGATGCAAAACATCGAAATTATATATATGATATATGCTCAATTCGGCACAGATTTTTTGCATCGTTATAAATATGAGTTAATTGTATTAAGTAAACAAAATTACAAATCATGCAAAAATCATTCATTATTAAGTAAAAACTACATATGTATTGTATATGTTTCACTATTTGAAAACTAATACTGTCTCAAATAATGCGTGACATCCGAAGTAAAAAAATAACAAACAACATTATAATCAACTGTCTGTTATTCACATTCTGCTATTTACTAATATAATTTATGTAATACAATGAACAATGAAATCCAACAAGAAATTTTAAGATGCAATTTTGGTCTCATCATTTTACTTTGACAGACATTTCATCTCATCTATCTAATCTAATAATTTATGGTTATAATAAAATCTTATATATTTACACTTATGCTATTAATGCGGCCATTACTTTTGAATTTGTTTGACTGTAAAAATAAGTGTTTTGAGTTCTTACCTTAATAAAAAAATAAAACATTATGGATGTTATTAAAATTGTATGTTATTAAAACAATATATGATAATCCTTGTGCCAGTTTGACCACGAGAACAAACACGACTTTTGTTTAGTTGAGCTACTGTTTATGTAGTTATACTGTCCTAAGAGGGACAAAAAATGTGAATAAGTATGCGTTTGAATAATCTGTTACATGCGAATGAACCTGATGGAAAAAGTTGTGTCGGGCATGTATTTAAATTTTATGATCTTGTAAAACGGTGTTTAGATGATCCTTTGGAAACCATGGAGTTTAAAACGGTTCATCACCTTGAATAGACTGCTCAGGCAACTCAATGTAAGATTATTATTGACGACCAACACGCAGCCTGAGCACACGTCAATTACTAGAGGTGTCGTTAAAATTAAATACTTTATACCAATATTAATGTTTTATACTTTATTAATTGTATATAGGCCTGTTGAATTTAATAATAACAAACACGCTAACAAATTCGATTTTAATAACCTACAGGTACAATTAGAAAAAAATTAAACATACTTCCATTCTATTCTGTTATTGGAGTGTTACTCAAAAACTACTGAACCGAAATTGATGACATTTAAATGAGACCACACGAGAAGCAACAGCTTTTATAAAAAAAACTTTAGAGAATCGGTTCACCCAGTCGCAAGTTATGAGGTAATATAGGGATTAAAAACATAAAAAAAGTTGTTTTTATGTTTTTTATTCCTAAAAGGAGGCACTCCTCCTTAGGTACTCGTCGATAGAAAATAATTTTGAAAGTGGTCGAATATTGAGAGTTCAAATGATAGTTACAGTGTAAGCGATGTTTGTTGTTCAAAATAATGTTATTAAATTCAATAAATAGTTTCATTTCAAATTAGCTAAATTAAATTATTAATGCGAAAATTTGTGTGTATATAATTATGTCGGTTTTCTTTTCACACCACAATAGCTGAATTCAGATGATAGTTATAATAGATAATGATGGTGATAATTGAACATAGTGAATTCAGGTCTAAACATAAGGCCATCTTAGATGTTTTTTCCTGTGTGGATAGTTGTATTCTTGTCAAAACGCGGTCGAAGTCACTGATGGCTATTAGTTATTGATTTACGTTTTAAGAAAATGCCGAAATCTATATATTATATAAAAATTAATCCCCCTGTTTCCCTTGGTCATCGCATCACGCGTGAACGACTTTACGGAAATCGATGAAATTTGGCAAGCAGATAGGTTCCCGGGAAAAGACATAGGGTACTTTTCATCATTATCATCATCATCATCATGATACATTCTGTGTACTAAATATCGGGAATTTGTCAATAAAACAAAAAATACAAATTATTCATCTAAATTTATTTTATCGCCTTCAAAGTAGGCCGCATCGCTTGCAATACAACATCTCCAACGCTTCACCCAGTCTTCCATACATTTTTCATAGGCTATTTGCGGTATGGCCTTTAGCTCATTCAGCGAATTTTCTTTTCTGGCTTCTATCGACTCAAAACGTTTTCCTCGAAGTGGTAATTTTAACTTGGGAAATAAAAAAAGTCAGACGGAGCCATATCAGGTGAATACGGTGCTTGGTCGAGAACTTTTGATGAATTTTTCGCTATAAAACTCTTTCACTATAATGGCTGTGTGTGATGGTGCATTATCATGGTGCAGCATCCATGAGTTGTGTTGCCACAAATCTGGACGATTTCGGCGGATACACTCACGCAAACGCTTCATGACGCCTAAATAATATTCTTTATTCACTGTTTATTCACTCTGGAAGGAATTCGGAGTGAACCACACCACGGTAGTCAAAAAAAACTGTCAGCATCACCTTGATTTTGGAGCGACTTTGCCGCGGTTTTTTGGGTTTCGGCTCGTGTTCGAGACGCCATTCTGAAGACTGTTGGCTTGTTTGCATGTCGTACTCATAAACCCATGTCTCGTCGCCAGTTATTATACGTTTCATAAAGGTCGGATCCGTAGAAGCTCGGGAAAGCATGTCTTCAGCGACATGCTTTCGCTGCGCTTTTTGAACAAAATTGAGCTCTTTTGGAACTAGTCGAGCGGCGACGCGTTTCATGCCTAAAATATCAATGAGAATGTTGTGGACGGACTTAAAAGATATGTTCACCTCACTAGCCAACTCTCTCAGACTCATACGTCGATTTTCGAGCACTAGCTTCTTGATTCTGTCGATGTTTCCTTTGGTCGTAGCGGTTAAAGGTCTACCAGAACGAGGCAAGTCTACTACTACTTCTCGGCCTTCTTTAAAAGCCTTATACCATTCATAAGCCCTTGTTTTCGATATACACGATTCGCCGTAGGTATTTCGCAACATTTTTAGTGATTCACCACATGAAATATCATTCGAAACACAAAATTTAAGGCACACTCTTTGTTCAACAATATTTTCCATTGTAAAAATCGCCGAGAACTCAAAACTATGACCAACAAAAAGTGTAGTTTAAAACAAATTAAATGACAGATCCCGCTCAAACTTTGCGCGCTAAATCAGTACAGTGCTACCAACATGCAGTAAAAAAATTAGAACGACCTCTTTTACACGGGTCTTTTTATTGACATATTCCCGATACTTTTTACACAGAGTAGTACATCACCACAAGGGTGAAATTACCGATTGGTCGATGAAATATGGCAAGATAGGTTATCCCGGGGAAGGACGTATGGTACTTTCATCATCATCCATCACCACGCGGGTGAAACCGCGATGCGCAGCTAGTATTACATAAATATTAAACAGGACCAGTTGCATGCACTTGTGCGTTTTGTACAGATCATAATAATAGTACATATAGTGTAAGGAACAAAATAATTACATACAATTAAACGATATGAAACACAAACAGCTGCCATCCATACACATTCCACCATCCTTAAGAGGATTGCATAGCTAGTACTTTCCGTACTAAAAGAAAAAAATTTTTTTACCTCTTAACACTGTCCGATTTCAGTGATATTTTTTCATAGAAAAATCACATTGTCTACTATGCCGTACGTTTTGATTGTTTCAGTTTTTTAAGTTCTAAAAAAGAAATTTTATAGTACTTTGAAATACTGAAAAAATTAAAACGTACGGGCATAGTAAACAATGTGATGATTCCGTGAAAAAAAAAAAACACTGAAATCGGACAATGTTAAGAGGTAAAAAAGAGTTTTTTCTTTTGGTATGGAAAGTACTAGCTATGCAATCCTCTTAAGTACTAATCCGGATGAAACCAGACGATTCCAAATTAAACTTAAATACATTTTATTTTGAAACCATTAACAAAATCTTTTAAGTTACACTCACGAAAGATATTTTTAGAATTTCTAATTAGAAATGGCTTTAGGACGTATTAAGTTGCCACCTTAAGGGGCGATGGCGATGGAGTACGTGCTGGTTTAGTTAAGGTTAAGTTTTTTTTTTCTTAATAAAACAATCATTACCTAAAAACTTTTTTTTCAGTTGCCAGCCGATGCAATTTAAACCTTTAAAGACCTACCTATGTACCTACCTATGCTCGACTGTAGCTACATGAACCATTGCTGTAGGTTGCATGTTGTATATAATTCATGACGATTGATAGCTCATGATTTTGTAATAATTATATGTAATCAAATTGTTGATTTTTAATTGAATGAATGTAAGTAATTATTTAAATTGTATATAAGAAATGTGGCTAAGGATAATTAGTATACTATAATGAGTCTGTGTTGCTTTTAAATAAATGATTTGAATTTTTATGTAGGTATGTCTTGACCTATGTTCTAGACATACCTTTGAGAGGTCCGCCATTGATAAAAATTATATGAACATCGGCCTTATAATGCACAATTTCTGCACTATGCACGTCCTAGTAAAATATAATAATAAAATGCAGAATTTTATTATTGGAATATACTTAACTTCTATTCCGATATCGCACTGCTTCTAATTATTTAAGAGAAATGCATTACTATTTAGTACTTCGTCCATGCTAAAAGAAATTACTCTTGTCCACCTACCTCTACTGAAATCGGACAATATTCAGTGTTTTTTTTTTCATATAATCAACACATTGTTTACGATGCCCGTGCGTTTTGATTTTTCAGTTTTGTAAGTACTAATAAGGTAAATTATTAGTAGGTACTTTCAATAAGTGAAAAAATCAATGCCAAAAGATGCGTATTTAAATGACATGCAGATTAATGCCGTATCTTGAAGAATTGACAGATTGAAGAAAAGAAAAAAGAGCAACTTAAAACATTACATAATAAAACAAAGTCTTGCAGAATTATGTTTCTGTTCTTCCCATTGGCAAACCACATCAGCCGTGCGATTCTGTAATAATTCGTCGATGCGCTCGAAGACGAGCTTACCGATGTCAAATACGTTGAGATAACCCCAAGGGGGTACACAAGGTTGTTTTTCCAACGTTTCTTGCCATCTCGTCATTTGTTTCACGGATGTTGTCAAAAATGCAACGATGTTTGCTCTTAGAGAATCGCACGGCAGAAATGTTATGTTTCTGTAAGGTCCAATGCAGACGACAAACTGTCTTACATTTTGTTCGAGATGAATTACATTACATACTTACTTAAAAATTACGTGGAAAATCCACAGTATTTCGAAACTTCTATTACTTACTAATAAGATCAGAAACAAAATGTTCGCGTTAGATTGTCGCTCGTCTGTACTGAGCCTTTTTTATTCTAAATTTTTAAATCTTAATTATGTGCCGATGCCCGATACTTTTACTATGTTAGCATGTGTACTGGGCCTAAGTTTCCACCCTGAGTACGCCCTCAACTTTACTGGCTATTGATAATGAACGTTGGCCATGAACCCAGTGTGAAAGAAAACATATGCTTCTGTAAACAAAGCTCACTAATTAAGTGAAACTGGTATGAGGGATCAATGAAGCCGCATCGGGCTGAGACGGAAACATACGGATAAATAAAGAGAGAGGGCACGTCTCCAATTTCAAAACATATAATTTTCAATTTCTCTTTCGAATTATATTCATAATTATTTTACTTACTTACTTTAAGAAACGTGGACTAGCGTGGTAATTTGAATCCCAGACAATTCAAATAAATTCTCTAAAGATCAGTTAGTAACCGATTAGAGAAAAATTCTCTAATCAGTTACTAATTGACTAGAGAATTTTTCTCCAAGTCGGTTTGTAAGGTATAATTATTAAATATAGAAACAAGATTTTAAACAATTACCTAAGGAGATTTAATCATAGAATACCTATTCGACACAACGGAGAAGATTACACACGCTTGTAAATAAAAGTTGCAGTGTCACCCAGAGCTTGGGGCGGTTTTTGCGTGGCTCTTCACTGCGCTTATTTGTACTCATTGCATATTTGCATTTATTGCTATTTGCGTCTTATTTATCCAGTAAACTCACTTGTTTTAGTAACCTATACACCTTACCATATGAATGCTCGCGTTTTATTGAGTGCTTCTGGGTAGAGATATTCTACCCAGAAGGTACTCTGTTGATGCCAAACAACATCTCTTGCATAAGAAACCTAATACCTAGTAAGTTGTTTATACATTATCAATATAATAAAACACAATCATCTGTTTTTACTCGCTATACCAAACGTCATTTAACAAACCGTATTCTGCTAAATCTTACGCGTTTGCATTCGCCATATTTTGTTAAGAGCTCGAGAGATCGGAAAGTGACGGAAAGTAGCGTGAATCTCATCTGTATGTTTTCAGAGTGCGTTCGATCGTTTTATTTTTCTTGGAGTGCTGAGTAAAAATAAATTGAATATGCTTTATGGGTAGGGCCGGAAACGGCGTCGTAAACGTTGTAGGACTCGTAACATGGTGCGTTTATTTCATATTGTTGTGTTATTGTACAATTACGATTATTTCATTTGTCTGCAGTAACTGGAAAAGTTTCAGAGCACGCATGCTAACTGGAATATTGTCTTCTGATCACACTGAAATTATGTGAGTGAGTGATTATAGGAATGATAATAAAATTGCCTTTACCCGGGAATACCCGCGCATAGACAATTAATTAGCATAACAAATTGACTTTTTATCCCAATTAAATGAGAAGTTATTGAGGGATCGCAATAACCATAACCCGCCTATATCTACCGACTTCCAAAAAAAGGAGGGGTACTCAGGTCGACTGTTTTTTTATGTTTGTTACCTCATAACTTTCGATAGGGTGAACCGATTCTCAAAATTCTTTTTTTGTTTGAAAGCTGGTGCTTCCCGTGTGTCCCATTTATCAAATTCAGTCTAGTAGTTTTTAAGTTACACTAACTGAATAGAATGGAAGTCGGTATTAAATTTTTCAAATTGTACTCGTGTATTATGGTATACTAGCTACGTCCCGCGGTTTCACCCGCGTGATGACTGAAATCTGATGACATAAGTGCATATATTACTCTATATAACAGCAGCTGTTCTATCTGCCAATAAAAGCTCGTAATACAATTTCTGTATGTATTTCCATATTAATTTTGCAAAAAGCTGTTATTTTGCGCAACAAACATTAATTTGAATTATATTTATATTTGTGTAGAGTAAAGATAATGCCTTACTCTCCAGTAGTACCTAGGGTGAGTACGTCTTAAAAAAATATACGAGTACATCAACAATGAAAAGTATACTACAACTGCTCACTTTGGAGCGCCGTTTACCCCTTAGTTACCTTTTCTTGACCTACATTTAGGGTATGTACTAACATTCTATGTCTTAATTTGACTTATACCTGTGCCTATACGCCAAACGCCTATGCGCCATACGCCTATACGCCTATACGTCTATACGCCATACGCCTATACGCCAGATTAATAAGATAATTTTATTTATATCAAGTTCTAAATATAAAGGTAAGGCTTACAGCTGTATTTATAAACAAGCAAAAGTAAATACTTAAGAAAAAGTAATTACTTACGCAACGATTCTAATTCTATAGACTAGTAAATACTAGTCTATAGAACTATCAAAGGCTAGAATTCTTAGCCGAGTAATAGTCACAATTTCCTTTGCAAGCACGTCAATTTTTCGTTCTTATTGCATAAGTGAAGTGGTAAAAAAATTTCATTCGCACACACGCCTGAACTGTGAAGGATCTATTATATGCTGCAAAAATTAAAATCCCATGAAAACAACCCAATACAAGTGTAAAAAACACACATCCAATTTTGATAGAGTTATGTCGTGCATTTACTTTAGTAAATAACGTTCATTGCTCGACTATAGAATAAGATTTAATGTTGAAGTATTCTATCGTCAAGTGCTTACTTCATTGAGAAATTATTTAGCAACAAGAAATAACTTGTTTATAAATACGGATGTTAGTGCATAACACGATATGCTCCTAATGGGGCTTCCATTATACAGTACATTCCTGCCCACTTAACATAATTTATGAACATTCACCCACTTTAACTTTTCATCCGTGCTTCCTCTATACCAAATCTTAAAATTCCATTGGCCGGTGGGCGATATAAAAACATGCGTATGCGCAGCCGAGTGGAACGTCTTCCAGACGAGTGGCGCTCCCACGGGACACCGACATCTATAACAGTTATAGAAGTCTCGAGCTTCCGAAGTACGGGTGGTCTTATTGTGTTCAATTACGCCTTTTTCTGAAAGCCATTTGGAATTACTTTCACTGTTTGAAAGTTTTAAGGTTTATTAGGTAGCAACTGGTATTACTGCAGTACCAGATATTCTACCGCGTAGCAATAGTGCGTAGCTGTGTTGAAGTTTGACCTATGTGTGTTACCAGTGACTTATGGCACTGAAACGTGGTCTCTTACTATGGGCCTCATAAGCAAGCTCAAAGTCGGACAACGAGCTATGGAGAGGGCTATGCTCGGGGTTTCTCTACGTGATCGAATCAGAAATTAGGAGATTCGTAGACGAACTAAAGTCACTGACATAGCCCAGAAGATAAGCCAGTTGAAGTGGCAGCGGGCAGGCCACATAGCACGCAGAACAGATGGCCGATGTGGCCGAAAGGTTCTAGAGTGGAGATCACGGACTGGCAAGCGCAGCGTAGGTCGTCTACCGACAAGGTGGACTGCCGACCTGATAAAGGTAGCAGGAAGACGTTGGATGCAGGCCGCTTCCAACCGGTCCGTTTGGAAATTTGTGGGGAAGACATATGTTCAGCAGTGGACGTCTTACGGCTGAGATGATGATGATGATGTGTTGAAGTTGCTGAAGAACAATGCAGCAAGTGATAATGTCATACCGGCTATTGCTATGGGGTTCAGCGGCTAAAATAAACACCATCTTTATCCTACAAAAACGTGCGATTTGAGCTATACAAGGTTACTGCTAATTAACTGGCGATACGCGACAGGCGTGTTGGGTATCGATAACAAAAACTAAAAAAAATGAAAAAAAAAATTTTTTTTTAAGTTTTTTTTTCAACTTGTCTTTGAGTTATCAATGAGATAATAAGCGATACACAATACTGTATGGTGCTTAGAATCACTAACAAAACAATAAAAAAGAATAATCACTAAGTAAAAGCATCAGCTGTTTTGAATTAAAGACGCTCGCGCACCCACCCGCTCCGTTGCGATCGCTTAGTGATTGAAACGGCGGCCGCCGCTTGATATCGCTGGTTCGAAGTGCAGCGCGCCGCGGAGCAGCGGCGGCGATGTCGCATGTCAGTGTGCTCCGACGTCCATCCATCTTTTGTTTTAGCTACCTAATCTATCCATGAAATTTCATGTCCATCACTCTCTTGGTAAGCGTTACATCCTATCTGCTCATAACAAGCCAAAGGCAATCCCGACATGTAGGTATCTACCTAACTTATTCATCATTAAACTTCTGTTGTCCCCAATAAATAATCTAATCACACCTTTTGTCAAACGACCACTTTTACACTAAAGATAAAACAATTTTAAAAGCGTGATATTCAAAATGTGGAATAACAATGTTCATTATTCATTACCTACATTGAGCTACGATACAGATACGCTACATAATTAGGTACCTACCTACTACTTAGGTACCTATCTTGAAAATTAATCTTAACAAATTGGTGTGAGTACCTACAAAGTATTCTACCTATCCACAAAAAGCAGCTGATTTTAATTACCTATGGTATTAAAATCAGCTGCTTACCTATGGTAGGTAATCATTGACCTGTGAATCGTAACTCAATGTAGGTAATGAATAATGAACATTATTATTCCAAATTTTGAATGAAATTTTTTTTCATTTTTTTTAGTTTTTGTTATCGATACCCATCACGCCTGTCGCGTATCGCCAGTTAATTAGCAGTAACCTTGTATACGAAATGGGTGCCGCGAATCTTTGAGTTTATTTAAGGAAATCAATATATTACCTTTGCCTTCCTTATTTGCAGATAATAATGTATGTTTGTAAAAATATAATATAGGTATTAGTTAAATAGTGTTCACCATCCTATAGATACTAGGAATAAGAATAGGATAGCTGTACCTGGTGTTAGACTTGCGAAGACTAATAAATCTATCTAATTAAGTAAGTTATGTGCCAATAAAATCATATCATAGCCATATTTTAGAGTTCGACATTATATAGAAAAAAAGATGCATGGAATACTCCACTTCTGACAAGTTCTCATCTGCCACCCATAAAAAAGTAATAATAGTAGTACCTAATCAGAAACATTGTAAAAATGTATATGAAAAAAAGTACCCCGTGTTTCTTGTCACATGTAAAATGCAAAACTACAGCCGTGCGATTCTCTAATGATTCGTCGTTGCGTTCGTCGACGAGCTCACCGACGTCAAATACTTTATGAAATATCGCCCTTGTACACAAGGTTGTTTTTCCAACGTTTCTTGTCATCTCGTCATTTGTTTCACGGATGTTGTCAAAGATGCAACGATGTTTGCTAGAGAATCGCACGGCTGCTCGTCAGTATCAGATAGCACAGCAACTGACATGAGCAAGTTTAGTGGTTAACATCAGGCGCACAACTTGGCTGTATTGTTACTCATTTGCAAAAAAAAGGGTTGTGATGTGATATTAAAAGTAACATGACCCTTTGTGACTTCGACGAGGGAAGTTGTGATGGAATTTGGAAATGGAGTCACGATTTTAAATGTTATGGTCAAAATATTTTTTGACAAATAGACATTTGTGAATAAATCTGAAGATATATCATGACAATAATAATAAATAAATAACATTATATGACGCTGGCAAATGTACATGACGTGCGACGCCATATTCCTCAACGGAGTTGAGTTGAGATTAAAAGAGAAGAGAGAAATTGAGAGAGATTAAAAAAAAATACATTAAGTTTTTTTACGTGGATTCGTACATTCCATAAGTAGTCATCATCATCATCATCATCTCAGCCGTAGGACGTCCACTGCTGAACATAGGCCTCCCCCATGATTTTCCAAAAGGACCGGTTGGAAGCGGCCTGCATCCAACGTCGTCCTGCGACCTTCATCAGGTCGTCTATCCACCGTGTCGGTGGACGACCTACGCTGCGCTTGCCGGTCCGTGGTCTCCACTCCAGAACCTTTCGGCCCCATCGGCCATCTGTTCTGCGTGCTATGTGCCCTGCCCACTGCCACTTCAACTGACTAATCTTCTGGGCTATGTCGGTGACTTTCGTTCTTCTACGGATCTCCTCATTTCTGATTCGATCACGTAGAGAAACCCCGAGCATAGCCCTCTCCATAGCTCGTTGTGCGACTTTGAGCTTTTTTATGAGGCCCATAGTAAGAGACCACGTTTCAGTGCCATAAGTCATCACTGGTAACACACATTGGTCGAAGACTCTTGTCTTGAGGCACTGAGGTATTTTTGACGAGAAGACTTCGCGAAGTTTCCGGAACGCTGCCCAGCCGAGTTGGATTCGACGATTGACCTCTTTCTCGAAGTTGGACCGGCCTAGTTTGACTGTCTGTCCCAGGTAGATGTACTCGTCAACAACTTCGAGAACTGAGTTCCCAACTGATATTGGGGTAGGTACAACATGGGCATTAGACATAATCTTCGTCTTATCCATGTTCATCTTAAGACCTACCCGTTGGGAAACTCGATGGAGGCCTTCGAGCATTGTACTGAGGTCTTCCATGGACTCTGCCATGACTACAATATCGTCGGCAAATCGAAGGTGAGTGATGTTTTCGCCGTTAATATTAATGCCAAGTCCTTGTCATTCCAGAAGCTTGAAGGCGTCTTCCAATGTAGCGGTGAACAGTTTCGGAGATATAACGTCTCACGCCTCTTTGCAATGGAATTGCCTTCGAACTCTGCTCCTGTACTCGGACTGACATGTAGGCGTTTTTGTACAAATACTTCAGCACTTCAATATACCGATAGTCAATACGGCACCGCTGGAGAGACTCGAGCACTGCCCACGTCTCGATCGAATCAAAGGCTTTCTCATAGTCCACAAACGCTAAACAAAGAGGCAAGTTATACTCTTCGGTCTTCTGTATAACTTGCCGTAGCGTGTGGATGTGGTCTATGGTACTATAGCCTTTTCGGAAACCGGCTTGTTCCGGACATGGAATTCATCAAACCTGCGACTGAGACGGTTCGTTATGACCTTCGAAAACAGCTTATAAACATGGCTCAAAAGCGAGATGGGTCTGTAATTTTTAAGTAAAGTGTTGTCACCTTTCTTGAAGAACAGCACCACCACGCTTTTGTTCCATGCTTCTGGCGTTGAACCTTCGAGTAAGACGGTATTAAAGAGCTTCTGAAGGACTTTAAGTACCGGTGTTCCACCCGCTCTCAGAAGCTCAGATGTGATACCGTCGTCACCAGGCGCCTTGTTGTTCTTAAGCTGTTTCAAGGCCATTCTAATCTCGTACAGGCTGATGTCCGGGATATCTTCGGTATAATGTCGGGTCAGCTTGGCTCTTGGGTCTTTGGCCGAGCTGCTAACAGGTTTAGCGACCGAGGTGTATAGCTGTCCGTAGAAACTCTCTACCTCTCCTAATACTTCTGCTTTGGTCGACGCTATACTGCCGTCTTCTCTCTTCAGCTTCGTCAACTGGCTTTGCCCAATAGACATGTCTCTTGCAAACACTTTGGAGCCTTTTTTCCGCTCTATCGTCTCTTTAATACGGTTTGTATTAAAGATCCGGATGTCGTTTCGCAAGGACTTCCATATTCGTCTATTGAGCAGCCTATATGCTTCAGCATCATGCGAAGACTGCATTTTCAGTGAGCGTCGTTCAGCCATGAGGTTGAGGGTATCGTTGGAGAGTTTCTGTGACCTATTTGTACGGTAGGGTTTAAAGTATTTGGAACCCACTGTATGGACAGTTTCTACTAACCTGTTATTGATCTCGTCCACTGAAGCGATGTTCTCAAGGCAATCGAAGCGATTGGATAGCTCAAGTTGAAAGCTCTCGGGGTCTTGAATACGGGCACGAGTGGGTCGGAGCGTAGACTTCATCAGACGAGACCTCTCCAGTTTGACATTAATATTCACCGTGCCTCTTACCATTCGGTGATCACTACCGGTTTTAACCCTGTTGATCACGGAGACATCAGTGAATATTTGCCTTTTGGTGGTCATAATGAAGTCAATCATATTTCTCGTGGAACCATCGGGACTCAGCCAGGTCCATTTCCTGTGAGGTGCCTTCTGAAACAAAGAGTTCATCATAAAGAGTCCCTCTTTCTCCAGGAAGTCGGCCAACCTCTGTCCCCTACGGTTCCGTTGTCCATATCCAAATTGCCCCACTTTCAACTCATCCTCGCTTCTCTTACCCAACTTCGCGTTGAAGTCCTCCATAACAACTAGAAAGTGCGTTTCAGAGGTATGTATGGCCCGACTAATGTCCTCATACATATCCTCCACCTCATCATCCGGGTGCGACTTCGTCGGTGCGTATACCTGAATGGCCTTCAGCGAATATCGTTTGGATACTCTGAGTATTAGGTATACGACCCTATTGGAAACGCTATCGATCTTAACTATGTTGTTAGTATGGGACTTGTGGACGAGAAAACCGACACCACCTTGGGACTGTTGGTCGCCCTCCCGGTAGTAGAGTAAGTTACCTGATTTTAGGGTTATCGTGTCCTCACCCGCTCTACGGACTTCAGATAACCCCACAATGTCCCAATGTAACTTGCTCATTTCTTCTTCCAGCTCATATATCTTCTCGTCTGTCCTCATCGTGCGTATGTTGTGTGTCACCAGGGCCAGTCGTCGTCGTTGGGGGTGGTAGCCGGGCGTCTGCCGGGGATTCTTAGCACCCCCTGCCCCACCGTTACCGTGGCTGCTACCGTAGCCAGGAATAGCGGGGCTGCCGGGGACTGGGGGCCTGGTTCCTAATGTATCTGTCATTTGGGGGGATTTTGCCAATACTCGCCACGCTTGGCAGGCGGGTTGGCGAGCGCAGTTTTGAGGTTTTAATACTGGGAAGGTGCTGCTGCCCACCTTCCGATTGTTATCCCTTAGCAGATTTTTACGCACCCACGGGTAGAGTTGGGGGGGTACTATTCTAAGCCGGTACCCCACGGCTAATAAGTAGTACAGTAGTAATAATACATTATAGTTGCATTAGTTGTAGAACTGTTATTAGTATATTATGCATTTGGTGAATAAGGGTTGGATTTACAGCGATCTAACGACTGAATCACGACCACAGGAAGTGATTTTTGTTGATTGAATCACGAGCGTAGCGAGTTATTCAAGTGTTAGAATCCTGAGCGATTCGAGTGATTCATCGCCCTCGATATAAATCCGTTTTATTCAAGAGTTGCATACTATACTTTATACCTTGACTACGAGAAAAAGAAATAATTTAAGCGAAAATAGATATTTAATAACGAAAAAGGGAAGGTTAAGTTAATTAAAATGCACATTAAATTTAGCACAATTACTGAACATAAGAGTAATTTACTTGTTATTATAAATATTTTTTTCTGCAATGGCAGCAAAGAACGTAATTTTAATACAGTTTTTATTATAATGCGAAAATCCTTGTCGGAAATATCGATCAACTAAATCTCAAGAAGTTATTTGCACAAAAGTTATGTCGAGTATTCTTAGCGCAAGGAGTTTGTATCGAGTATTTTTTTGCGCAAGGACGTTGTATAATTGAGATGGAGGTCAAATATATAGGTGTGTTCTAAATTCACCAAAATTGTGAATAAAAGGCCTTTTTATTTACTATTTTCAGTGAATAAAATAAGCTTTTAGAGCAGGAATGGTAAAAAATATTAAATGCATACGTACCTCGGATATTATAAAACATTATCCATATTCAGTGTGATATCCCATTACGAAAGCGATAGTAATCATAATTAAATAAAGTTATTCACGATTCTATCGAGTTATGAAACAGAAAGGAGTTAGTTCCTGGCGTAAGGACCAGAATTCTAATGAGTAATACAAACAAATCTAATTTAAATCAAACGCACTTTCTATTTGGGTTTGAAATTAAAATACATTGTTAGTCAAAGTCAAAGTCAAAATCATTTATTCAATTTAAGCATCAAAGACTAATCTACGAAAAAATAATATCAGGAAGAGTAACTGCCTTAAAAAAATGACCCAATAAAAGTCGTGCTAAATCTATAACATCGTTCACGCCGCTATGACACAGCTGTCATAGTAGACGTTGCAGCACGCGCGTGGACCAATCCCTGCTTTCCTGCTGAAATTTAAACCAATCACCGAACATGTCAATTTGTAACCTCGGAAGTCGACTGTTGTCCTACTCGTAATACAATACAATCATTCTTTATTGCATTTTAACCAATTATACACAAAATAGCTTATGAAATATAATCTTAATACAATAACCGAGATCAACGACTGAACTTACTTGTATCATCATCACTGCTGAACATTACCCTCCCGAATAATTTTCTAAAAGTACCGGTTGGTAGCAGCCTGCATCCAACGTCGTCCTGCGACCTTTATCAGGTCGTCTGTCCACCGTGTCGGTGGACGACTTACGCTGCGCTTACCGGGCCGTGGTCTCCACTCCAGAACCTTCCGGCCCCATCGGCCATCTGTTCTGCGTGCTATGTGCCCTGCCCACTGCCACTTTAACTGGCTAATCTTCTGGGCTATGTGACGGTGACTTTCGTTCTTCTACGGATCTCCTCATTTCTGATTCGATCACGTAAAGAAACCCCCAGCATAGCCCTCTCCATAGCTTGTTTTGCAACTTTGAGCTTATCTATGAGACCCATAGTAAGAGACCATGTTTCAGTGCCATAAGTCATCACTGGTAACACACATTGTGTGTTACCCATCCAGATACGTATTGCAATTTTGCATCCACAGCTGAACATAGTCCTCCCCCATGATTTTCCAAAAGGAACGGTTTAAAGTGGCGTGCATCCAACTTCGTCCTGCGACCTTTATCAGATCGTCAGTCCACCTTGTCGGTGGACGACCTACGCTGCGCTTGCCGGTCCGTGGTCTCTACTCTCTGCTGCGTGCTGTGCCCACTGCCACTTTAACAGGCTTATCTTCTATGGGCTATGTCGGTGACTCTTGTTCGTCCAATCTCCTAATTTCTGATTTGATCACCCGAGCATAGCCCTCTCCGTAGCTCTTTGAGCTTACACACAAGGCATCACTTGAACTGGTGACCACTATTAATTTTTAAACTGATGTCTTCCATACTTCACAGTCTGAACTACGTTGCATAATGATTCCCTTAAGTTTAAGACTCTAAAGGCCTTATGAAGGCCCCCTAGAAGACCTAGAGAAGTGATACAACATCAGATGGCACATAATAAGTGTTTATAAAGTTATTAATCTATTATTATCAACACCTCTAGAGAATTTAATTTTCTTAACAACTCAACACTATTCTTATATAATGCATTTTTTAAAAAGCTTATTAAATCCGCTAGAAGGAATAAAAAACACTATAGAGCGGATTAGAGCGAGATGGTACAAGTTCAATGCACCTCGTATATTAACTTTATTTTAATCTGTGTCCATGGGACCTGTTAGACCTGATCTCAATGGGTTATAAACCATAAGAAGACAGTATTTCGTAAGCACTGCGAGCTGATGTATACAAATCTTTCTACGGTCTATGGTATAGGAGTCGAAAGACAGCGGAAGTTTGTATATCGCGCGGGTTTTTATGATAAAAATAGAAGCTGCAACTTCTACATTAACAGTAATAATGATTATAAGTGAAATATATCGTTCATTTCGTAATATTTCGAACGCTCTACGATGTAACTCGCTCGCCTGATCGATAATATTAAAAAAAAACGATATTAAAAAATTTACTGTCGGTCTAGCGGTCGACGAGTCAACATCTCCTGAGGATGCCTCGTGTAGAGGCAAAACACGTGTCGAATCGTTTTTGGTTTATTTGGGTTTTCTTGTGTATTTTATTTTGTATTCTTCCTATCAGCAGTTTGTGCGGGAGGGAGGGTGGTGCACACCCCCAAATAAGCCAAAATCATTGTTTTTTTTTCAGCGGAAGTGTCACTAAATATTTTTTAATATCGTTTTATGATAATGGATTTGCGCAAAGTAACGCCTGAATAATAAATTATCGATAATATTGTATGAAAAAATATTTGTAGGTATAGCTAACGTAATTGAAATAGTAACCAGCAGTTTTTTTTATTGTGTTAGTATATATCGATAAATATAAATAAAACGTACAAAATTAATGCATCTTCGCCTTACATTGTCCAGTCTGATAAGCAATTTCCAATTTTACGTAAAGCGTCGTAATTTGTTTTAAAATTAGGATTGGTCCGCGCCTTAAGCGTTACACTTACCCGTGACAGTGCAAGGCCATTCAGAATTTTAAACGATTCATGAACATATTAGATTACACGTCGTACAAACCAGTATGCACATAGATTTTATTTAAAAAGAGACAAAAGAAATGACGCCAAGTCAAGTTAGTGTTTAGACCTGCCTAGTACCAACTGTTCACCCGACTCGGATTCGATTCAGAAGGATTACAGTGATTCATAAATACTTCCAACCTCGAAGTGAGTGACGAGAATATTTTCTGAAATATTATAAAGATTGTATCAACGGATTCATAAGTAAAACTATAAAAAATAATATACTAAATATTAAATAAATATTTAGTGACACTTCCGCTGGAGAAATGCTTATGGTAAAGATGCAGTGTGCACCACAATTTTGGTTGTTTGGGTTGTTTAGTGTGTTGCTTATTCTATAAACATACTTCCTATTTGCGTTTTATGCGGGGAGAAGGTGGTGCACACTGCATCTCTACCATCTTCCTGAAGCAATAAATTATCTATGGATTCATAAGTGTTTCACTATCTACTAAAAATAAAAACTAAACCAGATTTGTGTATCAATGGTGTCTATTGTTCAAATACTCAGTTGATATAAACGAATATTTGAAGCATGTTTACGAAAAATAACAAAATATTAAGCATAACGAATCTATTGTTCATACAGTACAAACGACTTCAACGCGTGTAAATTTTTCGGCACGTGTTAAACCTTTTGTATCAGAAAAACACAATAATCAAGATTCACCATAACAGAATAGATTCGGATACGTAATCAGATATAATTTAACAGATACAGCCTTTTGACTTAACTGGAGTGTAAAACTGTAACACTCGACTGCCGTGCCATGCCGTGCTATTGCCACCAATAAGTGAAATATTTGACCCACGTCCGGAGCATGGTTGTTTGTGATCGTTTTTTGACAGCTATGTATTTGACAGCATAATCATGCGATTTTAGGTCATATGCTTAGTTGAGCGTTCGAATAGGGTGTGAGCAAAAGTGGCAAAAATAACGTTTTTGAGCTTTACGAACGCTTTAACAAAAGAGCCATCAATGACAACGCCACCAATGCTCTCATAAGCTAAACGAACGCACCTCTAGATGACATTTATGCTGCCAACTCATGGTATAGCTACTGGTTCCTTATTTCGTCGCTGTCACTGTCGCCTATGCCTTAGGGTGCTTACACACAGTAGTCTCCCAACCCAACTAGTAAAGAATGCGCATTGAACCTGAGATCCGGGTCTCATGCATAACTAATTCTGTACGCACCTTTGTTTTAACATTGTTTAGTTTGAGAGACACGCCATTCATTTCGGAGAAGAAACTTGAACAAAAATAATGCTAACA
Organism: Selenia dentaria; assembly: GCA_917880725.1. Classification (NCBI taxonomy): domain Eukaryota; kingdom Metazoa; phylum Arthropoda; class Insecta; order Lepidoptera; family Geometridae; genus Selenia; species Selenia dentaria. The sequence goes on along the minus strand of OU862893.1, from coordinate 4,654,952 downwards.
TAATTTTAATGTATAAAACACTACCTAGTGTTTTATTGCTAACCATATTTGTGTCGCTGTAGAGAAATAACTTCTGTTCGTTCTTTCCACTATTAATCCTAAATTTTGGTTATCTAGTTGAAACCATATTTTCTTAGTTGAAATGTTATTTTGTTTTTTATCTGTGAAAAGTAAATTTCGTTGGTTGAAAAAGTGCTGATTAGCGCTACTGACCTACACACATATATGTGTAATACACATGTTGAACAATCGTTATTATTAAATTTATCTTCATCAATATAATTGTAACATACCTTACACATTATTTGGTATACTTACTACCTTTTGTAGGTTTACCTAGTCTTTGAGGTTACCATTAATAATCATCATCTCATCATCATCATCATCATCTCAGCCGTAGGACGTCCACTGCTGAACATAGGCCTCCCCCATGATTTTCCAAAAGGACCGGTTGGAAGCGGCCTGCATCCAACGTCGTCCTGCGACCTTCCTCAGGTCGTCTGTCCACCGTGTCGGTGGACGACCTACGCTGCGCTTGCCGGTACGTGGTCTCCACTCCAGAACCTTTCAGCCCCATCGGCCATCTGTTCTGCGTGCTATGTGCCCTGCCCACTGCCACTTCAACTGGCTAATCTTCTGAGCTATGTCGGTGACTTTCGTTCTTCTACGGATCTCCTCATTTCTGATTCGATCACGTAGAGAAACCCCGAGCACAGCCCTCTCCATAGCTTGTTGTGCGACTTTGACCATTAATAATATAGCCCTTTATTCCGAACTGATAATCTGTTTGAATTATAGATAATGTACTTAATTATGCTGTTATAAAATATCCCTCCATTCGGTGTGTCTTTTGACATAGGCCTCCTCCAACTGCTTCCATTGTGTTCTGTCGGTTGCAACTCTTGCCCAGTAAGGCCCCAAAGCTTAGGTGGAAATCATCTTCCCATCTTCTTGTTGGACGTCCCCGTTGTCTGCTTCCGTCTCTTGGGTACCAGAGTGTTACCTGTTTACTCCATTTATATCTGTCTTGTAACGTAACATCTGACCAGTCCAACCATATCCAATAGGTTACCATTAGTCTCTAATTTAAGTTAAATTGCTGATTTACTATAAGTAGTCCGGAAATTGAAACTACATATATCTTCAACTATTATTATTAACCGGTAAAACACTTAAGTTAGGGATCGAATACGTCTCGCCGGGTTTCGAGCATGTCCGATGCTCATCTTCAGGGCGAGTGTGCAGCGGCGTCTGCGAGCTCCCGGCGGGCACTACACATACTCGTATCTTGTTAAAACCGTAAAACCGTTAATTAAAACCGTTACTACTACTATGAAACTACTTTATGAAAAAAAAAACTATTCGTAGTTGTACAGTCGACGATGTATTTTGTGGTCCTTCAGAATAGATACATTGGTGCGGAATGCGGTCCATGGAATCTTTAGGAGGCACTTTCAGCACCACATTTCCAAGGCGTCAATTTTGCAGCGATATAGAAGTCGCAAGGACCAGGTAGAAGCTCCATATAGAAAGATTGGAGATACAAGAGAGTTCATAAGTCGAACCTTTGTGTTTTTGGTTATTCTCCTGTCCTTCAAAATCTTTCCTAACCTCTCCACAGAAGATCTGGTTATGGCACACCGTCGCCTAATCTCATCTTCGCACTACTACATATATAAATAAGGTGCATATATATGTATGGTGGAAATAGAACCTTATTAAACGGGTCCTACAATTTAACTGTTTTTTATAATGGTTCATCAAAGTGTTATTTTGTATAATGGTCCCTCTCGCCTGATGGAAAGTGAAGATGGAATCAAGAAGCGATGACCATTAGTGCAGCCGTAAGCTGTACTAATCGCCACCCCTATGATGACCTGACGGATGCTTTTTCACGCCCCGCTTGAAAGACCTGGGGTCATAGCTGCTGTATATATCATATCATAGCATGAATGTGGTTGTTTCTACCTCTTGCCCGCCTCCTCGTGCAAGTCGGGCACATGATGTTAAGGACTATGCTTGCCCATGATGACAGTTGCAGTGCCAGAACTTTTAGACTGTGGTTTTGCGTGGCACTCCGCTGTTTCGTCATCCCGTGATGCACTTGCGCACACTTCGCGGCAGAATATCTGACACTGCGGTGGTACCTACCAAGACGACCTCTTGCACAAGGGGACTACCACCTATAGTAGTTTCTTTCCGGAATATACAGAATATTTTGACAAATATTGAAGGCTCCATATTACCTAATATGTTTACATAAATTTAGGACAATATACTGAGCTCTACGTTCACACCGGTGCCTTAGTTACTACTAGTAAGTATATCTTAAACTCATCGCCAGCTCTCCGACTCTACGGCTGCCATTTCAACAATGCTTTTATTTATATAACCATTACCGGAGTTGAAAGTAATTTTAAAGACAATACCCGTTTACTTCCCAGCAGGGGTGAGACCAGACGGAGTGGATAATTTTCTCCTTAAATAATGTGTGTGATACATGCGTAAAAAACAAAGGCTAATTATAAGAAGAAGTTCCCAAAACATCTCATGAAATGTTGACAATTTGAGCTTTGTGGAAGAATATCAATGGAACAATAATAAAAAATGTAATATTTCATGAAGTGTATGACATAAGTGGGTAAACGAAGAAACTCATTATCTAAAACTTGTCTAAATATTCGTATTTTGAGGTGAATGGGGTGGAACTGCCGTGCGATTCTCTAAGCAAACATCGTTGCATCTTTGACAACAACATCATCATCAGCCTGTAGCAGTCCACTGCTGGACATATGCCTCTCCAATTGCACGCCACTTAGGTCCAGGTTTGACAACATCCGTGAAACAAATGACGAGATGACAAGAAACGTTGGAAAAACGACCTGTGTGTACAAGGGCAATATCTTATGAAATATTTGACATCGGTGAGCTCGTCGACGAGCGCATCGACGAATCATTAGAGAATGGCACGGCTGAGGAACTTGCGCGGCACCATGCAGATATTGCAGGAAGTTTCAATGGTTAGTGTTCGTAGTAATTTTATGTCAATCAGTGACGAAACGAGTTGGTCGCTGGCTTGATATTAATGTGCCCATTTTTCTTGAACAGTTAGGTGGATTCCGTGCGTGATCTTTAAACTACAATGTCCTACAATAATCCAATACCCTGCATGGCAATGCAATGGGATCATTTCCACTAGTTACATCGTGTTTTAGTTCCATGGAACTAATGGGATTTTTTTTTCTCGCTAGTCTCACATGGAACTCGGCAAAAGAACTAGTGAGAACTAAATAATTGTACAACAAGTTATATCAATAAATTATTTTATACTTTACTTTACTTTTAATTTTCTTATTAGTTCCATCATCTGCAAAAGTTTGTTTTACATCAGAAATACGAACCTTTCGTTTGCACATTAACGCCTATAGTGGTAATTCCTTTAAACTAGCACACGACTACCTGTATGTGGAAGTTGAGATTATTAAATTATTTGCAGGTTATCAATTTTATAGACACAGCGTTTATCATTTACCATTGGGTACTAGCATCTGGCGCTGTCAATCTTATAAGAAAACTAGCTAGTCACCCTGAGATATAAGACGTTGCATCTCTTGCCCTGTAATTTCACTGCAAACATTGCCCTTCAACGAAACACAGTAACGTTTGCACACTACTACTTCACAGTTCAACTGGCAAACTGGTTCCCCAGGCGGACTCTACAAAAGTTCTGCTAGCACACAAAGGTTGTCTTCTGTCATTAATTACTTCTAACAAGTAAGTGTTATATCTTATATAAAGCCTCCCCATTAAGTTGTGGTAGCTTTGATCTGGAGTTGAATACTGAATAAAAAGATGGGTTGTGTCATACGCTCAGGATTTCATTTGCTACAGCAGGCCTGATTCACTGTCATGCTTAGGTACCTACGTACGCAACCTTGAAGACAGCCGGCGTCTCGTAACTCAGTGAATGCCGCGCACTCGCTGTGATTGTATGCACGTGATCACATGTCATGGAAAAGAAACGGAAATACAGCAAGCGATACTAAATCAATGCTTTCATACAAATAAATCCATTCCAGGCTCATCATTGTTTCTGCACCCAAATTAAGTGAAAGTAGTAAAACTTTTATTCCAGAAGAAACTTACTTATAGTACCTGGTGAATGTATATAAGACTGCTCGACTAATACTTGACATTTAAAAATCGGGTGTAGGTACACCTGTGAATTTCTGCAAGTTTAGTACTTCAACAAGTCGCTTACTTCGACAAAACATAGTTCGAAAAGTCATTGGTTCGACAGGATATGTATTCGACAATTTTATCCCAAAGTACTGCGTTATATCCTTATCGAAGTGTAGGTTAACCTAATTCTGACGCTTCGCCGGCCGTTGCCGCGTCACGCTCGCTACTCTCGCTCGGCTCGCGCGTCGTGTGGTCACCATTCAATCTTACGCTCCTCCTCGCATCGCTCGTCATCACACCTGTCGTAACTATCGTCAAAGCAAAGTCAAATAGTTGCGGTACCCAGGTACTCCGCTACATTATGTGGGAGCAATTCTTGTCGAATTACGTTTTTTCAAAGTAAACGACTGTCAAAGTATTGTACTTTGCTAAATTCAGAGGTACACCGTTAAAAATATTTTATATTCTGGTTGACTTGTGATGTTATGCTTAATTTTTAAAGTGAACTGTAATTTAACTCTCATATATTTTGTTTCAGGTAAGTTGAAAACAACTTCACATCGGCCTCTTCACGAGTGAGTATGCTACGCTAAATAGTGAAAATAAGTTTTTTGTGGAAACAATATTGTTTCCTGCTCTGATAAAATACGTAATTGGTAGGTACTTAGGTACTGCGAGCTAATCTAAATGAGTCTAAAACATTAGTCTAAAGCTAAACTAAAGAGTTTAATCATCAGATCAACTTGTCAGTATAATATTGTACTATCATACGAACTTGACAGACCCGCAAAATTAGAGCCTGGTCGTAACGCGTTTACATGACAAAATGGCTGAAAAATCCGATGCTAATTAAGACGGGAAAGACAGACATACGAACCAAATAAGTATATAATAATGTGCCTTACTTTAATACTATTGTTTACAGTAGCAAAAAAGCGGCAGAAACAGACGCCCTTGTTTTTTTCTAAGCCGACAAAATATTTGCGATAAAAATTCAAACTTTCTAGGTCAATACACTTTCTAACAAATAATTTTATTTGAAACCAGAACAAACAGAAATACTCTTCTGAACATTAAAATGGAAATCAACCTCATTCTACTAGTTTCAATAAATATACTTGCGTAATAAGTAAAGTAATAAATATCCGCTTTACCGAAGTGATTGAGCGGAAATTAACAATATGGTCTACTTTTGATTCGTAAAAGAAATAAATAATAGGTAAGTAGGCTGGGTGATGTGGGCCGGGTCTCATTACTGTACAATTCGACATAAAAAGACGACAACATTCCTCAACAACAAGCACTTTGGTAACACGCTAGAAAAAATCGAAGTTAGAAGCATCGTGGTTAATTAATTTTATTTCCATACCTATTTCGTTTGGAAAACTTTTTGGCACGAAAAGTAGTGTGCACCTCGCAGATATCTGTTATTAATAAAATAATCATCAAATCAATATAAGTGATACTATATGTCATGTTACATTTTACTCAGGTGTACACCTGTTTTGTTAGCTCAACTGAACAGAAGTCAGACTGGATTCTACAATATTAAATATAAGAGTCTTTTACATCGTCGGAAAGGATCGTCAATGGACTGTTTAGTGATGAATTACTAATGAATGTTAACTTTAACACTCGTAAGATTATGACTCGTAAATCATATATTTTTAGTATTCCGTTGTCGAACAATAATGTAGGACATAACAACCCACTTTATCGTATGTGTCGATCTTATGATGAGGTCTGTATCGATGTATGCAGCGAGCTCGACATTTTTCATCAAACCTTATTTAACTTTAAAAAGTCACTTCATAATTGTAACTACTAAATTTTCTAGATTCTTGACGTTGTATACCTTTTACTATGTTTAATTACCTGCAAAGCTGTGTACAACATTTAGTTTAACAAATTTAACATGTTAGTTTAAAATCCAAGTTTATATAATTTTCTTTAATTTGTTAAATATTTTTGTACCAAATTTATATAAATAAAAATAAAATAAAATAAATAAAATTAGTCTAAAACTTGCCAGTATAGTTACTAGAAAGTATAAAAAAAACTATTTATTTATGAGGTGTGCAAGTCATTGGCCTGATGTAATCTAAAGCTTTAAGCTTTACAGTTCTGCACGGCGCATTGTCAAGATTACTGATTTCCAATTGGCGATCAGTATTTTTGCTAAAATTATAACTGGATACCATACTCATACTTTATTTTAGTAAAAATGATTCGATATTCTTTGTCAGAAAACATGGAAGTCACATAATTATAATATGGAACTGCACTACGAACAGAATGGCCAGTCTCTGCCCTCCGCAATCCAAGATCTTGCTGCTGCTGGAGAGTCAATATGGTAGTTATGTTTAAGTAACATTGCTTAATCACAACTTTGTGTAGGTATGCGATATTACTGTCTCTGCGTCAAGGAGTGAGAATCAGAATTAGAGCCGATTTTATCGTATGGCGTGTCCGCCATTTGGGATATGGTTAAGTAATAACATTTTACCTCTGCTCTCAGTCTAAAACAACCTAGAACTGATTGACTTAACGTTTGACCGTGATGATATAAGTGTAATTGAAAACGGACGTTAATAGATTATCAACCCGAGGGCATGTAGTAATGGTCACCAGAAGTTTTAGTGTTTGAATAGAAAGTGCATTTTGCAATACATCATAAAAGTATTTATACTCACATTTACGTTGCACCAGCTGCTAAACTACGGCTTCACCAACATCCTGTTATAGTTTATCGAATATCCTCATATCTGAAAATATCCCTGTTTATTTTAAACCATGATACCTCGTTGACAATGTTTAATTAGAACTAAAATACTAGAAGAACTTAAAGCGTACCAAATATTACCAAGGTACATACTAAACTTTTCTATTCGTTGTTCCTTCAGGTTCATTTGAGATTCGTTAATAACGAGCAAACAAACTTAGTTGAAACAGTTGAACAGAGCTGGGCTATTCGTATGCAACTGTGCAATTAGATTAAAGCAATCCCTGCTCAGCCGTGCGATTCTCTAACGGCCGTTTTCAATATTCTATCTATCCACAGTTTTCCTTACTACGGATAGAAATGTGGCATAATGTCCATACAAATAGTGTCAAATATCTATCTCTAGTATGGTAAACCGGCGATAGATAGATTATTGAAAACGGCTGTAAGAGCAAATATCGTTGCATCTTTGACAACATCCGTAAAACAAATGACGAGATGACAAGAAACATTACAAAAACAACCTTATGTAAAAGAGCAAGCAGAGAAAGAGAGCGTCGACGAGCGCATCGACGAATCATTAGAGAATCGCACGGCAGGTCAACCTTGATGTGTAACAGCTGTGGTGTTGTCTACAGCTGTTTGTATACTGCGCCTAGAACTCACTAACGGCTGTTTTCAATATTCTATCTATCGCCGGTTTACCTTACTAGAGATAGATATTTGACACTATTTGTATGGACGTTATGTCAAATTTCTATCGGTAGTAAGGAAAACTGTGGATAGATAGAATATTGAAAACGGCCGTAAATGGGGATCCCAATTACTTTTTTGGACTATTGGCACCGGATGAGTAATTAATTAATAAGTTATTATTAATTAATAAATTAAAATTCATTAATAAGTAATTAATTAATTAAATCTTCAGTGCTTTTCCAAGACTTTTGACCACGTGGTATTTCTTAGTTAACAAGGAGGTCAAGTCCTCTAAAGATGACGTATTTTCTAAATAGAAACCATTTCGCTAGTAGTTCCACGTCAGTGATTTGAATCATAATATTTTGAAACGGCGCCAACGAGTACGGATCTTACTCATTCATTGAAAAGCGCACAGTGGGCTATCTGAACTCTTTGTTGGAACAAGAATAAATTATTATAGAATTATTTTATTTTAGAGAATGGTTTTATTTATTATTTTATATTTTACCATCCGCATATAATAACACGTTAGCAGCTTTTATGATTTGTATGATTCTGATAACTACTTCATGTATCAACTTGTAATGGAAACAATATTTCAGTCAAAGTTTTGTAGGTTGGCTTCTTCAGTCCGTTGGCACCACTTTAGTTCCAGATCTACCCTATCTCTAAGCAGTTGCGTTCAAACATGACTGTCAGCGTAGCCAAGTGCTGTCAGCTCAGCGCTTGGCTACGTTCAATTTCCTTTAATTGAAATCAATCAAGCGCATCTCGGGAAATGTCAAAATTCATAAAAAAATAATGTGCACTACTAAATAAAAAGATAATCTGTCAATGTATGTGCATTAAAAATTGCTATTTTATGATATATGTGTTTCATGAAATACAATATTTAATATAGAGAAAAACTGTTTTAATGGCGAAATTAAGTGGTATGTTTGAATTTTTTTAATGTACTCTTGTATGTTAAATAAAATATGTTTCTAATTCCGTCAAAGTGTACTTAATAGTCTAAGAAATGTCATATGTTTTTTTGTAATTTTAGTTACATCGCGGTTAATGAGATAAACTGCTTTAAAAACCCTCAATTTTATCGACATCATGCATAGACAGCACCTTAACGTTCTAAGCAAGTCAACCAGTTTAATCAATTACTCCTTATTGCGTGCACTAGTTGGATGGATGACTACTTCCAGCATTTCCGTGGTCATATATATATATATATAATAGGTTATTCTAATACTACGACCACAACCTTCTGTCCAGATCTTAGGATTTTAGGATAGCTATCAGGAACTCTGACATTACCACTAGTTCCTAGGACATTCGCCCACAATTCGAATATAGCCCACACTTTTCTCTTTGAGAGGCAAGTACGTGATCCAGCAGTGGAAAAGTAACGCGCTGAATATGCTTTTGCTAAGCTTATTATTTACTGTCTTTAGATTTAAAGGGCTGTTAATGTAACACGTGTGAGTAATAACAGGGTCAATGATACAGCCAGCAAAAAGGTGTGGTAACTTTTCGGGCAGATGAGTGGAATGCTATGTTTTAAAAATGGTCACGATGTCCTGTCGTGACCGTTTTTTTGGCTTTTCTACCAACTTCCAAAAAAAGGAGGAGGTACTCAATTAGACTGCATTTTTTTTAATGTTTGTTACCTCATAACTTTCGGCTGGGTGAACCGATTCTCAAAATTCGTTTTTTGTTTGAAAGCTGGTACTACCCGCGGGGTCCCATTTAAATTTCATCCAATTCGGTCTAGTAGTTTTTGAGATACACTCTAATAGCTGAATAGAATGGATGTCGGTATTACATTTTTCAAATTGTACTTGTCTATCAGATGACCAACATGTCCGTTTCGTCACTTGGTACATCAAAAACGTCCCACTGTGCAGTACCGGGTTCCCCGTTACTCGTGAATGACTCTTCGACCAGACATAACACTAAAATTAAACATAACACAAGGCGTTTGAACCCACGACCGATATACAAATGTAGGCAGGTACGTGCCAGTTTTCACGCTAATTCGTAAATACTAGATTTTTAAATGAGGTCGCCGGAAAACCATTGCCAATGTAAACGTTCGTTTTTAATATTATAAATCTAACTTCTGTACGAACTACGAGTACGTGACGGCATGGTTTTATTAAAAGCTTGCTGTTTCCTTTTATTGGCGTGATAATATCACATATAACCTCGTAATAGCTTAAAATACCAATATCTAATGCCTTTAAACGAGCAATTCTTGTGTGTATATATATATATATATATATCGGCGCAACTACAACAGTTCGTCGAGAATAATTAAGTTTAATCATTTGATTGCCCTAAAAATAGTTTATAAATCATCAGTTGACTATTTTTGAGTTGATTACGATGTAAAATTAATGTTATGATTGTAATTTCAATACTTTACCAACAAACTTGTAAACTCGTGCACGTGCGCCGAGTCCTATAAATACGGCCGCACTGTAGGCGCTCGTCTCAGTCGCTCTCGAGTCGCCGTACAGTACGGACCTCTTTGTGACGTTGTTACGCTGCTCGTTGAATATACGAAGCTTATAAAAGTACTTGTGAAGTTTTACTTCGAAGACCCAAAAATGAGTGATCATCATGAAAACAACAATTGTGACGTCAGCAATGCTGACGTCACACTTTTTAAAAACACTCCGGAGGTGCTTTCTCCGTCATCAGAAGTGGGATTCGAACCCACGCCCTCAAAGAGGACCAGAACCATGAGATACCGTGGGGACGCCTTGTGGAACTATGGGTAGACACGTATACACCACAGATTCTAAATTAATAAGGCAGTGCACTTAAGATGTCTTAGTGTACTGTTGTAATCTACAAAAATGTCTGGAGAGTGATACCTCTGAGCTAACCATGTGTTACCTTTGAGCTAACCACGGATCCTTGATGCATCCACAGTGAACCCTGAGATACCGTGGGGACGCCTTGTGGAACTATGGGTAGACACGTATACACCACAGATTCTAAATTAATAAGGCAGTGCACGATGTCTTTGTGTACTGTTTACTAATCAAAAGACTCCTAAGGTTACATAACAGTTGTGTTAATGTAACAAACAAGATAAAGCAACGTAAGTTGTTTACAGACTCGCTACTCAGAGAATATCTCATTCTTTGCAGGCCAGCCATAATTAACAGCAGTCTGCGAGAGTTAACGAGTCAACAAGGCTGGTGCAGAGCGCGCACCGCCTGTCAGTATGGCCGTATCGACGCGGATACAATAATTAGCCAACAATAATTAGTCAACGTTTAAAACGACAACATGCTGTTGCCTTTATGAGCATGAGAACCACGGAAGCCGAGAGCCGGTACCACTCCTACGAGTTGGAGACACTGGCAGTGGTACGAGCCATAAAACACTTTATATGGGCGAAAATTCACCGTGATAACAGATTGCAACGCATTAAAAGCGTCAAAACACAAAAAGGACCTTCTGCCAAGGATTCATCGCTGTCGCAATCCAGTTGAGCTTGCAGTCAATGTTATGACAAGACTTGAACTGGCTCAAAATTGAACAGCGACGGGATGAAGAACTGCGTCCGATAATGGACAGTCTCAGTGACAATAACCCAGTGGAAGACTATGTGTTAGAGGACAACGTTTTAAAAAAGGAACGTCAATGATCCTGTCTTCGGTCAGCAGCTCAGTACCGTCGTTCCCAAATCATTTCAATGGAGCATTATAAACTCATTTCACATTGCACTAAAACACCCTGGCTGGGAAAAGACACTGCAGAAGATCAGAGAAACCTATTGGTTCAACAAAATGAGTTCCATTATCCGAAAGATTTGTGGATAACTGTGTTGTATGCCGAACATCTAAAGGAAGATCAGGGGCCATTCAAGCCCAGTTACACCCCATACAAAAACCAACGGCCGCCTTCCAAGTTATTCATATGGACATAACAGGGAAGCTGGGCACTCCAGATGATCAACAATACGTCATAGTCACCATTGACGCTTTCTCAAAGTACGTTTTACTGTACTTCAGTACCAACAAAAACCCACACAGCACATTGGCCGCTCTAGAACGCACTGTGCATCTATTTGGTGCGCCGCTTCAAATAATAGTGGATGGAGGAAGAGAGTTCCTTGGCGAATTCAAGGACTACTGTGACGCCATCGGAATAAATATCCATGCTATCGCTCCAGGAGTCAGCCGAGCGAATGGCTAAGTTGAAAGAGTCGTTGCAACCCTCAAAAATGCTTTGGTAATGATTAAAAATTACGAAGCAGAACAGTGGCACACTGTACTCGAGGAACTTCAGCTGGCAATGAGCTGTACAACCCACTGAGTCACCGGTGTTGCTCCACTGACACTTATTACGCAACGAAAGCACTGTGTACCTCCTGAGTTTCTCAACCTGGTGGATATTGACAACGAAACCGTTGATATTAAAGCGCTCACTCAACAGGTGCAACAGAAAATGATTCGTTGTAGCGAACAAGACAGACAACGCTTCAACCTACACAAAGCCAAAATCCATCATTTTCAAAGAGGAGACTACATATTGGTGAAAAATAATCCTCGAAACCAAACCTCGCTTGACCTTAAATACAGCGAACCATATGAAGTTTGTAGAATACTGGATAATGACTGATATCTGGTAAAGAAAGTTGTCGGTAGAGGACGACCTCGCAAGATTGCCCATGATCAGCTGCGCCGCGCTCCGCAACCTGGGGATCAGTTGACCGTATCGGCGGGAAACGAATCATCTATTCAACGAGATCCCACTGCAGAATCAAATGAGCCCATTCCGTCGACCTCACGAGAAGGGCTGCAAGTGCAGCCAACACGACTCGAACCAAGATGACCCATCAGAATAAATGGTCTACGAGAATCCAAATAATCTACGAGAATCCATAACAATCTACGAGAACCAACGAGGCTGGTGCAGAGCGCGCACCGCCTGTCAGTATGGCCGTATCGGCGCAACTACAACAGTTCGTCGAGAATAATTAAGTTTAATCATTTGATTGCCCTAAAAATAGTTTATAAATCATCAGTTGACTATTTTTGAGTTGATTACGATGTAAAATTAATGTTATGATTGTAATTTCAATACTTTACCAACAAACTTGTAAACTCGTGCACGTGCGCCGAGTCCTATAAATACGGCCGCACTGTAGGCGCTCGTCTCAGTCGCTCTCGAGTCGCCGTACAGTACGGACCTCTTTGTGACGTTGTTACGCTGCTCGTTGAATATACGAAGCTTATAAAAGTACTTGTGAAGTTTTACTTCGAAGACCCAAAAATGAGTGATCATCATGAAAACAACAATTGTGACGTCAGCAATGCTGACGTCACACTTTTTAAAAACACTCCGGAGGTGCTTTCTCCGTCATATATATATATATATATATACTATAATCTGAATCTCGGAAACGGCAAACAATTTTAACCTTTTCACTGCTCAGATTTAATTATTTTCTTACTGCACTTAAGGTTCAAAATGGCGGAATTCGCTGTTTTTTGCAATAACTATTTTTTCATTTTTTTCTGAGCTACTTATTAATTTTATGTCAAATAAAAAGTAATAAACAGAATAAACTATGACACGGATAGTCAGAAGACGCGGGTTCGAATCCCGTCCGAGGATGGAATTTTTCTCTCCATAAATTTCAATGTTTGAGATCGCTTAAGCAGGCGTTAGTGTTTTAAAAAGTAATACTCTAAAAATTACAAGGGCCGCGATGTCAATACGAAAGTTTCAAGTATTTCTAAATAATGCTTCTTTCGGTTGGATGGTACTGTTAAACTGTCCAGTAGATGTCGCTCCGTCCCCGCAAGACGGGTAGTCAAATAGAGAGTTAAAATTCGATGCTCGGACCAGAACCTCGGTGGCCTAGTTGGTCAATGGCGTCTAACACGGATAGTCAGAAGATGCGGGTTCGAATCCCGTCCGAGGATGGAATTTTTCTCTCTATAAATTTCGATGATTAAACTATATTGTACATTATTATCCTGCACTTTTCTACCGACTTCCAAAAAAAATGAAGAGGTTTCGACTTCGACTGTTTTTTATGTTTGTTACCTCATAACTTACGATAGGGTACCGATTCTCAAAATTATTTTTTGTTTGAAAGCTGGTGTTTACCGTGTGGTCCCATTTATTCGATTTTATCAACTTTGGTCATGTACCGTTTTTGAGTTACACTCCAATAACTGATATTTATCAAAGTAATAGAATGGAAGTCGGTATTAAATTTTTCAAATTGCACTTGTTATATAACATATTGAAATTCTAATCCTAAGTTACGAAATCATTAGGTACTTATGTGTATTGTTTGAAATAAAGTACGAGAATAAACGAAATTCTTTAGAAATTTTATTGTTATTGATATTGCATAAGTTTTTACTTTATGATGATAAAATTAACACATAATCTACCTTCTCATATATTTTCAAGTCTTTACAGCGTTTTTCAATTTATATTTGGTCTCTCTTCGCAAAAAGGCGGGAAACTCAGTAATTTCACATTCACTTCACAAAATGCCAATAATTTCATAACTACTTATTCATTTTACGTGTAAAAAGTAATTAACAGAATAAACTATGTTTTAAACCACTTGAAATTTAGCATGCAGGGGGTTTCGGGGGCGATAAATCGATCTAGCTAGGTATCAATTTCCGAAAACGTCGTTTTATCCATGTTTCCTGCAATGAAAAACTGCTAAAATATCATTATGGCTTACTAAGGCCATCTTAAACAACAACTATACTAAAAAAAACGATATTAAAAAATATTTAGTGACACTTCCGTTGAAAAGAAAACAACTGTCGGTCTAGCGCTCGACGAGTCAACATCTCCTGAGGATGCCTCGTGTAGAGGCGAAACACGTGTCGAATCGTTTTTGGTTTATTTGGGGTTTTTTGGGTGTTTTTTATTTTGTATTCTTCCTATTAGCATTTTATGCGGGCGGTGCACGCCCCCAAATAGGCCAAAATCATTGTTTTCTTTTCAGCGGAAGTGTCACTAAATATTTTTTAATATAGTTTTTTGATAATGGATTTCAGCGAAGTAACGCCTGAATCAATAAATTATAACAACTATACTGTTTTATCGACAATGCAATAAAGTTATATGACAATAGATGGCGTTGTTACGCAACACTCAGCCAATGAGTGTTTGGTTTGAGGTTAGACCAAGAAAACTAATTTTTTACTTACAAGCAAAGCTAAGTCATCCAAGTACTGTTATTAATTGATGGGAAATAATTAAATACGCTAACGGAGAAACCTTGTGCCTATATCACACTTCACACTAATATTATAAAGGTGAGTTTGTTTGTATGTTTGTTTGTGTGTTTGTATGTGTGTATCTCAACGGTTGGACCAATTTTTATGAAATTTTAGATATAGAGGACGGAGGTAGATGAGGCGCTAGATTAGCATAAATGTTACTTCTCATCATCAGCATCCATAACCATGCGGATGAAACCGCGGATCGTAGCTAGTCTATGTATAATAAGTCTGAGAATTGTAAAAAAATTGAGAGACTGATTTAAATTTGTATTTAAAACGGCTAACGGCCAGACAACTTTAATAGGGTACTATAGGAATAATAGGAAGTTGCTATACTCAAAATGGCTAATATAAGCTGACCCAATTTTTTATTAATATCAAGGAATGCTCAGCCGCATTTTTACGATGCTCTTTAATGATGGGCTGTATGATTTTCAAGCATTAAAAATCTTTGATCTTTAATTAATCACATGGTAGAGATGGCAACATCTCAGCTCTGAGTTGCTCTTGATAGAGGAGTAAAAATAATAACAATCAGGAATAGATTTATCGCCCATTAAATACAGGTTAGTAAATTTAGTTATTAGTTAGCTAATTTTAATATTAAACTGGCGTCACTGTCGATTGAGTTCTTTATTAAATCTTAAAATATTTTTATTAAAGCAATACTTACAGAATTTCCCGAAAATAGTCCAGTGATAGAGCACTTCTTTGAGTACCGATTCACCCCCATGTATGTTCCGCGACGTTTATTTTTGGTTCTGAACCAAAAATAATAACACGAAAAATATATTTTTTGAATATTTTCGACTTGAATAAATATGATTCGAGCTAATTAATTTATACCTAAAAGAACAACTCATAACAATTCTGTAGCAAAAAAATTTTTAAAAGTATGCTGGTTTTTTAAAGATTTTTTAAGTAAAGTAGTTTAGTAGTAAATTTTCAAAAAAACAAATAAAATTTAATAACTCGAAACTATAAAAATCGTGGAATGGCATGGGGGTGAATCGGGTGCCCAAGGAGCGTTCTATCACAGGACTATTTTTGGGACATTCTGTATAGGTATTGCCGTTATAAAACGTTCACCTACATATAATATTTTTTTTATTTTTTTTTAATTATTCTTCCACACTACAGACTCTCTGGTCCGTACCTTTTTAGTTTTTTTTTTTAAATAACATTTTCATGGAGATTCGTTCTCCAAACATCACAATAAACACTCAGCTATGGTGGAAATTGCTTAAAAACTAAAGTGAGTCCATTTTTTTTTTTTTTGTAAATACATAAACGCTATTGCTAAAAGAACAATATTTCCTAATTTTATACTTATGTGTACGCTATTGGCCAGAAGTACTGGCCTCAGGTGCACGCCTTTGCCGTATCCTTTTTAACATAACCTTCACGATCTCTTCATTTCGGTCTTTTTACACCATTTTGAGATTATACTCTATTATTCGATATTCGGATGCTTTAATCGCATACATTACATATAGGTACATTAAGGTACCCCATGGGGTGTTCTATATCTGGACTTCCGCTTGAAACTATTTTTGGGACTCCCAGTATATCTAAATCGTAAGTTTTATTAAGTCGCTACATAAGTATATAATTTATGGTATCTGTTACTATCGAACAAGAGTATCAAATATGAAAATAAACCGGTATTACTATTTGTATTTGTCAAAGATACCATTTCAGATGACCTATCATTATTGTCTACAATAGAAAAGTTAAATACTCAATTTGCCACGGTCCGCTTGTCCGCCGGTATTTCCTTGCACTTTTTATATTTGTCAACCTTGTAGTCAGGGTCGTAATGATTTATTTGAGTTTATCATTCAGCTAGAACGGCACATTTAAATTAGGTACATATTTGAATAAATTAAATTTTGTGAATAGTTATCTACCGACTTCCAAAAAAGAGGAGCTACTCAATTCGACCGTATTTTTTTTGTTTATTACCTCCTAACTTTCGATAGGGTGAACCGATTCTCAAAATTCTTTTTACGTTTGAAATCTGGTGGTAAGTAATTTCATCAAATTCTGTCCTATAGTTTTTGAGTTACACTCCAATAACTGAATAGACTGGAAGTCAGTATAAAAATTTTCAAATTGTACTTGTTTTGTACATCAATTCATGATTTCGTTCTATAAAACTAATGGGGATCCCAATAATCTAATTTCTGGCTTGCAAAAGGGATTTTTTAAAATACCATAAATCGATGGTATCTGTATTTAACTTTATTTTATACCCTGTTCGTCCGCTACCCTTAGCACATTGTTTTAAAGAAATACCTATAGTTGTAAACCTTCATCGTGGTAAAAGAGATCATTAGTAGATTACTTGTAGAAATACGCACTATTAAGTGTTTACAAAAAGTACACAAAACATTCTGGGAAATTGTGGACAAGGTTTTCCAAAGAGGGTTTTGAAACTACTCCCACTTTTTACGAAACTATCATAAATCAGGAGCGTTTTGTAATAAGCTTACAATAATCATACTTACTATCGTACTCCCACCGACACAAAACGGACAACCAAATTAAATGGTAAAAACACTGCGTGAATGGATTGTTGATATGATAAAATTTGACAGTAAGTATCGATAAAAGACAACAGACAACCCACGATATAGCTGTCGCAGTTAGATCCATGCTGGAGACAAGGTGCGATAGATAAAATCAGTATATACACGTGATAAGTTTATCAAACCGACGATAATTGCTCGCACTATACAAATGAACAAGTACGATTTGGAAAATTTAATACAGACTTCCATTCTATTCAGATATTGGAGTGTAACTCAATAACTACTGAACCGAATTAAATGAAATTTAAATGGGACCATACGGAAAGCACTACCACCTCAAACAAAAAAAGAATTTTGAGAATCGGTTCACCCAGTCAAAAGTTATGAGGTAACAAAAACAAAAAAAAACATGCAGTCGAATTGAGTACCTCCTCCTTTTTGGAAGTCGGTAGAAAAGAGGACAAATAGTAAGTAAATTTGTCCTCTTTCTTACCAGGATAACATAAAAAGAAACGGGTGACGACATAGCAATTGTCAGAAGACAGAGAGTAATTACTCGTAAAATAAAGCTCGGTACAGCTACTTAGGATTTTTTATAAGCCTCAAAACAATTACGAAAGTGAAACCACATTAGTGTGAGATGCAACCACGACTGGCTTAACGGTTCGTGACTTTAGCCTGACCCACTTGGAGCGAGCTGATAAATAAGTATATACGAGTAATAACAGTATCTCTTAACCGTGAAATTGATTGGGTATTTGATGAATTGGTTTATTATGTTACTTGCAAGTTCTTTTTCAATTTGATTAGAAGTGGCATTGCGAAAGAACTGGGAAGTAGGCACGCTGAAAAGCATTTCCAGAATTATATGCTGTAATAAACTTGATTGACCCTTGAAGGGTCTGCTGATTACCAAAGCTAAGTTAAATATATTTAAATCTACAGTTGGTAAGTGGCAGACTTGTTGAGAACTAACTGTTTTAGTAACGGGCTTGTATGATCTATTTAGACACTAGTTTTTTAGGGTTTACTGATGAGCTCATTTTATTTATGATTATAGTTCTATAATAAAGATTTAGGGCTGCTGATACTATGTTTGTTTATATGGGATTAAATAAAAAAAACTCGAAAAAAAGTCAATCAAAAATGGAACCGTTTTCAATACTAAAAGTGTGAAATAGGGAACTTGTCGAAGTCGATGCCTAGTAATACCTACCATATAATTCAAAAGTACTTATTAACCTATTATCACGATATTGTGCGCATGGTACCGACTTCGACAAGTTATTTCACACTTTTTGGTATTGAACTCCGCTTCATTATTAGGTAAACATATTTTTCCACCATTTCTAGTGACCCTTGTGACCCGCGGTAATGGATGATGATGATGAATCTTATATAGACTATGTCACTTAGGGTGAGTGTAGCTTTCCAATGATGAAAGAATTTTTAAAATCGGTCCATTACTTTTTGAGCTAATTCGTTACAAACATAGTTACATAGAAATTTGATCATCACAGCATATCATATTTTAAGTATTGAAAATGCCTCTTATTATCCCTTGAAAACCTGTGCACACACATGCACTGGGGGATGAAGTACCGTCACAGTTCTGCTATTTGGTTTGTGTGGCGAAAATTTGTATGAAAATGACTGTGATGTCATGTCATATTTTGAAGAAAAATAAGCCCTTTTCTGCATAATTTCTCGGGATGTTATGTGTACCTGGTATTTGATTGCGTACCATGAGCTATCTTCATTCAAAGTTTACTGAAATGGTGAAGAAATGACAAACATAACCCTACTCATTCATTCGCAAACTTTCACTTTTAAATTTGATTATAACGGGTTTATTTTAAAAGATCGGCCTCCTGTACAAAATAGCAGAATTATAACTAATATTCTCCATAGCTATCTCTAGATAGCTGTATATATTATTGTGTAACAAGCACTGCTGTGTCAATCCCATCAATAAGCCAAATCAGAGACATCATGGGGTCATTGAGACCATCCGATCCGACCTGGTAAGAGATTGCGTACCATGAGCTATCTTCATTCAAAGTTTACTGATATCGTGAAGAAATGACAAACATAACCTTACTCATTCACTCGCAAACTTTCACTGTTAAATTTGATTACAACGGGTTTATTTTAAAAAATCGGCCTCCTGTACAAAATAGCAGAATTGTAACTATTATTTTCCATAGCTATCTCTAGATAGCTGTATATATTATTGTGTAATAAGCACCGCTGTGTCACTCACATCAATAAGCCAAATCAAAGACATCATGGGGTCATTGAGACCATCCGAGCATCCGCATTTTTGGGTCAAAGGAAAGTTGAGCGGCTTCTCGTTGTTTGGTGAATGGACTGTTATGAAATAGCAAAGGTTGGCCTTAATTTGAGTTGGAAGGATTAGCGAATGTGGGCCGACGACCATTGTCGTAACATCCTAAAATTCCATTCAGGCAATCAAAATGATCGAGCTTTAGTTACATTGAAATAGAAGATCAAATAGCATAACTTTTGACAACAATTACCTGCGTCTCGTGGCCTTACTCGTGTGAAAATGACTATCCAACAGGAAACTTATTTTTTTGGGTAAAATTTATATAAATAATAGTTTAGAGTGAGTTAAACGGCTCAACGGATTAATACATGCCCTTAAAACTACGCATACTTAAATGATATCTTCTTAAGGGAAGGTAAACCGATTCGTTACGTAACGCGTTACGGCGCTAGTCTGTCTGGCTTCCCTTTCTCTCACGCATCCTCTCTCTCTCTCTAACCCACAGTTCTAGACTAGTTTTAAGTTATCACCTCTGTCAGGCGTCCCGAGACACACACCTTATAATATAATCGCCTTATAATAAGATCTATGCACATGGCAGTACCACGAACAGCTTAGAACCATTACATGGCACTGTGTTCATCACCCCGAGGCATTGGCTTTTGAGTATCTTTCGCCCAGTAAATTTACTTGCTACAGTTCCTCTCATACCCTAATACAGTAATGTTTTACATTATTTACAGGCAGAATATCTGGCACTGCGGTGGTATCAACCAAGGCGGCCTTTTGTACAAGAGGCCTAACACATAATGAGTAGAGTTTCCTCGACTGTTACGATTCCAGATTACAGATCCAGACGTTGAAGATCACTCAAATGATTCCCCGGTCTTTTTTATAATACATCATGCTGGTGTATCTGCCTGGTCCTTAGTCCAGAAATAGCATTGAAACTACGCGTATTTGCTCAATTATTTTGTCCATCTTCGTGGTATCTGTAATCTACCGAAGGGCCCGCAAGAATTAATGGAGGGCATTCACATCTACAATTGAACAATCACCAGCAAGGGCCCGCAGCGACAAATTGACGGCTAACTGCCGGTTAACCCTTGAAAGTTTAATTAATATTTAATGGTCACAAATTGGGAATTTATTGAGAGATTTGTTGTATCTTTTGTTATTTGTCTCGATTATATATATATTATATTGTTCGATATTGAATTAATTGTAAATATAATAATAATAATAATAAAAGCCTTTATTCAGACACAAAAAAGGGTATTTAAAAATAATAATCTTAAGTTAACGACTCTGTTGAGTTGATGACATCGACAACTTCGTCTGTTTGCCCGTGTTTGGCAAAGGCCTCCTCCAATTCTTTCCACTCTACTCGGCTTGGAGCTTTCCTTGTCCATAAATTTTCAGCTATCGCCTTTATCTCGTCTTCCCACCTTCGAATCTGTCTGCTTCGTTTCCTTTTCCTATTCCTAGAATACCAAAACACTGTGCTTCTGTTCCACTTTTCAATGCCTCTCATTGTATGTCTTGTCCATTGCCTTAAGTTTCCGTATTCTAGTCGTACCATTTTGTAATTTAGTGCGATTTCTGATAGTTTTGTTTCGTACTTTGTCTGATTTTCTTAAATTCAGCACACTTCTCTCCATTGCTGCCTGGCAAGTTGCTAATGTTTTGCTTGCCTTGCGCTTTGGTGAGAGCCCAGGTTTGGCAGCCATAGGTTAGAACTGGTAGCACGCAGGTGTTGTACAGTTTTGATTTTACAGACACCTTGACTTCTTTGTTCTTCATAATTTCTTTTAGCCGCCAGTAGCACTTCCATGCATTTCCAATTCTGGTATCTATTTCTTTTGACATTATATCAGTCGTTGAAATTTGTATTGAATATATGTATATAGAAAATTGTAAATATACAGAAATTAATAGTGTTTCCGTTATAGGAAAGGTGAAATGTTGCGTGTGGTGCTCGAACACACAATAAATCCGCCTAATCAGCTATCCCCCGACAAGGTGGGCCAAGAATGGGGTTGCATTAGTATTATATTATCATATTATCGTCTCACCCCAGCGATATGCTCGAATCGGTGTTCCGGTATTTGGAAAGAAGTCGTTCACACCCTGGCCACCATCATCTGGAAGCCCCCTTTTTCTACCGACTTCCAAAAAAAGGAGGAGGTACTCAATTCGAATGTATTTTTTAAATGTTTATTACCTCATAACTTTCGACTGGGTAAACCAATTCTCAAAATTGTTTTTTTTTGTTTAAAAGCTGGTGCTTCCCGTGTGGTCCCATATAAATTTCAATAAATTCGGTCTAGTGGTTTTTGAGATACACAATAACTGAATAGAATGGAAGTCTGTATTAAATTTTTCAAATAGTACTTGTTGAAGTTTAACATAGAAGTAAAGCATAATATTTTGCTGCTTATTTTGTGTTTCCGATATTTTGATTTTTAATTAATATTCCTTATAGGTAAAAAGTTTTGCACGAATATTTTATCTGATCAATAACCGAGATATTTACCATATATTTGTTTGGAGCACTCGATGTTTTCACCGTTGTAGAAGTTCTTACGGACCATTGTTCGAGTCACGAGGATAATATGTTTCTTTTTCGTTTCTTTATGACACAAAACTAGTTAATGAGTATAATCAAATCAAATCAAATAATTTATTCTGTATAGGCCTACGGGGGCACTCAAAAATTGACATTTAATATTTATATTTTTCTAGGGTTGTAGATTTAAGCCGGAACGCCACCACGACTGAGCCAATTAAATATTTAATAAAAAATGCAGTAGTTAATACAAAAAAAATATTTAGTAAACTATGAATTTTGAATGCTCAAAAAATATACAATACAAGGTAAAAGTTATCCATTACTAAAGTTAATGCTTGCGGTAGGGATGTGTATTTTTCAATATTGTTAATATATTGATAGAACAAAGTTAAATTTTAGCAAAAAAATTGGCCCCAACTGACACTGTTCAAGGAGTTTGGGTCGAAGTTGACAAAACCTGTGCAAATAAAACCAGGGCCAGGGGCGTGTTGAAATATAACACCACTTTCAAATAACGCATGAGTCAGTGTTCGGTTTCGCTTTGTTTTCTTTTAATATACGTTTGTTCATACATATGTACGTGATGTTGAATTTTTGATAATTATTATGTTAATATTAATCCAATTTAATTAATCCAAAAAAAAATGGACCTGACTTCAACACACTGTTAAATAACTTGTTGAAGTCGGTACCATGATAGTTCAAAAGTAGGTATTATCACAATATTGTGCGCATGGTACCGACTTCGACAAGTTGTTTTACACTTGTTGGTGTTGAAGTCGGTTCCATTTGTTGGTAAACATTTTTTTCTTCCTTTTTAGTGACCCTTTACAATTACGGGATCGATTGCCATTCACCGTTAATGATGATATCATCTAAATAGGCGAAACACTTTTCAGTTATTCGATTGTAACTCAAAAACTTTTTAAGTTAAGAGTAGGTATATATAGACTTCGATACCACTTTTCACTATGTCAATAAGTAGTGTAAGTATTACCCAGTATAGACCAGTCCGAAACTTCCGCGGCACCGCTCCGGCCGCAGCGGCGGCCATCCGTGCTGCAGAGCCTATATCAGCTATATACCTCTCCCGATTTGAGAAGAGCACGTCAGGAGACGAGATCGTGCGGTATATACGCGACAAATGTGACGAAGGAAGAATCCCGGTTCAGGCCCTACCGGAGGTAAAGATAACGCGGCTGGAATCAAAACGCGAGACGTATTTTAAGTCATACGTGTTAAGATTTCCAGCCAAGTTGAGAGAAACATTCCTGACACCAGACTTTTGGCCTGAAGGGATTGTTTTCCGTCGGTATAGGGAGCCGAGACTGAACATGAATCCCTAACTGTACGATACAGTTTTGTAATATTATTCAACCCTTTAAAATATATATGTTAGTCTGTAAGGTATGTGTTTCCGATATGGGCCGCTGGTATTTTTACAATGTGTAACTGTGCTATTGTCTGAAATAAAGATTATTATTATTATTGTAAAACAAAACAAAATCTCGGATTTCATCCGGTCCTTTACAAAGGCATAAGTGGGGCTGTAGCCAACACTTATCATTATTATTATTATTAATATTTTAAATAGAGCTTTTAAAATATTAATACTTACATAACAATAATATTGTCTAGATTGCTTAGCTGAATATGCCCTATTATTCAGCTAAACGACAATATCCACTGCGACAAACCCAGAGGATGAAATCCAGTCCTATATACACTCCTATATCCAGTATACTGAATTGACTATGTCGATTTTGAAAAAAATGGTTTTTGCAAACAAATTTCAAGAATACTTACTGTTTATTAAACACACAATAGGATTAATCAGGAAGTAAAATCAGCATACCTACAATATCTGTCAGCACCGACAGGCAATAAAAAGCACCAACATTTAAGGTTAAGAGGAACTTTAACATTTCCTTTATGGTGTCCAAATGAATCTTTCCATTGTTAACCACACAGAAATGAGATTCATCTCGTACTCGTACTAAAAGGAGATCTATTGTCTTATTTGTTTTGACCAAAATATCTATAGATATCGAAAGACAACGAGACACGCACGTCATACCTTGACACCATTACTTACGCAAAGTTACCACAATTTTTTTCTTTTCAATGAATTAGAAACGCTACGCAAATACAGCCTTTATTATAAATAAAATAAGACGAATAAGAAGTTTCAAGTAGTTTCGAAGACATATACCAAACATAATATGTATAATAAATATCTGCGACTTATCGCAGATCGCAGAGTAAACAGAGTTTCATAGGGAGATGTAAGATAATTAGAAATTTAGTTAGTGATACGTAGCCAACCATGAAACAAAAGACAATGTAGGAACACGCATATGGAAGGATAAGGGCGCACATATAAACCTGGATAGGTGACGTGCGCCACATGATGAGACACATAACCAGAAACCCCACATCTTAATTTTAATATGAAGTAGAAAACTACTTTATTGTACCGAACACACATAGTTGGCATGAGGGAGGTAGGAAACTGGAAAATTTGCCTCCTCGTATGTTTATCATTTGCCATACAATATGATATGACTGGAGCAAGCGAGAATAATATCATCTTCAGTTAAACCAGTCTGATCGTAAGTATTGTGAATATGTCCTGTTACTAAATACGTAGATATTAAATTATTTTTACATTTTCCCATTTGTACCGATCTCTTAATTTTCATCTATAGTATTGACCTTTCTTTACCGTAAACAAGCCATTAGCCAAATGACCAATAATATTTTTACAAACATATTTTTTCTCAGAAATCTAAATACTTATCCAGGAATTGCGATATGCGTGGTTAACAGCTTTATAAATTTTGAGATGCTTAAATAACACATGTTTGAAACTGTTATATATTTATTACATCATTAAAAAACAACAACATTTCTAGAATGCATCTATTTCACGGCGTTGCTAAAGGTTTTACAGCCGTTCGTTCGGGCCATTCTGTGAAGTTTCTACATGTGCAACTTCCTTTGGTTTTGTTCTGTTTGTGCACATGTGCGAGATACCATCTCTTTGTCGTTAACGTGTATCCTTGTAACAAGCGTGAGGACTAAAATGTATAAATTGTTCTCTATTCTACAATCATACTTTATTATAAATTTACTAGCATCTTCGGGCACGTTAATGATAACTCGCAGGAAATTTTATCGGGATAAAAAGCAGGTATTTCTGCTAATCAGGCAGTTACATTCCCAAATTAATACATATAAATTAAAAATTAATTTTGCATCTTAACTTGGCATACAGATGTAGATAATCAGAACAAGCCCTGTTCACGAATACGTTCTTACATGTAAAAAAGGCATAACTTTCTTTGCTCCACTAGCCAAAATGAGTTCAAGTAGATTCTACTTTAATCATATTTCCCCTGAAAAGCCAACTATGAGATAGTATAAGCCAGTAAGATGAAACACCGATGTCCACCGCCCATATCGAAACACCTTAACTTAGAATGCATTGCGTGAGTAAAACTTCTGGCTAATTGCATTTGATATTGAGGTCAATCATAACTCATGTTCAAGAAGGCTAAAATATAGTTATAATTAAAATTTTATATTGGAAACGGTTATTCATCCTCTAGTAATAATTGTAAATGTCTTGTACGTAACAAACTTATCACAGAACTCTTTGCTAAAATGCGTCATTATCCCTCAAGCGTAATGTTTAACTTCGGCTGAAATACGTCTTTCAAATCTTTAGTGTCCAAATAATAATAAATTATGCAATGTCAAAGGTAATTTTTGTTAGCATAATGACTCTAAACGATATTTTGTTAGGTTTACCTATTTAAACATTTGTCTTCTTCAGTTAGCAATCATTGTTAGCCTACTTACGCACTTATATAATAGTTACTTTGACACGTTCGTTTCTCTTACATAAAGATGATTCAGAAATAAAACTGTATAGGTAAGCGTTTTTCATAAAATTTAAAATACTCGCCATCCTTCTCCTTGTCAGCTCCAACAATTATTACTAACTTTGCATTGTCACGAATGTTAGCAACAAGGTTAATAACATTCCGGGTTTCTTTAATATCAACATTTAGCATTTTAATGTTATGCTTAGTTTTTATTACAACAATTCTAACGAGCTGCTTGAGACGTTCTGCCTCATCTAAACCTATTATAACGGTATCAAAAACGTGACTGTTCACTAAACTTGTTTTATCTTCATCTTCGACAGCTGCTCTCTGATGTAATAAAAGTATATTTGAAACGATAACGTGATAAATAAGAAAAGGTCAAGTTAAGAAGGGTCTAGTGGCAAAAAGAGCTGTAAAAAAGGTTTCTTTATTGGGAACAACGCCATTCATGCTTATATTCAGGGAGCGAGGCGGGTTTAGGAGAAAACGTGCGTTGGAGGGGTTTATACACTCTTTCAACAGTGTAGCATGTTTGAGAAATTTATTCCATTGTTAGTTTTATGTAAAATGAACTGTACTAATAAACAAACCTGTATTATCGTCCCCTGTCTAAAGATATTTGTGTTGTCATCGAGGGCGCCTTTAGATTATACCTGATATTTATTTTTTCGTGTAACAATTTATAAAACCTTATTTATGTGTAAATTTTCATGTTTTGCTGGCTAGTAGGCCAGCGTAGACCAAATGAGAGGTTTTGGTTTTTAGTTTCTACTAATGAAAGGTGGCCTAAGTTTACTTTTTTGTGAACAGTGTTCAAAAGTTTACGGATATAAAAACAATGGTTCGCTACCCGTGAACCCACTGGCTTCACCCACCGTAACCCGGTTCATTATTAAGTGAGCCTGACAAAAATAAAGTAAGTAACGTAAAGTATTGAATGTGCGTCGTATTTTACTTCAAAGAACTTTTTAATGTGTCATGGTATCGTTCTATAAGTTTATTGTTAGTTTAGATATAATGTTTACATCGCAGAGTATATTTGCAATATTTCAAGACATTTTTGTAGGAGTGCTGCTTTTCTTATATTTATCGTTGAGTTCATTGCAATCTACTATCTTATGATACGAGAGGTATATTGTGAGATGTGAGTTGGCTGTTGTAAGCTCTGTCACCGCCTATACCAATACTCTGTGCTCGAGAGAGCGAGGAAGATTGCATTCCTAAAGAGCGCACCAGTCGTGCGCCCGCGCAGCTCGATCCACCCGCTTCGCTTGGTCAGTGCGTTCACTGTCTCGGCGCGAACCACGCGCACACGCTGCTTCTCGTGACGGTCCGACGTAAAAAACGACAATTTCGTAATCGATAACGCGTCCATAGTTCCGGTGATGTCATAAAATTAAGTGGCACAAGTTTTTGAGTGTTGTGTTCAAGTGTTTGAGTGCATCGAACTGTAAAGGAGAAGAGACACCGAGGATACTTTCACTGGACTGAAAGTTGTAAAACATTCTTTCGGAGAACCTCTTTGTAAGGAGCTCATCGTTATTCAGCACGCGGAAAGGTAAACATTGTTATGATTAATTCAAAATTTCACGCCAATGTTTTCAAACGTAAAAATATAAATCGTCGAATTCATATTGTATCAAGGTTTCTAAATAAAATAAGTTCAATTAAACATCGGTGGGTAGTTCAAAAACAACAAACACTGACTTTGAGTTCCTATATCCAAAAACGGATCGTTTTGCTTGCAACTATCAGACTTTATCAGAATATTTTTGATAGTTTTCTCATACATAAACTATCATTAAGTTACGAGTCATAAGCAGACTATTCAGTTTCTTTTTATAGACCAAGCATTCAACATGTTAAATAAAATATGTATTTACTTATCTACAAATATGGTCTGTAAATTGTCAATTTATGAATAAATTAAGAATAATAAATGCTTTCAAATAAAATGAAACTGCAGCTCAATTTGATGCCATTAAAATAAGATAAATACACAATAAATAATATGGAGAAGTAAATTCAGACATTATAACACATAAAAAGCTTAGTAACAATAAAAACTAGCACACATCGTCAAAGTCAAAGTCAAAATCATTTATTCAATTTAGGCATCAAATACGCACTTATCATCACATCAAAAATAGCTTCCAAAAAATTAAACTGCAGCTAAAATTAGATGAAAAATAAAAAAGAAGATAACATTAATAAATCAAATGCAGAAGTTAATTCAGATAATGAAATACCTAAGGAACAATAACAAGTAGCACTCATCACTTGAAAATTTTCTTTATTTTAATTAAGTTCCTACAGGCGGTAAGGTCGTCAAGACTATAGGCTGGTCAAAAAGGCCGAAGAAAAAAAAGTACTACCTACGCTTGCATTGGTGGCGTTATCATGATTATCTCGCGAATCCCATCTCAAGGCATTCAGTCTTGTTATTTACACTACACGTGATACCGTGTTTAGATAAAATGTTACGCACCAGATACAACTAAACGTAAGGCGGCCAACTTTCTGAAAATTTATGCGGGACTTTTTGTGGATCGATATAACATATGTATACGGGTTTAGGGCGAATGTCAGTATACATACCAAAAATTTCCGAAAGGTATATTATTTTAAAAATCGTATTTTTCACTAGAGTGACACTTTAAAGTAACGATTTTTCGTATGTTCACAGCGTTTAGGAACAAAAAGTGGAATTCTCATAATGTTGAAATCCAAAAATGTATAATTTCCCCAAATGTTGAATTACTTCAGAGCATTCATCAAAGTAAATATTCGTTCGTCCCTGTACTTACTATGTGTGTGGTTGAATAATAGGAATACGGGACGCCTCCCACGTTTTACGAGAGTATATTTTACTACTCGTAATTATTGTAAAGCGGGATTACATCTTGCATTACGGGACGGTCCCGCAGAATACGGGATGGTTGGCGGGAGACGCGGTCCAACCCCAATTTTAAAATAAATTACGATGCTTTACGTAAGGTTGAAAATCGCTTGTTAGATTGGACGATGTAATGTGAAAATGCGTTAATTTTGTACGTTTTCTTTATATTTTTCGATATATACTAACACAATTGAAAAAACTGCTGGTTATATTACTTTAGTACTATACGTTGGCTAAGTATTACCTAAAAAAAAAAGTGTTGTCGCTGAAAATTCTGATAGTTTGGACGTGAAAGTTTATTTTTGTGGAGCTATTCAGGATTTTTTCTGCTGAAAGAGAGTTATATTTATGAATTCTATTCGGTTATTACTCTTTTCCTATTCCTTTTCTAACCTTTGTATTTTTTTCATAATAACTATCAATCTGTTTCGTTACACTAGGTGTTCAAAAATGCTACTTTTTCTTTAATCAGGGTACGAGCGCGCATGGAAATTTATGACCGTCAATGTATGTTATGTTCTGAATATGGTTAATGATTATGATACAATGTAAGCTCTCGCTATTAGCGGGTCATATTAAATTTAAGTTATAACAAGTAATTAATTTATTGTTTTCTTGTTTTTGTTTGTATCTAGACCATGTAATTATTCGCATGGGATTCACGAGAATTGAATAATTTTATGTAGGTAAGTAGGTACATTATGTAGTAGCTTAACACTAATGAACCTTCAAGAATCCAAGATTGTTGAGGGTTCCTGAACCATTTTTATTGGAAATATTTTGTTCAAACGTAAACACGTCCTTAAAGAGTTAACCTACATGTTATGTCACTATCAGCGCCCGCGGCTTTTAAAATAAAAAATCCTTTTTATACAGAGATCTAGCGACTGCCTGCGACTTCGTTCGCGTAGTATGCTCGACCTTCGGCCTCGCCATACCCTCGCATCTTTTCTTAGTTTTTCTTTTATAAGAACCTTCTCCTGACAATAGTTAACACAACAAAAAAGAAAAAGCGAGATTGTTCCATCCGTTCTCAAGTTATAGAGTGACTAGGAGAAATAGGGGTTCATTTTTAGATAAGTACTAGCGACTGCCCGCGACTTCATTCGGTCTTCAGTAGGCTCGGCCTTCGGTCTCGCCATAAGCTGAAATTAACCCTTCGCTTATTTTTTCTACCAACTTTCAAAAAAAGGAGGAGGTACTCAATTCGCCTGTTTTTTTTTTATGTTTCTTACCTCATAACTTTCGACTGGGTGAACAGATTATCAAAATTCTTTTTTTGTTTGAAAGCTGATGCTTCCCATTTAAATTTCATCAATTTCGCTCTAGAAGTTTTTGAGTTACACACCAATAACTGAATAGAATGGAAGTCGGTATAAAATTTTTCAAATTGTACTTGTCTTTATTTAATACTAGCTGCGCCCCGCGGTTTCACCCGCGTGGTGATGGATGATGATGATGATGATGATGAAAAGTATCCTATGTGTTAATCCAGCGCCTCATCTACCCCCATACCAAATTTCATCAACATTAGCCCCCCCGTTTGTGCGTGAAAGAGTAACAAACATCCATACATCCATACATACAAACTTTCACGTTTATAATATTAATAGGATAGGATTAGAACCTTCTACGAAATAGTTATTAGAAAACAGAATGAAAACGGTAAAGCCGTTCTCAAGTTGTAGCGTGACCAGGAGAAATAGGGGTTCATTAATATATATATATATATAGGTATACATAGATAGATATAGATGACGTACTGGTAGAGTATACTACAATCCAGTATATTTCTAGGAACTTGGTTGTTACAAAAAATTATTCTAAGAACTTTGTCACACACACACACAACACACACGCACACACACACACACATACTCACACACACACACACACACACACACACACACACACACACACACACACACACACACGCACACACACACGCTTATATATATTGAACACAATCTTCGATGATACGAGTATATACACACATTATGTGATCGAAGGGCACAGTGGATAAATCTCGCAAAATAACTTCGAATCATCTCGAATTAAAATTCGGGCACCTGCCTTAAGAATCCAGTTTCTACTGTTTCACATACTCCTATAGAACTATCGTAGAAGATGACTAAATACAGGGAAAACGCACAGACTGAATCAAAATCATACACATACTCCGTTTTTTCTAACAACCATAAGCTCTTTTGGCTCCAAAGGTAGAGATGGTATACTACCCACGAATATATTTAACCCGTTGACTCGTCATTCGCCATATTTGGCCAATAATACAATAGATTTAGCCGAAATCAACCTACTTTTCTAGGAACTACAACGTGTGTGGTTAAGAGAAGAGGGGTTGGCGGCAGACAAGCGGCCGTCTATAAAATAAAGACAAAACTGTATCATGTATATGCATGATTGGTAGGTGGGATAAGGGTAGGAATACAATTATAGTATATAGTTAATAGAACACGTCGTTTCAACTTTACTTCATCTTATTTCACCATTCCATCATATTTGTGGTTGACCACATACTGTATTGTTTATGGTTGCGCCATTAGGAAAAGCGTCGTAAATCGTTGCCCCATATTTCTGTGGTTTATTCTTAAACGACTTGAGATCTAGGTTAGTGTAATTATAGTAGGAGCTGCACGAAATGTTTCCTGATTCGACTTACAGGT
The DNA here is from genome assembly GCA_917880725.1 of Selenia dentaria. Taxonomy (NCBI): domain Eukaryota; kingdom Metazoa; phylum Arthropoda; class Insecta; order Lepidoptera; family Geometridae; genus Selenia; species Selenia dentaria. Next base: position 4,623,200 of record OU862893.1, on the reverse strand, counting down.
AGAATAATATGTGTACAGACCTTCGTGGTCTTCTTACCGACTCTTCGGGCCTAAGACAGGGTTTATCAGACCTGTCACTCCATTGACCACTCAATTACCTGTGGACCTAGCACGAATAACTGCGTAAGTGCGATGTTACGTGTCGTTCTCGTGAAACAGTACAAACTGTCATGGTATCAACTGTGACACAGATAGCTCATAGTTTGTAAGCCGAAGCGTGACATGTGAACGCTTACTATGCGAATACTTTTTCACAAATTGTTTGTGCTACGGCCTCTGTATCATAACATACATCGATTCGTGTATAACCTATCTCGTAAGTTCTAGATTGTGTTTTGTTTCGATTCATTGATAAAATAATCTTTAAAGGGCTATCTTATATAGATCGGTGTGGAGCAACAGGCGAGTGAGCTGCCAGTCATGTCACTATTTTTGATTATAAAAATCTTGCGAATGACGAGTATGGTTTCGGTTTTCTCTATTGGTATATCACCACGACTTATTCATCTATTTCCTTTACCCAAGTTTTCGCCAATACATGTTCATTTCATTCATTCATTCATTCATCACTGACTTTCAAAGTATTAACTATCAATATTGTACCGACTGGATCTAAAAGATCGGTCGTAGTCTTTGGTAAAATTGACACCGAGTAGAATGTAGACCCTTATTAGATATCAATGCTGTCGCTGCAAATTACTTAAGGCGCGCTCGTACCCTGATAATAGTAAAAAGCAGAATTTTTAAACACCTAGTGTAACGAAACAGATCGATAGTATATTATGAAAAAAATACAAAGGTTAGAAAATGAATAGGAAAAGAGTAATAACCGAATAGAATTCATAAATATAACTCTCTTTCAGCAGAAAAAATCCTAAATAAGTCAACAAAAATAAACTTTCACGTTCAAACTCTCAGAATTTTCAACGATAACACTGTATATTTTTTTAGGTAATACTTAGCCAACGTATAGTACTAAAGTAATAACCAGCAGTTTTTTTCAATTGTGTAAGTATATATCGAAAAATATAAAGAAAACGTACAAAATTAACGCATTTTCGCATTACATCGTCCAATCTTACAAGCGATTTTCAACCTTACGTAAAGCCCCGTAAATTATTTTAAAATTGGGGTTGGACCGCGTCTTAAAAGATAGCGACAACACGTTTGCCAAATTTTACAAAACTGGAACTCAATCACCTGCCCTAAAACAATTTGCAACAAAATTAATAACATTTAGAAGTCATTGTAAGACACTTCCATAGTAGCGTACCTAGAATTGTATTATTGTATCTATTGTATCACTTCCCTCTTCTCCTAGCCCCTCACTGTCGATGATATCATAGATTATAAGTAATATGTCTATATAACCAAACCATGCTATATTTTTTCCAATAAATTCAATTTCTTTTGCATGCGATTTGAATAAAGAAATGACGCCGTTTAGAGTCAGTAAGAACTAGGGTTACCATATGTCAGGATTTGTCCTGAGATCTCAGGATTGCGGCCGGATTTTACAAATCTCAGGAAAAGTCAGCTTTAATAGAATTTTCAAAAAATACAGTAGTCGTCATAAATACTTCAAGTAAAGATCTCTTCAATAAAAAGCTAAAATGGCGGTGCATTTCCGCTGCCACACCCGTTATGAGAACGATGTGCGACGTGTGAGCGAGACCCCCGAGATCCGCAGTAGGTATATACAAACGTTAATAATATGACTTTTAAAACTTTTAAGTATGTTTCAAAGAAAATTTGAAAACTGCAACAAAATCTCAGGATTTTTCAATCAGAATCAGGCCTTTTCTCAGGACTTTTGTTTTTGTCATCTGGTAACCCTAGTAAGAACCGACATGCTTTCTACAAACAAGAGTAAGCACATGTGAGTACATAAAGATCATTAAACGAACACAAATCGTGACTTTCGGTGTGGAATGGAATTTAGAACTGTGTCGCTAAATACCTATTTCCAGTTCGTAACTGTTGTTTGAGTCAGACATGAGTTTTAACAGATAGCTATCGGCTTTGATTCATTCGTATGATTCAGACGCTGGCCGCCACTATGATTCCAATCATTTATTTGTCTGGACTGACTGACCGCGTCGAAAGGGAACTGAAGACTTCTTTTTGAACGGGTGAATTACTCATTAGCATAGTCAGAGAGCTTGCTATCCAGGATTTCATATCTGTTGACCCGCCAGCGGCTTCGCTCGCTTATTCTGTGGAATACGAAACCACATAAATAAGTTAAACTCACGCCGTCGGAGGTGAAGTCGTTTCGTAGTGGATGCTTTATTACGACAAAAGGCATAAATAAACTGCCAAAAGTCCACATGGTTGGGTTCTGTTTAAGAGAATCAGTCGTGACAAGTTCAGACATATAATCAGCCATGTTCCCACTGCTGGGACTCGAGCCTTCTTCTCAGGCGTTGGGCCATAATCGACCACGCAGGACTACTGCGTCTTGGTGGATTGGCTAGTGGCTAACTCATGTCGAAGTTTTCAGGCCCCCCTAAGGTCTTCAACATAGCCTAACGAATATTGTCAAACAACCGGGATCGACGGTTTAACGTGCCGTTCGAAGCACGGAAGCGTTCAATGCCACTAGCACACATCCATCCAACTCCTGACCGCAGCAAGAGATTAACTTGTTGATCGGTTGCGATCGCCAATTAATAATTTTATGAAATGATTGTAAAAGAGATAATATTTTTGAATGAATGCGAGTGATTAATATGATAAATTTAAAATATTTTTTTAATAATATGTGTGCATTATCATATGTGTACTTGCACTTATTGAATGATAGAGTAAAGCAATAATTATCTAATAATTAATCACTTTTATAGTAAAATACTAATGAATTATAGCTACCGTGTTTATTTTAATAGTTTATATGAATAAATATTTTTCATATCACATTTAAATTTGTTTTTACTTTTATTGGTATGTATACATATCAGACCCAGCTATCTTACTAGGTATATAATATAAAAAAATATGAAAGTTTGGATGTTTGTTATTCAATCACGCAAAAACGGCTGAGCGGATTTCAATTTAATTTGCTTGGTAGATAGATGAGGCACTTGATTAACGTACATATGATACTTTTCAGTATCATCATCATCTTCCATCACCACGTTGGTGACACTGCGAGGCTAGCATTATATAATATTAGGTACTTATGGGCCTCGTTTGCGTAGGGCCCTGGAGTGTTCTTGAGTCTTTGTTGTGATGTTTGTGACCATACCTCCCACAACACAGAATATCCTAGTGCGGGTGTAAGAGGGTGAGTAAACGTTATTATTACGTTGTTATTGTAATAAATATATCAATATAATGCATGGCATTTTGATACATTTAACCGACTTCAAAAAAGGAGGAAGTAATATGTTTAATTGTATGTATTTTTTGTGTATGCTCACCGACTTCATTTGTGCACCGATTCTATTTTTTTTGTTTGTTTGGTAGAGTATACCTACTTCCGGGATGGTTCCATTTGGTGATCACCAGCTTTCAAACAACAAAGTGATTTTGGGAATCGGTTCACCCAGTTAACGGTTATGAGGTAACAAACATAAAAACAGTTGAATTGAGTACCTCCTCCTTTTTTTGGAAGTCGATGGTAAAAAAGCAATAACCGACTTCTATGTTTAGAATTAGAACCTATCTGATCTATAAACTAACTAATAAGTTTTTTTAGTAGTGCTGAATCAATTTCGTAAAAATCTAAATGGAATACTTCAGATAGAAGGAAATACTTCAGAGATGGCTCTGAAGTATGGCCTATCAAATAAAACAGTACCTAATCATCAAAATCAATTCATAATTGGTGGAGTAATCACTTAACGCAAAAAAAACAGAAAAAACCTTCTCCATTTTATAGGTCGGTTAACAAAAGTAGTTACATTGTGTACACATATACTTAGCATGTGCAGTTATGCATGTTCTTCGTTATAACCGCGCTGTAACTGGTAGTTAGCTAGAGTTTCGTGTCGTGGGCTTAATTAACGGTTAATCTTCGTTTAACTAATATATTTAGCCTTAAAGAACATCGTGCTGTGACGGTAGAGTGATTATGTGACAGTCCTGTTACGTTAAATCAGTGGCTTTCAAACTGTGAGTCGCGACCAATAAGGGGGTCGCTTAGGCTAACTCGGGGTGTCATATCGTGGGCTAAAGAAAATGGGCAAATGTTTCTATGTGCTTGGCCCGTGACCGCGACGCGGTAATAATACCTACATACTTAATAATAAAGTGCTCTCGCGGCTTCCTTAGTGGAGTGTAGGTATATGTACCTACTACATTTTATAGTTTTAGCCCTTTGCGTCCCAGAGACGTAAATATACGTCAGTTTCATTCATAAATATTTTGTTTTAATTATCCACGGTATAGGCAGGATTAATCAATATAGAATCTAAAAGAAAAAATCTACAAACACCATTCTTTCAAATCACTAACATTTTGTACCCATGGGGGTCGCAAGAAACTTGAACTTGTAAAGGGATCGTGTATTCAAAAAGATTAAAAAACACTGCTTTAGATCGACTCGCGATCAACTGTTCGGTCGTCTGTAATGGAATTTGCCTTTTTTACTTCGCTTATTTGGTAAACTTTTTACATATGTGATAATGTTCATTTCAACATAGTAATATGAGCCTTATTCTGTCATTATTAGGACCATAAACCGAGCTATAACACACACTTGCATAAAAAAAATATCCCTAAAGGAAATTTATAGTACTTTGAAATACTGAAAAAATCAAAACGTACGGGCATAGTAAACAATGCCATGATTTCATGAAAAAAAATCACTGAAATCGGACAATGTTAAGAGGTAGAAAAGAGTTTTCTCTTTTAGCATGGAAAGTACTAGCTATGCAATCCTCTTAACTCGTTCATCGATCGATAACTCCGTTCAAACGATAATAACAACTTAACTCGCTGATGTCGCAAGATAACTCGCTACTCGCTACTGTACTTAATGATGTGTAAATCGGGCTTAGGCAAGCGTGCACATCGCGCGCATCGTCACTTAACATAAGAGATAGTGGTCACTGACTGTAATGTATTAAAAAACATAGATTACATAACACCAACAGCAAAAAGTCATAGAGAAAGCGAAACGTCTAGTGTATCAAAGGTCGTAGAATTCCATTGACACAGAATTGACGTTTCAAACAGATAGACCATCAATCAACTAATAGGCGTATTCATTTTTGCAAAATAAACTCATTAATTTTATTTCCATGACGTAACTAATGACATAATAGTGACATTTGATTAAATATTGAATTAATTCACCTTCATCTTATTAATAAAAACATATGCAAATAACTTTATACAGTTCGTTAAAAGGCGATTTGTAAAGTTTTGTATTTTGCATAAGTAAACCAACACACTTTGAAAATGAATATGGATAATATGGAATATGTTTTCAATTAGGCTGTATTTTGTGGTGTGTGGATGAATGTTTTTAACGCTGTTTGTAAACCTAAATTTATGATTTTAAACTGACTTCAAAAAAGGAGGAGGTTCTTCAATTCGACTATATATATTTTTTATTTTAGTGTGAGTTCGCGGATAATTTCGTCGATTATCGATTCGTCGATTGAGTCCCCGTGAATCTTTGAGAGATTTATTTAAAGAAATCAATATATTAACGTTGCGTTCCTTATATGTATTTGAAAATATAATGTATGTTCGTAAAAATTTACATAATTATAAGTTAAATAGTGATCACTACACTTTTAATACTAGAAATACAAATAGGATAGCTGTACCTAGTTTTAGACTTGCGAAGACTAATAAGTCATTCCTAGGAAATTGGGTGCGTTTTTACAATAAAATCCCAAAACACATAACTGAGCTCACAGAGGGCAAATTCAGGTTGACTGTGAAAAACGTTTTAATAAAAAAAGCTTACTATAAAGTTCGACATTATATAGAAGATAAAGATGCTTGGAATACTCCACTTCTGGCAAGCTGTCTCTCTGCCACCCATAAAATGTAATATTTGTAGTACCTAAGTAGAAACATTGTAAACATCTATATAAAAAGAATGGCCCCGAGTTTCTTGCCGCTTCTTCTCGGTGGGCTCTATATATTTTGGAACGCGGCGGTAGAATCTTTAAAGTACATTATAATGAAAATGTGACGTTCATAAGTGCGTCTTTGATGCATAAATTGAATAAATGATTTTGACTTTGACTTTGATTATGAACCGATTTTGATGATTCTTATTTTGTTTGGTAGAGTAGGTAGGTATAGGTACTTCCGAGGTAGTCCCATTTAAATATCATAAAATTCGGTCAAGTAGTTTTAGAGTTATACTCCAATAACTGAAAAATGTTTCGCCTATTTGGATGATTTCTATCTATCCGGTAATTAGCAAAGATCATTAAAACTCAATATCAAAAAATGTTTTGACCTAAAAAAAAAACGATTTCAACACCAAAATAGTATGAAATAACTTGTAGAGTCGATACCAAGTAATAGGTCCGATAAGTACAATATAATACTTTTGAACTATAATGATGATACCGAATTCGACAAGTTATTTGACACAATTTGGTGTTGAAGTCAGTTCCGTTTTTTGGTTTAAAAAAAGTTTATCTCGACGTTTCGAATGCTTTTCGTAAATATGGCCAGTGGTAGAATGATAGTTGTTTGATTTGAATGTATAAGAACCGCGAAAACCTGATAAGAAATAATTATTGACTAACCTTGTTGATCAGATGAGAACGAGTTGAACAAGAGGCCAATTTTGTTATTTCACAACGCTCAACAATCTATCCCGCTGCAACTGCAGTTCAACTCCGGTTGTCGTTCGATACTTTGGCAAAAAGCCATTCTACTATTTCTATAGACAAATTGGATTGTAACGTCACATAAACATAACATAAACGCTACTTTTTGCTAAATATATAATCGACACTACAATATACGAATATGAGTTATCAACGCGTTCATGATCTATCGAGTTAGCAGAACATAAAGTTTGATCGATCGCTGGCGTCAATAGAAACGCAACTGCAGCTGGACTGTTTTTCAATAGCAGAATAAGAAAACGCATAAAAATCGCCGTTCAGCTACGGTTCGATTGCAATTTAATTAGTGGAATCGGCCCCCAGTGGAGTCAAGCTCCACCTCGAGTACTTCCTATAAAGTAGGTACTTAGGTACATTCTGATAACCCTACTCAAGCATATCTACCCACATCATCTTTCTATGACATCTTATAACGTGCGAATGAAGTACAATCATATGACGTACCTATTTTGCGATAATTTATCGACAATCATGAGCCACTGTATATGAATAAATTATGTGCAGAGATAGCCTTGTTTATTATTAATAATTGTCTAGACTCCAGACTCTACAGTCTAGACAAACCTTGATAAGAAGTCATCTATGAAGTTAAATAATAAGACAACACAGAAATAGGTAAAGTAAATAAGTGAAATAATTATAAGTGAACACAGTAATATAATTTAAATATATTTATATACATATTTGGCTTATTAAACGCCCACTATTGGGATTTCCTTTATCTCAGTGGGTAGTGCAACACGCGGACACAGTGCGGGTTCACCGAGAGTGTCTAGTTCTAATGTTAGATCAACATAAGGCTAGCCTATATAGTATACGCCTATCATCTCAAAATGAGGCACATTATTAATAAACAACAGTTAAACTATTAACCCTTTGCGTCCTAGAGACGTACATAATAGATAGAAAATGCTACTTAGCATTAAGTCCTCCTTGTACATTTGTTTTGTGCTAAAAAATAAATAAATAATATATATACGTCTAAACAAAAGATTTATGAATGAAACTGCTCGTATATACTATATATGTCAGTTTCATTCATAAATCTTTTCTTTTTAAATATCACGGTATAGGAAGGATTAATATAAATAAATTGGAAAAACAATGCCTTCAAATTAGTATGCATCATAAATAATATTAATAAGAAATTTGTTGAATGCAGTTCAGCAAAGCGATATGTTCACAACTGAAAAATTTAGGCAGGAGAAGGTTTCATGGCAAGGCATTCTTTTTGGTAATTTTTTTAATAAATTAATTGTAAATATTTTCTTCTTTTTTTTCCTTCTTTTTGGCCACTTTTCCCCCCACCATGGGGCTTATAGATTAGATAGTTATTATTATTATTATTTTATTTCATTTTTAATTACTAACAATGTAATGTTTAAATGAAATTGTTATTAATAAATTAGCAGCTTCAAAATTAAACTTATTTTTTCTTTATAACAGATGAAAAGGGTATAGCAATAAAATCGGAAGAAGTAATATATTTTTTTTCCTACATCGATCCAAGGGTCTTAACGCTTCGGTAGTTACAAATGCCTAGGCCTATGTTCAGCTGTTGATGTCCTACAGCTGAGACGATGATGATGATGATGAGTTACAAATGCTAGCTGTCACCCATCCAAAGGTAACAGCAGTAAGGCCTAACATAATCTATTTGAACCAGTTTTCGTTCGACTAGGTAGGTACTATTCAAATCTTGCCATTAGCGATTATATTATAAGGCTACTATTATATATATTACTAGCTGCGCCCCGCGGTTTCACCCGCGTGGTGATGGATGATGATGATGATGATGATGAAAAGTATCCTATGTGTTAATCCAGCGCCTCATCTACCCCCATACCAAATTTCATCAACATTAGCCCCCCCGTTTGTGCGTGAAAGAGTAACAAACATCCATACATCCATACATACAAACTTTCACGTTTATAATATTAATAGGAAGGATAATAGCAACTGTATCTGGTTACTAAAATAGATACTAAGGTGAGCATTAACACACAATACTCAGCCACAAAGCTTTGAAATAATACAAGAATGAAAGAAACAAATTAACATGTCAACACGTTTCATAGTTTTCCTGCTACTAAACTGGGAACTATCTTAGAAACTCAAGGAAGTGGCGAATGCAAACTCTTTAACTAGAGGAAGTTGTGAATATAATAGCTCAAAACAATATGGTCAAAAATAGCAGCTACTTTCGTTTGAAAATTAGTTGCTATCTAGAGAGAGAAAGAGATATTACTGCTATTTTAGCCGTAACTGTTTGTTAATAAGGTTCAAAGCTGCAAATTCTTACAAAAGCTATATACTGCGACATTACTCATATTCCCAGTAATAGTCAGGAAACGTTCTATTCCCATTTATCATTAATCTTTCGTCTAACTATCGTCACAAACCGTCAATGCTCATCGGTTCCCGCCACATGTTTTAGTTCCCATGTGCTTTTGATTAAAACCCCATAAAAAGCTGTTAGAATTATCTCTGAACGTGTTGAGAGATATACTTCGTCGTTATGTTAATTAGTTTTTGAATTTAGAACAGCTTTCTATCTGTCAATGTTTTTGTGTGAACGGGAAGAATATGAAGTAACAGTTTTATTTTTGTTTTTTTAATATCTCATACTTATAGAAAGTGTTATGTAATATTAATATTTTAACATATTAGTAAAAATCTAAAAAAAAACAGTCAGACTCTTTGTTGCACACTGATAGAATTATACTTGTGTATTCCCAAGAATCTGTTTATAAAAACACGAAAAAATACATGTAACGCCACAGAATAAATAAAAGTACCTACTACGGCAAATAAACAATTTGAAAAAATTGATACCAACTTCCATTATATTACTTTAGTAAAAATTAGTTATTGTACTGTAACCCAAAAAGTACTCGATCGAATTTTATAAAATTTACATGGGACCACACGAAACGCACCAGCTTCAAACGAAAAAGAATTTTGGTAATCGGTTCACCCAGTCGAAAATTATGAGGTAACAAACCTTTTTGGAAGTCGGTAGAAAATAGTTTGATACAAACTTAGCATGTTCATTGAAGTTAAACAACTTTGAACGGATTAAATCCTGTATAACTTAATATTATTTTATACCGACGTTTCGAACACATTTTAGTGAACATAGTCACAGGTAAAATGGATGACAGTTATTACTATTGACTTCTAAGAAAAAATCTATTTCGTTAAAGTTGTTTAATTTCAACGTTATAATCTCGAAAGCTTAAGAAATCATTAACATGTTCATTTTAACGAATACAAAAACCTTTATGTTCCTGCTAACAGTAAATAACTTAATCTACACTGAAATCCAACAGCAAACTATATTTCATTTGGGACGTGCAATAAAGAATGCAAAGGAATGCAATGCAACTCGCAACGCAATGCATTATGTTCTGTACTTATTTTAGCCTCACGTTTCTACTTTGTTTTTTATTACAGTACACAGCCGCGATGTTATACGTACCATAAATATGGTACATGTACCATGATGTAGATCTAGGTATCCGTACCATGTACCGTAATAGTTCCATTATGGTAAGTACACAAATATACCAAAAGTTTCTCATCTATCATCGATAGGTACATAGAGACGATTTATAGAAACAGAAATAAACACGACAATTTTGAATATTGTATGATCTTTATTTTTGCATCAACAATCACCATATAATTTATCATGATATATATCAAATTTAACCCAAAATACTACTTTTTTCTGCGTGAATGATGGTAGTAAGTTGTCAGGCACATTCAAATTAATGTGAGCGGTAGACCGCCACTCGCTCATTTTTTCAAAGTTAGTTTTATATAAATTAACTTTGAAAAAATGATGTATGCCATTATGGGAAATAAGTATGAAGCGGTAAATGGCAACACTCGCTGCCTTCGTTGATGCCACAGAATCGAGTTAAACGTTGTAAAAAACCTGGTACACCACATATAGGGGTTAGTGTCCCAGACCAATATCTACTCATACCGTACGTACCATAGTTTTTTCTAAAGTACCAGTATTTTGACAGGTCGATGTCATGATTCCTGAGTTGGCATCTAACATACCTAGTACACAGTCTCCAAGCTGATTATTTTAAACTAGCTGCTCTCCACGGTTCCACCCGCGCGGTGATAGATGATGATGAATCTTATATAGTCTATGTTACTCAGGGTGAATGCAGCTTTCCAATGGTGAAAGAATTTTTGAAATCGGTCCAGTACTTTTTTGGCTAATTCGTTTGTACGTACAAATCTTTCCTCTTTATAATAGTATAAATAGCACTGGCTGTATCGGCCACGTGTCTTTTCTATTCTTTGTTTTGCTTTTGTCTTGTACAATGTGTTGCGCGTGATCGTGCATAGACTCGACTTGATTTATTGGTTAGAATTGTCAAGTTCAAGATCAGTAGAAATGTTTTATGTGTAACATCTAGATGCGTCCAGGCGGGGCGAGATCAGCATAAATGTTTTAAGCGTTACATATAAATATGGCATAGGTAGGTTATTAGTAGTAATATAACAGTTAAAGTTAGAGACGTTAAACTTATATAATATCATTATGATATAATTCATATCAAGAGACAGAAAGATGACAAATAAAAACTATTGCATAAAGATAATTCGTTTATAATATCATATAGTACTTTTTCATATAGTATCATATAGTATTTTATCATATAGTATTCATATAGTATATATATATATTCATATAGTATTTATCATATAGTACTTAAGTACCTTTGCTATCGTTTGCGGATTCCTTACTCGTCGGATAATTATAATAAACTTTGTAAACAGTTTCATCTCCTACCCCTTTCAAAACGACGTGAAATTGCAGACCTTGTGTTTTTTCTAAAAATCACGAGCAATGTAATTGATTGCCCAGAGCTCATGAATAAGATCAAACTTAATGTTCCATTCATATCCACCAGATTTCATGCACCATTGAACGTTCCTGTAGTATCCACTAATTTTAGGCAGAACTCTTACTTATTGCGAGCGAGCAACAACTTCAATAAACTAAGCAAGCGAGCTGAACTTGACCTCTTCTGCACCAGTGCTTCATCGGCAAGGCGACGGCTGAGCAGTGAATTCTTCCTGGCGGACGGTTAGCGATCTAAGGGTTATATATACAATACTTTTTTTTTATCTCATATTTTAAGTCATCTCATCTACTAAATTAAGTTCCAGTGTTTACACATTTTTAAGAGTTATATCACTGCATAATCGTGAGAACCTGTAATTGGCTTCCTAATGTTATTTTAGTGAATATTTTTATTTTTGTTATGTTAAAGCTGTTGGTTTTCCAATAAATAAATAAATAATAAATAAATAAATATCAAGATTTTGACTTCTTCTTGAGTGTATTTTCTTTACAAAACGGCTCCAATTCTTCGGTATTCAATACATTTCTACATGTAAAAGCACTTTAAGTTTTTTTTTTCGATTCAATATCTTTTCTATTTTTAATTTAATAAAACAATATATATGTTTAAAAGGTTGTCTGGAAGAAATCGCTTTAAGCGATAAGACCGCCTTTTGTACAACTATGTTATATTTTTTCTATCTGATGTTTTTGTCTTTTATATTTTATTATAGTGTACAAATAAAGAGTTTTCTATCTACGAGTATCTATTATACAATATGCATAACTACCTATATAACATAGCTGCGCTCTGCGGTATTACCCGCGTGGTGATGAACGATGATGATGATGAATCAAATATAGCCTACGTCACTCATGAATAATGTGCACGTAGTTTCAAAATAGGTTAAGTTTATGAGTTTATCAATTACAAACAAAAAAGCAATCAAATCTTTCCTCGTTATATTATAGTTTAGATAACCATAGTAAAACCTGGTTTTACTACGACATAAACCTTAAACTAATAACTCCATGCGACGGAAGCGTTAATCATAAGTCATGATAACAATAACGTTATATAATGTCAGCTAGTAAATAGCGGGGGTCAGTAACTCCTGCTAATAATAGGTTGCTTATAAATAGAACAGTTTGGGTGCATTAGCGTTCTTTGATATACGAGCAGCGCGATCAGAGAAGTGTTCTTGTTATTTAGTGTTTTAATGTCTTCTCAAGTTAGTTTACTCAGGTTTAACTGCTACTTTAGTGATTTTTAGAGAGTAAATACAGAGCTGATTAAGTCTGTCGAGTTATCGACTATCCGAAAATGTTATAAATGGAACGGCATTTACAGGGAATGCTTTATCGTTTTGAAATGTCACATGGATGAAATTGAACACACTGAAGATAGTATAATAAATACATAAATAACCGTCAGCTGGAGTTGGGCTGTAATACAGAGGGTTCGGTATCACATTTTATGTATTGTAAAAAAAGGTTTTCATGGGATACTTTGCGTAAACTTGCTTCTGCACGTCGCAGGTTTTATTTTGTTAAAATGTCCGCCATAATGACATATATCCTGTTAATACATCAAATAATTATACTTAAAGAACCAGAACAAAAATCTGCTAAATATCACGCGAGTCCTAGTCGGTTAATAAAGTACAATTATGGACAAAACTCGCGACCGTTTTGTAATTAAAATATGTCAAAGTTACTAATTACCGCCATAATCAGCCCATTTTGTTCCCACTGTCGTAACTCGAGCCTTCCTCTCAGAGAGGAGTTGGGCCCTAATCTACCATCTACCACGCGGGCCTTGTTCAGCTTAGTAGAGGGGCTAGTGGTGCCGTGTCGAAGTTTTCAGGCCGCCAGGAGGCCTTAGACATAGCTTAAGGACTGTTATCCTAAGACTAACAACCGGGACCGCTAACATCCAAGCACACTCCGAAGCACGGAAGCGCTCAGTTGAACAATGCCACTAGCACACACCCATCCAACTCCTGACAGCAAGCGTTGCTTAACTTGTTGATCGGTTATTATCGCCAAGTCAAGCTCCGCTGCGAGCGCTTCAGGACAGCGCAGTTTAACATATTACAGTTCAAAATGGCAGGGAAACAAACAGACAGACAGACAGACAAACTGGCCGGGTAGTGGCATAAGCGAGTATTAATAAGGTCCTGTATTCCCGTACAGAATACGATTTTATTGTGATTGCGTCACCAAAAAAAAACAAGTGTAAAAGTAAAACAACTCCATAATCATCTATCACTAAACGCTATCTCCACGATTGTATATGATAAAATAACATAAACGAAAACGTCATTGAATAAAACGTGTTTTTCTTCGTAGTAATACAATCGATTATCTGTACGTTACGTGACTCATTATGAGAACAAACGACACGCTATGTACAATAGTTTGTGTCTCGCCTTCAAGTTATGTTCAACTTGTAATAAAATATATTGGAAATAAAGTGATAAACCAGAGTTTGTTGTAATAATATAAATGAAAAAAAAGTAGTATAAAAGACTTTATAATGTTCACAGTGGGCCCTTTTGAAGTTAACTTGAGAAAAAGGAGAATTAGAAAAGTAAGTGAACTGCTCAATTCTGTAATTCTGTTCTATTTCCAAACCATATATCCAACAATGTCCCTGATTATTTTTCTCGCTAAAGTTGGCATTTTTATATGAAGGAAAAATACGTATAATTTTGAAACTGTATTTTTGACTATTTAAGTGTGTTTACCCAACTGCGATGAAGCCCAAAAGGAGGGTTATGTGTTTGGCTGTATGTGTGTGGTGTTATGTATGTTCATTCATATGTCCGCTCGTGACTACTAACTACTCAACGACTCAATCGATTTTTATAAGGTGTTGTCGTTATATGCGTCTTGAAGGCGCGAGAGTCACTGGGCACGAATATCATAAAATGTTTAAACAATCATGATGGCGGATTTTATACGCTTTAATAATGATTAAATAATTATTTCCGTAGTCGGGTTGTTAAACTAATAGTTTAACAATAGTTTATGTTCTTAATAGTTAAATCTTTGTGTTCTTAAAAAAATATGAAGAGGAGAAAACAAGAAACTTCGTCCAAATCCGTGTAAAGTTTCCAGATGTAAAATTTTATTATAACTACCTATAGATCATTTTATATTCTTAAAAAAATGTTACAAATATAATATAATATACATAAATAACATATTGTGTATAAATTATGTTGTAATAATAGGAATAAATATAAGTAGGTCGTTGTTAAGGTTGCAATATTACAAATTTGTATTGAAATTTTCTTGGAAATACTGCTGAGCCTATATAACCTTAATAATTATGCTGATGGAAGTAGCGGTGTACAAAAGGTACACTTTACCTATACATTTGAAACATTTCAATTGAAACATGAACAAGTTACTTTAAAACTTATAATTAGGTCTAAATAATACTTAGAATAATTGAAATTTATAGAGAGAATAATTCTGGACGGGATTCGAACCCGCGTCTTCTGACTCTCCGTGTCAGACGCCATTGACCAACTAGGCCACCGAGGTTCGGGTCCGAGCATCGAATTAACTCTATTTGACTAACCGTCTTGCGGGGACGGAGCGACATCTATTGGACAGTTTAACAGTACCATCCAACCGAAAGAAGCATTATTTAGAAATACTTAAACTTTCGTATTGACATCGCAGCGCTTGTATTTTTTATAGTATTACTCTTTAAAGCACTAACGCCTGCTTTAGCGATCTCAAACATTGAAATTTATAGAGAAAAATTCCATTCTCGGACGGGATTCGAACCCGCGTCTTCTGACTTTCCGTGTCAGACTGTAAACTGTCCAATAGATGTCACTCCGTCCCCGCAAGACGGTAAGTCAAATAGAGAGTTAATTCGATGATCGGACCCGAACCTCGGTGGCCTAGTTGGTCAATGGCGTCTGACACGGAGAGTCAGAAGACGCGGGTTCGAATATTCAATTTCACAGTTCAAGATCAACCCGGACTAAAAATATGGACGAAAGGAACTCAAAAACAATTTTAAGTTCAAACTAATGTTATAATTCGCAGAACATGAACGATAGATAGTTTACGATTGATTACTATTTGATGATAGACGCAGTTTTTATTACTGACACCTGTCTAAAATTATTGGTAAAAAAATATTAGTTATTTTTAGTGACCCTTGCTAGGTATACTTACTACTTAATCGATTGTCATCCATCCACCGTCAATGACGGTGCCATCAAGATAGGCGAAACACTTTGCAGTAATTGGAGTGTAACTCAAAAGCTGGTCGACCAAATTAAATGAAATGCAAATAAGTTCACCTCGGACTCGGAAGTATACTTCTACTCTAACAAACAAAAAAAGAATCGATAAAATCGTTTAATAAGTCTTTGCTTCTTTGTATTATATTGTAAGATTATTTATTCACTTTAGTTTTCATCAAAACTCGAAACTAATTTGACAAGCATGTATGTTAGGGTGCGTTCATAAAATACGTGAGATGTTTAAGGGGGGGAGGGGGTCGAGTCAAATCTCATCTAATATTACGTTGGAGAGAGGGGGGGTCTCGGCAAATATCACGCAATTTTTCTCTGTTGTAAAAAAAAATATTATTTTGGTCCATTTAATCCAGATTTTCTTAAGAGGATTGCATAGCTAGTACTTTCCATACTAAAAGAGGAAACTCTTTTCTACCTCTTAACATTGTCCGATTTCAGTGATTTTTTTTTCATGGAATCATCACATTGTTTACTATGCCCGTACGTTTTGATTTTTTCAGTTTTTTTAAGTTCTAAAAAAGGTAATGTATAGTACTTTGAAATATTAATCCTCTTAAGCGTAATCGTAATACGATTAAGACCATTCACTAATTCGTTCGAAAGAAAATAATTTCATTCATAATTCGACGTTGTTCATCTGACTGTAAACCACCATATTTTTTTTATACCAAACTAGCGACCCGCCCCGGCTTCGCACGGGTGCAATGCTGATACTAAATAATATACCTATACCTACTACAGAATGAAATGTAAAGGGCCATATTGATCTATATTGAATGGACAATGTATTTAAGTAAGTAAGTACCTCAAGTACTTAATTGGATAAGGATTAATGCTGTATTGCTTAAAGTTATTTTAAGCAATACAGCATTAATCCTTATCCAATCTTCCTAATTAATCTTCCTAATCCTAAATAAGCCATTTTTTTCACGTAAAATGTAAAGGATAAAAAATGGTTATTGTGGGTTATCCTTAAGAGATAGACATATACCATCGCGGACTTTTTTGTTGACCTTTTTAAGGTGTACAATACCGTAGTACATTATTTTGATTTATCTCGTGGGGTTCAGTCAGCGTTTGCAATGTAAGCGCAAAAAATGTGTTTATTTACGACATCACATTAGAAACCTGTAAATTCATCAGTGTTTCTATACAATATTATGCATGTATCATACATATAAACCTTCCTCTTGAATCACTCTACCTATTTAAAAAAAAACGCTTCCAAATCCGTTGCGTAGTTTTGAAGATTTAAGCACACATAGGGACGGACAGACAGCGACAGCGACTTTGTTTTATACTATGTATAGTGATAGTGATGATAGTGATAGCTCAATTTAATCTGAATTTACGGTACAGTGTAGCCCGTCCTTTTGAAACCCACATTTTGAAAAATGCCACGTGAGATTGGGGATGGGTCCCCCATCCCAGGCATTTTTTGGTTGAATAATATCTCACCAGCGGGGGAATGAGGGCAGAAAATTTAAAAAAAACACCTCACGTAATTTATGGACGCCCTCTTAGTAGACATTTCGATATCAATTTGCAACATCGTATACTCAGAATTACTTTATCTAATAATATAAATAATTCACGCCACATAATGTGTCACGTGTCGATCAGTATGTCATAGACAAGACAATAGAATGTGGCTCAGAGAAAGCGCACACAAAAACCCAACTTACGTCAACTGCATGCGAACTGTACAGAGTCAAATGGCACCATTATCGCAGTCATTATGGTCTGCTTATGATATTTCTATCGGTTTCTGTTGCAGTGATGTGAATCATGTAACAATATGTCACCAATTAATTCACATAACTTACCATGAATACAATTTTCTACCGACTTCCAAAAAGGAGGAGGTATTGAGTACCTCCGATTGTATTTTTGTTATTATTATTGTTACCTCATAACTTTCGATTTGGTTAACCGCTTCTCAAAATTCTTCTTTGTTTGAAAGCTGGTGGTTCTCGTGTGGTCCCAGTTAAGGCCTATTCAAGCCTGGGCGTTATTCGCTACCGCAAGCGATAGAGGTATCCGAAATGGTATGCGTTAATTTCACTGTTCACACCAAAGCGTACCGCGCTATCCGTTGGCAACGATTATTGGGGAGAGAGCAGGAAGAATGTCGCTCTTGCTACTTGCTCCCACGTCGCCCGACGGAACTAGTTTCGCCATACAAGAGAAAATACCGCCTCACTAGGCGGTACAAGTTTCGCTGCAGTTATAAAACTTCATACCCATCGAGTTCCGCGTGGTATTTTTCGCTACCCATAGCGGTAACCATTAACGCTTAGGTCTGAATAGGCCTGTATTCATCAAATTCGGCCCAGTAGTTTTGAGTTACACTCCAATAACTGAATAGAATGGAAGTCGGTATTAAATTTTTCAAATTGTACTTGTAGTTTGATTTATTTACGGTTCACAACTGGATTTGCTCACGTAATTAGCCGACGTTATCGATATAGGTATTTCGGTTTCGGGCATGACCGATGCCCACGCCTAGACAATTTACGCTGCAAGATCAAGACAACTATGGGTTATAATTTTTTTTCAACCTAAGTACTTGCTCGTAAATTAGCCTTATTACATCGCTTTTAGGGCCACAATAGTAGTTTATGCAACTGTCATATAATAGAGGCTGTGATAGAGGGTATTAAAACATGAGTGTAGTTTTGTATTTTGTAACGAGCCGCATAGGCGAGTTTCAAAATAAGATTACACGAGTGTTTAATACCTAATTATATGCAGTCGCATACACTACTTTATTTAATCTCACGACATTTTTGCTACTAAAGTTTTATCCAACAAAATATTACTCAAATTCGTATGTACAAAATAGCGCCAAAATGGAAAAATTCTTCTTGTTTGTATGACTTGTGCGACGTAACCACAATTTTGCCAATATCAGTGGAAAAAGTCTGTTATTGGTCTATTGGCTCGGAACCAGCGCGCTCACCACAGATAATGTGTACTTAAATTGAATTGAACCCTCCTTGGTCGGGACACATTGTACCTACTTAATTAAAAAAATGATTTAAATCATTGTTTTGTTAGGAGAATAATGCTTTTTTAATTTTTTTATTTTCTTAAAGAAGTATGTAAATAAAATATGCCAACAAAAGTCTGTATTTCATTTCATAATTAGAATATTACCGAATGAGATTATATAAAAGTATATTATGCAACTAGTGAATAAAGGACGGATTTAAAGCAAGGGCCATAGATGAATCACGAGTAAGTGAAGGATTCTAACGACTGAATCACGACCGCAGGGATTCGAGATTATTGAATCACGAGCGTAGCGAGTTATTCAAGTGTTAGAATCCTGAGCGATTTGAGTGATTCATGGCCCTCGATATAAATTTGTTTTATTCAAGAGTTGCATACTATAATTTATACCACGACTACGAGAAAAATAAATAATTTATGCGAAGATAGAAATTTAATGAAGAAAAAAGGAAGGTTAAATTGATTAAAATGCACATTAAACTAGGAACAATTACACTTAAGAGTAATTTATTTATTATTATTATATATTTTTTCTATAATCGCAGCAAAGGACACAATACAGTTTTTATTCTAATGCTAAACTCCTTGTCGCAAATATCGACCAATCAAATCTCGAGGAGTTACTTGCACACAAAGAGTTTGTATGTCGACTATTCTTTGCTTAAGGAAGTTGTAGGTATAAGCATTGAGATGGAGATTTAATATATTGGTGTGTTCTAAATTCAAACACCAAAACAGTGACTAAAAGGTCTTATTATTCACTGTTTTCAGTGAATAAAATAAGCTTTTTAGAGTGGGAATGGTATAAAAATTATTGTTTTCATCGCGAGTTTCATACGACGTTTTTCAATGAAAGTGTAAATCGTATCATATTCACAACATACTAATACTGCACTTTACTATGTGCGGAGGTAATATTATAAGGTAGGTAATCGGTATATCTTCAATTATTTAATGGGTTTCTGCAGATTGTATTATAATATTGAATTTTTTTATGAAGAAAAATTCATATTCGGTACGGGATTAAACCGGGAAAAAACCCGTGTCTTCCGACAATCCTTGTCAGACGCCATGACCAACTAGGCCAGTGAGGCTCGAGGTACGAGCATCGAATTTTAACTCTATCTGATTTAGACCGTCGTTAAGGAACGGAGCGACATTTTATAAAAAAGAAGACCTTTTACAAATATTTAATTTTTGTATTTATATCACAACCCTACATAATTTTTATAGTATTGCTTTTTTAAAGCACTAACGCTTGCTAAGCGATACCAAACATTGCATTTTTTTAGATAGAAAAATCACATCCTCGGACGGGATTCGAACCCTACCGACAATCCTACTTTCCTTGACAATTTTCGTGCATTGCAGTCGGTTTGTGGGAGGTTCCGGAGACCTGATTCCCTCCTCCCACTTTCCTCCTTCTACCCTCAACTCTTCTTCTCGGCAACGCATCCTCGAGACCTCTGGTATTGCGGAAGTCTGTGGGCAACGGTATCACTTACCCTCAGATGAGCCGCCTGCTCATTAGCCATAAAAAAACCACTGAGCTAACTGAGCTGTCAATAACAATCTAAACCCACCACCTGCAGCTAGCACCAGTAGCAAAGTATTCACAGTAATACTTAGTACCTTTGGCAGGGGAATGGTAACTCGGTATCTCAGTAACCAGTTTATGCCGTTACTATACTAACTATAACCTAATCTGCGTAGCTCCATCGCCACTCCCACGACTATCGGATCTATTCTATGTAGATTGCGATGGTACAGGAAGTAGCTGGTGTACTTAACTGTAGTTAATTGAAATAGTGGGCAAGTCCATTTTAAATCAACAAAAAACTTTGATGGAACACCTGTAGTCATTTTATAGTCAAAATTGACCGACAGAACGTAGAAGTAAAATTGTTAGAATTATAAAGTAGCTACGATACTCTTAATAGACTGAATGTTTCGACTATCTCACTTGATGATCAGTGATGAGGCGTCGAAGGTGGTATCACACTAGACCTAGAATAGCTCGTGGCTCTCAAATACAGCTGCCGGAACACGCTGTTAGGTGCTTACGTCTTCACTTCAATCTTGTGGTTGGATAATTGGATTTGCTAATTTTCATAATATTATCTTTTATAAAAATCCATAATAAGAACTATCAAATTGTAGTTTGAAACTAACAAAAAGATAATGAAATTAATTTCGACAGTTACGTCCATTTGTTTCAAATGGAACTCAGCCAAAATTTCAAGACTTATTTACGAAACTTGTATCAATTTTGTGTAGAAAAGTAAAATAAAATAACTTTTAAGATCAAATCATTAAAGGATTTGCCCGGCATCTGTGCTGTAATCAGACTGCAGACGGCACTTTCTGCCTCACACTACCACTATTTGGAACCAGCTGCCAGATGAGGTATTTCTTAACAGATACGACTCGAGAAAAGAGCCTATTCATTCCTCAAAGGCCGGCACGATTCACTAGTCGGTGGATCTTTTAAGATTGGTCTTCACGTGTTCTCCATTTAGGCTTCTATGATTATGACCTTTTACCTTCAAAATGATCACTATAACGTTGCACTTTGTTTTATCTTCAGTTTGATTCTGAATAAACGAAGATAAGCGATTACTAAATTAACAAACCATTACCATCGCAGGTAAAAGAGAGCGTTTATAATTCTACTCTAAACATAAAAATCACTCAAGTGAGGCTGTTATGCTTTAATTTAGTTAACCTCTACCATACCGGTACCACCTAAATGTCAGCGCGACCTTCAGTCCTGAGTGGCTGCGGCTGTGCACCACGTGACCTTCGTCTCGGTGATGTCATCTGTCAGGTAGACTGGCTAATCGGTTTATTACACCTGCAAACTCTGAGATTTGAATTTACCACACACTTCTATGAAATTGCACGTTTTGGCGATATCATAGTCACATCAAATCAAATCATTTATTCTGTATAGGTCTACGGGAGCACTCACAAAGTGTCATTTTACATTAAATTTTCTTAAATCAACAACCCGATCAGCGGGCAAGAAGACAAAAGAAACTCAGCGGGCTTGTCTTTTTACATTTTTTATCGCCAATTTCTTAATGTATATAGCAAATGTTAGTTTATTTTTAGCTCCAGTGTGTTGCCTTACTATAGAGGCCATAATAATGGTATCAGTAGGGCAAGACACGCTACACTTTGACATGGTAATACACGAGTAGGTAGATCCTGGAGTGATCAGCCCCAACCTGTTTTATCCTCCAAGTAATCCGAAATTTTGTAATAACCTTTATGACAGAGTTTAGTTTTAATAGTAATTTATACTTATTAATAGGCAAATCTCGTATTACATAGGGAACTTTATTATAGAATCGCATACATTGTCCCATAAAAGAATGACTTATTCTGTGGAGACGCGATACATGTATGAATAGCTTGTGCTTATTTCGCGTGTTGATGGAATGAGCATCACTCCTTTTATCAAAACTGTTAATGTTTTACTTTACATACATTAGATTTTCATAGATAAACTGAGAGACAACAGTTAGAATGTTTATGTCTTTAAACTTCTGTCTAAGGGAAACTCTGGGAGCTAAACTGTAGATAGCTCGTATAGCCCTTTTTTGCAGTATAAAAATAGAATTAAGATTTGCAGAAGCTCCCCAGAGCAGTATGCCATAAGTCATAACGCTATGGAAATAACTAAAATAAACTATTCTAGCTGTGTCTACATCAGTTAATAGTCTAATTTTTTTAACAGCATAAGCCGCTGAACTGAGTCTACTAGCCTTTTTTTTAATGTGAGGACCCCATTGCAATTTAGCGTCTATAGTAATTCCTAAAAAGACCATTGACTCCACAAGGTCCAACCCTGTTCCATACAATTGTATATTGGTTTCTACTTGTCTCACATTTGGTATCGAGAACTTTATACAATTAGTTTTCTTTTCATTGAGGTGAAGATTATTTGTATTGAACCAATTTACAACTTTAGTTAGTGCATTGTTAACATCGTCATAGTTTAATAACTGTCTTTTAATTTTAAATAACAGTGAAGTGTCATCTGCAAACAATACAATCTCGTGATTCTTATCTACATAATAAGTAGTACATAGTAAGTCATTACTATAGATTTAAAACAAGAACGGCCCTAGTATTGAACCTTGTGGAACGCCCATTGAGATTAAGAGACGATGAAAACAATTGCATTTTGCCGGGCGATTTTTTACCATTTATGTCAACCCTTTAAATTATATCGTTAAATATGAAGTCAAAAGGTTGAGAGCCATGTTCCTAATACCGTAGTGTTGTAATTTCCTGACAAGTTTATCATATCGGACGCAGTCCAGTAAATGCCTTAGATAAGTCACAAAAAACACCTAGGGCATCCTGAGAGTTATCCCAGGCATCAAACATATTAAACAATACGATGATTACATGAAAAAAAATCACTGAAATCGGACAATGTCAACAGGTAGAAAAGGGTTATTTCTTTTAGTATGGAATGTACTATAAGCTATGCAATCCTCTTAAGAATTTGGCCAAGCTACCTACTATTACATAGCAAACTGCTTTGCTATTAGTAATCAAACTAATTCAACAGGACTGAAGTGTATGACGTATATTGAAATCGGAACGTACTTTAATTCCATTTTGTGTACACATCACAATGGCTTACATGGGCTATTGTTAGCCCCTTGCATTCATCGTAATCCATAGTAATAAGTACTTACCTACCTTATTATTTACTATACGAAACTAAATATTTAAAAACGTGACGACTTTCATTCAATAACTCCTACAATCGCATATTATTATACGTTCATTCACTCTTGAACGTTCACGGTTCATTCGATTTTACGTTCTTACTCGATAGACCGTGAAAATTGTTCAGATAATAAATTGTGCATTAAATCAGTTCTATTTCTTATTATATAATGCTTGGAATTGTCAAAAAATTTGTTACATTAACACTTGCGTAGATCGTTCTGTTACCGTGTGACTTTATGCGGGATATTGTTTTTTTTAATCGATAGTGCGGAATGGTGTTTATCGAAAACAGAATTATTGAAGTGGCGTTCATCTCGCACGCTGAAAATAAAGTTGTCGCACATTTTAAATAAATAACTACAAGGTAAGTTAAGTTAAGTTAACAACATTAAATAAAACAGTAACATACATAGGGAGTACTCATACATGCCATTATGAATTCGTTCACGCAGATACACAAGTGTTTTCATGGAGCAAAACAACTGTAGGTATTATTTCACCAAACATGCTTTTCTACCGACTTCCAAAAAAAGGAGGAGGTACTCAATACCTACGGCTGTTTTTTCTATGTTTGTTACCTCATAACATTCGACTGGGTGAACCGTTTCTCAAAATTATTTTTTTGATTGAAAGCTACCAGCTTTCCCAATCAACTTCCCGTGTGGTCCCATTTATCAAATTCGTTTCAGTCGTTTTTGAGTTACACTCCAATAACTGAATAAAATGGAAGTCGGTATTAAATTTTTCAAATTATATGTGTCCTGTGTACTACAATCTCGATTAACATCTTTTGCTCGAGAAAAGGAGTAAGCTGAAAACCTGCCCTGTGGACTTCCAGGTCTGTGCAGTACAGCGCTGAGCTTACTCCTAGTGTCATTTCATTTTAATTGTTTTTATGTTATCATGTACTGCGTATTCTTTAATGACAATAAATATTCTATTCTATTCCAAGCGTGTCGGCTTTCACAAGTATATTCAAAGTAGACTATGTTTCGCAATATCAATGAAATGATATCGACTGAATCTATTTAGGTACTTGCATTTACCACCTCAAAGCAACACAGGCATTACCGGCAGACATCAAGTATCATTGAGGCAGCAAATTATAGAGGCAAGTCTAAAACGGTCTTAAATTGCAGATACTAGATTGGCAAACGGACTTGATACACGGTTGCCCAATGCCGTGAGAAATACGCGAGATTCCAGTATTTACTGAATGACATGTCTCAATTTTTACATCATGTGTACCCTTGGCATTTGAGTTTTGAATTTTGTGGACATTTTGCTCAACTAATTTATGTACAAATATGTATTATTATTATTATATACTAGCTGACCCGCCAGCAGCTTTGCTCGCGTGGCCTCGCCGAATACGGTTATTTACAGTTTTTTTAACTATCACACGGGAACTCATTAATTTACCGGGATCAAAAGTATCCTATATATTGACCACGGATATAAGCTACCACCATACAAAATTTCATTTAAATCAGTCCAGTTATTTTGGAGATTAGCCCGTACAAATAGATAGACGAACAAACAAACAGAGAAACAAAAAATTAAAAAAAAAATCTAGTTCGATTTCACTCCTTACTGACTTGGTTTTTAGCATTATTTTTCATTGTACAGAAATTCGACCTCTACAGTTTTATTATATGTTGAGATAAAGATTTCGATTTATTCTATATTCATGAGAGTCTATCATAAGGCTGTTCAGTATCAATGGTATCCTTGACGTACAGTACAAACTACCATTTATCTAGTACAGCTGTGGCACAGATAACGCATAGTTTGTAAGTAAACGTTAAACTTACACAAATTCTGGTGCTACACGGGTGTGTTCGATTTTTAAACTTACATAACTGATGGAAGGGTAAAATCTGCTTAAAGTTCAAAGCTTTCAAAAGAAATTTAAGGTAGGTAAATTTCCGTACGACTACTGAGCATTTATGAACGGTAAAATAAAAAAAATTAAAAACAAATAATTGTTCTTCGACCGGGGAATTGAACGCACGAATTCGCGTTATAGAAGTTACCATAGAAATTTGGTTTTCAATTACTCTTCTGCTTGCCTGTTTTTTGTTTGTTTGAATTGAATAGGCTTCGCAACTGCTGGCTGGACCGATTTGAACAATTCTTTCACCATTAAAATCCTACATTATCACTAGGAGGTGCTGTATATTTGATTCATCATCATCATCATCATTCATCTATAAAAAACCAGCCAAGTGCGAGTCGGACTCGCGCACGAAGGGTTTCGTAATGATCGTCCGACTCGCACTTGGCCGGTTTTTAAGTATTTGTTGTTATGGCGGCAACAGAAATACATCATCTGTGAAAATGTCAACTGACTAACTATCACGGTTCATGAGATACAGCCTGGTGACAGACGGACAGCGGAGTCTTAGGACGGATCCCAATAATCTATCTAACCACAGTTTTGCTTACTACCGATAGAAATTTGACATAACGTCCATACAAATAGTGTCAAACATCTATCTCTAGTAAGGTAAACCAGCGATAGATAGATTATTGGGACCGGCCATTAGTAATAGGGTCCTGTTTTATCCTTTGGGTACGGAACCCTAATGATATAATGTACTTTTCATTTGCACTAGAATCACAATGTAAACTCACAAAATTTGGTTTTATGGTTAGGTTAGGTTAGTAAGGTTTGTTTTGGTTGTGAAACTAACTTAGACCTATTACTATTCGAGTCGTACAACACCTGTTTCGAAAGGCACGTGGCCTGTTGTTTTGACATTTTGCCTTATTTATGGGCGGGTGTACACAGGTAGCCTTTGTTTCACAAATGGTCATATGTCTCGGAAAAGGTCGCACGCAGCCGTCTACCACTTAAGATAGAAATGGACAACATTCCACGCACTGACATGTTATTGGCACAGTGGCTAAATTAAGGAGAAATGTCAACTTCCAAGTTTGGCCTCGGTTTTGTTATATTATTTATTTATTTACTGTAGAAATTCAACATCGTTACAATGATATCATCTAAAGAAAAGTCTAGTGTCTTTAATAGCCTTTACAGAATTTCTCATTTTATTTATTGCAAGTAAACGTGCTGAATTTACTTATAGGTAGGTAGTTTACGTACGCATAAAAATAGTAAAAATATACTCAGTTTATGTTTTTAAAATTAATAAACAGATATTTGCTGAAATAGCTGGCAATACTTTGCGAGGAATCGTGATAACCTTAATCCAAGCGGATGAAGTATTGCATAATTATTGTCTAAACTATGTTTTGATCCGTAGATTCTGTGAAATACAAGTACAATTTGCTCTATATATTTTGGAACGCGGTGGTAGTCTTTGAAGTACATTATAATGAAAAATTGACGTTCTTTTTGAAAATGAAAAAGTGCGTCTTTGATGCCTAAATTCAATAATTGATTTTGACTTGACTTGACTTGACTTTGAAAAATTTAATACCGACTTCCATTCTATTCAGTTATTGGAGTGTATCTCAAAAACTACTAGACTGAATTTGATGAAATTTAATAAATTCCATTTAATATTTTTTTTATTAAATGGAACCACACGAGAAGCACCAGCTTTCAAATAATTTTGAGAATCGGTTCACCCAGTCGAAAGTTATGAGGTAACAAACACTAAAAAAAATATACAGTCGAATTGAGTACCTCCTCGTTTTTTTGGAATTCGGTAGAAAATAAAGTATGTTGTAGAATTGTGCCAGTGCCTCAGGAGTCTCATAACTAAGCTCAAAGTCGCACAACGAGCTATGGGAGAGGGTTTTGCTCAGGGTTTCTCTACGTGATCGGATCAGAAAGGAGATCCGTAGACGAACTAACGTCACCGACATAGCCCAGAAGGTTAGCCAGTTGCAGTGGGCAGGGAACATAGCACGCAGAACAGATGGCCGATGGGGCCGAAAGGTTCTAGAGTGGAGACCACGGACCGGCAAGCGCAGCGTAGGTCGTCCAACGACAGGACAGACGACCTGATAAGGGTCGCAGGACGACTTTGGATGCAGGCCGCTTCCAACCGGTCCTTTTGGAAAATTAAGGGGGAGGCCTATGTTCAACAATGAGCGGCTTGCGGCTGAGATGATGAAATAAGGTGCGTTCGTTTAGCTTATGAGGGCATTGGTGGCGTTTTCATTGATAGCTGTCAAATAACGATCACAAACAAGCATGCTCCGGACGTGGGTCAAAAATTGCACTTTTTGGTGGCAAAAATTCCTCTTTTTTAGCTTTCCCAATGCTGAACCAAAATAGGCATGAATGACATTTTCACCCACAGATTCCCAATTCGAACGCCCCTTGTGAGCGTTTTTAGCGTTATTTTCGCCAAAAACGATCAGAAGTGATCTATTCGAACGCACTAGTAGTAGTCGAATACATAATATTAAGATTAGGAACAGTGCTTAATGAACATCGGTTCAAGCTCCTTGCTAGGACCAAATAGTACCGAGTGCAAAACCTGATTAATTATACTCAACTCTTTAGGTATTAATAGCTCATCTGGATACGGAAACGTAATGTCACTGTCCATACAAGATGTTTTTCTCATTTTGAACATTGATCTTAATAGAAACAAAGCTGAGAATCGTTTGACACGAAAGTTCGTGGTGCGTGGGTATTACTTTTGGTCCGACCAGTGAATACCTTTGTATAAAGCTGTTCAATAAAAAAAGTGGTTTATGAACAATTTATGAACGTCTCGGATTATCGCTTCGTGACTAGAATACGGATTCAATATGGTGGAAAAGAATTTAATGGCTTTTATACTAAACTAGCCGTGCCCCGCGGTTTCACCCGCGTGATAGTTGATTATGAAAAGCATCCTCATCTATATACGTACAAAATTTCGTTCGATTTTGTTGTGTTCTTGAATTATAAATGGTGTACCTAACCAGACTTTGTTTTATCTATTATAATACTAGCTGCGCCGGTTTCATCCGCGTGGTGAGGATGATGATGATGATGATGATGAAAAGTACTTTACGAACTATTCTCAGACCTTACTTATGACTTATTAAATTTTGCATATTCAGTAGAATATAGAAAACTCTTTTCGGTCAAACTTTTTCGAATGAATTTTGTTACTAATATACTGTGACACGAGAATTTTAAACATTAGAGAAGAAAGTTAAGAGCTGATTCACGAGTGGCTTTCATGGTCTATGGGATACCAGGAGCCAGGATAAGCAACATAATAAATTAAATTCACCCCCCTACGAGATAAATTTCCAAAAATCGTACCTTTTTTATGGGATAGGTTGGCAAACGAGCAAGCGGCTAACCTGACGGTAAGTGATACGGACATCACGTGATACAACCCACGGACATCCGCAATACCAGAGGTCTCGAGAATGCGTTGTTGATCTTTGAGGAAGGATGATAGGAAGGAAGAGATACGAGTAGAAGGGGTGAGTGTGGAGGGGGATGGGGAAGGAGAAGGAGAACGGGTAAAGGGGGAATCAGGCCTCCGGAACCTCCCACAAACCGACGCAGTGGGAGTGTGGTACTTCCGTGGTCGTGCCGGCCAAAATTATTAGAGCCATTTCGTAACGGACCAAGATCATAGAATAAAGTCAACTCCGGATACAGTAAGATATGCTATTAAACACTTAAGAGGACTGTTTTCCATTGAATGCAAGACAACAATGAGTAACATAACGTTGATCATAACTTACTTAACACCGTTTACAATGATCCGCTAGGTTACTATCCAACGTGCTCGATTCTGTGAAATCAAGGTCAGTCAGTACGGTCAACGAAACAAGTAGCTGAACTAATACTCAAATAATACACTACTATCCTATACATTATTAGGTATTTCTACTTTTCGCAGAACTACTAAGGCCCAAGATACACGAGCAGCTTGAAGCAGTCAGCAGGGACTGCTTCAAGCTGCGACTGCACAGTGAACTACAGTCTTCTACGTACACTCATACACGAAACCGCTCGAGCAGTTGCAAATGCTTCATGCTTCGGGAGGTGGGCGGTCAAGCAGTCCCCAGGCGTACACTGACTGCTCGAGAGACTTGTTGAGTTAATACCAACTGCTCGAGCAGCAGGGCTATTATGTATCTCAGTTGCTAACAAATGTTGATAGGTTGAAAAATGAAGGCTCCATGTCAGTTTGGACAACTCCAGTAAGCAAAAATGTTAGAAGTTGATGACTGGAGCTGACAAAAGTGACATACAGCCGCCATTTTCCAAGATTTCAATCAACATTTGTTAGCAACTGAGATACATAATAGCCCTACAGATATCAATGGCAGCTTCAAGCTGTTGGCAATGACTGCAAGAGCGATCCGTGTATGTTGATCACTGGCTAACTGCTCGAGCAGTCCGTGTATATCGGCTCTAAGTTTTGCGGAAGTAGACCTCGCGAGCACACTCTTGTCAGCGGCAATTTTTCGCAGTATGAGCTATCTGCAGACGGTTGTGTTCTTGCAGAATATTAACAAAATTATTCACATCCATTGCCTATTTTTAAATTGCAATCACATGTCATCAGCTTTATATTTTCTCAAATAGCTTACAACTTTTGTATTTTATAACTTTGGGAATAATAAGTAAACCATAGTACACATTTTTATGCATCAAACGAAGCACTTGCAGCGGAGCTTGACTTAGCGATCTTAACATCAGCCGTGCGATTCTCTAAGAAAAAACATCGTTGCATCTTCGACAACATCCGTGAAACAAATGACGAGATGATAAGTAACGTTGGAAAAACAACCTTATGTATAAGGACGATATCTCGTAAAGTATTTTACATCGATGAGCTCGTCGACGAGCGCATCGACGTTAGAGACTCGCACGGCTGATCAACAAGTTAAGCAACGCTTGCTGCGGTCAGGACTTGGATGGGTGACCGGTAGTGGCATTATTCAACTGAGCGTTTCCGTGCTTGGGAGGGCACGTTAAGCCGTCGGTCCCGATTGTCTTTCGAGCGACCTGAAAACTTCGACATGGGTTGGCCACTAGCCTATCCAACAAGCCGCACTGGGCCCTGTCGTGGATTATGACCCAACTACTCTCCCTGAGACGAAGGCTCGAGTCCCAGCAGTGGGAACATTATGGGCTGATTATGATTTATGATGCATCAAACAGACTGAGACCCAAAACGTAGGGACGTGATTACGTATGATATCCAGCCTACCTGTGCTACTATAGTCAAAAACATTGATAAGTGGCCACCATTTTGTAATTTGAGCGCCGTACACGTAATTACACGTGCGAAGACGTAAATCCGAATCTAATGAGATTGGTTTCGTAACTAGTTAGTCATAGGCTGATTCATTGTTGACTGTACACCACTGTACTATATATTTTACTATGGTTTATATGTTATTTTATATAGTAAACTAGTTGCGGCCCGTGGTCCACGCGGGTAACAGTTACTTTCGTAATGTGAATGCAGCCCCGTAACGTAACAAGGGGGGAGGCGGGTTTGGGGGGCACCAAAAATCATAATAAAGTACGTTTGAAAATAAAAAATTGCTCAACATCGCGTCTAGTATTAGTAGTACCTTGTTGGCTCACAGTCGACTTTTACGGAAAAAATAGATAATCAATATACATATATATAAACGAACCCCTATTTTTCCTGGTCACGCTATAACTTAAGAACGACTTTACCGATTTTATTCGTCTTTTTTATAATGTTTTCTAATACATTGTAGACGGTTATTACATTAAACAAGTACAATTTGACAAAATTTAATACCGGCTTCCATTCTTTTCTATTCAGTTAATTGGAGTGTATCTCAAGTACTAGACCGAATTTGATGAAATTTAAATGGGTCCATATGGGAAGCACCAGCTTTCAAACAAAAAATAATTTTGAGTATCGGTTCACCCAGTCGAAAGTTATGAGGTAAGAAAAAGTTAAAATAAAAAAAATAAAAATACATCGAATTGAGTACCTCCTTCTTTTTTTGGAAGTCGGTAAAAAATTTAGGAAAAGATGGAAGGTTATGGCGAGGCCGAAGGCCGAGCCTACCGCGCAAACGAAGTCGCGAGTAGTCGCCAGTAGATTAGTATTAAAGAGTACAAATTGTGAGTTTTGTAAATTCTCTCAAACTCTGGAGATCCGCTATTATGTTTCTGCCCCAGTTCGAAAAATTGGTAGATTCGCGACTGTTTTGCATTTACAATAGGTATTAGTATGAATAGTGTAAAACGACGATTATGTCCTTATTCGTAAATGTTATGCAAAGAGTTATGCTATACACAAAAAAAAGGTTAAGACGCGGTCCAACCCCAATTTTAAAATAATTTACGATGCTTTATGTAAGGTTGAAAATCGCTTGTTAGATTGGACGATGTAATGCAAAAATGCGTTAATTTTGTACGTTTTCTTTATATATATATATATTTTTTTTTTTACTTAAAGCTAGGTAATTAAACAAATAGAGGCACATCTAGGTAGGTACTATATTTATGGTTTGTTGACATTCGGGTTAGGGTTTTTTTCTGCAGAGAGCGAGTAATATTTATGAATTCTGTTCGGTTATTACTCTTCGCCTGTCCCTTTTCTAACCTAAGTTTTGTTTTCATAGATTATTATCGAACTGTTTCGTTACACTCGATGTTTAAAGATTCTGCTTTTTACTAATATCAGGATACGACCGCGCCTTAACTAAGGAACCTATTGCATACTTAACTTACATTTACTTAAGGTGAATGATTAAGCCAATCGAGCAGCTTTTATTGAACACACGTTTTTGTGTTTAGCGGAGGGAACATTCTACTCTTCACAGTCATATTTTTCATCATTATTCACATTGTTACTTACGGGATGAAATCCATGATATATATTTATATTTCGACACTGCTCCAAACGCATGATCGCGGAAGTCAAAGCGCTTACAGGAACGTCAAAATATCGGGAACTATTTTAATCTATACTAATAAAAGAGGAAAGATTTGTATGTCAGTATGTTTGTAACGAATTGGCTCAAAAAATACTGGACCGATTTCTAAAATTCTTTCACCATTGAAAAGCTACAGTCACCCTGAGTAACATAGGCTATATAAGAATCATCATCATCATCATCATCATCCATCACCGCGCGGGTGAAACCGCGGAGAGCACCTAGTAAACAATGAGAAGTAATTAAATGATACGCAATTATAAAATTTGGTGAGCCCACCCAAACCAGCATTGAAATGATTTAGTCAGCATACAAAGATTTTTTCTGCAATAATAAAAATCAGGCAGCAATCTTTGTTCCGCAGATAATTTTGATAATGGTCAAAAATTTAATCATTAATAGGCAGCATAACAATACCATGAGTTTGCATAATAAACATTCGGTCCGCAAAATAACTACTTGGTCAGCAAGATTTTATGATTGATCAGCAGAGAAAACATGTCTATACGTTCCATATGTAATTATACTAGTCTAGGGCAAAGTCATATATAGGTACGACGACGAGGGTAGCGAGGATGAGTGTTAGGTTACTTGTGACTACAACGCGCGAGCCGAGCGAGCGAAGCGAGCGTGCAGCGGCAGCGGCCGGCGACTGAGTGCTTACCCAAATATTATAAAACAGGAACAGCTTATGGCTGCTTATATAATTAATATGTAGTACAAAAATAATTACAGCCATCCAGAATGACATAAATTGCTGATTGATTTTGAAATGTTTGCTGGCCATGAGTTGCTGACCAATTAGCTATTTCTGCTGACAGATAATATTTTTCTTCTTTCTAAAATACTAATACTATGCTAACCCCCGTAAACAATATACGGATTTCAACCCGTTAGTAACAATAAAGTTTTTTTAGACTTTGTTGGTGTTACCAAATATTTTATGACTTATCGTTTACTTAAATCATATCTCTATAGGTATTAATGTAATAAAGAGGAAAGCTTTGTTTGTTTAAATTGAATTAGCTCCGAAACTACTGGACCGATTTGAAAAATTCGTTTACCATTACAATCCTACATTATCCCTGATGAACAATGGCTATACATTTTCATTCATCATTATAATCCATCACCACGCGAGCGAATTATCTTCTGCTTGATCGATCCCTGATGACTGAGGATCGAGATCACCATGAACGGCCTTCTGGACTATGGACCAAGTATTGCGGCATTCGGCTTGTCTCGTAGCAGATGATACATTTGCCTTTGTTTTCTCTTTGACAACGTCCGTCCACCTGGTGGGAGATCTTCCACGACTGCGTTTTCCTTCCACGTGACCCACAACAATGAGCTTTTCTAAGTTGTTAGCGTCTCTTCTGGCCACGTGTCCGAAGTATTGTAAGAGTCGCTGCAGGCATATACTGGACAGTCAAGTTTCGATTTTCAATTCTTTTAGGAAGAGGCGTGGTGCGGCGCGCCGTCCATGAAATTCCTAACATTTTACGCCAGCACCACATTTCGAATGCATCTACCCTAGATCTTATAAAGGCTATTAATTACTATCCTCGTAAATGATTGTTTAAAAATCTAAAAGAAAATGAGCAGTTTTCTCCATCAATATTACTTTATTTTATGACTGACATATTTTCCTAGAGCTTATGTAGAAAACGCACATAAAACTTGATTAAAACATCTCAGAAATCACATATTGGAAAAATCACTTTCACACCTTGAAGAAACTTCTTGAAAGTTCCAAGAAACTCAATAGAGTTAGAACTTGTTTATGTTTCCCTCCCTATCTGTAAAACCAGACAAGTCTTGTTTTCTAAAAAGAAATTACTTTTCCCTTTTTTAAATAGTTACTTACGACTTAGATATACTACTCGATTAACTGGTAGACATGTTGAGTCGTCAAGCGCCAGATCTATAGTCAAGCGCTTGACGAGTCAACATGGTCCTGAGGATGCCTCGTGTAGAAGCGAAACACGTGTCGAATCGTTTTTAATTGATTGGGTTGTTCTGTGTGTTGCTTGTTCTGTATACTTCCTATTTGCATTTTATGCGGAAGGGAGGACACTTAGGGCTGCCACCTCTCCGGGTTTGGCCCGGAGTCTACGGGTTTGCATGGTGCATGACCGTGGCTACGGGTTTAACATCGATATCTCCGTCTCCGGGTCAGACCGGGCGGTGTCACTGGTGGCAAAATAATTGAAATAAAAATTCCGTCCCTATAAGCAATGCTTTTGTTGAACGCGGCTTTTCATGACAATGACATGGTGAAGGGAGACTTAATTGTGAAGATTAATATACAATACAAGACAATATGAATTGCTAAGAACTTTGTAGTTTTATAAGAAAACTGGCCTAGAAAAGATGCTTAACCCAATCCCTTCAGAATGAAAATGGATGAAAACTATAATATGTTTTAAGTATCAAGCTGGTCCAAGTCAGCCTAGCACTAGCTAGGTCATTTATATAATAAAAACATTACCATGTAATAAATAGTATATTACCATGACATTTAGCCTTAATTAAACAACTCATACAAAAAAGCTTAATTTTAATTTAAAAAAACTATATTTCTAAAATCTCCGGGTCTATTGTTATTGATAGGTGGCAGCCCTATGCACACTGCATCTTTACCATAAGCATTTTCCAGAGGAATTGTTACTAGACATTTCTTTTTTTATAATTTTTATATAATTCACATAAATTTTGTGAGAACCAATTAACTATATCTCAGGCCCTTTCATAAAAAGTTTCAACTCAACATTAGAATAGAATAGAATAGAATAATATTTATTTGCATAAAATGTGAGTACAATTTAGGTGGATTTAATCATTTACAGTAAGACCTTACACACTTTGCTAATGAAATAGCATGCAAAAACTTATAATATAGGTACCTAATACTATCTAGTTATTTTTTCATACATTAGGCACATTAAAATAAAGAATACAAACAATGAAGATCACTTATTCTAAATAATCCTTTAGAGAATAAAAACACTGATCCAGCAACCACACCTTCCGCGCTTCTTTGTGTGTCGCATAGCGACGTGCAAACAATACAATTTAACATATTTAGTTAGGTGGGTATACAATTATTAATGTCAAAATGAAAATTACCACTAATGTCAAAAGTGTCATTTCAAAATACATAATATTATTATAATTACAAAATTTTAATTCAATTAATCTTTATTACTAGCAATTTTTGAGATCCAGCAACGAATAGTATGACTTTTCTATGAGCCATAGTTTAAGTTTCCTACAGAATCTGTTGGTTGGCAGTTCTTTGATCTCTTTGGGAATAGAATTATATAAATTCCCACACATTGCATAACAGTTATTCAGATACAGCTTTGTTCTTGCAACCTTTGGTAAGACAATTCTATCTGGATTTCTTGTATTTCTACGAAAAATATCTTTAGCAATTTTAAATAACTCTGGATGGAATTTCACAAATTTAGCTGCTTCCAGAATATACATACAAGGTAATGTGAGAATACGAAATTCTTTGAAAAATGGCTTGCATGATTCCCAGGGTGGTGTACCTGCAATTGCCCTGATGCATTTTTTTTGAGCCAAGAAGACTTTTTGAACGTCTGTAGAGTTGCCCCATAAAATAAGACCATAGTTTAGCACAGAAGACACATATCCATGGTACGCCGCAAGAACCGTTTTCCGAGTAGACGTTTTCCTAAGTTTATAAAGCACGTAAACAAACCTATTCAACTTATTGCACACTCCTTCTAGATGAGACTTCCAATTTAGATATTTATCTAGGGTTATTCCTAAGAATGTTGTCTCAGCTGTCTCAGAAATCTCGTTACCCATGTATTTAATACTAAGTTCTCTATGTCGGCTACCGTATGTACTAAATTGAACAAACTTTGTCTTCACTAAATTGACCTGAAGATTGTTCATATTGAGCCACTCAATTATAGAGTGTACAGAATTATTTATGTCAATGTTATATTTATTAATGTCAACGTTATTTTTACATGTCAGAATCAAAGAAATGTCATCAGCAAATAAAATGCAATGGTCAGAGGTCGCCATAGGGAGTTTATTAATGTACAATAAAAACATTAGTGGTCCTAGGACACTACCTTGAGGAACACCGACCTTGTTTTCTTTAAAATTCGATCTGTAGTATTTAAGCTCTTTATTTTTATCTATATTTACAATTTCTACTGATTGTTTTCTGCCTTCTAGGTAGGTTTTTAGCCAATGTAACCCTGGGCCTCTAATCCCATACCTCTCCAGTTTCTCCAATAATATTGTATGAGACACAAAGTCAAATGCTTTGGACATGTCAAAAAATATAACTGTCACAAAACAACGAGCATCTAGGTTATCAATTACTTTACTAACCAGGTCAAAACATGCTAATGTGGTTGATTTACCTTTTTGGAACCCGTACTGCTCATTCCTTAAAATGTTATGTTTCTGTATAAAACTAATTAAACGTTTATATAATGCTGATTCAAATATTTTAGACAAAACTGGAATGAGTGTTATAGGTCTGTAATTGCTTATGCTCGATTTATCTCCTTTTTTATATATAGGCTTTACAATACTAAACTTCAATAAACTTGGAAAGCAACCATCCACAAACGACAAATTTATAAGATGTGTTAGTATTGGTGTTACTTCCATTGAACACTTTTTTATTATTTTGGTAGCAATTTCGTCGTAACCGTCGTAACCCGCGTTTGTATTATTCAGAGACATAATTAAACCATGTGTCTCGTCAAATGAAAATGGCTTCAAAAAAATACTACTACATAGCCTGGTTTCACATGTATTACGTACAGGATGATTAGTATTTGCAAGATTAATGAAATATTCATTAAATGCTTCAGCTATCTCTGTCGAACTATTTAGTGAGGCACCTTTCTTCTTAATATGAGATACACATTGAAATTGATTAAGGCTCCCCGATTCATTTTTTATAAGTTGCCATGATGTTTTGCAAACATTTTTTGAGTTAGTGATCATTTTTAGATTACGGTTTTTTATGGACTGATTCTATGGACATTAAAGTTCTAAGTATTTTTACTTTTTATATAATCGTGAATAGTAGATTATCTTTTATGTTTGTATGAGAAATACTAAAGAAGTTTCCCACCACCTTATCTGAAAGTGGGTACCTCTCTTTCAAGAAGAGATATTATTTTGCTGTAATCAGTGATAACAGCTTGAGAAACGATCTCTTATCGTTATCAGTAGGTATCTATGATA
Source organism: Selenia dentaria (assembly GCA_917880725.1). Lineage (NCBI taxonomy): Eukaryota > Metazoa > Arthropoda > Insecta > Lepidoptera > Geometridae > Selenia > Selenia dentaria. Next base: position 4,585,323 of record OU862893.1, on the reverse strand, counting down.
CGTAAACAGACTTGGCGTTTTGTGCGTCTATTTCTTCGAGTGTTGTTGTTTTATTAATTTAATATTTTTAATAATATTGTATCTGAAGATCAGTTTATGAATTTTGTCAATCACGCGACGGTGAAGTAGGCTCTGAAGCCTAGCGTCAACCCAGTGGGACGTTGCTCATACTCTTAACCTTCTTGCATTTCAAAATAGAAACTAGATTATTTTTACACACTTATCGTGGTTCTCATATTGAATTGAGGGACTCAAATTCAAATTTGAATCTGAGCCGATAATGATGACGATATTGCCTAGAAACTATTACATAATAAACAGGAAAGATTTGTTTGTTTGGATTGAATAGGTTCCGAAACTACTGGACCGATTTGGAAAATCCAGATATAGAATTTATTTTCATTGTATGATTGTATGAATATTGTTATTATTAAAACGTTTAATGTAAATTAAACATTTCCTGTCGCTACCAGCGTCTAAATATTAAGTGTATAGGTCACTATTAGCTAGGAAGTTATTTATTATATCCGAAAGACCACAACACTGCTTGTAATACAAGATAGAATAGTCGATATCAATCTATACTCCTCATAAATCTCAGCTCCCAGAACCTATCATTTAGAGATAGATGCCTATCGGTAATTACTGCAACCAGCATATCCTGCCCTACCAAGTTACAGAGAAAGTTGCAAGGGAAATAAATAAATACAGAGCGAGTACTTCCTGCAATATAAATTTAAACGCCGTATACTTTTACAATGTAGTTCTTAACCTAACTAAACTAATACATTTTAGGTTTTTGTATTGATAGGCTTGAGTTTGACCACTATCTCATTTGGTGGTCTTTTTTTCTATAGTTTCGTGAGGAGGAAATCCTTTATGGATACCGCAGAAGAGCAGTATCTCTGAGGTTATGTCCGAGTCCACCGGCGGGGATGGGAGTACCAGTGTGTACGGGCTAAAACCTCTCCCTCTTTCCTATACACTACAGACACTAGGTCTTTTATTTATATGGACTAAGTGCGAATCCAGTCATATATATCCATACTTTTTTACTTACTTTGACTATTACATTAATTTACAATTAACACGCTATTATACGACTTACTAATTTACAAATAACACGCTATTATACGACTTACTAATTTACAAATAACACGCTATTATAAGACTTAAATATAACATTTTATCTTCCTGCCATCGAGACCGATCGCAGGAGAGCCATCACGCCCTCTTCGTTCCTGTCCTTCATTGTCCTCACTTGATGGTCAGTGATGATGTGGTCGAAGGTTTCCCACTAGACCTAGAATAGCGACTGGTTCTCTAGGACAGCTGCCGGAACGCACAGTTTGGTGCTTTGTGACAGACTTTCAAGTTCAGGGTGGGTCGCAGTTCAGTTTTATATTCAGCCTAGTATATTACCACTGCTGGGACTCTAGCCTTTCTCTCAGAGAGAGGAGTTGGGCCATAACCCTCCACGCGTGCCCAGTGCGGCTTGGTGGATACCAAAGGAAGCGCGGAAGCGCTCTTTTGAATAATGCCACTAGCGGTCATCCATCCAAGGCCTGACCTAAGCAAGTGCTGCTTAACTTGTTGATCGCTTAAGATCGCTACGAGCGCTTTAATTTAGTTTCGCTGCAATTTAGTTTATCAGTTTAAAATTTACCTCTGAATGTAGATCTGATGATATGATATAGGAGCTAATAAGATGAAGAGTAAGACCATAGTCCAAATCATACTTTATATTTGAAGTCGAGTCTGATAAGGGCCACATCGTGATGAAATCCTCAGCATGGTTATACGGCACTTACTAGTGCTTTCCTGACTGGCAGTTCTTGAGTTTGGAGTCCATCCACAACCTCATCATCAATTGTCATCAAGTAAAATATTGGTCAAACACTAGCATAATTATGATATGTGATAAAAAGTACCTATCATCATTATTAGCCCAAAACTGATCAGCAATGGTTCTGGCTCTCTATAACTCTACTATTCTACCCACCCTCCTTGTTTCGAAAGGACATCTTATTCTAACGCATATCTACCTGCCGTATAGTCCGTATAATTCCAGTGAATGTTTTTCTTTGGGAATGTCTTTCGACTGGGTGCACCGATTCACAAACTTATTTTTTGTTTGAAAGCTGGTGCTTCCCGCGTGGTCCCATTAAAATTTCAACAAATTCGGTCCAGTAGTTTTTGAGATACACTCCTATAACGAATATAATGGAAGTCGGTATTAAATATTTCAAACTGTACTTGTTATTTGTGAACAAATTCAAACTGCGAAAAAGTTATAGTGTTTACAGACGCACGCTTGTTCTTGTCACGGCCAGTGCTTCACCCCCTCATATACCTAAAAGTTTGCTCTTGCATCGCCTTAACTGCAAATGACATAACCTGAGATGGCATCACGAACTCGAAGCTGAGCTGGCCGCACCGCTCGGTATGGCATGTTGAATCTCCTTGCGATAACATCGTGTAACTTCTCACAACTAGACGGCACTTGCTTTAGAAATGATCACGTACAGGTTTCTCGCAATATTACCTACTTGAATTAGTTTCTGTAACTATTTATTCTATTATGATAAACTGAGTTTGTTTGATCTTGTATTAGACACATTGCATCGTATATAGACTAGCTGTACTCCGCATGAATTATTGTATGTAACGGTTCTATAAGAGAAAATATCAGGGTTAAAACACTGTTTTAAACTATCACGGTTGTTCTCTAAAGTTATATGATTATTAACGGGATATTTACCGTGGTAAGGTTGTGGAATGAGCTCCCGACATTTTGGCGCAGTTACATGCACCATGTTCACGGGAAGACTTTCAAAATGTGTTCAAAATACTATACGCAGTGATACAGTAAGTGTGTTTTGTCGGGACTTAGGATCGAGTTCGAGTTCCAGTGATAACCGTAGCAAAAGACTAAGAAAGAGGGTAGATCGTTATGTCTGCACCTAACTTTTTAACTTTTCGACCAACCATTCTTCAGTCTTCCCGTGAACATGGTGCATGTAACTGCGCCGAAATATCGGGAGCTCATTCCACAACCTTACCACGGTAAATATCCCGTTAATAATCATATAACTTTAATATCAGTTTTTTTTATGGTATTAGGAAACAGTCAGTACAAATAAAAGGACCTCTGCCTAGAACAGATGCATTTCATCACAACTGACGAAATGCACTGCGCCCTGAAACATTAAGTTGTTAAGTCTCATGTGCCTGTAATTTCGGTGGCAACCATACCTTCAAACCATAACACTGTTGCCAGCATTACAGCTTCACGGTAGAAATAGGTATGGTGGCGGTAGTACCCCGGACGAGCTCATTCAAAAAATAGTTTTCATCATTAGGGTTTCATTTTCAGTTTCGTTCAGGTCATTTAATGACTGTTATTTACAATTACAGTTAATATTTAGTTAGTACATCTTTGGCGTCTTCTCTTTACAAACATTAACCCAAAAATATATACAAAAATAAATAATCCAGATAGGATAGCGGGGAATAAGTATGGAGAAACAGAAGTTGAGGGCAAATGACTGCTAGATACTTATCTGATGTAGTCTCCATTTATGGTGAAAGGTTTACCTACTGACCAGTTATATGCCGACCGATGCAATTATCGAAGGAATTAATATTGAAATAACTTAGCTGTTACACCCAAAATATCAATCCAAAAGCACTAGTGTTATAGGAATATTATTCATAAATAATGGCTATAGCTGGAAAATATAGCAGGTTTTGGGGGAGAATTAATGGATTTATTAATAATAATAATTTATTGGAACAAATATTAAAGCGCTATTTACAAAAAATATACTTAGAACTAAGGTTATCATGGATATGTTACGTGCAGTAGGCACTAATACATTCTATTAATTAAGTGTTAGAAATTAATGTTTATTGTACTACCATGGTACATAACTTAGTTGATACAAATGAATAGGTAACCAAATCATCAATTACCAGATTCAGATTCAGATCTTTTATTGCTTCCATATACAATGTAAAGGTGTTAAAAAAAATGTACATAAAGTCTTATATGTCCCTGTATAAAAGTCCCTGTCGGGCACCGCAATGTTAGAAGAGAGGAAGACGCAATTATGGTTATATAAATATAAATTAATTTGTAACATATTGGTAGAAATAATTTAAATGTCAATAGTTAATTATATCGTAATTATATTATTTATCCTTCAAAAATTTGTCTATTGAGTAATATGATTTGTTTTGTAGAAATAGTTTTAGTTTAGCCATAAATATTTTGTCATTTTGTTCACAATCAAGTTGGTTTTGTATTTTGTTGTATAAGTATAATTACTGACATCGATAACGTACTGCTGTACCAGCTGTACAATGTGGACAATAGAGTGGCCACTAGCCCTCATACTAGGATTCCCTGTGTCATGAGGACTAGTTCTCCCAATAATCTACTAATATTCAGATATTATATATTGAGGAAGTGACTTCACAATTAAGTTTTATCACGCGAGATTATGTGTGTGTGTCTGGCTGTGTGTGTTTGTGTATGTGTTTGTGAGGGTGCGAGGTGTGCATGAGTGTGTCTCGTGCATGAAGGCGTGCGTGTGGTGCGTACCGGGTGTATATGTAAGTGTTATTTACGAGTGCGAGCATGAATACGTTTGTGTCTGTACGAACAAAATAGCTAAAGTTAATTAATTAAGAGTGAGTTACAACAGTATTTTGTTAATGTTACCATTACGGTTCGGGGAAATAGAGTACTTTATAATAATGATATTACGAGTATTCTATCAATGTTCTGCGGAAACAAAATCGAACTATTTAAAAACATGTCACTGATACAGTTCTATAATTATTAATACTGCAAAGTTCAACACAGTTTATGTGAAAATATTGCGGTGAGAAAGATGTGTTTAAGGTTGAAGGGCGCTGCAACATGTTAAATTACTACGGACTGGTTTTTTTATGGGATAGATTGGCAAACGAGCAAGCAGCTTAAACCTAATGGTAAGTGATACCGTCGCCCACGGACATCGGAAATACCAGAGGTCTCGAGGATGCGTTGCCGACATTTGAGGAAGGATGATAGAAAGGAAGAGATATAAGGGTAAGGGTGGAGGGGAGGGGAAAAAGATAGGGGGGACGGGGATAATAGGATTGGGGCCTCTGGAAACTCCCACAGACCGACTGAAACGCAATATTTAGCAAGCTATGTTACTTCACCTTCACGTCGATGTTATGTGGGAATGTGTTCTTTTTTTATTATTTATTGAAATATACTTACCTAGTTTAAAAAATATCATAAAAACGAGTCAAGATGAGGAGCAACTTACAGAAAATAGTCCTGCTGTTAATAACGATGCGGTTGAATCTGAGATACCACCCAAACCTTTCAGAATTACCTTGAACTTCACGTCGGTGTTATGTGAGAGTGTGTCCCACTTAACACCGACGTGAAGTAACGTGCCGGCCCATTCGGCTGTGGGGTTACAGCGTGGCACTACCACCATCGCCGAAACAACAGCTATGTCCCGCGGTGACGAGTGCAATGCAGGCAGATCTAGTAATTAAAAAACTAGATAGCGCTTCATATGTTTCACAATTTCTTAATAGGTATATTTAAATAAATAAATATTAGTCATACCTTCTGTCATTACGCAAATCCTTGTCTTCGTATTAATTAAATGTATCTAGAGTAGCAGTAGACCTCGAGGAAATTCTATATACTTGTACCATAACTAGTTCGAATAGATTGTATCTGAGTAATGCCGGTAATGCAACCACACAAGTCTACAAACAACCCTGTATGTTTGTCTTTCGATGACGCGGTGATTCCATGATTATTGTTCACCCAAAAAGTTCTCAACGCGCCTAAAGCGTTCGGTGACGATGACGCCGTTCCATGATTTTTAAAAAGTACTCAACGCGCCTAAAGCGTTCGGTGACGATGACGCCGTTCCATGATTTTCAAAAAGTACTCAACGCGCCTAAAGCGTTCGGTGACGATGACGCCGTTCCATTATTTTCAAAAAAAATCTCAACACGCGTAAAGCATTAGATGATGACGACGTGAGTTCCATAATTATTGTTCACCTAAAAAGTGCTCAACGCGCCTAAAGCGTTCGGTGATGATGACGCGAGTTCCATGAGTATTGTTCACCCAAAAAGTACTCAACGCGTCTAAAGCGATCGGTGACGTGACGATGACCCGAGTTCCATGATTTTTGTTTACGCGGTACTAGAATCTGAAACCAAAACGAAATGGGTTCTTAAACAATTTTTTTTACAATCTATGACTTATTGTTATCCTTTTCTTGCAAAACAGAACCTAAGGGCAAGTTGCACTATGTAACTTACTGTCAAATCAATAGTTATAGGTAAGTCTCAGTTTTACCGTAATCAGTAGCTTTGACGTGAGCGTTAAATTCAAATTCAAATTCAAAAATTATTTATTCAGTTTAGGCATCATAGACACTCTTATGAACGTCAAAATTTTTAAATGATTCTACCGCTGTCTTCGGAAAAGAACCACCGCCGAGAAGAAGCAGCAAGAAACTCGTGGGCCATTATTTTTTCAAGTCTTTGTACATTGGGGTTACATATGAGTAGTATTAAAATAACAAATTTATTCAATAGTTGGCTACTAGGCAGAAGTGGAAAGCTTCCAGGCATCTTTGTCTTCTAAGTAGTGACTCAATTTATAATAGGCTTTTTTCATTAGTATATTTTTGACACGTAACTTGAATTTCCCTTCAGTGAGCTCAGTAATGTCTTTCGGGATTTTATTATAGAAACGTACACAATTGCCTAAGAAGGACTTATTTTTAGTTTTCGTGAGTCTAAATTTAGATACAGCTATCCTATCCTAAGATAGATTAGTTATATGAGTTAGATGCTGCAACTCGTCCTTAAACGTGTATTTTATGACGTTGCTGGATTTATTACGTAATAACGAGCTAGTGCTGCACTTTCTAATCAAATAGTTTAGTCAATCTATTTATATGATGTTTATTACCTAGTGCAAGTTTTTGTTCCTCTGATCCAAAATGAATAACTTACATAACCCCTATTTAATTGATGAAAAATGATAAAAGACACGTAAAATTTACCATGTACACGTTACAACTTACAAAAAATTTTTTGTATAAGCAGTATTTGTAAAGGTGCGTACACACTTACACACGTGCCTGACAAGTTTCACCTCGGGCCCGTTCCGGTGGCAGGCAGCTGCCGACCTGAATGCCCGCTAAGGCCATTGTGAATCAAATATTTCAATTGGCTGATATTTTTACTAACAGAGAGTTTAACAAGTCAAAACAATAAAATTGTGCTCATAAATAAAGATTTAAAAGATATACTTACACATAAACGTGGTATTAGGCTTGGTGCATAAACAGCAAGCCTTTCTGGAAAGATTTCATATTATCTTAGGGTAATTAAGGTTGGGCTTCATCATCAACATGTCAGCCGTAGGATGTCCACTACTGAACATATGCCTCCTCCACAAATATCCTAAGGGACCGGTTGAAAGCGGCCTGCATCCAACGTATATTGGGCTTGATTCTAAGTATCATTGTATTAGGTAGTATCGTCATCTAGAAATAAATCTCAAATGGAAAATAAATTCATAATTTTTTTATAATGGTTCATCAAACTCCCTCTCGCCTGAAGCAAAGCGAAGATGGAATCAAATTACCTGACAGAAACAGATGCTTTTTCATGACCCACTTGAAAGACCCAGGTTCATAGCTACTAGGAAATACGTACGCCGGCAAAGCATTCCATAATTTACTTACACGACTGGAACTGACAAACCTTTCGGTTCGTGGTAAGAAGTTTTCAACAGTATATGGATGCAAAGCTGGGCCGAAACGAGTAGTTCGGGATCGGAATGGTGGGGAATACGAACGAATAAGATTAAAAAGCTCTTGAGAACATTCGCCATGAAACAACCGGTAAAAAACGCTTAGAGAAGCTATAGTTCTACGCATTTGTAGGAGTTCTAGGTGTTGAATGACTTCAGTGTCTCCAATAATACGGACAGCGCGACGTTGCAGTCTATTGAGAGCATCCATAAGGTACTTAGCGGATCCATCCCAGAGGTGACAACAATATTCAATACAAGGGCGCACCTGAGTTTTATAAAGAAGGCACCGCTAATCCGGAGTCATCTACGGACTAAGCGACATCTACCTCCTTTTAATGCCCTATTCCAATTTGTTGTAATTCTGCCCGAATCGAAGTAACACAGCTTCACCAGATTAAAGATTAGATATACATAATATTTTGTTTGATTCAAATCATGTTCAAATCAGGCTAATGAAAACAAACGGATTACTTCGGATTACTTGGAGGATAAAACAGCTTGGTACTGATCACTCCAGGATCTACCTACTCGTGTATTACCATGTCAAAGTGTAGCGTGTCTTGCCCTACTGATATCATTATTAGGGTCTCTTTTGTCAGGCAACTTCTTCTTCATCGCTACGCTCTTGACAGAGCGGTCGAGGACCGTTTATGGCTGTTCGTATCTGGTCGGTCCATCGCATCGGTGATCTCCCTCGCGATCTAGTGCCTTCTACTCTGCACTGGACAACTAATCGTTCAATCGACTCGTCACCGCGCCGTGCCACGTGCCCAAAGAAAGTAAGAACACGAGCCTGTACGATGGAAGAAAGACGCTGCTTGATGCCCAGTTCTTGTAATATGGATACATTAGTGCGGAACTCGGTCCATGACACTCATAACATTTTCCTGTAGCACCACATCTCGAGCGCATCAATCTGTCAGGCAACACACTGGAGCTAAAAATAAACGAACATTTATTAAATATATTAAGCGGCGATAAACATAATATGTAAAAAGCCAAACCAGCTGAGTCGCTTACCGGGTCTTCTCAGTGGTGGCCGCGTTCCCATCCGGTTGTAGAATGATAATGATAATTGGCCCCCGTAGGCCTATACAGAATAAATTATTTGATTTTGATTTTGAAACATTTTGAAGGCTATCCAATGCAAAAAAAACAAGAAGATTAGATCCCGTAAAGTGGATTAACTGGGTCATTTCCATCCTTATGCCTTCCTTATTATCATACTGGCGGCAGACATTGTCAGTAAAGTCCCAATTAATGTTCAGGAGAACCTGCATCCCGTCATTCTTGTAACACTACTGACCTACTTAGATGTCATTTCAATAATGATTTTTCTCGTATACATACGCACTAACTTCCCGACCGGAGATCGACGGCTTAACGTAGGGCTCAGTATGAATATTCAGCTGAATAATACCACTAGCGGTCACCCATCCAACTCCTGGCCGCAGCAAGCGCTGCTCAAGCGCTTGCTTAATATAAAAGCCAAATATTGATTTGGTTTTCAGTCTTTTAATGGTGCGTGGAGTTCCGCAACGAACGTAGGTTGATAATTGCTTGTAATGACCGGTAACGAGCTCCTAATTACATATTTGGGTGAGTTTACGAGACTGTTAGAGAGTTAGTGAGTCATGTAATGGCCCATTTCTTTTTCGTTATGTCCTTTGTAACGCAAAACTATAACTAAATAAATTACTTAAATACATACAAACACAGATGCAAACGTATTTAATCCGATACTTATTTTGAATACAATACAAAAACTATTTATAATAAGCAATTCTTTCTAATTAGCCGTACGCAAATTGCAAAATTTTATGTAGGTTAGTGTTTACATGCATGTGTTGTTTTTATTCAAAGCAAAATATGCTTGAAACACGTTTTACAAACAACCGAATTCTTAGAAATACGATGAAATATTGTTAATTGTTTTTCAGCGCGTTATTTTAAGCGTATAACAAGCTGTACTCTCCTTTTTCTAAGAGAGAAAGAGATGCTGGACCAACTTGGAAAATTCTAGATGTGATCTTATTATAATGGGTAGGTAGTAGTAGTAGGTAGTGTTGCATATGATGTTCTATCTACATACTGTATTAGATATTCCTAATATCAAACTATTTCAATATAGCGATATTATATAATTAACTTATAACGAATTATTTAAAAAAATGACTAATACAATTTACGTAATATAAAATTAAAAATACAATATATGAAATTTATTTTACAAAAAAAAAAACACCGGCTAAATCATCAGTGCGTGGAAGGGTTCCTAAAACACTGGCCGCATTGCCTCGTTGAATTGCCAGGCTCAACTTTTGGGCAAAGTACACACGCGATATTATTGACTAAACGGATAATTATTATTAATCCGCAGGAGTAAGCAAAAATACAAAAGATACCTTAATTTTAAACTTTAGTCATAGTCATATTTGTAAGGAATGTATAAGGAGTCCATAAATTAAAAATAAACTAAATTTGTTCTTCATTTAAAAAAATTGTCACACTTTGGATATTTTACTATGTTGTTTTTATTTAAAATTGCTAAGATTTATGAAAAGTTTGAAATATTTATTCGAAATTGTATTACGAAGGGCACGGACCTTGTGTGTGTGGGCCAAGTAGCTCCTAAATAAAAAAATACAAAATGTGAGTACTTTACATTTATAATAATCACGTTTCTACGCTTAATTAAAATATAAATTCAAATATTGTGTTTTTCTGATGCATTGTTTTCGATCTTACGACCGATTATACCTATGCAACAAGATGTAGGCAGTGGTTACGTAGTAACTTATTTAATCTGTGGCAGTGGTCACAATGTTTAGCAAAACGAAAACGTACAAGATACAAAACTATGTAAATTGGCATCATCATGGCACAGTTTTGTGCCGTGTACCTGAACTTGTATCGTCAGCAAAAAAGTTGATGGCAAACTTTAAAACAGACTTTTTGGGTAGATAACATAAATGATAATATATGAAAATTAACATACTTTATCAAGATCAAAAATGATTTTTCGTAAATTTACCCTAATAATATATTTTAGAGAACCGGTCAGACGTATCATAAGACATGTAGACACTTTGAGCCCCCTTAGACATAGTAAGGCATATTATGTCATTGTAAATCTTAGTAGAGTACACGGGCACGTAAACATATTGGTATAGGGATTCTAAATTTTTTATACCTACTTTTAAGTGTCTTGAACCATAAGCACCATTCCTGTCCATGACAGATGCAGTTTTGCACCTTTGCACCCAGAGCTTTTGCGTAGCATTTCGCTGCTCTCTAGTTTCGAGTTGTAATTTTTTACCCACTAATGTCACCTGCTACATTGCTACATACTAATGTTTCGGGCCAGAACATCTGGCATTGTTTTGGGAATTCGATTGACCATGTCTCCACTGAAGCTATAATTTAATATTTGGTACGTATATCGTTCGATTTACTTAATCTATATATTCGTAAGTATTTGTTTGAATTTTTCTGCAAAGTCTAAAACAAGTTTTCGTGATGTTGCGAAAATGAATAAGGCGCTTTGCAGACGACGGGGCGGGGCGGTCTAAATAAAGACCGCGTATGCCCGTCGATGCCCGCGGCTGCCCTCGCCGCTACGTACTGGCGGCGAGGCGCGCGCGGTCGATTTGCCATCGGTGTGCGTTGGTAGTATAAGATTCCCTTTGCGCTATCGTTCGCGGACAAAATAGACCGCCCCGGCCCGCCCCGTCGTCTGCAAAGCGCCTAATCAGTCAGCTAGGAACCGACTGGGTAATTAATACAGTAGGTATAGCATGCCCAGATCTCAAGATTTTATGAACTAGATCACGCAGAGCATAGAGTAATAACCAGAACCGGGTGAGGTTTGTTATGAGATTAAGTCCTTAAGTAATTGGCGATAAACAAAATTTAAAAAGACAAGCCCGCTGAGTATTTTGCCGCATCTTCGCAGTCGTAGTTAGACGTAGTTAGCGTTCTGATCCGTTTATAGATTTAAGAAAAATAAATGTAAAATGACAATTTGTAAGTGCCCCTGTAGGCCGATACAGAATAAATGATTTGATTTGTGCAAGAAGCTTTACATTTAATAAGCCTGGTTTCCTCGCCCGAAGGTTTCTTGAACTAGAAACTTCCTAGTTAATAAAATATAATTAAAAATTCTGCTTTCTACGCCTTTTACGATACGCATCCCGACCCACCCAAATTCATTAATGGCATCGGTGAAAAATCTGTATTACGTAATGATGAAACGGTTTATTAGCTTAAAGTATGGGTACAATTTCGATCTTATGTATAATCAAAATGGTTATAACATAACGTCACGCCTGTTTCCCAGAGGGGTAGGCAGAGACCACAGTTTTCCACTTACTACGATCCTGACACGCCTCTTTCGCTTCATCCACTTACATGAGCGTCGGTTTAGGGTAGGTCTACTACTACCTACTCTTGACCTGGCCCTTCTTCAGAACGTCATGAACCTGATTTTGGAAGGTTCCCCTAGGCCTTCCCCTTCTAACGATTCCATTCACTCGACCCATAAACGCCCTTTTAGTTAGTCTCCTAGTCTAGTATTATAATGGTCCATAATACTTAATCATAAAGTGACACGCAAAGAACAAAACTCAGTAGGAAGCATATTGTGTGAAGTATCAAATTTGTTTTTAATTATATTTATAATTTTATTGAATTATAGAATAATTGTATTATTTCAATTGCGAAGCGTAATATTCAAGATTTTTCAATTATCATTTTATAACTTTTGTTTACAAAAAGGTACAGTTACATAATAAAAACTTTTGTTATGCAACTGTAACTGAAGGCATACATCATTGTAGTTACTTACTTACTTTATTTTATATTATTTTATTTTTTATAAACAAGATACCTTAGGTACTATACAAACAAGATACCTTAGGGACTATACAAACAAGGTACCTTATGGACTATACAAACAAGGTACCTTATAATAAGGTGTTTTATCTTGCTGACCACACTATTCCTTAAGCCAAGGATGGTTGGCAGTTCTTGCATGCGTCGACCTCGATACACATTGCGAAAGAGAATGCCACGATTCTATGAGTAAACAAATTAAAATGCTGATATCATTGTATATAAAAGTACCTATACTTCCATCCATTACCTACTTACGAAAGATATATTTGTGTTACAAGACAGTGTAGGCACAGCTGCAGGGGCCTTACGAACATTCAAACAAGTAACGCAGCGAGCGTCTTATATCTTATTATACCTACCTAAGGAATAATCGAAGTCAAAGTCAAAATCATTTATTCAATGTAGGCATCAAAGACGCACTTATGAACGTCAATTTTTCATTATAATGTACTTTAAAGCCTACCGCCGCGTTCCAAAATACATAGAGCCTACCGAGAAGAAGCGGCAAGAAACTCGGGGCCATTCTTTTTATATATATGTTTTTACAATGTTTTTACTTAGGTACTACAAATATTAGCTCCAGTGTGTTGCCTTACAAAGAAATCATGAAATCAATACAATTTTGCGATCATTCCTTGATAACGTAACGCACCGCGTTACTTGTTGAATGGTCATAGAGAAGAAGGCCCCAGGCAAGGATCCAATTTGAGTCTTAGGTGGCCTTAGTAAGTACGAATAACGTTTCTTTATTTTCACTGCGAGGTAATACGGAACCCTTTATTAAATCCGATCTTTCTGCCTGTCTGTTTATTTAATCTGTTGTTTACCTTTTGAATCATAATAGGCCATTTCAATGGATAACGTATAACTTAAAATTTTATTTAACCAATTTAAAACATAATAAGGTGTATCTGCCTGAAAATTTCGACATGTGTTGACCACAAGCCTATCCACCAAGCCCCACTGGGCCCGCGTAGTGAATGATGGCCCAACTCCTCTCTCTGAGAGGAAGGGTCGAGTCCCAGCAGTGAGAACAAAATGGGCTGATTATGATGATAGATGAGATTCACAAACAATTAGAGCATTATACCACAAAGATTCTTTGTAAAATACAAAATTATCTAGGAGTATCTTGGTAAAAAAAAAGTTTTTTTTTAGTTTATTTGTGTATTAAATTTCTAGTGAGTCTGACACATTAAACTAAGCACTACATGCAGCCCACCGGGAGGTCGCTGGCACCCCTCAAGAACCACTCTGATATTATCGAAACCCGGGTTGTGACGTGTTCGATATCTAACATGAGAAAGTTTTGCCGATAAATAATAGTTTTTATTTATGCTTCAACTTATAAAACATCAAATTTGATTTACTGCGAAAACTTTTAACGAACGAAAAATTCAAAACTATGCTCGAACTACGGATAACAAAATAAAAAGATATATTGTACGGTGTCTTACGGAAGTACATACTGTACTTTAGGTGTCCAACTCGCACTTGGCCGGCTATGATTCAAATACAAATAACATAACAAACTTCCTGTCTGCTAAACTGAGGCACTCCTCAGTTTAGCAGCCCCATTATCCACATTATTAAATTCAAGAAGAAGTGCTGTCAGCGGAGCTTGACTTCAACATTTGCTGCGGTCAGGAGTTGGATGGGTGAGTGCTAGTGGCATATTCAACTGAGCGCTTCCGTTCTTCGGAGGGCACGTTAAGCCGTCGTTCCCGGTTGTTGGTCTTACGGCCGTTTTCAATAACCTATCTATCGTCGGTTTACCTTACTAGAGATAGATATTTGACACTATTTGTATAGACGTTATGTCAAATTTCTATCGGTAGTAAGGTAAACTGTGGATAGATAGAATATTGAAAACGCCCGTGCCATGTCGGAGACTTTGGGACGGCCTGAAAACTTCGACATGGGTTGGCTACTAGCCTATCCACCAAGGAGTACTGAGCCCACGTAGTGAATTATGGCCCACCTCTTCTCTTTGAGAGGAAGGCTCAAGTCTCAGCAGTGGGAACATAATGGACTGATGTAATCAAACTGAGTACATTTAGAAACTGGAAGGTCTTCTAGGTTCAGAAAATATGAGCCTATCATAGAACTCTGTATGTAGTGTGTCGTGGTCTTGAGTACCTACTATCTCCTTGTAATTATTTTATATAATTTTTACTTCTTGAATATTTTATCTAATGTCAAGAGTGGTGGGTAACATACCTATATCTAACTAAAATATTTTTTTATCAGAGGAAGTAGACAAAATGTACAAATATTTGATTTTATTCATCCTGATAAATATTACAATCGGAGCGGCTTTACAAAACAAACTTGTTTATTTAAACAAGTACGTATCCTTGATAAAATTATTAATGAGAGTGTTTATGAAATTGCTTTTAGTAGATCGCAGATTCAAGGAACAACTTCTATAGCTCAGCGCTGGTTACTACAACGCAACCATCTTATGCTGAGTTGGGACTGTGTTGCAGTAAAACAAAGTACTATGTAGTGTAAAAAAATGTTTATTTTATGCATATTTATGGCAAAATGTCATATTGTTTTTCTTTAATAAAAATACTTTCTATGTGCAGGTAATTGAGGTATAAAAATTTTTATTTTTATTATTAATAATTAATAATGACAAGTACTGAGTTGAGTTATGTACCTACTTAAATGTCATATTGTTTTTCTTCAACAAAAATATTTTTCTTTCTTTCTTTCTATGTGCAGGTAATTGAGGTACAAACATTTTTATTTTTCATTATTAATAATTAATAATGACAAGTACTTATGTACTTACTTACACGGTATATATTACGAAACAGAAATCTGCGAAATGACTATGGACACGCTACAAAACACATATCAAAAATATACATAATTATACAAATATTACTTGCCTACTCGTAAATAGTAAAAACGCTAGTGCCTATTTAAAAATCTACCATTGTAGTGTCGGAGTAGTAAAATGCATACGAAAAAGGGATAGACTACATATGAAGGCATTTTTTTTTTAATTATAACTATATGCAGCTCGTACCGTTGAAAGTAGTGACGGTCTGATGATGTCATAGCTTAAGCAGGTACCTACTTGGAGATTTTATCACATCTTACGACAATTATTATCTATTTCCTGTAGGTACTCGATTATTGAAATTCAAATAGGTACTTATTAACTATTAAATTTTCTAAAACACTTGCATTTCAAACGTACTATTAACATATTCATAGATATCTCTCAATGGTCTATATTCCGTTTCCCTATGAATATTATATTAGTATGTAAAGTGCACGACAGCCTCGACAAGTGTTTGCAGAGAAAGCACATACCTATTGCCTGCTACGTACGCATATTAACCGGTGTATGACGAGTTACGGGCGAAAGTATCGATATGGAAATCATCGATGTCACATCACTACACTCACTTGAGTCTTGACAGGTTCGTTTACAACACCCGAAGAAAGTAGTTAACATTATGGAAACACAAGCTATCTTATTTATCTTCAATATCAAAGTCTCCACAGAATAAGTCATTCTTTTATGGGACAATGTATACGATTCTATAATAAAGTTCCAAATGTTATCCGAGATTTGCCTATTAATAAGTTTAAAATTACTATTAAAACTAAACTCTGTCAAAAAGGTTATTACAAAATTTCGGATTACTTGGAGGGTAAAACAGCTTGGGACTGATCACTCCAACATCTATCTACTCGTGTATTAAGATTTCAAAGTGTAGCGTGTCTTGCCCTACTAATACCATTATTATGTTATCTTTTGTAAGGCAACACACTGGAGCTAAATATAAGCGAAAATTTGTTATATCATTAAAAAAATTGGCGATACAAAAAATGTAAAAGGACAAGCCCGCTGAGTTTTTTGCCGGATCTTCTCAGTCGTGGTCGCGTTCCGATCCGCTTGTAGATTTAAGAAAAAATAAATGTAAAATGGCAATTTGTAAGTACCCCCGTGGGCCTATACAGAATAAATGTTTTGAGTTTGAGTTGAGTTTATGGTAGGATTCTTCAGATAAGGCTCGGCCTAGTGAGTACCACGGCACTTCCTCATCGTAACTTTGCACGGAATACTGTGTTTCAATTTGAAAGGTATTGTAACATAACAAATAAAAAAAAATATCTAGAGATAGCGAGCGTATAACACGTAGAATTAAAAACCTATGGACGACACTGAAACTTATGGGCAGGTGTGGGGCTTACCATCAAGTAAAAGAGCTGGCGTCTCTAAACAATACGATTAAAATGAATGCATATTAAGGTGCTTAGTAGCCAGGCGGCTAAGCTACTTAATAAGTTCGTGTTATTAAAATGTACTAAGTATCTAGTCTAAAATATAATGTAAAAAAGTAAAAACTTTAACGAGCTGAGTAAAAACTTGTTTTTTTTTAATTTCGCATCATACATGGCTAAAAATATAAAAAATATTGTCAGTATTTACTTAATGTAATAGTCTTAGCCCCTAGCAACAGTCGGACAGCACTCCAAGTTATACTTGCATAACTTAGTTGAACTACTTCAAACCTCTGCCATTCTCCATTTATTTAATGACAATATTCTTATCACCTGAGCCGGTGCCTGGAGACGTTTTAAAAATGGGATGATGGACAACTCGATTCAAGATAAAATCAATTACATATCACAAGTACAACGCCCATAAAAATGCCAATACCTCACGTAACACGGGGAAGTCAAGACTTACATAACGCAAAAAGAAAACTATTGCGTTACTAGTATTTGTTGAGTATTCCTTGGAAATAACTCATTTAAATACTTGGGTACTTCGATTACATAGTTTTTCTTGTTTTGTTACGCAAAATACGTGCGTGTATTAATCGATACATTGTTATGTAAAACTACGTGTTTGGGTACCATACCCCAATTTGGATGTCTCGACTCGAATCTAATGTATTCTTCGTTCTTGTTACTAAAGAATCACGTTTACCGTTAATCTATAGGAAACCAGTCTGTTACGAGTTACGACTATGGAGTTATTTAGAATTGTAGGACAAGTTATAGTAGGCGGAGGCTATATCACAAGCCTATATCGAGCTTACCGACTTGTACGGCGAAATGGCATTTGACGCAGAATAAATATAGCTAGTTTTGATGTTTCCTGTAAATGTTGTTCTTAGTTCTGTAATTAGACGGGCTCGTGTGACGAATTTGATTTAGTTGCTATTAAATATTATCCGTTTATGGTAATTTAAAAAAGTATCTGTTTATCTTTTTAATTTTAAAGTAAACTGTCCTAATATTACCATTGTGCGTTTTAATTTGAATAATGCATATTTATTAAAGGATCCTCTCTCTTTATTTCCAGAATGCCAGTTACGTGATTAACCGTCGGTATTCAAGAGACAAGATGTCGCCGGTGTGCCACAGTTTCGTGCAAAACGCATGGAAAAAAGATTTTTGCTCGAACTGCTTTAAATCTAGAGAAGAGCACGTCAAGCACGACCGACCAACGGAGGGCAGCAAGTACCTGGCCACGCCATTCCAAAACAGAAGCACATTTTTCAAGAAAACACCACCGAGTATACTTAAAGTTCATCCAAAGAAAAGAAATAAAAGAAACGTAAGATTTCCAGAAGAAGTGTGCAAAGTAATAGGCTTCGGTGGCGATGACTGGTCAGACGGCGAAGAGTTCGAAGTATCAGAAGACAACGATGAAGACGACTCCTTTCCGGACACAGAAGAGGAGAGAGAGCTTTACAAGATAACCAAAACTAACACAGATTTTAACACTGTGAAAGCTAATCTTTTAGGAGAATCGACAGCTAAGTCTTACACTTCATTAATGCTTGGTAAGGTACAAACAGACTCCGATGGAAAAAAGAAAACGTTGCTGGTTTCTGTCACACCATTCGGACAAGAAAACAAGAACGTGAAATCACACAATCGCAAACCCGCCGCTGTTATTAATGTATCCGAAGCAACCGCAGAGGAAACACAAACTAATTATAAAACTAATATAATTTTATCCACTTACGTTAAGGAATCTGAAACGATTATAAGTGCAGATAATATAACGACGGCTGCAAGTATATGCACTGAAAAATCGTTGCTCGAAGAAATATCAGAAACGTTGGAAAAGAACAGAAGATCTAGCGGTACTGAAACAACTTTGACTCATAAAGAAAACACTAAGCCCACAGTGGTAGAAGAAAAAATGAAAGAGAGTATGTCAGAAGAACCCGATAGAAGGGAAATGAGTGAAATTAAAAAGAACGGTCTTTTAAGAAAATCACCGGTGATAAAAACACAAGAACGACCAAAAGTAAATCTAAGTAGGTCAGAGTTTAAATTCTGTAAGATAAACATAGAAAACAGCAGCGTTGACTCAGCTGTTAGTACGTTAAATTCCACTACGAATAATTCCTTCGCCTCAGACGATGAAAGCTTTAGCGGACGAACAGATTCTGATAACGATGATAGTGGTCACTTTTCGGAGACACAGAAATGTGAAGAAACCGTGAAAATAAAAGTATTCAACGAGAGCGATAAAAGCAGCAAGTTGTCGCCTATCGGACAGCTTAGGAAAGTGGATGGACAGCCCGGCGGCGGTTATTCAACATTCCAAAGTCCGATTATCGACATGCCTCAGATTCTATCCAAACAACCTGAGCATATTTTCTCAGCGGAAGCCAGTCGAGAGTTAGCGGGCGAGCCCGACGGCAGGGCTGACCCAGATGAAGCCACCGAGGCACCAGCTCTACCTAAGAGTCCTGTACCTACACTAGACCCGCGTCCGTCGTTTCTACATGGCATGATATCGGATATTATGCCTGCACACAAACCGGCTGTGCCCGAAAAACCTAAGCTACCTGTCAAACCTGTTATAAAGCAGACGACAAAAAAAAGTAGTACGTCAACGCAACAAATAATTATGCATTCGCAACAAATAATAACAACAGAAGATAATGAAAAAGTTATGAAATTCGAAGAGAGAAATAACGAAATCAACACACTGCATGAAGATAAATGTGAAACTATTTATTATGCCCAACCAGTGCTTACCAAGCAGGACAGTGATTCATCACTTAGCAGTTTAAGTAAGAGGAAAGCCCCGACTCCACCGATGTCACCCACGGTTGAAGAGTACCCTAACTTGTACCAAAGAAATACAAACGGCTTCATGAAATCAGATTCGCCAGTTGTAAGAGAGATGGAGAAAAGGGAAAGAGCAACAATGTCGTCAACTCCAAAATCGAAAACAGTAGAAGAAATTGAAGTGAAAAAGATTGATATGGTGCCAGAACCTGCACCACGGAGAAATATATCGTTATCACACGATAATTTACTCATAGATGATAAGCGTAAAGGAAAGCTTAAGTTCTCAATCAAAAAGCTATTGCGAATTGGTTCATCTAAGGACTTAGATAAGAAAGAAATTACTCTTCCGACGGTGACTAAAGTAACGACCAAATCTGAAGAAATGTATGACTTGACTCCAAAACCTAAGCCGCGTCTTGTCATCATACATCCGTTGGACATCAATGGGTCAAATGTCGAAGTTGTTAAATCAAATTGTGAAATATCCGAGTTGCGGCGGCTAAGTCACGATGATGTGTCATCTATATACAGTGGTAGTAGTTCTGCGACAGAACCGGATACTCCAAAAGTATTGAACAAGCCACCTCCTCCTCCAAGGCACTTCAGTGATGACCACAAAGCTGTCGCTAGCATACAGAAACCAGCAAGACCACCCCCTCCAAAATCTGTAGTTTTGCAAAAGAAGCAAAAACAACAAGCTTGGACCCCATCTAGTATCAAGACAGACACTATCTATGCAAATCTAGGTAAGACATTCATACGTAACCGTAACCGACTTTCCTATGCAGAGTTATAATATTTGAATTTTATGATGTTTGTTAAGTTTAATTATTTCCGCATAAATGTCCAGGTCTTTAACTTGTAATTTAACTTTTTACATGATACTTTCCAGGAGAGATCAGGTCAGCGTTAGCACCGAGGAAACCAGAACGGACTGCTAGTATGCGGGAGAGGGAAGCTCATTTAGAACTTCCTAAGCGTCGGACGCCAATCGATGATGATGACGATAAAGATGAGCTCGATGACGGTCCTGTCGAGGAACTGGTGCAAGCAACGAACGACACCGTCATTCACAACTACGACGATGTTTACAACTCCGCAAAATATGACGAAGAAAATTGCGATTCGGCCAAAAACAGTGACAGCGATTACGAATATGTTCACCATGCTAGATCAAGTTCCCCCGAATGTGACGCTGGTATCAAACCCAGGGAAAATGTTTCGGAGAATCGAACCGAAAGTAGAAAAAGCGAAGTAGAAAACTCTGTCAATTATAACAACGGAATATTCAATAGATCGTCACTGCCATACTGCGGAAGCGAGACAGAATCGGAAATCTATTCTCCCTACAGTTTCTACAGTTCCAATGATAATATGGATTCTCCTGGAAATGAAGATTACTCTAATGACATGACTCCGAAGACGACAACAAACAAGCTTCGAGTGAGGAAAGGTCGGAGTGTGGTTCACAAGAATTTGGAGGACAATTACGGGGCCGTCGTCATTGCTAACCATGAAGCGCTTGCGCAGGTCTTAGAACAGGTAATTTGTCTAGATTATACTGTGAAACTGATTACCAAGAATCGTGTTAGTGATTGCACGACCGTTGGTTGATTTGTTACAGTTACTTTGCGAACTTTATGTGCACTAAGGCAGATATGTTTATTTAGCTCATTTTCAAGTTATTGATGTTGATTGATGCTCGTAATATACGTATTTGATGCTGTAATTCTTCTGTATATATACACTAATAATATAAACGCGAAACTAGGTGAGTAGTTGAGATTGTTAGTGTGTATGTTTGTTTGTTACATATTCATGCCAATACAGCTCGATGGAATAACATTCAAAATGGCGATAGCTTAATCCCAGGATTATCACAAAAGACAATCTTTGTTAATTCTAATACACTCGAGAGCAATGAATCCGGGTCACTTAAAGAATGTTAAAAATCTCGGAAACTAAAAATGATAGGTTAATGCAATAAATTGTATTTAATAGACAATGTAATACTCCTTAAATGAAAGTAAAAAAAAATATGAGTCACCATACATTTTATTAACACAAAATTACATAAAGAAAAAAACTGCTGATCTCTCCTTAAAACAAAAATAGGAAACATGAAATTTATGAACTTTATTACGATTTTCTTGAAATTTAATACTTCGTATTGCCTCCTCATGCTTCCATTACTGCGTTTACGCGGTTTGGCATGCTGTGCACCAAGTTCCTTATACGATTTTGGGGAATATTCTCCCATTCCTCTGTGAGAGCAATTTTGAGCTCACGAAGCGTGATTGGGGGAGGGTTTCGTTGTTTTACGCATCTGCCTAGCTCGTCCCAAGCATGCTCGATCGGGTTGATATCCGGGCTGCGCGCTGGCCACTCCATACGAGTAATGTTCATCTCTTGAAGGTAGTCATTCACAATCCTACCTGTATGAGGTCGGGCATTGTCATGCATAAATATAGCATCCTCACCTAAATTGACCATAAATGGACCAACGTGATCATTGAGGATTTCTTCCACATATCTTTCGCTAGTTAAAGAGCCGTTTTCTATGATCACCAGCTCTGTGCGACTTTCAGAAGAAATTCCGGCCCACACAAGTACAGACCCACCACCGTAGGCTACTTTTTCTTCGATGCATGCTTGCTTGAATCTTTCCCCTGGTCTTCGATACACTCTGTGTCTTCCATCGTGCTTGTAGAGCATAAATTTTGATTCGTCGGAGAACATAACTTTTGACCAATCTTCAATACTCCAATTTACGTGGCTCTGGGCATATCTTAGTCTTGAAATACGATGCCCACGCTCCAGTTTAGGGCCGTTTGCAGGTCTAAGGGGTTTTAAGTTAGATTCAGCAAGCCGACGTCTTACTGTCCATGCACTTGGGTTACTTCCTCCGAGGCGTCGAAACTGATTTGTGAGTTCAGTTCCTGTGAGAAAGCGATTTCGAAGCATGGTGTTCACCAAGTATCGGTCTTCTCGTGCTGTGGTACACCTGGTTCTGCCCGTTCCTGGTCTGCGTAGGTTAGAACCAGTTTCTTCGTAACGTCGGAGAAATCTTTGTACTGTTGACAGCGACACACCGACAGTCCTGGCTGTATCGCGCTGACTCCGGCCGGTTTCCAGCATTGTAAGTATTCTGGTGCATTCTTCAGGCGTAAGCGACATAATTTCAGCTTGAATAATGAATATAGAGCACTATCAACATGGTTTATGTACCCACATAAATGACAGATTACAAACAAAAGCAAAACCAAATGCTGTAATTTCGTAGTTCCATCTTCGAAAGTGGCCCTTTTTCAAATTTGATTTTTTTATGATATAACTTTACAATAACTAAGAAGTTTTAATACCTTCATTTAAGGAGTATTACATTGTCTATTAAATACAATTTATTGCATTAACCTAGCATTTTTAGTTTCCGAGATTTTTAGGATTCTTTAAGTGACCCGGATTCATTGCTCTCGAGTGTATTTCGATCCCGTTTCGTTGGCTAGCTCCCGAGGGCTCGCTATAAAGTTATATCATGTGGAAGTTGTGGTCAGTAGTAAGTAATAATACAATTAAACATTGTCTATATATAAAATCATGTATATATACTGTATAGGGAACTAATAACTATAAATTAAAAGCACTGAACTATATAAAATTGAAATATTAACAAAGGTTAAGGCATAAGACGGTTCTTTTACTACATTGACTGAATTTATGTCTTTTAAAATTACCAAGTTAATATACTAAATTTAGGCCACTTAGTCACCAACGTCCAAAGATAGGAGAGTTCCCTTCTGCGTACCTCGACACGTGGTCGCCAATCACCAGCAGAACTATTATGTATCGCAGTTGCTAACAAAATTTGATTGAAATCTTGAAAAATGGCGGCTCTATGTCAGTTTTGGCAACTCTAATAAGCAAAAATGTTAGTGAGTTGATGACTGGAGCTGACAAAAGTGACATAGAGTGGCCATTTTTTAGATTTCAATCAACTTTTGTTAGCAACTGAGATACATAATAGCCCAGCAGGTACCAATCATGTAGGAGCAAGAATTCTAACAAGTTTCCCGTCTTGGTAGACGTCTCAGAACAGTGCCACCTCGCGGTCAATTGTAGAACTAAAATTGACAGCGAGTACGCCAATCACAAGCTTAATAGGTAGGCGAGATCGAGTATCGACTATAGATGACATTTATGTTGCCAACTCATGGTAGAGGTACAGTACTGTGTTAAGGTAGAGCCTTGGCACTATAGCCTATTTATATTAATGAATGAATGAGACTAAATATCTCGATTGGAAATAGGATGAAAAATAAAAAAAGGATGATGAGTGCATTGCACTTAACAAGCGTGACGCTTGCTACCATGCGAATGACTTCCCAGTCCGTCTCTAGCACTAAAGAAACGTATTTTTTTCACCATTTTAATGACCCTTGCTACTTACATGATCGATTGTCATTCACCGTCATTGATGACGATCAAGATACTCTTTTTCGTTTTTGGAGTGTGATTCAAAAACTGCTAGACCGCATTTGATGAAATTTAAATGAGACTACCTCAGAAGTATACTCTACCAAATAAAAAAATAAATTTGATAATCGGTCCATAAATGGGGGATAGATCCGCTTACATAGTCATTTTATCCACAAACATACAATCTACATATAACCTCCTCCTTTTTTTAAGTCGGTTAAAAAACTAAATTACAGGTGCAGCAAAGCGCGGCTATGCAGCCCTCGCTTCGTGGACTTAAGGCTTGTACCAACCTACGCTGGAGCGACTTCTCAGTCCAAAACTGCAAGACAGTTCGCGCAGGCAAGCGCATCTTCTACCCAGCCGTCTGGAGTTCCAACCAGGGACCAGTCAACGTGACTCTGATGATGTGTAAAGACCAGATGGCCTCCCAGATCGTCTGCCAACAGTCTGTGCAACCGCAGACCCTGAGTTTGAACGCCATTACTGAGTTCTGTGATCTCGTGCCTCTGCAGCAATTTGGGGAGGAGGGAGAGGATTTAGTTCAAGGTAATGCTTTTATACTACTTACTATACTATACCTACTTATATCATTTGATACATTCGTTAGTGATATCTTCTTTAATAGCTCCTCAAAATGACCTATTAGTTGTCATTTGGTCAGCCAGTGAGAGTCAGGTATATTAGTTCAGATATAGGAACGATATAATTAAAAATGTCGTATACTGGCTTGATTTTAATGCTTGACTCTAGTAACTTACCTATGTCATTTTGCCAATTAGGTCTATGAAAGGATTATAAAACATAATATATACTTCGCATTAGCTACGTACTGCATTGCTACAACTTGTTTTCATTCTATTATTTAATTAGTATAAGTAATGTTATAGTGTATGTATATTTATTATTATATATGTAATATTTACGTGTATTTATTTCTATAATGTTATATATAACTATATTTATATATGTTTAATATATATAATATATGTTGTAACTTAATTTTAAAAGTCTTTTATATTGTACTTGTTTTATGCACCACCGTTACTTGTATACATATTTCTTTCCGTGCATGGTTGTCTGGAAGAGATCGCTCTGAGCGATAAGACCGCCCATTGTGACACATTTTTTTTTTATTTGTTTGTTGTGTTTTATAATGTGGTGTTGCAATAAAGAGTTTATCTATCTATCTATCTATACTTATATTTCATTCAATGCATTAAAATAACCGTCACAAAACACTCAGCGACCACCCGCGACTTTGTTTGCTATATATTTTATTATGCTATAGTATGTCATATCATATATCATTATATCAAACATGATACATCATACTATGATGAAATAGGTACCTATATCAAGTTACTTACTTCAAGCAATAAATAGTAGATTAGTAGCCAAGGGCTGTAAGGCATCAATTGCAGCCCGAGATATTTAGGCGCCCTCGCTGCGCTCGTGCGCCTACAGTTCGAGGGTGCAATTGATGCTTACACCCGAGCTAACTACTCTGCTTTACATCCTGATTGTGAGGTAAGTAGAAAAAAAACGGCATTACAAAAATAAAATTGAAGACTATTATACTCATACGAAGACAATGCTGAATAGCGAAGCGACCTCTTTTGTCATTGGGCTGAATGCATGTAGTGCGTTCGAATAGGTCACTTCTGAGCGTTTTTAGCGAAAATAACGCTAAAAACGCTCACGAGGGCGTTCGAATTGGGAATCTGTGGGTGAAAATGTCGTTCATGCCTCTTTTTGTTCAGCGTTCGGAAAGCTAAAAAAGAGGTATTTTGCCACCAAAAAGTGCAAGTTTTGCCCCATGTCCGGAGCATGGTTGTTTGTGATCGTTATATGACAGCTATGTATTTGACAGCATAATCATGCGATTTTAGGTCTTATGGTCCGTTGAGTGTACGAATAGGGTGTGGGCAAAAGTGGCAAAAATAACGTTTTTGAGCTTTACGAACGCTATAACAAAAGAGGCATCAATGACAACGCCACCAATGCCCTCGTGAGCTAAACGAACGCACATAAGATGTATATTGCCAATGATGGTTAGATGTACTCAAACTTTTTGAAAGAATGAAGTGTTTTTTTTAATTATTTCCCGCCTTAGGGCTTTTCTAGCTACATTATTACCCTAGAGCGCTAATTGGTCACCTACAAGCCCCATTTGGGGGTAATAAGGACCTACTTACCGAATATGAGAGATGTAAAACATATTTATTATAGATTATGTCGAGGTTTTACTCTTGAACTAATCACAAAAGTCCTTGTTTGATTACATAATTAACGTCCATTTTAAATTATCATCAAATCCATATTCGCTTATATAAGTCAATGCTTATGTGCAAGGTAAATCAAACTACTAAAATTGGAGTAAACTAAGTACTGTTGATTAACATTAAGAATTGGGTTACACAAACTAGACTAAACGACAGCACCGTGCATGATAACTCTATTTATAGTTAATTAATCAACATTTATATGTAGCACAACATTTTATTGAACGTACACACGTAGGTACAAAAGTGTATGTCAATTTTACAGTCTGTGTAAGTAGTCAATATTTAAGGGCCATTTAGATGGAGAGAGTTTCTCGACTCGAAGATTCGATTATCGCAATAAACATACAGATGTTGCTTCGTGTAAACATTCACGGTTGTCGCCCAAGTGGAAGGGTGATAGATAGAAGTAATAGAGCTACTAAACTTTAACAAGTTCATGTTCAATCATATATTCATCATCATCAGCCAGTATCAGTCCACTGCTGGACATAGCCTCTCCTGATGCACGCCACTGAGCCCGATCTTTAGATTTTCTCATCCAGCTGCTACCAGCCACTTTGCGTATGTCGTTGCTCCACCTAGCCGGAGGACGTCCTACACTACGTTTGCCGAGTCGCGGTCTCCACTTAAGAACACGTCTACCCCAACGGTTATCGGTTCTTCGGCTAACATGACCAGCCCACTGCCACACAATCATACATTACCTATACCTATTGTATGTCTGTAAATAAGATGTAATAGATAATGATACGAAATAAGATGTAAATGTGAGCGCTGAGTTAGGGAACTGAGGTGGCATTTTAAAATCTGATGGTCAAGACACAAAAGTATACCTATGTGCCTACTTAAGTCGCGGTCCAATCCTAATTTTAAAACAATTTACGATGCTTTACGTAAGGTTGAGAATTGCTTACCAGAATGGACGATGTAATGCCAAAATTCAATTAAATACGTGATAATACTTTTTATATTTATTTCGTACAATCAAATGATTACATTTTATTGAAAAAGGATATCATTCCATAGTTCACTAGTAAATTTCATTGGGAATTAGAATATGATACATTCATTGAAATATATTTACCCATAATTGAATAAAAATGCTTTTTGCCCACGAAGCACGTAATAATAATTGCAAAATTTAGGGAATGTTGCCGATTTTTTTCTATCGAGCTCAATCGTGTAGTGGCTCCCATACTTCATAAGGACGTATATTAAATTTACATTTTGGAACTTCGGTTATTCGGTTTAAGCGTCGAAAAACTAAGTTTTCGCGAAGTCGAATCTTGAAATTTGGAACTCTATTCGCCTTAATAATGTTCTTATAAAAGCTTATAATTCTCTCAACAGAATGGTTTAAAATTAATGTCATAACGTCGCGTCGCGTAGGTAGTGTCTACTCCACAATGTGTTTTGGTATACAACTAGGCAATCTAAAGACGGTTCGAAGTGTTTAACTTACTTCCTTTTCTTTTCCAGCAACAATCGTGGTCCTGGCCCACGCCCAAGTGGACACCATCCATTCTTACGGTGAAAGCCTTCACTCGTCCGAAGGTCTAACAAAAGAACACCAGCTAGTCCAAACGGAACAGATCCACGAGGCCATCTTCATGATGCTCCAACTCATGAATGGGCTGAAGTGTCTCCAGGCTCGAGGAGTTGAGGAGACTTCAGAGGCGTTATCTTCGTTTATATCACTGAAGGAAGTTCATTCTGGAAGGGAACCTTCGACGGAAGATAGGCTGAATTCTTTGTCGGCGCCTAAGACTAACTGTTACGGACGACTGTGTATATTGCAAGGGTACGTTTTGATTTTTTACATCATTATCAGCGTCATCTTGGCCTTATGACATCCATCTACAGTTCTTACGTTACTAAAACAGTATATTCACTTCATTGATAAAATGGATTTCTGATTCCGGTGGATTGATTTCAGGCTTCCATCGTCGTCTTTACTTACTTAGCTACCTTATTAGAATCATATGAGTCAATACCGTTGAGAAGCCATTATGTTCGAAATACCTATCCTAACCAGCATGCCTTTACTTCATCCGAGGTGTATGAACACCCAC
This sequence comes from Selenia dentaria, assembly GCA_917880725.1. Lineage (NCBI taxonomy): Eukaryota > Metazoa > Arthropoda > Insecta > Lepidoptera > Geometridae > Selenia > Selenia dentaria. Next base: position 4,556,662 of record OU862893.1, on the reverse strand, counting down.
ATCAGTAGTCATGTTTATTGTCGCGTCACAATATAACTACTTCGTGTAGCCTATTGCCATTTTAGCCTTCGATTAGCTTTTAAGACACACGTAGCGTACAGGTAGTTAAGGCGTGCTTAGAACAGACTACTTAATTCTTAAGCCAGGAATTACACATATTTTTTTCTCATCGCTAAAAATGAAGGTCTGGATTTTTATCATACGTTTTATTTCATTAAAACGTATGCAAGTATTAATTAGTACTTAGATAATTTAACTAAACAGGAGAGTTTTAAACCAAAATGATCTATGAGCTTCAGAAAGTATTTCTAAGATTGAATTTCACATTTATCTATTTTGAGGGAGGAAGTGTCAATCCGGTCAGACGCATGCCGAAAATACACTTCTTGAACTCGTTTTTAACAAAAGGGACGTTTTAACTGTTTTAACTTCCTTTTCGTTTCGTAACCCAATTCGGGAACTTGAGAAATCTGTCTCAGATTACAAAGGTTTTTGACGGACGTTTGTGACTACGCTTTCTTTGTAAGAAGGGATAGGAAGGTTCTCCTACGTAAGCAGCCGTGCGATTCTCTAATGATTCGTCGACGAGCTCACCGATGTCAAATACTTTATGAGATATCGCCCTTGTACACAAGGTTGTTTTTCCAACGTTTCTTGTCATCTCTTCATTTGTTTCACGGATGTTGTCAAAGATGCAACGATGTTTGCTCTCTGAATATCGCACGGCTGGTGACTCTTGACATCACAGACCAATGACAGTGACATCAAAGAGCTTAAACGTTGTAAAATCATCATCTTTATCATCATCATAAGGTTGAAGACGTCCACTTCTCTATAAGATATTATTTATTTATGCTGTCGCAGCGACCCAAAAAGTGTCATGGTTCAAAAATGTATTATATTTAAATTTTAATAAATAAAATTTAAAAGTTAATAATTAATGAAATGTATATGTAAATTAATTAATTAAATTGAAATCTAATGGCGTACTTACACAATTCTAAATTTCTAATTACAGATTGAGCGACGAAGTCAACAGCAACAAAACAACAGACGACGAGCACAACTCTCTCTGCAAATGCGCCATAAAAGCCCTAGAAATTCTCCTTCCAGGAGACAAACTTACCCCCCTTCTTAAAGACATTCTGCAAGAAGAACGAGCCATATCCTTAAACCAAGCTAAATCTGTTCTTGAATTCATGTTGTGGGGTCCTTTAGATGTAGTTCAAGGGGTCCCAGTCGACGAGAGAGAGTTGAGTCTTCAAAGATGGTTGGACCTTGAAAGAGCCACGGTCATGCATGGTTTAGTGAGGACCCGGGTGCAGTTGAATGTCTTTGAACAGCTGCATCTTATGTTTTTGGTAAGGTCAACTGCTAAAGCGATGTGTGACGCGTCGGTATTGCTGGAAAAGGCCAGCGTGTATTGATACAATAAGCTTTACTTGGATAAGTCTTGATTCGTACGTGATTATCATTTCATGATTCAGTTTACAAGTTAGAAATAGATTGCCTGATTATCAAGTGGGCTGGAGATTTCCTGACCAAGTATTACGTAAGTAATTCACTGGTACAATTTTAAGAATCTAAATCAAGAATAACTTTTAGTTATCTGCTTAGAAACATCAGAATGTTTAAAGTTTATGTTTGAGTTTTTTCGAAGTTATACCATTATTACTGCAAAATGTTTGACGGATTACCTTAAAGTCGGGGATTTGGTCACGCCATTTATTCTTTAAGTACATCTTGTGTACATTTTAAAGGTACTTATCATATTTGTGTAGCTGTTCAAGACATTGAATATCACGAGCGTACGGAGAAGGACCATAATTATAAGCCTTAGATTAAAAAGGCACCTGAAGACTTATAAATTATATTATTTAATTAAAACACTATACTTCCCTACAAAATCGTCTTCAATTCTTTGTAAACCAACATAATCTTAGGTGCCAAAAGGACTGAAGGTTATATACTCATTATGTTAGCCGGTGCCTTATATAATAATTACATTGTAATATACTTAAGATACTGTACATTATACTTGTAATTTATGCTTTACATAGAGAGGTGAGTTCAAATAATAATTATTCTCTTTTGTAAGAATATTATCGAATATACCTAATTATTACTTGATTTTCTTGTTTTATTCGGTCCTTGATATTTATGGATTTTACAACTCAAGATATGTTGTATCATCTAACGTCCACTTGACTTCCCTAACAATGATCCCCTGCCCTGGGGATTCATTTGGATGTTTTGTCTCAACGGCTCAAAAGGTAATTGTCCAACTATGAATAGTTGAGCAGTGGCTAATACCAGCTGATCAACTACCTTCTTCTCTACTGCTCAACTAGATTGCTCAACTGCTACTTCTTTCCGTCATAATTGGATTAGTGAACGCACTCTAAACTAGTAGGAACCTAGTAGATATACTACGCGGATTAAAATCAAAGATAAAAATAATTTCTAATACTTTATTGTCGCTTGCTTTACAATAATGCTTGTATGCACGCAGATTTTTAACATATCTCCCTTCATAGGTCAACTCGCCACATAACTATGCAGTTTCTATTGTGTAGGTTTGACCTAGGATTATTGATCACCATTATCGACAACGAACGTGAAAACAACATTAATATCCCATCTTGTTTTACATTAGATAATAAAGGTCGTAGCACAAACAATTTGCGAAAAAGTATTCTTATCAAAAGCGTTAACACGTCACGCTTCGGCGTACAAACTATAAGTTATCTGTGACACAGTGGCCCTAGATACATGACAGTTATTATTGTTTTACGTGAACGGCACGTTACGTTACACTTACGCAGTTATTCGTGCTAAACCCACAGAAGCAAAACGTTTCGACGCAAAGGAATAAGAACAGTCTTCCATAGCATTTAATATAAACACAGACGCTTTATTATAAAACGTGAACTAAAGCTAGTCCCGAATTTAAACCTAGGTTTAAGGGGATTTCTCATACAATTTGCTTAAACCATGGTTAGGAGTATATAATCTATTTTTCGCACCTTAAGCTGGCTTAGTTTGCAGTGGATGCACATGTATGAAAAACTGGCTCAACTATGTGAGCTAAGCTAAACTAACTTAGTTTAAGTGGCGGTGGACGATTTGCTTTAAACTCGGGATTATCATAACTTAGTCCACGTTTTATAATAACGGAATGAGTTTATAAATGAGTAATAAAAACTGAATCAATACTTAGATACCTGTTATTTGTGTGTCAGTGAACGGTAGACCTTATACACATTTCATCCAAGCATAGGAACCAATAAATTGCAAAATAACAAATAACGCATCAGAAATAACAATACTTATAAATATTTTTGAGCTTAAATCGTCTTCAAGCATATAAGTTCATAAAATAAACGCAAACATATAAAAACAATAAAGCGATAGTACCAGAAACAAGATTAGTACAAAACAATATAATAAATGTAAAATAAAAAAATATAAAGCTACTACTTTTCACTTAAGCTTATTTGGTACAAGCGGTCTTGTTTTACCAAACCAAAATAGACCAGAAACCCAACCAGAATGTTGAAGTTTCTGGTCCATTTAGAACCAGAAATCTTTAACATGCACTTTGAACTCAGCCTGTCTCGTATATAACTACGTGTACATATTATTAATTATTGCATTTACCATATGGAAGGCCTATTGTGCAAAAAAGTGTCTTGATTGGTACCACTGCAGTGATATTCTAGCCCACAGCAGTAATAAGCAATCACTACAAGTTTGAAAGGCCCTGAAGGAGAGGAAATTAAGCTACATATATGAAGAGACTACAAAACAATCGCAGCGATCGACACTTCAGATCACTTCGTCAAAAAACTAAACTAGCTAGCTAAAATTTTATTGTTGTAGTCTTTATTCTGTTAACACTAAAATCCGAATTCATGTAACACTCACTGCCGTATTTATAAACAAGTAAAAGTAATTACTTCGGGAAAAGTAATTACTTAAGCAACGATTTTAATGCCATTGATTAGAATTTGCCTGAAGTTAGAACTATCAAAGGGTAGAATTCTTAGCCGAGTAATAGTCACCATTTCCATTACTTAAGCAATGAGGACACGTCAGGTTTTCTTTCTTATTGCAAAACTGAAGTTGTATAAAAATTATGTTCGCACTGATGACTTATGGCACTGAAACGTGGTCTCTTACTATGGGCCTCATAAATAAGCTCAAAGTCGCACAACGAGCTATGGAGGAGGCTATGCTCGGGGTTTCTCTACGTGATCGAATAAGAAATGAGGAGATCCCTAGAAGAACGAAAGTCACCGACATAGCCCAGAAGATTAGCCAGTTAAAGTGTCAGTGGGCAGGGCACATAGCACGCAGAACAGATGGCCGATAGGGCCGGAAGGTTCTGGAATGGAGATCACGGACCGGCAAGCGCAGCGTAGGTCGTCCACCGACACGGTGGACAGACGACCTGATAAAGGTCGCAGGACGACGTTGGATGCAGGCGGCTTCCAACCGGTCCTTTTGGAAAATTATAGGGGAGGCACATGTTCGGCTATATGATGATGATGATGATGATGATGATGACGTTCGCACACAAGTCTGAATTGTGAAGGATCTATTATGCTATAAAAACATAAATCCCATGACAACGACATAATACAAGTGTAAAAAAATACGTTGTCCAATGTTGATAGGGTTATGTCGTGCATTTACTTTAGTAAGTAACGTTCATTGCTCGACTATAGAATAAGATTTATGTTGAAGTATTCTATCGTCAAGTGCTTACTTCATTGAGAAATTACTTAGCAACAAGAAATAACTTGTTTATAAATACGGCTGTGTTAGAATTACATTTCTAAAAATATGATTATTCTTTTCAATTTAGGATATTTTTAGGTTAGTTTAGCGCGCACCAAGTTACGTGACGACTAATCTGTCCAAATTATACCCAAAATTGAAGAGAAATGTCTTATTTTAGTGGTGTCATTCGGAAGTGTTGTACAAATTTGGATTTTAGCCTAAACAGAATAAGAACAGTTATAATTTAGAGACTTTTAGTTTAGAGAATGCTTACAAAATCGACACCATGGCCTCAGTGTGACAAGCTCACTTGAGCTTAACCCCTCACCAGTCGATATAACAATGAAATTTCTATTATGTCTGGGTCGTTCGACTGATGAAGTATTAAGCGTAATTTGGGTGCCATTTGACATTGCAACTGCCGTGCGATTCTCTAAGAGCAAACATCGTTGCATCTTTGACAACATCCGTGAAACAAATGACGGAATTGCAAAACACGTTGGAAAAACAACCTTGTGTACAAGAGCGATATCTCAAAGTATTTGTCATCGGTGAGCTCGTCGACGAGCACATCGACGAATCATTAGAGAATCGCACGGCTGGCTATAAGTAATATGTAATTCTAAACTTAACCCTTTGCGTTCCAGAGATGTAAATTTACGTGAGTTTCATTCATAAATCTTTTGTTTTAATTATCACGGTATATGAAGGGTTAAACACACACGACTTGCCTGCTCCATCACTAGATAGCTTAAATAAAATAAAATAAAAATTAAGGAATAAAAAAATATACATTTAAGCCTTTTGTTAATTAAAGCAAATGAATAATACAAGATATTTAGGAGGAAATATCTGGGACCACTGATATATAGTATGCCTTTAGAGTCTTTGTCCATACAAACTTATTCCTTCTTATTTTGGCATTTTCTCTGTGAATAAGTGCCAATATTTTTTTCTTCTGACCTATTCGAAAAGCAACGATTGGCTTTAGAGAAGTAAAATTTGATTTTTATAAACTCCCATGGGGGATGGGAGTTTTTGTTTTTTTCCCTTCCGATTGGTCCATTGAAATCTAGAAAGCTAGAAACCCCCGTTTGCAGCAAAGCTCTGCGGGCCTTCTTTTTCATTCGGCCTCTTCATAAAAGTAAGTTATTCGTCTCTCTCTAACTAAAACCCTTTAACATAATATTCAAAATGTAACCAATATAACCATTAAATGAACTATGTGAATATTTTTCATAATTACTTGTTTTATATGCCCAAAAATTTCATAATTACTTGTTTTATATGCCCAACCTTCACCCGCGTGTGATGGATGATGCTTATGAAAAGTATCCTATGTGTTAAACCAGCCTCACCTACCTCCATACCAACTTTCATCAAAATTTGCCGCTTTGAGCGTGAAAGAGCCACAAACATTCATAACTTTCACATTTATATTAGTGGGATATATACCGTCAAGTCCATTTTTGTACATTATAGTTTCGAGAGGTAGATCTATTTTTTTACTAGGGGCAAAGATGTCTTGTGTTCGGGCGGCGTATATTGATTTCTTCGCTACGCTCAGGATTCTACTTCAGAAGCATATGCTTCGCTTTGAATTCAAAATAACGCCCTTACCACACAATATTGCTTTGCCCCCACTAACAAAAAAATGACCGAGTGAGCGAAGCAAGCAATGTCTCTGCAACGATTCGACAAATTTGCCCTGCTTTCCGATTGAAGTCAAAATTTGTTTGGCGCTGAGATTGTCATTCCAAATCAACGAAATCCCGACAACGTAGACCAAGTGATGTCATGGATTACGTCACCGAGAACTCAAGTCAACGACTACGCTACAAAATGAAATCACCGTGAGAAATCAAAAATGACAATTCGTTGATGTGTTAACACACGGGACTCTTCTTTGTTCCGGCAAAACAGAAAATTGTACATTTGGCCTATTTTTCATGGTTTATAATATTGCTTTCACAACGACTCTGTAACATCATGTTAGAAGCGTATATCGAATGACTGCAATGACAGACATGCCGTGAGCAACGTGAGAGTGATTTAAACCCATTCCGAATTGCTAACAGAGCGCACCTGTCAAAAGCGCGACATTGAATCGGAATAAAGAACTAATATCGCTAAAATCCGGTTTGACTTCAATCGGAAATCAGGGTTGGTTTAATACGTCCGGATGTTTGTACTCACGTACAGGTCGTATTGTTCAACTGATCTTAACCAAATTTACTTTACAGTTTCACCTATTCCGTAGAATTTTTAGATCGTACTCGTATTTATGTTTGTAACGAAGAAACTAAAAAAAATACTAAACCAATTTAAAAAATCTTTCACCATTAGAATGCTGCGTTATCCCTGAGTAACACGCATAATAACATAACATAACATTTTCTGTCATCATCATCATCATCATCATCCATCACCACGAGGGTGAAAGCGTTTTGAAAGCGGGTAAAATGTATGTGACATAGATACTGATCACGGGCTTGTCCCTCAGCTAGTTTTTATTGATAACGTACTTCATATATAAGATCTGACCCTTCGAACTCCGAATTAGTACTAGTGTCAAGATCCAGAGAGGAAATCGAGGAATAGCTTTGTATGGAGATCACCTACTAACTAATCTGTGATCCCAAATATATCAACTTCCGGCTGGCGTCTTACTAATTATACAATTAACACTAAACGATCTGAAAAATACTAACAATGACAAAAGATGGCGAGAAAGCCCCCAACAATAGTCATGGTTGTCTGAAAGAGATTGCTCTGAGCGATAAAACCGCCCATTGTGACACTTAATTTAATAAAATTCACATTTTCGGACGGGAGTCGAACCCAGGTCTTCTGACTATCCGTGTCAGACGCCATGACCATCTAGACCACTGAGGTTCGAGGTCCGAGCATCGAATTTTAACTATCTATCTAATTTACCGTCTTGGCATTCATGGCATTTGACACGGATAGTCAGAAGACGCGGGTTCGAATCCCGTCCGATGATGTAAATTTTTCTGTACACGAAATGGCTAAGCACTTTTTTGCACGTACACAAGGTGTACGCGCGACACGCGACGGGTTAACCGTCGCCTCGTCGTATGGTTAAAATACAACGGTTAAATACAGATTTCTTTCGGTTGGATAATGCCTTAAAATTGTCCAATATGTCACTCCGTCCCTATACGACGGTTAAAATTAAATAGTGAGTTAAAATTCGATGCTCGGACCTCGAGCCTCGATGGCCTAGTGGTCGTGGCGTCTGACACGGGTTGTCGGAAAACGCGGGTTCGAATCCCGTCCGAGGATGGATTTTTTTCTTTCTAAAATTGCAATGTTTGGTATCGCTAAGCAGGCGTTAGTGCTTTAATAATCATGCTATAATAAGGATACCAAATTTTTACCAACAAGCTTACTTTGCAAAACTACAGTTCAGTGGGTTTCTCAGTCGACGTCTCAGATTTTTCGATTCGAGATTTTTTTAATTCGTTTCTTTAAAAAATGTACGATGACTATTCTTCTAATTATTGTGTTAATATATGTATTTAGTAAGACGCCATTTTTAAAACATAAGCGTCATGATTAATTACAGTTTCAATACTGGCATACACAAATAAAATGATGATTACATTTGTTTATAACTTATAAAATAAAATAAAAAGCAGAGTTTTAAGAACAATGTTAAACGGAATGTGAGTACATTTAAAAAGTTAAAAAATACTACATGCCAATAATACCTCAACAGATACAATGATAAAAGAAAACGATTTCAAAAACAATTATTTCAACAACACTAAAAGAAAAACACAAAAAATCACAGCTTATTAAATACAATCATATATAAATAAATACTTTCAATTGACAATAAATTCGAGATGTTAATATAGTATAGTTTTTTTTTTCATATCGCCTAATATAGTTAACACTTTTCTACTTACAAAAAATAACATGTGAATTCGGTCAGTTTATTTACTAATATTCTGGTTCACCATCTACTGTTTACCACTACTAAGATAACCCACTATTATTGATTAAATATCGACAACACCCACAAATATACAGGGTGTTTGGTAGAGGGACCGACAAACCAAATGAGCGTGTTCGGGGGACCACTTGGAGAATACAAGTTGGCCAAAAAAAATCCCCGACCCCACAATATGTTTAACTTTTTTTTTGTGATTTTTCCCTTTTTCTCCGAAATTGTACCTATTTACCACCATAACATTTGTAAAATTTGTAAAAACTAAAAACATCCGGTCTAAAACATACTTAACAAATGTTATGGTGGTAAATAGGTACAATATTGGAGAAAACGAGAAAATTCACAAAAAAAAGTTAAAAAAAATTAGGGTGCCGGAGATTTTTTTTGGCCAACTTGTATTCTCCAAGTGGGCCCCCGAACACGCTCATTTGGTTTGTCGGTCCCTCTACCAAACACCCTGTATATAACACTGTTCACCGCGTAAAGCTTCTATAGCGACCTCTCTTTTACACAGAGTGAAAGAGATAGATAACAGCGGTTTGTATATATCGCTAACTAGTAAGACTGAGATAACAATCAATTGAAAGCCACTAACTAAAAGACTAGAAGCTTCTATAGTGACCTCTCTTTTACACGTTGAGTGAAAGAGATAGATAACAGCGGTTTGTATATATCGCTAACTAGTAAGACTGAGATAACAATCAATTGAAAGCCACTAACTAAAAGACTAGAAGCTTCTATAGTGACCTCTCTTTTACACGTTGAGTGAAAGAGATAGATAACAGCGGTTTGTATATATCGCTAACTAGTAAGACTGAGATAACAATCAATTGAATGCCACTAACTAAAAGACTAGAAGCTTCTATAGCGACCTCTCTTTTACACGTTGAGTGAAAGAGATAGATAACAGCGGTTTGTATATATCGCTAACTAGTAAGACTGAGATAACAATAAATTGAATGCCACTAACTAAACCCTAGAAGCTTCTATAGCGACCTCTCTTTTACACGTTGAGTGAAAGAGATAGATAACTGCCGTTTGGTATATCGCTAACTAGTAAGACTGAGATAACAATCAATTCAACGCCACTAACTAAAAGGCCAACCCCCAGTTTCCAGAACATTTGTCAAAGCCTTGACTAGTTGACCAACTAAATACTAAACGCTCAGTGACCAATAGTATTCTATGACGCGATATGTAACCAATCATCGGTCAGTATTCCGTCTGTTAGCTGATCAAAGTTTGACAGATGTTCCAGAAACTGGAGGTAATGCTGGGTTTCTGAGGAACTTTAAACTTTAGTTTATATATTCGTTAATGATATTAGTTCATAAGTTATCTAGAAGTTAAAGTTGACTTAAATTGCCAATTAGGGCCATATATTTAAGATATTTGACGTCATAACTGACACCATTCAGTCGTATTGTGTTTGTTCGGAATATTATTGTTAACATATAAAAGTATTTTATTTCAAGCTCTTCTCGTTACACGAAATATTTGTTTCGTAATAAAAATAAAACAAACGTATTTCTAATGAGTTTTCTAGCTCATATTTCTAAAAGCTCCATCTAGTAGTAGCTTATTAAACTACTTAGCAGACTGATAACGCCCTTTCATAAATGTATTCAGAAACGAACGAATATATAAACCTACAGTGAACCTACCTACCTATGATGAATCAATACCTAATGAGTAGTTAGATAACCTCAGAGACAGGCCATAAAGCGTTAAAATAGGCGCCACTAGATAGAAAGAGCGAGATAGCGTGAAAGTGGACGTCTACTAGTTAACAAGTTGGAGTGAGATAGAACGAACGAGTCCATTTACAATTAATATTGTATTTTGTCGATTGTCCTGAAAGATCCGTGGCTATTGTAGAACTTGATGCAAATGTTTACAGCCCTTTGTTGAAGTACACGTATTGCGGTGGCTTTCCGTTCGTGTTTTTAAGTATTTCTTCGTAATTTTCCTTCTCGTACCGTTTGATTGTGTCTATTGATAGCTTGCTGGAAAATATAATATTAATATGAAACTATAATTAAATACAATCGTTTACTTACTACCCTAATCGTATAAAAGACCATCACGTAATGAGACGGTATAATCGCCGCGACGCCATTACTGTTGATATCGGTGTTCCTCTGAATTTCGACAAGTTCAATACTTCGACAGTCGCTTACTTTGAAAAAAGATTCGACAAGTCATTGCTTCGACAGAACATATATTAGCCAAGAATAACTCCCACAGAAAGTAGCGGAGTATCTAGTCAGAGCAAAGTCACGATAGGTGACGTTAGGTTGAATGGTGAGCACACAACGCGCGAGCCGAGCGAGCGCAGCGAGCGTGTCGCGGCAGCGGAAGGCGAAGCGCCAAAATTAGGCTAACTTCCACCTCGATAAGGATATAACGCAGCACTTTTGAGACAAATTTCTTGTCGAATGTATGACCTTTCGAAGCAATGACTTGTCGAACTATGATTTTTCGAAGTAAGCGACTTGTCGAAATATTAAACTTGTAGAAATCCAGAGGTACACCCGTAGATATCATACTCATACTTTTAGTGATACCTGCATTTGTTAATTAAGCTCGTTACAAAAATAATTATTGTTGTTGTTTAGTATATAATTGTCGTAAGTGATTTGCAATCTTGAGAGAAAATAACAGATCTTAAACCGTAATATTACGTAATAACGTAATTTTCATGTGTATCCTTCAACAGAACCATTTAAAAAAAGTTTTCGTATCGTAAGCGGTCAACGCGTCACGGTTCGCTGTACAAACTGTGAGTTATCTGTGTCACCGTTGCACTAGATACATGACAGTTTGTACAGTTTCACGTGAACGATACGGTTACGATACACTTACGCAGTTATTCGTGCTAGGCCCACAGAAGCGGTTTCTCAGCCAGTAAATAACAATAACAATGACAAAAACGGAATCACATCGAAATTACGTGCGTGTTCACAGAGCATAATATGAGTTGAATATCTATAATAATAATAATAACTTTATTCCAAAAAAGTTACATGAGTACCTTACATATAAATTAACATCTGAATAGCTTCTAATGCTAACTAGGTAAAACTCAATAGGTTATCAGTGTACTGGTGGCCTTGCACTAGGAGAATCCTGTTTCGCAAGGACCACTTAAGTCACGTTTGCTGAGTGTAGGTTATACGGTACGGTAGGTTTTCTAATAACTTTTATACAATTATATTTCAAAGAAAACTTAGGTGCATATAGTTATTTTAAAAAGAGCAGTTAGAGCGATTGTATCAAAAGAGTGACTGTATGAGGGAGTTTGAGTGTGCTGAAAAGTGTGTATGTATGAGAGCGTTACTTGCCGTGTGTGGGTGTGTACGGGTGCACGTGTCAATGGGAGAGCTACAATGTGAGAGTGAGGATGTGATTATGTACATATTATAAATAGAATGAGGACGTTTTGTATAAGGGTTATGCAATAGTTTTAAGGATGTCTTCTGTTTCCGAATAAGTGAGTGATTGCAAGTATTTTGTTGTTATTGTTTTGGTATCTCTTACTGTTTTTTAAGTATTTTTTAAGTATTCTATTGTAAATAAACGGGTGATTAAAATCGGGTAAACGTTTGGCAAAAGTTGTTTTAACTTTAGGCACAAAGACAGCACGAGGACATCTTTGTCTCCGTGGGGCGTTGGTGATTTTTGGGTGACATATAATTTTACGTTGCATTTTTAGGATAACCTTCTGAATATATAACTGGCGAACGTTTAAAACTTTTGCTTCTTCGTAGAGTTTGCTGGTAGGATACCGGTAGGGCCGTTTTAACATTACTTTGAGTACTGAACGCTGAGCCCTTTCCAGGCTGACCATAAGTGTGACTCCTGCTGCACCCCATGAGGTCAAGCAGTAACATAGGATGGATTCGCATAAGGCGACATACACAAGATGGAGAACTGTTTTGTTTGCAGAATTACGAAGGGCTCTCATTATGTGTATCAGTTTGCGTACTCGTTTTGACAAAACAGCAATGTGTTCTTTAAAAGAGAGCTGCTCATCGATTACCACCCCTAAGTATTTAATTGATGATGCACGACTGATCTTTCCACAGGCGTATGATGTGGCTATGGAACAGGAAGAGTGAATCCTGATGTCAGGTAATTGAGAATTTGGTTCAGAAGCCCGCGTTTTGTGAAAGCACAGGTATTTAGTTTTCGACAAGTTTAATGTCAGGAGATTATTTTCTAGCCACTGTATAATATTTGTCATGCCCGCTTCCGCCTTTTTCATAACTGAGTCCCATGTATCGTCGTGGAAGAGAGCTACTGTATCGTCGGCATAACAGATTAAGTCAGCATCCAAAGAGATGGTAGAAAATATGTCATTCATGTATAGGATGAAAAATGTGGGCCCAAGCACGCTGCCTTGGGGTACACCATAATAAATGGGTAGCACATCGCTCTTATGGTTACATATTTTCACGCATTGGCTTCTTTCGCTTAGGTAGCTCTGAAACCATTTCAGCGGCAGCCCTCTGACTCCGTACGATTCGAGTTTTTTTATAAGTATCGCCACCGAAATGGTGTCAAAGGCCTTGGCCAGATCGAGAAATACTCCCACCGATTTTCGGCCTTTATCAAGGCTGCGCGCCAATTTTCTAGTGAGAAGTTCCACTGCGTCTTCAGTCGATTTACCGCGGCTAAAGCCAAACTGATTATCCGAGATAAGGTTGAATGTTTTTAAGTAAGCTACGAGGCGACTGTTTACTATTTTTTCTAGTAGTTTGGAGAAAGTAGCTAAAAGTGATATTGGTCTATAACTTTCCGGAAGGGTTTTCTGGCCGTTTTTAAAGATTGGAACCACTTGTGCAAGTTTCCATTGATGGGGAAAAACACCCGTTGATAGACTGGCATTAAAAATATGAGTGAGAGGGCTCAAAATGTTTTGCTTAACTACTTTGATCAAAGCTGGCATAATCCCATCCATACCCGGTGCGCTATTCGTTTTCAGTTTTTCAATGAATTTACTAACTTCAAATTCATCCGTCGGATGCATGAAAAATGACTGAGAGGACGACAACTGTTTGATATTTAATTCTGAAACAAGTTTCGTTTCGGATGTATTAAGTGATTTCAAACATGCATCAGCAAGTTGAGAACCGACATTTGCAAAATACTCGTTACAGTGATTTGTAGAGTCGTGAATACTAGATTTGCTTTTAAGTAACTCAGTGGCTGTTGATTGATTGTTTGTACTAGCGGTGATGGTTTTAATGGACTTCCATAGTTTTTTAGGGTCGCGTTGATTAGATTCTAACTCTCGAGATTCGTATTCGTGTTTCAGTCTATGAAGTAGATCATTAAAGAAATTTCTATAACGGAGATAAACTTTTTTACGCGTAGCGTCATCAGGGTGTTTTCGTAAGTCTAAGTGAAGCATATCACGATGTTTCATGCATCGTAAAAGGCCCGGAGTGATCCATGGCTTTTTAACAAATTGGGATCGAGGAATACGCTCTTCTGTAGTGTATTTTAGGATAGCAGGAATAAGTATGTTATGAAATGCTTCTAGGGCTGTATTAACATCTGTAGCTTTATATACAGTGGACCAGTCAGTTTGATCTAATTCATGAGCTACGGCCATATAGTTAGTTTTAGTTCTGAATCTGCTTTGCTGTTTGTTATTCATCTGAGCTGATAGACACAATCCCAGAAAGGCCATATCATGATCAGTTACGTCAGTCTTACAGATGACGCCGATTGACTTTTGCGATTTAGCTTTTAAAAATATATGATCTAGACAGGAATCGAACCTCGTGGCCTTAGTTATTGCAGGTTGTAGTCCATGTTCAGCCATTGTGCAAAGATATTCATTGGTTCTGCTATCTAATGGGCTTAGAATATTAATGTTAATGTCCCCAGCAACTATAACTGGAATATCACCTTTCAGTAGTTCAAGTGTATTAATGAGTGACATGAGAAAACTATTAGTACATGCAAAGGACGGAGAGCGGTATATTTCAAGGATTGAAACTGTTTAGGTATGTCAACTCTCAGGCATTCAGCTTCCTCGAACTTTGGTTCGGTTACTGTGGCGTTCCATTTATTTTTAACATTCGTCACTATTCCTCCAGCCTTGTTAATATTGTTTTTAGTATAGTAATGATTATACCCAGGAATTTGTCCTATTATTGGATCGTTAGCTAGCCAGCATTCTGTTAGGACTACTACGTCGATAGCTAAGTTCAGACGCTGGAATGCAACGAGAAAAGAGTTAAAGTTTTGCTGTATGCTTCTTATGTTGAATGTAAGTAGTTTAAAGTTGTAATCTGAAGTAATTACTTCTTTGCAGTTTTCCAGTAAATCACAGGTCCGGCAATCTATATTAAAGATATTATCAATCTCGTTTACAGTATTTGCATCAATATTAGCCATCAATATAATTTAAGTACTGATTTTTATTAATGGATAAGTGATTGTCGAACCTGCGACCTGGAATGTCAGATACATAAAATGCTGCAAATGGTATGATAAATACATTTTTCCTGGGAGAGTGGAGGATTAGGTATTTGAATGGCAATGATGTTGGATGATTTTCTAATGTAGTGATATTTTTATCTGTTTGAAACTTGTGTATCTCTGTCTGATGCTGTGAATGTGTTTTGTGTGTGAGGTTTTCATATGTAGTATTGTCAAATGTGTCGGTGCTCTCTATTACAATTTTTGGGTAAATATTAAAGAAAAAATAATAAAAGCAGAAGTGGAGTATTAACATTTGTGGTAGAGAAGGTAAAGCTACGAAATAACAGTTTACTCGCGTTTTTTTATATCTCCTATCTATCTATCCGTGGTGTTATTACTTAATAACACCACGGATAGATATGTGTTGCTAACAAATGTTGATTGAAATTTAAAAAAAAATGGCAACTCTATGTCACTTTTGACAACTCCAGTAAGCAAAAATGTTAGTAAGTTAATGACTGGAGCTGACAAAAGTGACGTAGAGCGGCCATTTTTGTTTTAAATTTCAATCAACATTTGTTAGCAACTGAGATACATAATACCCCAGCCGATCTCGTGGTCAATTTATCAATAGGGGCGCATTATTCTTGTGTCCAGAACTCCAAACACACCATAAGGTTATGGTGTGTTTGGAGTTCTGAACACAAGAATATAATAGGTACAGAAAAAGTTAAATTATGGTTTTTTTTTCGAACGGACTAATGCTGTTCCCCTCTACCGGCATTTACAGCGTCACCGGACGGGTGGCGAGCGCAGATGGCACTCAGCCAACTCAGACTTGCTCAAGGGCACCACTAAGGTACGGACCTCGGCTTGGGCCGTCGCCAAGAGAGAGGGGTGACTGAGAGAGTAAATTATGGAACTAAGGGCATTACTTATATACAACCCGGTCAGAATATCTGTGCACCTCGCTGGAATGCGGCGCCTCTCCCGCTTCCCCTGTCACCTCTCCGCGCACTCCCCGGTGCGACAGTACGGTTAGCATCTTCGTTGCCGATACATGTCCCGATAATGTTGATATTTTCGCTTTGTTGTTGTTTTGTTTTTTAATATTTATTGTTAAGTTTAGACTGTTTACTGTTAAGTTTGGACTGGTTTGGTTGTTATTAAAATTGAGCTGTTAAACTGAAGTCAAGCCAAGAAGTTGTGCGTCTGCCACCTTATCATTGTGACCTAAACCCTATCGAATATATATGGAACTTGGTAAAGCAAAGGGTGGCAGATAAAAACATTGACCAATCGGAAAAAAAAATAGAACAACTTACAAAAGATGCGATTAAGTCAATTCAAGAAAAAAGAAGTGAATCACGTGGAGAGACTACAGCGAGAACACTGGGAAAAGGATCATCTAGCAGATGACAACATCACACAACTTTTAATATCACTAGGGGAAGACAGTTCGGAGAGTTCAGAAAGTGAGAGTGAGGAAGATACAATGTCAGGCATAGAGTCAATAATTTATAGTGACTGAGCTTAATAATAAATGTTTTTGTAATCAAAATTATTGTTTTTTAATAACAAACCCTTCATCAATAATAAATTGATTTGAAAAGGTTAGTAATTTTTTTTTTACTTCCACATTTCTCGAAAAAACTTTTTTTCACACCGTACCCAGACCGCCGATATGACGTCACGAGGTCAGGTGCACAGATATTGTGACCGGGTTGTACGCTGTTTAACTTTAAATGATGTTATTGATAGTGAACTCAACACAATTGTTCTGTGCTTTACTAAATAACATTATTTAAATTTAAGCAGCGTTTATAAGTAAGGCCGTAAATTTACAAACTTTTTTCATACGGTTATAAGTTTTATTTTTTACAGCACTTATACGCAAAGCGCAAAGTGCTCAAAAAAACAGTTTATGAAAGTTATACCATCATCATCATCATCTGCCAGTATCAGTCCACTGCTGGACATATGCCTCTCCTAATGCACGCCACTGAGCCCGATCTTCGGCTTTTCTCATCCAGTTCATACAATTGATTAATTCATCAAATTATAACGTGCATAGCCAAAGACGATAAAAAAGCAGGTATTAATTAAAAGGGCGTAGATGTTTTTTATCTTTTCCATTTTAATAAATTATACTATTGTACATAAAACTGTAAAAATTTAAAGAAATTTCTTAAAATTGAGAATTTTCAATATATTGTACATCAATATTTGCCCGTGGATTCGTCCGCGTAGAATAACGATTCCGATATCCTCCGAGAATTACCGGTGGTTTTGAGACAATTATCGAACCTTTTTGTTAATCCAGAACATATGTCTATAATTTATAATCTGCAAACAAAAACTTCAATCTACACAGAGCCATTTGAGCCTCAAGATACCTAAACGGGCTTCTGATTTGTTATGTTTAGTTATTTTAACCAATTCTTAGATGTGACCTAGCAGTCATGGCGTGGCATTACATAGTTCGTCAGTAATTTTTAAACGTTTGCGAACTAACAAAAAATATTATTCAAAAGTTGTGGGTTCGATTCCTTTTCGAGTATGTTGTTACCCTCTCTAAATTTTTAAAGTTTGGTTTCACCAAGCAGTGCTTTGAAAAACATATATTAAAAATACGATTATGAATTAAGTTATCAGAAAAGTATTGAAAAATAACATACCATCTTTGTGGGAATATCGCACAGGCAGTAGGCACCATGAATGTTAAACTGGAAATAAAGAAAATGAATAATATTAATTTAAATTACTATCCGTATTTTGCTCCGAAATAAGATCTAAAGTCGAACCAATTCTAGTTAGAGATAATTTTACATATTTTATGCTTGAAAGTGCAATAATTTTTTTTGTTTTAGCATGTCTAAAAAGTGCTCCAGCTGTGTCTTTTCAGTTTGGTGTTGAGCATGTATTTTATGGTGATGGGTTGGCCACTAACCTATCCATCAATCAGCACTGGGCCCGCGTGGTGGATTATGAACGCTGTCTGAACTGATGAAAAGTCAGACTCTAAGGTAGTATATTTTGGTAATAGACTGTAATTTAAACTATTATTATTAACCGGCAAAACACTCAAGTTAAGGATCGAATACGTCTCGCCGGGTTTCGAGCATGTCCGATGCTCATCTTTAGGGCGAGCGCGCAGCGGCGTCTGCGAGCTCCCGGCGGGTACCCCGGGTCCACGTATTCGTTCACTCATTATGTGAGTGTTTTGCCGCGTAATAATAAAGAAATAAAATAGTTTAATATGTGTCAAACTCGCGAAAATTTCAAAACAAAAATAGACTGTAATTTTTTTTTAACCCGTTGACTCGCGATTCGCCATATTTGGCCAATAATACAATATAATACGATTTCGGAGAGATCAACCTACTTTTCCAGGAACTGCAACGTGTGTGGTTAATATGAGTTGTTTGGATGGTTTATGTATTAAGTTCATATCAATAGCCTCGCCATTTTACCCATTTTTATAATAAACTAGCGGCTGCGCGCGACTTCGTTCGCGTATCATGCTCGGTCTTCGGCCTTGCCATAACCTCCCATTTTTTCTTGGTTTATCTTTCATAAAAACCTTCTCCTGACAATAATTAACACAACAAAAAAAGAATTAGCGAAATTAGTAAAGCCGTTCACAAGTTAAAGCGTGACCAGAAAATAAGGGTTCATTTTTATATATTAGATAGATATGTAGATATTCCATGTCACCGTCATCCCAAATTCTATTTTAGTGCACTGTTGTATAGTTTATACCAAACAGGCCTCTAAGTGTTAGCTATAACCCCACTTATGCCTTTGTAAAGGACCAGATGAAATCCGTGACTTAATTGAAATAAATGTTATAATAATATAAGACAACATCCACACAAAATCTTCAGGTGCCAAACTAGAACTTGAGGCCTGTACTATGGTAACCTGATGACTGATATACATACTTATACAGGGTTATTGGTAATTAGACCGGATCCTTTTAAGGGGTGGTAGGGAATGCCATTTGCAACAATATGACTGTACATTGTGATATCCGGAAATGAATCATTTCTGTGATATTCTTTTTTTTTATTTTTTTTTTGGAAAATCCAGTTTTACTACTTTAAAATTCAATAAAAAAAAAAGTAATCAACCGATTTCAATTCAGTTCGCAGTTTTAGAGAAACCTTGTTACAGCTCCTAATAATAAACAATAATATCGTACTAATGTAGATCCATCCAAAAACTAGAGGCTTTTTCATAATTTTAATTTGATAATTTTTGTAAGATGCTTTACAAAAACCTTTATTTTCTCTACAAAAACGATAGTAAATTAAGTCTGCATTTTATTTAAAAAACATCTACAAGTCTTTAGCTATCCAACGAGGTAAAAAAATTAGCACTTTATTGCACAATTGCAGAAATAATGCGATAACAAAGACTCAGGTAGAGACATTCCGAGAAAGGGTTTTAGACAACGGTATCCATGTTGAATGCGCCGTCTCCCTCTCGCTTATGTTTGTTGAACGAGCAATGAGAACCCAGTTTGCTCAAGCGCATCGTACTGTTCAGACGCTCTTTGGCAACCCTTTATTACGATTAAATTTCGACCTTGATAACGTTATTGGACTTGTGTAACTTCTTTTTCTGTGATTCGGCTAGTGAACTTTTTGATTGATTGCTTACCCGACTACTTGGCTTGTACTAAAGGATCTGATCATGACTGCGGAATCCCACGACCATCTACCTCGGCTTCGAGAGTTCACAAACGAAGAGTATGCGGACATACTGTTTTGCTATGGTTTTGCCAACGGCGTCGCTACACATGCTCGAACGGAGTATCAGTCTCGATTTCCACAGCGCCGTTTACCCCATGTGAGTGTATTTGACGGAGTGTACCGGCGACTACGAGAAACTGGTCAAGTTCAAAGACGACAAAGTGATGCTGGACGATCTCGTATTTATCATTCGGATGAAGAGGAACAGATAATTCGCATGTTTGAGCAAGATCCTACGACTTCAACAAACATCATTGCACGATGTCTTGGCATGTCGCAATGGAAAGTATGGAACACAGTGCACCGCTCAAGACTCTACCCGTATCATTTGACTCCGGTACAAGTTATCCAAGACGGAGATCCTGCACGTAGAGTCGAATTTTGCAGATTCATGTTGAACACCGATATGGAAGATGCCAATTTTTTATCAAAAATCTTATGGACCGACGAATCCAAATTTGATCAGGATGGAATATCAAATTATCATAATATTCATTATTGGGCCCCGAAAGATGACGGTAACCCAAACAAGAAAAGATTACAAGGATCACAAAGAAGGTTTTCCGTTAATGTGTGGATGGGCATTATTAAGAATGAATTGATCGGCCCTTTCTTTCTGCCCAACAACCTCAATGGTGAAGCGTATGAATTTTTTTTGAGAAACGAACTTTATGAACTCAGTGAAGTACCCCTTGAAACCCGCAGAAACATGATTTACCAACATGATGGTTGCCCCGCACATTTTAGTTTGAGCGTACGTGAGTGGCTCAATCGTCAGTATCCCAATAAGTGGATTGGCAGAGGAGGACCCATTCCGTGGCCGGCCAGAAGTCCCGACTTGACTCCCGTCGACTATTACGTATGGGGTCACATGAAAAGCTTGGTGTACGACGATACTCTTGGACCTGTGGCAACCATCGAAGAACTGAAACAGCGCATAATAAATGTAGCAGAAAAAATGAAAATTAATTTAAATACAAGTGTTGTTAAAAGCAATTTACGCAGACGTATGCGTCTCTGCATTCAAAATTCTGGCTCACATTTTGAGAACGAACTGTAAAAATAATAAATACAGACTAATTACATCTACTCTTTTATTTCTTTAAAAGAAATTAAGTTACCTTAAGAAAGTATTTCTTCCATAGCTACTTCTCATGGACTATTCTCATTCCTTTCTCGGCCTTTTGTAATCGCATTATTTCTGCAACTGTGTAATAAAGTGCTAATTTTTTTACCTCGTTGGATAGCTAAAGACTTGTAGATGTTTTTTAAATAAAATGCAGACTTAATTTACTATCGTTTTTGTAGAGAAAATAAAGGTTTTTGTAAAGCATCTTACAAAAATTATCAAATAAAAATTATGAAAAAGCCTCTAGTTTTTGGATGGATCTACATTAGTACGATATTATTGTTTATTATTAAGAGCTGTAACAAGGTTTCTCTAAAACTGCGAACAGAATTGAAATCGGTTGATTACTTTTTTTTTTATTGAATTTTAAAGTAGTAAAACTGGATTTTCCAAAAAAAAATAAAAAAAAAGAATATCACAGAAATGATTCATTTCCGGATATCACAATGTACAGTCATATTGTTGCAAATGGCATTCCCTACCACCCCTTAAAAGGATCCGGTCTAATTACCAATAACCCTGTATACATATACACACCCAGACACAACTTAAACAGACATGTTCTTGCACACAAATGTTTGACCTGTCCGGGGATAGAACCCGGGACCAGCGGATAAGAAGGCAGAGTTGTTACCAACTGCGCCAATCGGCCAGTCACATTGTAAACAAGCATATTCCAACATCATATACGAGTAGAATTATAGAAGACAAATTTTAATATGCTTGTTATACTCCACTTCTGGCAAGTTGTTATCGGCCATCCATTAAATGTAATAATAGTAGTACCTAAGTAGAAACATTGTTAAAATCTATGTGAAAAGAATGACCCCGAGTTTCTTGCCATTTCTTCTCGGTAGGCTCTATATATTTTGAAACGCTGCGGTAGTCTTAAAGGTATATTATAATAATAACTAGCGAAAGCCCCGGCTTCGCACGGGTCATCATCATCATCAGCATGTAGCAGTCCACTGCTGGACATAGGCCTCTCCAATTGCACGCCACTTAGGTCTATCTTGGGCTTCTCGCATCCACTCCATCTCGCTTCGCACGGGTGCAATGCTGATACTAAATAATATACCTATGTCTTTTTAAACAACGTTTACAGCTTTTTTGTCATTAGACAATACAAACATATTTTGTTTAGAAGTTACTCTTGAAAGAGCGACTTGATTATGAGAAAAGCACTCAACGCTCAAATCTAACCGCCGGCGCCGCACCGCTATGTCCCTGCATTCTAAATATGTAATATCTTCGGAAATATTCATTTAAATTATATGTAAAGGGCCATATTGATCTATATTGAATGAACAATGTATTTAAGGTACTTAATTGGATAAGGATTAATGGTGTATAATTTAAAATAACTTCCTAAATAAGCTATTTTTTCCCGTAAAATGTAAAGGGTAAAAAATGGTTATTGTGGGTTATCCTTAAGAGATAGACATATTCCATCGCGGACTTTTGTTGACCTTTTTAATGTGTACAATACCGTAGTACATTATTTTGATTTATCTCGTGGGGTTATGTCAGCGTTTGCAATATAAGCGCAAAAAATGTGTTTATTTACGACATCACATTAAAAACCTGTAAATGCATCAGTGTTTCTCTACAATATTATGCATGTATCATACATATAAACCTTCCTCTTGAATCTCTCTATCTCTCTATCTATTAAAAAAAAGCGCTTCAAAATCCGTTGCGTAGTTTTGAAGATTTAAGCATACATAGGGACGGACAGACAGCGACAGCGACTTTGTTTTATACTATGTAGTGATAGTGATGAATAATTGACGTTCATAAGTGCGTCTTTGATGCCTAAATTGAATAAACGATTTTGCCTTTGACTTGGACTTTAACGATGCTAGTTACTTACAACATGCCAACAATGGCGGTTTGAATGCCGATGTGAGCTCGCTTGATCCGCTGCATCCACGGCTTGGGCTCGATTTTCTCCATAATCACCGGCAACAGAAGCATGCCCGGGGCGCACATTATTATTCTGAAATAACATTTATATATTTATCTCAAGAAAAAGAATTTGATGTGTGTTACTAGTGATGATAAATGGCACTGAAACGCGGTCTCTTACTATGGGCCTCATAAGTAAGCTCAAAGTCGCACAACGAGCTATGGAGAGGGCTATGCTCGGGGTTGCTCTACGTGATCGAATCAGAAATGAGGAGATCCGTAGAAGAACGAAAGTCAGCAACAGCCTTGCCGTGTTTTTTAGTATTTGTTGTTATAGCGGCAACAGAAATACATCATCTCATCATTTTACAGCTGAAATGTTCATATATGATAGTCACACAGCTGAAATGTTCATAGATGATAGTCATACAGCTGAAATGTTCAGAGATGGTAGTCATATAGCTGAAATGTTCATATATGATAGTCATACAGCTGAAATGTTCATAGATGGTAGTCACACAGCTGAAATGTTTATAGATGATAGTCATACAGCTGAAATGTTCATAGATGGTAGTCATATAGCTGAAATGTTCATATATGATAGTCATACAGCTGAAATGTTCATATATAAATAATAATAATAATAATAATAATCTTTATTTGTGGAACAGAAAAACATAAGAAACAAAATACATTGAACGATGCTAACCGCTATAGTACAAAGACTGTGTCGCAGGTAGCAACGCCCTCCTCCATAACACCTACTAGATACAATGCTCTTATATTAAATATTATAAAAATTTTAAAATAGGTTTTACAAAGTTTAACTGTAACAATAGTATTATTATTATTAGGTTAAAAATATGAAGTAGTTTGTATATGTAATAAATATAGTATATTTTAAATACTTCAGAATGTTGTGAGATAGGTACTAATTAAGAAATAAGTTAAGATTTGAGTCGTGTAAGAGTGGTGTGTGTGTGTGTATGTGTGAGTGTGTGTGTGTGTGTGTGTGTGTGTGTGTGTGTGTGTGTGAGTGTGTGTGTGTATTAACCTATGAGGTCACTAATTACATTTCAAAATAAATAGTTCAGTATCATCATATGATAAAGTTATGAGCCATTTTAGGGTTTTAATTTTACAACTGTGTAGGGGCAGTGGGTAAATATTTAAAATTTTATTAAGTTTATTATAAAGACGTGAGCTAATGTAAAAATAATGGCGACTTGCGATCATCGTACGGTGAGGTTCAGTTTTACAAACAATATCCGATCTTCGTTTATTATTTGTATTAGGGTCATAGGAAATTTGCGAGTGCTTATGCAGAATGACTTGTAATATAAAGAGTTGCCGAACTGTTGGTACCTCAAAAAGTGAATAAAGTTCAACAGTGGGGAAACGAATTGGTTTCTTAGCTAAAACCTTTAGTACAGCTCTTTGAGCTTGTTCCAGTGGTAACATTGAATTTTTGTAGGTACCACCCCAGGAGGTAATGCAGTAAGTCAGTATCGACTGGGCCAGAGCATAGTAAACAGTTTTAAGACACTTGAAATCAGCCACGTTACGTATGTTTCTAAAAACATAGATAAGTTTTCGAATACGAGAGACTGTGGTGTTGATATGTTGCTTCCAAGACATTGAACTCTCAACCATGACACCTAGATACTTAATGCATTCAGTGCAATCGATACTAACGCAGCTACAAGCGTCACTGGGACTACTATTTGTGCAGGAATGAGCATAAATTCTGAAGGAGGAATGTGGTCGAGAAAAAATGTTTGCCGAGAAGGGGACTACTTTAGTTTTCGATAAGTTTAGCGTGAGGAGGTTGGAGTTTAACCAGTCTTTAACAGCTTTTAGCGCATCTTCCGCGAAAACCTTAGTCTCTGTCCAGTCCTGACCATGTACCAGTAGAACTGTGTCGTCAGCATACGTAATTATTCTACAGTTTGGGAGAGACTTATTGCAAAGGTCATTGATATATATCAAAAACAACGAAGGTCCAAGGACACTACCTTGTGGTACACCGTAGTTTATTATTTCTTCGTTACTAACATATTTTTCAATTTTAACCGACTGTGTACGGTTTTTAAGATAACTTGAAAACAAATTTAGCACAACACCTCTAATACCAATGTGTTCGAGCTTGGAGAGTAAAATAGGAATGGAAACGGTATCGAATGCTTTCGATAAATCTAAAAAAATGCCTAAAGTTTTAAGTTTTTTATCAAAATTTTTAACTATAGTGTCCGAAACTTCCAATGTGGCGTCTTCAGTTGATCTATTTCTTCTAAAGCCAAATTGATTTTTTGATAAAATATTGTGTTCATCTAAATAACTTCTAAGTCTCTTGTTGAGTATTTTCTCAAGTATTTTTGACAACACTGTGAGCACTGAGATGGGTCGGTAATGCGAAACATTGTCTCTATCGCCACTTTTAAATATAGGGTGAACAATCGCTCTTTTAAATACTGTGGGGAAAACTCCAGTTGACAGACAAAGGTTGAAAACATAATTAAATATGGGAATAAGAACATGTCTTGCAGATTTAATAACCGAAGTAGGGATTCCATCCCACCCTATTGCAGACCTGTCTTTGAGATTAAGTATAATAGATTCTATTTCATGGTTATCTACGCTAAAAAGAGCCATTGAACTTAGTGAGCTTAAGTATGAACTAGGCATTGGGGGGCATGATGGTTTAGTTGAGGACAGCTGTACTTGATTAAGTTCAGCTATTTTCGAAGCCAAGTTTGCGCCTACACTAGCAAAATAGGAGTTGACTTTATCAACAGATAAAGAAGGAGATGTACCCATTTTTAGTAACTCGAAGGAAGATGATTGTTTACTATTTAGGTTGCCTAACCGCTTAATTATTTTCCAGGTTTCCTTGGGACTACTCTTGGCCTTCTGAATTTCATTTTTTTCGTAACTATTTTTAACATTTTTTAGTAATTTGTTGCAAAAAGTTCGATATCTAAGGTATACAATTTTATGATCTTCAATGTTAGGATTTCGTTTGTGTTTTTTAAATAGTTTGTCTCTGTGACGAATACATCTTAAAAGACCAGGAGTAATCCATGGCTTGATTATTCTTTTTCTACTAGGAGTAATTATTTCTTTGGTATGTGCATGTACATTAGAAGAGATAAGCTCAACTAACTGCTTGGATGCGCTTTCTGGGTCCTTTGTAGAGAGAAGAGAGGAATAGTCTATATTTTCCAAAGCATTTACGATGGCAGGTATATCATATTTTTGTGTTGTACGATTTGTAATGTTAGCTTTTAGTTTAGTTTCACAAAAGACCAAAACTGGGGCGTGGTCGGTGATTGATGAGTCCAAGACAAGTGTAGTTGCATGTTTTGAGGACCGAAGTATGACGTGATCTAGACATCGTTCCTCTCTTGTTGGATAACGGTGTGCTGGAAGCATGGCATGGGAAGCGGTTAAATTTAGGTAGTCATTTGCTTTTTGATCAGTACTATCTAAAGTTATATTAATGTTGGTGTCTCCAATAAGGACTAGCGTAGTGAAAGAGTTCAAGTTTTGTAGTACGGAGTCAAGATGACTAATGAAGGGATCTAAGTTTTTGTAGGAAGGAGAACGATATAAAGCCACTACTGCAATACGATCTGAAAATTTTAGAATAATGCAGTTAGCATCGGAGAAATAATAGCACCAGACCACTTCTCACATATGCTACCACACCCTCATTTTGGTTATTATAAGAAGATACATGTGAAAGATACCCAGGAAGAACGGGGACAATCGGAGCTTTACTTAACCAACATTCCGAAAGTACGATTAAATCTAGTTGATAACTAATTCGCTGTAGAAAAACTAAAAGTTTATCAATTTTGCAGTTTATGCTTCGGATGTTTACGTGAAAAATTTTTATACTATCAGCATTTCTAATAAAGCCTCCACTCTCTTCTGGACTGCAATTATGCGCAAATGATACGGAAATATTATCTAAAACATCACTTGCAAAATGGTCCTTATCCATATCCACAAGCTTTATTAAGAACATGGGAATTATTTTA
Organism: Selenia dentaria; assembly: GCA_917880725.1. NCBI lineage: Eukaryota > Metazoa > Arthropoda > Insecta > Lepidoptera > Geometridae > Selenia > Selenia dentaria. Next base: position 4,529,623 of record OU862893.1, on the reverse strand, counting down.
ATATGACTAATACTGCCGTGTTTGACAGAATCTTGCACACTTTGCATTACCAAAAGCTCGCAGTAATTAAAGTATTGCCAGTTGTTCAATACGCGGGTATTTCGTAGAACTATGTAAGATCTACGAAGGGTGAACACGAAAATGTTTGAAATGTGATTAGGTAAGTGTGTAATGTATTTGAACATGTGTGTAGTGTGTGTTAGACTATAAAGCAGTTCACTCGCAAAAATATTTAAATTACAAATTATTATATCCAATGAGAACCTTACAAGAAGCATAAAAGTAAAAGGCATTATTATAGAACATCTCTCCGCTGCAAGGATGTATTCCAAATTATGGTTTTCTAGTCATATCTGTTTGGGCAGATTCTTCAAATCAGATTCTTGCGTAATTTTAATCAAAGGTCCATTTTCTCTTTTACGCAGAAATATCTGTCCGTTAGTTACCCAACAATATTTGAAATCATTTGATTTTGCAAAATCTCGCGCAAGGTAGAATAAGCGTTTCATTTTGGCAGTGAGATTCTCGGAGATAAATATCGGTCTAGCGGGCCCGCTTATTTTGATATGCTCAGAGGTAAGTCTCGAGTGGAGTTTATTATATTGCCGAAACATGGTAATTATTTTCTCTTTGTCTAATACGCTAGTAAAATCAACTATTATTGTTCTGCTTGCTGGATCCTTAGACTTAATTCGAAAAATGTCCTTGACTTGATGCGGCTGTACAGGAGCATTAATACATTTGCCTATCTTCATGACATTTTCCAGAAGTGTAGATTTTCTTTCCGTCGGTGATGAAGGAATGTTCCGAATTTCCAAACATGTTGATCTGGAGCTGCGTTCGAAATATTCTAATCTATCCTCTAGTGTTTTAATATATTTTAAATCTTCTTTTCTGTCCATTTCTAATTTATCCTGCTGAACTTTTAACACCTCATATTTTTGTGAGATAAATTCAATAGTTTGTCGCATATCCTCTACCGCAGTACATATTTTATCAACTTTTTGATCCTGGCTATCCGTAAAAGCTTTAAGTAATTGTTTCATCTCGACCATGACGTCAAAATCTTTCTCTTTGCTGTCGCATTCTATATATTTTCGTTTCATGTTTCGAACAGTCAAACTGGAGATACTTTCCTCTTTATCGGTCGTTAGATTGGGTTCGGAGGAGCAGTGTTGAATCTGATGGTCTATAGAAATAGGTGATGCGACAGGAGTTGCTGATTTTGGACGTGGAAAAATTGGGGCCAAAGTCTGCAACGACATCGCTGGCGGAGGTGTGCGCTTAAGCGGCATATTATAAGCGTACTTTATGTACCAGGTGATAAGGAAAGCGTAGAGATATTGCTATAATGTATTTTAGCTCACACACACAGCAAGGTGTCTAACTAAAGTGGGAGCTATCGAGGGGTGCGTACAAATCGACTTTCCGTCAAGCGTAACTTGACCTTCCTAATTACTAGCTTAATTCGTCATACAAATGAAGAGGTCCAGGTATAATGGTGGCAATCGACGATTTAGAACAAACTTGCTTTCCGTCCAATGTAAGCAGACCTTTGGTGTCTGTGCGTACAGTCAATATAATATAAACTTCAGAATCACGAACCTGTGTGTGTTGAAGCTTGAGGTGTTGAAACGACTTGTTTTATCCGACTTCTTACTGCTTTCTGTTCTCCTAATTTTTGCTTATATTTTTCGCGTTTCAAATTTGATTTAATTTTAATTATGCACCGACACAGAGGCAACCTTAAACACGTCTGAACTGCTCAGAGGTCCGGAGGGAAGGGGATATGATAGAAATGTTCATAGATGATAGTCATACAGCTGAAATGTTCACATATGATAATCATACAGCTGAAATGTTCATAGATGATAGTCATACAGCTGAAATGTTCATAGATGATAGTAATACTATAAAAATTACAAGGGCTGCGATGTCAATACGAAAGTTTCAAGTATTTCTAAATAATGCCTCTTTCGGTTGGATGGAACTGTTTAACTGTCCAATAGATGTCGCTCCGTCCCCGCAAGACGGTTAGTCAAATAGAGAGTTAAAATTCGATGCTCGGACCAGATTCTCGGTGGCCTAGTTGATCGATGGCGTCTGACACGGAGAGTCAGAGGACGCGGGTTCGAAACCCGTCCAAGGATGTGAATTTTTCTCTCTATAAATTTCAATGTGAAATTTTCTCTCTAAAATTGCATTTCTCGTATTGTTGTGCGACTGCGCTGTTCATACTAGTGCTTACGTTTCATACTTATATAGGCGCGCCCTATAACTTGCTTATGTATACTCTATCCTTAAGCTACTTACCTAGACGTGACAACTTGAGAGATGCCCTTGACTGGTGCTATTTGAGATTTACCAATAATTTTTCCGTCCTCATCCGAAACGTCCAAACCTATAAAAAAGTAAATAAGTAATGGTAAAAAGGTGCCCATAAATATAATCAGCCCATTATAATCAGCCCATTATGTTCCCACTGCTGGGACTCAAGCGTTCCTCTCAGAGAGAGGAGTTGGGCCACCATGCGGGCCCAGAGGGGATTGGTGGATAGGCCAATACATGTCGAAGTTTTTAGGCCGCCCGAAGACCTTCAACATAACTGTTATCATAAGACAAACAGCCGGGACCGAGGGCTTACACGTTAAGTTACACAGATTTCCCACTTTGAAAGCTCAGTAGTTTTTATTTTTTAAATTGTATCAAGTAATAATTTATTTAGAATAAGGATACATTGCAGAATACAAACATAAGTTATTTTGTGGTATTACACCACAAACAAAAAAGTTATGACGGTTTAAACGCAAGATTACGTGTGATTTAAAAAAAAACTAAAAAATAACATAACTAAACTACCGTGACACTTAGGACATGGGATTTATCGGGGAACACTAGCGCATTACCCCCCCCCCCCCAAACCCTGTCGGTCCATGCACCAAACACCCTGTATATCATAATTTTGTTCTTTAATTAGTTTTATATAATATCAAGGATGTAAGGGGCGAGCCAACATCTTTTGACCCAAGTCAACCTCACCTGCACGCGGTGCATCCTGCTGATCGACGAACGAGGCTCTGACAACCGACCGATGGCGGTATACCCATCCCAACAGGCGTCGCTAAATGCAACAGGCCGGTGACGGGCAGCAGCGTCAACGGTGCGAGAAGCTACACCCTGCGATCGCCAACCCGCCTGCCCAGCGTGGCGATTACGGGCAAACTCCTCCAATGCAGGACAACAAAAAGTCACGGCCCCTAGTTCCCGGCGGCCCTGCTATTCCTGGTCATGGTGGCGACCATGGTAACGGCGGGGCGAGGGGTGCTAAGAATCTCCGGGCTACGGGAGGCCACCTCAAACAACTGACCCTGGCGACGTATAACGGACGCACGCTAAGGCTTGACGCATCTGGCGCAACTAGAGGTGGAACTTGGGAAAATTAGGTGGCACATACTGGGGTTGAGTGAAGTCCGAAGAGAGGGAGAGGACACCTTAACCCTAGAATCGGGCCACCTTATGTACTTCCGAGAGGGAGACCAACAATCCCAAGGTGGCGTTGGGTTTCTGGTAAACAAGTCCCTTTCTGACAACGTTGTGGAAGTGTCCAGTGTGTCGAACAGGGTAGCGTACCTTATTGTAAAGCTCACCGAGAGGTATAGCCTCAAGGTGGTGCAAGTGTACGCACCGACCTCGACACACTCGGACGATGAAGTGGAGGATATGTTCGATGACATATCGAGGGCCCTCCACTTCACTACAAAGACCCAGTACACAGTTGTCATGGGGGACTTTAACGCTAAAGTGGGAGTACAGAATTTCGGCGAATCGGTAGTAGGATGCCATGGCTTTGGACGCAGAAATCATAGGGGGCAAATGCTCGTCAACTTCCTCGAACGGGAGGGGCTCTTCTTGATGAACTCCTTCTTTAAGAAACAGCCCCAAAGGAAGTGGACGTGGCTAAGCCCCGACACTAGGACTAAAAATGAGATTGACTTCATCATGACGAATAAAAGGCACATATTTAGAGATGTCTCCGTGATCAACAGGTTCAATACCGGTAGCGATCACCGACTTGTCCGAGGCTCTCTGAATATCAACATTAAGGCGCAACGTGTCCGTCTGATGAAGTCCAGGCTCCGACCAACACTGCTCCAAACCATTGCAGGATCTGAAACATTCCAGCTAAACCTGGAGAACCAATTCGCTGCCGTGGAAACCACCACAGACGTAAACCAGAACCTCGAAAATGTGACTCGGGTCCTCAGGGAAGAAGGTACGAGATTTTGTTACATGCAGCGTAAGGGCAAGAAGTCCAAGCTTTCAGAAAAGACTTTGGGGCTAATGAAGGAACGACGTGAAAACCCACCCATCACTTCGTTAGAAAAGCGGACTCTAAACCGAGAGATCAACAAGAACGTAAGACACGACCTCCGGTGCTTCAATACTCTTTCGATCGAAAGAGCGATCGAGCAGAATCGGGGGTCAAAGGTGTTCGTACAATCTCTTGGAAGAAGCCACCTGACGAAGTTGACCACAGCTAGTGGAGAAGTCGTTGCTTCGAAGCCGGCAGTCCTTTCGGAAGTGGAGGACTTTTATGGCCGATTATACGCATCGCATGCATCTCGACCTGATCCCGAAAATGATCCTAGAGCCACGTTAACACGCCATTTCACCGAAGACTTGCCAGAAGTCAGTATTGGCGAAATCGAGATCGCTCTTGGACAGCTTAAAAATGGAAAAGCCCCTGATGGAGGATGGCGTTACAACAGAGCTACTAAAAGCAGGAGGTAAACCCGTACTGAGGGAGCTCCAGAAGCTTTTTAACGCTGTCCTGTTCGAAGGGAGAACTCCAGAGGCGTGGAGTAGGAGTGTGGTCGTCCTGTTCTTCAAAAAGGGAGATAAGACCCTGCTGAAGAACTATCGACCCATATCCCTTCTAAGCCACGTCTATAAGCTGTTTTCAAGAGTGATCACGAACCGTCTTGCGCGTAGACTCGACGAATTCCACCGGAACAGGCTGGGTTTCGGAGCGGATACGGCACCATAGACCACATTCACACAGTGCGGCAGATTATACAGAAGACCGAAGAGTATAATCAGCCCCTGTGTCTAGCATTCGTGGACTATGAGAAGGCCTTTGACTCGGTTGAAATCTGGTCTGTTCTGGAGTCCCTGCAGCGTTGCCAGATAGATTGGCGATACATCCAAGTGATGAGATGTCTTTACGAAACCGCCACCATGTCCGTCCAAGTACAGAATCAGCAAACAAGTCCCATACCGTTGCATCGAGGAGTGAGACAAGGGGACGTTATTTCCCCGAAATTGTTTTCAAATGCAATGGAGGATATGTTCAAGACGCTGAACTGGAAAGGACGTGGCATTTATATCAACGGCGAATACATCTCTCACTTGCGATTTGCTGACGATATCGTCATCGTGGCAGAGACGCTGCAGGACCTGCAACAGATGCTGAATGACCTGGCTGACTCTTCTATACGCATCGGCCTACGGATGAACTTGGACAAAACCAAGGTCATGTTCAACGAACATGTTCTACCGGAACCGATTGCGATACACGGTGCCGTTCTCGAAGTTGTTCAAAAATATGTGTACCTCGGGCAGACATTGCAGTTGGGAAAAAACAACTTTGAGAACGAGGTGAATAGAAGAATTCGGCTGGGCTGGGCAGCGTTTGGGAAGCTACGTCGAGTCCTTACTTCGCCGATTCCACAGTGCCTGAAGACGAAAGTCTTCAATCAGTGCGTCCTTCCCGTCATGACATACGGAGCCGAAACGTGGACACTGACGGCTCGAATGGTCCACAAGCTCAAGGTCGCTCAGCGGGCTATGGAAAGGGCTATGCTCGGAGTTTCTCTGAGGGATCGCATCAGAAATGAAGTGATCCGTCAGAGAACCAAGGTCATCGACATAGCCCACCGGATCAGCAAGCTGAAGTGGCAGTGGGCTGGCCATATTAGCCGTAGAGCCGACAACCGTTGGGGTAAACGAGTTCTAGAGTGGAGACCGCGTCTCGGCAAACGTAGTGTAGGACGTCCTGAGGCACGGTGGAGTGACGATCTGCGCAAGACGGCTGGCAAAAACTGGATGCGAGAAGCCCAAGATAGACCTAAGTGGCGTGCAATTGGAGAGGCCTATGTCCAGCAGTGGACTGCTACAGGCTGATGATGATGATGATGATGATGATGATATAATATCATAACTTTGTTTTGCAGGGTTCCGTACCCAAAGGGTAAAACGGTACCCTATTACTAAGACTCCGCTGTCCGTCCGTCTGTCTGTCTGTCACCAGGCTTTAGTTAGACAGTAGGTATTTTCACAGATGATGTATTTCTGTTGCCGCTATAACAACAAATACTAACCGGCCAAGTGAGAGTCGGACGATTATTATAGAAAATGGTACGCAACCCTTCGTGCGCGAATCCGACTCGCACTTGGCCGGTTTTTAATTTGGATTTACATATTATTTTCTAATATAGTTAATTATAGATAGTTACCTAATATGATTTCATTCTGCCTCATCAACGGAATGTTCACCCAGTTAGCGGCAGCCACCGCGACGAATGGCACGAACCTCTGGAAAACGAAACATTCTTATAAAAAAAATATCTATAAAATATATACAATAGCAGTGTCAGTATGTGATATAAAAACAACAATTTGAAAGCATATATATACTAGTGTATATATGGCAATAAAAAAAAAGTTTGTCTGTCAATATTACTGTTTGTTCCACCGTTAGGAGTACTTTTGATTTCACGGGTCTGGCTAATCTATATCTAATATCTATATTATATAAAAACGAACCTCTATTTCTACTGGTCACGCTATAACTTGAGAACGGATGGAACAATCTCGCTAATTCATTTTTGTTGTGTTAATTATTGTCAGGAGGTTCTTATGAGAGAAAAACCTAATATAACCCGTATACTTTGCATATTTCCACAGCGTAATGTCATATGGGATATTGCTCTGGGGTTCAGCGGCTGATATAGAGACCATCTTTATCCTACAGAAACGTGCTATTCGAGCTATATACGAAGTAGGTCCCCGTGAATCTTTGGGAGATTTATTTAAAGAAATCAATATATTAACCTATTACCTATTATAACGTTGACTTCCTTACATGTATTTGAAAATATAATTTATGTTCGTAAAAATTTACATAAATATAAGTGAAATAGTTTTTAACCAACCTATTAATACTAGAAATACAAATAGGATAGCTGTGCCTATAGTTTTAGACTTGCGAAGACTAATAAGTCATTCCTAGGACATTGTGTGCGTTTTTACAATAAAATCCCAAAACACATAACTGAGCTCACAGAGGGCAAATTCCTAGGAATGACTTATTAGTAACAGTAGTTACTTCCATCCTGTTCCATGTTTGTTGAATAACAAGTTATTCACAGTTATTAACAGGACTCAAAGAATAGCAGAACTCCAGGAGGCACTCACAGCTAGAATAGGGTTCTTGGCCCGCTTCTGCACGCCATACTTGAAGACCATAGCCGTGCCCATGGCGGCAGTCATGGCTGAGACGTAGGCCACGGCCATCTGATTGGTGCTGAGAGGAGAGTTGGCGTTTCTGTTGGTGTAGTTGACCAACGCGTTGAACGACTGGTTCACCCACTGCCAGAACACGACCGCTGTTACTGTCCTGCAAATAAAACATATCACAATCTATAAATATAATAAATAATTAATAATTAATAATTTCTCATACCTCAGTGCCTCAAGACAAGAGTCTTCGACCAATGTGTGTTACCAGTGACGACTTATGGCACTGAAACGTGGTCTCTTACTATGGGCCTCATAAATAAGCTCAAAGTCGCACAACGAGCTATGGAGAGGGCTATGCTCGGGGTTTCTCTACGCGATCGGAACAGAAATGAGGAGATCCGTAGACGAACTAAACTCACTGACATAGCCTAGAAGATAAGCCAGTTGAAGTGGCAGTGGGCAGGGCACAAAGCACGCAGAACAGATGGCCGATGGCACCGGAAGGTTCTGGAATGGAGACTACGGCAAGCGCAGCGTAAGTAGTCCCCTGACACAGTGGACAGACGACCTGATAAAGGTCGCAGGACGACGTTGGATGCAGGCCGCTTCCAACCGATCCTTTTGGAAAATTATGGGGGTGGCCTATGTTCAGCAGTGGACGTCCTACGGCTGAGATGACTATGACGTATAATTTCTCAAAAATCACAATGAAAGCAAGTCAAGTTAATTTCTAAGCGACTAGAAACAATTAGGAGCTTCTCAATTAGGCTGTATGTATCTTTGTTACATGACTACTTTTCTTTTATTTGTCTTTTTTGTATGGTTGGCCATACATCAGAGGTGGCCCCATATAAATTTCATCGAAATTGATATAGCGATTTTTGAAAAAAGTTGAATGTGTTATCTTCAGATATTTGAATTTAATTGTTTATTATTTATTAGGTTTTATAGGTTTCAATAGTCTACAACGAGTACAACGACCTATTTATTCATTTAACGTACAATAATGGTTATTGAGGTCATACAGCACAGCATCTTATTTTAAATGTGAAAATCAAATAATAGTAATAATAAGACCTACAATTTTTACCTATTTTTACAAGTTTCAATTAAATTCAAAAATCTTGAAACCTTCAGGGCTGTAATGCATCTCAGTTGCTAATAAATGTTGATTGAAATCTTGAAAAATGGCCGCTCTATGTCAGTTTTGACATCTCCTGTAAGCAAAAATGTTAGTAAGTTGATCACTGAAGCTGACAAGTGACATAGAGCGGCCATTTTTTCAGATTTCAATCCACATTTGATAGCAACTGAGATACATAATAGCCCAGCGGTTAGATTTAGGGTGGGGTATCACATAGTCAAATCAGTCAGAAACGATGTAAACTACACGCCGTTAACGGGAATAGGTCGACTTAACCGATAACCTAGGGCCTTACTTATAAACGCTGCTTAACTTTAAATGACGTTATTTAGTACTGCGCAGTACAAAAATGTTCTGCACCGTATTAAGTGACGTTATTTAACTTTAAGCAGCGTTTATAAGTAAGGACGCTAGTATTTAATTATTATATTGAAGTATCTTCAAAAGAATGGGAGTCAGTTTATAGTTTTTGAAAAAGTTTCTCTAACTTGCTTGATATGTTATAACTGAAGACAGGAATAACCTCTTTTTACGATAACGAAGCTAAAATAAACTACTAAAGTACGAACTAATAGTTTGAACGATGAGTGCAGGGCCCTTCAGACAGAGGCCGTAGCACAAACAATTTGCGAAAAAGTATTCGTATCATAATCTAAAAACTATATAAATCACCGATAACTCAGACGCGATAACGTCACGCTTCATACAAACTATGAGTTATCTGTGTCACAGTGTGCCCTAGATAAATTAGTTTGTACTGTTTCACGTGATTAACACGTTACGTTACACTTACGCAGTTATTTGTGCTAGAGCCGCAAAGCTCTGGTAGCATTACAACAATTATGGGCTGATAAATGTGTTTTTCTCGTTATATCAGAGTATCAAAGTATGTACTTTAAATATGTAAAGATTAGGTAATCTAAATATGAGTAAACTATATATAATTACTAGCATTAAAATAATCTAATGCTAGTAATTATAAATAATATACAGCGCATACACGCTGTTCAATTAAACCACTCCTTGACAGATATTCAATTTCACAGGGTTTTTTCTTAAGTTTATTTATCAATTACTTTTAAAATTATATAAAAAGTAGCACACCAAAAATCACAAAGATTTGTCCGGTATACATGTTGAGTTTGTTCACAGAGAACAAATTTTAATGTTTGCACAGATAGAATGCGACTACATACACAAAATTTAAAAGAAGGTAGGTATGTACCTACATAAAGTTTAAAAAAATTATCAATCGCGGTAAACTATGCCCACTAAGCGGGAAAGAGACAAAACCATACTGTAAAGCAAAAACCCCAGTGGCAACACATTACAATGTAGATAGGATTGTTAAGGTAATGAGTGCAAAGCGTTTACATGTAAATTAAAATAACTTTTGGGAAAGGTCACGAGACCAAAGTTTGAATTGGTTAAATGTTTAAAATAACTGGAAAGTGCCGCTTGAGCCTGTGTTTTTCTTTCTTTACACGCAGAATAAGTAATACAGTACAGAGTAGTACGTTTAGTGTCATATCATTGTGTCAACCTCAATGTTAAGGCGCGCTCGTACCCTGATTAAAGAAAAAGCAGAATTTTTAAACACCTAGTGTAACGAAACAGATCTATAGTATATTATGAAAAAAATACAAAGGTCAGAAAAGGAATAGGAAAAGAGTAATAACCGAATAGAATTCATAAATATAACACTCTTTCAGCAGAAAAAATCCTGAATAGGTCCTCAAAAATAAACTTTCACGTCCAAACTCTCAGAATTTTCAGCGATAACACAAATTTTTTTTAGGTAATACTTAGCCAACGTATAGTACTAAAGTACCAGCAGTTTTTTCAATTGTATTAGTATATATCGATAAATATAAACAAAACGTACAAAATTAACGCATTTTCGCAATACATCGCCCAATCTAACAAGCGATTTTCAACCTTACGTAAAGCATCGTAAATTATTTTAAAATTGGGGTTGGACCGCGTCTTAATACACAAAAAAAACACAATAGTTCAAAAGTACCTATTATCACAATATAGTGCGCATGGTACCTCGACAAGCTATTTCACACTGTTTAGTGTTAAAATTGGTTCCATTTTTTGGTTAATTTTTTTTCACCCTTTTTAGTGATTCTTGCTACTTACGGGATCGATTGTCATTCACCGTTAATTAGGATATCAAGATAGGCGAAACGCTTTTCAGTTATTGGATTGTAACTTAAAAACCTCTTTACCTAATTTAATGAAAGGAGAATGGTCACCTGGATTCGTACGTGTTGTACATTTGCCATTTCTCAAGTAAGTTTTATCATTATATCACATAAAATATAAGTAGTTGCATCCATATCTACGATAACGATACCTAATGCCAAGCACCCGTTTCTCTATTACGATACATCTCTTTTGATAAACCCAGTCAGATAAGAGTATTTTAAGCTAACGAATTCTGCCTATCTAACCTAAACTTTTAAACTCCAACTTAAAAAAGTTAGTCTTACTAAGGACTACTGGTTTTGCATGGTTTCCTTTCTCGTGGGACCGTCTATGTAGGGTACCCAAAACACACGAGAGGTTTGCCATTCTTCTTTAAATGGGACCACTTTGGAAGTATACCTACTCTACAAACGTAAAAAGTTATGCATACATAAAAAAATACGCGTCGACTTGAGACCTTTTTTCAAAGTCGGTAGAAAAGTATTCGATCAAAAATACTAAAACAGATGACGGTATATGTCGGCGTGAATACTTACATGGCCACCTGTCAATCAAAAAAAGAAAGACTGGTTAAATAGCATTGATTGTAAAACCAATCCTAACGACCAAGAAATAACGTACTTTTCCCCGTTGTTGCCTTGCGAATTATATGGCTGTTTTTCCATCGAAGTAAACAAAAATATGAGCTCACGGTACCGAGCGCGCTTATTTACCGAGACGTTATTGCGCCTATCCGATACCTCTGGTATTGTTCATCAAATACTAAAGTACGTAGTTGCTACGGAGAATTAGTACTTATGGATAAATTGTTGGTTACTCTAACGTAACTAAATCTTTCGATTTGCTTGTTTTTTTTTGTTATGTTTTCCAAAGAACAGGGCCATTACGTATCTCAGTTACAATTAAAATACGATAAACGACGAATAAGATTGAAAGCTTGAAAAATTACTGCTCTATGTCAGTTTTGACAACTCCAGTAAGCAAAAATGTTAGTAAGTGGATGACTGGGGCCTTACTATGAGCTCTTAAAGCAGGACTTCTAGACAACTGCCAGGTTTATTCGTACCATGACAACTTTAAAGCAGGCCTGCCCAGGCCTACGATTCAAAAACCGCAGAAAAACCGTTCACCTGTTTTTTTTTTGTATGGACTCTCGTTAACATGTCGCTCTAAATCCACTCAGTTTTTTAGCTTACAAACGTCTAGACGTCTGAAATGTTGGTTAAAGTAAATTGTTAGAATGCCAGAGACAATATTATCCGTTCACCTTTGAGAAAACAATATTCAAACTAGTTCACCTAAATGAGCGTCATGGTATGATTTCACTGTTTAACTTTGAAACTGTTTATGTTAATGTTTATGTCAGGTTTAAGGACTGCACGGAACTTGCATGGTTTTTACGAAGCTGAAGTAAGGCCCCTGGAGCTGACAAAAGTGACATATGCAACTGAGTTAATGGGCGTTTTCACATTGGACGATTACTGCAACTACACGATAACTGCACGATATCGTCGGGCTGCTATTTGATACAACCACTACTAAATGCTTTCACACTGTGTCGTTGTAGTTGACGTTTCGTCGACCGTCGCCGACAGATTATCGTGCCGATGTCGGGTGACGAGACAGTGCGGGGAGCAGGATCGCCGACAGATTATCGTGCCGATGTCGGGTGACGAGACAGTGCGGGGAGCAGGATCGTGGAGGGAGTGGCTTGGGCAGACACCAGCATAACACGCTGTTGGTTACCTATATCGTGTCGTGTCACATACCTTCCGATATCGTTGTCGTCCGAGTTGACGAGTGTCGGTGTCGTTATCGTTGCAGTGTGAAAACGCCCAATAAGTAATCAGGCGCGGATCCAGCCATCGGAAAAGGTGGTCACACCAGAAATTCGGCCAAGTGCGAGTTGGAATAATGACGAGTTCATTCATGATTGACATGGTACATTCCCACAAAAGAATTTTTTACAAAGTATAACACTCTGCCCAGCTTTTTCTAAAATGTAAAACATTGTTAAATAGTTTCGCAGGGGCAAAGCTGTGGTGTGAACACTAGTAAATTAATAAATCTGTAATATGTTAGTTTGTTCGTTCACCAAAATTACAAAAGCGACAGTGAGCTCTTTTTTTCAATAAAAGTATTCTTGCGCCAAAAAGAAACAGACACTACAGATCGCGCGGCGAGAGTTTGGCTTTGACCTTCGGGTGGAGGGGATTACTGCGCATGGGTACAGTCGCGCACATGTGACAGAGAGAGACAAGAGTCCCTCGTCTTCGATGTGGCAGAGAGAGACAAGAGTCCTTCGTCCCTCTAGCCCCCCTGTGATACCCAATTTCTGATTTCTGCGCAATAACGGTCAAAGCCAAACTCTCGCCGCGCGATCTACCTATGTGTCTAAAATGTGACCATACATGTCAGCATATCGTATTTCATAGATTTTACTTTATTTTGCATTGGATATAATATCATCAGCCTATCGGCATATACCGTGAAAGTTTGACGTCACAAGTCTGTTAGGGTTGTGGGCATGCCTATTGTGCCCACAACGGTGGATCCGCGCTTGTAATGGCTCTGCTTAACCCATCCCCTGCCATTATATACTTAAAACAAAAGGTTTCATTCATAAAGTGACGTAAATTTAAGTGCGCAGTAGAGAATGGGTTAACATATTCTCATTTTGTACTTTTGCATGTCTAATTTTCCTACGTTCGTGCGTTCAGGGTAAACTCAAAGTTGAACAGAGTCGCTATGCAGATTTTGCTACGTGGTCAATTTTATTATATAATAGTAGACCCGTCGGCGGGTTCGCTCGTGTTTCTTCGCGGGATAATGTGTTTTAACTATTTTTTCACAGAAACTTTAGAATTCTTTACATCAGATATCTGCCAGTGACATTCTCGTCAAAGCCTTGTCAGCCGTTTCGGTCATTAAACGGAGGAAACAGACAAAAGTATTAAGACGTTCTTTTTTGTTTTAAGACGTGTCGTATATTCTTTCATACGCATTTAATACAAAGCTGTTATTTTAGACTTTACAGAGACTTCAAGTTAATTTATTTGCATACACATTCTGAAGGAGTATAATAGGTACTTTTCGAAGTAGCTGTGTCTCGCGGCGTTAGAATGACCTCAAGAACATATTTCAAAATAAAAGGTAGCACTTGAGCTAATCTAATCACAAACTTACGAATTAATTTATTTAATAAAATAAAATAGTGACACATAATATCGCACATCAAAATATATTCTAAAGAAATATAATTGACCGAGCGAGTGCGAAGCGTTTCTGCAATAATACCTTGGGCAAACATACTTTCTCTCAGGTCGCAATTCTCAACCTCCTGAAATTTTCATGTCGATTCAGTTTTTATAATCTTTACGAGTTTGTTTTAAGTAAATAGTAAAAGTAAATGAGTGTAGATTACGACCAAATTTCATGATTCGACTTCGCGAAAACTTTAGTTTTTCGACGCTTAAACATAACAGAAGTTCGAAAAAAAAATGTTGTGTTAATTGAAATATACGTTCTTATGAAGTCATCATCATCATCATCATCATCTCAGCCGTAGGACGTCTAACATAGACCTCCCCCACAAATTTCCAAAAGGACCGGTTGGAAGCGGCCTGCATCCAACGTCGTCCTGCTACCTTTATCAGGTCGTCAGTCCACCTGGTCAGTGGACGACCTACGCTGCGCTTGCCGGTACGTGGTCTCCACTCAAGAACCTTCCGGCCCCATCGGCCATCTGTTCTGCGTGCTATGTGGCCTGCCCACTGCCACTTCAACTGGCTTATCTTCTGGACTATGTCGGTGATTTTAGTTCGTCTACGGATCTCCTCATTTCTGATTCGATCATGTAGAGAAACCCCGAGCATAGCCCTTTCCATAGCTCGTTGTGCGACTTTGAACTTGCTTATGAGGCCCATAGTTACAGACCACGTTTCAGTGCCATAAGTCATCACTGGTAACACACATTGGTCAAAGACTCTTGTCTTGAGGCACTGAGGTATTTTTGACGAGAAGACATCGCAAAGTTTCCGGAACGCTGCCCAGCCGAGTTGGATGCGACGATTGACTCTTTCTCAAAGTTGGACCTCCCTAGTTTGACTGTCTGTCCCAGTTGTATTCGTCAACAACTTCTAGAACTGAATTTCCAACTGATATTGGGGTAGGCACAACATGGGCATTAGACATAGTTTTCGTCTTGTCCATGTTCATTTTAAGGCCTACCCGTTGGGAAACTCGATGGAGGCCTTCGAGCATTGTACTGAGGTCTTTCATGGATTCTGCCATGACTACAATATCGTCGGCAAATCGAAGGTGAGTGATGTATTCGCCGTTGATGTTGATGCCGAGCGAGTCCTTGCCATTCCAGAAGCTTGAAGGCGTCTTCCAATGCAGTGGTGAACAGTTTCGGAGATATAACATCTCCCTGTCTCACGCCTCTTTGCAATGGAATTGGCTTCGAACTCTGCTCCTATACTCGGACTGACATGTTGGCGTTTTAGTACAAACACTTCAGCACTTCAATATACCGATAGTCAATACGGCACCGCTGGAGAGATTCAAGCACTGCCCACGTCTCGATCGAATCAAAGGCTTTCTCATAGTCCACAAACGCTAAACAAAGGGGCAAGTTATACTCTTCGGTCTTCTGTATAACTTGCCGTAGCGTGTGGATGTGGTCTATGGTACTATAGCCTTTTCGG
Organism: Selenia dentaria; assembly: GCA_917880725.1. Lineage (NCBI taxonomy): Eukaryota > Metazoa > Arthropoda > Insecta > Lepidoptera > Geometridae > Selenia > Selenia dentaria. The sequence continues at coordinate 4,514,035 of OU862893.1, read as the reverse complement.
AAACCGGCTTGTTCCGGAGGCTGGAATTCACGAACCTGTGACTGAGACGGTTCGTGATGACGTTCGTGTCCTTTGAAAACAGCTTATAAACATGGCTCAAAGCGAGATGGGTATGTAATTCTTAAGTAAGGTACTGTCACCTTTTTTAAAGAATAGAACCACCACGCTTTGGTTCCATGCTTCTGGCGTTAATCCTTCGAGTAAGACGGTATTAAAGAGCTTCTGAAGACTTTAAGTACCGGTGTTCCACTCTCTTTCAGAAGCTCAGATGTGATACCGTTATCACCCGGCGCCTTGTTGTTCTTAAGCTGTTTCAAGGCCATCCTAATCTCGTACAGGCTGATGTCCGGGATCGGTATAATGTCGAGTCAGCTTGGCTCTTGGGTCTTTGGCCGAGCTGCTAACAGGTTTAGCTACCGAAGAGTATAAACGTCCGTATAAACTCTCGACCTCTCCTAGCACTTCTGCTTTGGTCGACGCTACACTGCCGTCTTCTCTCTTCAGCTTCGTCAACTGGCTTTGCCCAATAGACATGTCTCTTGCAAACACTTTGGAGCCTTTTTTCCGCTCTATCGTCTCTTTAATACGGTTTGTATTAAAGATCCGGATTTCGTGTCGCAAGGACTTCCATATTCGTCTATTGAGCAGCCTGTATGCTTCAGCATCATCCGAAGACTGCAGTTTTAATGAGCGTCGTTCAGCCATGAGGTTGAGGGTATCTTTGGAGAGTTTCTGTGGCCTATCTGTACGGTGGGGTTTAAAGTATTTGGAACCCACTGTATGGACAGTTTCTACTAACCTGTTATTGATCAGCTCAAGATTGGACAGCTCAAGTTGAAAGGGTCTTGCATATGGGCACGAGTAGGTCGGAGCGTAGACTTCGACAGACGAGACCTCTCAAGTTTGGACATTAATATTCAATGTGCCTCTTACCATTTAGTGATCACTATCGGTTTTCACACTGTGGATCACGGAGACATCAGTGAATATTTGTCTCTTGGTGGTCATAATGAAGTCAATCTCATTTCTCGTGGAACCATCGGGACTCAGCCAGGTCCATTTCCTATGAGGTGGCTTCTGAAAGAAAGAGTTCATCATAAAGAGTCCCTCTTTCTCCAGGAAGTCGGCCAACCTCTGTCCCCTACGGTTCCGTTGTCCATAACTAAATTGCCCCACTTTCAACTCATCCTCGCTTCTCTTACCCAACTTCGCGTTGAAGTTCTCCATTATAACTAGAAATTGCGTTTCAGAGGTATGTATGGCCCGACTAATATCCTCATACATATCCTCCACCTCATCATCCGGGTGCGACTTCGTCAATGCGTATACCTGAATGACCTTCAGCGAGTGTCTTTTAGATACTCTGAGTATTAGGTATACTACCCTATTGGAAACGCTATCGATCGTTACAATGTTGTTTATAAGGGACTTGTGGACGAGAAACCCGACACCACCTTGGTACTGTTGGTCGCCCTCCCGGTAGTAGAGTAGGTTACCTGATTTTAGGGTTATCGTGTCCTCACCCGCTCTTCTCTTATGAAGTATGCGAGCCAAAACACAATTGAGCAAACTTGGCTCGATAGAAAAAAATCGGTAACATTCCCTAAATTTTGCAATTTTTTTACGTGCTTCGTGGGGAAATTTTTATTCAATTATGGGCAAATATTTTTTAATGAATATATCAAATTCGAATTCCTAATGAAATTTACTAGTGAACTATGGACTCCTTTATCATTAAAATTTAATCATTTGATTGTTCGAACTAAATATAAAAAGTATTAGCACGTTTTTAATTGTATCTTCGCATTACATCGTTCAATCTGATAAGCAATTCTCAACCTTATTAAAACATCGTAAATTGTTTTAACATTAGGATTGGACCGCGCCATAAGGTGCGCGATGAATATTTATTCAGTTTATGCTCTGCAAAAACATACTCGAGGTCTGCAGCTCACAGAGTCATAGTAATGATGGCACCAGTCTACAATTCTATGGTTAATTAAGGATAGCAGACAAGAACCGCATATATTCCTAGGAACACTCCCCATGACGTCTCCAAAATATCTGGCGAACCCGAGGAATCACAAACAATACCAAGATGCGCCTCGTAAGGTCATTGGTCTTCCCTATTTTCCTTTACGGAGTGGAGACATGGACCATTCTAGCTCGAGAAAGGCAGAGAATTTACGCTTTTGAGATGTGGTATTGGAGAAGGATACTGCGAATACCATGGACAGCCAAACGCACTAACGTCTCAATTCTATCGCAATTAAAAATTAATGACTGATTGTCTCATGTCTCCGATGATTTCATAGAGATCATGTTGACATCTTGGAGTCCACAACCGTGCGATTCCGACGGGACTTTCTGCTTCACAAAACCACTATGTGGAACCAGCTGCCAATTGAGGGGTTTCCGAAAAGATACGACCTGGGAGCCTTCAAGAAAAGAGCCTATTCCTTTCTCAAAGGCCGGCAACGCAACCTCGAGACCTCTGGTATAGTGGATTTCCGTGGGCGGCGGTGATCACTTACAATCAGGTGAGCCGCCTGCTCGTTTGCCAACCTATACCATTCAAACAAAAGTTTAGTTACCTGTACCACTGCAGCATAGCCCCCGTAGCCAGACACCCGCCTGGCATCTGGAAGGACATCCGTCCGAAGACGTTCTGCAGCTCACCGCTGTCCGGGTGGAACGCTGACTCGTAAAGCTGTTTCGCCCTGATCAGCTGCTCCATCTTCAAGTCTGATGGCTCTTGCCCTTCTCTAGAAAAACCAATCATTACTAAACCTAATCATAATACACCCAATCAATGATCTTATATTAAAAAGAGGTACATTCGTTATGTTAGAACTGATCGCGAATACAAGAACGTATTTTGCTAAGGTTCTTACTGCCGTATTTATAAACAAGCAAAAGTAATTACTTAAGTTGGCTCAGCTAGGATGCTCTGGAGTAGACCCACTTCAAGCTGTACAAGATTCAGTGATGTGAATATATTAAGTCTCATGTCAGCACTTCGGCTACACTCCATTACAAGATGATAAATATCTTTGAATACTCCACATAAGTCATAATTGGGGCTCTCTGTTTTTTTTTATTAAAATTTTAAAGCCATTCAGGGGCATATGTCCAGAGCGCAATCTGTATGCCACTACAAGTAGGTGTACCCTGCTTTCTCAGCCGCTAGTCTCGGGTTCCATTCTCGGACAGGTCAAACATTTGTGTGTATGAACATGCCTGTTTAACCTGTGTCTGGGTGTATATATACTCGTATATATATACTTAATATGTAAATCAGTCATCATTTGCGTAGGTTGGGATTTGATGACATTGTGTGGAATTTGTCAAAAAAAATCGTCCTGGTGTATGTACAAATATTTTTTAATCTTATTTTTTTAAGTGGAAATGACCATGACAGCCCCATTGTTACATAGAGGAGTTATCCAGAATTTTAGAGCACATGCCGTAAAGCATTCCAGCAATGTCTGATGTGGACATTGCTAGGATACTCCAGAATATACCCGTATCCAAAAAATGTATACCCCTTTCTCTTAGCTTACATCTAATGTGTTCACTGCGGACACATTCCCCCAAAAACTGTTCCGTGTCTTCTATTTTGCTACAGATCTCACGATATGGTGAATCAACATTTAGTCTGGACATTAGCCGGAACAACGCTTAAATAAAGGAATAAACTGTCTTCTTCCCTTGACGTGAAATGATGATACCATAAACTTATGTTGTTACCCAAACATGAATGAAAACAATTGAACTTTAGTACCATATTCAACTTTGAATCTTTAATTAATTTACAATATGATATTTTATCAGTATATTGATGGTATATCAAACACTGTATATTTTATGGATGATGTTTATGCACTTGATATTTGCCTTATTATTACATAAAATTAATTTAACATAATTATCTATCTATACTAATGTAACAAAGAGGAAAGATTGGTATGTAGGTATGTTTGTAACGAATTGGCTCAAAAAGTACTGGACCGATTTCTAAAATTATTTCACCATTGGAAAGCTACATTCACCCTGAGTAACATAGGCTATATAAGATTCATCATCATTATCCATCAACGCGCGGGTGAAACCGCGGAGAGCAGCTACTATACAAATATTCTAAAAACCAATCTATAGAGTAATGGGGCAATTTCTAGAGCGAGTATAAGGTTGAAAATCCTTCTACTTCTGATTTCCAGCAGCTATCTTTGAGACTCAATCTATTCTAGTACTAGTATGCAACCTTTTTCAAACATATTTTCACTGACAAGTGTTTGTTGTTAACTGAACACCTACCCTAAAAATCATATTAAAGACGATGACTTTCTGTGTTAGACGATTACAGTCCATTGTATATAAATAAATTTAACTCCACATTGGGCTGACTGTACTATTAACATGTAAAGGGTCATTTAGTGCAATTATCATAACAAAAAAAGTAAAACTAAAGCAAATTTGTAACCAACTTATAACACCAATAATAACCCAGTCAGTTCAGAACCAAGGAGGCTGGCAGGTGAACCCATGCGACTAATGCTCACAGTTTTTCCTTTATAAAAACTGAAGACATTAATTTTGAAAAAAAATAAATATAAGAAAAACAATGTATGTTTCTTCTGGTGAAAGAATTATTTAAGTACCCATGGATGATGGAAAGGAGTGAGAGAGTGTAGCACGAGTTGCCGTAATAAGTAAACTGGTTATGTTACAATTGTGTTTAACCAAAGTACAATATACTCGGTTACAAAATTATAGTATAATCCTTGTTAGAAGTCAAATGCTGCTTGTATAATTTAATACTGTTGACGATCCAAACATCAAGTGGTGCTATGGATTATCCTGTTTAACTATATTTTCCATAGATGGACCCAAGAGTGGTAAGACAACTGCCTACAAAAACTGTGACATTGGGGCTACGAAGAAATAATATCAGGAAGAGTAACTGCCTGAAAACTCCCAAGTACCTGCACCGTACCAACATTTAAAACTGATTATTTTCCATCACTTATCGATATAGTATAGTAATCACGTGACACTGGCAGAATTGCGATATCATCCAGTCACAGAAGCCAAATCCAAGAAGTCAAGTCAACTGCCTTAAAAAAATGACCCAATAAAAGTCATGCTAAATCAATATCAACGTTCACGCCGCTATGAATCAGCTGTCTCAGTAGATGTTGCAGCACGTGCGTGGACCAATCCCTGCTTTCCTTCTTAAATTTAAACCAATCACCGAACATGTCTATATGTAACCTGGAAAGTAATTCGTATTTGGAATCATACATCGTTTTGGTTTGAAGGACCACTTTTTGTGTGGAATTTGTTCCGAGTTATGCTTCCTGATATTATTTCTTCGTAGCATGGGGGTACCAAAAAGTCATCCAAATGTACAGTTAATTATTATTTATTCAAACAGGTGTATAAGTGATGGCTATTATTCAATTTATACCTCTGTAAAATACCAAGCATAGTATACTGTATGATGCATGATAATATAATAATGAGACTAACAATTAAATACATACTTATACTTGAAGTAAAGCTCCTTGGCCTCATACAACTCTTTCTCAGGTACCAGTGACAACAGCGGATTGGAGATGAAAGCAAAATGACGAAATCTTCCATAGAATGTGCTCTGATCCCACAGCGGCTGGGTGATGTCTATCCTCTTTTCCATGGTCATTCTCTAAACAAAATTATTAAAAATGTTAATAAATACAGACACAACATCTTCAATTATTCCTAATTACTCTAATTATCTTTAATTCATCTTCAATTACAGACATATTTTAGAGGGAAAAAGGCTATTGGTGCTTTGAATTGTCCAGGATGTTGACATGACACAATATATGTATAAATCCCCGAACAGAAATAATACTGTTCACTTGTAAAACAAAGCTAACTACACTGACTCTTAGAGGAATTAAGTAGTTGGGCATTTGGATGGATAGTAAACTTTTGTGGTGAAACATCTCAAACATATTAAGACAAATTCTACAATTATTTTAACAATAAGGCAGTGTGCAAAAGACTATGAACTAAAACCAAAGCTATAGTGATGATACATGGCCATAGTTAGCCATGTCATGAATAGTATGGTTGCCACAAACAAATCTAGGAACCACAATAACTAAACTACTGCAAACCGCATAAAGATTTGATTGCTCTCATATCACTGAATGTGTGAAGAGTGGATGGTTTTTCACCATCTGTGATGGTGCAAATAACAAAGCAGGGGCAGGTTGCAGATAATTCTTTGAGGCGGAAGTTTACACATAATTGCTGTAATGGATTATCCACTGTGCAGAGGATGCTTACTACATGTGAACAAGGCCATGAGGCAGGTGTTGTTATAATGCACTCTATTACAGCTTGACTTTGTAAGTTATGGAAGTTTTTATATATAAAATATATAAACATATGACTGGTTTTAATCCAACAGTCAATAGACAAAATAGTTCTTATCACAAGCTAAGATATTGTAGGGTAAATATTAATACAAGAGTACTAGATGATGTATTTATAATAATAAAACGAAATGTATGTACACATGGAAGCATGTAGAATTTAATAAATTTATTATTGGACACTGTATAATATATGCTAACATGAAAAAACAACAGGCACATACCGTCGTCAACCAATAATATAATATAATATAATAAAAACAAAACTCCTATTTACCATCGGGAGACCTTGAATAGCTCTAAATGTGTCGCAGTTCAAACCATTTTTTTATAATTATATTGAGATTATATCTACAGTTATGTAAGCACAAATACGCTTCTTGTAAAGCTTATATACAGATATAAACTTACGTCTCTCCTTAGATTTATCTAGCAATTTATTTTACTTAGATATTTTATATTTTCTATTTTCACCGGGACGCAACTGCAGCAAAGAGAATATAATAGAGAACTGCCTGCAGCACTTTTTTCTTATTTCTTTGCTTGTATCCTCTTCTCTTTGCTCTTTGCTAATGTAAACCAATTTTCTCTATGCTAATTCGGTATGTAAAGTTTTTTTTGGTATTTTTTTTATATTTTTATTTCGTAGATTGGGTCATTATAAGAAACTGATTTCAATATTTTTGTTTTATATTCAGTAGTTATTTTATAATATTTTTTTGAAAATTTGAATCCTATGACGTCACTTTTTTGCACAAATATGTAGTTGCGTTGAGGAGCCAAGAAAAGCACGCGAGTAAAAAAAAAGAAACTAGAATTTACTTTGACACTTGACAGTGACACCTACTAATTCGTAAGTCTCTATTCAATCAAAACAAAAGTCCGCTCGTGTTGTGAATCGATAATAAAATGCAAAAAAGTGACGTCATTTAGAGGTCAATGAAAGTCGAATTATTTCATCGTTTTTTGTTAAAATAAATGGCATCTTATCGTTTTAAAAGGTCAGAGTAGAAAAATAAGGGTTTGTAACATAAAATCTCGAAATGGTTTCGGAATTGGCATAGGTTAATTTTTTTTAGCATACCGAATTGCTTTGCTTTGAACATAAAAGTCTTATTTATCTATGCTTTGCTTTGCACTACACTGCACGCATTGCCTACACCAATTGCACCATAGCATAGATAACATAAGGTGCGTTCGATTATTAATAAGGCATTGGTGGCGACCAGCGTTGCCATTGCTGGCTCTTATGTTAGAGCCTTCGTAAAGCTCGAAAACTACTACTACTACTACTATTTTTGCCTACACCCTAATCGAACCCTAAATTAAAAATAAGACCTTCCATCGCATGATTTGATTATGCTATCAAATAGATAGTAGTCAAAAAACGATCAACGTCAACAACCATGATCCGGACTCTTTTCTTGGCTTTGCGAACGCTGAACAAAAAGGGCCCTAAATTACGTTTTCACCCACAGTTTCCCAATTCGAACGCCCGTTTGACCGTTTTTAGCGTTATTTTCGCAACTTGTTGGCAAAAATAACGCTAAAAACGCTCACAAGATTTTTGACCCACGCACGGCCGGATAGATGTTTGTGATCGATTGTTGACAATTATCTATTTGACAGCATATTCATATCAGCATAAATCAACATAGCATATTCATGCGATTTAGGTCTTATGCTCGGTTGACCGTTCGAGTAGGGTGTGGGCTAAAGTGGCTAAAATAACGTTTTTGAGCCTTACTAACACTTTAGCAAATGATCCAACAATGGCAACGCCACCAATACCCTCATTGCTAAACGAACGCATTAATAGTCTGATTTATCTATGCCATAGGTGCCATAGGGTGCGTTCTGAGAAGTGCCGTCAACGCTCACAACTGCTCTCGCTGCTCGCGCCCCGGTTTGCCGTTCCCTTTGGTTGACAGTGACAGCTCGCAATGATCACGTAGACCCACCTAAGATCCGCGAGCGTTGTGAGCGTGGCGTGAGCGTTTTCGGTGACGTCATTGATGAGGTATCAGCGCCGCGAGTGATTTCGGTCCTTCCCGGAACGTAGCCATACGCGTACTCAAACGTAGGCTACGTTCTGGAAAGCGCCGAAATCACTCGCGGCGCTCGCACGCCCATTCCCTTAAAAGCCCACGGTCATCGTGAGCGAACTCGATACGTCATCGATGACGTCACTGAAAACGCTCACAACGCTCGCAGATCGTAAGTGGGTTTTCGCGGTCGTTTACGAGCTGTCACTGTCAAGCATCAAATGTATAGGATTCTATCGATTTTTGACAGAAAAGTTGGCGCGCTTTTCGCGACCGCGTAACCGTTCCGCTTGGGTTGATCATTGCAAGCATTCATTCTAACCGGAACGCTAAACCGGGCCGCGATAGCTGTGAGCGTTGACGGCGCTTCCCAGAACTTAGCCATAGTAACCCTATCCTGCAGTCTGTGACACACAAATACAAATATAATAAATACAATACAATCTGTGACGCGAACTTAAAAAGTTGATAGTAAGGCTCTTCGCACACGAGTCGTAAGGCTGAAATTCACAGAGAACATTGAGTTCAAACCATAGAATTAATAAGTACTAAGTACAACTGGAATGAGCTCTCGTCAGCAAGCCGCGCGAGTCATTTCCAGTAGCAAGTTTAAGATGTTTATCGCCTTAGCTCTGGAGATACTCATCAAATAAAATTTAAACGGGACCATCTCAAAGATATACCTACATATGACAAAAAAGAATCATTCGAATCAATTGGCGGAGTACTAGCTTAACATACATACAAAAAACATACAGATTTATTGCGAACCTCCTCCTTTTTGGAAGTCGGTTGAAAATATATAACAACATGAGCCCCACATAGATTGGGGAAAGGACAGGCAGATAATAATTAAATAATTTATGTCCAGTTTTAGACAAACTTTGTTATTGATACGAAACAGTTGTGCTTTAAACAAACTGTTTCCATGACAACCGGTAGGTAAAGACAAAATTGTTAAAACAAATATATACAGGTATAAAGGTATTCATTAAAACCAGTTAATTTATAAGAAAATTTTTATCAACAGATTTAATATTATGTCGAGCGATTTGTTGAGAAATTTAAAATAAAAATGTTGAATGTTGTAACTTGTACTAGATTTTTTTTCAATCAATCATTACAGGTTACGAAATGCAAATTGTCATGTGAAGTCTTTGTCGCAATCCTATGTGCCTTTTAAAATTCTTGTTCTTATTTTGGTCAAATGATATGATCTCATGTTGAAGTAAGAATTTAATATTGATTTTATGAGTTGAATTTCATATGGCTTTTAAAATTGAATGCCCTGCAAAGGATGAGAAACCTCTAGATAACTATATAGTTTGTAGAAAAATTCATGTACAACATGCAAAATCATTTTATTTTTATTTTAATTTCTCAACGAATCATTTGAAATCGTATTAAATACTTTTTCGCAGTATTTTAAAATTTCGAATACAAAGCGTGATGCATATTTAAGTCCTCCACGATCTACAAATGCTGTAAAAGCTGATAATTAAAATTATATCTACGCAGTATTCATGATCAGTGTTTTTATTTGTTAATAAAATTGAACAACAATATGAACAAGTGATTTTGCGCACCATTTTATTAACAATACAACCAGTTATATAATAAATAATATTCATCTTGAAATTGCTTATATATACATTTTCTATAAGACTAAATAACATATTAATCGACTGACTGTCATCGTTATCAGATACTTCTAGAATGGCTTTCCTCTTGTGTCTGAATTCTAGCACTGGTGTTTTAATTTTCGCAATGTGTAATAAAATTGTAATGCATTAGGATTATCATTGCTGCCACCTCTTGCTCGCACACATGAAAAAAACATCTCTAAATGATCTTGCGAGCATTTGTATGTAAGGAAATATTTGAAATATTCGGATTGCAATAAATCTAAAGCCAGACTCTCAAAGCTTGCGATGTTCACAATCAATCCAAGCATTGGCGTTTTTCGTCTGTGCTGCAACGTATTTTTACCATCAATATTCAAAGACACCAAGTATTGTTTGGTTTCTTTTAAAATGTTCATCCAAACCACTTTATTCACATTTTTTAGGGGGCATTTGTATCCAGTTCCAAAAGGATCCTTGCAGTTCATTAAGTCAAATATTTTGTCAAGCATTCTAATATATTCAACGGTAGCTTGACTATTAGCAAAATCAGAGTTACCTGTTTCTCTCATAAAATCGATGGCAACGGGAACTGACTGGGTTACGTTAGAGTAACAATCAAAAAAAGGCTACCAAAATATTGCGATGTGTGGAGTGTACCTACCACCACCTGTACGAAAGCAAATGCTAGAACACTTTATTAGAAACTGTAATAGAATAACCGATATAAGCAATTTTCCATTGTGCATAGTTGGAGATTTCAACTTAGGTGGTTTAAATTGGAATGTTATGAATTCCCCATTGTCTAATATAAAACTTACGCAAGTGGAGCACACTCTTATTGACTTTATAAACCTTCATGACTTAAAACAGTTTAATAATGTAGTCAACAATCGGAGTAAAATTTTAGACCAAGTTATCTCCAAAACTTCAATGTGTAGCGTTGCAGCCTCAACTGATGCCTTAATTAATATCGATCCATTGCACCCTCCTATTCTTATTACTTTGAAACCAAAATCAAACATCGACAACTTACAAAATAAGGTCAATAACTTAATCCCAAATTTCAGAAAAGCAGATTATGACTCAATAAATGAGCACCTTGAACATCAGTCTTGGGACGAACTTTTCTCTGATTGCAAGGACGTAAATGAAATGTTAGGTATATTTAATGACAGTATTAACTCGGCCATTACTTTGTATGTGCCTCTTAGAAAACAAATTAATAGTAGCCGATATCCGATCTGGTTTAGTAAAGAACTTATCAAATCGCTAAAAACCAAAGAAACCACAAGAAATCGTTTAAAAAAATATAATAACCCTTTAGATAGAATTAGACTAAAAACTGTAAGTAATCTTTGTGAGAAGTTATTAGCTAATTGCCATAAATCATACATTGAACATGTGGAAGATATGATTGGGAAAAATATTAAAGGATTTTGGTCATATATTAAATCAAAAAGAAAAGGTATAAGCTCATATCCAGCTTCTATATCTAACGGTGAAAGTAGTACTTCCAACGGCATGGAAATGTGTAATATGTATGCAAAGTATTTTTCTTCAGTCTATTGCATGTCGAGTAAAGCTTATCAAAGGAACACTAATAATATTAGAGCTGAAGCAGAATCCCTTTGCCAAATACAAATCGACTCAAAACAGATACTGAAGAAACTAAAATGTTTAGATAGTAACAAAGGTGCAGGGCCTGACAGTATCCCGCCATTCTTTATAATAAAATGTGCTTCAAAATTAGTATGTCCATTACAACATATTTTCAATAAGTCACTTACTAGCGGGATCTTTCCTGATGAATGGAAGCGGGCTAAAGTTGTCCCTATACCAAAAAGTGAAGATAACAAATTAGTTTCTAATTATAGACCAATTTCTATTCTTTCTGTTTTTGCAAAAATAATTGAATCATTAGTTTGTCCCATTTTACAAGCTCATTTCAATCAATTACTTACACCCTACCAACATGGCTTCATTAAAGGACGGTCGACATGCACAAACCTTACCTGCTTTACAGAAAATTTGTTTGAGGCAGTGGATGCTTGTAAACAGGTGGATGTCATTTATACCGACTTCAGTAAAGCTTTCGATCGGGTCTCCCATACTATTTTAATTAATAAACTTTCACTTACGGTTTAGGAGACCCTATGCTAAGATGGTTACGGTCATACCTAAATAATCGAAAATTTCAAGTAGTCTTAGGTGGTTTTTCATCTGAATTATAAAAATTTTTTTCTGGAGTTCCTCAAGGGTCGCACCTTGGACCGGTCTTATTTAACATATTTATAAATGACATTACCTCCTGTTTTAAAAATTCCACCCCATTTCTATACGCTGACGACCTTAAATTTTCAAGAATCGTTGAATTTACAGCAGATGTTAGTTTACTTCAAAAGGATCTTGATTGCCTTGTCCAGTGGTGTAAAACTAACAACATTACTCTTAATAACAAAAATATGAAAAAAGTAAATAATGCTAGTTACCATATAAAATTTTCTAGAAAACATAAACTCACGTCCTCCCAATATAACATCGAAAATGAAAGAGTACAAGAAGTTAGCAGTATCCGAGACCTCGGTGTAATCTTCAATCAAAAACTAACATTTGTTCCACATATAGATTCAGTTATCAAAAAAGCTTCTCGTATGCTTGGCCTTATCATCAGAAATGGAAAGTCATTTAAAAAACCTTTCACTAAAGTCCTGCTTTTCAATTCACTAGTAAGAAGCGTTCTTGAATATAATTCTGTGATCTGGCGTCCTCACTTCTCTACCCATAGCTTAAGAATCGAGAGAGTGCAAAAAAGATTCATGTGGCACCATTCAAGGAGCACCCACCTGGCACGTAGATCAGTGTCCTACCAGAATAGATTGAAACACTTTAAGGTCACTAGCCTTGATAAGAGAAGAGACCTCCTAGATATACAATTTTGGCATAAGCTACTTATAAATCGCATTGACTGTCCCCCACTGGTTGAAAAAGTTAAATACAAAATCCCAGCTAGATATCCTCGTCAGAAAATCAAAGTATTTTCAGGGCCTTTTCGGAAGATCCTCGGTAGTAATTCACCTATAGCTCGGTTAGTCAAATTAGCAAATTCATTTGACATAGACTTTTATTTTGATAGCTTAGCACATATACGTTCCACTGTGTTAAAAACTCACAATACCCATAAAACCATAATTAACATTGTACCTACTATTGATTTGATATTGTTTCTTGTCATTTTTCACTTTTGCCATTCTTATTTTTTTTTATTATAACTCCATTTCCACCTTGCTATTTAACGCGTTAGTTTTAATATATTAGGTGCAAGCTGTGTTTGCCTGTAAGAGGTATTACATGTAACTTAAGTTTTCCTACCATAAGATTCTAGACTAGTAAACATGTAATTACTGTTGGCAGACCAAATAAATAAAATAAAAACAAAAACTGAACTGTTAAGTAGTTTGCTAGCTAATCTAACATTCATTTTTTTATTAAAAAAATGTAAAAGGCGAGCTCGCAAGCACTTCCATTGATTCGAACTTAGATAAAAAGTTAAAAGCTTTAGAATTGCTTTTTTCTAACTATTCGGTTGAACATAGCCCATAGGCGTGATTGTGATAATCACGTCATAAAAAACGAGACCATTAAGCCAGTATACATGCCAGGGCAGTTTTTAATAGGATGGAGTTCTAATTTTAGGCCAGTAGCACCCTCCCACCACTGATTTTACTATCTTGGCTTTTGTACTAGATTCATGTGGCCAGTGAAACTAGTTTTCAGTTGACTAGTAAGCAGGCACCACGTGTTTTGTTAATTTTACGACGTGTTTTAGAGATTTTAAGACGCCTACATTAAGTACAGAGATTAATATTAAGTTTGCACTACTGTGCCGAGACCAATTACGTCTGTGATACGCCACCCTATCAAATTATAAAGACGATTATATACTAAAATGTGTGGCGAATTAAAGAAAGTAGGTATTGTCCCGTACCGTTTTTAATTAATCTTTGAATAGGCACAGTTTTCGAAGTAATTTCAGTCGAATAATGTGTTTTTTTGCATGCAATGCATGTTGAACGCATGGTCACCACAGTCACTGCAATAGTACTAGCTTAAAATAATGAAGCCTCGTGTAAACAGAAATAGCATGTTCCAAGACAGATCAGCAAGCTAGGACAGTTTTATAAAAAAATGGCTTACTATCCTGGCTTGAAAAACTGGCCTCGTGTAACCTGCGCATTACACAAAAACATACCCGCTGCGGTGGGATTTATTTGCTGTCTATGCTATCTATCGCTAGGCTAGTTTTGAGCATAGACTAAAACTATATAGAGTTTTGAGTTTTGACAGCTCAAATATGGCGGCTGTCGCTGCAACAGCCGATATGACGATTCAAAAGAATTCGCAAATTTTAGTAAAAGTGGAAGAGGCTTTGGCTGATTTGATAGTTGTTTCTTATTGTGCTGATGATAAAAGGTTCCAAGGCGTGCTTCTTGACTCCAACAAAGGGTGGGTTTCGATTGAATCAATGTTTATAGTAATATCGATTATTCGCCCAAAATATTCACGTTTTACCATAATTTGGTGTATTTTTTCAGTAATTTACCTTTTGGAGTCTACAGTCTCCATCCAGCATTTACTAAACAAACCGCACCAGCCGATAGCAGCAATGATAAACTACATTCCGTCAGCCAAAGGTTCTTGTATGAAGATCCAGATTATGAAAGTAAAATTGCCCAGAAATCAAAAAAGCCCGCACACAAAATCAAACCACAACAGAGGCAAAAGATGACAGTGCGATTAAGACCAAGAAAGGTGCTTTGCTCCAATTGCAAAGGTATTTGTAACGAGAACAATGAGAATGTGGACGTGTCCAAGAAACGGAAATTAGATTCGGATGACGATGCGCCTCGAGAACCTGACTCATCGAGGCTTCAAAAGAAATATTTGATGGGCAGTATGCTGATACCGAAACTCTCTCGTTTGCAACCAAGCGAAATAACAGATGCGATCAAAGGCACTTCTAAAAATTCCAACAAGGCTAGTGAAAAACCAATCAAAAGCGTGAAGAGCAGTAGTAATGTAAATTCGACACCAGAATTAGCATTTGTCAGTGTGCCTAACAGTGAGGACAATGACCATGAACCTAAAAACGAAAATGATTCATCATTTAATTCAATGTTTTCAAGTGCACGGACACTTAAAATATGTTTTGGTGTAGGTGAAGGTACAGTAGTGAAAATACCCCCATTAACTGGTGACTTTAATGA
Source organism: Selenia dentaria (assembly GCA_917880725.1). Taxonomy (NCBI): domain Eukaryota; kingdom Metazoa; phylum Arthropoda; class Insecta; order Lepidoptera; family Geometridae; genus Selenia; species Selenia dentaria. The sequence goes on along the minus strand of OU862893.1, from coordinate 4,498,673 downwards.
AGATTCAGGAGTTTCATGTGACATGAGTAAAACACCTACAAAACCTGAATCTAAAGCAGCAAAGAAAGCTCTAAAGAAAGCTAGGAAACAAGCAAAGAAAAACAATGCTGTAGAAAAAAAAACTGTTATCAGGCAATCGCCAATACGCATAGGGGCCTTATCACCCCGGAATAATCAATCAGACTGTCAAACAGATCCATTACAAAAACGTCATAAGCATAAAGTGAAGCATAAGAAAAAGTACAAATCTCAAAAGAAACGCGATGAAAATATGGGCAAGGGTATAGATAGCAAATCAATTGATTACTTCAATGATATAAAAGAGCACTGTATGAACCAAAAGCTTTCTATTAGTTTACGAAGGTTGAGTAGTAATTCATATGAGCGGCAGAGTGAGAATGATGTGTTAGAAAGTGGTTCTGATGAGTGGGAACAGGAGATGGTACCGGAATTTCCTGCAAAAAGTACCGACGGGGTAGGTGGTAGTTTACTTAGGGTATCAGCAGGGGATATAGTTTGGGGTAAGGTGGTAGGGTTTCCGTGGTGGCCTGGGAGAGTGCTCAGTGTGACATCAGCATCTAGAGCTCATGTTGCGTGGTTTGCATCAAAAACATCATCGCTTGTGCCATGTGATAGCTTGAGTCCCTTTTTAGCAGATTATAATGTGAGTGTCCTCAATATGCTTAATTCTATATCTTTCTTTTTCTATGTTTTATAAGTTCGGGCCTTATGTTCTCTAACATATGGCTGTTTATGTTTTGGATATTGACCTAACCAAGCATAAAGAATAACCTTTAATTAATAAGGCCCACTTTAGTAACCACACCCAATTGATGAATCACACTGCTACATTAATTTTATTAAGAAAGTTGGCAAATAGAAGTTCAAATATAAGATTTGTATAACAATACAATAATTGATGATGAAGATATGACACAAATTTTATAAAAAAAATTGAATAAACCAAAAAAACTAAAAAATTACTTAAAAATTTTAAAGTAATTTTTTAGTAGATTTGCTAACTTTCATTAATGCAGCACTTATTGTTTTACTATTCTCTTAAAACTTAATTTCTTGTAAACCTCATGCTGCTGCTAAAGCTCATCCACACATACATTCACGGTCCACATATGTGTTATACATGAATACAAATCTGCAAAGTTATGACATGCAGAACATAAATTGTTTTCATTCTCACTAGATGACTGATATGAGGCCGGTGCCAATAATCTATCTATCACCAGTTTACCTTACTAGAGATAGATATTTGACACTATTGGTGTGGACATTATGTCAAATTTCTATCCGTTGTAAGGAAAACTGTGGATAGATAAATTATTGGGATCCCCCATTAGTGTAGTAAGATAACACTAAAGGGTCACATCATATATCCATGATTCATAGATTATGAAAATAGAGACTTTTTGGCCACTTCTTCAATAGATCACTAATAAATATATTAGGACTAAACAAAATTATATTTTAAGAATACATAATATACAATAAAGGCAACCTAAGGCATCCTAAAGAAATAGTCAAAGTTGTCTCCTGTATTCATACGTAGAAGGTAATCTAATATATAATATGTGGTGTATCAATGTGGGTACCAACATAACATAATATAAATGTATGGCTGTTATTAATTAAATTAATTATTGTTTGGCACAAGTTTACTGTTTAGTCTGTCTGCATACCTATAACTGCATATAACTGCAGGTTTACGCTATAACAAAAGATTTACGAATAGGCTGGAGGCTTGCTGATTTGGATGGGTTAAAACATAGTTCAATTTAGTGTTTGAAAACTATTGTGAGTATCACAGATTATAATAAGGCACACACAATGGCTGCATTCACCATTAGCATAGTATCAGCACATTATATTTGCACTACTAGGTACAGTATCCCAGTAGGAATGTTTGTGCTGGGTCTGTATGTACCATGATGGCAGATAGACTGGTGCCCCGCTCCAGTGTTGAAGTTTTCAAAAGCCTTTGATGTATGACTCAGTGACTATTAACAATGACAACAACCAAGAGTGATGTCTTACTATGAATCAATTAGCTATCCATCAGAAGCCAAATTATGGATTAAAATATGAATGAAAATTATTTATGTAGGAAATTAATTCAATTGAGTTTTATCTGCTTAGCTATTAGAGTTACTAATCATAATAAGTGAGTAGTTGTAAAAGTGGCCAAATGCACAGCATCTCTAGAGAGAGAGATTGTCATCAGAGTACATACTAATGTTTATAATCGGCTACCCTTATCACAGACTAATTATAAATAACTAGCAGCGTTCCTGCAAAATACAGGGTTATCTTGCCAGCATATTTGGTAAAAGTGTACCAGCTATTCTTCAAATGTAAGGAGAGAGATGGACAGCTTACTAATATTTTCAATATGTATCATGTATATTATTTTTATAGGCACAGTTACAGAGAAGCTAGACTTAGTATTGAGAGTACATGTCTTTAAATTAAGTGTAAAATAAATTAAACGGCTTGTATTTTCTGATCCACAAAGAAAGATGGTCACCTCAGCCTATTAACATATTGCCTGTATGATGGGTCCACAGACATTTTAGGGAAATAACTGTTTATTTTTTATCTTATTAATTTCCGTGAAATAGATTTCAATAGTAGTGCTCTTGAAAGTTACCTTTCTAAAAAAACTAACAACTCTCAATACCAACTCTAATTTACCTACTCAACTAAGCATGTATATGTATTACTTTTCCAGGTAAGATTTAACAAGAAGAAACGAGGGCCATACAAAGAGGCTGTGAAACAAGCCACTGTAGAAGCAAAGCAAAGTGAATCTCAGATGGAAGACAGCTGTGATCCACTCGGGAGCCCTACTCATAGTGTGACCACATCGTCACCGCGTCCCATTGATGTGTTCTCGTAATGTGATCCGCACCCGAATTTATTCAAATTCATGTGATATTTTATTTGTACTCAATGCACAAATTGCTGTACGTCCATTTCATGATCTATTCAAAGTTCACTTGTAATCTTTTTATGCTCAGATGTGGAAGTGTAACTGGTGTTCTCTTATCATAGTTTTTATGTAGTATTTTTGATACGTGGGTAGTGTCAAACATGGTTCAAATATGAAATAATTTTTAATGGTGATGTTTTTGACCACAATAATTCTAAAATCGATTTTTCGGTGCTTAACTAATTTTCTGAACCCCTCATGTGTCGATGTCATTATAACAATGAAATTTCTATTGTGTCTGGCCGTTTGACCTTTTATGGATTAATTACTACTACATTGACATAATTTTATGACCAAAATACCACCCATTAATTCGTGACAAATAATAACATTTTCGGCAGTGACTAACTTGTAGGCAAGTTAAACTGGACATCAAATTTGGTTTAAAAAATTGGGTATATTTGGTTTGAGTGATTGTAACCAATGTGTTTGTATAATCATGAAAGATGTTGACATATGTTGTTGCCTGTTTGCCATAAATAAAACATTTTAGCAATTGAACGAGTGAGTGAAGCATCTCTGCTTTAACTGGCCATAGTGACTTTCACCTGTCCATCTTTTTGTTAGGTTGTATGTTGGTCTTCCAAAAGGTCGCATTTTTTAACCAATCTTGATGAAACTTGGTCTGCATGTCTTGGTTTACTATTCAATATAATTTTTTTGTCGTTTTTTTGAATGGGGAAGGGTACTTTTCCTCGAAAGGGTTTGCTGCGGCCCTATTTACCGAATGGTTTTTTTCAAATTTGGTACACACGTTATGTACCTGACTTTAAAGAGGAATTCAAGTGGTTGCAGAGATAAGAGGTTGGGATGTTTAAAACTGGACGAGTTTGGTAATATTTTTGGCAAGAACATTTGCTCAGACTGGGAAAAATTGCTGCTGATAATAGTGTGCTCGCGATGTCTGTACTGTTCGCAGAACTATAGTTTTATAAATACGAATGTTTGGGGGTTTGTTACTACAATCACGCCTGATTGAGATGAAATTTGGTATGTAGCTAAATAAGACGCTGGAATAACACGTATCATTTTCATCAGTATCATCATATGACCATGCAGATAAAACCGCGGGATGCGGATTTTTGTAAGTTTGTGACTTAATTTTTATGATTTTAATACCATTACCGCAAAGTGACGAATAAATTGGCACTGCAACAAGCATATTTTGCCGCGAATGAATAGTCCACAAGAATTACTGTTAGGTGTGGAGTATACTGTACTGTAATAAGTTAAATTACTGGCGAAACACAGTGTAAAGTCAATGGCTTGTGGTGACGCGAGCAGTGCGATGCGACACAAATCTACAGCTCGAAGATTGCTAAAACTCTCAGTAACGTATAGTCTTATTAGATAACGGATATTATGTGTGTCGAAGGGCAACGCTTTAAAAATTTTACATTGACTATTAAGTCTGTGTATGAAAAAAATCGGTTTTTATTAAATTACTCGTGTTAGACCTCATATTTATTATATGCTGGTCTATTATATAAAAAAAAAATTCGCGGCTCAAAATGATACTGTTTACATGTTGTCCCAAAAAATCGGTTTTATTTAATAATTCGTGTTAGACCTCATATTTATTATATGCTGGTCTATTATATAAAAAAAAATTTCGCGGCTCAAAATGATACTGTTTACATGTTGTTCCAAAAAATCGGTTTTATTAAATTATTCGTGTTAGACCTCATATTTATTATATGCTGGTCTATTATATAAAAAAAATTCGCGGCTCAAAATGATACTGTTTACATGTTGTCCCAAAACATAGGTTTTATTAAATTATTCGTGTTAGACCTCATATTTATTATATGCTGGTCTATTATATAAAAAAAATTTCGCGGCTCAAAATGATACTGTTTACATGTTGTCCCAAAAAGAACACGCCACATCGACACTGGAAGTAGGCTAGCCCTAGGTCTATTCCACAAAAAAATGGTTGAAGAAAAATCTCATGGATTTCGAGATATGTTTAGAATTTTTAGAATTGTTTTTTTAAATTACCCTATATTATATAATGTTATAAAATTGTCACAAATACCTACTTTTCTTTTAATTTTGTATTGTGTACTAATTACTAATAGTTGTTTGGCTAAAGTAAACTAATCATTGGTCGGTCATTGGTGAAAAGTAATTTTCAAAATAATCTTTCAATTAGAATATCTCGAAATCCATGAGACTTTTCTTCAGGCATTTTTTTTTGTGGAATTGACCTAGGGCTAACCTACTTCCAGTATCGCTGTGGCGTGTGCTTTTTGGGACAACCTGTAAACAGTATCATTTAGAGCCGTGAAATTTTTTTTTTTCAACCGTCGTTGCCCAAGGCTCCTTTGAACGGTAATCCACATGTTTCTCGATTTGGCCATCTTACCCAGTTTGAAAATTCACCTGTATCATATCTACTCTGTCATTCCAATCCCCCCCCCCCCCCCCCCCCCCCCTTCTGCAACGTCTGTCAAAGTTTGATCAGCTAACAGACGGAATACTGACCGCTGATTGGTCAACTGATTAAAGCTTTGAGCAAACGTTCCAGAAACTGGGGGTAAAGTATCTGATCATATTAACTCGCTAAAATTCAATACTTCTTACAAATATAAGTTTTATGAAATGGACTGTGGCATATATAACATTCTTTAGATATGTACCTATGTAAAGTAAGGATTTATGTGATAAATGTTAACTGATAAGTCAAGATTATTTGCTGGATGTCTGTTGATGCTGATTAAAGGATTAGATATACAGCGAGCGTTAGGAAAAAAAATCGAGCGTTAGATTAAAATGGGACACATTGTTATCTTCTATCTTTTCATATTTAGTACATGAGTCTGAAAAGTTCTAAACTATCATAGTCTTAAAATGAGATATTTGTCGTGTATTTCCTTAGGTAGATAACCATATCTTTTTAAGTATCTTGTATAAAAACTGCTATGTATCTGCCAAGAGATGTCGCTGCATAACCTGTGTTAAAGTTTTCTCAAGGTTGATAAGATTCTGGCATGTATAATAGTTTAGCAACAAATCTTTTGCTCTTACCCTCTCTTATAATTACTCTTTTATTCTCTTATATTCGTGAGCAACATCAAATGTACCTTGAGAAATATAGAAGGTAAGTTTTCTTTTAAACAACGTCTTCTCAAAACGCTCGGTATAAGTTCGCTATGTGTGCTGTGTTTACTATCCTTGTCACGCACACAGACGCAAACATATCCTCCGGTAAAATGTGTTATCTTAAAACATAGGTGGTTGATTGGTAAAAATGTGTACCTTAATTCAAAAGTATACAAATATAATAAATATTTAAAAGTATGAAGAACTACATAGCGGTATTTATAAACATTTATTAAAACATCGTACCTACTTTGCTGTACCGAGACGGTGCAAACAAAATGAGCGATAAATGGCTTCCACTATACGGCTTACATTTAGCGCATATTCTAAGTTTCTGTTACCATTTATTCCACGTTCGCTGTATGAAAACCGCAGACGATATACATACAGCCCTCAGAGGTAGGTACTGTTAGTCCTCGATCTTATTACAGAGCTAAGGTTAAATTTAGCATTAAGTTATAAATTCCTCCTAAAGTATCAGTACGTATCTGCGTATTTTCAAAAACACCAATTTCAACTTTATGGGCTTATTAATAAGATCGTGGGCGAAAAATATAACTACATATTACTAGCGATTGCTGCTGCGCTGGTTCTAATCCTCATCAAATGTTTTCGATCGTGTAATAAAATTCATTGTGTGTGTACATTCATATTAATGAATCGGAATGAAATGAAAGTTACCTACCTATGATGAATCTTAATTTGAATATGAAATACGGGAAATTATACACTCGTTCTAATAAATTATTATTTCCTATAATTCTATCCGTCGATATGACAGTTCTAAGTAGAGCACTATTACTACTGCAACGGGCAGTGGGAATGAACCCTCTTTTCAAGAAGAATGAACTGTTTACTCTGCGTGAGTGAACATAAACCAGTCCCGTATTTAATAATCAACATGTGTCAAACTCAGATTATAGATAATCTGAGGTGTCAAAAGTAAGGTAGATGCCCTTATTGAATGTAAAATATATTTAGCCCTAACAAGCATGGTACGAAAATATCAAGATCAATTATTAGTGGCCGTTTCCTGGATTAGACGTAATAATTAGTAAATGGTGAGTAATATACCATTCGTTTCGTACTTACTCCAAAAGGATCCAGTTTATATATCGCGCGACGAATTATTCTTATAACCGAATCGGTGTATGGACCATTGAATGAATGGTGAAAGATTTTTCAATTTCATGACTGAATATGTAAGGTATACAATCCTTGGTAGATGGCGAGCTTGTTTTTTGTCAAATTCATTGTTTTGTTTATATTTTCTTAAAATTGGTTTCCATTAAAGTTTGTTACTAGTTTATCATTCCTTGTTTCTCTTGGTTTATGTGGCTGACTTTTTTATATAAAAATAAGTTTAAGTATTCTAATCGTATTTTATGTTATCCTAATAAAAAAAGTATGCTTAATATTTTTGTATATCTGCTGCCTCGGAAATTTTGACGTTTCGTTTTTATTATGAATTGTCCGTGTTAAAATCCACCTAAATAGATATACCTAGGTGAGTTGTGAAGTAATTATTATTACCTATCATACATTTTGGTAAGCTTAGCGCGAGCGTAGTTGAAAATGCAAATCCTATTCCTACCAAAGTTCTTGTCATACTATGTAACTCATACATATGCTGTATCACATTTTAAAGCAAATAATACAATTATTATGTGTTTACGTCATCCATGAGGTGGCTTTATGATAAAAGAAAATTTTACACCAAGAGGAATTATTAGTTGTGTTTTACGTTGCATTTTTATGAAAATGAGCTATATGTCAGCTTGTATGCGATGCAAAAGTAACGTACATCCTTGCAGGGAGGAACCGAAATGCGGTAGTCGAAAAATAACACGTTTGGTGTTATTTTTCGACTACCGCATTTCGGTTCCTCCCTGCAAGGATATTGCTTATAACTTGACGTTAGCAATTTGTTATTTACTTTTTACGTGTTTTAAAATTAGGGATCCTTTAGATCGTAAAGTTTAACAATTGTAACAATTAGTTCTTATTTTTATTATTTCAAAAGAAGATGCTATGCATAAATTCAATGCTTTATTTTTTTATGTTCATATATGAGATATTTTAGGACAGTGTAAGTGCTTTGTACATTACATAATTATGTATAACTTTAACTTAACTGTACATGAAATGATATTTTAAGTTGAGACAGTGCTTATAAACTAGTAGTATAGCCAGATCTGTGTTCAAAATAAATTGTCATTATTCTAAAATAAGAGAATGTAAAGTTGTATGTTTAAAATCATTAATAGAAAATCTCGTCAGGTAGGTACATAACATACTGCTTAACACTTGCAATTAAACAATAGTTTAAGTAGGTACATACATAATATGTCTATTATACATTGTAGAAAGTGTGAAATTCTACCAAAGACATGATCTTTGTTAGAAATGTTTATATTTTATAATGCTATCTTCGATATATTTTCATGTAAGTAGGTACATGGTTATTGAAGGGCAAAATCTATGTATAGTGTTAATGGGGACTACAATGTACGGCGTCTAATTATTACAGGAAAATTATTTTAAAAATATAAACTATTCTGCAGACTGGGATGTTTTATTTTTAAAACTAGTTATGTGGTCATGTGGACTAAGAGGACAAATCCCATAGGAACGGTCCCTCCCCGCCAGTTATCTCCCGTCACTGACGGACCCATTGGTTCCTCTTAGCTTCACCGTGGTGACTGGTGACCCAAGCCATGGTTACTGAGCCCCCGCAACGGCAAGGCGGGAACCCTCGGGGGGGAGTTTGAACCTACCTATAACCCGCGGCATATAACTCTAGCTCTGACCGTTATTGCGCAGAAGTCAAAAATTGGGACGAAGGACTCTTGTCTCTCTCTGTCACATCGAAGACGAAGGACTGTTATCTCTCTCTATCTGCGCAGCTATCCCTTCCACATTTCGCTCAGAGCTAGAGTTATATGCCGCGGGTTATACCTTACCCTGATACAGTTCTCGCGTTATAATCACCTTATGGTGCGTCTACATGCTCGTCCTAATTAATATATATTGTCTCGTCTCGGTGTGCTCGTCGCGTCGCGTGGCGCTCGTCGAGTAAACGAGAGCATACTGTCTACACGCTCGTGTCATTTGAACTCCGGACGCCGCCGTATAGAGCGCTCGTATGGCAATAGATAATGACGGAATGATTAGATTTTACCGTGATTTCTGCAGTAGTGTACCCGATATGCAAACATACCTATATGAAAATCTAGCAGTTACGCGCGGCTTCGTCCGCGTTTATATGAAAGCAAATATACCATAAAAATAAAATTACGAAGCCATAGTAAAAAAGAAGGTGGTAGATGATTTCTATTTACCGTAACATAACCTATATAATGTAACAATACCTACTACGTTTTTGATATATTTTATAATTACCAACTATGTACGTAACTAATTATGTACTGAAGTACTCTTAACTAAGTAGGTAGTCATTAGTAATATGTAGTGTAGTAGAACATAATAATTGTTTATTTTCATAGGATATTTTTTTTTTATAAGCATGTAATTATCGTCAACACGCTGCATGCACGTCTTCACGCGAACGCAGTTGGCGGGCGGGCAACTTAACGAAAGAGCGTGTACACGGGCGCTCTCGTTGTCCTCGCGAGACAGTCTCGTAGGATAAGACATAAGTTTACTCCTGGACAGTCGTGAGACCCTTTGCTTTGACTCGGGCGCAAAACACCGACACGCTTCCGAGAGCCCACGAGCGACGCGACGCGACGAGCAAACCGTCTATTTATATGCTCGAGTAGGCTCGGCATGTCTCAACGAGCGTGTAGCGCAGCATTTTAATGTATGATGGCATGTTCTGTACCTACGTGACAAATCTCATACTAACATTGTGCTCAGCTATACAGTTAATCAAACAGACATTGTTAGAGCGACGACGTGTTTTTGACTTTTCGTGGGGTGTATGTTGTAGCGCAGCGTTAAAATCTCCTTGATTTTATAAATATTTTGAATTTGACAAAAAACAAGCTCGCCATCTACCTACCAAGGATTTTATACCTTACATATTCAGTCATGATTGAAAAATCTTTCACCATTCATTCAAATGGTCTATACACCGATTCGGTTATAAGAATAATTCGTCGCGCGATATATAGACTTGATACTTTTGGAGTAAGTACGAAACGAATGGTATATTACTCACCATTTACTAATTATTACGTCTAATCCAGCAAACGGCCACTAATAATTGATCATAATATTTTCGTGCCATGCTTGTTAGGGCTAAAGATATTTTACATTAATAATGGGCATCTCTTGCCGCTGGGCCACCGGCAGAGTAGAATAGTGCCTACCTCTCTCATACCGAGGTGTCGTAAATGGCGACTAAGGTAAATTTGACGATAAACAGTTAACATCCGTCCACCGTCAGATGGCGGTATAACCATCTCGTAACTAACGCGTAATTAGTAAATAAAATAGGCTGGTGATGGGCAGCAGCGTCACCAGTGCAATAGTTACGCTCTGCGATCACCAACCCGCATGCCCAGCGTGGCGATTATGGGCAAATCCTCCTCATGTTTACACCAAATAAACCGCGGCCCCGAGTTCCCGGCGGCTCCGCTATTGCCTGACCAAGGCGGCGGTCATAGTAACGGCAGGGCCAGGGGTGCTAAGAATCACCGGGCTATAGAAGGCCGCCCAACCCAACTGACTCTGGCTACGTATAACGGACGCACGCTACGGCTCGACGAACACCTGGAACAATTAAAAGAAGAACTGAAAAACATTAGATGGCATATTCTTGGGTTGTGTGAAATCCGAAGAGAGGGAGAGGATACCGTTACCCTGGAATCAGGCCATCTCATGTATTTCAGAGAGGGAGACCATCCATCTCAAAGTAGCGTTGGGTTCCTGGTTCATAAGCTCCTCACTGACAACGTTGACGAAATGTCTAGTGTGTCGACGAGGTTTGCATATCTGGTAATCAAGCTAACCAAGAGGTACAGCCTCAAGGTAATTTAGGTTTATACTCAGATGATGAAGTAGAGGGTATTTACGATGACATATCGAGGGCCTTGCATAACACCTCTAAGGCCCACTTCAATGTTGTCATGGGAGACTTCAACGCCAGAGTGGAGTACAGATAAGTAGTGAATCGGTAGTAGGACCACACGGATTTGGTAGCAGGAATCATAGGGGGCAAATGCTAGTCAATTTTCTTGAGAAAGAGGGGTTGCTCCTAATGAATTCTTTTTTTAAGAAACAGCCCCGACGGAAGTGGACGTGGCAAAGCCCCGACGCTATGACAAAAAATGAGATGAAGTCATCATCATGACGGACAAAAGACGCATGCTCAGAGATGTCTCAGTGGTCGCTAGGTTCAAAACCGGAAGTGACCACTGACTTGTACGAGGCACTCTGGATATTGATTACAAGTTAGAACGCGCACGATTGATGAAGTCCACGCTCCGACCAAACATGCTCCAAACCGTTGTTGGATCTGAAACGTTCCAGATTAAACTAGAGAACCGATTCGCTCCGTTGGAAAGCACAATAGACGTTGACGTAGACCACTTACAGGCACTTGACCAAGTGGTAGAAATCCTCCAAGAGGAGGCCAAAAAATTCTGCGGTTCGCGTAGCAAAGGCAAGAAATCTAAACTTTTGTGGGAATCTCTGCAGCTCATACAGAAGCGACCAGAAGACCCAGCACTCATTTCGTCAGAACAGCGGGCTTTGAGTAAGACCATCACAAAGCTGGTAAGACGTGACCTCCGAAGCTCCAATGCACGCTCTATAGAGGAAGCTATTGAGCAAAATAAGGGGTCGAAAGTCTTCGTGCAGCGGCTAGGCCGAAGCCATCTGACGAAGTTGACCACGTCTAGCGGGGCGGTTGTTATTTCAAAGCCGGAAGTTAAAGATTTCTACAGCCAATTATATGCGCCACATGCGCCCCAACCCCCAAAAGACACGGAAGATTCCAGAGCCACTTTGACTCGCCACTACACCGAAAATCTGCCAGAAGTCAGCTTAGAAGAGGTTGTGATGGCTCTTAAGCAGCTGAAAAATGGAAAAGCCCCAGGCGAAGATGGAGTTACTAAAAGCGGGTGGAACTCCAGTGCTTAAAGAGCTTCAGCGCATTTTCAATTCCGTCTTGTTCTCTGGGAGAACTCCAAAGACATGGAACAGCAGTGTGGTCGTCTTGTTTTGTCACAAAAAAGGAGACAAGACCCTACTGAAAAACTATCGACCCATTTCCCTTCTGAGCCATGTCTATAAACTGTTTTCAAGAGTCATTAAAAATCGTTTTGCGCGAAGACTCGACGAATTTCAATCCCCTGAGCAGGCCGAGTTTCGAAGAGGTTATAGCACCATAGACCACATCCACACAGTGAGGCAGATTATACAGAAGTCTGAAGAATATAATCAGCCTCTGTGCTTAGCGTTTGTGGACTATGAGAAGGCTTTTGACACTCTGGTCTGTTTGGGAGTCCTTGCAACGGTGCCAAGTTACCTGGCGATATATCCAAGTGATGAGATGCTTGTATGACGCCGCGACAATGGCCGTTCAAATCCAGAACCAGCAGTCTGAACAAATCCACCTGCGACAAGGTGTGAGACAAGATGTTATATCCCCGAAATTGATCTCAAACACTATGGAGGACATGTTTAAGACTTTGGACTGGAGTGAACGTGGCATTAACATCAACGGCGAATACATCTCACACCTGAGATTTGCGGACAATATCATCGTAATGGCCAAAACGTTGCAGGACTTACATCAAATGCTGGACGGTCTCGCTGATTCTTCTCTGTGCATCGGTCTCCGGATGAACTTGGACAAAATTAAGATCATGTTCAACGAACACGTTACTCCGGAACCTATTGCTATCAATGGAGTTGCGCTTGAAGTTGTTCCACAATATGTTTACCTAGACAGACGCTCCAACTAGGTAAAAACAACTCTGAGAAGGAAACTGACAGAAGAATACAGCTAGGCTGGGCAGCATTTAGAAAACTTCGTCGAGTCGTCTCGTCGCGAATTCCACAATGTCTGAAGACTAAAGCATTCAATCAGTGCGTCCCGTTATGACATACGGAGCGAGACGTGGACACTCACGGTACGACTGGTCCACCGATTTAAGGTTGCTCAGCGAGCTGGGAGAGGGCTATGCTTGGAGTTTCTCTGAATGATCGTATCAGAAATGATGTGATCCGACGAGAACCAAGGTAACCGACATAGCCCAAAGAATTAGCAAACTGAAGTGGCAGTGGGCTGGTCATATTAGCCGAAGAACCGATAACCGTTGGGGTAGACGTGTTGTTGAGTGGAGACCGCGATTCGGCAAACGTAGTGTAGAACGTCCTCCGGCTAGATGGAGCGACGATATACGCAAAGTGGCTGGTAGCAGCTGGATGAGAAAAGCCGAAGATCGGGCTCAGTGGCGTGCATTAGGAGAGGCATATGTCCAGCAGTGGACTGATACTGGCTGATGATGATGATGATGGGCATCTCATATCTCTTTAAATATAGTCTGATTAATCTATGGGGCATCTACCTTACTTTTAACACATGTTGATTATTAAAATAATTGCCTAGCTACCCATAAGCTAGAAAGACAAGAGTATGACTATTTGCTTGTGAAAACGGGGGCGTTCCGTATACCTCAGAGCGCAGTTGTTTAGTTGTTTTCTAACTCGCTCTGAGGTAAGGAACAGCCACGGTTGTTTTCTAACCTCAAACAGACTTTGACAAATTCGACATTGACAGATCACTTGGTCCTTACCTTATTTTCTTTGAGAAGAGAGAATAAGAAGAAGTTTGTTGTAGCCTGATTGGTCAAAGTTATGTCACATGCGGGTTGCATCCGTTTACCGATCGATTTTGATGGTTAAAAAGTTGCGACGCTCCGAGGTTCGGAACGCTCGAGTTAGAACAACGGAGTGCTTTACGCTGAGGTTCTGAACGCGCCCCAGCATAGTATATTCCGTTCGTTTTGACGAAAAAATTATAGATTAAAACAAAACAATGAACCATGTTACACAAAATCGCGGTACCTATACCATTTCGTACAGTAAGTACTTACCTACTGTTTTTTTAAATTAAGTATGTTATTAAATCAAGTCTTATATTATGCTGTTATGATGATGATTCGTCCCGAGAAAACATGAATATCTTTAAGAGATACTACAGAAAATGAACAACACACACATACCAATTGGTATGTTATGCAGGTAATTATAACATTAAAAAACAGTTCCTTGTTTGTTCGAATTAAATCACGTTTAATTTTTCAAGCTAATGAATATTCACTCTCTGCAAATTTGGAAGTGGTTTACCTGAGTTGCTCATTTATCTGTCAGTTAAATAAGCACAGTGCTTTTCTAAATTAATTGATAGGTAATGAAGGTATTTTCCGACCACTGAAAAACATTAACCATGCAAATAATGTTTTTCTTACAATGTATATGTGTAACATTTTTCAGAATCTCTCTTCACTAAATTTATTCTAGATAAAATACAATAAATTAACCATATTTCGCGGGAAATGTTCATTGAATTCTAAAAAGTAACCGAAATTAAAAAACACGTTATATTTTACGTATAAAAATATTGTTTTATTATTGACTTGGTCCAGTCCACTTGTTGCATAACATCGTCCACGCCGCTATGACTTAGCTGTCATAGTAGACGTTGCAGCACGCGCGTGAACCAATACCTGCTTTCCTTCAGAATTTAAACCAATAACCAAGCATGTCTTTTTGTAACCTCAGAAGTAATTCGTCTTTGGAGTCATACGCCGTTATGGCTTGAAGGGCCAGTTTATATGTGGAATGTGTTCTGAATTATGCTTCCTGGCTTGCTATTTATTGGTGAGATGGTGATGGGTGAGTGGTGCAAAATTTTTATTAAATTTGTCAGTACAGAAACAACGGGCAAAACGGCTGTTCCTGTTTAGTACGTACCTATAAAACAAAAGAAACCAACCCCGAGAGAAGAGTTGCTGGTGATGAAATGAAACCGAAACTAAGTTATTTTTGCAGCACTATATACCAGAGCATATGGGCACTAACGCAGATTCGACCAGAATATGTTAGTGGCGGCGCACATACACGTCAGCAAATAAAAAATACCAAAAAAAGGAACCGACTTTAACACTTTGTAAAAGTGTGAAATAACTTGTTGAAGTACCTATTATCACAATATTGTGCGTATGGTACCGATTTCGGGATGCAGTAATGAACAACCACTGGAATGCACAGCCAAATATTGCCAAGAATAGAGCGAAGCGAGGAGTTTACGTTACGTTACTTACTTGTTACTACAACGCGCAAGCCAAGCGAGCACAGCGAGCGTGCCGCGGCAGCGGCCGGCCAAGCGCCAGAATCGAATCGCTCGTTTCGTCGATCGAAATCCATTGCATTTTGTAATCTACTCGCACAAAGTAAACGAAGCATCACTTTTGACAGTGTACTCCTTTGGTGTACACGAAATACGGGCTGTACATTCCTGGCTATGTATTGTCACCCCGTACCGTTTTTGCTCTGGCCGGATTGTACGACTCGTATTGTACAGCCCGTATTCGTGCACACTGTACATGGCCTCGGAATATCGAGCTGTGCAATACGGGTCGTACAATCCGGCCTGAGCAAAAACGTTACAGGGGGGTGACAATGCACAGCCTGGAATCCATATCATGGCTTCGAAATGATGGGTTGTGCAATACGGGGCGTCCAATATGGGTCGTACATTTTTTGGTTGCGCAATACTGCCTGTACAATAAAGTACAGCCCGTGTTGATAAAACGCAGCCTGTATCCATTCCACGGAATATTGGATGCGTATTATTGCCTGGGGCCTTACTATAAGCTCTTAAAGCAGGACTTCTAGTAAACTGCCCGGCTTAATCGTACTATGACAACGTTATAGCAGGCGTGCCCAGTCCTACTGTTCAAAAACCGTAGTTAACCCGTTCACCTGTTTCTTGGTATAGACTGACGTCATAGTGATACTTTAGATCCGCTCAGATTATAAGCTTACAAACGTCTAGGCACTTGCAATATTAGTTATAGTAAATTGGCAGAGAGCCAGAGACAACATTATCCGTTCATTTTTGTAGAAAACAATGATCAAACCGTTTACATAAATGGGGGCCATGGTATGATTTAATTCAAAACTATTTAAGCCAGGTTGAAGATCTGCACGAACTCGCATGGTTTGTACAAAGCTGATAGTAAGGCCCCTGGACATTATTTGGTCGGGAATTATTGGCTGTACATTATAGGTACACAAAATTCTATTATACGAATAGGTTGTGGGCAAAAGTGGCATAAATAACGTTTTGAGCTTTACGAACGCTTTTAAAAAAGAACCATCAATGACAACGCCACCGATACCCTAAAAGCTAAACGAACGCACCTGAAATAACAATAATTGTAACTGTAAAAGAAGTCATTGCAGCGTAATTTGTTTTGTTTTTTTTAGATAAATAGTTACTAGGTAGATAAATACTGCATTTAGACCTATTTTTTCACTATGAGACGAACGTATAAATCGAAAAAAGACACCGGTGGAACGCTCGACGCTCGAGATGTATTACAAAATATGAGCGAAAAAAGTTCTGTTTTTGAGGCATTTTATATTCAAAATATAAAGCAAACTAAGCGAGAATTATCCTGCGTGATAATGCCAGTGCATAACGGAGTTACATCTAATAAAGTTCGTAAAAGAAAGTACGTAAAAAGGATACTGAAAGAAGTGGAACCGGTACGGCAAAGAGATACGATGTCTTCATCGGCATATTTGACTCCGGATAGATCAATTCGGGTGAACAAATTTCTAGATCCATTTGACATGCTGCTGAATTCAACACCAACATTCCAAGATGCGCCTAAGCCTAAAAGGGAACATGTATTTGAGGAACATAAGCCAAAAAAGTAAGATTATATTTACAATCACCTGTCTCCTCACTAGGTAGTAAAAACTATATTCAGATAGAATATATGTGTGTCTATTGTGTTCTAAAAATCATTTGGATGAAAATTGGCATTTTTATCTTATCAGCCTGTCTGCATGATGTTTTGCAGCATACAAATTCATTATGGAAACCTGATTGGCTAAAATAAACAGCTTCAAAATAATTATTTTTCGGCAACTACCATTTACTTACAAGTTTAATTGTGCTAATTTAAATTCAAATTTCTTTTTATGTAACAGTTTTGGGTAAGTAGGTAACAAACAGTAGTAGCTAAGTTTTCTATGCTAAAGTTCCATCACTATTCTACCTAAAAAGTGTACAGATATTAATTTAACACTATATATTTGGATATGTTTTTTTATGATTCATATAACACTGCGGTCCCAATTGGCCATAATCGATATTAGCGCGATAAAAGTCGGTCCCTTTCACCGTGAGCGTGATTACGATGGCCCACGCTACGTCATCGATGACGTCTAAACTGCCGCCATATTGACGATTACATGAACCATGCTCTACATCATAATCGTCGTGAGCGTTCTGTCAAAAGTGACAGGTGTTTGTTTATTTCTACAATGTATTTACTGGTGTCCCTTCTTTTTGATGTAAAAGTTGTAAAAGTCGGTCCATCCATTCCATTATTTCTTTTTGAACCACACACTACATAGTTAACCTTCACACTATGCACGATATTTTTATGAATTTGTTTTTCGCGCGCAAATGGTTCGTTATTGCTACAACTTTGGTCCGAATTAACAACACGCTTACAGTGCCACGAGCTGTCAAAATCGCGATATTTGTCTCGGACCAGCTTTGGTAGACGATAGCACTGTGAGCAAAATTATCGCAAAACGGACCACGGCATAAGTACATAAGTAATTCTTGAAAAAATCAATTGTATTCATAACTTAATATTTGAACAGCTGTCATTTCAATTATTAAAATAATATTTTATTTTAAAATAATTACTTAGTGTTGGAAAGGACAAGCTACTCACCTCGTGGTAACAGTGACACTAGCCATTGACTGTTGACAGTTTCAGCGCATCTTAGGTCTTAAGCTTCAAAGTTCTGCATAATACTGCAAAGAACATTAACTCAGTAATATCACATGCTACAGTGCCCTTTAACCTTAACACAGTGGAGTTTTCAGACTACAGCTTCAAGGCAGAGTATCTGGCGAGATGAAATAAGTAGTCTTCTAATAATTCTCTGAAGACTACCCTCCTACAGATGTGCATGGTTCTGCATCTGTAAAAACTATGGTACATTTCTCTCAAGGGCTAGAGGCTATTATTTTATTGGGCCACCTAATAATACTAATATTGTACATATAGCCTTTATTACCAGTTTGTTAAAAATATTTTCTAAACAATGTTGAGTAATTACATCAAAGTAACTAAAATTAAATTTATGTAACTTTTATGCCTTATTCAAATAAATGTTCATGCATTGGTATGTTTTCATATCAGATTGGTATTGCTTTATAGCATTCTGAAGTTAGACATCCTTGCCCTATTATAGAAGTTAGCCCCTGGTCCTGTAATCCCTTCGAGTATGTGTGGACAACAAAAGATTCATTAATGAAACCTGGTCTGGTAATAAAGTAATATATATACAAATGTTTGTATTAAATATTTTAAAATGGTTTGATACATATAATACCGAAATGGCAGGTCAAAATAGCTGTATTTATAGTCTTACTTAAATGATCACAAACCTTATTTAATGAGACTTAGTATTACTTTGTACAGTTTGTGATGTTAGAATTTATTAATTTTTTATTTCAGAGAATGCAAGACTTACATTAGAAAGAAACAACCAAGACTAAAGAAGATAAATTACTCTAGCTCAGATAGTAACTACATTGGTAATTTTTCTTGCTATACAATTTTTTTATTATATACTGGGCCTCTGTTTGTAGGAATTCCATTGTAAAGTGGCCCACACAGGCTGCAATTCAATAGACTTCCTGGAAGCGCAGGTCAAAAGATTAATCAAATAATTTATGAAACAAGTACTTATTACCATTCTGGTTTCCTTTAATTACAGAATCTGATAAAGAAAATAGGTCAGAGCAATCTCAGTCAAATGTTACAGACATAAGAACACATGAATTACTTGTAGAAACAGAGCCCACAAAAAGTCCTCATAATTATGATGAATCCATCACCAAAATAGTTAACAACTTATCTCTGATCAACAACTTCAAATGCAGAGTGTCTAACAGCTCCTTCAACAGTTCTTATAAATGTGATAGGAATAAAGTTACTAAGAACTTTCTGTTACCCACTCAGCCAACATCACCTTTATGCAGCACACCATTCAAGGAAAAATACAGAGGAGCATCAATTTATAAATTTTCTCCTATAACTCAAAGAGAAACAAGTCCAGGTTATGGGACTATACCAGAAGAAAAAGATGATATTAACATTAGCATAATATTTAACTGCAATAAAGATAATTCGAAAGTGTTCACAGAGTATCAGGTCTCACCACTTACACATTTGCCTAATATGAGTATTAAAAGTAAATCTTATGTATTAGACAATGAAATAGAACATAACTGTAGTAACATACACGAATATGCTGTCCAAAATGAAGTGAAAGACATTGATGGTGAAATACAACCAACTGATAATTCAGTGTCAACTATTGAAGATAATTCTTTTTCAACTGAGCCATTTTTGGGGTTCTCAAATAACACACCTCAAGATATTCTAAAAGATTGTCTTCAACTTAAACATTTACAAATATATGATTCAATAGAAAGAGAATGTGTTATCAATGATAATGATTTAGAGACCAATGAATGCAATATAGGTAATTTAAATAGTATATCGGAAAGTGTTGCTTCTGATCAATGCAATACCAGTCAATCTTCAGTAACGTCAAATAATTTGGATAAAGAATCTATGTATGACACTTGTAACAGTGAACAAAGTTCTGTAGTAGATGATTGTGCCGGTATCAGAGAGCCCATAGTCGCTATTGAAAGAATGAATGATTCAGTTTTTTTAAGGTACTATGAAATGTTGCAAACGAAAACTCAAAGTGAAGAGACTGATAATGACGAATTTGAGAGTTTAGCCAATGATACAAATGATGAAATGTTGAACATTTCATTGAGTACAGAGTCGGATTGTATTGAAACTAAACCAAATGCAATTGTTATAACTGATTCTTCAACTACAGAAGATGTGATCTCATCTAACGATGAAGAGGAAGTGTGCAACAATGAAGACGAAATATGTGTTAGCTTTGTTACTACTAGAAGAAAACATGAAATAACAAATGATTCGATGTTTATATTTGATAATTCTTATAGCAGTACCAGCACGAATTGCGATAAGACCATTCTTAGCAACATTAAAGTTAATTTGGAAAAGCCTGATGTAAATATAAGCTTAGATAGTACTGTCGATGTTGAGAATGATGCTAAAGATAACTTTAACTTGACTGGCAGCCCAGTTGACAGAATTTCAAGTATTAATAGAAGTTCAAAATTACCAAGAGAAAGCAGTTCTAAAACCTCAGGAGATGCTAAAAGCTATTCCATTTTGAATGATAGTATACATAGTAATATATCTTCAAAGAATAATAGGAAGACTTTAAAATCACCGAGGCAAAGTAAATTTATAAGTACAGCTGATAACATAAAACTTGATTTAAACTTGAGTGAGAGTGTTTCTAATGACAAACTTTTAGAAACTACTAGAAAAAGCTCAAGATTAACTGTACAATATAATCCTGTAAGCTCAACCAAAGATAATCTCAAACTAACAGAGAATTCACGTGATAAAAGAATTTCAAGGATCAGAAGAAAATCAAATGTGCCATTAAAAAGTAACTCTACAAGCTCAGAATCTGATACAAGTAACAATGAAATAACTCTCATAGACACAAATGAAACTAATAACGATAATGTAGATGAAAGGAATGATGTAGAAATTGATTTAAATGATTTGGGTAATCGGGACACAATATCCCGACTGATCTCAAGAGATATTTCTTCAATGTTCATAGAAAGCAATGTAAAGAATTATCTGGAAAGGTCCTCTTATGCTGGTGCAGAACTCAAACCAAACATAGTCCTGCAACCAGGAAAGAAATGGGAGAGGTCACTAAGCATTTATAGAAGAATGACAATGACTGATAATTTGGACCAGTCCATTTTAGAAGATGAATGCCTACAAAAGAAAGGAAGAAAGTACAGACAAAGTGTTATCAGTACCATGGAAATGCAGGAATGTAGAGGTATTTTTTTTCTATTGCATATATTCTCTGTTGACATTGATTCTGGCAGGTAGTAAAAAATGTTGAGACTTCTAATAAAATAACTCTATGACATTTCCATCTAAAGTTTCAGTGTAATGTCAGGTTAGTTATTTTTATTTCATAGAATTTTACTAAATACAATGTTTGTAATTGATAACTTTTGTAATTTTTGCAGATTCACTTTATAATGATTCAATCAATAGTCGAAGAAGCTCTTGTATATCAAAACCGAGTAGACCTACTATTAGATTTGTAAAAGTAAGTATCTACTTTCCGTATAGCTTTCACATTGATATTTATTTATTTATTTCAATTACTTATGTACTAACAGCTTACGCCAACACGTACATTAAGTCATTAACCAACTAACATCTGGATACAGTACAATACCAATTTACGTATATAACTACGACACTCACTATCAAACAACTTAAAAATATTGTACTGTCTAAAATATTATTGTTTTTATAATTTTTTTTCAGGATCCTAATATTCCTAGTTCCAGAGTAAGCATAAATACAAGTTCAGTATTTGACGATTTGAAAGGTTAGTACACGACATACAATGTTAGCGCCCTTTTTGTAGTTGTGTTTTGTGGACCTAGATTGGCAACACTGAAACACACAAGCTTTATTTCTAAATTCTACCAAGCTATTCAATATTCTGCCGTCCCCTCCCGTCCGTTCCTACTCCCTCCTTCGTCTGTGCAATTTGTGCGTTTCGCGGAAGAAGACGCGTTGCGTGGTCTTTGTCCGAGAATTTTTATTTTAATTTTTATTTAGTAATTGTGTGTAACGCTACTTTGTGTAGTGTGTTGAATCACTACTATTACTAGATAATAGTAGAGTAAACTTTGCACGTGTGTTGAAACAGTGTTGTTAGAAGATCCTGACTGCCATTATCCGTAACGGGATAGTAGCTAGGTTCTGCGCCTTTGTTCTGAAAAAAGGGTCTAAAGCCAAGTGCATGCATCTTTCCCTGCAATACACAGGTTAGTTTGTACAATAAATTAAATGTTTAAAGTGAAATGTGATGAATAATTTGCGTTGCGTCAGGCGATTACGCGCTAGGGGAAAGTTCGTCATTCACTTCCTAGTATGTGTCATGTCGCGCTAACCAGGCAGTTTTTTCCAGGATTTTTGAACGAGGAGTGTGATGATACTGTTATCGAGTTATCAAAACTCTCGATTGCTGATTCGGAGCACGAAGTTACGATACTAGATAACTTCCATGAGACTGAGCGAGTAGCTACAGCTCGAGATTACGTGTTGCGTCGATGCAATCAGACCGAGCCCATCCTTTTTGATGAATGCTACCCGGAAACGTAAGTATCTATTTACTTACCTACCTACCTCTCTTTCCAAAAGATGTACCCTAGATATCCTGAATTGTAAACAATACAACATTGTTTGTGTTAATGTAGGTCATAAACAACAAAATGGTGGTATTTTGATAAACTTTACATGACTGATACTTTATTTAGTAGCGGTAGGTTGTACATGCCTAAAGAAGTAACTACTCTACCTTGTATTTATTTTTATTTGAGTTTTTCTGTCACATGGTTTTAATCCATAACCACCTCATGTGCAGCTAATAAAGTAATTCTCAATACATTAATGACCTTGGTGAAATTCTCCTATTCACATAAAAAGTTACAATTTCACAACCAGCTTAATTACCCACATGTTAAATGTATATTGTACAAAGTTCACTTGTAGGTAAATATTTCTCAATATCTACTTAGTGACCGAGTGAGTTTAAGGTTATTAAACTGACATCTAAATAATTGTGCGAAAAAATGATCTCATATAAAATAACCTTCACACAATGCATGTAAGGAGCATTACATTAATGATATCCCTATTACTATTCATCATACCCCTACACACTAAACTTTAATGTATCCTTGAACAATTACAACAACAAAAGCAATTCTACTTATTATGCTATGAAATATGATTCATACCTTTCATGGACTATTCTATAGAAATGTGTAACAATTCATGACTCATTGTTGCTTTGCCTCTCAGTTTCATAACCTTTGAAATCTGTTGTTGTCAACAAGCATTTTGGTATGTAGATAAGTCATCAGGTCATAAATCTCATTTAAAATATTTTCCACTAAATTCAACTTTGTATCTTGACAGCGAGTAGCTACAGCTCGAGATTATGTGTATAACCAATGGAAAAGCTGTTGCTATATTTTTTTACTCTCTGCCCATGTACCGTACAAGTCATTTAACCCCTTTAACCCAGACATAATAGATAATCTATTGATATGCTGGTTAACGACAGCCCGGAGGATATTATTCAAGCT
This sequence comes from Selenia dentaria, assembly GCA_917880725.1. Taxonomy (NCBI): domain Eukaryota; kingdom Metazoa; phylum Arthropoda; class Insecta; order Lepidoptera; family Geometridae; genus Selenia; species Selenia dentaria. The sequence continues at coordinate 4,475,010 of OU862893.1, read as the reverse complement.
GCACCTCACAGTAAAAATGATTATCCCAACTGGAAATGTATCTGGAAAAAGTTAGTTAGGTTAACTAAGTTAATACTTCAACAGTTTTGGGGTGCATTCACCCCAAAACTGTTGAAGTATTAACTTAGTAGTAACATAAAAAGGCAGTTCATATTAGTGAGCCCTAACTGCGATTTGTGTGGTGTGCCTGAGGATGTCCATCATTTTCTGAGAGAGTGTGTCTGGAGTGAAACAATGAGAGTAGAATTATACAATAGTATAGATATAAGTATATCTGATGTCGGTCTGTTCCAGGGTATACTGGCTGATCAAACATCTACCACAGCTAGGATGCTGTATCGATCTAAATGTAAAATTAAAAGGAATATATAATAAAAAACAGTGTATACTATGGGGCTGACATAGTCGTTAGATGACTCAAAGATCCTAAATAAAATAAAGAAAAAAAAATTAGATTATATATTTTGAAAATTTGCATGAGCGAGAAAGGAAGTATGTGATGAAATGTGTTAATCTTTAATTAACTAGTATAACCGCCAAGGTTGACATGCCCATTAGCTTTGTATAAATGATGCTCTCAAATCCAGGTCGCCAGTGTCACAAGACATGGCCTTCATTTAACAATACAAACATTGTTCTTTATGACCATCATTACATAAGTTAACTAAATTATTTGCAACCTCTACAACTTCTGAGTGCTAACCTAACTGATCATTTAGTAAATCTACTTATTGTCTTGAACTTATAATTGGAACCCATGGAGCTATTGTAAAGTAATGGAAAATGCAGAAAAGGAGACTCAATGTAGTTTGTAATTACACCTGCCTATTATCACCAGCTCGAAGTCAAAAGATAAGCAATGAACACAACAAATAAAACATCTATATCTTGTGTGTAATTATGTTTAGCATCAACTCGTAAAATAATACATATGTCTATACTTATGCCTTTGCCAAGCAGTGGGACAGTGGGGGCTACTTACACTAAAAACAAGCATTATTTTATCATATCTAACAAGATGTATAAAATCCCAGAATCATAAGGTTTTGGAATAGTGCCAAAGAAATCTGAATCTAGCTATACAACCCATGTTGGAATGTTGCCCAAATAAATTTTTTTTTCCTTGTGCGCTTGTTTTGAAAACAATTTGGTGTTTCCACTTAGTTATAAGCATTACTAGGAACATTTGCTAATGTATTGTTAGCTGTATTACAATCTCAAATGGCTAATGCTGCGATTACATAAATGTGGCAGGTACATTGTTGTATATAAGTCTTTGTGGTTAGTGTAGAATTTATTCTTTTTATGAATTGGTAGAGTAACTAGTACAATTTGAAACCAACTTCAACTCTTATTCAGTTATTGGAGTATATATATATATACTTGGTTCACCCAGCCGAAAGTTATGAGGTACACAAACATGAAAAAAATACAGTTGAATGTAGTACCTCCTTCTTTTTGGAAGTCGGTAGAAAAGAAACTAAGAAGATTGGTTTGTAGAAGGAAGAAAGATCAACATCTTCAGAATGAACCAATCGTATATCATAACCTATGGTGTCTTGACTTCTTGAGTGAGGCCTTTGAATGATAGTAAATAATTTGTTTTTTAGCTATGGTGCAGGTAGTTAGAGTATCAGAACTCAGGCTTATACCTACTTCTTCAATTTGAAGATGAACCATTGTTGTAGTGTTATTCCATGGTGACGTTAGGAGGTTTATTAGCATATTATTACTAATAGTTGGATCAAAAAGAACTACCTTGATGAACATGTAAATTCTTAGTGTAACTTAGTTCACAGTTTATTACTGAAAATAATTTTGTTTAATAATATTTTCAGTAAAGTTGGTTCAAGTGTAATTTGTGATTTTTCTGACTAAAATTTCTTTGTAAGACTTGCTCCCACACTGCTAAATTATTCAGGGAAATATAATTTTACTATGATGCTATATTATATATTGATATATCATTTTGTTTGGCGTGTCATACAGGGTTCTAAAGAACTGTCACAAGATCGGCGAAGGCGTTTATGGAGAGGTATTCCTGTGGCGAGGCAGAGATGGCCGAGCACGGGTTATGAAGATAGTACCCATCGCTGGCAACATCAAGGTCAACGGGGAGGACCAGAAGGACTTCCACGAGATCATCTCGGAGATTGTGATTGCTATGTAAGTTATGAATAAATATGGGTATATTAGTCAAGAAGTGCTCGCAATGGAGCTTGACCTGGCGGTCTTGACCAATTGCCAAGTTAAGCAACATTTGCTGTGGTCAGAAGTTGGATGGGTGTGTGCTAGTGGCATTATTCAACTGAGCTCTTCCGTGCTTCAGAGGGCACATTAATCTGTCCGAATCAGCAAGCCTCATTCGAGGAAAGTTTCATTCATAAATCTATTGTTATTTTTTGTACTGTGCGGACGGATTAAGCCGTCGGTCCCGGTTATTTGTCTTAGGACAACACGTTAGGCTATGTCGAATGCCTTTAGGCGGCCTGAAAAACTTCGACATGAGTTGGCCACTAACCTATCCACAAGGCCGCACTAGGCCCGCGTGGTGGATTATGGCCCAACTCCTCTCTCTGAGAGTAAGGCTCGAGTCCCAGCAGTGGGAACTTAATGGGCTGATTATGATTACAGGTATATTATTTTTTTAAGCTAAGAACTAAAGTAAGTGTAGTACAAAATGCTTATGCCTTGTTTGATTTAGGTCTTAAAGGTGTTCTGGTCGTACAAGGTACACATATCATGCATATCGGAGGTTATTCAAATTTTACTCATTTACTTATTCCTTAAACTACTTGTGGTACATATCCCATTAGTTTTTGATTAACAAATAAAAATATTTGTGTCCATATCCCACTACTTTTTTTGATTAACACAAAACTCTGGTTCTAAACGCAAAGTGAATCATTTAATAATCAGCTGTCTTGAAATAATTAACATGTAATAGTACCCACACATGCGAATAGTAGAATAAATATAAACTATTGATTCAGATGTATCTTACAATATATTAAAATTAAACAAAGCAGACATATTTTATCTTTGGATATTACTCAGCTACTCAACTGCTGACTTTACAATGATGTGTATGATTTAAAATTAGATTTATCCATCATAGGATATTAGTGATCTCAGCAGTGATGCCAACTTAGCTATGTCATAGCTAGATCAATTAAGGTCAGCTAGTTTAGTTATAATATATCTTATAGAGAGAGACAATAATGTATCTATGTGTTTGTTGTAGGGAATTGAGCGCACTACGCGCTCCCATAGCCGAGATCGAACGCCAATTGGATGAGGGAAACGACATTCGTGCTCTCGACCTGCACACCATTGCAAACGCGACTGATATCTTCAACGAGGTTAGTTCTCTATTTACCTACATTATCATATACTTTCTTACCATTTCTTCTAGATGGAGTCTCTATTTCCGAATGCTGCGGTTGGGGGCGCTCAAAAAACATATACAACACATAATACTTCCACAAAGGGTCCCAAACTAAGCAGAGCCTGTACAATAGTAACCTGAAGACTGATTGACTAAGCGAGCGAAGCGTCTCTGCTTTTTCGGCTAAATTGACTTTCATTTGTCCGTATGTTTGTAAGGTTGTATGTTAGTCGTCCTTACAGGTCGCATTTTCATCAAATCTTGACGAAACTTGGTATGGATATTCTACTATTCAATAATTTTTTTTTGCTGTCGGCGATTTGAGTGGTGGAGTGGGGGCAGGTACTTTTCCTAAAATGGGCGCTATTTACCGACCGATTTTCATGAAACTTGGTACACACGTTAGGTTTTAAAAGAAATTTCGAATATGGTCAAGTGGTTGCCGAGATATATAATATGTTGTGAATTCATGAGAAAAATTGTCGCTGATTAGACTACTCGCGAGGTCTACTGTTCACAGAATTACTAGCATACATACACACATCCAGACCAAACCTAGATGTTCTTGAATACAAATGGTTGACCTGTCTGGGGGTCAAACCCGGGACCAGCGGCTTATGAACCGCCAAGGCAGGGTTGCTACTAACTCCGTAAACCGACCAGCCAGTTTTTACTAATTAGTATAGTCCAAAACCAACGTATATGATCATTCCTATCATTATGACCCGATAGTGTAACTTCCGTAGCACAAACTTTGCGCAAAAGTATTCGTATCGTATGCGTTAACGAGTCACGCGCACAAACTATGTGTTATCTGTGTCACAGTGGCCCCAGATAAATGACAGTTTGTACTGTTTCACGTGAACGCTACGGTCGCGTTATACTTACGCAGTTATGCGTGCTAGGCACACTGAGTATACATTTTGTGTATATTTTTTTGTCATATCTCTATATGTAACTAATCGAAATTCAGAACGAAGGCCTACTAAGAATGGCAGCCTAGACGTGATGCTATGATGATAAATGATAACAATATATATGTACATATAAAATGCAATATATTTATTTGGTACAGTGTTTTATGCAAATGATTTCTTTTCTCGCCGTTAGTGTACTCCACAAAGGATATTGATTGAGTTTGTTACATTCCTCATTGATGCTATATTTGATAATTTATACAAATAACAAAGGAACATGACTTCCTGTTGCAGTGTCTATTGTTCACCGAGTTCGCTGCCCAACTTATGCATTTTTATTTAATACTGCGCCCCGCGGTTTCACCCTCGTGGTGATGGATGATGATGATATGTCCATATCAAAAGTATCATAATAATATGTCCTTCAATCCACGATATCGTCATCGTGGCAGACGCTGCAGGACCTGCAACAGATGCTGAATGACCTGGCTGACTCTTCTATACGCATCGGCCTACGGATGAACTTGGACCAAACCAAGGTCATGTTCAACGAACATGTTCTACCGGAACCGATTGCGATACACGGCGCCGTTCTCGAAGTTGTTCAAAAATATGTGTACCTCGGGCAGACATTGCAGTTGGGAAAAAACAACTTTGAGAACGAGGTGAATAGAAGAATTCGGCTGGGCTGGGCAGCGTTTGGGAAGCTACGTCGAGTCCTTACTTCGCCGATTCCACAGTGCCTGAAGACGAAAGTCTTCAATCAGTGCGTCCTACCCGTCATGACATACGGAGCCGAAACGTGGACACTGACGGCTCGAATGGTCAACAAGCTCAAGGTCGCTCAGCGGGCTATGGAAAGGGCTATGCTCGGTGTTTCTCTGAGGGATCGCATCAGAAATGAAGTGATCCGTCAGAGAACCAAGGTCATCGACATAGCCCACCGGATCAGCAAGCTTAAGTGGCAGTGGGCTGGCCATATTAGCCGTAGAACCGACAACCGTTGGGGTAAACGAGTTCTAGAGTGGAGACCGCGTCTCGGCAAACGTAGTGTAGGACGTCCTGAGGCACGGTGGAGTGACGATCTGCGCCAGACGGCTGGCAAAAACTGGATGCGAGAAGCCCAAGATAGACCTAAGTGGCGTGTAATTAGAGAGGCCTATGTCCAGCAGTGGACTGCTACAGGCTGATGATGATGATGTCCTTCAATTACAAATAATTTATTTATAGCTCATTTGCTACACGTCAACAAGTTAAAAAAATGGTTGACAACAATAATAATAACATCAATAAATTTAGTAATTTAACCGCCTAATATTATATTAACCGTTAAATATTTTAATTACCTGAGATATGACAAATAGAAAAACACAAGAAACATTAAAACTTGTCTAGCCGTTCTTGAGTTATAAATGGTGTAACACGGCTTTTTTAATGTATATAGACTCAAGTGCAATTTGAAAAATTCAATACCGACTTCCATTGTATTCAGTTATTGAAGTGTAACTCAAAAAGTATTTAACCGAATTTGATGAAATTTAAGTGGGACCATAGCACCAGCTATCAAAACAAAAAATAATTGTGAGAATCGGTTTACCCAATCGAAAGTTATGAAGTAACAACATAAAAAAACAGTCGAATTGAGAACCTCCTCCATTTTGCAAGTCGGTAGATAATAATTCACATTTCGAACTATGATTTACTTGCAGAATAACTAACGAATAGACGTTGTTACTTCTATTAAACCTCTTGCACATAATTATTGCGCGCATTATCATACTTGCCAGCTTCACTCGATAGTGTAAAGTTTAGGTTATTTAACCGACTTCAAAAAAAGAGGGGCTCTCGTTGAGTTGACCCGTGTTTGTAGAATATGTAGGTATATTTTATGTATGACCTGCATAGTTCTTAACCGAATAAGCCTTATTTGACGATTCATTTATTTGTAGGATTATACCTCCAAATTGGTACAATTTAAAAATTATAATCTTCATAATGTCGTATTGTGATATTGATAACATTAAAGTTTCGAGCATAGATATTATGTATCATCTATTAACCATTTGCGTCTCAGAGACGTACATATACGTCAGTGTCATTCATAAATATTTTGTTTTAATTATCACGCTATAGGAAGGATTGCAACGATTCCATAATTCAATGTGCGTTCGAATAGCCCCAAGTTGGCGAAAATAACGCTAGAAACGCTCACAAGGGCGTTCGAATTCGGAAGTGGGTGAAAATGTCGTTTATGGCTCTTTTTTGTTCAGCGTTCGGAAAGCTAAAAAAGAGTTATTTTTGCCACGAAAAAGTGCAATTTTGAGCCACGTCCGGAGCATGCTTGTTTGTGTTTTTTTTTGACAACTATGTATTTGACAGCATGCGATTTTAGGTTTTAAGCCTGGATGAGCGTTCGAGTAGGGTTTGAGCAAAAGTGGCAAAAACAACATTTTAGAGCTTTAAAAAATAGAGCCAACAATAGCAACGCCACCAATGCCTTCATTGCTAAACTGCTGCTGAAGTAGATTTAGAATTAACAAAATATATCAATTTAAAATTACAAGTGCAGTGCTTAAGAAATAAGTGTTTATTATTTATAATAATTGTATGGTACCAATAAAACAAATATGTTGTGCGAAGGACGGAGAGCCCTCGGCGAGTGAGTCCGACATTCACATGGCCGATTATTTTTATTACTTCCATTCGTCTTTATCACTAATTGATTTCATTCTGTTAATGCAACCTTTGTCAACTCGGATTTATTGAATAAATACGAGCCTGTTGAGAAAACACCACGTTTTGTTAAACATAAGTTGGAAGAAACAAAAGGTGGAAACAGCAACATTATCGGTCACAACATTGTGTCGACTTTTCCGAACGAAATTGTAACAAAGAAAAAGGTAACGAATATAAACAATGTACATTTAATAATTTATCGATGATATATGTGGGAATATGTTTGGGGTTTCTCTACATGATCGAATCAGAATTGAGCAGGTCTGTAGACGAACGAAAGTCACCGACATAGTTCAGAAGATAAGCCCGGCGAAGTGGCAATGAGCAGGACACATCACGCAAAACTGATCACTTTAACACAATATTTTGTTTAACCGCGGATGTCACATTTCACACAATAAAAATATATAGCCTATGTTCATCAGGGATAATGTAAGATTCTCATGGTGAAATAATTTTTCTGATATTATATAATAATCTGATAATAATTAACACAACAAAAATGCATTAGCGAGATTGTTTCATCCGTTCTCAAGTTATAGCGTGACCAGGAGAACTAGGGGTTCATTTTTATATTATAGACTGCCCGCGACTTCGTTCGCGTAGTAGGCTCTGCCTTCGGCCTCGTCATAACGTCCCATCTTTCCTTGGTTTTTCTTTCATAAGAACCTGCCCATGACAATAATTAAACAAAAACATAAGAACCTGCCCATGACAATAATTAAACAAAAACACAACAAAAAATGCATTAGCGAGATTGTTCCATTCGTTCTCAAGTTATAGCGTGACCAGGAGAAATAGGGGCTCATTTTTATGTTTATAGATATTATATTAGTATAGGCTAATGTCAAAACTTAACTTTGAAATACGCAAAAAACTTATAATATTAATTTTTAATCTATAACTTCACTAAAAATGTATTGAATCTTACGAATTGCCTAGATTATAATCTAATTATAGCTACCGGAAAACACGAACCAACGACCCAGTTAAAAATCCACAGGAAGTTTTTAACAACTTCGTATCGTAGATATTTTGTAGTTATCACCCTGCGAGACATTCGTGTACAATTTAATATGTACTTTCCTATAAATCGCTATGTCAGGATTGATTTGAACTTGCCTGATTGACTTCGTATAAACATTCTGTACTACATATTAAAAGTCCTGGGGCCTTACTCCCACCTCTTAAAGCAGTAATGTTTCAACCTAACTATTAAATCTGGTGCCACCACGTCAATATAGCAAGCTTAAAATAATATTGGATTACGATAGACGTTTTGATGACGTGGTATCAAATATTTCACGCAATTTGTACTTTTTCATGACTTTAGACACTAAGTTTCATTGTTCCAACGTCACATTTTTTAAGATTCGTACTCCTATATCTTAAAGTAGTCATATTGCAACGTTACCATTAAATTTGGTTGACCGTTTTGTGTCGGTGGGAGTACGAAAGTAAGTATGATTATTCTAAGCTTATTACAAAACGCTCCTGATTTATGATAGTTTCGTAGAAGGTGGGAGTATGACCCCTGGTGCCTGTACCACGAGTAAAGGGCCTAATTCAAGAACCAGGTGAATGTTTGTATTTAAATAAATAAACATGTACTGCTGCATGCACAGTGCTGAAAGCTTCACGTTAACATCTCTCCATGGCACATCTCTTTCCATCGCATAATTTTAATAAGACGTGATGAAAAACATTCGTATAATTTTTCAATTATTAGTGATACTAGCGACAGCCCGTGACTTCGTTCGCGTAGTATGTACACTGTAAACTATTCTAACATCCGCTCGCAGCTTTGTTCCATGGAATAAGATAAAATTAATATTCATTAATAAGTATTATTGCGATCCTACAGGAACTATCAGCTAAGTCAGTATAAGAGTAGCCTGTGGACCACATTGGCACGGGTGCAGTCACGAGCACTAATATGTATACTTTTTCCTAAATTTAAAAGCAATTTTCTCGAGAAATAACGATTGTAACATGAAGATGGGATCTTTTTCAATAAAAAATGAGTTCCAGAATACTATGTTCTATGCAATTTTAATCAGCAGATTTAAGCGCGTTCTGACCGCGACGGTCAACTGTGGTTAGACTGTAGGTATATCTATGTAACGTAATACAACACAACGAACGCAAAACTGACCGTGTGAACGCATGATCGCTCTCTGATAGCACCCTTAATAATATTATAACAAGCTGTGGCTTTATTATGTAGGGCATACCGTTTCAGAATAATTAACCAACAGATGCCGATTTCGTATTGAGTTTCCTTGTGCAAACATACTCAATGACACACGTGTGAATCCCGCGCTGTACATAATTATAGTATTGTCGATTGGGTGTAGTTTCCGCATAAGGCAAATTGTGTCAAAGTGATACAGCTATAGCAAGTACAGGAAATGCTATTGACCTCGAAAGAAGGACACTAACACATTGAAGGACTCTGATAATACGATAAGTCTGCCTGAATATCACGTCATTTATCTATACATACTCGTATAATAAAAATGTTACGGAGCGCTGTCTGTACATGGAAGATACACGAGAAAATATATGATTGGGACTTTATAAACAAAAATGTGGGCTTCACTAATAAATTGTAGTAAGCTTCACTTAACATTTAATGTTTGTTTCATGTCAATCGGTTCTGCAATAAAAAGTTATTGAAATTTAAAGAATAACTCTCGCGACTACACCAAGACCAAGCGAGCAAAGCCGCTGGTGGGTCAACTAGTATACAATATACGCTCTGCTCAATTTGAATGTCGAAATTGTTAAAAGAAATTCCATTCTACCTGCTCTCGTAACCCCAAAAACACAAAAGGTTGCATTCCTGCGCGTTTTAAAAAGGTAATAAATCTAGGATGGTAATCTATCAAGATTTATAAAAGGCGTCGTCATTCGAAATCTTCCCGTCTTATTTTAGAACGCAGTCCATTGTTCGCTTTAAAGTTGGACAAAGAAATTCCTTGAAACCATCGGAACAAAGAAATTGCTTGGAAACTCATATTTGGTATGATAAAATGGATGTATCTGCCCCTCCCCAGACGCTGGATAACGACCTTAGCAGATAACGTTTGAAATTGAATTAGGTCACCTTTCGACTCGTTCATTAGCTAATCATCTTTTCGGTATTCATTAACGCTAATTTGGCTTTTGCAAAATGCTTATGACGAAATGTTTATGTATGTCGCAGAATCGTCACGGTTTTTGAGAAGCTTGGTTTCAGATTTCCAAACTCATGAGTCATTTTGCGCAGACAGGCGCGCTCATGGTGGGTCTTTGATGCCATATAATTATTGTGATAAGAGAACTGGGCCGGTCTGTTATCAAGAGACAGACTTATCTTTGTATAGATGGAGAGACGATTTGCGCGCTTATTGTCTTTACAGTATATGACTGGCACATTCTGAGCGTTTATTGCGATATTTGCGATGCTAGTTACAGAGAAATTGAACTTTGTGTGGTGTGTTTTAAGTAGATTTTAGTATAAATAGAAAACTATCATAGTTTACAGAATTTTAGTGTTCTGCACAAGCAAACTGCTACCAATATGCATCTTTCTGGAATGCCGATCTTAAGGCGATATGGTAGCGAAGTTGTTTGGTTGTATGAAATCTTCGAAAAAAAGAAACTTACGCTCTTATGAAAACTGAGCTCGCTAAAGTATTTAAATATTTGTTAGGATTATATACATTCTTTTTTTATTGTATAAATATCTTCCATAGAAACTGAATAGAGTTGAGTCATTCCATCGACGGGAACGTTTTCAAGGGTGTATTTTGGAAAAGATTGCGATTGTTTTTCTATAGAGCCAAATTTCTTTAATCGTGTATGGGTGAACATATACGAATAAAGTATTTTGTGAACATGATTTATTATACATAAAAATATAATGTCGTTTAACCATTTTCAAAGGTCTAGTTTTGACGTTTTGACCTCATGCGTGAGGACAAATTTTCGAATTTGGTCATATTTGGCATATTTCGTCATCAAGTCATAAGCTTGTGTAGGTGATTGCGTACCGAGTATTTGTGAGTGGGCTAAGAAAAGACCCGACATGCCAAGGATTCTGCCACTTCAATTTGTCACAAGGCGAGTGAAACGCACCTAGTTAGTGAAACATTATAATTGAATAATATGCAATAGATATATTATTGTAGTTTGAAAATTCTCGTGAGTTTGACACATATTTATTTAAAATCAAAACCGACTTTACTCGCCAAAGCGACCAGTAGTGGTCGCCGCGATCTTACAGCGTAAATTCCCTGAAGAATCTTCTGTCCATGTCCGATGTCCATCCTCAGTGAAGGTAAACATCGGATATGCCCGAAACCTAGGTCGATAACGTCGGCTAAGTACATGAGTAAAGTCGGTTTTGATATTAAATGGGTAAAAATATATATCATTGTCTACTAGCTGCCCCTGCGAACCCCGTTTCGCATTAATCCTTCATATACAGTGGTAATAAAACAAAAGATTTATGAATGAAACGGACGTAAATGTACGTCTCTGGTACGCAAAGGGTTAAGGCACTGAAGAGCAAACTTTAAGATATTCGAGGGGGTGAAGCACTGGCCATAACAGGACCAAGCGTGCGTCTGCAAACACGATCACTTTATCGCAGTTTTAATTTGTTTAAAAATAAAAGACGCCGCATTGGTCAAAAACTATGGATAGTTCTTTAATTCAGTAAATTACCTTTTTTCTGATAACAAAAAATATAGTAGTTTTCGCTCAAAATATTGAGCAATGCGTACGAAAGTTTTTTTCTGTCGTTTAATTTGCATATTTTTCTTTAAGGTGCGAGATAGATATTTTGCAATATTATTATATAACTCTTTCGCTGTATTTTTTTAATTTGTTTTAGTATATCGTATGTCTAAACTATTCGACGAAAAATACGGATATAGCATAGCGTTTCACCGACCATTTTCATTTAAAAATACCTTTGTCCCGCCCGTCTATCCAGCGGGATACAATTTTGAAGAACAATAAAATATATATATACTAAATAAATATATATAATAAACTATATAGCTCATGTCACTCCGGAATAATGAAGCTTTTCATAGGTGAGAGTTTTTTATCGGTTAAGTAGTTTTTTAGTATATCCATTACAAACATCTGAAATCTTTCCTCTATATAATATTGAATAGAATCGAATTATTTTGCATAATTCATTAAATATATTTTTTGATACAATTGAAAAACTTCGCAGTGGAAAGTAGAAGTTAGGAAAGTGCAATAATTAATGATTATGCAATTTTTTAACATAACTAGTAGTTGTGTGCGACTTTGTTCGTGTGAAATATGGTTATCGCGTTTCCTCGGGAGCTTCCTGTCGAATCAGGATGAAATGTAACCTATTATTATTTCATTAATCCCGGGAATAAACCATCTCCACTCCAAATGCCTTTCAAATCAGTTCAACCGTTTTGGCGTGAGTAACAAACATCCATTCATCCAAACACTCATTTATAATATTAGTGTGAATGAGGCTGAAATTGAAACAGTATGTTTATAGCACTGGATCACAACCGTTATAAAGTAAGTCAGGAGGTCAATTCTACTATTTGACAACGTTCAACAACCTATCCAGCTGCAACTGCAGTTCGTTCGAATCCGGTTGTCGTTCGATCAATACCCAAAAAGCTACGAAGAAATAATATCAGGAAGAGTAACTGCCTTAAAAAAATGACCCTATAAAAGTCGTTCTAAATCAATAACATCGTTCGCCGCTATGACTCGGCTGTCATAGTAGACGTTGCAGCACGCGCGTGGACCAATCCCTGCTTTCCTTTCCAAATTTAAACCAAACATGTCTATTTGTAACTTCGGAAGTAATGCGTATTTGGAATCATACGTCGTTTTGGTTTGAAGGACCACTTTTTGTGTGGAATTTGTTCTGAGTTATGCTTCCTGACATTACTTCGTAGCCAAAAAGCCATTCTGCTATTTCTATAGACAAATTGGAACGTAACGTCATCTTTAATAAGATTGCGAGCATAGCGTTTATGATTTATCAAGTTAGCAGTATAGAGTTTTGATCGATCTCTGGCGTCAATAGAAACGTAACTGCAGCTGGACTGTTGTTCAATAGCAGAATAAGAAAACGTATTAGAAGTCACCGTTCAGCTGCGGTTCGATTGCAATTTATTTAGTGGAATCGACCCCCAGGTCAGGCCTTGGAGCATGAATAAGTGTGTCGGTGCAAGGGCCGAGAAGTAACACACGATAAATCGCTGCACTTAATTATTTCGTTATTTCGGTAAGTTTTATTGATATAGTGGTAAGCACAAAACAGATATATTAATGAATATACTATTAGTGAATATAATATGGATTATTGAGACGGGACCAGTACCTTAATCGTTCAGGTAAACGTTCCTAGGACGCCGTTCATAAATTTTTGAGTGCATATAAGTTTTTATACTGACATGGTCACTAATGCAAGAATTAACTTTAGAAACGGGATATTTACCATGTATTCACAGATTTTGGGAAAATGTACCGCCAATATAAAACAATCTTAAATTCAAAATATTTTCATATGAAAAATGTGTATAAACCACATTGAATTTTCATAATAAAAAGATTTTTTTTTCAGCTATCCTATTTAGGATCAAAATACTATCCGGTTTCTTATAAAATTGGGTGACTTTTTTCTTTTCTACCGACTTCCAAAATGGAGGAGGTACTCGATTTGACTGTTTTTTTTAATGTTTATGTACCTCATAACTTTCGATAGAGTGAACCGATTCTCAAAATTATTTTTGTTTGAAAGCTGGTGCTTCTCGTGTGGTCCCAATTAAATTTCATCAAATTCGGTCCTGTAGTTTTTAAGTTACACTCCAATAACTGAATAGAATGGAAGTGGGTACATTTTTTTTTAAATTGTACTTGTTATTTATGTAGCTGTTACAAAGATTTAAAATACAGACATGTCTATGCCATGACTATCTTAGTTTTACATATAACATTTATTGTAATAAATTGCAATAGTTCACGTTACCAGCAGGGCTATGTATCTAAGTTTCTAACAAAATGTTGATTAATACTAAAAAAATATTGCGGCCCTATCTCACTTTTGTCAGTTCCAGTCATCAACTTAACATTTTTGTTTACCGGAGTTGTCAAAACTCAAATAGACACATTAGTTCTTGCCTTCTAATTGGTTCATTTCACTTGCTACTGCAGTGCCCCTCGAAAACAATACGCTTGGGCACCACAAGATGCAGTAAATCGTAGTGCGATAGAATTACATAATTATGTCGTCTTGGTAACAATCCGACCATACCGGTTCATGTATACGTGTTACGCGTATGATTGTTACCTCTTACGTAACCACACGTGGATTGTTCTGCGCTTTGTGATTGGTCCAACGCCGCGATTCAAACATCAATCTCAAATAACGAACTTAACAGCCACCACAGATTAGTTGACAGTTGATGGTCACATTGTACGCTTTGTTTTTATTTTTTAACGTGATATATCGCTTAGAAGAGCATCGGTCTGCAGTCGGTGTGAGCTAATTGAGAATACTGACCATTGTTGAATATCATCGTGAATGTGTCACGTATGTTTTGCTTGATAAATTGATTGATCTAGGCAAACGTGAGATAGGGGCTAATGTGAATTGATAAGAACGTGCAATTTTATTTTCATTGAGTACAGTAGAAGTAATGTTTTTTAATGTTTCTCGATTGTTCGATGGGTGTTAATTAGTCTGTCAGCTTATCACGATTTAAATCTTGTTTAGAGGTACACCACGTCATAATTTTTCATAACAATTACACAATGTTTTAATTATCTTATATCTTTTTTATAACTTGTAAAAATAGGTATGATTGTTCTCAATTCTGTTACTCTCGCATTCTTCGATTGCTGGGGCCTTACTCCCACCTCATGTTTAGTTTTAGCAGTCATGTTTCAACCTTACCATTAAATTTTGTACCACCACGTCAATATAGCAAGCTTAAAATAATAATGTATTACGATAGACGTCTTGATGACGTAGTATCAAATATTTGATGCAATTTGCATACTTTTTCGTGACTTTTGACACTAAGTTTCATTGTTCCAATGTCAAATTTATGAAGATCCGTGCACCCATCTTCTAAGGTAGTCATATTGCAAACTTACCATTAAATTTGGTTGACCGTTATGTGTCGGTGGGAGTACGATAGTAAGTATGATTATTCTAAGCTTATTACAAAACGCTCCTGATTTATGATAGTTTCGTAAAAGGTGGGAGTAGGCCCCCTGTTCTCTGTTATGTATTATTATATTATGTATACCTTTACCTGTCATGATGTAAACGTAACATACTAACGGCCGGTTATAATCTTATCTATCCACAGGTTCTCTTACTACCGATAGCAATTTGACACAACGTCCATACAAATAGTGTCAAATATCTATCTCTAGTAAGGTAAACCGACGATAGATAGAATATTGGCACCGGCTGTAGGTCAAATTTTTATCCGTAGTAAGGAAAACTGTGGATAGTTAGATTATTAGCACCGGCCGTAAATCGCATGCAGTAGCTAAACTTGAGAAGGAAATTAATTTTGTTGTTTGACATGAGTAAGAGGCAAGAAATACAGCGCGTTCCAAAAGTAACGATTCAATTTGGATTAGTTATTTAATACGCACAGGTTTATGATCTGGGCCGTTATTCGCTATGACTAATCCAACAAGTAACTCGGCATGCTATGATCTACAAGGAATCATCGTGGAATCAATACAATTTTGCGAACATTCCTTGCAGATATCGTAACGCCCCGCGTTACTTGTTGAACATAGTGAATAGTGTCCCTGGAATAACACACGGGCTACTTTTTATTTTACCTGGAGATTAATTTCTGTTGCATAGTAACTTTTTGCTGGGGCAGAACCGCGGTGTACACAGATAATATAAGAGATAAGGTCAACGCCCGTACGATTATCGTATAAGTTCTGTGCAGATAATCGATTGCGCCTCATTTTCACCTTCGTCTGTCATTTAATCTCATTCACCTCTAGACTCGGGTAAACAACCTTTTCCTTTGGCCATTCATCCTTCGCAAGTCTGCCAACTTTGTGATATTCGTACACATAATTAGAATTAAGGCGTAGAAGTAGATGGAAATCCAAATTTTGCATTACTTTGTACCAATACAGCTTAATTCTTGCGTTATAACTATTTTAGACTTTATCTGGGTGTGTATATGGATATCAGTCATCAGGTTACAGGTACAGGAGTTGCGTTCGTTTATCAATGAGGGCATTGCTGCATTGGTGGCGTTGCCATTGTCGACTCTATTGGTAAAGCGTTCGTATAGCTAAAAACGTTATTTTTGCCACTTTTCCCCACACCACCCTACTCAAACGCTAAAACAAACATAAGACCTAAAGTCGCATGATTATGCTGTCAAATAACAAACACAAACATAAATGCTCCGGACGTGAGTCAAAAATTACACTTTTTGGTGGCAAAAATAACTTTCAGCTGAACAAAAAGAGCTATTACCTAACGACATTTTCACCCACAGATTCCCAATTCGAACGCCATTGTGAGCGTTAGTAGCGTTATTTTCGCCAACTTGGGGCTATTCGAACGCATTAAGGCTCTGCCTAGTTTGGGATCCTGAAGACCTTGTGTGGATGTTGTCCTATATTATTATTAGCGCCTGCTTAGCGGAACCAAATTTTACCGGATCCCATCCGAAGATTTCTAGTTTTTCCCTCTAAAATTGCCAATAGGTAATAAATTTTAAGTGTACGTCATATGCAAAGGAAATACTCGTTTAAAAGTTTCCTCTAATAACTAATTCCAGCCAGTTTTGAGTGTAACTGGTTATTTATATTCTTCAAAATAACTTGAGACCAATTTACGAGTAAATGATGCATCACCAATTTGAAATGAGATTGATTTTGATGTGATTTCAATTTTTAATGAATATAATATAATATTATAAATGCGAAAGTTTGTGAGTGAATGAAAGATGTGATGCGAGTGCGTGTGTCTTCACGCTGAAGCGGTTTTGAATGAAATTTGGAATGAAGATAGTCTATACCCAAGATTATACGCGTATGAAATATCTAGCGCTTAGATTCTTTTTAAGCTATAGCATAGCTTCTATCGCGGGCCTTGAGCGTGGAGACCGAATCCAGAAATTCCGTAACGAAAATAACCTAACACCCCCCCCACTCCGACTCCATCTATCGATGAATAGCATGACTTTTAATGACTTTTTGTAATATCACGCTTGTCTCTTTAGTTCAGCAACTCGCCTCTAGATGGCATTGGTTAAATAATTATAATTGCATAAGTTGATAAAAACAGCTATGCAATAGCTTTACCGCGACAGTCTCCGAGTGCCACACGTCTTTTTTATATTGGGCAAGTAAGCTATTTAGCCATGTTTCACAATCGAGATGGATACTACCATCTGAAGCGTTTCTCCAATCTCTCTCTCCGAAAACGTAGGAAGGTAAATTATTAGGTTGGGGACCGCTATGGGTGAAGCGCCTTCTAAACCACTCCATAATGGCCTGAATTCTTGTGGGTATAGATTTATAATGGGCAACAAATTAAACTTTAGTAAGAACTATTAAGGCTGATCGTTAGATAATGGATTGACTATTTGCAGTTACTAGCAGTTACATCTACTTCGTTCTATCTGGCTTCCAATGCGGTCAGATAGGAATGCCTTATCAAGACCTTACTTCTTCTTTAAGTGCCTCTCCATTACTGAAGGTTGGCAGTCAGATTCTTAATTTTTTTCTTGTCAATCGCCAATCTGAACAATTGCTCCACGGTCTTAATCCCTGTCCACTCCCTGATATTACTGTGCCAAGACATCTTTCGTCTATCCGATTTACGCTTCCCGGGTACATTACCCATCATGATGGTCTGCAGAAGAGAATAACGATCATGCCGTAGAACATGTCCGACCAGACCAGACCTTACACAAGTACCAAATTAAATAAATGATTTTGAGTTTGATGCGTAAGGCGGCATAACATCAGGTAAATGAAACATTGCAGGTGTTAGCAGTACGCTGCTTGTACGGCGCGTACCCGTCCCGGCTGCTGGACCTGTGGGAGCTTTACGACGAGTGCAAGGGCAGCGAGAACGACAACCCGGCGTCATTGCCCCACGACCAGCGCTACATCGTGCTGGAGCTCGCTAATGCCGGGCAGGACTTGGAGAGCTACCAGTTCGCCAGTGCACAGCAGGCCCACGCTTTGTTCCAACAGGTACACTTTTTTATCATATAGTAGCCTCTTACGTTTTATTCATTTGCCATTCCTCAAATTAGTTATTTTAATACTTTAGTATCAAGTGAGATTTCGAAGCGCTCGCAGCGATCTTCGTTCAACAAGTTAAGCAACGCTTGTGTGGTCACGAGTTGGAAGCCGCTAGGCTACTGCAAACATTTAAAATATAATGTAATAACAAGTTATATATAATTAGAAAAGATTTTTTTGTATCACACTAGGAATAGCGAAAATGTGAAGAATTACTCCTAACAACAGAAATGATGTATGGATTTGCCTTATCTTTTACTTAAATTAAAACTTCTTTAGTCAATGTAAAAGACATTAGACTAGACAATTAAATGCATGAAACGCTTATTTATTTGTTATTGTGTGTATAATATGTGCTATCAAATGAGGATAGGTGGATAGATATTCGTCTTCTATTCGCAGACACAAATGTCTAGGAATCACAATTCATGTGAAGTTAATTGAATTCACATGAATAATTAATTATTATTTTTTTTAAAGTTAACGTCGCTCTGGTTATATTTTTTTGTGTAAATTAAATAGTATATTATTAGTTAACATCTGAATTATCTTTCTCGAACAGAAAAATATTGTAAATAATACAGGGTGAATTTTTAAGAATGTCCGCTATAATCATTAGACAAATACAAATATTTATTTGTTAGTACAAATGTAATCTTTAAAGCCCACGGCCAAACCAAACGAAATTATACTGGAGTCAATCAAATACAATACAAATACCAAACTCTTATGGTGGCACTTCACATGGCTATTTGTGTTCGCTATTGGGTGTTTTTGTATTTGGCAAAATGTATGATGTAATAAACAACAAGTAAACTAGTAACAAACAAGCAAATAAAGGTAAATACGACCATCCACACTTGGCAGACAAATAACAGTCACAAAATCATTTGGCCGCAGATCGCTAGGTGTTTCCAACACTACGGACGTGTTTCAACTTGCAGGGGGCTTACTTTTTATCATTGACCCGCTGTCTATTTTTATGAGATTCAATCTGGGGATCCGATATACACGAAAAAAATTATACAATTCCAGAAATTTTAGCACCGTTTCATTTTTCCAATTTATTTTCAGTACCTAGTTATTCCAATTCTCGCTCACAACAAAGACTCAAAAATACTGCATGTCCACTCGGTAATGCGTGTTGGGTATTAGTCTTATTTGTCAAATAGGCAAATAAGGTTTGCCAAATAAACTCCACACAATATGGTAATTGTTAGCCAAATATACCAGATACACAAATACATATAGCCGGCGTTAATAAACTGTCCACACAATATGGTCATTGTTAGCCAAATATACCAGATACACAAATACATATAGCCGGCGTTAATAAACTGTCCACACAATATGGTAATTGTTAGCCAAATATACCAGATACACAAATACACATAGCCGGCGTTAATAAACTGTCCACACAATATGGTAATTGTTAGCCAAATATACCAGATACACAAATACACATAGCCGGCGTTAATAAACTGTCCACACAATATGGTAATTGTTAGCCAAATATACCAGATACACAAATACACACAGCCGGCGTTAATAAACTGTCCACACAATATGGTAATTGTTAGCCAAATATACCAGATACACAAATACACACAGCCGGCGTTAATAAACTGTCCACACAATATGGTAATTGTTAGCCAAATATACCAGATACACAAATACACACAGCCGGCGTTAATAAACTGTCCACACAATATGGTAATTGTTAGCCAAATATACCAGATACACAAATACACATAGCCGGCGTTAAAGTAATAATCACATGTAGTAGGGATCATGCTTTACGGTTAACTTATAAAGTATTTAATAAACTGTAGGAATGTACCCGATGGAGAAAGCAAACGTTTTAATAAAATACCGGAGTGCCACCAAGCATTGGTGTATAGTTTTATTGATTATATTATTCATTGATTTATAGATTACTAGCTGCGCTCAGCGGTTTCACCCGAGTGGTTAGGATCATGGTCATGATGAATCAAAATATAGCCTATATTCATCGGGGATAATGTAGAATTCTAATGGTGAGAATTTTAAAACGGTCCAGTAGTTTCGAAGCCTATTCAATTCAAACAAACAAAAAATCTTTCATCTTTATGGTATATTAGTAAAGATATTAACCGCCGGCCTGTTTGGCTTATTTCTTTACCAAGGATACCATATTATTAAGTTAAAAATAATAAAAATAACTCTTTTTATAATAAAAGAAATAACTCTTTTTATTACCTCTTAATATTTTCCAGTTTCAGTGTTTTTTTTCCTATGTAATCAGCACATTGTTTACCAAGCTCGTCTTAATTCGTTCAAGTACTATAAATGGAATGAGTACTTGCGTTAAAAAACTGATAAAATCACAATAAGATAAAGAATATGTCCGTCTTAAAAATTCACACTGTATAAATTAATTGTTGTTTTTTTCTGCATATTGTTTGGTTTTTGTTTGTTGTTTTTTGTTTCAGCCGTTGCCCAGATTGCATGGCTCTCTCGGAAGATAGGTGACTTTCTAGTATCAAGTTTAAACAATATCTTGACTAGATTTTCACTTATCCTCTGCGAGGGCTCACTTCGCTTTTGATGTTTTATCAACTGTAATCAAGCTTATTTCTAGTTTTTAGTTTTATGTGTTTTTAATTATAATCTTACCATTTTTGTTTTGTTGTTTATATGTTTAATTTTGTTGCTAGTTGTTTTTTTTTGCATGATTGTGATTTTTATTTTAAATTTGTACTAGTAAATAATTTGCATTGCTTCTACAGTCGGTTCCAAAAATAACGGGTCAGTCACATAAACCCGAATATCTCCCGAACTACGTATGCCATCCTAATGAAACGAAGACTGTTCAATTGAGAATTTAATTATACAGATAAAAAATAAAATAAAACTTAGTTACACCCACAATATTAATCTTAAATTAAAAAAAAACTAAAGTAGTCATATTTTTCTTAAGATTACATTTTTTTTATGATTGTTTTTTTGCTGTTTTTCATCACTTTCTTCATTTAATACTTTGTATTGCCTCCACGAGCTCTTCTGACAGCTTCCAGGCGATTAGGCATGCTGTACACCAAATTTCGGAGCCGGTGCTGAGGAATACCTTCCCATTCCTCCACCAGTGCTTGTATGAGCTCGGGAAGCGTGATTGGTGGGGGGTTTCGACCTTTCACGCATCTCTGAAGCTCGTCCCAGGCGTGCTCGATGGGGTTTAAGTCCGGGCTTCGCGCTGGCCACTGCATGAGTTCGATACCGACCTCTTCAAGGTAGTCATGTACAATTCTGGCGGTATGGGGACGCGCATTATCATGCATTAATATGCCATGCCGGTCCATCCTGGCCATGAAAGGACCTACATGTTCATTGAGGATCTCTTCCACGTACCTCTCTGCATTTAGAGTTCCATTTTGAATGAGCACCAGCTCGGTGCGGGCCTCAGCAGAAATCCCAGCCCAAACTTGTACGGAGCCTCCACCGTACGCCACTTTTTCCTCCACACACGCTTGATGGAAGCGCTCCCCTGGTCTTCTGTACACCAACTGCCTACCATCATGCTTATAAAGCATGAATTTAGACTCGTCCGTGAACATTACCCTAGACCAATCGTCTAGTGTCCAGTTTAGGTGTTCGCGCACGTATCTCTGTCTTGCAATTCGATGTCCCCGTTCCAGTTTGGGGCCATTTGCGGGCCTCAATGGTTTCAAATTTGCTTCAGCAAGACGTCTTCTTACTGTTTGAGCGCTTAAATTGCCACCTCCAAAGCGAATAAAGTGAGTTTTTAGACCAACAGCAGTTTGAAAACGATTTCGGAGCATTGTAGCCACCAGTTGTCTGTCTTCCCTGGCCGTTGTGCATCTTGGTCTGCCATTTCCTGGTCTTCTAAGGTGTGATCCGGTCTCTTGGTACCGCTGGACTACCCGCTGAACAGTCGACAAAGATACACCAATGTTTCTGGCTGTTTCACGCTGGCTCCGCCCAAGTTCCAAAAAAGTTAGGATTCTGGTACATTCCTCTAGCGTGACTGCCATGCTTCACCTCACAGAATAATAATTATGCACGTGGAAGACGTTCACGATAAATTTTTTTGTGACAGAATAGAAATGGAAAGCATCCATAATGACATGAAACAAAAATTTTGTTTTTAAAAATAGTCATTTTTTAAAATTTTGTTTTTCTAATGAAGTTTTTTTCATCAACCAGTTTAAATAATATGCTATTAGAAGCGCAACTAAAAAGTCTTTATTCTGTTTTTTATTTCATTGATCTAGCTTTTACAGTTCTGGAGGTATTTCAATTTTTGTGACTGACCCGTTATTTTTGGAACTGAGTGTAGTTAGCTAGAGAGCTGGTGAGCATTTTGATATATAACTGCTCATGTTTTATATCAATAGGGATTTAAGTTTAGATAAAGACAAATCGATTTGGCTCAGTCAAGTAAAGTCTAAAGTTGATAAGTTTCACTTTACCTACATTATAATAGCGCTCCAAAATTATAAAATGTTATAAATTATTTATCAATTGATAATGCAGAGGCTTCGCTTTGTTACTTTCTCACCTATTTATTTAATATCTGCCCCGTGAAAATCATATTTAGTATATTTAGTTGATCGTCAGCTCTCTTAACATAACTTCAATAACCTTTAATATTAATTATAATTATCATAAAGCAATATTTTAAGGTATTTAAGTTTTATCATTATAAAAAATGTTGTTTATAAATATTATTTACTGCAAAGATATGACCACTTAAGTTATTAGTCCACAGTCTTGATTGATTGGCATAAAATGTAAATTAAAAAAATAGATTGTTAAGACTATGATATACACTACTCGTAAATATAAAATAGTGTTATAATACAGATATTTTGTAATATAAAGTGCATCTGTAGACTGGCTTGCTAGCTAGTTATAAGCATTCAAAGCAGACCAGTATCCGCAGGTAGCACCCGTTCATGAGTTAATGCATGTGACAGCCATCGCCTGCCAACACCTTATCGTGAGAGTGACTGCTCTAAATGCATATACCCACTCTTAGTCAATTATTGTTTTTGAAAAACCACTATATAACTCTAAACTGGCACACCGACATGCAGGTTTTTTAGGACCTCATATCTATAATAAAGTCTGCAAAATTCAGCCAGATATACTAACAAAAACAATAGAGAACTCAAGCAGACAATCATCAATTGGTTAAAAAATCTTAGCCCTGGTAATGCGGGAAGACTTTATAAAGATAAAAACATAAATACTTCTACCTTCATCTCATACACACACTCACGCACCCTCCCTTCCACACACACACATACACACACCTCCATACACACACACACACACACTCGCATACATTACAAGCTAATAATGTGAAATTTAATGTACTTAAAAGTTGTACTTACCTTACCTATCTAATGCTATTCATCTTTCTGGCTATGTTTAATTTACCTGTTAAAACTGTGAATTCGAAGAGCAAGCAGAAACCTACAACACAAGTTTATTCTTAGTCTACACTAAGACCGCAGACCTACGTTCTGCGGTCTTATTAATGTATACCAAACTTGTATTTTACTTAAGACAACAAACAAAGCATTGTATAAGTCTTCATTATAGGTTATTGGTATGTTTTTGGAAAATAAAAATTATTATTATTATTATTATTTGACAACGTCTATTACACTTGCTGAGAACCCTTTTCACTACTTACCCGTGAAAGAATATATAACCTAGATTCTTGATACTTCCAGGTCATGCATGAGCTAATTCTATTGTTGTTTAAATGTTTTTATTATATTTACATATATAATAAAATTATGGAATTGTCATGTCGTTATTTCAGATCGCATTCGGGCTTGCCGTAGCGGAGGAGGCTTTCCAATTCGAGCATCGAGATCTGCACTGGGGGAATGTTCTGATCGCACCCACTGAACAGAAGGTAAATATTATTTACTTTATGTTATTAATTACTAGCTGCGCCACGGGGATTCGCCCGCGTGGTAATGGATGGTGATTTTGATGATGAATCTTATATAGCCTTTGTTACTCATGCGTTTCTGTTTAACTGTTTCCTACCTACTAAACGAATCATACTAATATTATAAAATGGAAATATTTGTATGTATGTTTGTAAAGAATAGGCTCAAAAGTACCGGACCGATTTAAAAAATTATTTCACCATTGGAAAGCTACATTCACCCTAAGTAACATAGGCTATATAAGATTCTACATCATCATCGTCTATCACCGCGCGGGTGAAACCGCGGAGAGCAGCTAGTACAATATAATTGTCGTTCGCAGTCGGCAGCGATTTTTAATCCCATGGCTAGCAGTTCTTGGAATTCATTTGTTTCGCGAGTTATGCTGCTCACTGAACCAAGGAATTCCTAGAAACGGTGGCTACCAAATAAAAGATGAGGAGTCTTGTCATTTGTCGATGCTCGCTTCCTGAATGCTGTTATTAGTTGTGTACATATATTTGTAGAACATTAGATGCGTCCTCCGGTTACACCCGCATGGTGATGGATGATGATAATGATGAAATGTATCCTGTGTTAATCAAGCGATGCATTCACATGTTTTCGCCTTGTTCTCGATGGAATCTTCTATAACCCCTCTGCTTCAGCACTCGACTTCCATCCTCCATGTCGCTTGAGAACAGGTGAGTCCGCTCCAGAATCTGCCACAAGGGTAGCAGAAGTACAAACAAAACTATGTCCTGTTTTCAGCTGGATATCTGGTAACTTCAAATAAGTAGGGCCACTGCAGCGAGCGTCCATCTGGTATTACTTGTGACAGATACATTACACTAATAATAATAAATGCAAAATTGCAATATGTATCTGGATGGGTAACACACAATGTGTGTTACCAGTGATGACTTATGGCACTGAAATGTGGTCTCTTACTATGGGCCTCATAGATAAGCTCAAAGTCGCACAACGAGCTATGGAGAGGGCTATTCTCGGGGTTTTTCTACGTGATATAATCAGAAATGAGGAGATCCGTAGAAGAACGAAAGTCACCGACATAGCTCAGAAGATTAGCCAGTTGAAGTGGCAGTGGGCAGGGCACATAGCACGCAGAACAGATGGCCGATGGGGCCGAAAGGTTCTGGAGTGGAGACCACGTACCGGCAAGCGCAGCGTAGGTCGTCCACCGACACGGTGGACAGACGACCTGATAAAGGTCGCAGGACGACGTTGGATGCAGGCCGCTTCCAACCGGTCCTTTTGGAAAATTATGGGGGAGGCATATGTTCAGCAGTGGACATCCTACGGCTGAGATGATGATGATGATGATGATCTGGATGGGTGGGTGTTTGTTACTCGTACGAAAGTTAAATGTCTGCTGTAATCCACTCGATCCATAGAGTTTATAATATTATTGTAATTCAATTATTTATTTTTGAAGTGAATAATGTTACTCAATATTCTGTGAATATTTCAAGCGTGTACCTGTTACTGTTATCAATATCGAGCAAAAAAAATCATGTTTGTTGTATGGGAGATGTGAAAACTTCAATTATCACAGTTCATGAGATACAGACTACTTTCCTCGCTTGGCGCTGCTACTACTCGTAGGTCGGTACCTATATTTATAAAATTTGGTACACACATTAGGTATTAGGTACCTACCTGACTTTAAAGATGAATTTCGAATACGAGTATTGGGCAGGTGGTTTCCGAGATAATAGGTTGTATTGTAAAGTACTGTGACAAATTTCCGCTGATAAGACTATGTGCTCGCGAGGTCTCCTGTTCGCAGAACTACTAGTGTATATATTATGTAGTAAAATTGTGAATAACCGCCTGTATTGTTCCAGTTTGCAACATTCGTCCTCCGCGGTCGTGCATACCGCGTGGCGCGGTGTGGGGTAGCGGCCACAGTGATCGACTACTCTCTGTCCCGGCTGTCACTCCCGCTGGCCGCGGACTCGGCCGCTCTCTATAACGACCTCGCAACCGACGAACAGCTGTTCGATGCCGTCGGGGACTACCAGTTCGAGGTCTATCGCCTCATGAGGGATAAACTGGGGTTAGTATACGGTATACAGTTTCTCTCTCAAACACTTCTTTGTTTAGGAACCGAATTGTGGAGAAATAAGACCGTTTATCCCTATATGATGAATACAACTATATATCATGAGGGATGACATAATACATAAATTATGTCATCCTATCCAATACATAAATCACGCGCGTTTCCCGGAGGGGTAGGCAGAGATCACAGATTTCCACTTGCTACGATCCTGGCATACCTCTTTTGCTTCATCCACTCACATCACATTATTTCTACACATTCGGTTTCGCGTACTCTTGACCTCGCCTTTCTTCAGGACATCACTGATTTGATCTGAATATGTCCCTGAGGTCTACTTCTTATTCACTCCATCCACGCTCGCCTTGTAGACTTGTTTTGTCAATTTTCTCTCATCCACCCTTTCTACATGCCTTTCTCAACTCTAGTCACTACATATTTATCAACTCCTGAGGCATAAACTGAGGTTAATACATTATATTATGGTATGAGACGTTATTATTGTCTCCCCTGAAACAGTTCTTTGTATATGAAACAGGGCACTGGAGGAGAATTGTAAGACCGCTCATCTCTATGCACCTGATAAATTTAATATTAAGGAGAGAGGTGCCTCGCTAAGTAGTTTGACAGAAATAGCTGAAGCATTTAATGAATATTTCATTAATCTTACAAATACTAATCATCCTGTACATAATACATGTGAAACCAGGCTATGTAGTAGTACAATTTGAAGCCTTTTTCATTTGAAGAGACACATTGTTTAATTATGTGTCTGCATAATACAAACGCTGAAGGTTACGACGAAATTGCTACCAAAATAATAAAAAAGTGTTCAATGGAAGTAACACCAATACTAACACATCTTATAAATTTGTTGTTTGTCTTTCCAAACTTATTGAAGTTTAGTATTGTAAAGCCTATATATAAAAAAGGGGATAAATCGAACATATGCAATTACAGACCTATAATGCTCATTCCAATTTTGTCTAAAATATTTGAATCAGCATTATATAAACGTTTAATTAGTTTTATACAGAAACATAACATTTTAAGGCATGAGATTTAAACCAGTATGGTTTCCAAAAAGGTAAATCAACAACATCAGCATGTTTCGATCTGGTTAGTAAAGTAATTGATAACCTAGATGCTCATTGTTATGTGACAGTTTCATTTTTGACATGTCCAACGCATTTGACTTTGTGTCTCATACAATATTATTGGAGAAACTGGAGAGGTATGGGATTAGAGGCCCAGGGTTACAATGGCTAAAAACCTACCTAGAAGGCAGAAAATAATCGGTAGTAATTGTAAATATAGATGAAAATAAGGAGCTTAAATACTACAGATCGAATTTTAAAGAAAACAAGGTTGGTGTTCCTCAAAGTAGTGTCCTAGGACCACTAAAGTTTTTATTATACATTAATGACTTCCCTTATGGCGACTTCTGACCACTGCATTTTATTTGCTGATGACATTTCTTTGTTCCTGAAAACAACTTGTAAAAATAATGTTGACATTAATAAATATAACATTGACATAAATAATTCTGTACACTCTATAATTGAGTGGCTCAACGTGAACAATCTTCAGGTCAATTTACTGAAGACAAAGTTTGTTCAATTTAGTACATACAGTATCCGACATAGAGAACTTAGTATTAAATACATGGGTAACGAGATTGCTGAGACAGCTGAGACAATATTCTTAGGAATAACCATATATAAATATCTAAATTGGAAGTCTCATCTAGAAGGAGTGTGCAATAAGTTGAATCTGTTTGTTTACGTGCTTTATAAACTCAAATAACATCTACTCGGAAAACGGTTCTTGCGGCGTACCATGGATATGTGTCTTCTGCGCTAAACTATGGTCTTATTTTATGGGGAAACTCTACAGACGTTCAAATGTCTTCTTAGCACAAAAAATGCATCAGGGCAATTGCAGGTATACCACCATGGGAATCTTGCAAGCCATTTTTCAAAGAATTTCGTATTCTCACATTACCTTGTATATATTCTGGAAGCAGCTAAATTTGTGAAATTCCATTTAAAATTGCTAAAGATCTTTTTCCTAGAAATACAAGAAATCCAGATAGTATTGTCTTACCAAGAACAAAGCTGTATCTAAATAACTGTTACGCAATGTGTGGGAATGTGTATAATTCTATTCCCAAAAAGATCAAAGAACTACCAACCAACACATTCTGTAAGAAACTTAAACTTTGGCTTATAGAAAAGTCATATTATTCGTTGCTGGATCTCAAAAATTGCTAGTAATAAAGATTAATGTAATTTAAATTTTGTAATTAGAATTATAATAATATGTATTGTGAAATGACAATTTTGACGTTAGTGGTAATTTTAATTTTGACATTAATAATTGTATACCCACCTAACTAAATATGATTAAATTGTAATATTTGCAAAATGTATATGGTACTGTATATTTTTAAGCGTTTGTTGTCCTCCCTATCCGCGCGAACTGTTAGTGGAAAAATTGTGGTTACGCCGCACAAGCCATACAAACAAGAAGAAGAAGAAGTTCCAACTATATTGTTATCTACATTTTAAGCCAATAAATATTCTTATTAAATAGCTGGAAACTATCAGTTTGAGGTCTATTATGAAAGCTTTGGTTATTTAAGTGACTGAGGGGCTCTGTTTTCTCTGTCTTGATAAGAGTTGTATTAATCTGTCCGCATCAGGTTTACGCTATAACAAAAGATTTATGAATTGACTGGAGGCTTGCTACTTCGGACGGGTTAATGACGGTTGCAAGATAAACGAAAATAGAAAATTTATAATAAATATTATGTTATTAGAGAAATGTAATCATAATTGAACTGCAAACAAAAAGACATCTTGTAGTCTTTTTGTTATAGTCCGGGGATCGAACACTGGATCAGAAATCAGGGTTGCTACCAACTGCACAAACCAGCCAATATAATTACCCGTCGTTTTGTTTTCTTTGCGAAATTTTAATCATAATGTTGATACAACGTTAATCAATATGCAAAAGTTTGACATTTCTCTTTTTTTTGTTTCAGAAATGATTGGAAGAATTTCGACCCATACACGAATATACTTTGGCTGCATTATACTGTCGATAAAATGATAACGGCCCTTCGCTACAAAAGGACCAACACTAAGATTCACAAGCATTACATCGAAAAACTCAAGGAAATCAAGGATCGCATCCTTGAATACGGGAGCGCTGTTCAATACGTTCTAACAGACATATAATACCATAAAACAAATAATTTCAAACAACGAACAAAATAATGATATATTTTTTACTACTACCCACATATTTAACGAATTAGCTTAATATATTTATAGTACACTATACACTATGGATTCTAATCAGTGCTGTTGTTGCAATTTTGACATGACAAATTATAATGTAAATAGACATTATTGCTTGAAAATTAAATTTTTAGACACTAAAATAATTATTTACGATATTCTCGCACTGTACCGTCAGTATTGTTGTAGTTTGGGAGGTGCCTTAGCAAATAAGGTAGTGCCTTGGTTCAGATTAAAAAATTCATATACTGTGTTCAAATGGCTCGTTTTATTTTACCCCTAATCTTACATTATGATTCCTGCTTAGAGGCGTGAGCGCCCATATGGCCATAATGCCCGTGTTACGTACAAATCATACGCTGAATTAGTTTCTTTGAGAACAATTAAGGTTTTGCCACACTGGATGCCGTCTGCGGTAAGGTCAAAATGAACGCAGCCCGCACCATGTAAGAACTGTATTGTCGGTCAGGCAGCCTTACCATGAGTTGAGCTACTGTAGCCTTACCATGAGTTGGGAACATAAATGTCTTCTATAGTCGATACTCGATCTCGTCTACCTATTAAGATTGTGATTGGCGTACTGTTCTTACTGGCGAGGTGGCACTGTTCTTTTTTTCGTAAATTATTTTTAGCCGTTGATTCCGTGTGAACCACAGAAAGCCACGGACTTTAGTACGACGAAATGTAAATTATTATAGATTTTTGTTTCATTAGAGGTGCGTTAGTTTAGCTCATGAGGGCGTTGTCATTGATGGTTCTTTTGTTAAAGCGTTCCTAAAGCTTAAAAACGTTATTTTTGCCACTTTTGCACATACCCTATTCGAACGCTCAACCACAGTAGAAACAGAGAACAGTACGGAAACTCATGGCCGTTTTCACTAAGAGCAAGTTAGGCAACCTAACGTAAGCAAGCTCCTAAGCATCATTTTTCGTTTCACCATTCCATCCGTACAAGGAGACTCCTAAATAATGGGTTGCCTAAATTTACGAAACTTATCTATGGTTTTGTTTCTTCAGTTGTCAGCTTGAGAACTGCCTTGGCTACACCGAGGTTAACGTCAATGCCCAACATTGCCTTAAATAACGCGCTCATTATTCCGATAATTATCGCGTTAAATTGAGTGTCCACACTGGTACTGTGAACGTCAACGCCCAGTTCATTTCCGTTAAATTGGCAATAAGTCAAGATGGACGTCGACGCTGCTACACTGTATGTAATGAGTGTCAATTTGTATTATATGAATGTATTGTATGATATATTGAGTAGTAAGTTTTTCCAGGACTACAAAAAATTATACTATTTATTTAGATGAGCTCTTGTAATAAAATAACCCATAGGGATACATTTTCCTCTTTTAATTCTTCTAAAGTTCACACGTGCGATCCCTTAGCTATCACGGTGCACACTGACAAACGTTGGTTTGGCCGCTTCCCGCCTTCAACGCAATGATTCTCGCGTTAAATCTCTCTGATGTGCCTAACAATACCGCCAACCGATTTATCGCCCAACTTCAACGGCAATGTGAATACCGTCGAATTATGGCGATTAGGGTTGGCTACATCTACGGTTAACGTTCAACAACGCGATAATCAACGGCGTTTCTCCTCGGTGTGGCCAAGAGATAAGAATAAGTACTTGGGTATTTCAACGACGATGGTACTCGTACTCTGACTGAATAGGTATAGGTATGATTATCTTAGTATGGTAGACTACAAGAGAAGGGAATCTTTTGTTCAGCGGGCACATATATTATGAACTACCTGTTCCTATCAAACCCCAAATATTCATCAATTTGATGTAATATGAACAACACCGTGTCCTTCGACATACTGTATCTTTAAAAAAAAGTCAAGATCGTCATAGTTTTGAAAATTATTTATCCTGGGTCGAATGACTATATGGTCTAGTATTATATATAGTATTTATCTATGCACCTGAAACCTATTTTAGGGGTTGCGTAAGGTTTACGCACTGCCCAATCGGTGTCGTAACTTTAGGTAACGCCTAACATCGTTAGGCGGCAACTTAGGGTTGGTGAAGCGATTTTTTGCTCTATTGCATATATGATTTTTGGCTCACAGTTACATGCACCATGTTCACGGGTAGACTGAATATGTGGGTGGATGTGAAAAAAGTCTGGTTCTGATTCCACGCACTGGCCACGTGACAGTGCGTGGAATCCAGTGGTAGGTTGTCTAAAAAGGATTAACAATCGTCCAAAATGTGATCAAACCAACATTTACAGTGATACAGTTAGTGTGTATTGTCGAGACTTACAATCGAGTTCGAGGGCCAGTGGTATCCGCAGTAAAAGAGTGAGAAAGAGGGTAGACCGTTTTGTCTGCTCTTAAAACTTCGAACTTTTTTCACATCCACCCGCATATTCAGTCTACCCGTGAACATGGTGCATGTAACTGTGCCGAAATATCGGGAACTCCAAAACCCGCCTAATCGTGGTGTACATCCCGTGAGTACTAATTATAATAAAGCTAACAACCGCGAAAGTCTAAAACAGTGATGCCCGTTTTCACTAACCTTAGGAGTTGCCTAAATCCGATGCTTAAATATTTAAGAAATGCCTAGAGCAAAAAATCGTTTCACCAACCCTAAGTTGCCGCCTAACGATGTTAGGCGTTACCTAAAGTTACGACACCGATTGGGCAGTGCGTAAACCTTACGCAACCCCTAAAATAGGTTTCAGGTGCATAGATAAATACTATATATAATACTAGACCATATAGTCATTCGACCCAGGATAAATAATTTTCAAAACTATGACGATCTTGACTTTTTTTTAAAGATACAGTATGTCGAAGGACACGGTGTTGTTCATATTACATCAAATTGATGAATATTTGGGGTTTGATAGGAACAGGTAGTTCATAATATATGTGCCCGCTGAACAAAAGATTCCCTTCTCTTGTAGTCTACCATACTAAGATAATCATACCTATACCTATTCAGTCAGAGTACGAGTACCATCGTCGTTGAAATACCCAAGTACTTATTCTTATCTCTTGGCCACACCGAGGAGAAACGCCGTTGATTATCGCGTTGTTGAACGTTAACCGTAGATGTAGCCAACCCTAATCGCCATAATTCGACGGTATTCACATTGCCGTTGAAGTTGGGCGATAAATCGGTTGGCGGTATTGTTAGGCACATCAGAGAGATTTAACGCGAGAATCATTGCGTTGAAGGCGGGAAGCGGCCAAACCAACGTTTGTCAGTGTGCACCGTGATAGCTAAGGGATCGCACGTGTGAACTTTAGAAGAATTAAAAGAGGAAAATGTATCCCTATGGGTTATTTTATTACAAGAGCTCATCTAAATAAATAGTATAATTTTTTGTAGTCCTGGAAAAACTTACTACTCAATATATCATACAATACATTCATATAATACAAATTGACACTCATTACATACAGTGTAGCAGCGTCGACGTCCATCTTGACTTATTGCCAATTTAACGGAAATGAACTGGGCGTTGACGTTCACAGTACCAGTGTGGACACTCAATTTAACGCGATAATTATCGGAATAATGAGCGCGTTATTTAAGGCAATGTTGGGCATTGACGTTAACCTCGGTGTAGCCAAGGCAGTTCTCAAGCTGACAACTGAAGAAACAAAACCATAGATAAGTTTCGTAAATTTAGGCAACCCATTATTTAGGAGTCTCCTTGTACGGATGGAATGGTGAAACGAAAAATGATGCTTAGGAGCTTGCTTACGTTAGGTTGCCTAACTTGCTCTTAGTGAAAACGGCCATGAGTTTCCGTACTGTTCTCTGTTTCTACTGTGGTTGAGCGTTCGAATAGGGTATGTGCAAAAGTGGCAAAAATAACGTTTTTAAGCTTTAGGAACGCTTTAACAAAAGAACCATCAATGACAACGCCCTCATGAGCTAAACTAACGCACCTCTAATGAAACAAAAATCTATAATAATTTACATTTCGTCGTACTAAAGTCCGTGGCTTTCTGTGGTTCACACGGAATCAACGGCTAAAAATAATTTACGAAAAAAAGAACAGTGCCACCTCGCCAGTAAGAACAGTACGCCAATCACAATCTTAATAGGTAGACGAGATCGAGTATCGACTATAGAAGACATTTATGTCCCCAACTCATGGTAAGGCTACAGTAGCTCAACTCATGGTAAGGCTGCCTGACCGACAATACAGTTCTTACATGGTGCGGGCTGCGTTCATTTTGACCTTACCGCAGACGGCATCCAGTGTGGCAAAACCTTAATTGTTCTCAAAGAAACTAATTCAGCGTATGATTTGTACGTAACATTTTTAGACAACCTACCACTGGATTCCACGCACTGGCCACGTGACAGTGCGTGGAATCCAGTGGTATACATCCCGTGAGTACTAATTATAATGAAATACGGAAACTACCTAGAAACTTTCGAAACGGCCCACTCACACAAACATGCGCATCGACGATACCCCTAAGCGGTTGTCGCGGTGCCGTCAGTAGTGAGTGTTACAAACTATTTCTACATCATAACCTTTTTTAAATACCTAATCTAAAATATGATGTGTTACACTTGACTGACTGCTATCATCG
Organism: Selenia dentaria; assembly: GCA_917880725.1. NCBI lineage: Eukaryota > Metazoa > Arthropoda > Insecta > Lepidoptera > Geometridae > Selenia > Selenia dentaria. Next base: position 4,440,745 of record OU862893.1, on the reverse strand, counting down.
TATGTTATGTTAGGTCACGTATAAGTTTGTTTCCGCGATGTTTAAAAATGCCACGTGCGTTTTGCGTATTATACGGCTGTTTGAACTCAGCTGCAACAAAACGGGAGCTATAATTTTTTTAATTACCTGCTGCCTAAAATTTTAAAGGTGAGAATAATTTATTGTTTTATACTGTAATAATCTTCTTGTATAACCGATCATAATAAATTTGTAAAACATAACACTAAATACAAATCTTAGATGGCGGCTGCAATATAGACTGTAATATTATGAACTATATCGTCATAGGTGTCATTTTTATGGTTTTTGAGGGTATTGAAGCCGATAGTGCTGACAAAACAGAAATACGAGATTGCGGCTACAATAGATAATCGTCTTTTTCGTCATGGGTGTCGTTTTCATGGTTTTTGAGGGATTTGAAGCCGATAAAGCTGATAAAATAGAAATCCACGATGGCGTCTGCGCCAAAATATCAACTTTTTTGTCTTCGCATCGTAACGAATTCCATTGATTTAAATGTAGTTTGTATTTGTATTTATATTTTTATTTAAAATTATCTTGTTCTATTAAATATCCGAACAAACCCAATTTTCTTGTAACGTGCGTTTGGGGCCTTTATGTGATGTGTCCGAACAAAACGATATTTTCTAATGGCATTTATTGTCGGCACATAATCATATAAATTATTGATGATCGCAAAAAATATCTGCGGCCGACGGGTCTAGAACTAGGTGGTGCCGCAGTCGCAACCTGCACTACGCAGCCGTTTACTAACAAGTCGAAATTAAAGTTCTAATACAATGATGGTATGTGTTAAGGAAGTCGTGACGTAATATTTCCGAGTTCGTTTAAGTCCAAAGGTCAATTTTTGAATCTCTTTGGCTTAGGCGTAAATAGTTAACGTTTATTTTTTGCACTATTGTATTATGGGTTTATTATTACTCACGGTTCTTATAGCTTGTTATTAAGCCATATACTACTATGCTAGTGATAGCTTTATACTCCAATTTGTCGTATTTTAGCTCAAACATGTCCTCAAATTTACGGAAAAACTGATTGAGATACTCGTAATACTCACACGTATTATTTAACTTATTATTTAAGTTTTAAACACACGCAAAGATGAAAGAAGACACTAGAAACATTTTATTTTGTTAAAGATATTGTAGTCATGACAGAATCCTTGGAAGACTTCAGTACAATGCTCGAAAGCCTCAGTCGATTTTCCCAACGGGTAGGCCTTAGACGAAAATTATGTCTAATGCCCGTGTTGTACCTACCCCAATATCAGTTGGGAACTCCGTTCTCGAAGTTGTTGACGAATACATCTACCTGGAGCAGACAGTCAAACGGCAGATCCAACTTCAGGTCAATCGTCGAATCCAACTCGGCTGGGCAGCGTTCCAGAAACTTTGCGAAGTCTTCTTGTCTTAGATACCTCAGTGCTTCAAGGCAAGAGTCTTCGACCAATGTGTGTTACCAGTGATGACTTATGGCACTGAAACGTGGTCTCTTACTATGAGCCTCATAAATAAGTCCAAAGTCGCACAACGAGCTATGGAGAGGGCTATGCTCGGGTTTTCTCTACGTGATCGAATCAGAAAAGAGGAGATCCGTAGAATAACGAAAGTCACCGACATAGCCCAGATGATTAGCCAATTAAAGTGTCAGTGGGCAGGGCACATAGCACGCAGAACAGATGACCAATGAGGCCGGAAGGTTCTGGAATGGAGACCACGGACCGGCAAGCGCAGCGTAGGTCGTCCATCGACACGGTGGACAGACGGCCTGATAAAGATCACAGGCTGACGTTGGATGCAGGCCACTTCCAACAGTCCTTTTGGAAAATTATGGTGGAAGCTTATGTTGAGCAGTGGTCGTCCTACGGCTGAGATTATGATAATGATCCATAACTCAGATAGACGACAGTAAAAATAATTACTCCTGGTACAGCCAGGTGAACTAGGGTGATTTACGGTAAAAAATAAAAGCCCCTAGTACACCCAGTATCTTGAGGTGAACTATACGGGAAGAAATAATTGCCCTTGGTACACCCAGGTGAACTATGTAAGTGGACCATAGGTGTAGACCGCCTCATAACATCTAAACGATACGAATACTTTTTCCCAAATTGTTTGTGCTACGGCCTCTGAACGCGCTTCTGAGGCTCCGAACGTGCTCAGGGCGTGAAGCTCATGTCTAAACGGGCGTAACCAAAGTAAATGTATGGCAGGGCAGGTAGTGTCATCTATTGGACCCGTAAGGGTAACTAAATCATATTAGTTCCATTGCGTCCTTTAGATAGTGCTTACATACGAGTAAATAGAGAAAATAAAACATTGCCATAATCCTACGCGTTTTTGTATAGTAGATTAAAACTACCACTGGTATTTAATCTAAAAGTGTTGAATATAATATTTTATATTAAAGTTATGAGAGTGAGTTTATCTCAGAGGATATTGAATGAAATAACTTAGTTCATCTAAACCACTTTATTGTCACTGTTAGTATGATAAAATTAATTGGGATGCGGACAATAAACTATGACTAGATTTAATATGATCGTGCGAGATCCCTTGGCGATTGAGGTAGGTACGCGCGCAGACCGGAGGAGAGTCGGCGGCAGACTTTCCTAGTATATATATTTTGTACTATGGGCGGACTGGCGAGGCGGGGATCCTGAAGCGGGCCGTTACCGTACACGTGCAGCGACGGTCGCCTGCTATTGGTTTCCGAGAGAATCACGCCATATCAGGTGATTTAGACTATGTCTGTCTCTATTCAGTGTACCGCGAAGGCAAGCGCCCGCGGGACGCTCGGATTGGCAAAGTATTGCCGGGTTTTGAGTTTGCTATAAGGTTTTATTATTTAGAACTAGCTGATCCGTACACGACTTCGTTTGCGTGGCCTCGAGAGGTACGTATAATATGTATAATAAAATCCCAAGTTAATTCTACTATCACGGAAAAAAATATATTTCTTATATAAACACAATTTGCATTGATCCAAGACAATATTGTCTTCCATATAAGGAAGACAAATTTCTCTTAAATGTAAAAATATATATTGTTAACATTATTGAATCAATTTAAAACAATAAATTGTTAATATAAGTTTTTGAGTATGCTTTCTCACAAGAATATTGTTTATAATTAAAAGTAGTACGCCAGTTTTCTTGTTATAGTATTAATGTTTACTTGGAAAGACTATACATTATTTCAATATAACAATACTCCTTACTTATTTTAAGTATCATTTGGGATGGCATGAATGATACTGTACTCTTCATCTGATAGATAATATATTCTTAAATAGACAATTTAACATTATTATTAAGTTAATATTATTATTTTGATTTGAGCTAATATCTTGTTTATAGAGAGAGAAAGATATTGTTAGATAAACAATATGTCTTGTTGTATTGATGATTCGGTTTCAGTTCAATTGAAAAATTGGTATCATTAAATTGACAATTCTGCGTTTTTAAATAAATAATTGGTTCTAATGTATTCATAATTGTGTACTTTAAATAAAAAAAATACTGTGTTGTATTGACAACCAGGATACTCGAACTGACAATTCATTATCAAAAATTAATAATATGGCTGTGTTGTGTTGATAATGGTTATTATTAATTTATCAATTTAATATTCTCTGTTGAAAATATGGTAGTTTCAAAAATGTATTTTGTTGTATCAATAGTATTGGTATTCTCAGATTAACAAATGGTTATTTCATTTTGAAATGTTTTTGTTCTTTGTTCAAAGCAATATTGAATTTGAGCTAAAATGTGTTATTCTTATAGATATATAAGTCAGTGCAAGTGCCGTCAAAATCGGTTCAGCCGTTTTGGATATTATATGTCTGAACAAACAAATATACATACATACAGTTTAGTAAATAGCACAACGTTTCACTTGGTCATCTGAATAATGATATATAGTTAGATGGAAACTCTTTACATGTCATTGTACATTACGGTAAAACATGCAATATAAAAACACATGAGCTAACAAAAACATGATTAAACAACAATTATATTTTATGTTAAATATCATTTTTCACTATCAAAACTCTGAGAAAATTAATTGCACAAATAAAATTCGCGCTACATTTACTAGTTTTTAGGGAACTGGTTGGTCCTTAGATAAAATAATCCTCCCCTGCCGCATAAAATTGTAAAGCAATCAGCACTTCCAATTCGACAGAAATTGATAGTCCTCTCATACTATGATGGGTGAACATACTCTCCCAGGCGCAGGTATGATGATATGTGGGACGTAACTTCAAATCATAGTTCATAGTTCAAACTATAACATAGTTAACATCAAAGGTCATAGTTAAAGTTACGTGCCGCGGATTATAAAGAGTTCGTAAAGGTCAAAAACTCAATTTTTGCCACTTTTGCTCACACCCTACTCGAACGCTAAACAGAGCATAAGACCTAATATCGCATGATAAATCTTTTATTTACAATTATTTACTAGCATACCTATGCCTCTAGAATTATGTACTAGTATTACTTTTTTACGCCTTATGTATGTGAGCGGTGGGACGGAGAGGCGTCACTTGCTGTCATTACTCAGAGCGGCCCCGTACTACGCGACGGCAACACGCGTTCAAAGTTCCGGCTAGTTTAGACAAAACGCACTTGAGATTGCAACAGCGAGATGAGTCCGCCGATAAAAAGACAATATAAGGAAATAATATTTAAAGTGCATACGATTTTAAAAAAACGGAAAGCCGATGTCAATAGTTTAGAATATAAAACTGATGCGAATATACATATTATAAATTAGTAGCAGAAGCAACAGGGATATCAGAACGAAGTGTAAGGAGAGTGATTGCTGAAAGTAAAACTTCCTTGCAAAATACAGGGGAAGCAAAATTTGGTTCTCCGCGGAGACCAAAAGAAATAATAAATAAAATACAAGTTGATGATTTTGATGCAGGATAAGAAGAAAAATAAATCAGTTTTTTACGGTAGAGAAAAAAATCCCAAGTCTACGAAAACTAAATGCTGTGTTAAAAGAGGGTAATATGTATTTTAGATTGCGGATTAACTTTTTTAAGAGCACTTTTGCACAAATATATTATGGGATATTCATATAAAAAATGTAAATCGAAGAGTCCCTTTTGATAGAGAGATCAAACATTGTTCAATGGCGAGTGAAATATTTGAGGACCATAAGAAAATTGATAGAAGATAAACAAAATATATTCTTTTTAAAAGGGGGATTATCATGGAGACATGAACTCTTGAGGTTGATTAATACGACCGAATCAGAAAAAATATACACGATTGACGAACTTCTGAAAGCTGCAGGTCATACTGTTCTAAAACTACCTCCACATCATCCAGACCTCAACCCGATCGACCTTATGTGGGCAAATATTAAAAATTGCCTGACCAGAGATCACAATAATGCTACATTGGACGAGAAAATTACAATATTAACAAGGCTATTTTCCGAATTCTCCGCCGAACAATGGCAAAAATATAGTCTTTCCAAGTAAACATTAATACTATAACAAGAAAACTGGCGTACTTCTTTTAATTATAAACAATATTCTTGTGAGAAAACATACTCAAAAACTTCTATTAACAATGTATTGTTTTAAATTGGTTCAATAATGTTAACAATAAGTATATATTTTTACATTTAAGAGAAATTCGTCTTCCTAATATGGAAGACAATATTGTCTTGGATCAATGCAAATTGTGTTTATATAAGAAATATTTTTTTTCCGTGTAGTAGAATTAACTTGGGATTTTATTATACATATTATACGAACCTCTCGAGGCCACGCAAACGAAGTCGTGTACGGATCAGCTAGTTCTAAATAATAAAACCTTATAGCAAACTCAAAACCCGGCAATACTTTGCCAATCCGAGCGTCCCGCGGGCGCTTGCCTTCGCGGTACGCTGAATAGAGACAGCCATAGTCTAAATCACCTGATGTGGCGTGATTCTCTTGGGAACCAATAGCAGGCGACCGCCGCTGCACGTGTACGGTAACGGCCCGCTTCAGGATCCCCGCCTCGCCAGTCCGCCCATAGTACAAAATATATACTAGGAAAGTCTGCCACCGACTCTCCTCCGGTCTGCGCGCGTACCTACCTCAATCGCCAAGGGATCTCGCACGATCATATTAACTCTAGTCATAGTTCATTGTCCGCATCCCAATTAATTTTATCATACTAACAGTGACAATAAAGTGGTTTAGATGAACTAAGTTATTTCATTCAATAATTTCATTAAACTCACTCTCATAACTTTAATATTATATTCAAAACTTTTAGATTAAATACCAGTGGTAGTTTTAATCTACTAGTTATGTAAGAACGCGTAGGATTATGGCAATGTTTTATTTTTTCTATTTATTTAAGCACTATCTAAAGGACGCAATGGAACTAATATGATTAAGTTACCCTTACGGGTCCAATAGATGACACTACCTGCCCTGCCATACATTTAATTTGGTTACGCCCGTTTAGACATGAGCTTCACGCCCTGAGCACGTTCGGAGCCTCAGAAGCGCGTTCAGAGGCCGTAGCACAAACAATTTGCGAAAAAGTATTCGTATCGTTTAGATGTTATGAGGCGGTCTACGCCTTTGGTCCACTTACATAGTTCACCTGGGTGTACCAAGGGCAATTATTTCTTCCCGTATAGTTCACCTCAAGATACTGGGTGTACTAGGGGCTTTTATTTTTTACCGTAAATCACCCTAGTTCACCTGGCTGTACCAGGAGTAATTATTTTTACTGTCGTCTATTTGTGTTATGGATCATTATCATCATGTCAGCCGTAGGACGTCCACTGCTCAACATAAGCTTCCACCATAATTTTCCAAAAGGACTGTTAGAAGTGGCCTGCATCCAACGTCATCCTGTGATCTTTATTCTATATTCTTTACCTCTAATATAGCTTTATTGACCATGAGGTGATCCTTACATCCCCTGGCTCCGCGGCGACATCCTCTTTGTTCTATGGACATTATGTTGTTATTGTGGCAGTGGCTGTACAAGATGTCAGCCAGTACGGATGTAAGTACTTCGTACATACTTGGCAAACATGCTATGGGCCGGTGTTGCTATTTTTGGGTATTAATTTGACCTGTCCTGTAGTGAACCACTCCTCTAATGTTTCTGTACCTTGAACTATGTTTGTGAATAACGATGCTAAGTATTTATGTATGCTAGTGAGATATTTTAAATAATAGTTTTGGATTTTATCAATCCCGGGTGATTTCCAGTTCAGTAGTTTTTGTATGGCAGTTATTACGTGGTCTACTGTGATCTCTTCTGTTTCAACTGTAGTAACGTCATTTGATGAAATTTCAACTTCTTTAATCCACAAATAGTTCAGAGTTAGACAAAATTGTTTTCCAAAATTGTTCAATTTCTTCTTTACTCGGGATTTCGATGTCATTATTGCCATTATCGGGTTGGCTTTAGAATCGTGACCCCTGAATTTGGTGAAACAAAAACTGTGGGTGGGTTGAAGGGGTTTGTATAAAGCGTATTTAGAACATTTTAGCTGCCGGAGACACGCCAAAATAGTCTAAATAGTTTTTTAAAGTTTCAATAAAACACCGTAATTTTGATAGTGACAGGTGACATAAATGACATTAATGCGTAAAACGAAACGTTTCTAGGTAACTTTTAGCCTTTTTTGACATGTACGTTGTATGTAAGTTCTTGAAACGGAACGCAAACATCGAAGATAGCGTAATGTCACTGTCGGAATACTCGCGTCATTCCGTTACTTCCGAGTGTACGTGAATGTTTTCTCCTGTTTTTCTGCGCTTTCTTTTGATATCTCAACGACTTTGCTACGATTTTGGACTACGATTTTGCTGCTTTACTGTACGACACCTGCTTGCTCACTGGACACTGCGATTGCCTTTGGAAGATTTGATAACTGGTACCAGCTCGACGTGCTCATTAGTCATCGCGATGGCGTCTCCTGTGCCTGGACCTTCATCAAGGGCGGACTTTGTAGATGACGGATTATCAGACCCATACTAGTAGGAATGTAAGCGAGCGTAGCGAGCGCTTCATCAAACTACTTTTGTTCCAAATTTGTGCACAATAGTATATCAGTAGCTATCTAATGAATTGGCAAAGTCACTTGTCTGTGACATATCTATAGGTTAGTTATAGTTAGTTAGAATAGTTCGAAGTCAGTGACAGAACCGACTCATAGCACCCCGATTTCAAGCAGTCTTGTCGGATTGCAGAGCCGACGCGGGGGTGGTAGTAGAAATGCAGTACTTAACCTCAAAATACTTAAACAAACATAACTCGAAAACTAATGGTCTCCGGCGGATGGGGTTTGCGGGGGGGGCACTACCCGAACCCCCCCCCCCCCCCCCACACCTCTCCCCCCCGAATTCAGGCGCCACGATTCTAAATGTTTACCCCATTATCTCCTAAGCTTCTGTAGAGTTTATGTTCATTTTCGCTAAATAACCTATTTTGTTCTTTTCTACTGTCCATATCTTCGTATCTTTTTATCCTATCTGCCAACGCCTTTACTTTTTGTTTTAATGTCTCTGCTGTGTTATTGAGGTCGTTTTCATTTTGAATATTATACTTAGTATAAAGTTTTTCTTTATGTTTTCTCATCCTAGATGTATCTACTTCTCTTTGGATATCTATCAGACGTCCTAATTTTTTCTTAAACTTTTCTATTTTCTTTTTTATTCGTTTTTTTCCATGGATCTCGTTTTGGTTTGATGAAGGTTTTAGATGTGTAGGGTGTTTGGTTGTTGTTTATTATGAGGATTTTGGCAGTGGCGTAGATAATATCGTTTACTTCCCGGAGACTGGTATTGGTAATTAATAAATTAGACAAGCGTTAAGTGCGCTTAAGCTCTTTATGAAGTTTAGATTTATTTTAGCTTTAGGCAGAAGTAGGCGTTCTCCGATGGGAGTCTCTTTCGATTCAGATAAGATTTGAAGAAAGTATAAAATTAACGGACCCTGATGCTCGTTAACTTCTATGTTGGCCGTCAGTTGGTCTACTATTTCTGTTTGATTTGGAGTGGTTTAAGTCTCTTGTATTGTTGTCAGTATTGGTGTTGTATCCTGTTGCTGTGTGTCAAATGAAATCAGTTCAGAGTTCTCTGTTGGTAATATGCCTTCTGCTTGTTTTTGAATTCTGTCCAGGAGTTCATGTGATATAACGTTTTGTTTTATTATTCTGCGAGCTTGATTAGATAAAGTATTTTCGTAGAAGTTGTGAATTTTCTGGTTATTAGGGTTTCGATCCTTGAAAAGTATTTCTAATTGGTTTATGTAACCAGGTCCATCTGCTCTTGCTTTGAAGTAGCAGTACATTAGTTCTTATAGTTCCTGTGTTGACCACTTTCGTCTTCTGTCATCATTGAGTGAATTATTCGTGGTCATTGCAGATGAGCCGGCGGAGTCTGTAGGCGAAGCCCCTCTCTGCAAAGCATTATCCGCCCCATCCCTCCATTGATCGGCTGTAATATTTTCGGGTCCCTCGACTCTTGCCTGCCTGTTCAGCAGAGAGCCGCTGACGGTTTGCATGCTGTAACGTCCAGCGTCAGCTCCAGACGTGCCCCGGCGCTCGCCCCCGGGAAGCGGCCCTATACGTGTTTCATTACTTGAGTTCTCCATGATGAATGGGTTACCATAGCCCTATTAGCCGCATAAGTTTCTATAGTATGCGTGTCCGCCCCCCACGTGGTCTGGTGTTCGACTCGGACGTAAGGTTGAATTTTGGGGGGCATTTTATATTATATTATATTATATTATATTATATTATATTATATTATATTATATTATATTATATTATATTATATTATATTATATTATATTATATTATATTATATTATATTATATTATATTATATTATATTATATTATATTATATTATATTATATTATATTATATTATATTATATTATATTATATTATATTCTTTTTTGAGGTTTTCCTCTACTCGAGCTTGTGGCTCGGTGTACTGAGCTCCCGCCCCGAAACCATCAGGGAAAGGGTGGCTCAGTTCCCCCGCTAACAAATACTGTGTCGCCTAACACCTTACTGATTATTGTAACTGTGTGTATTGCTGCCTGTTACTTCTGTGGGTGTTTTCCATAGCCTGGTTATTTCGACTTTAAGTGCGTGGTATTTACTTAATTTCTCTATTTCTTTTGGTCCTATATTGTAGTCTGATGGTACTGTGATGTCAATTAGGTATGTTTTGTTTTGTAACTTGTTGATGTATATTATGTCTGGTCTATTGTGTACTATTGTAACATCTGTCTGAACCGGCACCTCCCACATTAGTTTGGCACTGTCATTTTCCTAGACCTGTGGTTGCGTTAGGTGTTCTTGCCACCACAGGTTGGAGACGGGGAATTTATGTTTTTAGGCTAGGGTCCAGAATATGTATTGTACAATATTGTTATGTCTTTTGGTGTAGTAAGTGCCGGCCAGTTTTTCACACCCTGAGACAATGTGTTGTGTGGTTATACTATAAGGTGCGTTCGTTTAGCAATGAGGGCACCATACTCGAACGCTCAACTGGGCGTTTGACCTAAAATCGCATATTTTTGCTGTCAAATACATAGTTGTCAAAAACGATCACAAACAACTATATTTCGGACGTGGGTCAAAAAGAGACATGTTTACGACATTTTCACCCACAAATTCCCAATTCGAATTCCCTTGTGAGTGTTATGAGCGTTATTTTCGCCAACGGGTCTATTCAAGCGCACTATATATCTCTGATTAGTCTGTGAAGTCACTATTGTTTATCTTTGCACCGTATTTCCAGTTTAAATAGTATTTATCTATGCTTTGCACAAAGCACCTCAGCAGGTCTAAACACAATTCAAACAGGCGTGTTTCCGCACACGCTACAGACAAAAATGTGTCTACGAACTTAGCGCGCTGTCACGTGACTTTTCCACAGGTAATGTCAATGCCATACATTTTAAAGTGTCGTTTGGCGTTAAAGCCCATCACACACGACTAAGATAATATATATTATAGCGTCGAATGTATAAGTTATGTTAACTTAACTCACAACACACGGCACAGATACTATAATATATCGCAAGCGTACATTCTATCGCAATCCGTCTCGGGAGCAGCACGTCTCGATCGGTCACACTGTTATGTACAGTGTTCATATTCTTGATTTTGCGGTGAAGCATATTTTGTTGCTAGACCTGTTGGGCAGTTCCTCAGATGATGATTGGGACTGTGAATTTGATATAACCATCATACTAGCTAAACGTAAAAAACGAAGAATCTGGATAGAAGATCATATAAAACACAGGAAACACCGTGGTAAATATAAACTTTACAAAGATCTTTCAGAAAAAAAAAGCTTTTTCTTACATTCATGTGGTTATTTTCACGATACCTACCAGTTTTTTTTAATTTCTGTCTGTCTGTCTCCATAATCCGGGTAATTTTTAGAAAAGGCTGGACCAATTTTAATGGGTACTGAAAGCATTAATTAAAACAGCGGTCTTCAACGTTTTACAATGCAAGAGCCAAAACATTTTTTTTTCTGCACAGCGGGCCGCACCATAAGTATTTTTATAAGGATTTTTTATTGGCAATGGTCAGGATGATTAAACAAGTAGCTAAGTTGAAAACATTTATTTATTAAGCCGACATCAACAAAAGGGCAGATGAAAATCAATACAATGCAAGTCAAGCAAATCAAGTAATTCGTGAACTAAATTATTTTTTCTTGTAATTTCCGATTCAAGTCATTGAGTTGTGATGTGATATCGATAAGAAAACCCAAATCGGCCAGCCATTCTTCATCGCTGAAATGCGGTGCAGCTTTATCTTTACTTTGCATAAAATCGGCAATTTCTTTTGGCAAGTCAAAAACTCGTTTTAACATTTTACCTCTGCTCAGCCAACGAACATAGCAGCATTGATCTCCTTTAAAAATTCCTGAAACTGCCTGTGATTCAAAGCTCGAGTTTAATGAAATTCACAGTTTTTACTACAATACTCATAACATCTTTGACATTAACAGACTTTGCACACATGTTTTCTTGATTAATGATGCAATGGTACTGTACAAAAGAAACATCAGGATTATTTTTCTTTACTAAAGCAACAAGTCCTTCATTTTTTCCAACCATAGCTGGAGCGCCGCCTGTCGCCCGCAGCGCGAGTTTCCGTGAACGAATTGGTGAGTGTAACTGTATCCTTATTGTCATATGGCAACTCTGCCTTTTGTAAGTGATTTGACGCAGGTACTCTGTGGCACAGACTAGCAGATGCTAACGCATCTCTGGGGCAGACTACGAATGGCGTGCCGGCAGGAAGGTACCCTACGTAAAAAATGGCGGATGGGTAAGCACGTGTGAGGCACTGGCTGAGGTCTCGATGGAAAACAACCAGCAGAGGTCCTGGTAAGTGCTTTTAGCTCATAATTCCTAGTTCTACAAGAACCGTGTGATTTGATAATGAGACGACCGTTAGCGAGGCAGAGTCCAATGATTGCGTACAATGTACATTAACTGGTAGTAAAGGAAATTGGACTGAAGAGCTAGCGAGTTCACCCCTGAGCATCCATATCCGGGTGTAACCTCAACAGGGGATAGCAAAATGATCGGCTATGTTGTTGGAGCATATGGGCAGGACTATGGGGATGGTGGAGGTCCTCGTGGAGAACACCACATGTCCAGCTGGTGTCATTCCTGGGGTAAACTGTACTGACCAGGAACCCAATGAGAGAGATAACTTGTATAAATATTAGCAATATCTAATGTAAAGGGAAGACCCGGGCGCAGTAAACACTGTACTGCGCTGTGACTGGAGCCATAGTCGATCAAAGGGTAACTGAACGGACCCTTGTATGAGGCAAAGCCTCCTAGCACCAAATGTTGCCTAAATTGCGTGCGTTGGTGGTCGACTCATTGTTTCATCCACGTGTTCTTCTTTATATTCTTTGTCGTGTGTTTATGTTAGTATGATTATTTACCGGGCACACACAGTCATCTTGCTATGACATAGGAAGCGCGACACCGCCCATAGTACTCTTAGCCAAATTTGACCTATTTAGCTTATATTTATTTACGACAGCATTGAATGATTTATACAAATCACTACCTGTTGTACTGCCTTTCATTCGAATTAAAGTAGTAATTTCTTCAGTGACAACAAAATTCCTGTCAATGCCACGAATAAACACAGCCAACTGCGCGGTATCAATTAAGTCTGTACTCTCGTCCAACGCAACGGAGTAATAAACGAATTTCCGACAACATTATGTCTATATCCCCTGCTAGGTCTTCTATCCTCCGAGCTACAGTAACACCAAACAAACTTATTTTGGAGTAAAGTGGTTTCTGTAAGGGAGATAACACTTCTGCTGCATCCTCCAAACATTATTTTATGAATTTACCGTCAGTAAATGGTTTTGACTTACGTGCAATTTTTTCTGAAATAATATAGCTTACTTTTACTACTGCCTCACTGTCTTCATTATGTTTGTGAAATGAATGCTGCTGTCGTTCAAGTTGTTTCTTCAGGGACTTCACTTTATCAATACGAAGTTGTCCTTGAAGGTGAGCAAACTAACTTGAATGTTTGGAATCGTAATGACGTTTGATATTATGTTCCTTGGTTACAGCGACCGATTCATTGCATACGAGGCAAATCGGCTTTTCTCCAACACAAACAAAAAATATAAGTTAGTCAATTTTTCTTGAAATAATCGGTGCTCATCAGTAACTGTGCGTTTTCGACTAGTACTGGCTGCCATCGCACAACATATGCCGTTCACCGCTCGGCACTGACTGACTAGCTAGCAAACTATGCAACGCGTTCCAGCCGCACGCGCCGCCACCCCCGCCCCCACAGACCGCTATAACCGCTTCCACCTCCGCGTTACTATCGCTCTCATGGCGCCGACAATACAGTCTACACGTGCAAGTTATCCCAATTTGTAAACCAAAGAACGACGTTCTTACAACGTTTGGTATGCATGATGCCGACAGTCGAGTTAATTACAGGCTAGCAGCTAGGATAATAAAGCGACACAAGTATAATTAGAAAAATTTAATACCGATTTCCATTCTATTTAGTTATTGGAGTGTAACTCAAAAACTAATGGACCGAATTTGATGAAATTGTGTATAATAAACGGGACCACACGGGAAGCACCAGCTATTAAACAAAAAAATAATTTTGAAAATCGGTTCACCTTACGGTTATGAGGTAAAAAATATTAAAAAAATAAGTAATAACAATACAGTTGAACTGAGTATCTCCTCCTTTTTTTGGAAATCAGTAGAAAAGAACGTACACAGCTGTGCAGTTTTCACTAATTTCGGCAACCTAAAGGTACTTTTTATTACTTAATTAATAGTCGTTATTGAGAGTGCTGTTGGCGGGCCGCAGAAAAATTATCGGCGGGCCGCAAGCGGCCCGCGGGCCGCGGGTTTAAGGTCTCTGAATAAAAGGGTCACGCAAACGAAGTCGCGGCTGCAGCTAGTCTAATAATATAACATAGCCTAATTTCATCAAGAATACTAACATCAATTTAGTAGTTACCTAGTTTGATTGATCTATAATCTATAAGAGATCTATAAGAATTTTTTTAAAGTTCTTATAGATTTGTCATACCACTAGTCTGGTTAGTAGATAGACAGTCTCACTTTTTCGATGATTTCCTTTGTTTAAACAAGTTGATTCGCGTAAGTCAGACGTTAGTTTCATTTTAATTCACAAATAATATGCCTACAGGTTCGAAACAAAATAGGTACCTAAGATAATGTGAAGCTTTATTAGCTTTTGTTGTGGAAATATATTTTTTTTCGGTAACTGAAGACCACACACCCGTTTACTACAACAGTATTGTCAACAACCTGTATTTGATCTTAAGATCAGTATCGGACACGATCTTAAGATCATATCTTCATAATCTGCAGTAGTCTTAGCGTACTTAACATGCCTTTCGAATATCGGTAGCATCTTAAGCTACTCTAAGTTAAAATATTATAGTCTATTCATCGTTTGTGGTTGCTCATTGAATTATATGGTGAGCGATTTGTCCGAATCTGCTCTAAGATAATATATATTTTATAGTATCTTCTAGTGCGTTCGAATAGGTCACTTCTGAGTGTTTTTAACGAAAATAACGCTAAAAACGCTCACAAGGGGCGTTCGATTTGGGAATCTGTGGGTGTAAATGTCGTTCATTCCTCTTTTTATTCAGCGTTCGGAAAACTAAAACAGAAATATTTTTGCCAAAAAGTGCAATTTTGGACCCACGTCCGGAGCATGGTTATTTGTGATCGTTATTTGACATCTATGTATTTGACAGCATAATCATACGATTTTAGGTCTTATGGTCAGTTGAGCGTTCGAATAGGGTGTGGACAAAAGTGGCAAAAATAACGTTTTTGAGCTTTACGAACGCTTTAACAAAAGAGCTATCAATGACAACGCCACCAATGCCCTCATAAGCTAAACGAACGCACGTATCGTCGTGTTTGATGGGCTTAATTATATAGTCTAATTAATCTATGTCTCAGATTACAAGCACAGACAATTTACAAGCCCCCCGGCCCGGGTAATATTGTTCTGTGACTTATAGTGCGTTCGAATAGGTCACTTCAGAGCGTTTTTAGCGAAAATAACGCTAATTCAAGACAGTAGTCACCACGGGGGTTTCACTTCCTTACTGCCCTGGGGACCTTAGAAAGATGTTGTCGTTGTGCCACCATGCTTTACAACGCCACAGTTATCTATGTTCTATTAAACTGTGGCTTCGTTATCATTTGTTTGAGAGTTGTCATTGATTGACGGAAGTATGTCAATGGTGAAAATTACTATGAGCTAAATTATATTTCATTATCGTGTTTCTATTCCTATAATATATGTTTATACACAACTGTTGTGTTATTTCATTGTACGTTGTCGGTGAGCAAAGATACTCAATCCCGCTCAGGTTATTTGTCAATTCGATGTTTCATGAAGGACGGGTGTAAACAGTATTATGGCTACAGAAGGTAAAGTCACAAGCACAACTTCGAGCGGCGAACGACTGGATAGATCGCAGCCGGCACACGATGCGGGTATGAGTTTGACATACATAGAGAAATTAGATGGAAACTCATTTTACAATACACGGAAATTGGCGACCTGTGGAGTACACTCATACGACACTGGTGAATTCTGATAAGGCATAAAGAGAGACCAAAAAGCAAGAGCGACGATATGTTTGATGATATAATCACATTGCCTGGTTGACGTGACATATGCAAAACTGGCAAAGGAGTCATGGTATGTTTCAAGGTCAGCTTTTGAAGAAAAATGTCTAAACAACCGCTGCAGACTTTTGTCAAAGCTACAAGCCTTAGCGAAATATGTTCAACCAATGGAGACTTGGAATGGAAAACTCAAATATAGAGTTGACTATAGACTATGTGAAGACCAAGCTGTTACAAATGCAGCATTTCATACAGTGCAGTGCAGGGGCCTTACTATCAGCTTCGTAAAAACCATGCAAGTTCCGTGCAGTTCTTAAGCCTGGCTTAAACAGTTTTGAATGATATCATACCATGACGTTCATTTAGGTGAACTGTATGAATATTGTTTTCTCAAAAGTGAACGGATAATATTGTCTGGCATTCTAACAATTTATTATAACCAACATTGCAGACGCCTAGACGATGGTAAACTGATATACTGAGTGGATTTAGAGCGACATATTAACGAGAGTCCATACAAAAAAACAGGTGAACGGTTTTCCTGCGGTTCTTGAATAGTAGGCCTGGGCAGGCCTGCTTTAAAGTTGTCATGGTACGAATAAACCAGGCAGTTGTCTAGAAGTCCTGCTTTAAGAGCTCATAGTAAGGCCCCAGATCCAAGTACAAACACCATGATGAAAGATACTGCACTTTTAAAACTCTTTTATTATCAATGTTAACACTTGTTCCATGCGTTAAATAACTTAACTTATATCTGTTTCACATAATCATGACTAATATGTGCATATTTACTGTTATTTTATACATTCTAATGTATATTTAGGTACTTACCTAAATAACAAAACGAAAATGTCTAATGGGAAGTTGTAACCATGCATGTTTTGAATCGTCATCTCACAAAACATAAGTACTTTCAATATGTAAGGTAAACAATATGTATTACTCATAATAAATTATAATCTTTGTTGTTTTAGAATGTGTTCTTCAATAAATGGATTAAGTTATCTTAAACTTGATTTTTAATTTCATAAACCCTAAATTACTTAACAATATTTTAATAGATTAGATAGGAATACTTATTGCTACCTCGATATCAAACAGCACATCCCTATTTATCGATATCGATACCCGCGCGCTCGTCTTCCACGTCACTAATGCGTTCCGGGTCACTAATGTCACACATGGAAGACGAGCGCGCGACTATGATCCGTCAAAGTGGATGGCACTGAAAAAATTAAACGTCCCGCTAACGTTCCGTTGTTTGTTTTAGTGATTGCCATATATCTTTAGATATAGTCGATTAATCTATGGTAGACACTCAGTTCAGTTCAGTACCTAAATTATATCCTAGCCTAGTATATACGAAGTACTCTGTGGTGTATATTGTTCTGTGACTTCTGTGCTCTCAACTCAACTCAAAAAAAAGAAGTTGAATTTTTTTGTACTTAAGTACTTGTACATACCTATTTTATTAATGTTTTTATAAACAATAAATCATTATAATTAAGAACTACTGATACTGATTGGTGTGATTGAAACACACCAGGAATTCAAATATTTACCGCAATATTTAATTTATAACGTTCGATCATTCATAAACGTCAAGTGATTTTCTATTAGAAATCCATAATATTTTATTACCCATGTTTTTCTTAGATGTCTGCTAAATTCAGTGTTATGGAAGGTAGCAGTGACTCTCTGTCCAGTGAGTGCAATATATAAAGACTGAAATGTTGCATATATATTGTATTGCACGGTATAAAAAAATGTTGTGATGTGTTTTAGTTCTTGCGCCTCAAATGGGTAGTTCTCCTGCAGTTTTACTGACTCCTGGACGAACGAGGAATATTGCCCAGGATATGGAGGCCTTACGTCTTTCCCGACAAGATAATCCTTATTTACAGGTAGGTATGAGTTACTTACATAACTGATAATTTCTACTAATAGGAAGTTTCAGCTTTTTATGTAATAATGTGTTCTTCCGCATACAGTCTCCTTTCTTTTGTGTAAGAACTATGTTATGTTGAATGTAAAAGTTCTACCCAATCTGTAAATACACAAAGTTATTGAGTAGACAAGATAAGTAAGTCCATACTCACCTTTAAGGGTTGTAAGTTTAAATTGGTTACCAATAGCTTTAACAGAGATATGTAAGTAACAAATAGCCGAGTTGTATTAATAATTAGATAACACAGTCATAGGCCTACTTTGGAAGATTTCCATGTTAGAAAATTGCTAAAAATATTAACTTATAGCTATAGCCAATGATACTGTATAATTAAACATTGAAAAATGTACAGTACAGTAAGTCTGTTCCACAAGAGCACTGTTTGTTTTAAAACCATATAAGTTTTAAAACCATATCATTTACATAAATTATAAACATGTCAAAGTTGATTCGGTAATCAAAAATAGTAACAAACATCCAGACAATTATACTTTCATATTTATAATATGAGTTTGTTATCTTATTTATTACAGTGGCAAGTAGGAATCAACAGATAGCCATGCAACCAAAACAATACTTTATAATATAAACATATTGGCTTCACTCACTTGGTATTATGTTGGTTTAAGTCTGACAACATATAGAATGTGTAAGACATTCTTCATCAGAGAGTTTTCATGCTTGTAGGTACATCATTGTGTCATCATAGTTTTCAGATGTAGACTAAAGTAATACTTATGCATAGATAGAATTAATGCTTATTATACCACTGACTACAGAAGTAAAAGAGTGCAGCATTGAGACAAGGCTAGCAGTTTGGTGAAGCTGTTGTTTAAACAACCCACATTCAGATAAACAATGTTTCTTTTAGAATTTGGAATACAACATGTTCTTAGTTTTATTCTAGAACCTGAAGCTTCTGTATACAAATTTCATCATAATTTATTTAGTCAGCTGGTTTGAGTGGTAAAAAAAGTTTGTAGTATGAGATGATACTCAGTTACCATATGATTTGGTAGCTTAGATTTGAACTTATATTAGATTCTTAGTTACTGGCAGCTGTGACTTGCCTCATGATTCACAACCAGTGACATTTCATTGCTGTATAACAACTCACAATTAAAATTTAAAAATAATGACACAGGTAGTTCTTTATTTCACTAATCTAATATACAGTAATAAAATTAGATAATGGGTCCTGTAGTGTTTACTTCTGAATGAATGATAGTGTAAATAAACACTTCTATTCATCCAGTAAAAATGGTAATAGTAGGACAAATTTAATGTTTTTAAACTATCATGGTAACACTGGTCGCACACATTAATAAAAAAATCACATTATAAATGGGATGGTAAATACCATGTATTTGTTAGAGTTGCAAGAGAGCCGAAATACTGGAAATTTAAACAAAATATACATGGCAACTATCCTGTGGCCCTAGCACGAATAACTGCATAAGTGTAATATAATGTGTCATTCACGTGAAACAGTACAAACTGTAATTTATCTAGGGCAACTGTGACACAGATAACTAATTGTTTGTATGCCGAAGCTTGATACTTTGACGTTTACTATTCGAATACTTTTTCGAAAATTGTTTGTGTCACAGTCACTGTAAATAATGCGAGAATTTCTAATTTAATGAGCATAATTTTTGGCATGTAATATTCTGTAAAAAAGTTTTGTGCAAATAGGTTGTAAACATTTATTCTATTTATGATTTTAGCAAGTCATGGCAAGCAGAGAAAGCCTCATCGATAGCCATCATGAGGAGTGTGAGTCGGATGATACAATACTCATGTCTCAGGTAATATTAATATATAATAAAATAACTGACCAAATAATTCCAGTTCTGACTAGTTAAATCTGGTATGAAGCATACTTTGCAATTTTATAGATTCCATCCCCATAAAACCGGTTAAAATCAAATTGAAAGTTTAAATAAGATGCTTGGATGGTATGCTTCAGTGGCGTAGTGGTCATGGTGTCTGATACAGATTTTCGGAAGACGCGGGGTAGTATTCCGTCCGAGGATGTGTATTTTTCTCTCTAAAATAGTAAAGTTTAATCACATCTTTAGAAAAACAGCATTGAACTTGGACAGTGTGATATAGGTACAAATTAGAGCCCAAAAATTAAAAATAAAGTCTATTATGTTTTTTGAAAACAAAAATCAAACTGCAGTTTTACCCAATTTGTTTCAAAGAAATATCTTGTTTACTCTTGTAGTGTTAGTCAATTCCCTTTCAGTCAAGCATACAAAAGTTTTCTCCTTACATTGTCTGAATTAATTTATATGTCTTCAAATGTAAAAGTAAGGATACAGATTGTCTAATAATAGGTTGCACCTATTTTTATTTTTAGTTACAGTTACTGGACCTTAGTTATTAAATTAAGACCCAGTAAACTAAAACTTAAATATCATACTCATATTTTTTTCAAGTAAGTAACTAAAATAAAGATATTTATCTTTAATGTTACTTGAAAAAAATATTAAACCACTTTTGAAATCTCTAAACCTCTATTGAACTTCTTCTTAGAGGTTCTCTATTACTTATATAATATAAATATTTTTGAGTATATTTGCTTCCTTAACAAACCAAATTGATTTCATTCTCCTCATACCTTATTTTTATCCACACACGTGTTTCTTAGAATTCTATGTTATTAGCCAAATATGGCGAATGGTGGGTCTTATGAGTATCAACATCATCATCATCATCTCAGCCGTTGGATGTCCACTGCTGAACATCCCCCATAATTTTCCAAAAGGACCATATATATTGACTATATATAACAATAATTAACAATAACTAATAACTCTACCTTACTCTCGGGTGATATGTTTTCATTGCGTCCAGTCATTACGTAGAAATAAACAAGTTAGAATTACTGGGGGGCTTAGAAAAGCTTAACTTGAAAAAGTCGACTAAGATTTTTGGGTTGCATTTTCCGCATCTTCAAAAATACGTTTAATTTAGTTTTTTACAATAACTCGGCTCTCCGTCGAGATACGAAAATTGTGATGGAATACTTTTTTATGCTTTATAATTTAGGTCTAAACACAATACAAATTTTATTATAGATTTTTTTTCGTTATCTGTCACCAAAATTTAATAATTGCCTAACTAAAATAACGTTTTTTAATTTTTCGTTGGATATCTCGATAACGATGAACGGTAGGTGAAAAATGTATTTAATCCAAATTATAGAGCATAAAAAGCAACAAAAAAGTTTTCCACCACAATTTTTGTATCTCGACAAAGAGCCGAGTTGTTGTAAAAAAAACTGAATTAAACACTTTTTTCTGATAGAAATCTTGGTCGAGTTTTTCCCGTTAAGCTTTTCTAGACCTCCTCAACATAATATCCAAAATTCAGCTATTCCTGTTTACATTATTTTCCTAATGTATATACCTAGTGACTGGACTAACATTTCTGTTTACATTTTCCAGGAATTTGGAAGTACTGCCTTAGATTTTGTTGAAGATGACCCGTTAACCTTGAAAGAAGTCCATGAACATATGATACGCTCACCACCACCTATTAGCTGCTGGCCACATGGTAATTATAATTTTGTAAATTGTAAATATCCACAGAGATGAATATAACAGGCTTCAAGACACTTATACTGTTTCGGAAATGATCCACCAACAGACAATTATGCGTTTTAATTAAAAATCCAATGATACATGAAACTTATTATAATGGCATCAAGTACCTACTGCAAGATGCAATTGTTACAAACAAATGTTTACGTATAAGTTATACGTAAATTTACATATTTTATTATCTATATTTACTATTTTGTTGAGTAGTGCACTCATAATTACTATAGTTACACATATTTACATTAATAGTTACACATATTTACATTATAGTTACACATATTTATGTTATAGTTACGCATATTTATATTATGGTTACACACACATATACAGTGGTGGACATATAATTAAGAACGATTTAAAGTTCATGTTTTTTAAAATATAAATCATGTCACGTATATTTATGTGTTCCTTCTTAGAAATAACTAGGTATGTTATGAAATAGCCACATGGATAGAGCAAAGGGGAATACAAATATAAAATAAAATTGCTAACATTTTTTATTTAATTATACTCTATAATAACAAATTCATATAGTAATGAAGCTGGACAAATAATTAAGAACGAATTATTAAACTGTTCAAGAGTTGTTTTATATGAAACTTAGATTAAATAAATCACATTAATATGAAGTGCGTAAAGGAAAAAAAGAACAATTTATTACATTTAAACTAAAATTAATAGTTAGTAGCATGTCCACGGCTTTTAATTACTGCTTTACACCGGCGAGGCATTGACTCTATCAATTTTTGACATTTCGCAAGAGATATAGAGTTCCATTCTTCTAAGAAAACGTCGTACAGTTCTCTTAAATTGCCACACTGTCGATCTGAAACCTTTTTCTTGACTTCGCACCAAAGATGCTCTATTGGATTTAAATCTGGGCTGTTAGCTGGCCAATCTAAGACAGAAACTGATTGCGATGTGAGAAATTCCTTAACTGTGCGTGCAGTATGCTTTGGATCATTGTCATGCTGGAATGTCCAGATAACCGGAAGCACGTCTTCAGCATAAGGTAACATTGTTTCTTCCAGTATATTTTTGTATTGGAATTGATCCATGTTTCCTTCTATCAACTTAACAGGTCCAACACCATACCCAGAAAAGCACCCCCAAATTTTCACATTTCCCCCACCATGCTTTAATGTCACTTTTGTGTATTTTGGGTCAAATGCTTTATTCGGAGGGCGTCGTACATATCGTTTTCCGTCAGAACATACCCTATTTATTTTTGTTTCGTCAGAAAAAAGAACATTTTTCCACTGACTAACTGTCCAGTTTTCATACCTTCTTGAAAATGCAAGCCGGGCTTGCCTATGGCACCGTTTCAACATGGGCACCTTCCTTGCTATCCTTCCGTGCAACTTTTCTTCTACCAAACGCCTTCGAATAGTGCGTGCCGAGATTGCTGAAGGGTTGTTTTCACCAAAATATTCTTTTCTCAGCTCATTAGACCCTTTAAAAGGATTTTGTTTTGCCAAACGAACGATATTGCGATCATCTCGACGAGATGACTTTCTCTGTTTAGGTACACGGGGAACTGTTGAAGTAGTTTGATACATGGCAAAATGCTTCACAGCGTGGAAAACCATAGTTTTTGAGCATTGCAGATGGTCGGCTATCTTTTTATATGACCAATTCTTGTCGCGAAGTTTTATTATTACTCCCCTTTTAGATTTATCACAACTTTTATTTTTCCCCATTGTTTTTATATGAAGCAATCACCTTTAAGACGTTTACAGCACTAAATGGCGCCAAAATTATACGAATAGTGCCCAAGAACCACAGAGCAACAGAGTGTTCTCTATTTAAATTTGAATAAAAAAATAAACTATTCAGCGTTCTTAATTATGTGACCAGCCAGTAAGTAGTAATACTAGGCTCAGATCTAATGTATAAAGTTTATATATGAATTTTTTAGCCAATCATGTGTATCAATGAATGTACCGCTAGTATGGAAAAGTTTTGCGATACCAAGAGAAATACAAAAAAATACATGCAATTGGTTATACTTGTTAGTTTGAAAAAATCTTCCCTTTAAATTAGCGTTCTTAATTATATGACCACCACTGTATATTTAAAATAGTTACAAATTATTTCTGTCAGTTGCAATAAACTTCATTTGACATTTTTTACTTTTAGGGAATATTTACTGAGTTTAAATTTTACTTCACTTCAATTATGTGCTACAATAAACAGACTAATATTTTGTATTAACTGGTTTAACCACACACGTTGCAGTTCCTGGAAAAGTAGGTTGATTTCTGCGAGATCTATTGTATTATTGGCCGAATATGACGAAACGCGAGTCAACGGGTTAATTCAAAAAAATATGAATCAATGTCACGTTCTGCCTGATCCGAGCGTGCAAGCGAGAGCGCAAAACAAGCGATAGAAGGCACGATCGGCTTAAGCGTTCGGCTTGTCTTATAATGCTATCACATAAAATAATTATCGTCTGTAAACCGACTTTACAGACAACCATTTTTTTGCAAACAATTAAAACCTACTTCTATTCTATTAAACACGATATTGTTGATAAATTATTATAAATTCTTTATTAAAAAAGTACTGGTCAGATCTTGATCAAATTTAAATGGGGCCACATGAGAAGCAACGGCTTTAAAAAATTGAAACAAAACAGACGAAATGTGCACTCCTCCTTTTTTGGAAGTCGTTTGAAAACATCACGAGACTCCTTAAGTGCAATTTTCACTATTTTCTATAGTAGATAGAGTAAAACCGAAAGTATAGAGTCAATACTTTCGAATTGTGGTCATCCACACCTAGTTGAAAAAAAGTCTCCTGTATCTCTACATAGGTATTATAAAACGAAGTCTGTCTGTTTGCGATAAACTCAAAGACTACTGTACCGATTTACATGCTATTTTCACCAATGGATCGAGTGGTTCTCGAGGAAGGTTTTAGTATATATATTATAGTATAGAAACAAAGTCCTCCACCGCGTCTGTCTGTCTGTCTGTTCGCAATAAACTCAAAAAACTATTGCACCGATGTTCACGCTGTTTTCACCAATAGATAGAGTGGTTCTCGAGGAAGGTTTTAGTATATAATTTGTCAAAGTTTTTGTATACATTAGCTAAAATAGTTGAGGTTGAGGAGTTGATGATGGAGGTGTCGGAAAAAATAAGCTGTCTGGGACCTTTCAACGAAAACGCTGCCTTAACCCTTTGAGATATAACAAAATGATGTATGCTGGAATTGTGTATCTGTTATACGAGTAGGTCTACAGAAAAGTCCGTGATGGCATACATCTATCTCTTAAGGATAACATACTAATCCATTTTAATATTTAAAAAATGGGCAATTATGAATGTTTGTTACTCTTACACGCAATATTAGCTTATAAATAAAGTACTTATAAATACTGAACGTTCATGATAGAGCCATTATTTATTTATTTCTTTATTCATTTATTTATAAATTAATTAATTAATTTATTTATTTATATGGAAAACCAACAGCAAAACATACTGAGAATAATTACTTAATTAGATACAGAATGCCAATTATAGGTATAATTAAAATTATACCTAAATGTGAACACTAATGCGAACACATTTTGTGCGTTCGAATAGATCACTTCTGATCGTTTTTGGCGAAAATAACGCTAAAAACGCTCACAAGGGGCGTTTCGAATTGGGAATCTGTGGGTGAAAATGTCGTTCATGCCTCTTTTTGTTCAGCGTTCAGAAAGCTAAAAAAGAGGTATTTTTGCCACCAAAAAGTGCAATTTTTGACCCACGTCCGGAGCATGGTTGTTTGTGATCGTTATTTGACAGGATAATCATGCGATTTTAGGTCTTATGCTCAGTTGAGCGTTCGAATAGGTTATGGGCAAAAGTGGCAAAAGTAACGTTTTTGAGCTTTACGAACGCTTTAACAAAAGAGCCATCAATGACAACGCCACCAATGCCCTCATAAGCTAAACGAACACTAACAGCAAACAAACAAAAAAAACTAGCAATTGAAAGTAAATTAATTCTGGATGTTCAAAAAACTATCGCGTACGGTGCGTCTTGCCTTGGGAACACTACTTGAGAAAGGGCCCACATCATATAAACTACTGAATTTATTAAAGTTTCTACTCGCTCGCACTATATACGAATTCTTCCTACGCATAGAAACGATTCTACAAGTAAAATATAATAATAATAATGTATTAATTCCATAACTTATATCCTAACTTAGGTAGACATTGACTTTTTTAACTTAAGCAATGATACCATATTTGATCTTTAAAAATATAACTAATAAATATCTGGCCGTGAACTTAATTTTCATAAACTAGATTCTATAGTTACACAACAATTACATAAAAAACGAAATGGTGTTGTTCGGTGGTCACTATCACGACCAGCCGACTCCAACACAACCTAGAACTTCGCTAATTTCCCGCATACCTATTATCCAAAAGTAGGTCACACATGCCGTGCTAACGACCGATTAGCGACATTCTGATTATCGTAAATAAACGCTTATCAACAACACTATATTGATAACATCAATAAAACTTTTTGGATGAATAGCAATGAGCCATTATAAATGGGTCAGAGAATACTTATCAGTACAAACTCAGTTTCCTTATTTCTTTAAGTCAAACAAAAAAATAAACATAATTAATGTCCCCATCTGTAATATCTAAGTAGTAGTAGTGACCTACAATGTAATGGGTAAACATTGGCATCCCAATCAGTCATGCTCACGGAAAGGCGTTGGTAAGTGGCGGCGTCGTGTGGCGGGTCGCCATTTCCCTCTAGTTTAAGGTGCGTTCGTTTAGCTTTTACGGCATTGGTGTCGTTGTCATTGATGGATCTTTTGTTATAGCGTTCGTAAAGCTCAAAAACGTTATTTTTGCCACTTTTTCCCACACCCTATTCGAACGCTCAACTGAGCATAAGACCTAAAATTGCATGATTATGCTGTCAAATACATAGCTGTCAAAAAAAACGATCACAAACATCCATGCTCCGGACGTGGGTCAAAAATTACTCTTTTTGGTGGCAAAAATACCTCTTTTTTAGCTTTCCGAACGCTGAACAAAAATAGACATAAACGACATTTTCACCCACAGATTCCCGATTCGAACGCCCCTTGTGAGCGTTTTTAGCGTTATTTTCGCTAAAAACGCTCACTAATGGCCTATTCGAACGCACTATCTATATAGCATTGATGCAGTTCATGCAGTGTCTCCAACTCCATCAGTCAAAATTACGGTGTTTCTAGCCTAAAAATACGGCAGATTTCAGAAAATTATGGCAGACACAAAATAAAAATTATGAACAAAATACGGATATGTTTAATACGACAAAATGAACTAATTTTACGACAACAACACCTATTCGCCTTATTTATAGATGGAAACATTCATGTTTTTAATCATTGAATCGCGCTAATGGTCGAGGAAGGTGATAGCTGCCACATGCGTCAACTCGTAAACGGGTGCTGCTTTTCGTCTTTCTTTTACCTACTGCTTTGTCACAGATTCCACAGTCTATAACGAGTTACAGTTAATAATATATGCTAATAACAATTTTCTGTGTCGAACTTTATGTCAGGAAGAGTCGTTAAATTTTATACCGGCCGTACCACCAGGGATATGGCCAGTGGTATGGCTCCGGAATGCTCATACCATGTCTACTGCCCATTAGAATAATAAATCAACTAGCATCATAAAATGTAATCAACATTAAGTGAGAACACTGGCCGACCTATCCCCAAGGATAGACTAGATTTTGGTCATATTCATAACTAATTTATTTTGTGTTCGCATAAATATCCATCTAAAACGCTTTTAGCCTTTGTAGCAACATGCCTAACACCAATGTCTCTAAAGTAATATGCCTGATAAGTTAAATACATTAATCTCATATTGCCTAAGATTTTAAATACCTAAGATGCAAAATGCTTCAATGTCAATATACTTTAAACTCAGCTAACCTAAATTGTACAGTGTCTAAAACGTAATTTGCAATTTATAGTCAAATTCCCTTAAATATTAAAACTCATGTTTTCTCATGTACTGTACTAAAGCTGCAGTTTTACAGTTAAACGGATCCATTGAACTGTGTTTCAAATACTCCTATTACCAACCGGTTAAAAACAGGTTAATCTAAACCTCTCCAGATTAAAAAGTGGGTAAAATACATCACTTGATTATTGGACGACTCCTAAGACATAATGCGGTGTGGGTAATTTGATAAACTGAGATTATGCATTTTAGGCATACTGCTACTTAGCCATATTAAGATTGAGGTAATTAGCAAAGCAGACATAACGCATTTCAGATCTTTTGCTACTAACACCTAAAGCGATTTAGGTAATCTACAAATACAGATAGCGTTTCAGGTATTAAGCTACTTTGACCTTTTGTTTTTTAGATGACTCGCTCATGAGCGTACAGTTTTTATTTGACACTAGATGCGCTCCGTTGTTTCACCCGCGTGGTGATGGTTGATGATGATGATGATGATGATGAATCAAAATATGTAGCCTATGTTCATCAGGGATAAAGTAGCATTCTGATGGTGAAAGAATTTTTGAATTCGGTCCAGTAGTTTCGGAGCCTATTCAATTCAAAACAAACAAAGACATGTTTCAAATATTATTAGTTAGATTAGTTAAGACGATAAATTATTTTCATTTTCATGTTTTTAATTATTCAAAAGGATTATTGGTACTTTAGAAACTTTCATTTGGATGCCATACGCCATAGCATTGAGTAAATTTTTTGAAGTGCTAACGTCTTATAAATCGATGAACGCCATTAGGTCTCAATTACTTTTGCCCTTAAATGCATAGTTTCCGTATGAAAAAAAAACCTTATAAGAAAAAGAAATTGGACCGGAAATTTAGTGCGAGGTTAAATTATATTTTTAATTGGCTACTTTCAGACTGAATTATTAGATAGAAAAACAAACACAGGAGATTATGTTTTTCAATTGTCTCTTTCATAAAGACTAGCTGCGCTCCGCGGTACACCCGTGTGGTGATGGACGATGATGTTGATGAATCAAATATGGCTTATGTCACTCACGAATAATGTAGTTTTCCGTCAAGTCAACAAAATCGGTTAAGTAGTTTTTTGAGTTTATCCATTTCAAACAAACAAACAAATCTTACCTCTTTATCTATCTAATACATATAAAAGAGCAAATTTTGTATATATGTATTATATACATAATCTGAATTTCTGAAACGGCACCTACGAATTTCATGAAAATCTAGCTAGGTTTACCATTTTTAGAAAACGTCGTTTTACGTGTTTTCAGGCAATGAAAAACCGACACAGCAACACTAAAGCTACTCGTACTTGACAATAGATGGCGTTGTCAAGCAACAAGCCAATGAATGTTTGGTTTTTTTATGGGATAGGTTGGCAAACGAGCAAGCGGCTCACCTGATGGTAAGTGATACCGTCGCCCACGGACATCCGTAATACCAGAGGTCCTTTGAGGAAGGATGATAGAAAGAAAGAGATCGAAGGGTGAGGGTGGAGGGGGAGGGGGAAGGAGAGGGAGAACGGGGAGGCGGGGGGAATCTGGCCTCCGGAACCTCCCACAAACCGACGAAACGGTTTGAGGTTAGATCAAAAATCAATTGTTTACTTACAAGGAAAACTCGTTCATGCAGTTGTCATATTAGTGTAGATAACAAGCGATGCATATTCCCTATCGACGTGTAACTTTACTAATATATCTTTCCAATATGCTTTCCACCATAACTAACATATGTTCTCCCGTTTGCCCTGCTTGCTTCGGATGCAGACACACTGTCGCAGCGGACGACCAGCGCGTTCGACTTCGGAGTTGACACGAGGCTCGCGTATAGCGCATTCTCTGTCAACTCACAAGACAAGGTTACTAACATCTAGCTTATTATGTGCTGTTTTTCTTGTCCGTGTGCATGGCTTAGCCAAGATTTTGTAGGTTATTTTCTGGTAGAGGCCAGCCTCATATCTACACCATGAATGTATCGGATCGCTGTCTTTACATGGAAGATATATGACAAAAAATATTATTGAGACTTTAATAAACAAAATTAGAATGAAAAAATAAAATGATTGTTAGAATTTTTATCTGTTTGTTTGTTTGTTTTTTCTGTGAGTTTATGCGCGTTAATCTCAGAAACGGCGCATCCGATGTAGATGTGGATTTCACAAAAATATTGTGGTAATCTTCACTCAACATTTAGTGTTGGTTTCATGTCAATCGGTTCTTAAATAAAAAAAGTTATTGAAATTTAAAGCATAACTCTATCGCCACTACATCAAGACCAAGCGGGCGAAGCAGCTGGCGGATCAACGTATCTTCCACGGACAGGCAGCGATCTGTTACATTTTTATTACAGTAGAACCTCTATAAGTCGAACATCAAGGGAGACGCCAAAAAATTCGAGTTATAGAGTTTTCAACTTATGGAGGATTTCGACTTAGGCGGATTTTGTTTCGACATAAAGAGTTTGAGGTTTTTTCTTATAAATTTTGAGTTAGAGAGGTAAAATAAATAAAAAATCAACTTGCAGAGGTGACAAACATATTTTTATTTATTATAAATCAACATTATTTCAAATCATTTTAAAGTAAAAAATATGGCTTTAAAAAAAGTCAGTAATTTTTTTTTGCTTTAGATAATTTGGTTGTTCTCTATCTATAGCATTGTATAGACATAGACTCAAAGTTTTTAGTTTACGTTTCACAGCACTCATGTTAACTGTTGTACTAATTGATGTGTATTGCAGTAGAACCAAACTACTTCTGACAGTATTAAAGTCGAAAACAAATGACTTGCTTAGCTAAATTTCAAAGGAAATCAAAATTGAACACCTGACACCAAGCAAGAAAACACGTGATTACGTGAGTCATAAATTTATTATCGTATACTCCTAAAATGTTTTCTAAGAAACAATAGTGTACTCACATTGTCGGCAAGTTCTTAAAGTCGGTAACTTATTTTTGTTCGAACAATAGAGGTAATAAATTCCAAATGATCAAGTTGTAAAGGTTGTAAAATAAAACGTTGCTATGTTCGAGATACAGAGGTCAAATTTAATTTTTCGAGTTATAGAGTGAAAATATGTACCAAAATGGCTTGGAGGGACTCTGTGATTATTTCGACTAACAGAGGGTCAAGATTTCAAGTAATGGAGGTTTTGGTGTTTGAAGGGAAGGGAACAAAACATTTTTTCGAGATTTGGAGGTTTTTGACTTATCGAGGTTCGACTTAACGAGGTTCTACTGTATATGTATAGATAGATTTTTTGTATACTTCGTCTACTTGGAGATATTATGTAGTAAAAGCCGATTAAGAAATATGGCGGCATTTGGCTCGTTGCCTATTTTGTTAGATAGCTCTTCCTTTCCTTATGCATGCCTGTCAAATTATAGGTCTGCTGATTTTTTCGGGGACATATATTAGGTCTTTCTACCCATTAACGGCCGTTTTCAATAACCTATCTATCGTCGGTTTACCTTACTAGAGATATATATTTGACACTATTGTATGGACGTTATGTCAAATTTCTATCGGTAGTAAGAAAAACTATGGATAGATAGAATATTGAAAACAGCCGTAAGTTGTAAGTAGATAATGATATGTATTTACCTGCATGTGTTTAGGTGTACATGCTTATTGTATGTTGTAAGCAAAACTATTTTCTTATTACGCCTTCTATTTCATTCGAATAGCAGTAACATTCGAGTAATTTATTATTTGCTACTCTAATTAGTTCATATTAGCATTCCGTATAAAACAACTATATTGTTAATAACACAATCTGTATGAATATAATGTTTGCTAGCTATTAAATGTGTTTTCTACCAGGCTTAATATATTAAATGTGTGCGTACTAGTAACGCTGAAAATTACCAAGAGATGGCGTTCAACATTCTTGGTTTGGGAAAGACAAAAGTTACAGATGAGCAACCAACACATATTTAATCGTACTGTTTTTTAACTGTAGTTGCCGTCAAAAACATGTATTGAGATATGTTTGGGAGAATTTTGCAGCATAGTGTTTCCATTGGAGAAATAATGCTATTTGAAGAAGATATTGTATATGTTTTGTTGCGAATCTTAAATTTTGAACTGTCAAAATTGTTCAGCGCAACATGATTAGGTGATAATGAAAACGGTTATGGATGTTACATTATTTTAACAAGAGTGTGATAACATGTTTTCTTGTGATTGTTTGGAAAATGCCAACTCACAGTTGGGCGAAGTGTGTGTGATAAATCATCATCATCATCATCATCTCAGCCGTAGGACGTCCACTGCTGAACATAGGCCTCCCCCATGGTTTTCCAAAAGGACCGGTTGGAAGCGGCCTGCATCCAACGTCGTCCTGCGACCTTCCTCAGGTCGTCTGTCCACCGTGTCGGTGGACGACCTACGCTGCGCTTGCCGGTACGTGGTCTCCACTCCAGAACCTTTCGGCCCCATCGGCCATCTGTTCTGCGTGCTATGTGCCCTGCCCACTGCCACTTCAACTGGCTAATCTTCTGAGCTATGTCGGTGACTTTCGTTCTTCTACGGATCTCTTCATTTCTGATTCGATCACGTAGAGAAACCCCGAGCATAGCCCTCTCTATAGCTCGTTGTGCGACTTTGAGCTTATCTATGAGGCCCATAGTAAGAGACCACGTTTCAGTGCCATAAGTCATCACTGGTAACACACATTGGTCGAAGACTCTTGTCTTGAGGCACTGAGGTATTTTTGACGAGAAGACTTCGCGAAGTTTCCGGAACGCTGCCCAGCCGAGTTGGATTCGACGATTGACCTCTTTCTCGAAGTTGGACCTGCCTAGTTTGACTGTCTGTCCCAGGTAGATGTACTCGTCAACAACTTCGAGAACTGAGTTCCCAACTGATATTGGGGTAGGTACAACATGGGCATTAGACATAATTTTCGTCTTGTACATGTTCATTTTAAGACCTACCCGTTGGGAAACTCGATGGAGGCCTTCGAGCATTGTACTGAGGTCTTCCATGGATTCTGCCATGACTACAATATCGTCGGCAAATCGAAGGTGAGTGATGTATTCGCCGTTAATATTGATGCCAAGTCCTTGCCATTCCAGAAGCTTGAAGGCGTCTTCCAATGTAGCGGTGAACAGTTTCGGAGATATAACGTCTCCCTGTCTCACGCCTCTTTGCAATGGAATTGCCTTCGAACTCTGCTCCTGTACTCGGACTGACATGTAGGCGTTTTTGTACAAACACTTCAGCACTTCAATATACCGATAGTCAATACGGCACCGCTGGAGAGACTCAAGCACTGCCCACGTCTCGATCGAATCAAAGGCTTTCTCATAGTCCACAAACGCTAGACAAAGAGGCAAGTTATACTCTTCGGTCTTCTGTATAACTTGCCGTAGCGTGTGGATGTGGTCTATGGTACTATAGCCTTTTCGGAAACCGGCTTGTTCCGGAGGCTGGAATTCATCAAACCTGCGACTGAGACGGTTCGTTATGACCTTCGAAAACAGCTTATAAACATGGCTCAAAAGCGAGATGGGTCTGTAATTTTTAAGTAAAGTGTTGTCACCTTTCTTGAAGAACAGCACCACCACGCTTTTGTTCCATGCTTCTGGCGTTGAACCTTCGAGTAAGACGGTATTAAAGAGCTTCTGAAGGACTTTAAGTACCGGTGTTCCACCCGCTTTCAGAAGCTCAGATGTGATACCATCGTCACCAGGCGCCTTGTTGTTCTTAAGCTGTTTCAAGGCCATTCTAATCTCGTACAGGCTGATGTCCGGGATATCTTCGGTATAATGTCGGGTCAGCTTGGCTCTTGGGTCTTTGACCGAGCTGCTAACAGGTTTAGCGACCGAGGTGTATAACTGTCCGTAGAAACTCTCGACCTCTCCTAACACTTCCGCTTTGGTCGACGCTACACTGCCGTCTCCTCTCTTCAGCTTCGTCAACTGGCTTTGCCCAATAGACATGTCTCTTGCAAACACTTTGGAGCCTTTTTTCCGCTCTATCGTCTCTTTAATACGGTTTGTATTAAAGATCCGGATGTCGTGTCGCAAGGACTTCCATATTCGTCTATTGAGTAGCCTATATGCTTCAGCATCATCCGAAGACTGCAGTTTCAATGAGCGTCGTTCAGCCATGAGGTTGAGGGTATCGTTGGAGAGTTTCTGTGGCCTATCTGTACGGTGGGGTTTAAAGTACTTGGAACCCACTGTATGGACAGTTTCTACTAACCTGTTATTGATCTCGTCCACTGAAGCGATGTTCTCAAGGCAATCGAAGCGATTGGATAGCTCAAGTTGAAAGCTCTCGGGGTCTTGAATATGGGCACGAGTAGGTCGGAGCGTAGACTTCATCAGACGAGACCTCTCCAGTTTGACATTTATATTCACCGTGCCTCTTACCATTCGGTGATCACTACCGGTTTTAACCCTGTTGATCACGGAGACATCAGTGAATATTTGCCTTTTGGTGGTCATAATGAAGTCAATCTCATTTCTCGTGGAACCATCGGGACTCAGCCAGGTCCATTTCCTGTGAGGTGGCTTCTGAAAGAAAGAGTTCATCATAAAGAGTCCCTCTTTCTCCAGGAAGTCGGCCAACCTCTGTCCCCTACGGTTCCGTTGTCCATAGCCAAATTGCCCCACTTTCGACTCATCCTCGCTTCTCTTACCCAACTTCGCGTTGAAATCCCCCATAACAACTAGAAAGTGCGTTTCAGAGGTATGTATGGCCCGACTAATGTCCTCATACATATCCTCCACCTCATCATCCGGGTGCGACTTCGTCGGTGCGTATACCTGAATGACCTTCAGCGAATATCGTTTGGATACTCTGAGTATTAGGTATACGACCCTATTGGAAACGCTATCGATCTTAACTATGTTGTTAGTAAGGGACTTGTGGACGAGAAACCCGACACCACCTTGGGACTGTTGGTCGCCCTCCCGGTGGTAGAGTAGGTTACCTGATTTTAGGGTTATCGTGTCCTCACCCGCTCTACGGACTTCAGATAACCCCACAATGTCCCAGTGTAGCTTACTCATTTCTTCTTCCAGCTCATATATCTTCTCGTCTGTCCTCATCGTGCGTATGTTGTGTGTTGCCAGGGCCAGTCGTCGTCGTTGGGGGTGGTAGCCGGGCGTCTGCCGGGGATTCTTAGCACCCCCTGCCCCACCGTTACCGTGGCCGCTACCGTAGCCAGGAATAGCGGGGCTGCCGGGGACTGGGGGCCTGGTTCTTTTTGTCCAATCCATGAAGGGGTTTTGCCAATACTCGCCACGCTTGGCAGGCGGGTTGGCGAGCGCAGTTTGTGTGTGTTTGACTGGGAAGGTGCTGCTGCCCACCTTCTGATTTGTTATCCCTTTGCCGCCTTCTACGGCACCCACGGGTAGAGTTGGGGGGGTGCTATTCTAAGCCGGCACCGCCACGGCATGATAAATAAATCCATACAAATATTTAAAGTTACAAAGACGTGAGGCTTATATTCGCGTGCGAGCCAAATATATTAAATTACGAAAGTCTGCTCTAAATCAATAGACATAAGAGAACATTCTCTTTAAAATTACACAAAAAAAAATGCACTATTTAAAAAAAATCCTTTGGAAATGGAATTGATTTTTTCTACAGATGTTAATAATTTGTAAAAAATATATATTGATTTTCTACAAGCCTAGCTAAAACTAGTTAAATTGTTTTAACGTATTTCTTAATCGCGTTTTTCGTTTTGATTAATACACTTTACAATTTTCCAATAGATTATGATTGTTTTATAACATCTGCTGTTTGTAGAAAACTGCATGATTCTTTTTAGTCCCACACGTCATCTTAAAAAATCACGTACCCATGTCCCGCGGCCAAAGCCGTGAATAAATGCTAGTTGGATGGTATTTAAAAGTACTTCAATTTATTCCCATTTCATTTACCTAATTTTGCCTGTGTTCCACCAAATATACTGAATGTGCACCAAAATATGTTCATTAAAATATGTCATAACGAGCATCTATTTAACAACTGTTGCAAATTTGTAAAAATAGTAATACATCTAATTTTAAAAACAAGCATTTATTTTTTTAGTTTTACTTCAGATAATGCACTGCAAAATGTATTTGAATCAAACACCAATTAATGTCCAATGTAGCTTTATTAATAAAAAATGCTAACCTAACCTAA
Source organism: Selenia dentaria (assembly GCA_917880725.1). NCBI lineage: Eukaryota > Metazoa > Arthropoda > Insecta > Lepidoptera > Geometridae > Selenia > Selenia dentaria. Next base: position 4,404,793 of record OU862893.1, on the reverse strand, counting down.
CCTATTTTGTGTAACATTCAGGAATATTTGGTGCACGATCAGTATTTTTCGGGGAAGAATAAAATAGTTATTGTTACAATAGAATATTTGCAGCGCACTACAATAAAAAAGTGTTCTTGGTGTTAATTTGGAATTTGTTTGATGTAACATATTTTGTTGGCCGAGTAGTTTAATTATAGTAAAACAATTAAACGGGTTTAAGATCAATATTTTAGAAATGCATACATAGATGTACCTTTAGATTTTTGGTGAACACAAAAATATTATCCGTTATTTAAAGCACATGTTAAACGCCATAGTTCGTAAAATATTGCGTGGCATTCAGGCATTAATAATCATGTCACATGGAACTTAACGAGCTATGAAAACGCTTGTAAACTACATGCAGCTTTCTCGCTATTACCCATACATTGTTCACATGCTAGTTTCGCTTTCATACATATTTTAGTGCCAATTAGTAAATCATACATGGTTTTATAACTTCCAAAGCTATGCTGAGAATTAATGGCTATTTGTAAACGGAGTCTTGAAATACTTAGGGCTAGCGCGCACTGTGCCTGGTGCTTTACCGTACGGTAGAATAAACGCAGTCACGGATTCGCGCACTGCGGCGAAAAAAACGCACGTTTTGGTATTTAAGTTACAGCTGTGGGCCCTATACTACATCGTCATAGACGATACAAGTGTCGCTATCTGAATATATTTATTATTATGTAAAAAAGGGCACTTAAACGGTATTGGGTGCATCCTTTCTACATACAGCTACGTGGTACAAAATTTGCCGCGGTGACTTTAACGCATACCCGTGCGTTTATTTCACCGCAGTGCGCGGACTTTTAAGACTCTGTACCTCACAGAATATGCGTTACAAAAACGCAACGCAGTGCGTGCTATGCCTTATCAGTGTTTAGATTTTTATTTATGGTTGGCATAGGTACGAACAAATTTTTAACTATGTTGGCAGGATGTAATTAGTAATAAGCAAAAAACGTTTGACATGGAACGTTGGTATGGTACATACGGTGCATAGGTGACATGGGTAATTTCTTTGCATGAAAAGAGAGATTGTGGCTAGGCTACCTACTACATACTTAATAAATGTCTGAGGATTACATTATTGAAGTTGTAGGAATAGCGTACCTTTGAGTGAAGAAACCAATGTATAAACCCGCGAAGTAAATGATAGGTTTTATAAGCATGATGCGTTGGTCGGGGATCTTATTAAATTATGATAATAATATCGAAATACAATATAAACAAATCAAGACAATATAATTATGAGTTCATTTGTAGCTGTTCGGGAGATGTCTTCTAAGCATCAGACAAATTTAAAAGTTCTCCGTCTCCGTGCGTTATCATCGCGTTTAAGCTCAGCCTGTTAACGAATATCTTGAGTAAAATGAAATCGTATCGTCAATTTATAACCTATACATTAAATACATCAAAATTCTGTAAAACGATAATAATATATAATTCTATAAATATATATAACTGACTGTTTTTACCGTCTGTGTATATCTATGAAAATGGAATTCTTGTTGCATTTATTTAATCCTTCATATACCGTGATAATTAAAACAAAAGATTTATGAATGAAACTGGCGTATATGTACGTCTCTGGGACGCAAAGGGTTAATACATATAGAAGTGTTAGACATTGTAATAAAGTTTGCTATCCCGTTAACCAGACAGCTTTTTCAAATAAAAATATTTTGTGTATGGCTCCGAGAATATACAATCATTTACCAAAAGAAATCCTTGACATCCAATCGAATTAACTATTTCAAAATAAAATTAAATGTTTCTTAATTGACAAAACTTATTACATACACTGTAATAAGATTTGTCAATTCAACAAGAGTTTTTCTGTTAGATAGTCATTTAAACAATGACTAACGGAAAAATTCTTGTGACTTTTTAAAATATTGTACTTTATCTTATGACATTACTACAATATATCTTTTTTATAATACTAAATGATAATATTTTAATTTGTAATCGTTAATTTCATAATGAGTGGCATACCTCATTGATTACATATGGTGTTCTATAATGAATACTTTTCCATCTGTATATTTTCTTGTGTACCCATATGAGCAATTAGTACTTAGTTTGTGTACTATTAGTGCGTTCGAATAGATCACTTCTGATCGTTTTTGGCAAAAATAACGCTAAAAACGCTCACAAGGGGCGTTTCAAATTGGGAATCTGTGGATGAAAATGTCGTTCATGCCATGCAGAAAGCTAAAAAAGAGGTATTTTTGCCACCAAAAAGTGCAATTTTTGACCCACGTCCGGAGCATGGTTGTTTGTGTTCATTACTTGACAGTTATGTATTTGACGGCATAATAATGTGATTTTAGGTCTTATGCTCAATTGAGCGTTCGAATTGGGTATGAGCAAAAGTGGCAAAAGTGGCAAAAATAACGTTTTTGAGCTTTACGAGCGCTTTAACAAAAGATCCATCAATGACAACGCCACCAATGCCCTCATAAGCTAAACGAACGCACCTTTGGTCGTCTTTCTATTATGGTTCAGGGCTGAAACATTCATATAATCAATTTAATTTTATTATATTCAATAATTTCATTTTTCCAAATACAAAGTAAGGGTGTGCCCACACAGGAGCCGTCCCGGTCGCCGCGACGCGGTCGCTGCGAGGAATCGCGTAACAACAACAGTACGCCGAGCCGTCCGCGCTCTTCGCGGTCTGCATCGCCCAGATCTCACGATCTAACATTGTGTGGCAGGCCACTTTCATTGCCAGGTAATATATGACGCAAGATGTTTCTCTTCACAGAACATGCACAGAACAATGAATCATAGTGGCTTGACAATTCTATTTTTTTTAAACTGTGTTCCTTTTGCTTCCAAAGTCGTAAAAATATCACACAAACAACGTAGAGTATAATTCGAGCGCAAATGGAACAAATTCTGACAATAATGCCAAATATACAAATTGATACTCGGACCGTCCAGATTTAGATGCCCTACCAAAATTAGCGTTTGTCCAAATCTGGACGGCCGACAGACCAATGGTACATATTTGATCTGAACATCATCATCATTATCAGCCAGAAGACGTCCACTGCTGAACATACGCCTGCCCCATAGAACGCCACTTAGAACGGCTACTTGCTTCCTGCATCCAGCGATTCGCCGCGGTTTTGACGAGGTCGTCGGTCCACCTAACGAGAGGCCGGCATACACTTCGTCTTCCGATGCGTGGTCGCCACTCGAGAACCTTGCTTCCCCATCGGTTATCAGTTCTGCGAGCGATGTGGCCTGCCCATTGCCACTTCAACTTGCTAATTTTGAGAGCTATGTCGGTGACCTTAGTACTCTTACGGATCTCCTCTTTTCGCATCTTATCACGCGGGGAAACCCCCAAGCATAGACCTCTCCATTGCTCGTTGAGTGACTTTAACCTTCTTAATGAGGCTAATGATAAGAAGGAACCACGTCTCAGTCATCATAATCAGCCCATTTTGTTCCCACTGCTGGGACTTGAGCCTTCCTCGCAGAGAGAGGAGTTAGGCCATAATCCACCACGCGGGCCCAGTGCGGCTTGGTGGATAGGTTAGTGGCCAACCCATGTCGAAGTTTTCAGGGCGCCCGAAGGCCTTTGACATAGCCTAACGACTGTTGTCCTAAAACAAACAACCGGGACCGACGCTCTAGACATATATTAGTGATTAGACCTCCAGGTCAGCCAGAAAATACTGTTGATACCAAGCGATAGATTTTCAAACTTGAGCGTGGCACATAGCTCATCGAGTACCTTCATGGGATGCTCATGCTCGTGGTAGGCTTGGAACTGGCGACTGACCATCACTAATCCAGACATATCGTCACTTCAAGGTTTCTGATGACACATCATTGTTAGAACATCGTTTCTTCTGTGAATGAGATTTATATTTATAAGAATCAAATATTTTGAATATAAATTAAAGTTGTGAATAAACATGGCATATTTTGCCATAAGAATAAAAAAAAAATATGTGATAGGTTGACAAACGAGCAAGTGCCTCATCTGATGGTAAGTGATACCGTCGCCCACGGACATCCGCAATACCAAAGGTCTTGAGGATGCGTTGCCGAACTTTGAGGAAGGATGATAGGAAAGATGAGATAGAGGGGGTGAGGGTAGAGAGGGAGGGGGAAGAGAGAGATAGAACGGGGACGGGGGAATCGGGACACCGGAACCTCGCACAAACCGAAGAAACGCAATAGCAAGCTACTTCACGCCGGTGTTATCCCACATAACACCGACGTTAAGTAACATAGCTGTGACAAACATAACAAGTGAGGTACTTCCCCGACCGTGCCGGCCCATTCGGGGTTGCAGTTACTAAAACAAAAAATTACATAATAATATATACCAATATCGGGATTGTGTTATATAAAAGTTTTGTTACGCGAGGTACCGTGGCTTGCGGCGATACATTTTTCCTCGAATCGTGCATTTGTGGTTAAGTGATTCGTATTAGTAAGCTTACGGGGACGTGGTATTCCGTGTTACATTTTTCAAAGTTAGGTAACACACTACAATATTGGACTTTTAGTTACTTGTTACTATAGCCAATGTGTTACTGTTTCCAGGAGAAAGCCACCTCCGCACCGCGCTCAATAAGAAATCGTGCCAATCCACCGAGCGATTCTCCCTGCTGCCGCACTCGCGTCCGCTGCGACGGCCGAGCTCCCGTCGCGACGACGACAGCGTTCGGCTGGTGCGACAGTGCGACTAGGCGCAGCTGGGCGTGGCAACTACTACAAGTGTGGACCTACCTTTATCTCAGCCGTGTTTGGACTCGAGACGGTTTGTTGATAGACAATAATTATTGTCTATGTAGATTTGTTGGAAGGGTACGAAATTGTTTTCGTATTCTAGAGGACAAGATGTATAATGTTCAAATTTACTCGTGTTTGAAAATGGTTTGTGGAAATATATATGTCTGGATAGTCGTTTTTCGTATGAAACGGATTAACAGCAGGGCTATTATTTATCTCAATTGCAATCAAATTGATTGGCTGATTGAAATTTTGTAAAAGTACGGCTCTAAGTCAGTTTTGACAACCCCAGTAACCAAACTTGTTACTAACGGCCGCCATACACCATCCATCCTATCGTCATATCGGCATGATGCTGCCGATTGGATCAGTTAGAATTGATCGTGTGTGAGCGTGAATTGGCATGACAGATATACTTGACTTCATGCCGATTGGAGCGTGTATAACGGTCGGCGATCGTCAGTACGATAGAGTCAAGATTTTGTATATCTCATATCATGGTGACGCCAAGGCTTCAACTGAACTTCGCTGCCGTTTTGACAGTTTAAACTGACCGTGTATGGTGTATATATGGAAGCACTGCCGATTGGATCAAGCCTGCAGTCATGCCGGTTTGACGATAGGAAGGATGGTGTATGGCGGCCATAAATTGATGACAGCTGGCAAACAAAAGTGACATAAAGCCGCCATTTCTTTCCATTTCAATCAACATTTGTTAGCAGCTGAGTTACATAATAACCCTGCAGATCGTATATTAACAGATGCGTAAAAAGTCGAATTGTGGTGTTAATAATTCGATGTGTTCCTTGGCGTTATACGGGCTATATACGAGTTGGAAAGGGTTTCGGTAATAAATGAATTGTTTCCGAATTATTTTCGAAAAGCCTTGTACTGATCGCATATCTAAATGATGAAGATCTTGTCGGTTAACAGAGGTCAGGAACGTTGATTTGTCGGTTTAAAGTAGGAAATGTTATTTTTGCGGTAAAACGAAGGTCTAAATATTTGGCGAATAGGTATTTTGTAGGTTTTCAAGTTACTTCGTACACCACATCAGCTGGGTTATTCTAATTCACACGGAAACGATTCGGAGACAGAAACTGCCTATCCGTCTCTGTCATCTACATTCAGGATGACAGAGACGGATATGCCGATTCAGTTTCCGAATCGTTTCCGAGTGAATTAAAATAACGGGCCAGATGATCACTATATCATCATCATGATAAATTATTGGTGTGTAAACCGCCAATCTATTCGGAAAGTGTCAGAATACAGTGCTCGATCGTATCTTTCCGTACACGTTGTCTCAACGAGATGTCGTATAAATAGTTACGTATCACTATTTAAAAAATCTATGGAGACTCCGGGATACTCCATAGATTTTTACGTGTGTGCCGTATTGAAAAGGGATTTACGAAGAGCGAAACCTGTGTGCCGTATTAAAAAGGGATGAAAAGTAACAAATTATGTAACTGACTCATAAAATTGTTCACATCACTAGAGAGAAAACACCAGTTGTAAGAAAGGAGTAAGATATATAAGAAAAGGGCCAACAGAAGCTATCAATGATAATTTTTAATTTTTTTAATCGTGTTTATGTTTTACACGTAGTAATGGTCGATTATTAACCGGTTAGGTATTCCGTGACGAGGCACGAGTCTAGGCAAAGTATACCTAATAAGACGTTCTTGGGTTTTCCTCGTCAAGGTGCCTAGAAAGATTTAGTTATTCGTCCAGCGGTTTACCGGAATGCGACTTTGACAGACCTATAAAAGTTACTGTGACTTTACTCTGACTTTGACCGATTTTAAAGATAAATTAATGCTTTGAATGAAATAATCACAAAACAAAAATGGTAGAAATATAGCTAGTGTTGCAAGCCTTTTACAATAGAACAATTTTAGATAATTATAACATAATGAAATAAATTATATATGTCGGAACATTAAATTAGGATGTTAATCTAGACATTACAATATTTACTATTCAAATTCATCCATATTATGATCCAAGGATGTACTAAAATAGCAATAGGTTATTCTTTCATCTACTAAAACTAACCAAATTATGTTTTACTTTGCCACATTGTAATTAAAAAGATATAGAATCATTTGGAACAATGTAGGAATTGATAGGTGTAAAAAAAATAACTAAATAAAAATATATAAATAAATAAGTAGGGAAACACTTTAAAATAAAATAAAATTGGCTTCAAATGTATTAATAGTGTATTTCTAGATAAATGTATTTGGGTCTGTAATTAAAAAAAAAATACATCAACATTTTCCCTGACTACATTTTTGTGTTTTTTTATTATTGTTTTTGTAATAAAGTACAACGTTTTTATTTAATGTAGAGTTTAGAACAGGGCCGTAGCTATCTACAACACAATAGTAAGTATGTAAGATTTTAACAATTCTATTATACCCTCCCAAATACATTATTTTACATAATTCAGGGTTGTTATAGTTAATAATAAATGACACTAACTATATGTGGTATTCCGAAACTCATCGATAGCCTGGTACCGGGTGAGAAGTCAAGTTATACCAGTTATGAAAAAGAAATGTCACTTAGCCAAGTGATATTACTTCGTCAGTCGAACGACCCAGACACAATAGAAATTTCATTGTTATATGGACAGTCGAGGGGTTATCCCCTATCCTAGACATTTTTCGACAAAAGCTGAAAACTTATTACAGGGATTTAAAAAAATGTAATCTCAAATATCAGTGCTATTAATCGCAACCACAAATCAAAGTAATAAACATTGTTAACTACGTAACATAAATAAAGTTTTGACGAATTATAGTTTACAAAATTATTGTCAGTTAACTTTGACACTCTAACGGCCGTTATAAGTAAAGTCGGAAAAAATATTTTTATTTTTCTTATTTTTTCATGACTGGCCTCTCGCCCGGTACCAGGTTATCTTTGAGTTTCGGGACACCTGTATGTATATATTGTTGAATCACGTAGCAGAATTTTAAAATAGCAAATTCAGAAATCAAAACCACGAACAAGGCTCACTGTGGTTCTAAATATAAGAAATATTGTTATAATTTAGAAAATTAATAGGATTTTGTACAAGTGTAAGTTGCAACCCTACTAGTAGTTAGCTCTTGTTTCACAATGTTCGATTTACACGTAACATTAGAAACTCTAGGCTCTACGGAGCCTAGAGTTTGTTCAGAATGTTCAGAAATTTCTGCGTCATTTGATATGTCTCCAGACTGTTGAACTTGTCAATGTCACGTCAGATCATATTAAGACGAAAAATGCTCCAAATTTGAAAATTCGTCCTCACTAATATTTAAAAGTAGACCTTTTAAAATGGTTAATTGACATTATTTTATATGTATAATAAATCATGTTCAAAAGTGGCACACAATAACGTTTTTGAGCTTTACGAACGCTTTAACAAAAGAGCCATCAATGACAACGCCACCAATGCCCTAAAAGCTAAACTAACGCACCTCTTGAATGATAAAGAACTGCTTTTATGGTGAAATACATACTATCATAAAAAGCTAATCGTACATTGTGAAACAGGTTAATTAGCATGCCTAAAATAGTCGAATAAATTAGTTAATAAACAGCATGTAGGCATTAGAAGTGTATTATAGTTACCAATAGCTTTATTTTAATGTTACCAATATTAAGCTTTATTAGTTATTAGTGAAATTAGTAATGTTACGCTGTTAAATTGATACGTAATTTTAAAATTCCATTTAAATTATCGTAGTTATATATTTATGTAATAAATTACTTGGTATTGTTTATAGTATGGTAGATATTAAATGAAAAATGCTCAGTGTACCGTAACGAAATCGTGTGCCCTTTTTTGTGTTATTTTTTTATGACTGGCAACCCTTTAAGTGCGTACGCAGCAGGTATAGTTTGAATGATGACGCAAATATGTTTCTAACGTTACACCTAGAGTAGGTATACGAAGACCTCGCGTTATAAACACGTTAGTATGCGAAGGACGTTAACCGACGTGAAAAATAAACAGGTTACAAACCACCAAGAAATTATATCAAGAAGAGTAACTGCCTTAAAAAAATGACCCAATAAAAGTCGTGCTAAATCAATAACATCGTTCACGCCGCCATGACTCGGCTGTCATAGTAGACGTTGCAGTACGCGCGTGGACCAATCCCTGCTTTCCTTTCCAAATTTAAACCAATCACCGTTTAAACCAAACATGTCTGTAACTTCGGAAGTAATTCGTATTTGGAATCATACGTCGTTTTGGTTTGAAGGACCACTTTTTGTGTGGAATTTGTTCTGAGTTATGCTTCCTGACATTATTTCTTCGTAGGTTACAAAAGGGGTACCGTATGGCGGTATTGAGTTTGTTGAAACATGGCTACTATGCGCATGTGCACTTAGGCAGAATTTTGCTATTTCAGATTGGCCAATTTAAAATGCCTGTACTGTACACTCGCCTGCAATAAGATGTAAGATACTTTTCCAGTATCACATTTTATAATGTCAATAAGGATTATTTTAAGCAATACATTATATCAAGAAATTTAACTATAGAATAATTTTGATGTAAATTTTTATGAAATTGAATGTTGAGGCACTTTTGAAAATTGTGAAATGTATACATGTATCATACTGCAGGTGATTGTACTTTTGTCCAATAGCAAAAGCTATGGATGCTATGTTGTTAATATATTTATGATTTACATATAGGTTAGGAAATAGTCTCCAAATTGTAGTCAATGATGGTAGCATACATTTCGCATATTAAAAAAACATAGTTAAATTTACTAAATTAAATGTATATAAAAATGAATTTGAACGCTTACGGTGAGCAATTTTAATAAAGAAACAAAACTACATACCTACCTGTAATTAATGGAAGGTTAATAAGTAATGATAACTTTGAGAATATATCATTTAATCTCGAACTCGAACCCTGGTCTTGTGACTCACAGTGTCAGACGTTTTGATTGTTTGACCATCGAGGTTCCCGACTGATGAACAAAATTATCTGTCTATAGTTAGTGCCAAATAGCATGGCAATAGAGGTCATTCACTGGCCTTCACCACGATATCGCAGAATACATTACGTGTATCGCTAATTTTGTCGTTTTCTATACAAACTGTTGCTAAACTTGTGTCGCTAGAATTTCGTGGTACAAGGCGTACAAGGACGCAACTGTACAAACAACACAACTCAAAAAATCAACTATAATTAATAAAATAAAAATATGTATGAAATGTAATTTTAACCGGTGACTTTTTATTTCTATTATGAGTAATATTAAGAAATAATCGGATAGGAAACAATATAAACCGACAATTCGCTTTACATACAATAATCTCTGTAAGCGTATTATACTCCTAAATATATAATATTATCGATAATAAAAAATCGATTGATCTATAATTTTAATATTATTTCCCGTAAATATATTTTTTTACATTGTTTCTTTTTGAAAGCTAGGTGACCTATTGCCATGCTATTAGGCACTGAGTATATTTATATATAACCGTCATATGCCATCCATGAATGATGAATGATCGCAAGAAAGGTTTTGAAAACAACTTATTTTATTATTATTATATATTATATATTATTATTATATTTATTTAGAATTATAATAATATATAACTCGGCCCTATTTAAATTTATAGTAATAATTCGTAGAAAATACAAAGAAGTTATTTAATACTTATGTTTTACTTATCATTACGACGTTCAAACGTCTTTGCTCTTATTTGTTTTAGTTAATGAATAGTCGAGCTTAATCTTGTAACTGTTGAATATTTAAAATTTTGTTTTCTTTCGTAAATATGTAAATTTGTTATTTATATTAAATTGTTTTTATTAATGAAAATATACATTCCAAATACTCATTCAGTGTTATTTATCAATTTTAAGATGATTTGTAAGAAATGCTTTAGTAACAAATGACGTAAATATCATGTAATGTAAAATAGTTAAGTTACTACACTAACCCACAGTTTCTAGGTTTGTCAAAGGCTTTATGAGTTGGCCAGCTAAATACTAAACGCTCATTGGTCAACGGTATTATGTGATGCGATATGTGACCAATCAGCGGTCAGTAATCCGTTTCCAGGAGGCTAAGCAATGTTATTACAGTGGAATTTACTACATAAATGTAAAACGGTCTCTATTTACTACACTGGTTGTATTCTTTACGTGTATTCAAATATTTAGCACTTGATCTGAACACCAAACTGAACTAACGAACTAAAATCTATTTTTAGGGAAACTATGGTGGTTCTTATTCTTTTCACACTAAAATCCATATTGGTATCACTTAAAATGACATTTCAAAAATTTGATTATTTTATTCAATTGTGGGCAGTTCGTAAAATTATCTAAATAATTTTAGACTAGTTTAGAAAGCACGAAGTTACATGACTAACCCCCAGTTTCTAGAAAGTTTGTCATAGCCTTTATTAGTTAAAGAACTAAATACTAAACGCTCATTGGTCAACGGTATTATATGACGCGATATGTGACCAATCAGCGGTCAGTATTGCGTCTGTTAGCTGATCAAACGTTTCAGAAACTGGAGGTAAATCTGCGTAAAAGTAGGTATCCAAAACTGTACAGGAATGTCAATGTTAAGGACTGTAATTCGCAAGCGTTAAATGAATTTGGATTTTAATGCGAATAGAATAAGAACTATCATTACCAAAAAAAATAGTTTTAGTTCGTTAGTTTTATTTTGTATTTGTGGCAGTGTTGGGTCAACCGATCATCTGACTATCAAACCAAAAGTAAGCATGTCAAAGTTGTCCTAAATGTAAAGGGGATACAATGTCCGTTTATTTTTTTTGTTGTGTTAGTTATGTGTGCCATCCTATATACAGGGTTATTGGTTAAGTCTACCTATTCCCGTTAAGGGCGTGCAGTTTACATCGTTTCTGACTAATTTGACTATGTAACACCCTATCCTAAATCTAAACGTATTCGATATATTTCAATTTCATTGTTTTTTTATTTATTCGTTTTTATAAGTTTTAAGCGTTTCCAACGACTTATTTATTCATGTAACGTACAATATTGGTTATTGAGGTCATAAAGCATCTTATTTTACACGTATAAATCAAATAATAGCAATAATAAGACATTTCAATAAAATTGAAATATCTCGAAAACTGTAAGATTTAGGTTAGGGTGTTACATAGTCAAATCAGTCAGAAACGATGTAAACTGCACGCCCTTAACTGGAATAGGTCGACTTAACCAATAACCCTATAACTTGTATAGTGGAGCGCTGTAAGGCATACAAATTGTAAAATCTAGGAATCAAGTGCCAGTCAATGAATCTTCATATAAAGAGGGGCCGATTCCACTAACTAAATTATTTACAACTGCTATAGAACCGGAGCTGTTGTGGGAGTACGGCCCCAGGGGCCGTACTCCCACCTCTTATAGTAATCGTGTTTTAACCTTACCGTTAAATTGGGTACCACGACGTCAGTATAGCAAGCTTAAACTAATAATGCATTACGATAGACGTTTTGATGACGTAGTATCAAATAGTTCACTCAATTTGCGTACTTTGACTTAACTTTTGACACTAAGTTTCATTGTTACAATGTCAAAGTTTTGAAGATCCGTACTCTCATCTCTTAAAGTAGTCATATTGCATACCACTTATATTGCTTACCATTAAATTTGGTTGAACGTTTTGTGTCGGTGGGAGTACGATAGTAAGTATGATTATTCTAAGCTTATTACAAAACGCTCCTGATTTATGATGGTTTCGTAAAAGGTGGGAGTAGGCCCCCTGATTTACACACATTCTTATTCTGCTATTGAAAAACAGCTGCAGTTACGTTTCTATTGACGTCAGCGATCTAATAACATTTTATATTATGGTAACTCGTTAGATCATGAACACGACGCTAACTCTAGTGTTTTATATTTAACTATTATATAGTAGCCTTTACGATACATTTACGTAATGTTACGATCTAATTCGCATACAGAAATAGTAGAATAGGCTTTTTGGGTAATTATCGAACGGCAACCGGAGTCCATCTGTAGTTGCAGCGGGTTGGATTGTTGGATATTGTGAATTAGTAGAATTGTACTGCTGTTGGACTGCATTGGTAAAAGTTCAAAATCTCTTCTTCAGATCTTAATTACAGCAATTTACTGAAAAATTAGATGGACAAGGGAAAAAATGTTAAGGGCAAAGATTTAAATTTTTATCCTAATAAATAATACTCATTATACAGCACATTATAGAGTAACATGAAAATAGCTATATATAAGTAAATTGTAACATCGTTCGTTATTGTCGTCGTCATCGATTTCATTGATGTGGATTGTGTGTGAAGGATTAGTACAGCGGTCACCATTGCCAATTTTTGATTTTTTTAAATTGTAGTTAGAAACAAATTTCAAAAGTTTATATTCATTGACTGGCCCTGGATTCAGTGTGAAAGATTAGGGTCGCACTGTAACTGTCACGGATAGGCGTGACACTTACCATCAGGCGAACGACTTGTCTGTCTGTCTGACGTCTATCATCAGGCTGTATCTCATGAACCGTTAGACAGTTGAAATTTTCACAGATGATGTATTTCTGTTGCCGCTATAACAACAAATACTGAAGAACAGAATAAAATAAATATTAAAGGCGATCCCATACGAATAAACGTGATTTTTTTGATCGTTTTCATAGATAATGGTACGGAACCCTTCGTGCGTGAGTCCGACTCGCACTTGGCCGTTTTTGTAGTTTTGGTGTCGACTGTACCGCTTTGCAACCAAAGAGTAGGCCCATGGTAATATTGTAAGTGTTGTGTGTTTTCTATGAAAGCTGTATATCTGGTATTCGCGGGTCGATGTTTCCAGATTATCTATAGTTTAAACTAATAAATGAATTATTGAAATTAAAACGTTTTTATTTTTGAACTCCCATGCAATAATTATCTACCTCACCCGTCATCACCTTTCACCCGTGTGGTGTTGAATGACGATGATGTATGTATGTAGGGCCGGATTATCCATAAGATTAGGAAACTGCGGATTAGGCAACTGCCTAGGGGCCCAGCACCAAGAAAAAAACGTTTCATCTAACAGTTTTTATGGAAGTTTTATACTTTCTCAATACTATACCTTCTTTTCGACGCATGTTGTCAATTGATGAAATACTTTATACATAGAAGATGTAACAATAGCTGTTGATGGATCGGGAAAATAATAACGACGAGATCCTTTTTTGTTCCATTATGGCTTCGCACGGTTGGCGCATATAGCCAGGCCTCAAGTAATATTTTTTATCAACATTTTTCTGAATCTAAAATTTGCCTAATTCGGCAAATGTGGTCAAATATAGTGCATCATCCGTCATTTTCCGTCAGTTGGTCCTAAGTCAAGTCCGAAACATATATTTTAACAAGTCAGCAAAAGGTTATAGAAAAGGGGCCCAGAAAATTGCATCGCCTAGGCCCCAGTAGGGTTAATCCGGCCCTGTATGTATGTATGATGAATGTAGCTTTCTCGTGATGAAATACTTTTTTGAGTCGGATAAGTAGTTTTTGCGTTTATCCGTTACAAAAAAAAACAAACAAATATACTTAATTGTTCTATTTAATAATACCTAACGGTTACTTCCCACTACAAGTTTAAATGAACAAAAATAATAAAAATTAACCACAATAGCCGAAAATGGTTACTGTTTGACCAAATTTCTAGGTTTTTCTTAATAGCCCATAATTTCCAACTTGCATGGATAGATTTTTTTCTGATTTTTCTCATGATGGTTACAATTAATCCTGTCATCCCGTTTCGGCTTGACGTTGAGTTCTGGGACAGCCTGTATATCGTTTTATTTGGCAAAACAATGTTCATGAAGCTAATTACGCTTAAACTGATGTAAACTTAATAGATAAAATTTTATTTTATAGATTTATATAACATTTGTTGCCTCAATATGGGACCACCATAGGAACCACTGAGCAGTGGTTCCTATGGTGGTCCCATTCTAAATAATTTTGTTTATAACAATCTAAGCCGTAGGACGTCCACTGCTGAACATATGCCTCTCCCACAAATTTCCAAAAGGACCGGTTGGAAGCGGCCTGCATCCAACGTCGTCCTGCTACCTTTATTAGGTCGTCAGTCCACCATGTCGGTGGACGAACTACTTACGCTGCGCTTGCCGGTCCGTGATGTCCACTCCAGTACCCTCGATCTCGCCTACCTATTATGCTTGTGATTGGCGTACTCGCTGTCAATTTTAGTTCTACAATTGACCGCGAGGTGGCACTGTTCTTTTTTTCATAATTTTTTAGCGGCAGTCGATAGCGAGCATCCTACAGAACCTTCCGGCCCCATCGACCATCTGTTCTGCGTGGAATATGGTAACTATACAATGATACAACCCAATTTATTTATAATTTTATTAAATTAATTCTATAACCTTTTTACATTTATTATAGGTATGTGCAACGTGTATTGCTGCTTTCGCTTCAGCAGCAGTCACAATTATAGTACCTAATGTTTCCCTCTACTGTCAGACAACGATTTACTGCTACCGCTCTTCAAATGTTATAAAAGGGCGGTTTCGCGCTGTATTCCCTAAACTATTGTTAGGATTTAGCAATCGAAAGTATTTTTTTCACACTTAGATTACATGCGTATTTTTCTAGCTAAAAGTCAAAGCATACCTACGTAAAGCAGTAGGTGCCAACGTGGCAAAATAAATTCTTGACGATCTTGGCCTTGGCCGGTCCAAGTTAGCATTAAGTTTTGGAAACAAAAGCACTTGATAGTAAAAATAAAAAAAAATTAAATAGCAGAGCATTAAGCCAGTAGTCGAGCAGATGCTATAGCTGTTTAATATCCTGTGCTTTTTGCCGTTCCAATAATCCACGCAAGTTGTGTAAAACAGTGTCAGAAACGCAGTATTTCGGTGCGCTATTATTGGATATGAAAAGTTATGTGTTTGTTAACATATTTAAACGTTGTTAAAAATCCTTTGCGTATATCCATACGAACACTATACATCTACACATCTGTACGGGATTATCAATGTTCTGCGATATGGCGTTATTATAACTATAAGGTATATAATATCACGAGTCTGAAAACTATGTTTTTGATTGCTAAATCCGCAAAATAGCTTTCGGAATCAGGCCTTATAGGACACTCACACTGTGGGACCCCAGACGCATACATGACGCTCAAAAATTACAAAACCACTGTCGTAGACCCACACTAACTATTTGCGAATTATTTAGATAATTATAATTCGTACCTTCAACATAAACAATTGAATGACACGCCGCGCTAGGTTTTGGGCGATCTTTTGTTCATGTTAAAGATAATTGATGATTCGTGCTAAATCTAGTTTATCTAACAGTTAGTACAAAGAATTGATAGGTCGCAATAGTAACTGTTATAGTATCAGTTAGTGTGAGTGATCAACAGGAGGGTCAAGATCTGTGCGACCGGTAATCACCAGCCCGGTTCACAAGTGGAGTGTCCAGTTTGACCGCCGACGGATTCCGCAACGACTCCGCGCGCAACTTGGTCCAAGAATATATTTTATGAATAATTTTGTATAAAACTTTTGGCTCCCATATTTACAACCTGATATTTGTACAATGCCGGACTATAGTAATATTTTACAGCGAACTAAGTTGAGTAAAGCGACGCGGAGTCGGTGCGGAAACCGCGGCCGGGACATTGAATTTAATTTTCTAATAACATTTTCTTAACTAGCAAGACGTGCGCGTACAGCCGCGTACACTCCAATACCCTATCGTTACAGTGATATACACCTCTTACTCGACTACGACAGAACTAAGTAGGAAGATACCGCAACACAAACGTCACTGTAGCAATAGGATAGCAGATAAAAGAAGATACAACATCAATGGCAGAGTCGACAGGTCCGCGCGGACTCGCCCGCGCTTCTATACACTACATACACTTAAATGACGTTTCCCTGTTCCGTGCTCGAAAATTAGTAACAAACAAGTAGGGGCTTATTCCGAATTTGTACTCTTTTAGCGTCCCGTCGCCGCTAGCACCCATTGAAACTTCGACATGAGCTTTAAGGTACAACTGGTAACAACTTCGAATCCGTATCGTAGATTATCAGCTTGGATAAGTTGTGATTTCTATTAGACAGCGTATTGCTGTATTCGAGTCACTACACTTGCCTTGATTTTCGAGTAGATAGAGCGCAGTCAATACCTAGTTACGGAGGCCGTACCACAAATAGTATGCGAAAAGTATTCGTGTCGACCGCGGCAACACGTTACGCTTCGGCGTACAAACTATGAGTTATCTGTGTCACAGTTGCCCTAGATAAATGACAGTTTGTGAAGTTTTACGCGAACGACACGTTACACTTACGCAGTTATTCGTGCTAGGCCCACTGATGTATTATTTTAGTCAAAACTTATGACCAATATTATGCTGTTAGAAAATATAATTACCGTCTCTGAGCGAGACAAAACATTGGTACATAAAGAAGCACGGTTTAAAATAGATAAAAAATAAATTATAAAATTTGTGATACATAAATAATTTTCAAATTGTTGTTTTGTTGACGCAAGGTAGTGAGCGCAGAGCTGAGAGTAGCTGACACAGATATCGGGCTTTTGTTCGATGTTCACTCGTAAAAAGAAACCACGAGAAGGCACTAGAAGATACGATAGGAAAGCTTATAATTATAAAACATATTACAAAAAAAAAATACATTAATCTAATAAATTAAAATAAACACTGTGCAAATAAAAAATACGAATATTTCATTTCTCAGTTTCAATAAAAAGTTCATCAAATTGTTTTCCACGACCAAATAAGGTCAGTTTTTTTTTTTCATTATAATCATAAGCCAAACGTCATCTTCCTACTTTGTCGCATCTTGTAGCGATATAATACTATATCGCTACAAGGTGCGACAGTATGTTTGAAATCGTAACAATACTATTAAAAGAAATGTGGACTTTAAACGAGTGAACAGCAAGCTTGACAATCGCGTGGCTGGTCACGTTGTGACGCCGTTTCTCGCTTTCAATTACCGTAAGAGATCATCGCTATAACAAAATATTAAACATAAAAAATTATATATTACAGCGCCCGGCAAGAAATAGGTACGAGAAAGTTTAAATATTACTTAGATATTACACAATAAAGTTAAACAGATAGTGCTAACGCAAACATTGAACTATCTACGGCGTGAATATTTTAGATGGTGTGTTGCCATTATTTAACACGCATCATTAAATAATCTTGGTTAATTTCGCTTTAGGAAAGCTAGGAGGCAGATGCATGGGAGTAGTAAACCACTATTTAGTTCATAAATATTAGACAGAATGAGTGGGGACAAATCGTATAATGCGTTATGCCGGCCATACACCACATGCGTCCTATCGTCCAATTGGCATGATGCTGCCGATTGGGTCAGTTGGAACTGACCGAATGTGGGCGTGGATTGGCATGACAGGTACAATCTAATTTCAATTGTTTTGGCTTGTTAATGCCGATTGGATATTATAACGGCTAAAACATCGTCATCTGTCACTGGTCACACCATGGCTTTAAACGTCACTGCGCTTGGACAGTTTAAACTAATCGTATGTGGTGTATGTGGTGGTGTGGTATTGGATAAAGCTTGCAGCATCAAGCTGATTGGACAATAGGAAGTATGGTCTATGGCCGGCATTAGTACGCCTTTGTTATCTACAAAGCGACACTGCACACGTTTTCAATATTACAAATGCGTCTCATAGAATTATGTTTATATGTTATGTTCACTTTAAAATGTCACATTCATAACGCAGGACGCACTAAGACATGTTAGATCGCACACGTTTTAATACAACATTTTAAAATATACCAAATAAGGCAGTACCTATGGCATGGTTTTAAAACGCAGCTCTGTCTAATATCTAGTGACACAACTGCGTTATTATACAAAATGTACTGATAAAGCCTTCAGTTAGTATAGAAAGGTTTAATAATATACGGGATGGGCCATTTAGATAGATCATTATGCGCAAGTCTGAAACTAAAAGATATACAAAGATCAAACGGAAAGATAGGAACCATGTCATCGATTTTAGTGAAGAGAAAAGTTGCATTCAAAGATTAAAAAACAAATTCCTTAGTTCAGGAATCGAACTTGGTCGTATTGAAGAAAACTTACATTATTTTTATTTTAACATCGACTGTGTATGTCATAAGGAGTAAATGTTGCTATGAAAGATGATATTTAAAATGAGTGATGGTTCCTAAGTAGAGATTTTTGTATGTCTTATAGTTCCAGACTGGTCCACCACGTATTGTTTGATAGCGCCTGTATGTTTAAATTGCGTTGCACTGTTAAGACAGAAATAAATAATCATATGCCCGTTTTCACCAACATTTTAGGTAACACCTAAGCCAGTTAGGTAACACTTAGTAGTACAAAATGTCACCTAACATGGTGTAGGTGTTACCTAAAATGTTGGTGAAAAAGGGCATAAGTCCAATAAGTTTTAGATACCTATGTCAGAATTCTTGCCGGCCGCTGCATTTTACACAATTAAACTTATTAGAATACTAAACAAATTTACAATAAGATTTCATGTAATATATTAGAAAAACATATTTTACGCATTCGTCGAGACCCTAAGGAATTAAGCTCTCAAGGACCCAAAGAACGTCGCCATTCGTCGTCAAGTTATTATAATTATAAACAATTATATAATACAATAAATTCAGTCGAACATGTCAAAAATTAACAATTTATTACAAGTTTACATTTATTTATAAAACAAAATCATAGTGTATCTACTATTTATATCCTTTCGCAAATCATTTACAGGATGCCCAGTTTTACAATTGTATTTTGTTTTTTTTTTTGGTAATTTAAAATGTTTGTCAACATGAAGTAAAATACGACTAAGAATTGTGTCAATCACAATGCCCTTGTTTCACCGAATATGCTAAAATTAAATTAACACTCTTTATATCTTAGTTCTTGATTATGGTGCAATTACACTTGTCCAGTAGGCTATCAAGTCAAGTTACGGACCAGCGCTGGTATCTGAGGAGTACGTTTAGAATATGTAACGTAAGAGTTTCAAAATTATGATGTATTGTATCTTACCAAACGAGTAGATAAAATTTTAAAACGCCTATTTTATGATCTTTAGATAAACTACAGGGGATAAGTATGAAAATATAATACTTAGTTGTATCAACCAATTCATTTATACGCATTTCATTTTTAAACACCTTACTTTCATTTCTAATATGTACCTAATGAGAGTAAAAGCAAAAGAGATTTGTGTGTTTTATTTTTCTTTTGTTTATATTTTAGATACCCAAGATATAATAAGTGTTTAAGCCAAACTGCTTAATATATTCAACACTTATTTGTATATTGTGCTTACAGGCGTACATGATAACAGTTTGTAAGATATCTAATCGTATAATTGAAGTATTTTAGACAATTATTGATGATATCCTTGATAACTTCGGATTAATCTGTCCGAATCAGCAAGCCTCATTCGAGGCAAGTTTCATTCATAAATCTATTGTTATTTTTTGTCCTGATGCAGACAGATTAATATAAAACAATGCAAGGTTTTATCACAATATCAGTAAACTTCGCGTTCCACCAACTCTCTTCGCAGCACTGGCACAGTGTAATCAAACCAATACAATTTTTTTTTAAAGACTGACACATCTACAGAGTCGACCATGTGACAATGAAGTGAGATCATTACATATTCAACATTAATACTAAGTTATGATTGTTAGTGATGTGGGCTCGTAGCGTTTTTTATATATAACATTACTTATGGCCTTTTCGCTGTTTCACTTTTACGCTACGCTATATGCGTATTACAAACGTCATTTTTGCTCTATAAACTCCAAATAAAAGGAAGAAAAAAATGTCGTTGTTACTGTTATATTTTAGCGATAACTGTTTCAAGTAAAACAACAAACAAGTGCCCCTAATTTTTTTTAGGTCTTCGGCCAGATTTCTAAATGGCGCACAGGTGTGAATTGTGTGAATTTCGATTTGACAGTGACAGGATAGTAAACGCTATCCGCCTGAATTTGACGTTGAATAAAGATAGTCCCGAGTTTAAACCGTGCTTAAAAGGAAATTTCCGGCCTTATATAATTAAGCTAAACGCTACTTTAACTTTATATGACGTTATTTAGTACAGCACAAAGAAAAAAAAATCTGCGCCGTAATAAAAGACGTTATTTAAATTTAAGCAACGTTTATAAGTAAGGCTGTTCATTCCGGAAAAATACTTAAACCATAGTTTAAACTTGGGACTTAAATCTTTAGTCCACGTTATAAAGCGGCAAAAGTACAAAATAGACTCGAATTTGTCCACAACTATTATACATTATTCATTGCTAAGCGTCTTTCTGGTATACGGCCATGCTTAAGGCAGTTAAACTTTAAGAAACTCTAAAATAGCATGATTTTTTTGAAGTGACACATAAGCCGATCATCCACCGCCTACTAAACTAAGTTAGTTTAGCTTAGCTCACATAGTTGAGCCAGTTTTTTAGTCATGTGCGTCCACCGTAAACTACGCCAGGCTATGTAAAACAGTTTATAAGACTCAACTAAGTGTGTGAGCTAAGTTAAATTCACTTATTTTAGTGGGCAGTGGACGATCGGTTTAATAATTACTGACGGTATCCATGACACATATTCAACAAGGTGTTGTTTTCCCACACAGCAGTATATACCGAAGAGAAATACCCAACCCAAAGGCTGCTTAAGGATATACTACATAATGGTTTGGCGATAATGATATGGAAAAGTGCTAAGCTATTTCCTCTTTACACGGACAGTACCTATAGTTTCAAGATTTTAAATAAAGTGAATGTGGAAGTTGAGACAATCACCGACGATCAGGAAATACTTGCGAATTCAGTACATGAGTTACGAGAGATGGTAATATTTACAGTATTTGGAAGATAAGGAATGGATGTTACTAGAAGAACCGTGACAGAAACTGTGCACGAAAAAGCAGCTTGCAGATTATATCAACATACAATGTAATAGACGGACAAAGCGATACGTAAAAAGTTTCTGTATCTGGGAATTACTTATATTATAGACAAAAGGGCATGGGGGATTTAGCTGGACTCTCGTTTATCCTCCATGCATGACGCATGACGTACGAATCAAATTAGAGAAGTTTTGGATAATGGCCAGTTCAAAAGTTACGTAAGCCGAGTATGTGTGAAGGTAATGAGAGTTAAGCAGAACGCATAGCCCGTACTTGTCCATACTAAAAGAAATAACTCATTCCTACCTTTTAATATTGTCCGATTTCAGTGATTTTTATTATGTAGGTAATATACACATTGTTTACTAGGTCATGCGTTTTGATTTTTTCGGTTTTTTTGTTTTTTAAAGTACTAAAAAGGTAACTTTATGGTTAATGTCTGTATAAGTTACTATTATGTTTAGTATGGACAAGTACGAGCTATGCGTTCCTCTTAAGCAATGCGTTAACAGTAACGCGGTGGGTATGATATTCCATGCCGCAGCTACGAGCTGTTCACTGTTCAAGTAATAGTATCGTCGCAATTAAAAAACGTACTTTATTATAGTCGGTATACCGCAGCTGTGTGGGAAAGACTTAACCGTACAGAAGACCAATTCTGAAAGTATCGAATTTTATGACTGTTTTCTCACGTAAAAATTCCAAAACCCAAAAAAAAATTCCACTACATAGTTATTAGTGGTAGTAATTCGAGTTTGCTTTGTACCATTCAGAAGTGGTCTAATAAAGTTGAAAACTACAGCGTCCGGATAAAATATAGATGAAGCATTTAGTGAGTGAATGAGTGCGATCTTCAGAAGTGTAGCCAAAGTTACGAAGAGTGTAAACTTACGCATGTGCTTAGTCCTGCCGTGTGATTCTCTAAGAGCAAACATCGTTGCATCTTTGACAACATCCGTGAACCAAATGAAGAGATGACAAGGACAAATCATTAGAGAATCGCACGACTGTCTAATCATATCCAGCCATGCGATTCTCTAATGATTCGTCGATGCGCTCGTCGACGAGCACACCGATGTGAAATACTTTAAGAAATAGCGCCCTTGTACACAAGGTTTTTTTCCAACGTTTCTTGTCATCTCGTCATTTTTTTCACGGATGCAACGATGTTTGCTCTTATGAAATATCTCAACACGTCATTGATTATGTTACCAGGGCTGGACTCGGTCTGCATGCGAGTTTTATCGATAATGCATCGAACAATGAAGGCTACACTCATGTCGATCTCAAATATGTTCTCGTAACAGTATGTTTCAGAAATTTGTCATAGCCGCAAAGTTAGTACTTGAATTCAGGTGACTCTAATACAAATACTTACTTAAAATTACTTTTTGGTGGGTCTCTTGTTAGCATGTAACCAGAACAAGCATCCCAAAACGAAAATTAATATCGTACATAAATTCACAGATCTAAACTCTATTTGATTATTTTATACAATAAACAAAAAAATAATATAAAATATATAATTATACAACATTTTCCTTAACAACTTGTGTGTGGAAATAAGTACCTAAAGTTTTATTTTTGTGTTTTCATGACCAAAGAGTTTCGATACAAAATTTAATTGTACAAGGTCCAAAAATATTATTGGTCGATATTGCAGGGCCCATCATTATATTATATCTATAGACAAAACTCTAAGCCCCCGTACGAAAGAGAAAAAAGATGTAGAAATAAAATAGTGTAAAATAAAAAGATATTTTCACTTATTGCAGTGTTTATAACACATTGGAATAAATGACCTCGACGATAAGAAGAATGGAATACACATCGAATCACTTGTATTGCATCTAACCGAGTGTAACTCTGGTCGTGTTCTATACAAACAAAGAGAAAAATAAAACACGAATATAAAATCTGATAGTATGAAAAATAATAATTTGAATTATACATTTTTGGCAATTTTGTACTTAGTGATGGATCGTAGAGATGTGTGTTACACTAACAGTGTGTGTGTGTATGTTAGGTGTGTGAGTGTTCACATTAGCGGCGCGGGCGCATTCGTGGGGCGACGCGGGCGCATTCGTGGGGCGACGCGGGAACCGCCACCGTCAGTCACAGAAACAACGTTTGCATAGTACATGTATCAACAAAATGTTCTACTATTTATAAGTCATAGTTATAACGTCGAGTGAGCCTCAGACAGACGCAGACCCAGGTCGCGACCCGCGCTCACAACACCACACCTGAAAATATAAAACAAATAATTACTATCTACATAGGTATATTATTGGTCGTATAAGACCACGGATTTAGAAAGGGAGGGGATGTGTTGAGAAGGCGTCAGACGTGCCGCAGCAACAAGTTCCGGAGAACTTGTTGGCTTAATCGTAAATATCGGCGCACCAGTGTGTAGTATAATCATTTCGACTTCCATTGCTGGTAGTATTATGAAATTGTTTACAACTCAACAAACAAATGCCGCAATGAAGTAGCGCGTTCTGTACAGGACTTGACAATCTGTGATATAAAAAATCGTGGTGGGTAGTATGGTACACTACGGTAATTGGATTGCGTGAAACCTTCTCGTGTAACCCTTTCTTGTGCGGAGATGTTATGACAAAGTCTTCGGTTGCGCAGAGTTTCGAGGCTCATTTTCAACTCTCTGCTCAATTACGTAGTCGCACGACAGCGTAAGTAAACGTGGCGACCGTGGCGTAAGGTATAGTGGTCTGTTTTCAGATTTACAATACAATCTTCGAGCCACAATAGATACAAAAATGTTGTGCGACAATGACAAAACCGTTTCCTCGCTCGCTCTAGCAGGACGTCAGTACGGAAATCTTTTTGAAAACATTTACAAGTTAAGACGAAATATGCTCCAAATTTGAACATTTTCCCTCACGAATATTCAAAACTAGTCCTTAGAAAATGGTTCATTGACATTTCTTTTCAAAAAATAATAAATGTTCACAAAATACTTTATTCGGATATGGCTTTATGGCTCGATAGAAAAAATAGCAAACTTTCCCAAAAACACCCTGAAGACGTTGCTGTCGACGGATTGAATCAACTCCATTCAGTTTATATGGAAGATATTTACATACATAAACATACATATACATAAAAAGAATGTAATATTTCCTACAAATATTCAAATACTTAAGTGAGCTCAGTTTTTTGTAAAAGTGTAAATTTATTTTTTGGAGTAAATAAAATAACACAAATGTAAAAATTTCAAAGCACTCGCTGAGTATTTCATGCAACTTTACAGCTTCACTACACCGCTGTACGCCTTAACCGGTCCAGTGTCTAGTGTTTTTTGGTTTATTTCCGAACTACGCATAAAATTTCAAATAAAAAATACTACTCTTGAATAGTTTGACCAACTAAAGGTAAGTTTATACCGTTGGAGTGTATTGGATCTGATAAAATTTGTTACAAACTCGAGGTCTAAAAATGTGTATACACTTTGTGTATGCGCGACATGGCTTAGCACTTTTTAAACCGTACACATGGTGTACGCGTGACACGCGATGGGTTAAGGGAACTTTGAAAAAAAAATTAAGCTTATATATTCCACGTTCACAGTTCAGATGTGTCGCTCACCTAAACCCTCGTAGGGCGCGCCGAGCGTCTAGGACGAGAGTAGGACGAGTGGACGGGCTGGCGGGCGCTGTATCCACTGTAGGCATCGTGACGCGCGCGCTTCGTCCCGCCACCCGCGCCCACTTCCCCATCTGCCCCTGCCGGCGACCTAGTGCGGGCCCGTCGCGCCGCTACGCCGACGCCGCTGTCCGCGCTGTGGCCAGACACCAGCGACTCGCTATCGCTCTGGTTCGACGTGTACCCGATAACGTCCACCTCATCTGCAATTAAAGTAAACACACAATGTCAGTCATACCTAGTGAGATTCTTTTCCACTTGATAGTTCATCTATAAATATTATAAAGGGGAAAATTTGTATTTTTGTATTATTTTTCCCTTAGAAAGCTACAGTATCACTGAGTAACATAGGCGATATATCTTAACAAAGAAAGCCATCCGTATGAAAACTTCGATAATATATGAAAAAAATGCCCAAAAAACATCTTTATATCGCTTACGTTGCGAAAACTATTAATAATAGAACAAAGTGATGTACTATAGTTTTATAGAGGGCATCAATGTCTACAAAAATGTATACAATATCATATGTCTACACGTCATCATATGTCTATGTCGTCACAATAACTACTTTTCCGTATTCAAATATGCAATAATAACGCCGGTACAAACTAGGTTTGTACCGTCCCTTTATTCGTTTACGGCCTTATTAATAAACTTGGCTTACACCCGGAGTAGTTAAAACATCTATCTGTCAATTTTTCGCTTGCAGTAAATGTCACGCGTGAAAGCAAGACAAAACATGTTACGCCTAATATAAGGTTTACGCAACGTTTATTAATAAAGGCCTATATGATTAAACGAATAAAGGGACCTAGTCACGTGTTTGTACCTTAGTGTTACTCCTTATCTACTCCAATATTAAATTTGAAAAATTTCATAGTTTGTCAACGATAAACACAAAAAATAAATACCCGGTTCAAAAAAATCTTTCATCAGTAGAAAGCCATATTATGCCTGCGTAACATACGATATCTTTCGTTCATCATCATCATCACATCATCCATCACCGCTCGGCTGAAACCGCGGAGCGCAGCTAATATATGATAAGACAGATGCTAGTGTTTGACTATCTCACTTGATGGTCAGTGATGTGGCGGTCGAAGGTGGTATCACAATAGACCTAGAACAGCTCGTGGCTCTCAAATACAGCTGCCGGAAAACGCTGTTAAGTGTGCAGCGAGAGATTTTCGTACTTGAGGGTTCATATTTTTATTGATAATTTTTAAAGCATTAACGCGTGCTTTGCGCGACGATTTAACAACAGTGGTATATATAAGTACAGTCTGCCGGCGTACGTATTTCCTTGCAGCTATGACCTTGGGTCTCTCGAGCGGGGCGTGAAAAAGCATCTCTGAGGTCATCATAGGGGTGGCGATTAGTGCAGCTTACGGCTGCACTAATGGTCATTGCTTCTTGATTCCATCTTCGCTTTTCATCAGGCGAGAGGGAGTCACTTTAACGAACCGTTAAAAAATTAAAACAGTATTGCCATCTGAAGAACTACGAATATCCCTAAAAATGAAAAATATCTCACTATAAGGTCTTTTACATGCCGTGGTCCGTTTTGGGATAATTTTGCTCACAGTGCTATTGTCTACCAAAGCTGGTCCGAGACAAATATCGCGATTTTGACAGCTCGTGGCACTGTAAGCGTGTTGTTAATTCGGACCAGAGTTGTAGCAATAACGAACCATTTGCCCGCGAAAAACAAATCCATAAAAATATCGTGCATAGTGTGAAGGTTAACTATGTAGTGTGTGGATTAAAAAGAAATAATGGAATGGATGGACCGACTTATACAACTTTTACATCAAAAAGAAGGGACACCAGTAAATACATTGTAGAAATAAACAAACACCTGTCACTTTTGACAGAACGCTCACGACGATTATGGTGTAGAGCATGGTTCATGTAATCGTCAATATGGCGGCAGTTAAGACGTCATCGATGACGTAGCGTGGGCCATCGTAACACGCTCACGGTGAAAGGGATCTACTTTTATCGCGCTAATATCGATTATGGCCAATTGGGACCGCAGTGATAGTTAAGCAGCGTTTATAAGTCAGGCTCGAAGTGTCAGAATGTATTTTCATTCATTTTAATCAGTGTAAATGAGCTAGCAAGACGAGAACTCTCTCTCATACAACTTTCTCTTTGAATACAATTAACGAATTTTAATTAGGAAAACTACTTATATTATAATAGATTGGGTTGTCCCAGTAGCCGTGTAAATTGTTATGACAATTTTCGAACAACTCTTTCCCCTAGATTCCGTAGACCTGTACTAAACTCAACGTGAGCAGAAAAAAATGGCTTGGTGCTCCTCTTAAAATGCCTATATGGCAAATATATGCCTGTGTCGCAGAATAATTCCATTTAAAGTTCTTATAAAGGGTTAATATGTTCATGTGAAGAACAATTCAAGCGTGAAGAGTAGAGTACATATTGTTCCGAAATCATCTAATATTCATGTTGTATGTAAATTTAATAGCAGGGCCACATATCTAATACTTTAAAGTAGCAATTCTTGTTATATTATGAATCTCAGCAACGGCTCCAGCGATCTTCATGATATGCAGAGGGCTTCGGGGACCATAAATCGATCTAGTTAGGGTTCATTTTTAGAAAACGTCGTTTTTCTGTGTTTTCGATGAAAAACTGCTACAACAAACTGTTTTACCGTAACAGCAGCACTGAAGCTACGTGACAATAGATGGCGTTAGAAGTATTCAAATTATCAACGGGATGATTACCATGTATATTTTCTGTGAGTTGGCGATATTTCGGCACTGTTTAAGCGTCATGATCATGGATGAACTGAGGAGTTGCGGGTGGGTGATTGTTTACGAGCAGAAACTGGATAAAAATAATAATAGATGGCGTTGTTCGCAGCACGGTCATATCTAGGTACTATGACTAAAGCCTGATAACATTGGGAATTGCTCATGAACCTTGAAATACTTACTTAAGATGTCGATTTAGTACGCGACACAAATTTTATAGATACCTAGTATAGATCTGCGGCAAAGGAGATACGTCCAAAGCTTTATAAAGCCCTTCAAGGCGCGAAGGGACCAATCTATTGTTATTTTAGTTAGGTATTCATAAGTACGTTCGGTGTGAAGGTTAAACTTGCTTCTACTCGTATTACAATAAGGTTCTCATTAATAAACGAGGTGTAAGTACATCGTTACATCACACAAATATATCATAAATTGAATGATAATTGATAACTAAGCAAAGAAACGCTTTATATAACATCACCGCATAGTTATATGTATTTAAATTAACTAAAGTTACAATTGAAATTCATGTGTTTCTAAATGATTGACACTGTGGTTTGGCTGTATTAACTGCATATTAAAAGGATTGCATAGCTAGTACTTTCCATGCTAAAAGAGAAAACTCTTTTCTACCTCCTAACATTGTCCGATTTCAGTGATTTTTTTTATGGTATCATGACATTGTTTACTATGCCCGTACGTTTTGATTGTTTCAGTATTTCAAAGTACTATATATATTACCTTATTTAGAACTTTAAAAAACTGAAAATAACAAAACGTACGGGCATAGTAAACAATGTCATGATACCATGAAAAAATCACTGAAATCGGACAATGTTAAGAGGTAGAAAAGAGTTTTCTCTTTTAGCATGGAAAGTAGTAGCTATGCAATCCTCTTAATATCAAAATCAGACTACTATTATTGTTTTCTCATATTTATTTAAATAATTGTTGCCTGTGAGCTAATTCCGTAGAAAACAATAAAAGTAACACTTGCAACACTACTAGCATTAAAATAAATGTGTATGGAACTGATTACTGACATTATAAACTGACACGACTCAAGGCATGAGACCACAGTAATCCAGGGATCACGGTGGTCTTTACACTAGGATTCCTCGCCTCCACACAATATACTTAATATTAATGTAATAATCAAACCAAAAATTTTGAGTGATACTGCTACATATTACGTGATATTACTACTTGTAGAATGTACTAAACATTAAAATGGTAGAATTTTTTAATAAGTGTTATTATAATAGTGGCTTCAACTCTAGTCTATTAGGTCTTATCTTTCTCTATCAGTCTATATAGAGTAATAATGGGGTATGGCCCGCGAATCAGATGCTTTTTTATATTTTATTAGGTTTCGGAACAAGCATAAGTTGTTATGGTAACCTATGCATATAACAAAGCCATTTCCTCACAAGTGTCAAACTGCACTGCGCCCAACACCCTGAGACATAAACTTGTTAAGTCTCATATGCCTCTAATTTGTAAAACAAGTACAATTTGAACAAGTACAATTTGTAAAATTTAATACCGACTTCCATTCTATTCAGTTATTGGAGTGTAACTCAAAAACTACTGTACCGAATTTAATGAATATCAAATGGGACCACACGGGAAGCACCAGCTTTAAAACAAAAAATAATTTTGATAATCGTTTCACCCACTCGATTGTTATGAGGTAACAAACAAAACAGTTGAGTACCTCCTCCTTTTTTGGAAGTCGGTAGATAATTACAAGTTCTCGAGGAAAATAACCACGACATAATGTATACGAGTGCAAAAACCCCCTGCATTTCGGTTGATACTTGTTTATATTCCCCGAGAGCCTGTCGCCACCACGCCGCTGATCAGACGTGCATTTTTAAGTATATCTATCTATCTATGTACATATTCTGTGAGCGAACGCCTAGCGCTGTATTCGTACCATTTTCCCAGATAAGCCGCTATGGAAATTTGATTCACGAGATTTTGCCTCTTTATTGAAAAAGAAAATGATATTCCTTTGATATCGTCGTTAATACTAAAATTCGAGAACATTCCCCCAACTATAAAGGCGTTCCATCTAAAAGCAATATCGGGCGAGTGAAAACTGAACAGAATTTCTCTCAGAAAACTTCTTATGGAGCATAAAAATGTTAATAACTCATTTCTTATTTTCTATATCTCTAAAGCGTTTCCGTCTTTACTCGAAGAGGATATAATTTGTTTCAAAGAAGAGAGCAATTTTTGCTTACCCGCAGTGAACGTTAAAATGTAATTTCGACACAAAACGCTTTCAAGTCAACATTACTCTTCATTTATTCAATGTTCGTAGTCTTCGAGCGAGTTAATGACATCATTTGATGTTTAAGATTCTCCGCTATTTCGGCAGCGCGCCTGAAAAGCTCTTAATTTCTGTCGCTAACTAACCAGACGGGAACAAGCCCGCTCCGAATTAACTGGGTACACGTGCTGACAAATGTGGGTGGTAAACAGCTCTCCTCGGAAGTTTCGGCGGAGTCGGAGACACGTGTCGCTAATTCGCCATTCAGACATGTACAGGTGCGAGCGTTCCAGTTTGTCGTATCGTGACTAATTATGGTACGAATGCAGCGGTCGGAATACCGATTGCAATACGATCGGTAGGTAGCGGTAGTGCGCGCCAATTTCCTGCAATACACGTTAAATGGCGGGCAATCGACCGCCCCCACCGCACCGCCCGCTTCCCCGGCCTGGCGACGCCCCTTCCGGTCCTCGAGGGCCGCTTGATAAATGGGATGCAAAAAAGTTTCTCTTATTCCGACGACCACAAGTGACTTTATTCGTGGATGTTACAGAGCATCGATGGAGCGAAGTATTTTGTGATAAGACACGAAAACACATTAAAAAGTTTATCCTGACGTTATTCCGAAGTTTCGCGATTCGTTACTTCGTCATTCCTCCCCCGAGATCGCGTGAAGACGTTATGAACGCCGCTTGCAGAACTGTTTTGTCAAGAAGCGTGGATTGGAGTACACTTTTCAATAATACTAATGGGAAGTGAGAGTGCGGAGTATCGGCGAGCACACCTCTCCGCAAACACAATACCTGCCACGCACTAATGGCGCCCAACGTGGGGCAACCTAACGTCATTAAAATAAGGACACAGGCACACGTATAATACGTAATCAATACCTTTTACATACAAACGCGACTGCAGATACCTATAGAGCGTAGTTTCGAGTGAAATGACACCTCTGATCGCATTCGGCGGGTGGGGAGGGCGACGGATAAACAAGCGCACACTCTACATTCAATAAAACGGGTATGTTTGGTCAGCATGCATCGTCAGTTTACAGTTTGCGGTGCAATATTTCGACATGAGAATTTATATTCGACAGATATTGAATAGCGGGTGTCGGTGCACGATCGATACCATTCGACGTCTGAACTGAACTACTATTAATTATTATTATTACACAAACATACAGAGAGAGAGAGAGAGATACACAACATGTAAAAACGTATAAAATGTACGCATCGTAATATGCGTGTGTTTAATGCCAATGTAACTAACTTTTAACCATAAAGATAAAATTAAATAGCGCAAGATCATACATAATTATAACAAGTAATGTAATATGGTACATGATCATGTTGTACCTATTCCAAAAAGTAGTTCACGATTTATTACAGGCCATAAAGCTCATAAATAAATAAATTAATGATTTCAAAAGTGAAATTAATGTGTTCGTCGGATATCGCTTTCAGTCACTAATTGCATGTTTTCCGGCGTCGGCGGCGTGTTTCAATCATTATAAATTACAACGTTTAGTAAGCACCAATCGTTTCGCTAAGCTCCCAGTTTTCGATACATTTTCATTAGAGATGGTACAAAGAATACGCCATTTTGTCGAGGTCAAATTTTCTTGTTTTGAAATAAAGACAATTGAAATATAGAATGTGCATTCCTACTGGCACTGTTTGTATCTTTATACAAAAAGTGACTATGTGTTGCACCATCCAAGAACCAACAAACACATTTATTTATGTTTTGATTGCGATCAGCCTACGATATACACAACGAAGCATTGCAAAATTAAAGACATTCTTGAAACAAGTACTATTTGAAAAATTTAATAACGACTTCAGTTATTGGAGTGTATCTCAAAAACTACTAAATCCAATTTGATGAAAATTAAATGGGACCACACAGGAAGCACCAGCTTTCAACCAAAACAAGAATTTTGTTTTTTTTTAAATTATTTATTAAATTATTTTGAAGGATCGGTTCACCCAGTCGAAAGTTACGAGGTAACAAACATTTAAAAAAAACAAATACAATTTGAAAAATTTGATACCGCCTTCCATTCTATTCAGTTATTGCAGTGTAACTCATAAAGTACTGGACCGAATTTAATGAAATTTAAATGGGACCGCAAGGAAAGCACCAGATTTCAAACAAAAAAAAAGAATTTTGGGAGTCGGTCCACCCTATCGAAAGTTATGGGGTAACATACATAAACATTCGTATTGAGTACGTCCTCCTTTTTGAAGTAGGTAGAAAAAAAGCATACAGTCGAATTGAGTACCTCCTCCTTTTTTTGGAAGTCGGTAGTTAAAACAGTTATTACACAAAATTTCAATATACAGCTGAAACATTTAAAGATCGGAACTAAAATTCGACTAAATACTTAAATTATTTTAGTCACTACCTAAAAGAATTGCACATAGTAAGTGTTGACTTGAAGCAGTAAATGAATAATGTTGTTCACGTCGCAATCCGGCGTAACCACTTTTCACATCTCTAGCATCAATAATTTCGCTAAGCTCCCGCATCTCGGGTATATTTTAATGGTACGTAATTTACTATCTATGTTAATGCTCAAACTCCGTCTGATAATTTACGAGCGACTATCTAGTAGCTAATGGCTCCGAGTGTGCCCGCCAAAATTAATAACAGCCGATGT
This sequence comes from Selenia dentaria, assembly GCA_917880725.1. Classification (NCBI taxonomy): domain Eukaryota; kingdom Metazoa; phylum Arthropoda; class Insecta; order Lepidoptera; family Geometridae; genus Selenia; species Selenia dentaria. The sequence continues at coordinate 4,371,612 of OU862893.1, read as the reverse complement.
GTGAAAACTCGCTTCTATACGCCACTTTACCATTTCTGGGTTCTGGTGTTGCCATACCATTTAAGTTTGTTACCTAAATATGTAGTATATTATAATAAGTTTGGTCTCACTAAGCAGGTGCTGGACTTTAAAAAATAATATAATAAAATATATATAATTTAGTTATTATTTCAATGTGCAGCAATTGCAATGAAATCATTAGGTTGATTTATACTTCCAAGAATTCTGCCTATGTCTAAAGGCGGCCTTTTAAAGATTCTACTCGTACCTACTTACTTCTAAAGAACACAAAATCATAGATCTGCTCCAAGGATTCATTCATTCACCGGAAAAAAAAATTCTGTCAGAAAGTGTTGCCGTGTTACTTTTATAAACCAAACTGCTGTAATTCTAAGGTACTGGTTTCTGAATTTAACAGCTATCTATAATTGACGTAGGACCTAAAACACTATAAACACTATTGTCGATCCCTATTGGACTGCAACTTCACACTGCGAGCTGTCGATAGGATTAAATTATCGGTAAAAAGCTCGTGATATAGCACGGTTTAGATTCGTACCAGAGACACGGTAAGATAGCTGATAAAAAACGGTTTATCGACGAGACAAGTTTATTATAGTACGAGCATACTGGTTTTACGACCTATTTGTATACACTACTCATAACTTTTTACGGGATTATTCGTTTTTTTATCGTTCTTAACCCGTTGTTGTTGGAATACTCCAAGTTAGTCCCATCACAGTCTGAAATGATTTTGACTAATTCTAAATAATAGGAAAAAATATGCATAGCTACATGATACTACAATAGTATTGAACGGCTAGTAAAAATTTCATACATTTTCATATACTCAAGGCCATATAAGAATGTGTACCTACTGACAAGTAAATTTCCTTAATATCTATTTATTTTTTGCAATGGCAACTCTAACGCTGAGATATTGATTTATTAATCCCTCCATTAAACTATTCTCAAGACATGGGTTGTTCAAACTATTAGAATGCTGATGTCGTCATGCATTTTGTATGAGTACGACTTGAGGACTAGAGTATTTCGGTAATATGCTTCAAATTACAACTAGACGATATAATTATATAATGTATACGAGTACCTATACATAATATACATATATATCTTTTATCTACTTTCATAACGAGAACTCAGTGTCTACACAAACCTAACTTAGCTTTTAAGATATTACCTACTAAGATCAATGTGTAATTATTTGTTTGGAAATTTAAATAAATAAAAATTAAATATAATAAGTCATTAAATTACATCAGTAAATTATACTTGTTTTTTATACCACCGATAATTTTATATCTATTACTTTCCGAGCATGGTTGTCTGGAAGAGATCGCTCTGACCGATAAGACGAACCATTGTGTCACTTTTTTTTTTTTCAGTTTTTCTTTTTGTTTTTGTTGTTGACATAATCGTATATCTTTGTTTCTAGCTATACGGTTTGATATTAATGAACACATTTACATTGTCAAGTTTTACTGTTTGGATAAAATTGTAGAAGCTAAAGCTTTTAAATTAAAAATAAACATTAGAATTTATTGATTTTGTAGCGAGACTTTGTAATTATTCGGCTTAGTTTTGCGTCGCGGCTTTTTACCTTAAATAGTGATACTATTTAACATCACTGCATTCCAATATTTGCATATCTATCTTATCTATATATCTTGTCTGAATAAAAAAAGAAAAAAATACTTATGTAATTATTTTCTCGTAAAAGGTGGTCATTTAGTTAACCACATACCTAGTCTATAAATAAAATAGCGTGAAATAACATCGACTAAAATCTTACTTATGTTTCTTGAAAGTGGCAATATTTATTAGTGTCTACTGCACACAGCCTTTTTACAGTACAGGTACAATAACGGTGTCAGTCGAAATCAATAATATTCATATCAATATCAAGAATATTCCGGATGGATATTACAATTTCAATTAATAACAAATCAGTAATAATGAAATGTAATTTACCTAAATGGAGAAAACATTTTCCTCAATTTAGGTAATAGATTTTATAGAATGTGCCAATTAATTAAAAATATTTTACTGTAGACATAGGTAATAAATGACAACTTGACAAAAGTACATACACCTGGCTCTCATATGTTCTGGGTAGCATGTACACACACGTCCATGACCAAATGGTCATGTACGTGTTCGAATCCTCACGCTCGTATGAGCGTGAGGATTCGAACCTAGCCCCATGTGTATTTCCTATAGAGCAGGGGTCGCTATACGGCGGACCGCGTCCTCATCCGGACCACCGACCCATTTTGTGCGGACCGCGAGAACACAGCAACTTGCACCACAGAGTACGTAACTTTAAAAAAATGTTATTATTTTTTTAAAGTTTGTTGATTTTTTATATTCTTTGTTGACGTCAATGCGAAAAGTTTCCAGTGAAGAGTTTTGGATAACATTTGTGTGTGGTGATAAATATATTAAATATAACTACAAAACTTGTTTTGAAACTTCTTACTTTGTTTGGGTCAACATATAATATTTGTGAAGCAGCATTTTTGAAGATGAACTTCATTAAGAATAAATTTCGATCTCTACTTACTGATGAACATCTCTAGGATTTATGTCAATAGCTTGCACCAATTTACTCCAAATTTTAGACAAAAATAAACAAAAACAAATTTTTTTTCATTGATATGTAAAAAAATACCTTGGTTTGTTTACTAAATATTTTTATATTAAAACTGCGGGCCGTGGTGGTCATTTCATTTCTTAAAACGGACCCCGAGCGAAACTAATTGGTGACCCCTATTATAGAGAGTGCCTGTTCGTCTACCGATGTTATCGAATAATATGTATGATAAAAATGTATGGTTATTTCATACAGTGGGCCTCTCACCTGGACGAGAAGGTCTCATAAATTTATGGGCGATAATTTAGCGATTGTTTGTCCCTCACGACGATAAATCTTCAGTGTAGTGACGTCACGACCATGACCAGGGCTGAAGCCATTTTTCAGGAGGTGAAAATAAGCAATTTTATAGGAGCACAAATCATCGCTGCATTTGGTGGTGCGATATATTTTTGGTGGTCGTACACGATTTTTTATTTTCGTCCATTTATGAAAGTCAGAAATAATTATTGTGGATTCAGAATAATTTATATCTAACAAGCGACCCCCCCAGCTTCACATAGGTGCAATGCTGATATTAAATATACCTACTAGAATCACTACATAGTATTAAAGAAAGTAACTTCCGCTATGTCCCTGCATTTTACATCTGTGGGCCGAGCGCGAAAAACTGTTTAAGTGTAACGTAATCGCATCGTTAACGTACTTAGTACAAACTGTCATTTATCTAGTGCAATAGTGGCACAGATAACTCATAGTGTGTACTGAATACGTTAACGATACGATAACGTTACACTTAAGCAGATTTTTGTGCTCGACCCACGGTAATATTTATCTTTGAAAATATTCATTTCAATTACACGCTGTAAAAGGCCATATTGTTCTATATTAAATGCACAATGTATTTAAGGATTATTATATTGTATTAGTATATTAGATAAGAATTAACGCTGTATTGCTTATAATCGTTTCGTATTATAAATAAGGCATTATTTCTCGTAATAAGTAAAGGATAAAAAATGGTTATTGTGGGTTATCCGTAAGAGATAGACATACACCACCAACAACTTGTTTGTAGACCTTTTTAAGGTGTACAATACTGTAGTACATTATTTTGATCCATCTCGTAGGGTTCAGTCAGCGTTTGCAATGTAAGCTGTGTTTATTTACGACATCACATTAGAAACCTCTGAAATTGTCAGTGTTTCTCTAGTATGCATGTATTTTTCATATAAAACTTTCTCTATCTATTAAAAAAACTACATCAAAATCAGTTACTTAGTTTTAAAGATCTAAGCATATATAGGAACAGATAGACAGCGGGAATAGACTTTTGTTTTCTACCGACTTCCCAAAAAGGAGGTACTCAATTCGACTGTTTTTATGTTAGTTACCTCATAACTTTCGACTGGGTGAACCGATTCTCAAAATCTTATTTTGTTTGAAAGCTGGTGCTTCCCGTGTGGTCCCATTATATTTCATCAATATCGGTCCAGTAGTTTTTGAGATACACTCCAATAACTGAATAGAATGGAAGTAGGTACTCAATTTTTCGAATTTACTTGTATACTATATGTAGTGATAAGAATTTACAGTTCTATAACTGTAAAAATACATTTTATTAAGCGATGCTATGGGTAATGAGAGTCTATTCCCACCTCGCCTCGTTCTAACTCACCTAATGACAGCTGTCATTGACAACCAATAATTATAGGACAATATACAACACCTAAGTATAGCCACTGATTTTGAAGTCCTATAATTAGCTAGCATATCAATTATGAAAAATATTCACAGTTAAACATTCGATTCCAGACGAATATGCTTGGAATACTCTACTTCTGGCAAGCTGTCATTCTGCCACCCATAAAATGTAATATTAGTAGTAGGTACCTAAGTACCTAGAAACATTGTAAACATCTATATAAAAAGAATGGCCCCGAGTTTCTTGCTGCTTCTTCTCGGTAGGCTCTATATATTTTGGAACGCGGCGGCAGTCTTTAACCATACACGTTGCAGTTCCTGGAAAAGTTTGATTTTTGCGAAATCTATTGTATTATTGGTCAAATATGGCGAATCGCGAGTCAACGGGAGTACATTATAATGAATAACTGACGTTCATAAAAGCGTCTTTGATGCCTAAATTGAATAAACGATTTTGACTTTGACTTTCATTTAAAAAAAACCGGTCAAGCGCTTGTCAGACTCACACCGAGGATTCCATATCGAGGTATAACCTCACAAAATGTGTAATTTATTCTAAGCGTTATAACTACAACTATCAACAACCGTAACCGTACAGTATGTATTTATATTAATTTCAACTTGATATGTTTCTCCACGCAATTCTTATTGGTACCTACTTCCCGAGAAAAAGGTCTTTACAGACACACGGACAAGAAGTAATCTTTTAAGGGTTAGTTTCCTTTTGAATTCAGGGTGTCAACCATAGAAAATACTTATCTTCTTCTTTGGTATCAACTCTCACCATGCCTCTCCCAATTTTGCACCTTCCTCAGATAAAAGTCAATTCGCAAAGTAAAAGTTTGGTTATTTATTTGTTTTGCTTGTACAAATTATGTATCGGGGGTCGCCAAGTCCAACCGAACTCTTTTTGTGCGAAACAAATTGCTTAGTTACGGAATATTTAAAAGTTGCCTATTTTTGTTGGGTTTCTTTTTGTTGCTTTGGTATCTCTATGATAAGGAACTTTTAATTTATGCGTCTGTTTGTGGTCTCTCCTTCTTGAGAGTTTACTGCGAATGTTTCATTGAATAGTATAGGCACAATACAATACAATACAATAATACTTTATTGAACACCAAGCTTATAAATGAAAGAACTAAGAGTAGTTTACAAAACAGGTTGTACAATTGGCGGCCTTATCGCTATGAGCAATTTCTTACAGGCAACCTTGGGATGGATAGTAATTAATATAAATTTGAATAGGCGCATAGTGGTGTAAAACAGTAATAATTAAGTAATATAACTTAGTGCATGGATCATTTTCAAAATATATTGTTTATAGGCACCATCATGCACGACAACTATACCTATAGAGGACGAGATACTTTTTTGTAGGAAATTAATAAGTGACTTCGAAATTAAGTTTTGCTCCCAATACGAGTGTTTTTTTAGATGTGTATAATATAGATAGATAAACTCTTTATTGCAACACCACATTATATAATATAATAATATGGGCCAACATCCACACAAAGGCCTTCAGGTCCCAAACTAGGCAGAGCCTGTACTATGGTAACCCGATGACTGATATACATACTTACATACATATACACACCCAGACACAGATCAAACAGACATGTTCATGCACACAAATGTTTGACCTGTCCGGGGATCGAACCCGGGACCAGTGGCTCAGAAGGCAGGGGTGCTACCAACTGCGCCAACCGGCCTGTCAAATACAACAAACAAATGAAAAACTCTAAATTAAGTGTCACAATGGGCAGTCTTATCGCTCAGAGCGATCTCTTCCAGACAACCATGCACGGAAAGAAATATGTATACAAGTAACAGTGGTGCATAAAACAAGTACAATATAGAAAACTTTTAAAATTAAGTTACAACATATATTATAAATAACATTATACAAATAAATACACGTAAATATTACATATATATAATAAATATACATACGCTATACTAATTAATAAATAATAGAATGAAAACAAGTTGTAGCAATGCAGTACGTAGCTAATGCGAGAGGTAACGCTTTGATACGTTTGAAAGTGTCCAAGGAAGGTGCACATCTAATTTCTACTGGTAAAGCGTTCCACAGGCGTACAGCTTCAACGCTAAAGGAGGAGCCAAAAAAAGTGGTGCGATGTACCGGGATTCCTAACATATTTAATATAAGTATGATTACTATAAAATACTTGCTCCACAAAGCGCTTAGCATTTGGAAGCCTGGTTTACTCACCGTCGACTTGTAGGAAACATTGGGTAATAGCTTGGTAATAGATGCAAATGCTAGAGAGAGGGGCGCTACTATTATGTTTCTGCCCCGAATCGATAAAATCGTAGATCTGCCGCCTTATTTTCTAACTTGAATAAGAATGAAATGTCACTTCATTCTCATTCCCATTGATGGTTCCAGCCAATAAGCTTGCAGGATTTCGCCCAGAATGGGATTCAAATGTCAAAATTAAGTCCATTCCCATTCTTCATAAAGATAGACAATAAGGCTGCCGGGCCTGGTAATTAGTTATTAATAATATCATTATATACAATTCCTAGGACATTAATATAATAGCTAAAATGATATATTATATGAAATCATCCGCTCGTGTGCCGTCCATTATTGACCGACTTCAATAAAGAAGGTTATGCGATATTGGATGTAAACAGTTTACAATGCTTGCTCTGTACTTACGAATATTCAAACGTTAAGTTTTAATACCGCAGTGCATAATGAACTTATTGAAGCTAACAGAATACGTTGAATCGCGGAATACGGCCGCTGCTTGCGACACCAGGTTTTGTACTCAGCGGATGGAATGGCATCTCTCCAGATCTCTATGGATTAAACCAAGAAACGAACCACGCACTGACAGCTCTCCTTCTCATACGCAATGTATACCTACTCGTACTTTACAATATTCAACTCATATACAGGGTCACAATTACAGTGGTGACGCGGAAACCCACTCGTGCGAGAGCGTTTCCATTTATTTATGTTGATGTAAGTTTCGTAACTGAGGTTAAAGTTTAAATTGCAAAATGCGGGCTGCCTACTGCCTACCCCATCAACGGCCTTCCGTTATTAGCAACCCGAAATGTGTTGTGGCGATCTCAGAGGCATACGTATGTTTTTAAATCTTATGTTTCATATACACATTTATTTTTATAACTCACATAATAACTATTTAAATTATGCATATGTGTTTTATGTAGGTACCTTTTGGGTTCCTCACGTATTACTATGCGTAGAAGTAGTGAGCACTGTTACTTGGAATTCAGAATGAAAATGGAGAAGTAAAGACAGGCCTGTTGGTCTAGTGGTTAGTGACCCTGACTGCTTTGCCGGAGGTCGTGGGTTCGATTCCCACCCAGGACAAATGTTTGTGTAATGAGCACGATCATTTGTTCTGTGTCTGGGTGTAATTTATCTATAATATGTATGTATTTAGAAATATATAAGTATGTTTATCAGTTGTCTAGTACCCATAACACAAGCTCTGCTTAGCTTGGGACTAGATGGCGTTGTGTGATAGTTGTGGAATATTTATTATTATTTATTTATTATTATTATTTATTAATTTGTTACTTTGAATTTTGTACACTCATGCACGTACACAAGCAGTCAATAATCGATCATTATCACACTTGGAATATAAAATAAAAGCATTGTAATGTTTTTTAGTTTCCGCTAAACCACCAAAACCCACGTATTTGTAAGATACAATACAATAAATAACTATCGTTGTGAGAGATGAATTTTATTTTTGAGGAAATACATTTATTTATTTAATTCCAAAAATCCTTGAAGTACATTTTTATTGCTATGTCATAATGGGCTTTTGGGGGGGTACGGTTTCACATAAAATTTCTTCATCACATTAAAAAAATCCATGCAGTAAAGGATTAATCACACACGTTGCAGTTCCTGGAAAAGTAGGTTGATTTCTGCGAAATCTATTGAATTATTGGCCAAATATGGCGAATCGCGAGTCGGCGGGTTAACTCAATTAACTGCGTATGTAATGTTTGTTTTAATAAATAAGTTCTTACACATTTAGTACTAGTAGTAGTATTTAGTAGAAGTGCTTAGCTCCAGAGCAAAACTTTATATCATTTCTAGTAGGCTTTTTTTGTGTTAAAGCTTCTTAATTAAGATATTAAGGCGCGGTCGTACCCTGATAATAGTAAAAAGCAGAATCTTTAAACATCAAGTGTAACGAAACAGTTCGATAATAATCTATAAAAAAAAAACTTAGGTTAGAAAAGGAACAGGCAAAGAGTAATAACCGAACAGAATTCATAAATATTACCCGCTCTCTGCAGAAAAAAATCCTAAATAAGTCCATAAAAATAAACTTTCACGTCCAAACTCTCAGAATTTTCAGCGATAACACTATATTATTTTTTAAGTAATACATAGCCAACATAGAGTACTAAAGTAGTAACCAGCAGTTTTTTCAATTGTGTTAATATATATCGAAAGATATAAAGAAAACGTACAAAATTAACGCATTTTCGCATTACATCGTCCAATCTAACAAGCTATTTTCAACCTTACGTAAAGCATCGTAAATTATTTTAAAATTGGGGTTGGACCGCGTCTTAATATAAACTATTATTATCTATGCCGTTTACTAAGGATTAAAATGCCAAAAGTGTCTTGTCGTCTTCTGTGAATGTACCAAGAAGCAAACTGGTAAATGTGAGAGTTTAAATACCTCTATGCCATCTCTTGAACGACGCGATGGTTGGTACATGTAATATAATTTAACACGTTTAAGTATCACCATGTAAAAGACTCATTCATTACAAAAAATATACCTCCTTTTCTATCTCCATAAAGTTTAAACGACGGGCTTAAAAAGCACTAAAGAAACTAGCAAGAGTTAGCTCACTAATAATTAACTTCTAAACGTAATAAACAACTCCCGAACGAGTTTAATTAAAAATTTCGCCAAATTAGGCTCCTGCTCATTAATATTAGTTAATTTCTTCTACAAAGAAGCTCCCTTTGAGCCTGTTCTCATTACGCCCGATACTGGCTATAACGTAATGAACGGTGTTTCTTTCCGTACAACGAACATACGGAAACAATTCAACGAGACCTATAACTAGAACTTGGTGGCATAGCGCGACTTTGTCTCGAAAAAAAAAGGAAACAACGAAATTAACAAGAATACCCTAAAAACCAACATAGCAGTATTCGAAGGACACAAATGTCAAGAAAAAGAGATCGATTTTTATGTCACTGACACGATGTTCTTGATATATACAACAATATAAACGCACTTGTGTTTGTTTGTGCAAGGGTGACGGTGTGTGAGGGTGAGTTGGTGTGTGTGCGTGTTTGTTTTATAAATATGATTTCTTAGATATCGATGACTATGCCGGTTATATTAGTGATATTTCGTATATATAGTCGTATAAAGGAGACCGTAAAATCTGGTTCGATTGTTCGGCCTTACATGGAGTCAAGACTTCAAGACAAGAGTCTTCGACCAATGTGTGTTACCAGTGATGACTTATGGCACTGAAACGTGGTCTCTTACTATGGGCCTCATAGATAAGCTCAAATTCGCACAACGAGCTATGGAGAGGGCTATGCTCGGGGTTTATCTACGTGATCGAATCAGAAATGAGGAGATCCGTAGAAGAACGAAAGTCACCGAAATAGCCCAGAAGATTAGCCAGTTGAAGTGGCAGTGGGCAGGGCACATAGCACGCAGAACAGATGGCCAATGGGGCCGAAAAGTTCTGGAGTGGAGACCACGGACCGGCAAGCGCAGCATAGGTCGTCTACCGACACGGTGGACAGACGACCTGATGAAGGTCGCAGGACGACGTTGGATGCAGGCCGCTTCCAACAGGTCCTTTTGGAAAATCATGGGGGAGGCATATGTTCAGCAGTGGACGTCCTACGGCTGAGATGATGATGATGATGACATGGAGTCAGCAATCGGAACGGGCCCTTTCATGTCGACAAGAACCACGTTTCGGAGCAGAAAACCACTGCGATCAGCAACACGATACCGAAAAGAAAATGTTCATTACACATGCTCGTAAAGTGGCTCTTATTACATCGTTTTTAGGCTCGGCATACAAGATTTTAAACACATGTGCATTTTATTTTACCATTACCGCACAAGTATATTATAGAATTATCACGATTAAATTAAATTTGTATCTCATTGAAAGTTATATGCATGTAAATGAAGCAATCTTAATTAACCTGGGTAATACTTTATTTTACGACTATTTAGCTTGACTTGTTAATAATAACAAAGAATGTTATGTGCATAGCTAAAAATAGTACACCTTTTACATAAAAAAAAATGTATTAACCTTGAATAAAAAATATTAAATTTTATAATTTTCTTTATAATTTACAATAAATTAAGCACGGCTTATATATAAGAAAATATTCGCTTTATTGTATTTTTTTATTAAAAGGTTACGATAATAATACTAGTCGGTTATTTCCTCGCATGTGTGATGGAAAACGTCTTGTGACACGCGTGTGGAATTTTGATCATCACGCACTTGTATCATAATGTACTATACCCGGACACAGAAAATCAGAAGACTGTTGGAATGCTGTCAGAGGATGCAGGTTTTCTAGCTAAATTGTAATTTATTTTTATATACCTATATTGTAATGTTTATGTCAATCGGTCACGAGACAAGCAAGTCGCTAGCTTGACAGCGTCCTGCCGTGCGATTCTGTAATAATTCATCGCTGCGCTTGTCGACGAGCTCACCGATGTCAAATATGAGATGATGAAGGTTGTTTTTCAAACGTTTCTTGTCATCTCATTATTAGTTTCACGGATGTTGTCAAAGATGCAACGATGTTTGCTCTTAGAGATTCGCTCGGCTGCTTCCCCATAACAGTTTTGTGCCATTTAGAATTTTAACCTACAAGAGTTCATGGCATTGTACTGCGCTCGTACCTTGAGATATGAGATGATAATATCTATGTCGTTTTGCAATTTTGCAGCAAACATAGTAATGTTTGCACACTACTGCTTCACAGTTGAATTACTGGCAAAGGTGTGGTTTTTCCCGGGCGGATTCTACAAAAGTTCTACCAATAAATTGCTAAATTCTATTACGCCTAAAAAGAGATCAATGGTCGAATCCAACTCGGCTGGGCAGCGTTCCGGAAACTTCGTGAAGTCTTCTCGTCAAAATACCTCAGTGCCTCAAGACAAGAGTCTTCGACTAATGTGTGTTACCAGTGCTGACTTATGGCACTGAAACGTGGTCTCTTACTATGGGCCTCATAGATAAGCTCAAAGTCGCACAACGAGCTATGGAGAGGGCTATGCTCGGGATTTCTCTACGTGATCGAATCAGAAATGAGGAGATCCGTAGGCGAACTAAAGTCACCGACATAGCCCAGAAGATAAGCCAGTTGAAATGGCAGTGGGCAGGCAAACACATAGCCAGCAGAACAGATGACCGATGGGGCCGGAAGGTTCTAGAGTGGAGACCACGGACCGGCAAGCGCAGCGTAGGTCGTCCACCGACACGGTGGACAGACGACCTGATGAAGGTCGCAGGACGACGTTGGATGCAGGCCGCTTCCAACCAGTCCTTTTGGAAAATCATGGGGGAGACCTATGTTCAGCAGTGGACGTCCTACGGCTGAGATGATGATGATTAAGCCTAAATTATCAATTCACGAATACCAGATTACATAGCATTGATTCCTTCTCAGCAACCAGTTGAATGGTTCAGTAGACAATATCACTTAAAGACTATAAAATAATAACGAGACATAGTCTTTTCTACTGCAATAAAATCCAAGGGCTACATAAATAGATTACAACTCAATTGCTGATGGAAAATGAAATGGGGCGTTCGAAATATAACGTCTTAGCTTAGAGGGTAAAGTTGTATTATGGGGAGTAAAACTTAAGCAAAAACAGCAACAAATATTATTGTGCTGAAAAGAGTAATTAATTGTCTCCTATTGCTTTAATATACCTATCCCGATAGATTTTATAAATACGATATTGATGGTCTGGAAGAGATTGCTCTGAGCGATAAGACCGCCTATTGTTACACCTAGGTTAAATAATTGTACTTTTTAATATTAAGTGATTCATGTGGTGTTTCAATAAAGTGTTTTCTATCTATCTATCTATCTATATTGGTGCCGTAGCACAAACAACTTGCGAAAAAGTATTCGTATCGTAAGCGGTCCACGCGTCACGCTTCCGCGTACAAACTATGTGCTATCTGTGTCACAGTTGCACTAGATACATGACAGTTTGTACTGTTTCACGTGAACAAAACGGTACGTTACATTTACGCAGATATATTAGGAACATAGGATACATGTGTTACTACGTTCGTGAAGGCAGATGGTAATATTATGTTCTGAGTCCCCACATTATGAGATGGTAAAATCCCAACAATTGCTTTCAATAGTGTTCTACCGACTTCCAAAAAAGGAGGAGGAGGTAGTCAATTTGACTGTTTTTTTATTGTTTGTTACCTCATAACTTTCGACTGGGTGAACCGATTCTCAAAATTCTTTTTGTTTGAAAGCTGGTGCTTTCTGTGTGGTCCCATTTGAAATTCATCAAATCTGGTCCAGTAATTTTTGTGATATACTCCAATAACTGAATAAAATGGAAGTCGGTATTATTTTTTTCAAATTGTACATGTTTTAAATATCAAAAGCGACTTACTCATATAACATACTCACATAATTAGCCGACGTTATCGACATAGGTTTCGGGCATGTCCGATGCCTATCAGCGAGTTTACGCTGCAAGATCGCGGCGACAACTGTAGTCAATACAATGGTTTTGTTTAGTTTTGCTACATTTGTAATTCTTCTACTTTTTTTAATAACAATAGTACTAATAGTTAAATATAGTATATCAGGTAAACGTGACATACTCGTATAAAACACACGCAACCCTCACACGCGCACAGCGTCACACCAAACATTCCCTCACAAACTCGCATCCTCTCAAACATGCGCGCACACATACTTAAGGCGCGCTCGTACCCTGATTAAAGAAAAAGCATAATTTTTAAACGCCTAGTGTAACGAAACAGATTGATAGGGTATTATGAAATAAATACTAAGGTTAGAAAAGGAATAGGAAAAGAGTAATAACCGAATAGAATTCATAAATATAACTCTCTTTCAGCAGAAAAAAGCCTGAATAGGTCCACAAAAATAAACTTTCACGTTCAACCTCTCAGCATTTTCAGCAATAACACTATATTTTTTTAGGTAATACTTAGCCAACGTATAGTACTAAAGTAGTAACCAGCAGTTTTTTCAATTGTGTTAGTATATATAGAAAAATATAAAGAAAACGTGCAATATTAACGCATTTTCCTGCAGCGACATAATAGGTTGTGAAATGGTGCGAAAATTGCCGCTGAAGACTATGTGCTCGTGAGGTCTCCTGCTCGCAGAACTACTAGTAGAATAATGGTTATATAATCATTTAAGGCATAGCATTTCAAATATTGAGATAATACTATAAATAATATTAATAATAATGTAAATATTATATATTGTTAATTTAAGCCGTCCTAGTTATAATTATTATCAATATCATTAGTGTAAGTCGTTGTAACGGTGATAATTTAAATAAAAAATAAATACGAAGTAGGTACTATACCAATTCTGTACCACTACTACCGTCGCAAGTTTTAAATTTATGGTTAATAATTATGTTATATATATATGTATATAATAAATAATAAGAGGAATATATTCAAATAAGTCGTTTTTAATAGTTTATACTATAGGTACCTACGTGACTAACTTTGTTATACTATAGGATCAAGTGCGATCGATCTTCACAATCTTATTCCCTCATCTCCTTTCTTTCATCGAACAACAAGACGCTCAGGAACACATCATCCGTACATGGTCGAAATTCCAAAAATACGCACGAAGTGCTTCAAATCTAGCTTCATAATGCATACGGCTGAAGTATGGAACAACCTGCTAGCGTCTATATTTCCTGACATATACAATCTGGGAGTCTTCAAATACAGAGTGAATAGGTACCTTTTAGGCAAGCATGTACCACCCTCGACCGCGTCATCACTTTCCATCAGGTGAGACTGTGCTCAAATGCTTGTTTATCAAATGTAAAAAAAGTGCATTAGTTATTTTATGACTACTCTAAATTTGTTCAGTTTAGTCCAACTTAGGAATTAGCTATTACAACAGAAAAATGTACTAATTTATAAATTTTATAAATCCATTATTTTATTTGAAGCGCTCGTACCGGAGCTTGACTTGGCGATCTTAACCGGTCAACAAGTTAAGCAACACTTGCTGCGGTCAGGAGTTGGATGGGTGGATGGAATAATCTCGCAAATTATTGTTTTGTTTTGTTAATTATTGTCAGAAGGTTCTTATGAAAAGAAAACCAAGATAAGTCGGGAGGTTACGGCGTGGCCGAAGGCCGAACCTACTACGCGTACGAAGTCGCGGGCAGTCGCTAGTATAAAGATATGTTTATAAAGCTTTGCCCCAAGTTCGATACTTTTTTTTTTATTACTTAGTTTCGAAACTTATATTCGACTATCTTTGAATATGGCGTACAAAACAAAAATTAATCATAAAAACCAATTCTTAATTGGTGATGTCGCGTAACAAACACAAAAAACCACACAGTCGTTTGTTAAATTAAAACGAATCAAATACTACAAAAAGCTTCATTTTATAAAAATTCTGTACCCATACGAACAAATCCAGTTTTTATACGAAAAAATGTAAAAAAACAATTCGCCCTTTCGAGCTCACCGAAATACGAACGAAACGAAATACGAACGTGAAATAATCGCCCGATCCGCCCGTGTGTATGTTGGTTTGCATGTTTGTTTCGCCCGCATATTCACTCGTATCAGTGGACTATGATATACTAGTATATTTAAATACAATCTAGTAGAAAATACTTTCAAATTTTTTTCAATTTTTCCTGATAATAAATTCATGTATTCTCCTCACCATAACAAAATGTTCCATTTTACCCGGCGAATGTTAAAGGTAAAACATAAAATCCACTTTTATATGAATTCAAAGTTCAGACACTATTGAAGCTTTTATAGATGAACTCCTTTGTGTTAAATTGTTCAATTTAAAATGTTGATGGAAACAGTGCTATAACGGTTAAAGTTGTTATTTGTTATGGTAAAGATCCTAAGGTTCTATAGAAGACATAATTATAACGACTCTTGAGTCTTTTTACAGTAGACAACCATTTACAGCAATTATATATTCTCAAGCACCAAACTTTTCAAATATATCGCTTACGCTTCAAATAAATCGGCGAGTATTTTAATCTATAGCTCGCGCTCGCTTTGCCTTTTCTCGACAAATAAATGACGATAAATGCACACCATTTTTAATATTTGCATTTTAACAGTTTAAAGTTATCGATGTTTACTTGTAACTTGAGTTATATTTGGCTCGGGCGCAACGACCATTAACTAAACTTAAGTTCAAAATAAAATAATGCCTTGGCTCACGGTTTCTTGAAATTGTGTCGATAGACGCTCGCACCACATAATAATAGAATTCTGATGATCAACATCTCACACGCGTGAAGTACGTAGGTCACAGCCGAAGGAACTAAAAAAACCAAAAAAAAATGTACTAACTTTAATTAAAATAAAATATTTTACAATATAATTTTCCTATTCTAAGTACACGTATGAATGCTACCGATATTAGGTTAACAATGCATAAATTAATTCTTATGTAAAAAATTAAGGTTCCACGAGTAGGCGTGACCGGTGCCATGTAAGTTCGAGAATGCTGACTCCGCGCCTCGTGTTGCAACCGCGTGATAGTTGCGAAGCACGATGTGGGTAGCCATGTGGTTCTTAGTTAGCGATTTTGTATATGGGTTACTATGTAACACGTGTCATACGATGTTTTTCATCACACATGCGAGGAAATAACAGGCTAGTATTATTATCGTAACCTTTTAATTAAAAAATGAAATAAATTTTCATATTTATTGCATAATTTAATGTGAATTACAAAAAACTAAATATATTTTTATTTGTAGTTAATATATTTTTATTTATATATTGAAAATGTGTACTATTTTTAGCTATGCACTCTTTGTTGGTATTAAAAAGTTAAGATAATGAAGTCGTTTAAAAATAAAATATTACCCGGGTACATTAAGATTGCTTCATTAAATGCAACGAGATACAATTTTAATTTATTCGATAATTCTATAACGTACTTGTGCGGTAATGGTAAAATAAAATGCACATGTGTTTTAAATCTTGGATTCCGAGCCTAAACACAATGTGATACGAGCCACTTTACGAGCATGTGTGATAACCCCCTAACTACAGGTAAAAGAGACATGACCTGCAACAATCTGAACAAACCGTACACTGTATTTTATCCCACCAGGTTCTAGTAAGCACATAAAATATTTAATATATTTAGTTAATGCAATTTTTCATTGTCTTTATAGTAGGGGATGCCAAGCTTCAGCGATTCACAGATGGTAGTCGGTAGTGTGCAGTCATTAGCGCGCGTGATTTACGAGGAACCTGCTTATCTCACTCTCTCGCCACCTCCCGCTTTATTAATTACACCTATACTATGTACCTGCTAGCTACGGTAGCCACATTCATGGATTTGTTTTTGCAGAGAAGAAATACTAATACATTATTACCAATTATAGAGTCAAATTCAATGAAACTAAGATACAGAATTAGGATTGATTTGAATGACATCAACGCAGAACGTAAACCGTTTGAGCTACAAACTTGAAATTTCGGCAGTTGATATCTTTTATGTTGTAAGCGGTGAAATTTCCAAATATTATTCCTTACTAAGAATAATATTTGGAAATTTCACCCCTTAGAATGTGAAATTGGTCAAATTGAAAAAATCGGTGAAATTTCCTTAGTAAGGAATAATATTTGGAAATTTAACCCCTGGGGGGGTGAAAAGAACGAAGCTAGTCAACTACTTTTTGACGTGATAACGTCTTATAAATCAATGAACGGCAACTGCGCGCACGAAAAGTATGCCTCATTGTCACGTTCCGCCTGAGCCGAGCGTGCGGGACAAGCGATAGAGAGGCACGATCGGCCTAAGCGTTCGGTTTGTCTAATGACGTTATCACGTAAAATTACCGAACTTACAGACAACCATTTTTTTATATAAGAGGACAGAAGGTGTTTGATCACGTCTCACCTGATATAGAATTGGAATCAAGTGGTGGCTACGTCGAATCTGGATCATCCCTGACCTGACTCATTATACCTGATTGTGACTTGAAGACACCCAGATTGTATCTGTGGGGAAACACACACTCAGGCAAAGCGGCTTAATCTTCAAACCCAATAAGAAAATTCAAGCAAAACGATTCGTGTGCAAATGCAGGGTCTTGAACGTGTGGCGACCTCGCATTGGTCGTTCATAGATTAAACGGGGATGGAGGAATTACCTAAGTCCAGAACACACTACCCGAAATGTATCCTTGTAATTGAAGTCTTGTCTCAATTAGTGTGTTGCTGGTGAGCACGGCGACTGCTGCGGATCCCTTGGACAGCGTTTCGGACCAATATCTCGATCTTGGAGGAACTAAAAATCCAGGAAAAATTATCGTCGACTGTGCAAATACGAATCCTCAAATACTTCGGACACATTGTTCGAAATGAAAACTCCATGGAACGACTCGTAGTCCAGGGGCAAGTAGAAGGCAAGCGGTCACGCGGTCGATCACCTACGCGTTGGACAGTCCTGATAAAAGCTGCAACACAAACGTCCGTAGTCCAAAGTACCCGAAACGTAGAAAACCGCAATGGATGGAGGCGCATCGCGAGGGCTGCATTATTTAAAGAAAAGGCATCGTCTTCAACCACGACCACTCTGTCAAGAGTGAACGACTAAGAAGAATGAGCATTGTAGCTCATCTGTCAATTGAGGTAAGAACTTCAAGCTGGTACTTGGCTGAGTTTTCTCATAGATAAGGTCAGTTATTCATGACTGTGCCGATATGAGTTGAGCAGTTGTTCCAATGTAAAGTACTGTCCTATTTTTATGTCCTACCCCTGCAAAAGGTAAAACAGGACGATTAATATAATCTCATACTGGTTGCCTACCAGAATAATTGTTTATTCTATATTTTATATACAATTAAATTAAAGCACTACTACCTGCATAGTGAAAATAAAACCTATTCAAAAGTTACTTCATCAATAAAACATTTAAAATATATAATGTTTTACGCTTGAAGAAGGATCTCAACAGCTTGGTTGACTCTCATGCAGTCCGGTTAATCCAAAGGGTGTAAGTTGGAAACTTACCCATGGCCGTCGGTTTTTCTGTCTTAAAGTTTTTCCTACACAACCGTTTTAAGGTTAAAACAGTTGCTAGTTAGATAGTAGTTTTCGCGGTGGGCTCGCGTGCACGTCGCAGGCTTATCTACCGTGGCGTGATCTCGCGCCTCCTGATAACGCTTCCGTGTTCCCTCGTTATCTGTGAACAAGCCACGGCCGCCGAGGAATGGGACTAGGGGGGTAAAGAGGAACATGGGTCAAGTTGAAATACAATTAGGTCGTATCTGTGTGTTGGTGGATGTTAATGTGAAAGATCTGACACAGAGTAGAAAGAGAAATTAACAAAGAACAGTATAGAATTCTTTGTGAACGAGTTAACTTTGGGAAGTACTGCCGCCACACCTATTTCTACCATGAAACAGTAATTTCGCATTCCTGTTTTCTGGTTTGATGATTATGGTTGCCGGTGAAATTATTTGTAAGCATTAGGCGCTTTGTAGACGACGGGGTGGGCCGGGGCGGTCAATTTCGCCGCGAATGATAGCGCAAAGGGAATCCTATACACCAACGTACACTGAGGGCAAAAGACCGCGCTGTGCCGCGCCGCCAGTGCCCGCCGGACACTACGTATCCGTAGCTACGTAGCGGCGAGGGCAGCCGCGGGCATCGACGGTGAAACGCGGTCTTTATTGCTTCGCTGTCAAAAAGACCGCCCCGTCCCGTCGTCTGCAAAGCGCCCTGTGCTTGGTCATAAGAATAACCGTATCTGTGGTTGAAGGGTACAGCAGCAAGTGAAATTATTGAGCGAATTTGACTTAACAGCTATATCTCGTGGTCACGAGTCAGCACTCGTATAATTTCGTACATCACACACTCACACACTATCAAAATTATAATATTAGTGCGGTTATGTAACTATAGAAGCAAAAACTAAGTTTGTCCAAAGCCGACATGTTGTCAGCACAACTTAACGGCACAAATTTCCCCAAGGGCGTCTGCGCTCCGCAACCGGGCCCGGAAGTGTGGAACGCGGGTAATTACCGCGACTAACTTTAATTAGGCCGATCTGCACTCACTGTGTCAACTGTTAACACGAATTGCGGACAGTTTTCATCATGATATACATTACACACTGCTTTAATAGTCTGCTATCCGTAAAACAAATTAATAATTAAAAATACCAAAAATGTAACCGACTTTAACATCAAAAAGTGTGAAACATATTGTTGAAGTCGGTACCATGATAGTTCAAAAGTAGGTAACCTACCTATTATCACAATATTGTGCGCATGGTACTGACTTTGACAAATTATTTAACACTTTTAGGTGTTGAACTCGGTTCCATTTTTTTGGTAAAATAAAATTTTCACCATTTTTAGTGACTCATGCTACTCGTAGTTACGTCATTAAGTCATTCACGGTAAATGATGATATCATCATGATAGGCGTAACAATTTTCAGTTTTTGGAGTGTAACTCAAAAACCGCTTGACCGATTTTGATGAAATTTAAATGAGACCACCTTGGAAGTACATTCTATCAAACAAAAAAGAGTTTTGAGAATCGGTCCACAAATGGTGGAGAAATCGGCTAACATACACAAAAAAATACATACAATCGAGTATAATTATAACGTTCTTTTTTGAAGTCGGTTAAAAATAATATTGATACAACATAATTTTTAAACTGACATAAATGAACATTTATGCAATATTTAACTTTAGAAACGGGACATTTACTCGTACCATGTATTGTATTTATTTTGAGATCTCGATATTTCGGCACAGTTGCATGCGCCATGTTCAAGAGTAAACTGAAACTGTTTAATATAATACTAGGTATTTACCAACCTAGTTTCTAAAGTAAAGAAAATGTATGGTGACTCATATTTTTTTTACTTTCATTTAAGGAGTATTACATTGTCTATTAAATACAATTTATTGCATTAACCTAGCATTTTTAGTTTCCGAGATTTATAGGATTCTTTAAGTGACCCGGATTCATTGCTCTCGAGTGTATTTACATACTCAAACGTGGCAGTACGATTCTGTTTTTATGTCGTGAGAAACATTGACGCAATAAACATCATATCATCCAATACCCGACACTTCTGCTCATCAAACAATTTTTCATCCCGGTGATAAATTGAACCTGGGAAGGCAGGGTCACAACCAACTGCTAATGGGCTGTCAAATATATCCATAGTATTTAAATACACTGACATTTCGTAGCTTTCATCATCATCTCAGCCGTAGAACGTCCACTGCTGATCATATGCCTCCCCCACAAATGTCCAAAAGGACCGGTTGGAAGCGGCCTGCATCAAACGTCGTCCTGCTACCTTTATCAGGTCGTCTGTCTGTATCGGTGGACGATCTATGCTGCGCTTGCCGGTCCGTGGTCTTCACTCCAGAACCTTCCGACCCCATCGACCATCTGTTTGGCGTGCTATGTGGCCTGCCCACTGCCACTTCAACTGGCTAATCTTCTGGGCTATGTCGATGACTTTAGTTCGTCTACGGATCTCTTCATTTCTGATTCGATCACGTAGAGAAACCCCGAGCATAACCCTCTCCATAGCTCGTTGTGCCACTTTGAGCTTAAGGATGTATACAATGATATCAACAAAGATTGTTAAAATCGTGTATGTAAGCAAAAAAGCTGTGATTTAATAGTTTGAATATTATATAAACTATTGAATAATGTAATAATAAACTACATGTAGTAAGAGTGCACTCATACCGAAATGTTTAAAATAATAAAATATTCATGATCAGATTAATATTTCTTGTTTACACACCATGTATATTTTTATCAATCGCACCAAATCACCACATTAGACATTTACAACCATGCGTTCGAAATAAGCCGCTTAAACGTCTCGCTCGTTGCGAATACGTATCAGTTGGTAGATTAGTACATAATTATATGCTTATAAAGCACATTTATACTTTTTATAACATCCGTATTTCGTAAGAATCTTTCTTCTTCTAGCGAGTCCCGGCGGAAGTAAGAGAGGGTGTGCTAATTACAGCGACTATCCAACCATAATCACACTACAAAAAAAGGAACAGTAAAACATCTTCATACAACGGCAGAAAATGCCCTAAACACACCTCATTAAACGCACCTCACACGTATCACCTTCTCGCCTTGAGCTTTAGGTAAACTTTTTTGTTGTGTTAATTATTGTCAGGAGAAAGTACTTATGGAAAAAAAGACTGAAGGTTATGGAGAGGCCGAAGGCCGAGCCTTCTACGCGATCGAAGTCGCGGGCAGTCGCTAGTTATATTTAAAATGAATACCTATTTTCCTTAGTCACGTCTTACTACTACTTCCGTACTTACTGTGTACCGTGGTGATGGATGGTGATGATGAGGAAAAGTATCCTATTAAAATACCGCTGCTTACCCCTTTGAGGATATATAGGCGAAACTAACTGTTATGTTGTGTTTTAAAATAACATGTGAGTATTGCGGGAGATTCACTCAATACCGTAAGGACGCGTCTCCACAGAAGAAGTCATTCTTTTATGGGACAATGTATACGATTCTATAATAAAGTTCCCAGTGTTATCCGAGATTTGCCTATTAATAAGTTTAAAATTACTATTAAAACTAAACTCTGTCAAAAAGGTTATTACAAAATTTCGGATTACTTGGAGGATAAAACAGCTTGGGACTGATCACTCCAGGATCTATCTACTCGTGTACTAAGATGTCAAAGTATAGCGTGTCTTGCCCTACTGATACCATTATTATGTTCTCTTTTGTAAGGAGCTAATATTTGTAGTACCTAAGTAAAAACATTGTAAAAACATCTATATAAAAAGAATGGTCCCGAGTTTCTTGCCGCTTCTTCCCGGTAGCCTCTATGTATTTTGGAACGCAGCGGTAGGCTTTAAAGTATTAGTACATTATAATGAAAAATAGACGTTCATAAGTGCGTCTTTGATGCCTACATTGACTAAATGATTTTGACTTTGACTTTGACTTTGACTTTGACTGATGTTTCACCTCCGTGGTTATGGCGGAATCGCTCGACTACAGCCGATGGAACAATAAAGATGGATGACATGATGGCCGACTCTATCGCCGAGCACGTCTAGTGTATCGAGTTTTCAAAATCATTGCGTGTGTTTGACTACGCTATCAGAAACTGACACATCTTTGACAGAACTCTATTGACATAAAATAAGTCATCATTACGATCTAGACGTAGGCGGAGATCTTGTTATTTTGTCTATGCTGTGCCCAAGAATATTAGGCTTTTTCACCCGCGTGGTGATAGATATTAATGAAAGTGATGATGATGAAAAGTATTCTATGTGCTATTCCAGATTATAATATATCACTGTGCCAAATTTCAACCAGATCCGTTCAGCCGTTCTGCCGTGATTGAGTAACAAACATCCAGATATCCATCCATCCATCTAAAATTTCAGATTCATAATATTAGTGGGATATATATATAATATGAAAAAGTATAATGAAATTTACCCATTAAGTGATAGAGACATTCAGTTATTACTAGTTAAGTAGCTGTCCTATTGCGCGATTAGGTACCTACCGAGAGGGCGTCGGCAATTGTCTTGACACTGCAAAGATGTTATACTGTTCCTCTTTTTTGTACTGTGCCTTAATTAACTCTGTCTGCAAGTTTGCACGTAGCCCTGCACTGTATCACATATTCATGAGTTTTGACCTCGGATTCAGATTATCAGACTTCACTCTAATATTATAAATGCGAAAGTTTGTTTGCAAGTAATATAATTGTGTTTGTTTTCTGCTGAACGGATTTGGATTGAAGTTTGGAAAGAAGATTTGGTTATTTGGAACTTACAGCCAGAACCAACTCTTAGGCTTAGTTTTAACCCGGAAAATATAACAGTTCCTATTGGATAGTTTTTGTATGTGATTAGGATGTGATACACGCACGAGGCCCGTATACAGAATAGCAGACACTTTTCGTCACTAGTGATCTCATTGTTTTCTATTCAACTATAGAATATAATAGAATAGAATTATTTATTTGTGAGACATGGTATGTATACACTTACAAACGCATACAGGATGGTTCAGTCAAATTGTATCAGTACAACGCATGTCTTTGCCTTATTCGGCGTACAAATATTACATTAGAATTTACATAATAATAATTAACATCAAACATTATGTCATAACTTATAAAATACCATTACAAAGTCACATTATTCATCAGTTATTCAATTTACATGTCAAATTTATCACTAAAAAGTCAGTTACACTATAATAACACTTATCAATAAGTAATTGATTTAATTTATTCTTAAACTGATCATTATTTAATTCTCTAATACATTTTGGTATTTTATTATATATTACTGGTTACTATTCTCATGACCTTTGATTCTCTAGTACATAATCCGTACGAAACATTTCACAAGGCAACGAAAATTCACTACAATTTCCTCGAGAAAGAAAAGGAAATCTCACGAAATAAACAGCAACCTATTTGCGTAAAATTAGGATCTCATAAGACGTTTGACGCAAGGAAATTCGATTCTATTGAAATTGAGGGTAAATTAGATTGTGTATGGGAGACGGGCGGAGAGGTGTGAAGCTGCCTCCCATTGTCGAACTTGTTCGGATTATCAGCGTGATGCTGACATGTGCCATGAACCATGTTTGTTCTTACCATACACATCCTTGAGGTGTCTTACTATCTGAGTAACGGTCTGGTAAAGCGGTGGATGCATTACTAAAACTTTCTTAGGCAATTATGCTCATAAGTATTCGAAATTCATCTTTAGAGTCAGGTACCTAATGTGTGTACCAAACTTTATCAAATACGGTCGGTAAATAGCGTCGCAGCAAACTTCCCCTCTTTTTAGGAAAAGTACCACCCCCACTCAAGATCCCCGACGATAAAAAATAATTTTATAGTAGAACATGCATACCAAGTTTCGTCATGATTGGTTCAAAAATGCGACCTGTACGGAAGACGTGCATACAATCTAACAAACATATGGACAGAAAAAGTCAATTTGGCCAGTTAAAGCAGAGACGGTTCGCTCACTCGGTCAATTATAGTGCCATTGTATGTTAAAAAAATCTTTACCAAATAATACAACCGACTTCAACACCAAAAAGTGTGAAATAACTTGTTGAAATCGGTACCATGATAGTTCAAAAGTAGGTACATATTATCCCATATTGTGCGCATGGTACCGACTTGGACAAGTTATTTCATACGTTTTAGTGTTGAAGTCGGTTCCATTTTTTGGTAAACATTTTTTTTTTCACCATTTGTAGTGACTCTCTACTTAAAGGATCGGATGTCAATGAGACAAATCAACACTTTTTAGTTTTAGTATTACTCAAAAACTGCTTGACAGAATTTGATAAAATTTAAATGGGACCACTTCGGAAGTATACTCTACCAACATAAAACAAAATTTTGAGAATCGGTTCACAAATGGAGAGAAATCGGCTAACATACACATAATATTCCGTGCTTCGGAGTGCACGTTAAGCCGTCGGTCCATCGTCGTCGGTTTGTTGTCCTTCCGGCGGCGGCCTGAAAACTTCGACATGGGTTGGCCACTAACCTATCCGCACTGGGCCCGCATGGTGGCGTGGTAATGGGCTGATTATGATATGATGACACATAAAAAATACATACACACGACAACATACAACCTCCTCTTTGAAGTTGGTTAAAAATTAAAGTGTGACTGCGAATTTGTCAGCAGTGGTCAATTTGTAAACATGCAGTATGTATTATTGGCATTACGTATACAGCCCTGTGGCTGAACCTCACGCGTCACTTCACTTACGCGATTAACCTAACGCGATTGCGTCGCCGTCGCCTCGCTTGCGGCAGTGTGCGAACAGGCTATAATTAATATTTTTGCGGAATATATTCAAAATTCGTCTTTATTCCGTTCATCACAAGACTGTTTATGGTGTAATAACAGTTTAGTTTAATTACAATTCGAGTCCTAATGATTTTATTGAATTTTAGATGGATGAATTAATCACGAATTAAAATAAACTTAAGTGTAATTATGTCGGTTTTGGTATTTTCGTTTGTTTTTAGTTGTTGAACATATTTGAGCCGTCTAGATGGCTATTAAAGTAATGTTAAAGGCTGACTTTGAAATTCGATTTACTGCTAATAGCAGTTGGAGGTATGACATGGTATGATTTTTTAGATTCATTGATAAATTTTAGTTTAAAAATTCTCGTGAGTTTGACACATATTAATTTAAATTAAAAAAAACAGACATGCCTGAAACCTAGGTCGATACCATCGGCTAATTACGTGAGTAAAGTCGGTCTTGATATTAAATAAATTATTGATAAATGTGTAGAAGTTTTGTAAAAACTAGAAAGCTTTTATTCCCCCGTATTACCTTCTAAAGGTTTTTATTATTTTGTTCATCAAAGTGACTCCCTCTCGCCTGATGGAAAGCGAAGATGGAATCAAGAAGCAATGACCATAAGCTGCACTAATCGCCACCCCTATGATGACCTGACAGATGCTTTTTCACGCCCCGCTTGAAATACCCAGGGTCCAGCTGCAAGGAAATACGTACGCCGGGAAAGCATTCCACAGTTTACTTACACGACCGAGGTAAGAACTGCCAAACTTTTTGGTTCGTTGTAAAAAGTTTTGAACAGTATATGGATGCAATGCTAGGCCGGAATAAAGTTAGACAGAATTACTTTGTTCATAATTGTATAAGGAGATTGCCGGCAGCGTTTAATGAAGTAAGTGATATAAGTACATAGTTATTATTACTATTCTATAACTTCCGTTTCTAGGATGTTTGAAATTTTTCTAGAGGGGCATACGAGAGCCTGGTAAGATAATAGAGTTAAAACTTGCGCCAAACACTTTGCTGTACTGAGTGGTAAATTAAACTTAACACTAATGTAATATTTTTAATATGAGAAATGAAAATCACTCACGTAAATAAGTCAGATCTTTCCAACTATAGTTTCAACTACGTGCGAGGCGAGACGCGGGCGCGAGCAATCTGCACTCTCCTTGGAAAATACCTCCTAATGACCATGTTACAAGTAAAGTAAATGAAATTCTTCTAGTCGATTCATTTGTTTTAAATGGGTCGTTCTTACGCGTAGGTACTTGTTTTATTTCGTAGTTTTCACCCAAGTTACTCGTACTACGAGTTTGTTGTAAAAAAGAATAGTTTTTATATGGTTACGTAAAATAACTGAACTCAATATAATCTATTTCTGTTAGATGATATAAGTTTTTAAACTATCATGGTCACAAACATAAGAGGTATTCAAATTATCAACGGGATAATTACCATGTACATTTTCTAAGAGTTTCCGAATTGTTCGGCACTGTTGCAAGCGCCATGATCACGGATGAACTGAACTCTTAGAAAATGTACATGGTAATTATCCCGTTGATAATTTGAATACCTGTTAGATGATGTCTGAAAAAAAAAACGCTTTTAGTGTAAGACCGAATTTTTATGTACTACTGTGTTTTTTATACTTTATGTTTTCTTTAGTGTACAAATAAAGAATTTCTATCTATCTATCTATCTATCTATCTATCTATCTATCTATCTATCTATCTATCTATCTATCTATCTATCTTCTGTATGTAGAACAATAGTTGCACAGTATAACTGCTAGTTTGTACTACGAAAGGCGGCGTGTTATTCCATTGGTGGCCTTGACGATACGAATACGTTTTCACAGGCGTAGAGACTCCATGATATTAATTATTCTTGGGAAAAGTGTCAGACAAAATATTGCATTTAAAGTCTATAGTTTATATCATTTTTAAAGCACTAACGTCTGCTTAGCGAGCAATTTTAGAGAGCAAAATTACATATCTATGGCCAGGATTCGAAGATATAAAGTCTATAGTGGCTCACATTGTTGCCATTATGCAGTACTGCAAGATAACGATTGTTGTAATCAACGAACATGTAAATACATATTTCATTTTGTTATCATAAAACGGAATTGTATGAGACTAAACTATCAAAAATAAAAGACGCGTTGTCGATACACACCGGTGCGTCCCGCTTCGCAGCGCGCTCAAGATCCTGAAGAAGGCTTTCAGACGAAGCTGAAACATGCTCGCATCGCGATATCGACAACGAGTAAATCTCACGATCGTAACGCGCAAATCCCGTTACAAAATTATAATAAACGTGAGTTTTTAATAACATTACATATATAATTTTTGATATTTACTATTTTACAGAATTATTACACTCATAGTTACTGCAGTCTAAATGTTTAGGATTCTTTAGGCTTCGCAGAAATATATCCGTTAGCTTAATTTGTTCTTCCGGTTTTATAACTGTCGGGGACAATTACTTTTTGTGCATCGCAATTGCGCAGATTAGATTAAAATCACATAGGCTGGGTTTTTGATAGGTACTATAATAAGTTAAAAGTACAAATGGTTAAACATGACAGAAGGTTCGTACATTGTATTACTATGTCCCTTGTTATTGGTAGACTTAATCTTAAATTATTTTTGGTGGGATCAAACAGATAACTTTAGCCTAAGACATAAAAGGAACAGGTTCTAAAAAGAAATACTTGTATGGTATGAAAAGAAAACACTAGCGGTATGGAAATGTTAAAATGGCTTACATTTGGAAGCAGTCCGCTCTCAACTTGTTGTCTGGTCAAACGTTTGGGTGAGACCACGGGTGGCTGAAGTACTGGCGGCTTTGGATAGTTGAAGTTAAAGCCAAAACGCTGGCAGCATTGCCATCCAGCCTGGCAGCATTTTGGCCACTTTCTTTTTGGCCCCCCCAACCTTATAAATTAATTTCGTTGTTTTTGATATTTTTAAATTTGTAAATGAATATTCTGTATGAAACCGTGAAACCCCGCGCAAGTACCTCGTGGTCTACTCTACATTCCTTTGCCTACGCCGCACTCTACCACACCCCGCGCAGACATTGTCAGATCCTCTGTTTACCCTAAACATTCAATAGCGATGCAAATATATATTTTTACGAGGGACGCATAGGAATGCAAACGGCTCCCGGCCCGGCTCAGTCCCGGCCCGGCTAGATCATCATAAATACGACCGGGACGGGAATTATAAAGCCGAAAGCACCCTGGGCCGTATAAACGCGGCCTAATGAGACGGTTAATCGCCCGGTTGTTTACCATATCAATTCTTAGTGAATAAAAACGCAATAAACGAAGAAAGGGAAAGTTTTCCGGGAACGACAATAGATTAGAAATTTATGGCGGATGAGGAGGTTCTATGGGCGAAGTTAATGCATAAATAAACGACCACAATAGGTGAGGGAGTTTTAAGTGCGTAAGGGGGCAATGGAGCGTGCTCCGATAATGCGTGGATGCTTCCTTCTTAGGCTCAGGACGGGTTGCCATACCTTCTCAATTATCGAAGGCCTGTTGTTCATCGAGGCGTTCTCCGAAACATGTCTTGCCAAACTACGAAATTCCACTAATGAATAAATATTTGTTTTGCGTTTGCTTTAAGAACTATAAATACGCATGAGAGTGATCAATATTTAGGTTGATGGATAGCATGAGCGGTAAATATTATAGATGGATTGCATTAAATAGTCTTGAAGACTAGCTATCCAAGTTTCGTTCATTATTCTTATGTTTACGTAGACACTCGAGGGTATCATGAAAGAAGTGTGAATGATGCGGTGACCCCAGACAGAGAGCGGGAGACAAATACGAACCTACTGTGGTAGCCCCAAAAAGTTGGGTATAGAGCAGAAAGATGATGATGATTAGTTATCTGTGACCATTTCATTTCAATTTCAAATTCGTGAGGCAAAAGTAATGGTCACTCCTTTATTTCAGGGTCAGAGATGATGTGGTCGAAGATGGTAGCATACAGGACAGCTGCAAGAACACGTTGTTACATACTCGGTGATAGACGTTGACAGTCAATGTTCCGGGTTGTAGCTAAGTTGGTATAGAAAGTAAAAGATCAGGGACTTTGTAGCACTTCTAAGACTTTGCTCCGAACTCTTTCCGACAAACACAATTTTGCGAAAATGTGTAACATTATTTTATATCTTAGTTATTGCTCATTGTTTTTAAGTTTTAAAGGGCGTGTAAATTATTTCATAGCAATTATATGTAGTTTATAATTATCACTAAGTATTTTTTTGTAGTTAGTTCGTTATGTAAAAGGTTTTTTTTAATATTATATTCTATTATTATAAATCTAGTTCTTACCTGTAGTAAGTAATAAAAAAAAGAGAATGTTGTAATTAAAGCTGATGTTCGTGATGTCATGGATCCCTTATCCATATTCCGGCTGAAAATCAGTGACTAGGATCTCAGTTAGATCTTAGTTAAATGCTGACTGAGTTGGGACCTATATTCGTGACAGCACGCAATATTGTATAAATACCTACAATGGAATGTATTTTTGTGTTTTGTATATATATTTCTTCGTTTTTTTTTCTTTTTACATTAACCTCATGTGTACCTATTTTGTATTTTGATTTTTATGTTATGGTTTTATATAATATTGTGTGTGTCCGAATAAACAAATTTCATTTCATTTCATTTCAAACCAGTTAAAATTTTTAATTGGCCTGACAGAAACACCAAACTGCATTGCATATGGTATAGTGGAAGCTGTCCAATATGTTTTAGATAAAATATGTTCGAAACGACGCGCAATGCGTACATTTTTTGGAACTTCTGTGTTTCTCCTCGTCTTTATTGTTCCGATGATTTCAGGCCAGGATTCTACTTAAATTTAAATATATGTATATATGTTATGGGCGATCTTAAGTAATATAAACTATATAAGTAATATAATTATTTATTTATATTAATATAATTAATCATATATATTATATAAGTAATATAATATATATGACGGGGGTGACATTTTATAAATATGACCACAACGCATATCTAAATAATATGACCTATATCTAAACACGTAATGTAAAATTAGAGATTAAAAAATGGTTGTCTGTAAAGTCGGTTTACGGACGATAATTTTACGTGATAACGTCATAGGACAAGCCGAACGCTTAGGTCGATAGTGCCTCTCTATCGCTTGTTCCGCGTTTTCGCTTGCACGCTCTGCTCAGGCGGAACGTGACTGCTGAACGTGACAATGAGTTATACTTTTTCGTGCGTGCAGCCGGCGTTCATTGATTTATAAGACGTTATCACCTCAAAAAGGAAATAAATATCAAGGATGAAAAAGGTATTCTATGTGAATAGATTAAAAATACAAACACATAAAATTAATGTGTAACATACATACTATAATAAA
Organism: Selenia dentaria; assembly: GCA_917880725.1. NCBI lineage: Eukaryota > Metazoa > Arthropoda > Insecta > Lepidoptera > Geometridae > Selenia > Selenia dentaria. Next base: position 4,340,712 of record OU862893.1, on the reverse strand, counting down.
CATCCTACTGATGTTGGTAGAGATACATACATATATGTATATCTCTTCGTTTATTTTGCCCTCAAACCATATTAATCTCATCTCAGCTACCATTAACCGATGTAGTCAATTAGAGTCGTCATTAATATCGAACCAACGTCATCTATCTCTTGCGGTCCATTTATCACTATAAGCATCAAGACTGTTTGCAGCACATAATGGTACAGTGTTATAATGTACAACGATGCCCACACATTATTATGTCACAAAACATGCAGTATTCGTTTATGAATAGGCGAGGTTTTTAAAGTTTTAATACCTAGTTATTTGTAGTTTCATACACTACTTAGAAAGAAAAGAAAGAAAACATATTTATTCAAGGCTCACACAACACATTACATATTCTACACATTAGAGGAACACACTAATTAAACACATTACACATGTAGAAAACGACGCGGTGCTGTGTGTGTCATGAACATGGGCCCCGACTCAGCATACGACTAAGGGCAGAATCCTTACTCATTGATTTTCAGTCGCAACCCATAGTTATGACCTCACTAACCCAAGGACAAAATACAGTTTGTCTTACGACCACGCCATACTTTATTTTTTCTCACACATTGAGATTGGACCCACTAAATATTAACCTTCTAAATTTGGTGCAACAAAACGTATGAATGCCGCCAAAACTCAACACATAACAGCGCAAGCGGTAAAGCGGGCGCTGCCACAGATAAGAGTCAAAATTGGAATGAAAACATTTTTTGTAATGCTATGAAAATGGTGCGCCATGCATGTGTTCCATTAGAAAAAAATTGATTGAATATCCTGAATGATATTAACTTGATGGATTTGCCATGTATAGCAAAAAATCTTTTATGATATTATTTGTAATGGAACAAGTATGATTCTATTTTATACATTTCGGAATTTTGTTTATAACGTATGTCAATATAAACTCATGGTCCAAGTTTATTCGAAAGTAGATGAAGTATCTGCTTTATACCCCACTACGACGAAGGAATAGGGAGGGTTATGTTTTTGCATATTATAATAAGGATCCTATTGTTAGCTTTCAGGTGTTATAGTTCTCTGATATGGTTTTAATACCTTTGAATTTTGAGCTTTTCATAGCGATTACATCACCATGTACTACATCTAACACCGCCGGCCCTTTACCATTAGGCCAGGACACAGCTGTTCCTCTCCGAGAGGAGTATGGATTACAATCCACCACATGGTCGCTAGTCCAAGTGTCGGAGTTTTCAGAATGCACCCGACATAGGATATCTTCCCTTATTATGTTTTTTTTTATTAAATTTGGTTCTACTTCTAAGAAATGAACCGGTACCGATGTAGCGGTAAAAATAAAGTAACAAACAAAGCTCTACTAAAAGTCATTTGTTCATGGTTCTATTAGCGTTCACTCAATTCATCATGACTCCCTGAATACGGAAAAATTGACACTGTTTTTGAGCTGTGCACTGTTTTGAAATTCATGACTCGCATCAGGAATTTCGCTTATTAAGTTAAGGCTGCGATTACTGTTATTATTATTTTGTGTATCTTTATTACTCGTAACTCACCCAACATGCAAATATATTTAAAAACGCGTCGTAATAAGTTATTTAAATGATCTATCTATTTAGCTTTGGAAATTTAAGGCCTGATTTATTTTTATTTTTTCCTGAGGCCTTTTCGATATTCTTAGTTTCAAAGGTTTCTGAAAACCACTCCTGTTTTTTCTCAAATTGAAAGCTTTGGTATTTGCTAACGTAACGCTATTATGGCGGCGAACGCGTTAATACATGTATAGTATGGTAACATAACCGTGATAATTTTCTAATAAAAATTAATGTCTGCTAGATTTTTTTCTCCCAGCTATCCATGATTGTCCACATCGTTATGTAGAGGCATAAATACATTAGGCAAGGTTACTAGTCAGGTTGCTAACTCCACCTGTGCTCTGCAGACAGGAACCGATGTTTCGCCCAAATCTTAACTGAATGAGAAAACATGACTCTGAAGACCAGCATAACTGGTAAAAGGGCAAACTTTGAACACGAGCAAAACACTTGTTTGTTTGTTTTTTCGCAGGGACAAGACGTACGTATGTCTGCTGCTGGATTAGTTTCCGTGAGCAACTTTTTTTCCTTAATCATGACCGCATTGTTAGTTAACATTAGGTAAGATGGTATAGACAGGCGAGCACCGACTATTGCTTTTGAATGCTGAAGAAAGTTTTATAGAAGTACCTGTTCATATAGAACATTAATTCTTGTCTTCTTTTACGAGTAGTTTATCTATTTTGTGGATCCGCAGCTTTGGTACATATCTCCTTTGAACTGGTAAAGAAATGACTTACCACTCTCTGAGACTGAGGAGGGCGAGCGGTCGGCAGTGGAGACGCCCGAGGAACTCTCGAGGGAGGAGAGTGAGTCGGCGCGCGTGGCGTGCGCATGCGCCATGGAGCTCTCGGAGAGTGACCGCGGCGCCGCTCGCAGTTGCGCCAGCCGTCTGCGCAGGTACCGCTGCTCTCGCGCCAGTTGCTCCTTATGGCTGGAGTTCTTCTTATCTCGCTCTTCCAGACTCTGCGAAAGAGGGATGCTGGTTAATAATACTCGTACCTAGAGAACATTGCCAAAAGATTCCACTACTATATCTTGTTGAAAGATGGAACTATGTTTTTTTATTAATTATGCAGAAAACTTTATGTATCTGCACGTTTTGCTTTTGATACATTGTGAAATTTTAATACCAAACGTCTATTGACGGAGTTCGAACCAGGTTGATGATGATATGATGATAATGATGATGAAGTATCGTTCGGGGGTTCGGGAAGAAGTATCTGATCCAAACAAGCTAAACGTAAGGACGCATCTTGATCACTATCTATTTCATCATTACACGGTTCTTGTTCTATGCTAACAACCTCTTAGGGTTGACTTCTGTAAAGCGTAAATAACACCATTAGTTGTACGTACTACTTGACTTCCATACAAAAATAACATCTGTCTCTCTAAATAGCCGTAACTCTATGCAGCGGTTCAGCCGTGCGATTTTGTAATGATACGTCGACTAGCTCACCGATGTCAAATACTTTATGAAATATCGCCCTTGTACACACCTTGTACAAGGTTGTTTTTCCAACGTTTCTTGTCATATCTTCATTTATTTCACGGATTTTGTCAAAGATGCAATGATGTTTGCTCTTAGAGAATCGCACGAAGTGAAGTGAAGTAACCATTGAAGTGACAGTCGGTTGCCTACGTGCTACAAGCGTCTACGCTACGTAGAGCTGACTGAGCTACGGAGGTCGCGGAGGCGTTACGTCGTAGACGTCGTAGTTGCTTTTCTTCTTATAAGTGTCATATAAGTACTACAAAACTGAATCTTTTTATTTTGAGAAATAATTGGATTTTAAGAAAAGTCGGAAGGTTATGAGACTGTTAGCTCGTTTAGAAGTCGGAAAATACTAGTAGGCGTAGGCTTTTCTCAAAATCGCATTCATGTATGCATGGCTCCCAGAGTTAATTTTTCAAAGGAATATATTAATTAAAGCATCATATGAATACGTCGAAATGCGTGACATAAAGCGATAGGCAGGCGTCTTAATCGGACTTTTAAGAGTCGTAAAATATATATGAAGGACAAGCGAATAGCTAGTATGCTTGCACTTTGAATAAAACGTGGTTTCAGCTCGGCTGTTCCGTCAAAACACTTTTCTTGTTAAGCCGCTTTTTACCGCTGATGAAAAGCACTAAAACGCTATCGTCGATTAAACTCGAGCGCGGTTTTTGTGGCGGCATTTACGGACTTATGTAATCTTCAATTTTTTCCTCCATCCCTGGAGCTTCGTTCGCAAAGCCATTTCCTAAAGGCCCACAAAAAACTCGATTAGATACAGCTTAGTCTCCGTTTAGGCTGATACAATAATTCATATAGATTACGGCCTTTATATCTGGGACCTTTTGGGACACTGGTAAATCAATTTTATGATTAATGTCGTCTGTTCGTGCCCTCGGCTAGTAGATAAATGGAGAAATTCTGACTGGATTAGGGCTCGGGTTAGACGTAGGCTGAACGAATATTGGATTAGATATAATTTATGCCTTCCTGCCAGACGCAACTCGTGGTTTCAGATTTTATGATACGTACTTATTCTTTAGAAACAGGTCAGAACTTGCTTGATGTTACCCGGAAGATTTCTCCGACTATACAGTTATTGCTACAGTGCCGAAATATCGGAAACTTTAGACAAATGTATAAATGTAAATGTACACTATATATACTACATACACATCCCGTAATGTGACATGGGATCCTGTGCCATTAAATTTAACTAATAATACTTTTTTTCAAATTAAAATCTTATTTAATCAGCCATTTCTTTTACAGATGTTACTTTTGTATCGGCGTAGATTAAACAGCTCAGAACTATTAAAGGTGCTGACCAGAAAACACGTCTAGGCAAAAATATATCTACATTTTAAATTACTTTTCACACATTTTCTTAGCACTACTCAAGTACAATACTTTTGCAAGAGTTAACATTAGAAACGGGATATTTACCCTGTATTCCTTTTAAACAGTTAACTCGTGATCATAGCGCTTGCAATAGTGCCGAAATATTGGGAACTAAAAGAAGGATTACTTATTTAATAGTATTACTTTTTAAAGCACTAACGCCTGCTTAAGCGATCTCGAAGCTTCGATGCTCAGAGCAGAACCTCGGTGGCCTAGTTGGTCAATGGCGTCTGACCCGGGTTCGAATCCCGTCCGAGGATGGAATTTTTCTCTCTATAAATTTTAATGTTTGAGATCGCTTAAGCAGGCGTTAGTGCTTTAAAAAGTAATACTATCAAAATTACAAGGGCTGCGATGTCAATACGAAAGTTTAAGTATTTCTAAATAATGCTTCTTTCAGTTGGATGGTACTGTTTAACTGTTCAATAGATGTCGCTCCGTCCCCGCAAGACGGTTAGTCAAATAGAGAGTTAATATTCGAAGCTCGGACCAGAACCTCGGTGGCCTAGTTGGTCAATGGCGTCTGACACGGAGAGTCAGAAGACGCGGGTTCGAATCCCGTCCGAGGATGGAATTTTTCTCTCTATAAATATCAATGTTTAAGGATTACTTATACTCAATGACTCTTATAAGTATTATAAGTTAAGTTGTAAATCCATTATTGGCCATAGGTATTAGATACATATACGAGTATTTAAACTGTGGGCTGTGGATTTTTTTAATAAATAAATATAATATATCCCGTTTCTAATTTAAACTCTTACAAAACGTAATAGCACGTATCACAGGTCAATAATTACTTTTTTGATTTCAATTAACTACATAGCCTTGGTTCTGTTCAATATTGCCGACAGAGAATCGCTTTAGTAAGCGAGTGTTCCGCTGGGGGAAGGCGAGCGAGCCGCATCGCTCATCGATTTGCTGTCACCACACCTGCCAGCGCCGAATATAACATGCTATAGATTTAACATACATAGGGCTTTACATTATACATCATTCACCTGCCGTTTGCAGACAACTTACACTTGAACAGTGCCACGAGGCGGTAAAGGTAGCCATAAGGCAGAAATGAATGTTCCTTTATTCGTATGACTGTATAATATTGTGCAACCCATACACCTTCGTCTAAATTTTCCAGTTTTGTAACCGTTTCATCAATACTCGTCGAAACAATAATTATGATGCAGAAACCAATTTAAAATAACTATGTGTTACAAGATACTTTCACCCCAGACGCTGCGCTCGAGCTCCGCCTTCCGCCTTATGAATACGAGCGACGAAGTAGGCCCGGGCTACCGTCCGGTGACGCTGTAAATGCCGGTAGAGGCAAACAGCATTAGTCTGTTCGAAACAAAAAAAAGGCCCGGGCTCACTTTGACTTCACCCGTCGACGAGTCAACATCACCGAGGTTTTAGTGTTGTGGTAATAGTGGTGACGTTATGAGTGCTAATCGTGATTGTGTACATTGTGGACGCTATATCATAGTTCTGTGTTCTTTAATTAATGTTCTGGTACTTGTAAAAATAAATAAGTATTCGGTGAATGTTACCGTTATTTTTAAAAAAGCCTTTTCACTTCTGTTTTCTAACATATGTTATATTTTTTCTTCAGAGTAAATTAATCTCTAATAGCACAGTAACAATCTGCCTTTTTTCCATTTTCGGCCAAAAGCGAAGTGTTACTTTTAGCGCACGCAAATATGGACTTTATTATGATAAAGCTTCCTTTAATGACATCGGATTTCAGAAAGCTGGTAATAATATGCAGGATATAGATGCTATTGTAATTTACTAAGAAAAGTCAGTGATATATGCAAATAGAAAATCACAGAGACAAATCACTCGAAGAATGAGATTAGGATGGAGTTTGAGGGACTATAATATCCTGTGGACAAACAAATATTTTCTTCTAAAACTGAAGTCGAAAAGGACTAACTGATAATGATGATGAAAATGTCACACAATAGCTGTTTAACCTTTCTAATAATTAATGATTTATTTAAACCTCTAAACTTATACCAAAAGAAGAATGGCAAACCTCTGTGTGTTTTGGGTACCCTACATAGACGGACCCACGAGAAAGGAAACCATGCAAGACCAGTAGTCCTTAGTAAGACTAAGATATTATAAAATTGTACCATATTTTTTTAAGTTGGGGTTTAAAAGTTATCAGTGTTGATATTTTTCTAGGTTAGGTTAGATAGGCAGAATTCGTTAGCTTAAAAGAAATATATCGTAATAGAGAAACGGGTGCTTGGCATTAGGTATCGTTATCGTAGATTTGGATGCAACTACTTACTTATATTTTATGTGATAGCTGTAACTGTAAATATATTTTATATGATGGCAAATGTACAAAACGTACGAATCCAATAACAAAGGAAATAATTGTTGGTGTAACTTTGTCATGTCATTTACACTCTTTTGGCAGAATATAAGTGTCGTAGTATCAAGAAAGTTGTATTGTATCCTATAGTCTATGAACTGAATAGCGTTTCGTTATTGCTCACAAGCATCTTCTGCATATAAATTTTATTGTTTTACATTTCGGTTTTCTCATTTTTCCCAACTGCTAATTATATATAAAAATATGAATTATTTGCATCTACTAATAATAAATAAATTTGGCCTAGTTTCATTCTCCGTGGTTTTCATTCTCAGTGGGTACCCAGATGACCATTCTCCTTTGACTCCAAACATCAAGCATCGTAGATAATTATATAATAGTGTCATGACACTATTAGAAATAAAGAAATAAAGAAAGAAACATTTTTATTAGGTACTTAAACATATACAGAACACAGATCCGACATATAACAAATGAATAAACAAAGTGGAACAAACATGAAACATAAAGCACCGCCTGAACCCTGGAGGGGAAGGCAGGCAGAGACTACGGATTTCCGTACACTACGCTCGTCTCATGTGCCTGAATACTTGACAAGTACCTAACTGGTATTCAGCTCAGCATGAGTTGGGTGTGTTACCAACACCCAACGCTGGTTTTCAGCTGTGACCAATAATTGGAGAAGATAGTGCAGCAGTGACAATGAAAATAACATTCAAAGGTTGTAGGGTACATACTCATATATCATAAACAAACATAAGGTATGATAAATATAATACTGTATCATAAATAATATAAACAAGAGTAGTAGTATTATACATATTGGCTACGTTGGCTGTGTTACGAGCAAATCGCCAGGGGGCTTCTTCGCTGCGACCATTCAAACACGTAACGCAGCGCACCACGATGTCTTCAAGGAATAATCGTGTAATCAATACAATTTCAACATCAGTCCAATCCTCCTCTCCACTCGATATCAAATGATATCGTAGCACGCCCTGTTACGTGCCTAAATGGTCATAGCGAATACGTCTCCTGGTCAAAGTCAAAGTCAAAATCATTTATTCAATTTAGGCATCAAAGACGCACTTATGAACGTCAATTTTTCATTATAATGTACTTTAAAGACTACCGCCGCGTTCCAAAATATATAGAGCCTACCGAGAAGAAGCGGCAAGAAACTCGGGGCCATTCTTTTTATATAGATGTTTTACAATGTTTTTACTTAGGTACTACAAATATTAGCTCCAGTGTGTTGCCTTACAAAAGAGAACATAATAATGGTATCAGTAGGGCAAGACACGCTACACTTTGACATCTTAGTACACGAGTAGATAGATCCTGGAGTGATCAGTCCCAAGCTGTTTTATCCTCCAAGTAATCCGAAATTTTGTAATAACCTTTTTGACAGAGTTTAGTTTTAATAGTAATTTTAAACTTAATAGGCAAATCTCGGATAACATTGGGAACTTTATTATAGAATCGTATACATTGTCCCATAAAAGAACGACTTATTCTGTGGAGACGCGTTACATGTACGGATAGCTTGTGCTTCTTTCGCGTGTTGATGGAATGAGCATCACTCCTTTTATCAAAACTGCTAATGTTTTTCTTTATATACATTAGATTTTCATGGATAAACTGAGAGACAACAGTTAGAATGTTTATGTCTTTAAACTTCTGTCTAAGGGAAACTCTGGGAGCTAAACTGTAGATCTCGTATAACCCGTTTTTGCAGTATAAAAATGGAATTAATATCTGCAGAACATCCCCAGAGCAGTATGCCATAAGTCATAACGCTATGGAAATAACTAAAATAAACTATTCTAGCTGTGTCTACATCAGTTAATAGTCAAATTTTTTAACAGCATAAGCCGCTGAACTGAGCTTACTAGACAATTTTTTTATGTGGGGACCCCATTGTCTCTAAGTAACTAGTAAATGCAACGAAATGTTATTGTACCATCCGATTCTGTTGTACCAAAAATCTGCATTAAGTATCCTTAAGTTAGTCCGCAATTCAGTAAGAATTCCTAATGAATTCTGACTGAAAAGTTCAGCTTAAATGTAGTACTAGAAGGTAATGTAAGTGTAGAGACATTGGGGTGGTGTTGAGTTGTGGCAGATTTATGTGAGGATATTTCATCTGCGGCCGCCGGCGATAGCGTGGTGTGACCTAACACCCCTTCACCTACCCGGGCGTACCACCCTAACAAAATAAAACGCAAGACAGTGTTTTGGTTCTATGGAAGTGGTGGGCTACTGAACTAAGGATCGGTCGAGCCGTTGCGAAGGAGATTTGCTACAAACACTGTGATACGAGAATTGTATATATTATCGCTCGCATGGCCTCGCGGGATGCGGTAATTACAGATTTTTTATTATCCCACGGGAACTCTTTAATTTACCGGGATCAAAAATATCCTATATGTTGATCAGGGATATAAGCTACCACCATACGAAATTTCATTTAAATTGATCCAGTCGTTTCGGAGATTAGCCCGTACAAACAGACAGACAAACATACAGAGAAACAAACAATTTGAACTTATTTTTCACTCCTTACATCCCCTGACTCAGTTTTTAGTATAGTTTTCATAGTACAGAAATTGTAACTCTACAGTTTATAATATGTAGTAGTTTTTACATCCCTCGTTTTACCTCCTTAAGTCATCCCTGACAAAAATATTAAAAGCATCACAATTTATTTTGAATTACCTATTCAATTACAAAAAAAAAATTGAAAATAAAATTATACCCCGTTTCACCCCCTTAAGACATCCCTGTCAATAAATATTGAAATCATCATTTTAAACTGTCCAAATGCTAATTTTCACCACTGTATGTTCGAAAACAAAAAACTTTCCATACAAACTTTCACCACTCCATTTCATCCCATTAAACCACCACCATCCAAAAAAAAATTAGGCCAACATTTTTTATTTTGAATGATCTATCCAAATACAAATTTTCACAACTATAAGTTCAAAAACAAAGGAGTTTCATACAAACGTTTTCACCCCTTTTGACCCCCTTAAGGGTTGAATTTCATAAAATCCCGTCTTAGTGAGCACCTACGTCCTAAAAAGAACCCGCATGCAAAATTTAAAACTCCTAGCACTTGTAGTTTCTGAGATTTCGTGATGAGTGAGTGAGTGACCTTTCGCTTTTATATATATATAGATTATTATTTTATATATATAGATATAGTGACAACGTTTAATAATTCTGAAAGGAATACATATTATCGTTTAAAGTTGTTCAAGTTTTGAAAACCACACAATTTTCCTTTTTTCGACGTGACGGTTAGTTTGAGCTTAGATAAGTCATACCTTCGGTGAGGAACAGGATCTTGTAAGTTATGGTACTGCGTATGTCATTCCACGGTATGCGGATACTGACCAGCCGGAAAAACTTGCAGTTGTGTTCACAGACTAAACAATAGTTAGTACACAACTGTGGTGTAAGCTTGCACGCTCGTCTCGTTTTCATGTGCGCGAGAGGAGCATTTTTTGGCATTGTTTGGGTGTGATGGCACTTATAATTAATTTTTAATTATCTAATATTTTTATAAACTTTACGTGGTTTGAAATATATTTCCATAATTTTTAATTATCTTGTACTTGTATTAACGTTAATCCTCATTAGTTCATTTACTGCTGCACATAGATAACATTTCCAATTCATACTTGTGGTGCATATTAGTTACACTTAGGTGGTACCTTCTTTTGCAACAATATTTACGAGTGCCGACTACGCACCAGAAGACGCAGTGCCCTCGGCTAGGTGGACCGACAAACGTCAAAACCGCGGGGAATCGCTCGATGCAGGAAGCAAGTAGCCGGTCCAAGTGGTGTTCTATGGGGGAGGCATATGTTTAGCAGTGGACGCCTTCCGGCAGATAATGATGAGGATGATGTGACGAGACAGACAAGTCGTACCTGATGGTAGCTTGCATCATTGCGGTGGTACCAACCAAGACGACCTCTTACAAAAGAGGCCTACCACCTAGGATGTCTGGTTTCCTCGCCTCTTACGATTCTAATCCCGAAGGCGTAGGAAATTTTTATTTTCTTTCTTTCTTTCTTATGATGATATAGGAATAATAATATACAATGGTGAAAATTATGTTGTACAAGAGATGAATTTGAATTTATCTTTTTTATTATCAATTAAAATATCAGTAAACGGGGCAGCGCGGAATAACCGCGAGTGAAACCCCATTCCCCATGCAGATTGGAAAACTTTTCAAATAACCAATTAGGTTATAACCGATACTTCCCTTGTCTTGCACACAATGTTTAAAATTCATCAACCGACAAATTTGCATGTTTATACCCTTAGCCCATTAATAAATAAAAAGGGAAATGGGCCCTCTACTGTATACTCCGGGGAGCGATTTTTTCATGTCACCGATGTCGTTTTTTCCTACATAATATCATAATCGACTTTACTCACGTAATTACCCGACGATATCGACTTGATCTTGCACGTAAACTCCCTGAGGACGAGCATCGAGCATGCCCGAAGCCTATGTGGTTAATATTTGTAAAATCAGTTGATTTTTATTGTGTAAATAATATTTAATATTTTTTTATATTTGGAACTGGCTCCCATTCTATTAAAATAAATATATCCAATGTTGATGATTTATAAATTAAATAAAAATCGTTATAAAGAACTACAAATCAGCCGTGCGATTCTCTAAGAGCAGACAACGTTACATCTTTGACAACATCCGTGAAACAAATGACGAGATGACTTACCATTTTATGGTGTTAGGTATTAAACTTATCTAATTAAAAAGTAAGTTTTTGAACTTGGCCAAGTGCGAGTCGGACTCGCGCACGAAGGGTTCCGTACTATCTATAATCGTCCCGTTTTACCTTTTGGGTACGGAACCCTAAAAATGTTTCCGCAGCGACTAATCAATATATTGATTATTAATTATCTCGACGTAATAATAAATAATAACAACAGAACTAATAAACTCAAAACTATATCAAATTTAACTATTACATGTGGTACTAAAACGTAATGGTTTCATAAAGCGACTCCAAGGTCGACTATAACTTACGTAACCAGTGTAGTTAGTAGGCGCCACTAAAAAGTAGCAAGCTGAATAGGGGTGCCCAATGTACTCGTATTCAAACTAGTTGGTGCTATACAAGTGTGCAAAGTAGAGCTAGTCGCGTACGCTCGTAAATCCGCGATTATTCTCGCGGCGAACGTTTTAATGAGCGCCTTCAGCTGTAGGGTTGCCATCGGTAAAATAGATAATTATTTTCTACAATAATATGCTATGTAAAGCTCTAATTCTTTGTGATTTCACAAAGCAAGTAACACTTGCTTAGTGAAATCGGAAAGATATAAGTGCACTCGATCTAAATACAAGTACGATTTGAAAAAAATAGTACCGACTTCCATTCTATTCAGTTATTGGAGTGTAACTCAAAAACTACTAAATTGAATTTGATGAAATTTAAATGGGACCACACGGGAAGCATAAGATTTCAAACAAAAAAGCATTTTGAGAATCGGTTCACCCTATCGAAAGTTATGAGGTAACAAACATAAAAAACAGTCGATTTGAGTCCCTCCTCGTTTTTGGAAAACGGTAGATGAATAGAGAATTATGTTTAGATCGAGTCCACTTATCTGCTGAGACACCGATGGCTAGTCAGCGTCGTAAACGTTAACAATTCCAGGGCGACCGGAACTTAAGGTAGCTTAATAAAAGTAATGGATACGTACAATTACACAGAATGGTCAAAACATTTTTTTAAATAATATTTGAGACGGTACAAGCTTGAATTAAGTGGTAATCTCGGCCCAACAGATGCGGTTGACACAAGTGACAACCTGCATTGCGCCCGTAACCCTGAGACATTTAGCTGCTAAGTTTCAGGTGTCTATAATTTCACCATCACCCATGCCCCTTAAACCAGAACACAGTGTTGCAAGCATTACTGATTTGCGGTAGTAATAGATATGGTGGCAGTATTTCCCCCGACGAACTTACTTAAAAAAAGTTTTACTGCAACAACGGAGCATTCAGAGATTTGTGCTTTTGTGCAAATATGAGGTTTATATACAACAAACAGCTATGAGTATATAGTTGAATGAACACAGTGAGCTTAAAAGGGGCAAGTTTTTCACTCGATTATATATACCATCACGAAAAAATCACTTGGCGGGTAAGATGGCGTATTTGTTACAAGGGTACACACATAGTTCTGATCACATCACTTTATAATCATGTTCTCGGACATGTTTATAAAACATAAAACGAGGCGCAGAACTCAAAACGTTCAACTCTTAATGTACCTAAAAAAGCGAAAGTAGTGGTATGAAATAAATGTGATAGTAGTCAAAAGTAAAACGTCAAAATCGTTCATTCAATTTAGGCATCAAAGATGCACTTATAAACGTCAATTATTTATCATAATGTACTTTAAAGACGATAAAGCCTACCGAGAAGAAGCGGCAATAAACTCGGGGCCATTCTTTTTATATATATGTGGGATCTTGGGGTGGAAATAAAGAACTTATCTTCACTTTTAATCGTTTACTTTTCCCAAACTCAAAAAATACTCTTTTGTCTCATTACTACGCCATATTTTATTTTACACACTCGTCTCGCTCTCTCTCTGTATCGCACCCACACCTTTCACGTTCCATTCCACACATCATCCATACGCTCCTTTCTTTCATCCCACATATGCATTTACAATGTTATTACTTAGGTACTACTAATATTAATTTTATGGATGGCAGAGTGACATCTCTTTATAATTACTTGTAGCATCGCTTTGGTAGTATACTGTTAAGATGTTGCAATATAAAAATAAATAAATAAAAAAAAAACTTGCCAGAAGTGGACTATTCCAAGCATCTTTGTCTTCTATATAATGTCGGACTAACGTTTTTTACAGTCAACTTGAATTTTCCCTCTGTGAGCTCAGTTATGTAGTGTATGTAGTGATAACGCAGCGACCTTCCGTGAACATATATATGACCTACAATATTCATTTAACAGTATCAATGTGTTGAGCTTAACGAATGTATCCTTTCATTTTTTATTGATTTTTCTGTTGTCATTCCGTCCGTAAAATCGACGAGGGTCCGCGGTTAGTTTTATATATTTTATTAGTTTAATCAAAAATGATCTTGACAACCCTAATCCGTGCTCCCAAGCGAACCGATAAGCCTACTGAATTGCTACCAACTCGAGAGATACGATCCCGAGGCTCAGTTACATCCGTATTAGGTACTTGGTGTATACATATTTGTTTTACAAAACTGTGACAGAGATGAATTTCTGAACATTTTTCTTATTTTATCAAAAGAAAATGCATTATGATAAATGTTATGCCACTTAAAACTTCAAAGTTCAATTTACCTATTAGAATGAAACTTTATCAAAATTATTATTAAAAGCTATAAAATCAAATTGTTACTACGTATTGGAATATAAATAAAGGGTCGTTATTTTTGAAGATTTTATATAGTTTTATTTAAAATATTACCTGATATTCGCCCTGATAGGTTATCTATGTACAGTTCGTCCTCCAGCATGAGAATATTTGTGCAGTCTATCAACATGGTTCAAGAGGTCTTTGAAAGTTTCATAGTTTCAGACTTTCCTATACTGACCCATCTAAATGGCCTACTCTATACTATAACTTAAGATCTAAAAACTATCAAACTCTAATGAGAGGTTTTCCGATCCTGTTTACATCTTCAAGTTACATATGTAACTTCCGTATCTAAGTTTAATTCTACTATACCGCTACTATACAACATATACCCATCATAAGAAGCACTTAGGAAAGTTTCCAAGTAAAAAGGAAGCGTCGGAAACGCGATAGCTCGTCCATCTATCATTTTCGCGTGAAACTCGCACAAGTTTGTTGAAAGTCATGCATTCGCCATATTCGGAACTTTTCTGCCACTGTCGATATATTTTATGATCCTGGTTCCCGATTTAAAACTTTTCGTTAACTAACCGAATCGATTCGATTAGATAGTAATATCCTATCGTAGGTTTCTTTATTGACATGCGATTATTATTCATATCTTCGCACTAGGATGCCCTGTGTCGGGGCATGAACACAGCGTCCAAGAAAAAAAACTTTGTCTGTTTTAAATCGACTTCAAAAAGGAAGAAGTTCTCAATTCGACTGTTTATTTTTTTATGCTTTTTTTCCTTAAAACTTTCGATTGAGTGAACCAATTGATGATTATTTTTTTATTTGAAAGCTGATGCTGTGTGGTCCCATTGAAATTTCATCAAATTCAGTCCAGCAGTTTTTGAGTTACAGTCCAAATGACTAATGACTACTATTAAATTAGATAAATGTAACAAATTTTCTATAAAAACGCTGTCGCATAATGAGTGGATAATCCTGCAAGTACATGTTGAGGTGGGGCAAAGCCGAACAAAAAATATCTGAAAATCTCAATTAGTGTAAAGACTTATGCAATTAATTGTAAACTACATTTCAAATGCTCAAACTTCACTTAGGAAAGTAAAATATGATATAAATATTTTAAATCTCTCTGGATTGTCAGTCATCAATATCTTTTAACAAACTTGACATTCAAAAGTATTTTTTTTTTATTTTTTTATTATTCGGTTCACTAATTGAATGTGACACCTTTAACACTACAAAATATATTATGTAAGGAACATTCAGTGTCCATTCTAAAAGCTGTGAACACAGCATGCATTTAAAATAAATATAAAATACTTTTAAATCTCTCTGGAAAACTACTGGTCAAAGTTATCAATACATTTTAATGCATGATAAAAAATTTAGTTAACATAATAAGAGGCACTGGATTAACACATAGGGTACATTTCATCACCTTTATAGACTAGCTAATAGCTAGTTTATAATACAATTATAGCAGAAGACACTACAAAAACAAATAAACGCTCTCACTAAATTCACAATAATCACAAACGAAACCGTTGAAAACTTTAATAATTACAATAATAACACCACCGAGTGGTACAAGTAATCGGCCAATAACGAAATTGTTAACGACGTTACACCGGAAATAGCGAAGTTGTACAAATACCATTAATTATACCGTTATGTACCGTTGTACCGGCTGCGTAGTCAGCGTACCGAGTTCGAACAATTACCTACACTCGCTTGTTTTTAGTTCACAATCCAAAGTACTGTGTACAAACTAAAAAAATTAAAGCTTTTGAAACTGCAGCTTTAATAGTAATAATTAGTTGACTGCGGCTTCGCTCGCTTGGCCTTTGTGTAGTTGCAAGAGAGATATTCTTTAAATTTTAATAACATACATACATGTAATGTACAGACAGATGGAGCATTAAACAAACATAATACTTAATAGTTTATGTTGAAAATCTGCATGTATTTCAGTTTAAACAAAGAGTGAAATATGTAACAAAGCAATTAAAAAGTTTCACCTCATTAAACCTATGCGTCGGAACTGGGTAAAGCTAGCGAGCTGGTATACCGACTGCCTACATTTTATTATTCAGCGGTACACTCCCGAGAGATGCCTTTTAATTAGGCCCGCATATTAATCAGTCGAAGAGCCAACAGAGAATGGGCTAAGCTAACTGCCATTAACATATTAGACCCATCCGCACGGAAAAAAGGACAGATAATAGTTTCTCAGTTTCGTCGTACTAGTTCCCCTTCATTCGCCGTTTCGTTCGTTTGTGAACGTTTATTCCCTTTGCGGCGATGATTGTCTGTAATTTTGTCTTTAGTTAAATTGACAGTTAACACAGCAAGTCTACGGCGTTGAAAATAATAAGAGAATTTTTTTCCTGAACATTTTCCCTTTGCTTAAATGGTACGATATTGGAAAAAGCATAAAATATTACACTGACAATGAAACACTGTGTTTGAAAAGTTTAAACCTATATTTGATTGAAACTGCTGAAACCTACAATAATGGTTTAACTTTGGAACGTGTAATAATGAAATAACACACCGGTCTAAAATACAGTTTGATTGGAAAACTTACTTTGTTTAATTTAAATCCCGTTCCAGGGGCGGGAGTGTTTGGTTAGTATAGTTAACTTAGCTTCAAGTACCTATCCATGATCGAAGAGAAACACTGACAGACTTCAACAGAGAGCTTGTGTACCTAAGTGAAACTTGATAAAGCATACATTTCATAAAAAACTATGAAATTGGAGTATCGAATAATGAAAACAATCGTAACCTCATTAATATTGAGGTTATTATAATGTAAGGAAATACAAATGCCACAAAAATAAACTAAGCACTTGATGGGTTTGGTTATACCGCATTAACTGCGAACAATGCGATACCAAATCGTACCGCTTTGGAACAGCATGTGGAATACGCTGTTCCATGTATTGCATTATTGCCGACTCAATAATACGTCGAGAGCAAGTTTAGTTTCATAACGACCCGCTCCAATGACAGCGGTTTATTTTACACTCAATTAGTGAAGCATCATACGTACCACCCTCACAGCTACACCCCTTTCTCCCTTACTCATCCAGTCCTCAGTTGTTCCAAGTTTGTTCTCTGAATTAATGCTCTTAGGAACAAATCGCTTGCACTAAATTCGCTTTGAATTATGGTGAAATGTGTTATGCGTATGAAATATTAAACAGCGGAACAAGGACTGCGCCTTGTGGCAAGCCTACACGCTGTATAGACAAGAGTTCGTAACGCAATTTGCCGTAGGTAACATTAAATTTGCGGCACGAAACTGCTTGATAAACATTCGGTACGGATTTTGCGAATCCCGTGTAAATTTAGCATTGTTACGGTCGAGTGATATTGTCAAAAGCTTTTGGCTGTTCCGAATGTTCGGTGTCCCGTGGGATATCTTAATTTAGGGAACCGGTTGCCGTTTTCCGCGAACGTGACTAAGTGTGAGATGCTCTATCGACGAACGAATCTCTCCAATTACAATGACCGTTCTAATCTATACGTGGTATTTATTTAAAGCACTCATAAGGATGGTCACGTTTTTACTAGTCAATTTGTTCATTCCTATTTGAGATAAACAGCTATTAATTATAAATGATAACTTATACTTCTTTGTTTAAAAACGTGTCTTTGAACCATATTTCCTCATGTATATAGTACTCAACCTCTTCATTTATCCACGCCCAAATTAGGCGGAGACATCATTTAGTTTATTTTTCTCCGTAATAATCTTTTTCCGACTCCTAAGCTATATTTTAAAGTAAACACTATACAAGACTGGCAGTACGCGTGGCTCGGGTCATTATGAGTTTTATGGGCCATAACGCGGCTTCGGCCTTATAATTCCTTTTTTCCTACGTGAAAACCAAAATAAATCACGACATCGATGCCAGGGGAATGATCGAGGGAAGCCAGTGCGCGGTGGATGTAGCACGGTGTGCTGGGAATGGGTATAATGTACCCGTAGATAAGGTATAGACGTTGTGTTGCGGTTGATATTGAATTTGTTTGGCATACGAGGTTTGGAGGGTTTATTGGTGTTTCGGGATGATGTTTTGATTTGCTTGTCTTTGTAATTACTGAGCTACCACAGGGTATGTAGTTTATGGATATTTTTTTTAAATAGTTGATAGTGTAGTTTTTGACGACTTTCTGTGGATGGTCAGTGAAGATACGATAGACAAATGTTATCACGACAATAAACCAAGAATAGTGTCTGGCTCTCAAAGAGAACTGCTAGAGCACACAGAAATTCAGCGACAGATTGTGAACTTTGAAGGCAGTAACTAGCCAGGAGGGTACTAATAAGTATAAGTTTCTAAGTTATCATGGTTCGTTGGAAATATTCCATTATTTACAGGATTATTACCATGAATATTGGTACTATAACGTACCTTACGACTATACGGATACGGATCTCCTTACAGTGTTTGCATTATCGATTGATCGATAATTGAAAGCCTTAGAAATAATTCAAAAAGGCGACTACCTGATCAGCGGCCGCCCTTCATTAATCCTAAGCTATTCTTGCTTCGTGCACACACGCAGATGTCAATCAATAAGTCCTATATTCCTATTACTCTTTATAAGTAGTTAGATCTACGGATTTAAGAATGTTTAGCTATATAACAAATAAAGACGGTGTAACTGTGTGAAGGAAACCGGTTTTAATCAGGTATAGCCATTTTCAACAATGTGCCAATAACGCAGATATTGTGCGTGCATGTAGCATACGTATTAAAGTACCCCTGTAGTATTAGAATACTTCAAAAGGAACAAGGCGCGACAACAGGAGTAACTTGACTAATAAACAATATAACATAGATACCGTAACGCAGGATACGTAAGTAACACAGATCCGCTCGGTACGTGTCAGAACCAAAGGCTCGCGTCCGACGCCCGAGGCGCTCGTTCACTGCAAACGGGAAGGTACGTAAATTGCAAATTGTACCTATAATGCGTATGTATTTTTATTATGTACCTATGTAGCAGGTATGTATACACTCATGATATACCCGGATCGACGTACAGGTCTACTAGTGTGGGTAAAGCTTAAAATGTTACTTAATTTAAAAAGGGACAGATTCAGTTGTGCAATAATAAATATTGTGCACCTAGAAATCTTACCTTCAAAAATCGAAAATTTCGCACTAAATTTCAATGTCATCGATAATGTCGATACCTACGTCATCGAATTAATATACCATATGTAAGAAATAATTAAAGAATGTTGCTGTAATTAACTAAATAGAGTTGCCGGCTGGCGCAGTTGGTAGCACCCCTGCCTTCCGAGCCGCTGGTCCCGGGTTCGATCCCCGCACAAGTCATATATTTGTGTGCATGAACATGTCTGTTTGACGTGCGTTTGGTTGTATATATGTATATAAGCATGTATATCATCAGGTTGCCATAGTACAGGTTTTGAACATATAGGCTAATTTGTTGATATATATTTAATGCTATGTAAGTATGCCTAGAACATACAAGTAGCACTTGTATTAAGCTTAGGCAGTCGTTCTATGTGTTTAACTAGTTAAGACAAACCGTGCGCTATACGTGAATCAGTCTCGCTTGTTTGTCTTCAATACATAACATATATACACTCATAGAGAACATTTATACACTAATAGAGAACATTTATACACAAATAGAGAACACTATACACTCATAGAAACCATTTATTCAGTAATAGAAAACATTTATACACTCATAGAGAACATTTATACACACATAGACAACAATTATACACTCAAAGACAACATTTCTCATACTCATAGAAAACATTTATACACTGGGATTCCCTGTGCCGCAGGAGGCATGGACACAAACACATCTCTACATCCATGACCCGACAGCAAACGATTCTACTCATGACACAAAATATTTGTCTCGGCCTGGGATCGAACCCGGGACAGCACGCTTCAAAGGCAGCGTCACTAAAAACTGAACTAACAGAGCCGCTCAACTGTCTTAGGAAAACAGTCGTTATGCCCTGGCCAGAAACCATCAAAACGAATGAGACCAGCATGATGAACTATATCCCTTATCCTTATTCCTTAATGAAAGGCCAGTGTGCCTGCATTGGGGACATGATGGGCTTATTATAACTGTAAGTAAACGTATGATTTAATTTTCTAGCTTATAAGAATCACACTGTCAGTAATTGCAATTTTAAAGAGAGAAATCCACATCCTCGGACTCCGACAATCCGTGTCAGACGCCATGACTACTAGGCCACCGAGGCACGAGAGCCGAGTATCGGATTTTAACTCTCTATTTAATTTGAACCGCCGTATCGGCCTAGAGGTCATGGCGTCTGATACGGATTGTAGGAAGACGCTGTACCGAATCTCATCCGCGAAGCGAAATTTTCTCTCTGAAATTGCAATGTTTGGTATCGCTAAGCAGGCGATAGGGTTTTAAAAATCATATTATAAAACATGTCTGTGCAATGTTTAAAAAATGCTCAGTCAATAATGATATAATGGCAACCACAGGCCAAATCTATAAATAGGAACCCGAGCGCGTTCGCAAATTCTTCACAACCCCTTGTTTGCGAGCGGGCGCGACCTTTCGAGCCACATTAACATAATTCCGGCGCACGTACCGAGTGAAACCGAAAGCCGCCACACGAAGACCTGGCTAGTGATTATTTAGGCAGCGTTATGGCCGTATAAACATTTGGCCAGTAGACTAGCTTTCAATTCATCATTACTCGCAGACTCCAGCAGGGTATTTTTTTATGGCATAGGTTGGCAAACGAGCAAGCGGCTCTCCTGACGGTAAGTGATACCGTCGCCCACGGACATCCGTTATACCAGAGAATAAGTTGCCGACCTTTGAGGAAGGAAGATAGGAAGGCATAGATAGAAGGGGTGAGGCTGTAGGGGGCAGAACGGGGGGGACGGGAGGGGAATCTCCCACAGACCGACTGAAACGCAAAAGCAAGCTATGTTACTTCACGTCGGTATGGGAGTGTGGTACTTCCCCGGTCGTGCCAGCCCATTCGGCTGTTGGGTTACAGCGTGGCACTACCACCGAAACGTTACAATTACGTATATCGGTTATAATCAAAATTTAATCTTTAACTTATTTGTTTACTTTTTTTGAGAGAAAGCTTAAAACTATACAATCAACATGAACTTATTATGTAGATTTCAATCAATGTTTGATTGCAACTTAGATACGTAATTTACCTACAGGCCATGACGTACAGAAAATATTATTATCGTCGTTATTGTTTAAGAGGCATGGTGCTTGTCATCATATCATATCATAAGGCACAATCACCTCTCTCTTTCTAATGATTACTACTGAAAGTCTATAAAATTACTTTTCAATAATCAGACTTCTGATATGACTAGTATATAACCTCTGCCACTCTCAGCATCGTTATATGAATTGGAGTAGCCTTAGTCGTAGTGGTCGCTGGGCGTTCGTGCGAATTGCAGATTACTCGTATGTCAACCGTACGCTCCTCCTATGCGATCCTATACGGTCACCCTATCCATAGGTTGTATCAAGTTATAGAGTTATTGAGGATGAAGGTATGTGAAGTGAGCTATGGTTACTCTTTAGTTTTAGACTTGCGAAGACTAATTAGTCGTTCCTAGGAAATTGTGTGCGTTTTTACAATAAAAACCCAAAACATATAACTGGTCTCACAGGGGAAAATTCAAGTTGACTGTAAAAAACGTTCCAATAATAAAAGTTTATTATAAAGTCCGTCATTATATAGAAGATAAAGATGCTTGGAATACTTCACTTCTGGCAAGCTGTCACTCTGCCACCCATAAAATGTAATATTTGTAGTACCTAAGTAGAAAAATTGTAAACATTTATGGAATGGCCCCGAGTTTCTTGCCGCTTCTTCTCGGTAGGCTCTATATATTTTGGAACGCGGCGGTAGAGTCTTTAATGTACATTATAATGAAAAATGTACGTTCATAAGTGCGTCTTTGATGCCTAAATTGAATAGTGATTTTGACCTCTCAGAAATAGTTGTAAAGCGCGGCTTGAAACTTTGTGTCAAATCTATGGATTATAAGATACACTTGTTAATATATTTACTTTTATTTTACTAAATATAATTTTAATCAATAAGTTTAGAAACTATAAGTTTGTCGGTTTGGTATTTAGTTATCATCACTTTATATCAGTATTATATCTATCATATAATTATCGTATAAAATAAACTATTTCTGTATGGGT
Source organism: Selenia dentaria (assembly GCA_917880725.1). Classification (NCBI taxonomy): domain Eukaryota; kingdom Metazoa; phylum Arthropoda; class Insecta; order Lepidoptera; family Geometridae; genus Selenia; species Selenia dentaria. The sequence goes on along the minus strand of OU862893.1, from coordinate 4,318,182 downwards.
GCCTCTACAGCGCTTGTTTGTAGATCCTTCATTACACCAGCAGTAGCATACCTATCATATCTTTGTGTCGTGTAAATGGTTTACAGCATGGGCGCCTTAACAGCGTCTATTTGTTGCAACCTTAAGTACTGTGTACAATTCTAAAATAGTGATAATTTAAGCACGATAGCCCGCGCTACACGGTGCTACACGGTGGCGGGCCACATATTAATTCTCCACAATACCGACGTCCCAGTTAATGGCTGCTTCTTCCCCATAATGCCCCTATCTTCCCGTTTATTGCCGAAATTTTCTTTATTGCCTAACTTATGAATGGCCCACGGCCCGCGAAAGAGCACTGCGTTTTTGTTGTACCATAAAAAAGGGAATAATTAAATCTTTCAGAGCTCTTCCTGTTGCGCTTGGGATTATTTAATTATACATTTTTTTTATGACGGGGGTGATTCTTCCACGGTTTAAAACTGTCGTTTAAGCAGTTTAGTTTTATTTTATTTTATAAAGTGTATTATTGTATTTACGGCTTAGAGCTGTGGTAAGTAGGAAAGGCACTTAAGTTTGAACTTAATTTAAGAAATCGTACTCGCAACTTACGGTGAGATGATGCAAGAGTATTAATTTGATTGAAACATTGCTCGTGGAAAGCTCTTATCAGCGTTTTGTCTACAACTGATGTCTCCAGTTCTGTAATTGTTCTAAATGTTACTGAGCACGAAAAGAAATATTTGATAAATTTCACACCTTGAAGTAATTCTGGCTTATTATTTAACAATTGTTAATGTTATACAAACCAGCGTAGTTTATCACAACCACCATAAAAAGTAATTCAATAAGCAATCAATCGATTATCGAGTCGATTCACCCTCACCTAATAACCTACCAAGTAAAGGTATACGATTAAATGCCTATTGTATACACGGTACGCTATTCAGTAGTCGTTCGACAATAAACCGATTCACGGACCACGGCGGCGTGCGACTCGAGTGCCCACCGAAATTTATTATCTCCCCTTTAGTCGTCATAGATAGTTTCCATCGATCGCTATCGGTTCGCGCGTCGTAAACATGTCCCGAATGGAACGACTTACGGTGGCCGAGGACCTATTCTACACGCATAACTAATCGGTCGAACCAATCGCTTGTACCATTTGTACCGAGCGTTTGGACGGGACGACTGCTATGGTACTTAGGTACTGCGTTAGTAACAACTTTAACTACTACAATACTACGTTACTATATGCAATTTAAAGATACATCTAAAACTCGACATTTGAGTTTAGAACACAAAGTTTTGTAGCAAAATACTTACAGTATTAACTGGAAGAGGTATGAATAAATTTGATTTATCCCCATTTTCAAAGTAGAATACTAAAATTCCACGGGAAACTTTGCAAATCATTCATGAAACTGCGTTATTCTAACGACGTGCTGGCACCTTTCAAAATAATATGGTTGAGAATAAAAAAAGCGAAGCAGACAATTTTTGGCCATCTCGTATCTGTAACGGTCGTAGAGTTTACGATCGCTCGTAAATCACGCACTATCTTCGATCGTTCAGTCGTTATCAGAATAGGTCGCCGGCAGTGGCTCGCTCCTAAATAATTCATACAGCCTGTGGCCTCTTCGCGGAGAGCTGCATCGCCAATGGCATAGCAATTGGTACATAGGATATAAATTCTATTGAAACATCCGCCGCCGATGGACTCCATTCCCAATGGAAATTGCTTCCATATTTCAGAAATATATTTACGCGGCACGGCGGACACGGCATTAGCTGTTTTAATGCATTGCATTTTCGTCGTCCATTAATATTTTTACACGTGCATGTCATTCTATATTGCTTTTTTAACACGGAATGGACTTGTTAATGTGTAAAAAGTCGTTGACCTCTGAATGGCTTTCAGACAGTAGGTGATGATCGTAACCTTTTTAGCGTGTCCATAAAATGTAGATAAGTAAATAAAAGAAAGATCTCTATACTATTTAGTTTATAGGCGTTTGTTCGTTTTCGTTATAACATCACTAGGTTTTTATCCCATGGACGCATCGAGTCCGCGTGGGCCGTGTTTTAGACAGTTGAAAGGAAACTTTGTGAATAACATTTCGGTGTCATTGAGTCCATTCTGTAGGGAGTCGAGGTGAGTTGAGAATTTATTATTTTTATTTTTGGCTGCAGGCAGATAAAGGAATATTCGTTCCCGACGGAGTCCAGGCTCGCGCAGACTGATTGGGCACTTGGAGGCTGACTTTCTACCATTTACATTCGGCGGGTAAAGTACTGAGGGTAAATATTTAGCTACCTGAATGTGGAGCAATAAAGTCGTCTTTTTGTTTTCTCGGAGGGGCTGCTCTTTTACGAGTACATCAGTCATACTCCATACCAAACTCATGTTGAAGTGTACAGAGATGATAAGAGATAGCGTATTTTGCATATTAACAAAATGAATGTTACTGACTCAAGACCTGGCTTTGCTTGTGTAATGGTTTACATCACGGATTTAGGAAGGGAGGGGATGTGTTGAGAAGGCGTGGACGTTTTGCAGCAACATAGTATTAAATAGTAGATATTGGCGCACCGCTGTGTATCATATTCATTTCGACATCCATTGCTGGTAGAGTTATGAAATTGTTTACAACTCAACAAGCAAATGCCGCAATGTGCCGTATAACGATACTCTCTGCGAGTATCGTCGCGTAGTGCAGCCGCTGCTATCGGCGCCGGGAGTTATTAGCGTTCATTGGTTGATTTGTCAGTGTGCATCGTAATGAGTTGGTGTAAGTAGCTAATGAGAGCGTTGCTTACAGTGTATTATTTAATTTGTAGGTGTGATGTGCAGTAGGGAAGCGTGATTGATAATCTGCGACATGAATCAGTAGAATAAATGCCTCGCGCCATATCCCCTCCTTTCCTAAATCCGTGGTTTACACCATGAACCGCGTTGGTTAGCATTTGTATAATTAACCCATTACATTCCCACTGCTATAACACGTGACTTTCTCTAAGCGGAAGGAAAATACTCTTTTTATTTAAGCTTTTATTCATTTTTATATTTTTAAGTTATTGTAATCATGAGTTTTAGTCACAACTTTGTTTACATTAAGAATTTTCTAGAATATTGACGCCTAAGGACATCATTGTTTAAGAAAGTTTTGAGTAAACTAAATTTGCTCTCGGAAAAGCCTGTCATCTTTCTCCACGTTACTATAACATCGACGATAAAGAGTAATTAAAACTTTCAAGATGGCTTCGACTTAGTTTTTTACCGTTTCTGACATTTTCTAGACAAGTTCTGGAAAAAATAACTTTTGTCCGCTTCAAAGGAACTTGAAAAGCTTCTCGCCTCGCGGTACAAAGTATTTTATATAATATCGTCATTTTTACAGTGAAGGGCGAATGAATTATTCATTATTTGAAAAGGCATTTTAGCGAGTAAAAGTGCGTTGTGGGCAGCGCGGCCCGCGGAATAAAGAATGAGTTGACATTTGGTAGCCATAGAATGAATATATTATAATATAGAATGAAATAGTTTAATATACACATTTTTGCTTTACATCCTTTAGTCCTATAGAAACAAAATCTTAATGAAAAACTTCTTAATGACTGAGGGCTGTAACTGTAATGTTACTTCTTACATCTTATCATCATCATCATCATCATCTCAGCCGTAGGACGTTCACTGCTGAACATATGCCTCCCCCACGGGTATACCCCACCCGTGGGGGTCTTCTTATGCAATAAATAAATACGGGTCTCCCAAATAATGTACATTGGAACAATGAATGTTTACGTAAAAAGTCACGTCAAAGTACGCGAATTGAGTGAAATATTTGATACTACGTCTTCAAAACGTGTACCGTAATGCACTATTATTTTAATCTTGCTATATAGATTGATCACGATGGTACCAAATTTAACGGTAAGGTTGAAACATTACTACTTTAAGAGGTGGGAGTAGTGCCCCAGTACTCCTATACTACGATCTGAATCTTTTATTTAATGTTACGAGAGCGTGTTTGCTTGTATAAATCGATGCCTCGTGTCATAACAATAAGACATTTATAATAATTAAGATATCAATGAAAACAACAACATCCAACCTCAGCAAATAATTAAAACAGAGCCGCCCTATCCCACAGTCCTCAGATTGTTTATGGCTGCAAATCCGTTACATTTTTCCTTGGAGGGCCCTAATTAGGGTAGCTACAGATATTTATGTAAGGGTCTTGGGGCCAAAGGTCGGGTCTCTTGGCGTCACAGTTCGATACTGCGTCAAGCAGTGATATAGTTTGTATAATACAATTTCTGATTACGCAGGGAACGTAACCCTGCCCTGCCTGCATGCAACTTTAAATTTACTCCTTCCCAATTTGTCCCTCCTGATTTGTTCTTCCCGATTGTCAAAAAACAAGAAATGACGAGGATGCCGCAAGAGGAAGAGAAGAAACGATGAGAATGATAATGACCCCGTGACCCGTTACTATGTGAGATACGTAGAAAAGGAAAAAAGAGAGACAGAGACAGGTTAAAACAGTAATATTTAATAATTACTAATATTTTTAATATGAAAAACGGGTTTTACTCACGTAAAAAAGTCAAATCTTTCTGACTATCGTTTCAACCACATCCGGTGGTCTTTTTCGTTCTGCACTCTCCTTGAATATCCTTGATCTGACTTTTTTACGTGAGTAAATCCCGTTTTTCATATTAAAAATATTAGTAATTATTAAATATTACTGTTTTAACCAGTCTCTGTCTCTCTTTTTTCCTTTAACGTGGTTTGTACACATTTTTAATAAAGATAAAAAAAAAAATATTAGTAATTTTACTATGAAAATAACGGTTTTCATAATCCGTGGTAAACGGTGCTGATACCATAGTTAGTACTATGTTAAATATAAGTTTTATTAGACTTAAGCTTTTACTGTGGTATTGTTTGTTTACCCCAATAAATTAAAAAAAAAAAAAAAAAAAAAAAAAATATTTTCATAATAAAATGACTAATATCTTTATAATCCAAAGTACAATTTGAAAAAAAAAAATAAACAGACTTCCATTCTATTCAGTTCTTCTTCTTCTCTCGCCCTCTTCAATCAATGAAGTTCTTCTCTCGCCCTCTTCAATCAATGAAGGTTGGCAATCAGTTTTCCGTACTCATCTCTATCCTTGGTGAGGCGAAAAAGTTCTGTGGCACTCGCAATCCCTGTCCACTCGCTGATGTTTCATAGCCCGTTTTCGTTCTATTCAGTTATTAGAGTGTAACTCAAAAACTATTTGACCGAGTTTGATGAAATTTAAATGGGACCACACGGGAAGCACCAGCTTTAAAAAAAAATTGAGAATCGGTTCACCCAGTCGAAAGTTATGAGGTAACAAAAATAAAAAAAATAAAAAAAATACTTTTTGGAAGTCGGTAGGAAATGACTACAATTGTGCTCGGATGATATCGGTTATTATGTAAGATGTTTAAAAAAATAAAATAAGATTTAGGTAGTAATTCGCTTGTTCTGAACACCAAACTAAACTAGCGAACTAAAATCTATTTTTAGTAAATATGTGGTAGTTCTTATTGTGTTCATGCTTAAGTCCAAATTCGTATAATGCTTGCAAATGACAATTCTTATATTTGCCGTTTCTGTTTAATTGTGGGTATGTTTAGTACAAATTTAATCGTCATGCAAGTTCGTGCTCTCTAAACTAGTCTAAACTGATGTAAAACTACCCACATTTCAATAGAATAATCATATGTTTAGAATTATCAATCTAAGTGTTACTCGAATTTAGATTTTAGTAATTACATAATAAGAACTACCATAGTTTACTATGACTAAATAAATAAAGAGCCAATAAATCGTGAATAACTAGAAATATTGTATTGAAATAAATCTGACAATGTTGAAACAAATGAAGAAATGGTGCGGACAGTAAAAATATAAAAACATATAACACAAAATCATATCTATAAGGTAGTACCACACCTTTGCCAGTTATTTAACTGGAACCAGTAGTGTGCAAACATTAGGTACTGTGTTTCGTTGAAGATCAATGTTTCCAGTAAAACTACAGGGAAGACTTAACATCTTATATTTCAAGGGTAATGAGTAAAGTGCATTGCCATCCACGGGTAGTTAAAATTCTTAAAAACACTGAACTGTCATGGGCTAGCGTGGCGCTTAACATCAGACGAGTAACTTACTCGTCAGCAATTGGCATAAAATCTATTTTTAAATAGTTTAATAGAAATTACTCATATGATCTTTATTATAATTAAAGTCTCGCAAAAGTTTGACACTCGTATTTATAAACAAGTAAAACTTTTTGCAAAGTAATTCTTCAATGAAGTAATTACTTGACGATTGAATACTTCAACATAAAATCTTATTCTATATTCGAGCAATGAACGTTTCTAAAGTAAATGCTTAAGTAAGTAATGACATAACCCTATCAAAATTGGATGTATCTTTTTACACTTTTATTATGTTTTTGTCAAGGGATTTTCATTTTTACAGTTACATCTTTTACTGTTCAGACTTGTGTGTGAATGTAATTTTATACCACTTCACTTTTGCAATAAAAATGAAATACTGACGTGTTCTCATTGCTTTAAGTAAATGGTGTAAACTCGGCTAAGAATTCTAGCCTTTGATAGTTCTAACTTCAGGTAAATACTAGTCTATGGTTTAAGATATTTATTTCTCATAAAATATACAATTCACTTGTTAGAGAAATACACAATTACACATACGAAATTATACAACCATAATACGAAACATAACTCGCAATAATCGCATCTGTTTTGCACCCGTATAAAATATGTTGTGCGTAGGTACTTACAAAATGTAAACAAACTCACTCAGATATATCCACTGTTCACACGTAATTTAGTAGTTATATAATGAAATAGCAGTTAGTCTTTCTAACAATTAGGTTACTATTACACTAATTAACCATCTGTGCAGACTATATACTATAGAATTAAAATCGTTACTTTTGATTAAAACTTTCGTAAGTTGAACACATTTTAGAGCGATTAGTAACCGATTTTAACTTACGCAATACGCCGAGCATGTAGGACTCGACCGGTTTCGTGACATAGTGCATGCGTGGACTTGGTCGGGAGCGCACGTGATGAAGTGGCTCTGAATGTCGCTAAACCGGTCGAGTCCTACATGCTCGGCGTATTGCGTAAGTTAAAATCGGTTACTAATCGCTTTAAAATCGTTACTTTTATTTATTTATAAATACGGCAGTGACAGTAAGGGTGATGTTTCGAATCTTCGTAACGCATGAGCTGAACTACTGATAATCTGAATACTGTACCATAACAGTAACGGGAGGAATCCACCAGGCTGTAGGTTAATTATGGTGGTGATTAATACCAGAGTGTAGATTAGGACGCGGTGTGAACTGCCCTTTATAAATTGAAGGTTTTTGGGGCAAGGCTGGCGATTTGTAAGACGAATGATAATTGAAGAAAGCCTAATAACTACAAAACTTAATATTGCTGTGAAGTATGTACAAAGAAGGTCGAATATGTTTAGTAATATTAGAGAACTTAGATGTGTTTATTGTCAGTCCGACATAAACAGAAATATGGTTCAGCAAAGAGACAGGTAGACCGAATTGGTATCAATACATGGTTGGTGAATGTTTGATGCAATCAGGTGTAATAAACACTCGTAGTGATTACGATAGCAACGCCAGTTGCAAACACATTATACAAATGTGTTTGCAACTGTCGTTGCTATATTGTGTACTAGCTGACCCGCTAGCGGCTTCGCTCGCGTGGCCTTGCGGGATACGTTTATTTACAGTTTTCTATCCCATGGGAACTCTATCATATACCGGGATCAAAAGTATCCTATGCGTTGACCAGGGATATAAGCTACCACCATACAAAATGACATTTAAATCGGTCCAGTCGTTTCGAAAATTAGCCCGTACAAACAGACAAAGAAAAAAATCCTGAATAGGTCGACAAAAATAAACTTTCACGTCCAAACTCTCAGAATTTTCAGCGATAACACTATATATTTTTGTAGATAATACTTAGCCAATGTATATTACTAAAGTTATAACCAACAGTTTTTTTAATCGTGTTAGTATATATCGAAAAATATAAAGAAAACGTACAAAATTAACGCATTTTCGCATTACATCGTCCCATTTAACACGCGATTTTCAACCTTACGTAAAGCATCGTAAATTATTTTAAAATTGGGGTTGGACCGCGTCTTAAGCGCCCGAAAAAAATCGTGATAGACAAAGAGCACCTGAATCGCCCGTCTTACTCGAATTAATAGACCAAGGCGGGTCGTATGGTTTTTGCGAACCACGCATTCTAGAAACGCAAGCATGGGCATTATTACGCACGAATGGGCGCCTTCATGCCTGTTTACCTTTCTATGTTTTATTCCTTGCTTCGCTATTCCGTGGGTCTACTTCTTCTCTATTTGTAAGTTTCTAGCTACTATACCAAAAAAAGCAAAATAAGCGAGAATAAAAAACTCCCAAAGTATGTAACTTCATGTTTTGTTTGTTGGCCAAGTCTCATCCGTTCGAAAGGTTCGAGTTCGAGTCTCAGTTATGAAAAGCTGTTATTGGGGTTTTCTGACAACATAATCTCAATGACAGTTCAGAGTTTGGAACTGTGCTCGGTAGACGGCATTGGGCTTACTTGTCCTCTATTACGTAAATGGCATTATTTATACCAAAATCGTCTATTGTTAATCATCAATCTTTTAAAAAGTTAAGAGGACATATCAAGGTAAAGATTATTGTCTATTTTATTATAAAAACTAACGTGGTTTTCACTCATTAAACTATAGCCGGACCTATCCAATAAATATTACGTGTGTAATCCCGTATTTCTAATTAAAAAATTTTTTGTCTAGTTAGTTTTCGTCATCTTCTCCGTACAAACTCGTTCCCCGATCTCTTGTCTGGATCTTGACACTGTTATTTTCCTCTTAAGAATCAGAGTCAGCATCTATAACTCCACAACACAACTTATGTAAGAAAATTAAAGACACCAGAAACTTCTTCAAGTTTTTCAGAGCAATGAAGCTACGAGATCAAGACAAGTTTCCTTAATAAAGCCAAGAGCTCCGCACTATTTGAAACGAAATGAAACTTTATAAATATAGATGACGAAAGCCAACCAAGACTGGTAAGAAAAAACAAACTTGCAATAGAAATGGTGAACGCTAGCCGCCGCTCTCTGGTCGCAATAAGTTTTGTTGTACAAACATCTGTGACCGCGATGTCCGCGGTGACTTTTCGAATAAATACAAAAGATCCGTCGTATGTTGAACACTGCAAGTTTTTTAGACGAGGCGTGCAGTTCGAGTGCCCGGATGTTAAGCGTCACGCCTGCCAGACAGCTGCAATGGCAACAAGAACTTTACAAGTACACACAACTCACTTAAGGCCAGTACACACTATCTACCCCTGCGCAAACTGTTAGAGAGCTGCAAATACCCCTTTGTAAGAGTACAAGGTACACGCAAAAGGTTTCCTCTGGGTAATAGATCACCGTTGACTTCGGGGTAAAGTATAAGTTATTTATTTCTTGTCGATTCGGCTCGACGTTGAGCGATCGGCGCCGAACCGTTTCGGGGACATAAGTGCGGCATGTGGCTCTTTCTATTTCTGTGTGGTTTACCCTAAACGCAGGCGTACATACTTGATCATAGGACTGTGGGTTTTATGTGATACGTGCCTGTTCGCAGAAAACTAGCTACACCGAAAATAGGCTAAATTTGGTTATCTTTTATTTAAAGAACCGCTAATCATGCAAGAAAATATAATATAACACATTTTAGATCAAGCGATAGCAACCGTACATATCTAATACTTTAAACGAACAATTCTTGTATATATATGTATATAATTTGGATCTCGGATGCGGCTCTAGCGATTCTCATGAAATGTGGTAAACATTCAATATAAACAAGGATCGTATATATGATCCTTGGTATAAATTAAAGCTTTGATCTGGCTAGGTTTCATTTTTAGAAAACGTCGTTGTATCGTTTTCAGGCAATATAAACATATTTGTTCGTTGCGTTCAAACTAGATGGCGTAACAGTCGCATAGCAAATCCTGAATCGCTGTGACAAAATTATCACGGAACATGTAGTACTTTGCGTCCAAACTAGATGGCGTAACAGTCGCTAAGAAAAATTCTGAATCGCGGTGACAAAATGCTCACGGAACATGTAGTACTTTGCGTCCAAACTAGATGGCGTAACAGTCGCAAAGAAAAATTCTGAATCGCGGTGACAGAATTCTCACGGAACATGTGTTGCAGTTTTGTATTCGTATTATCCAGGTACTAATTGCTTGTCCAGAGTGATGGCCCAATGCATCAACGCAGAGGATTGAGAGTATCCGCTACTAATCAAGTAGTTAAGAAGAAGAGAAGGCGTAGTTAGTACGGTGAAGGAAGTCAATACTTCCTGCATTTAAGTTTGTATCAATGTACTTTGTGGTGATATCCTCAATCTCTCACATGATTGATCATTCCTATATGTGAATTAATGTTTTTTATCTACCGACTTTCAAAAAAAGGTAAAGGTACTCAATTCAACTGTATTTTTTTAAATGTTTGTTACCTCATAACTTCCGATAGGGTGAACCGATTCTCAAAATTCTCTTTTTATTCTTATGAACTGGTTCTCAAAATGGTTCAAAAGCTGGTGCTTCCCGTGTGGTCCCATTTAAATTTAATCAAATTTGGTGCAGTATTTTTCTAGTAACACTACAATAACTGAATAGAATGGAAGTCTGTATTAAAATTTTCAAATTATACTTGTTAGTCTAGAAAATCTTGTAAAATTAAATTAATATTAAACTCAGAAACAACATAAACAAATTAAAGTAGTATGTAAGTACTTCTAATTAACCTTTAAGTATGGACGTGGAGTCTCACAGGCTACTCCATGTTTTCGTATTCTTAGTTTCACCTACTTCCCTCCACTCCCCGGGATTGAGCGGCTCAGTAGCTTTTGTTTTAGTTGTAAAACGACCTACGAGGGAGGAGGTAACGTCTTCAGATGAATATCACGTATGTAATGACCATCAAAATATTGACCGGAGCCTGTCAGGCTACACGTCCGTTATTGCCCTATGATATATTTTATAAGGTCGATAGTTGTATTTATATTGGAGTCCAAACTGATACAATATCATGAAAGTAACAATGATGAAAACCAGGAATAGGACCAGCACAAGCGCCAGAACCAGAACCTAGGAGAAGAATCGGGTTACGTAGAAGACGTATTATATATACACGATTGCCAAGAGAGTTGAGGTTGACCATGACTCGAGTTTTAGGTTACAGAAGATGTCCGGGATCAAGAAACCATTCAAGGAACCAGAAGAGCATGTAGAACCTGTCTCGCGAAAAAGCATAGGATGACTACTCATGTTTGTGTTGTGTGCAACAAACCAGTGTATTTCCAATGTTGTAAAACTTTGTGCACTGACTGCCAATTAATTAACGTTATTAGACTGTTGTAATTTTTTTTTATATTTGTTACCTGAAGTAGGTGTTTAGTGTTTTTAGTTTCTTATACATTACATTTAAAGAAAATAAAACTCATTTTGTTTTAGGAATAAGTTTAGCTGTTTTTAATACCTAAAAATGTAACCTAGGTAGATTTAGACTAAAAAGAGCCATAATTTTTGATTTTTAATATTTCTGTACTTTTTTAAATAAAATTTGATTATACAAGCACGTTGTTTTATTGCTAAATCCCTTAACTTTAATATTCAATTAGTTTTACTGTGATCTTATATCAAATGCCCCAAAAAACATGTGTGCGCATATAGGAGACTGTGAGACTCCGCGTCCACAGTAGTGTCAAGAAAAAATGACGTCCACAGAGGCCCTACTAAGAAAAATCATTGTATTACTTTCAGATATTGTAAAGAAATGAAAACAAGCAGTCTCAATAACACCATCAGATAAACTGCTAAAGGAAGTGCTAAAAAGATAAAAATAAAATAAATTGATAACATTATGTCATAGTCCGTCTTGCAGACGTATTTATAAACAAGCAAAAGTAATTACTTAAGGAAAAGTTATTACCTACTTAAGCAACGATTAATTGTATAGACTAGAATTTGCCTGAAGTTAGAACTATCAAAGGCTAGATTTCTTAGCCGAGTAATAGCCATTTCCTTTGCTTCACCCGTCGACTCGCGATTCGCCATATTTGGTCAATAATACAATAGATTTTGCAGTAATCAACCTACTTTTCCAGGAACTGCAACGTGTAGGATGCAATGAGAAACACGTCAATTTTTCTTTTTTATTACAAAAGTGAAGTTGTATAAAAATGAAATTAGCACACAAGGCTGAATTATGAAGGATCTATTATGCTGTCAAAATTAAAATCCTATGACATCAACCTAATAAAAGGTAAAAAGATACATCTAATTTTGATAGGGTTATGTCATGCTTTACTTTAGTAAGTAACGTTTATAAATACGAGCGTAATTGTACAAAAAGTCTAATAGCACGATGATGCACACTAAATGTTTAACCTGGACGCGGATTGAACACGGGACCAGCGGATCAGAAGGCACGGTTGCTACAAGCTGCTCCAAACGGCCTGTCATACGATGAACACATAAAAGTTGTAATTTTATGAATATAGAATACTTACTAATATGTGTAGGTCTAACTTGTAAGAACTTCTCCATAAATCATAAGTTTTTACACATGAACAGACTTTTCAGTGGAGTTATTCAGTTTGCATGACGTCGGAAACTCAGCAACATACATCAAAGCGAGTTAATTTATCAGGACGCGAAACACGCGTGTAACACGCACAGCGCCTTGGTAACTTCCCGACGCGTGTTACTCTATGAGTGACATTACATATCACCATGTATTTACATCATTGAAGAAGTTAGCAGAGCGTTGCAGAGTTGCACAAAAATATTCGATCACAAAAATTGCGATTTCTGAATAGCGATGAATACTTTAGATATTAATACAAAAGAACAAGATCCAAGAATGGACTCGAGGACAGCTCAACATCATCATCATCGCAGCCGTAGGACTGCTGCTGAACATAGACCTCCCCCACAAATTTCCAAAAGGACCGGTTGGAAGCGGCCTGCATGCAACGTCGTCCTGCTACCTTTATCAGGTCGTCAGTCCACCTTGTCGGTGGATGAGCTACGCTACGCTTGCCGGTTTGTGGTCTCCACTCCAGAACATTTCGGCCCCATCGGCCATCTGTTCTGCGTGCTATGTGGCCTGCCCACTGCTACTTCAACTGGTAAATCTTCTGGGCTATATCGGTGACTTTCGTTCTTCTACGGATCTTCTACGGATTGACCGTTCAGAAATGACCGTGAATTTCATACAACTTGACTATCGCTCCTTGAAGACTCATCACACTCAGCGAAATGCTTCACCCCCCGCGTCCTATACATAAATCACAACGTTGTAAACTTATAGTTGATTTTCAAATACAAGTTTCACGATTAGTGCCACCCCCCTACTCCTCTCACTTCACCCCGCGGAAACTGTAAATCTTGACGTTACCCACCTCTGGATTTATTATGCCATTACATAGTCGAAAGGGGAAAATTGATAATTATTTTTGTAGCCGCGCGTAGAGTACTCGTAAATTTATAGGTATTTTCCTTAGCAAAGAAAATTTCGCTGCGTAGCCTAATGTCATAATATAGAATAAGGAAGTTAATCGAGTTTGTGCTTTATTAGGGCGAGGGTAATGGGCAAAGGAATAACGAACTCGATTCAATTATTTCTATGCGATGATGGTTTCCCTTATCATAATATGCTATACCGATGTATATACGCGTAACTAGTAATAACTGGAATAATACACTTTTGAGGATTCCGAACCCAAAAAAAGGCTTTTTGAACTCAATTACTTGCTCTACCTGCAGTGCCCTAATAAGGCTCACACTACTGCTTAATGGTTGATATCTGACATTAGCGGTGGTAGGACTTACTAAAACTCACTAAAACGGACTCTCAGACAAGGGCTTATACTACTAGGAACCCTATATACATAATCAGTCCACTATTTTCCGTATTGCTGGGACTCGAGCATTCCTATCAAAGAGAGGAACAAGGCAGTAATCAACCACGCGCAACCAGTGCGGCTTGCTGGATAGGCTAGTGGCCAACCCATGCCGCCCAAAGACCTTTGACATAACCCAACGACTGTTGAAGACAAACAACCGGGACCGACGGCTTAACGTGCCTCCGAAGCACTCAGTCGAACAATGCCACTAGCACACACCCATCCAACTCCTGCCTGCAGCAAGCGTTGCTTAACATTGTTGATCGGATAACATCGCACAGTCAGGCTCCGCTGCGAGTGCTTCATCATCAATCCTATATAGTATACCTGGAATCTTGTAATGGTATACTATATATTTTTTACTGCTTACGGCTTTTAAGATCGTCTGTTCAACCCCAATAATACATATGAAATACATAGATAGGTATATATGTATATGTACAGTTATATATATAGTATAAATAATTGCTTGTAGTTTATTTATTTATCGATGTTCTTAAATATCTGTATAGAAATCTTATTCTCAAATTTTTAATAATACACTACCAAACACCATATTACACAAAGGTCAGCTGGAAGAAAATGCTAACTAGCATCAAGTTTGTTGTACATATTGGTTTTGTTCATTAAAGTATTTTCTATCTATATTTGAATTCAGAATCAAACATTATCATCGTATACAAACTAACCCGCAATTAAAACGTGTGGATGTTATCGACATTTACCAATAGCCAACATTATTCGTAAACTAAATCCCTTTATGCTCGAACGACGCCCTTAGCACCGCGACCACAGATAACACTGCATACGCAGTAGGTAAACTATAAATATTGATATGATGCTGTCGATTCATACCAGCGTAACGATTGTTCGATAGTATTGAAGTAATAAATAAACTACGCCGCAATGAAACCGGGACGGCAAAAAAATGCATTAACTTTTAATAGTATAACATACAAGTGGGCACAGCTCACGAGTTTCATGCGACGTTTTTTAACACATTTTCGAGGAAAAAACAAACAGACGATAGATAAAAATAAAACATAAAATCATTGGAAATGGCACACAAGATTTTTTCACGATGTAACTGCACGCTGAGTGAACATACAACCTACTTAAAATTATAATTTCAAGTATTAAAATGGGAATTAGTATATAATATTATGTAACAAATTATTGTGAAATGTCAATAATTTGATAATAGTAGATATTTGTTTGAATTAGTTAAGGTCGTAGACATTGATTTATGCCATAAATCTGTACGGATTTTCAGCGGCGTAAAACCTTTTTTTTACTAAAAGAACTGTATTAACCGGTTCAATTGAAAATGTTCTATTTACACATTGAAATGTATAGAGTGAAAAATTCACATCCTCGGACGGGATTTACTCGCCTATACCTTGCTGTAAGGTACCTAGTAATTTAACTTTATAGAGATAATTCTATCGCATTAGATTCAAATTTTTATGAACTATTATTTATGTGTGTTATAGCTCAGTTTATGGCCCTAAAAGCGATGTAATAAAATAAATAAATAATAAAATTATAATGCGACAAATATGGCAAACATTAGAAAAAAAATGAGGCTCACTTTACTAGCAAATATGTTAAAAATATTTTATACAAACCTTAAATAATAAGCAAATTACAGTCTATTTTCATTAGAATATCGTAGCAACTAAAGCCTTTTTTTTAAGTGTCAATTATTCACTCGGTTTCTAAAAATGTGCTACAGTATTCATCATACAGTATCACTTTTAGTCATTTTCGTGTCATATGTCTGTGTCTATAATAGTTCTATGAGCAAATACCGCTTTCAATAAACACTTATTGCATACAAGTAAAACAAATTAAACGGCAATTGCACAAATCAATCGCTACTCACTTCACAAAAGGTACGAATAGTAACATTCGAAATTCTAGTCAATTCACAGCACTGCAGTATAGGTACACTATTAGTGAATCCAATCAAGCACTTGTGCAATATATCTACTGGCAGTACATGCACTGTGGCACTTCAATGGTAGCTGAAATTCAATATGTCAGGGTCCGTCCGGACGCCGGTTCCGAATCTAATTGAATACTACATGTCCACGCCGAGCCGGCTTTAAAACCGGATAGAACCGGATAGGCGGCCAGTGCCCTATTGTGCCGGCTAAAAGCGAAAATTGCCGTTGACGTACAGAGAAATTGGACAAAGGGATATTAATTAATATACTGTGACATTGCGATAGTTGCGTAGTGTGTGTGGACGAGGCGCTTCTTTAATTCGCTTTGTTTGGGCTATGTTTATCTTCAAACGTGGAGTTAAAAGCCTTAAAAGCGCACATTGAACACAACTAATGAATTTTAGACCTTCAAAGGCCGTTTTAGTGCTACTATCAGCCATATATAGATATAGATACTGCTTGTCGGCAAAATGGCAGTCACTGCTATCCTGACTGATAGAAAAAATGTATGTACACATAGACATCAATAGATACTTTATGCTTTACTCTGCACATTTATTAAGTTATGTAATACAATAACTATGAATTTGCAAGAAAATATTAAATAAAACTGCCGCCACAAATCAAGGGACGGGCCGGTAATAGCTTTTTTAGCATTCAACACTCTTAACATTAAGTTTACATGCAAAACCGGCGGCGTAAGCTAGAGGCTAGAGGCAATAAACATAGAACTTTGGTGTTCGTTTCATTTACATACACATAAACAGTAAGGACATTCGGTGCGAAATATTAATTATAAATTGTGTTTGTATATCTGTTTAGTGTCAACTGCAATTGTCTTTGGTTTCATCCACGTCTCACCATCTTATCGTGCCGAAAGATGTTAAAACATAAAACACTAAACAAAAAAAACTAACCTCATATTTTACACATCTATTTACTACGTAATGCACGCACGAAGTATACGCATAAACACGCGGTAACGTTGTTACGCACGGACCAGCTACGCAAGGACACGCTACGCACGGACACGCTACGTAAACTCGCTACGCACGGACATGCTACGCAAACATGCTACGCACGTAAGCTAAGTACGATTAAGCTTCGCTTATATGAAGAATATGTAGCACGTCCACAGCTAGTCGCAAAGACGCTACGAATAATAGCGTCGTGTTTGACTTCATTTAAGCACACGTAGCCTGTTTGTATATTTGCACAAGCGGCACACAGAAGCGTGGCTTTGAAGCTTTCTAAAAGTATTTAGTAAGCAATGGATAGTGTACCGCGCTGACCTACTGTCAATTACCTTTGTCATAGCTATCCTAAAGGTAATAACAACTATAAGTAACACGATGGACAGAGCGTGGGATTGTGTGGTAGTACAGACCAAAATGGACTCTCCATGGACGAGGCCATCTTTTTTAACCGACCTTAAAAAGGAGGGGGTTATATGTTCAAGTGTATGTATTTTTTGGTGTATGTTCACCGATTTCTCTCCCATTTGTGGACCGATTCTCAAAAAAAAATTTTTTGTTGGGTAGAGTATGCTTCATAGTCCGAATAACTCTGTCCAGCAGTTTTTGAGTTACACTCAATAACTGAAACATGTTTCGACTATCTTGATGATTTTTCATTGGCGGTGAGTGACAATCGATCCCGTAAGTAGCAAGGGTCACTAAAAATGGTGAAATAAAAGAATTACCAAAAATGGAAACGACTTCAACACGAAAAAGTGTGAAACAACTTGTCGAAGTTGGTACTATGCGCGCAATATTGTGATAATAGGTATTTTTGAACTACCTTGGTACCGACTTCAACAAAATATTTCACACTTTTAAGTCGGTTTCAATTTTTGGTAATTTTTTTAGCAAATGTGATTATCTCGCCTTTTACGATTTGAATCCCGGCGGCGAAAGGGCAATTCTTTAAAATAGTTTGTACTGTTACAATTGTTTACAATGCCGGAAACATAAGTATTACTTTTTATCAAGTTATTGGTAATAGTCCTATCGTGTCCAGCTTTCGTCTTTCTGTAGACACTTTTCTTACTGTCTGTACGCGTAGTACGGAACGCGTCCGGCCAGTGCGCCGGACGGACATGACCGATGGCCGGACGCCGGACGCGGCGCGCATTCGTCACCCACCATTGTTCACGGGGTGGTACTACGTGCCCGCCACGTCATGTGCCTTTAATAAATATTAGAGTGTGAATGTGGTAAAGTCAGGACCTTATGCTGCAACTTATGAGTATAATATCAACTTTATGTTAGTCGTGCTTGTGGTCGATTTTTATTATGGCAAGACGACGAATAAGACTGGCAACATTTCGTGTCGTTGTAGACAAATACTGGTTGTATTATAGGGCACAGAATAATTCACCTCATAAAGATTGAAGTGTGTTTGCTTGGAGGCACATGCCATAGAGGCAAAATGAACACAGAACATGATAACGTAAGTGAACATTATGTGGCGAATTTTTACGCAACTCTTCAGGGGAAAGGAGTGCTTTTAGAGAGAATGTTATATATAAACGGATTGATAGGATTTTATAAATTAGGTTTAGCATAAATAACACTGAGACTAATGCCAGCCGTGCGATTCTCTAAGAACAAACATCGTTGCGTTTTTGACAACAACCGTGAATCAAATGACAATATGACAAGAAACGTTGGAAAAACAACCTTATGTACAAGGGCGACATCTCATAAAGTATTTGACACCGGTGAGCTCGTCGACGAGCAATCATTGCAGAATCGCACGACTGATTTCACCAATATTTTAAGCAACACCTAAACCAGTTACGTAACACTTAGTAGTACAAAATTCTCACATAACTTGGTTTACCTAAAATGTTGGTAAAAATTGGCATAAATACAATGTAAGTCTAAAATAGATAAAAATGCCATAAGAAAAACTTTTTTTAAATATGATGTTTTGGGCGAAAGTCTTCGACTGTATCTCATGCTAAAATTTGATTGTTTCTGTGCAGTTTCGTACGTTAGGTTTTATTGTCAGTATTCTATTCGTTTTGGTCAAATAAAAATGTGATATATATAGATGTGTAAGGTAAGTACTTTGTTGTATTGTCTTTTTATTAAAAGTATACCTTACCTACGGGTATTGATCAATTGAGCGTCAGTGAGGATGCGACCGAGATGGCATGACATGATGATTTGTGACAGATAAACAGCCGTGCGATTCTCTAACGGCCGTTTTCAATATTCTATCTATCCATAGTTTTCCTTACTACCGATAGAAATTTGACATAACGTCCATACAAAATGTATCAAATATCTATCTTTAATAAGGTAAACCGACGATAGATAGATTATTGAAAACGGCCGTAAGAGCAAACATCGTTGCATCTTTGACAACATCCGTGAAACAAATGACGAGATGACAATAAACGTTGGAAAAGCAACCTGTACAAGGGTGATATCTCATAAAGTATTTGACATCGGTTAGCTCGTCGACGAATCATTAGAGAATCGCACGGCAGGATCTAAAATAACGACAACAAATTTCATCGTAATCCATTCAGCCGTTTCAACGCTTAGTGGTAGCAACACAGTGTACAGGGTAATATGACATGACTGCACATTTTTCACTCCTAAATCCCTATCGCCCTAAAATCGAGAACCTTTAGTATCCGCCGGAATAATCACCAGCGTCGGCACTATTCGTTTTGCACATCACATTAAGCATGTCGTTGCCGACACCCGTAGATATGACCCGGTACCGTAACTGTGTTTTTGTGCTGACCGTACAAATGGCGATATTTGTTACTGTCAAAATTATATACGCAAAATATATGATTATGTCGACGATGTTATATACTTTATTACAAGAGAAGGTCAAAATGTGTAGTGGGCTAGAAGTTTGCGCGCTTCCTGTGTGTATTAGGATTGAGGATATCATTTGACACTGTCGTCTGGATGTCGTTGTCTGTTGCAAATAAAAGACCGGCGAAGTGCGAGTTAGACTCGCGAACGGAAGGTTCCATGCATTAAAATTATAAATCATTAGTTCTAGTTTTACAGTATTGTACACAAACTTGTATTATATACTCTTTGAATTTGTAGACTCAGAATACAATTCGTAGGTAGTACATATAATTATTGTCTGTGGACTACACTACATAGCGGTTGCTTGTAGACGTGGCGGTACGTGGCACGCATTCTAGTTTATCTATATAAACTAGAATCCGTTGGTGGCATGGCGCCACGTCATGGTGTTACCATAAAAATTATGTGATATTTTTGGTCAGCCCGAAACACGCCAATAGTGCTAATCGACGCTTGGCTCTCGGCAACGCGCGAAGTGTCTCGGAATTCACCATCTTGTTTGTTTTTGTTTTTTGACTGTAATTATAATAATTATCTTTGTTTCTTCATACTATGTATCTTTATTTATTTTTTATTGTTTATTTGTTTCTGTTGTGTCACTAGTTACGTTCGTGATGTCAGTGAGGAGCGCCGACTGAAAATCAGTAGGGCTATTATGTATCTCATTTGCTAACAAATGTTGATTGAAATCTTTAAAAATGGCCGCTCTATGTCAGTTTTGACATCTCCGGTAAGCAAAAATGTTAGTAAGTTGATCACTGCAGCTGACAAAAGTGACATAGAGGGGCCATTTTTTCAGATTTCAATCCACATTTGTTAGCAACTGAGATACATAATAGCCCTGCAGTGCTTGGGTTTACCCTAGCGTATGCTGAGTCGGGGCTCTTTCATGGCATTACGCAACATTATTATTATGATGGTTGTCCTATTTTGTCAGTATTTTGTATGTTATGTTGTGTGATGTCCTAAATAAAATTATTTTCTTTCTTCTTTCTTTCTTTCTTAATAAAACATCAAACATTTCTCAGTAACTCAAAAACTGCTTGACCGAGTTTGATGTAATTTAAATGGGACAAACTTGAAAGTATAGTCTATCAAACAAAAAAGAATGGGGGAGAAATCGGTGAACATACACACAAAAATACATACAATCGAACATAAAACCGTATGAAGTCGGCTAAAACAGGTAGCAAAAATGTCTGAATCTAGGTGGCACCGCTACGAACGTATTGTTAAATAGATATATAGGTACTCGTATATACTCAATCGATTCACAGAAACGTGTACGACTTTGAGAGGCAATTGAAGGGGCCACGCGGTAATCGGTCATCTTTGACACGCTCATGAATGAATGATTCCGGATAAAGGGTTCACTCGGAACTTGACTGCACGAGACGTGGGTTCGATATCAACTTAGATATCTATAGATTTCGTATACAATAGTAGGCCCCTAAGTCCCCAAGTCCAAGTATAATGATGTTATCGAAATAATCTGTGTTTGCTATTGATTTTGATGGTAATTTTATATCAAAGTTTTCTTAGACATTCGCGAATCTGATACCTACATTGAAATTAAACAACTTTTTACGGATTAAAACGCGTAGAATTTTATAAAGTCAAAGTCAAAGTCAAAATCATTTATTCAATTTAGGCATCAAAGACGCACTTATGAACGTAAATTTTTCATTATAATATACTTAAAAGACTACCGCCGCGTTCCAAAATATATAAAGCCTACCAGAAGAAGCGGCAAGAAACTCGGGGCCATTCTTTTTATATTGATGTTTTTACAATATTTTTACTTAGGTACTACAAATATTAGCTCCAGTGTGTTGCCTTACAAAAGAGAACATAATAATGGTATCAGTAGGGCAATATAGTTCATACGCTATTGATACAAAAAACTGTTATTATTCTTCTTTTATTAGTAGCATGGTATTCGTAGAAAGTAGAACTTCTACGAATAGCATGGACAACTCGCCGCACATATGTATCTGTCTTAGAAGAGCTAAATTTAGAACGTTCCCAAAGACTCTCTGCAATATGCTTACACCATGTATTGCAGTACTTCGCTCTGACAGCCTCGAGCGTCTAATAGTAACTGGCAAAATTCAGGGCAAAATGCCCTAAGCGATGGACGGATCAGGTATCGGAACAGCTGGAGATACCTTCAGCACAGCTCTACATCAGGCCAGCAACAGAACTCGGTGAAGAGAAATACGAGTAGTAAACAAACTGCAACAGAGGAGTCACGATCCTCAGTAATGAGGAAACGATTAAGGAAGAAGACAGTAGTACAGTGCTGTGTTACCTATTTTCTCAGATAACATTAAATTAGTAAAGGAGCAATGCAGAGAGATGTGGCAAGAATATTATGACGCGAGATAACGCGAGAAGGGTATTTGGTTCAAAACAATCCAGCCACAATTTTCTAAATATTCATGGATAGATAATACAGAATTAGATTGAAATAGGTTAAAACTGCCCTCCAAACAAGTTTGCATTATAATTGCAAAAAGCTGCGTCGCCGAATTGTGATGACTATACGGTGCTTGAAGATGTTGTACATGTATTGATGGAATGTGTCCGAAACATTTCATTTAGAATGTCTTGTTTTGTTCGTGATAGGACTATTCAAATTGGCCTTCTGAATAGTATTTCGGCTGTCCTAATTCTGAAGAAGGAAAAATTTTATATAAGTTAGCACATTTAGGTTTGGTTAAGTCTTGACATGGATTCCTTTAATATTGTTTTTTTGTGTGGACTTTTCAGGACGAAGTGGTCGCTAAGCTAAGACAAAAAAAATTTACTTGCAAAGAAATGGGCGTCAAAATCGTAGCTAATACCACACTCAAACAAGAATACTAAAGGGCATTATGAAAATAATCTAAATATGTATTGAGTTAGGCAATATGCAGGGTCAGAATACGTGACCTTATGGACTTACAACTTGTGATAAAATCCGTTATAGTCATTTTTAAAGCTCTTTATTTTGTATACATAATTACTTGGCTTCCTTTTAAAAGACAATTTTAACATTACCATTATGAAAAAACACCATGCCAATACGTAACTTAGTAATAAAATTCTAAGGTTTTTTTGACTTGTTTACGGTTGGGTAGTTTATTACTTTATTTTAGTTATTTTGATTCAATTAGTGACGAG
This sequence comes from Selenia dentaria, assembly GCA_917880725.1. Classification (NCBI taxonomy): domain Eukaryota; kingdom Metazoa; phylum Arthropoda; class Insecta; order Lepidoptera; family Geometridae; genus Selenia; species Selenia dentaria. The sequence goes on along the minus strand of OU862893.1, from coordinate 4,295,157 downwards.
ACGGGCAAGTCATGCGCCTGATGTTAAGCAGTACGCGTGCCCATGACAGTTGCAGTGACACCCAGAGCAAGGAACTGTAGTTTTGCGTGACACTGCACTGCACTCGTCACGTAGTATTTTCACTTGCTACAGAGCCCTTCACACCCTAGCACAGTAATGCTTGCGCACTACTACTTCGCGGCAGAATATCTGGCGCTGCGGTGGTACTCTTACCTACCACCTAGTAGGTCGGGTTTCCTCTCTACTTACGATCCGTATCCCAAGGGCGAAGGGAATATTTCAACCCGCCCTTCACAACGTAAACTAATAATTACGAAGCATATCAAATAGTTTTCTCTTGTTAAATAATAGCTGCTCTCCGCGGTTTCACCCGCGTAGTGATGGACGATGATGATGATGAACAAAAGTATCACATGTGCTTCTCCAGGATATAATCTATAACATTGCCAAATTTGATTTCGACCCGTTCAGCCGTTTAGGCGTGATAAGGTAACAAACAGACAGACAGACAGAGTTTTATAAAATTATTTATGAAATTTAAAAAGTCTGAGTTACTCCTTATCAGCAATGTGCCAATGGAAACCGCGTTAAAATCGGTCCAACCGTTTCAAGGATTAGCCGGAATAAACAGAAACACAGAACTTTTAAAAATTGTTTTTTTTATGTAAGTATCGTATATAGGGTGTTTGGTAGAGGGACCGACAAACCAAATGAGCGTGTTCGGAGGACCACTTGGAGAATACAAGTTGGCCAAAAAAAATCCCAGACCCCCCAATATATTTAACCATTTTTTTGTGATTTTTTCCTTTTTCTCCGAAATTGTACCTATTTACCACCATAACATTTGTAAAATCTGTTTTAAACCGGATGTTTTTAGTTGAATTTGGTCTCTAATACACCTTCAGGCCACGCAAAGCAAAATTGGATACAAAACAGAGCTAACTAACTGATTTAGTTAAAAAAAAATTGGGGTGTCGGGGATTTTTTTTGGCCAACTTGTATTCTCCAAGTGGGCCCCCGAACACGCTCATTTGGTTTGTCGGTCCCTCTACCAAACACCCTGTATACTTTCATATGCATTTATTGAAAGGTTGTTAATTTGGAATAACAAACAGACACTTTAATTTTATTTATCTATATCGATAAACACTTGTGTTCGAAGCAAACAAACAGCCTACCTGCCAATATTATTCCTTAAGATACGAGTATATCTCGCAACGTGTTCCTGAAGCTACGTATTCGGACAGAGTGTTTCAATGACAAAGCACTTACCATTACGGGCTGAAAGCGTACGCAACGAGAGAAAAAAACATCAGGAACGCCAGTATACAACGTGTCAGTAGATAGTGTTGCGAAGGATTTAACACACACACACACATACACACATATGTTACTGGACTGCAACGTGTTAGCTATGCATCCCGCAAAGTGGTATAATTTATTCCTACTTTAACATCATTTATATTTGGCTACTTAGTGAAGATAACGGATAAAGTATATCAGCTTATTATTATTGATACATTATTCAACTACTGATATTTCTATGTATAAGAAATTTGAGATCGATAAATTTATCCTACTCTATGAATAATGTTTTCAAGTCAGGGAATCTTATACCTATTAGGCATTGTAGGGAAACGCAGGGTTTGCCAAAAAAATCAAAAGGATGATATAAGCAACTCTTTAGTGTTTAATTATTGTTTAGAAACAAATCACAAAAAGACTTCGTGTGTCAGATACACAACCACTTCAAGGCGGTCAGGAGGTTGTTTGATTTGAATTTAAGATCAAGAAACATTTCAAGAACAGATGACAAAGACTCGTTCAAAGGAAGAGTTAAACAGAATTCAATGAAACGGGGGAAACTTTCTACTGATTGTACATGTACTGCCAAGTGAGAGAGAGTAAGGCAACCTCCAGGGATCTGCGAGAAATGGATGGCGCGGGGGTGGGGCGCCGGAAGTGGCGGGCCGGAAACGGAGCCGGGCGGAAGCGCGCGAACCCTTTGCCAAAGCCCTTTGTTTCTCGAAGGTTTTCTCACAACTATTACGCAAAACGGTAACCGGACGTTGTATGCCTCTGACACTCCCCAAATCAAACTCGGTAGATAATGAAAAAAACTTTTTAGAAATCATACAATCTAAGACCTTTTTGGTTCTACGCGCAGTTTGCAAATATATTTTCAAACGGAAAAGTCCAAAAATCAAATGTCACTGGCCGCTTAGAAAACACTTTATTCGTTTTACGACGAAACATCAAGAACCTTGTTTTGCTCTGTGAGTTAATTAAATTCTGGTATCCACGGTTTGTGTCGTTTTTAGGTACGGAAAATTGCTTTCGACCGACGTTTTGAACGAGCTGAAGCGTTATCTGTAGAATAGAATGGCTAATGATTCCGTGTCAGATGAAAATGTTAAAGATATTTCACAAAGAATTTCTCAGAAAATGTTTACCTGTTAAGTATTTTCATCACAGTTGAGAAAATACTCTGAAGAATTTTTTTTTACAAATTCAAGTGTTTTTTGTTTTTTATCATTATATATTTACACTACCACTGGAAAGGATTTTATAAAATAAATACTGAAATTGGTGCTAAATAAGTGCGAAAAATACGCTTACATGAAGAACGTCGTTTACCCAGTTCCCTCATGGCCATGTGGCTTCTTGGGGGTTATTCGAAACGCCGTTATTTCGTTGGCTGACACATATATGATTTTTCTAACACACATTTTTTTTTTTTCATATTCGATGGTTTTAGAATGCTAATCGTAAACTTATCATATATATAGAATATAGAAATCATATGATTTTTGTAAGTGAAAAAAATACAAAATACTTACTTTTTTAGGTACCAAAAGGTAAAAAAAAGTAGGCATATTTAGTCATGATATAACAGTTAATAGTTAAATTACAAGTTCAATTTGAACAATTTAATACCGACTTCCATTATATAACTTTGGTAAAAATCAGTTATTGGAGTGTAACTCAAAAGCTACTAGACCGAATTTGATAAAATTTCCATGGGACAACACGGGAAGCACCAGCTTTCAAACAAAAAATAATTTTGGAAATCGGTTCACCCAGTCGAAAGTTACGAGGTAACAAACATAAAAAAAAAACAAAAAAAAACATGCAGTCGAATTGAGTACCTCCTCCTTTGTGAAAGTCGGTAGAAAAGTAATAAAATAGCAGGTGCTTACTTGGGATATTATTCAATAATGGAACTTAAAAACTAATCATGTCTAAATCATAATCTTCATACGATTCATGGTCTTTAACTCTCTCTCCGAAGATGTTATCCTCTTAAAGACTTCGCACGGAAGATTATAATGGGCGCAATTACTTTTTTTAAATAAGTCCGTATCGAACATACAAAATTGCATTTATTATAACCAGGCCTAAAGAACTGTGTACTTATTTTTAGCCACATTACACTATTTAACACTTTTTAGTGTCAAAAAAGCGCTAAAAATAACGCTAGGCGCTAAAACGCGCTTTGTGTCAAAAAAGCGCTAGATCTGGCGCTGAACGCGCTAACTTAGCAGCACTAAGGATTGCATAGTTTATCAATAGAATCAAAATCTAATACGAATATGTATCATTGGTTTCCTTGACTGAGAGTGGCGACATAAAACACTGATAAGGAATATGCTTAAGCGAATACCGCATTTACTAAGGCATCCCCGTGTTGTTTATCCACTAATATGTATTCTAAAGTTAGTTCCGATGTTTACCCAGCTTGCGAAGCGAACGGATAATATCTTGGCTGCACGCCCGGACTTCCAAACGTGGTGTTTATTTTCAATTGTATTATTATACCAAATGTAGGTATATGTCGCATGTATTGAGCATAATAGTCTTGGGTTAAGTTCGATGAAGCTAAGTGTTTCGGCTATATTGGCTAGAGTCTAGTTTGGAACTGTCGTTGTCTTTACTGTAAAATGTAATGTTATGTTGGCAACAATATTAAGGCACGGTCCAATCCTAATTTTAAAATAATTTACGATGCTTTACATAAGGTAGAGAATTGCTTATCAGATTGGACGATGTAATGCGAAGATGCAATTGAGCCGTGCTTATACTTTTTATATTTAGTTCGTACAATAAGAACAATTTGAAAAATTTAATACCGACTACCGTTCTATTCAGTTATTGGAGTGTATCTCAAAAACTACTGAACCGAAATTGAAAAAAACGAAATTTAAATGGGACCACGCGGGAAGCACCAGACTTCAAACAAAAAAAGAATTTAGAGAATCGGTTCACCCAGTGGAAAGTTGTCAGCTAACAAAAATTAAAAACAAATCAGGCACATTGAGTACCTCCTCATTTTTCTGGAATTCGATAGATAAAATGATTAAATTTTAATGATAAAAGAGTCCACAGTTCACTAGTAAATTTCATTGGGAATTCGAATATGATACATTCATTGAAATATATTTGCCCATAATTAAATAAAAATGCTTTTTCCCCTAGAAGCACGTAAGAAAAATTGCAAAATTTAGGGAATGTTGCCGATTTTTTCTATCGAGCCATGTTTGCTTAATCGTGATTTGGCTCCCATACTTCATAAGAACGTATATTCAATTTACGCTACTTTTTTTTCGAACTTCGGTTATTAGGTTTAAGCGTCGAAAAACTAAGTTTTCGCGAAGTCGAATCATGAAATTTGGTCGTAATATACACTCATTTCGCCTTAAGCACGGATATGTTGTCCTTTATACACTTACGGCCTTACTTATAAACGGTGCTTAAATTTAAATGATTTCATTTATTACGGCACAGAACAATTTTACTGTGCGCACAAATAAATAAAATTATTTAAAGTTAAGCAGCGTTAGTAAGGCCGTAAGTATATAAAGGACAAGATATCCGTGCTTAATATTGTTGCCAACATAAGTAATTTACAGTAGATATTCTCTTAGCAGCGTTTATAAGTTTATAAGACTCTTAGAGCATATAAAGTAGAATCAAAGTTCAAGAAGTAATGCGTATACAGGGTGTTTGGTAGAGGGACCGACAAACCAAATGAGCGTGTTCGGGGGCCCACTTGGAGAATACAAGTTGGGCAAAAAAAAATACCCGACACCCCAATTTATTTTAAATTTTTTTGTGATTTTTTTCGTTTTCTCCAATATTGTACCTATTTACCACCATAACATTTGTAAAGTATGTTTTAGACCGGATGTTTTTAGTTTTTACAAATTTTACAAATGTTATGGTGGTAAATAGGTACAATTTCGGAGAAAAAGGGAAAAATCACAAAAAAAAAGTTAAAAATATTGGGGGGTCGGGGATTTTTTTTGGCCAACTTGTATTCTCCAAGTGGTCCTCCGAACACGCTCATTTGGTTTGTCGGTCCCTCTACCAAACACCCCATATAGGTACTTATATAGTACCTATATTTTGTAGTATTAAGTTTGATTTTTGATTTTGACTATCAATGCCCTGATCGAAGTTACGCGGTGAAAAAGTATGTTTACTCGATAATAGTCTAAAACTAATAATAATAAAATTAACTTTGCAATTTAAAAAAAAACTACAATCCTCGGACGGGATTCGAACCCGCGCCATTCTATAATCTGTATCAGACGCCATGACCGGTTTTTGTCTGTCTAAAACTGCAAAGTTTGGTCTCACTAGACATGCGTTAGGTGCTTTAAAAATCATATAATACTAACATTATAAAGAGGAAAGATTTGTATGTAAGTATGTTTGTAACGAATTTGCTCAAAAAGTACAAAACCGATTTCAAAGATTCTTCAAAGCTACTTTCACCCTGAGTAACATAGGCTATATAAAATTCATCATCATCATCATCGTTCATCACCGCGCGGGTGAAACTTTGCAATTTAAAAAAAAACTACAATCCTCGGACGGGATTCGAACCCGCGCCATTCGATAAGCTGTATCAGACGGCATGACCGGTTTTTGTCTGTCTAAAACTGCAAAGTTTGGTCTCACTAGACATGCGTTAGGTGCTTTAAAAATCATATAATACAAACATTATAAAGAGGAAAGATTTGTATGTAAGTATGTTTGTAACGAATTTGCTCAAAAAGTACAAAACCAATTTCAAAGATTCTTCAAAGCTACTTTCACCCTGAGTAACATAGGCTATATAAAATTCATCACCATCATCATCATCCATCACCGCGCGGGTGACACCGCGGAGAGCAGCTAGTATAATACTAAAATAATAAATGATTTGATTTTGATCATTAAATGATGTTTATTAACCTTAAATGATGATTTAAGATGTCACACAAGCGATATACACATTATCGATATAAGGGTCGACATGCTGCTGTTGTATATACTTCCACATCAATAACGTAATAGCTTACTAACGGTCATTATAGTAATAAGCTATTTACTTTTAACCACAAAATTTTTATGGTCAGACATATTTAAAAATTACCACTTCCCGCACATTGACCATAATGTCTACTTTCCACCTTGGCTATTTCCATTTTCTATACTTAGAATTATAATTGTGAAATGTGGGTGGCTTACCACCGACCCATAGATGTAACGGCAAGACGATACGTATAATTCAATCATTGATTCAGTCTGTTTGTACATCTCACCCCTTTTATATCCAAAGTATTCCAATAATTCTTTTCACCGAAAAACTTTGTCCATAATTCAATTTCTACGGCAGTGAGTAAATTGCGTTAGAATTTCAGAAACTGTCGGTCGGAAAGCCGACGATTGATAAATTAGTTCTGACGTACGCGAAAGTTTTATAATTACGTCCATTTTACACGAAACGGGGACGTTGGAAGTACGCCCTTTTCGATCCTAATTTCAGCCAACGTCCGTTTGATGTACAAAACTTATAAACTAAAGTGACGCGTTAGGTAAGACTCATTAAATGCATAAGCTTGGAATCGTGATACATTAATATTAAAACATTTATATGTATGTATTTATTTTATTCCATTGTGTTAGAAGTGTTCTAGGAATGTATGTCGCGCATGTGTGTTTTTTTATGATATGATGTGTGTTACCATTGTAATGCTAGTAAATAAAAAAAACTGAATAAAATTGATGCTAATTTACTGTTTTTAACCGACTGCAAAAGAGGAGGAGGTTATATGTTCGACTGTATTTTTTTGTGTATGTTCGCCGATTTTTCCCCATTTGTGGATTGAATCTCAAAATTCGTTTTTTGTTTAGAGTATACTACCGAGGTAGTCCCATTAAAATTTCATCAAATTCGGTCCAGCAGTTTTTGAGTCACACTCCAATTATTGAAAAGTATTTCGCCTGTTTTGATGATTTGATGATATCATCAAATGATGATATCAAAGATGATATCGGAACGGAATAAAAATAAAATGGTGAATAAAAATCGATCCAGTTATTAGAAAAGGTGAGTTTTTAGTGAAAAAGGGTGATAATAAATTTTACACCGAAACGCTAGTTGAAGGACTTATTGCCCCCACCTGAATAATAGTAAGAACATTAAAACAACATAATTATATTCACTTACCTTTATGAATCTCTTTGCTTTTGTTAATAATCCTAGTGTAGTGTGTCTCGACGCCTCCGGACCCAGGGGAACCATGTCCTTTAATTTTTCTAAACAGCTTCTGAGGTGTGCTCTTCTGTAACAAACAGAACAAAAAAACTTACAACACTACAAACTTTATTGACACCAACTTAACAACATGCATTGTGTACAACATACATGAGTGGCCTTATCGCTTAAAGGGTTTTTTATAATGGTTTATCAAAGTGACTCCCTCTCGCCTGATGGAAAGCGAAGACGGAATCAAGAAGTGATGAGCATTAGTGCAGCCGTAAGCTGCACCAATCGCCACCCTTATGATGACCTGATCTATCGAATACAACCTTAGGATGGGATGGAAAGTATTATTATAGATCTGGGACGGTAGTGAACATAACAAAATACAAATAATGTAAATAGAAATCTTGTTTGAATTCCTAATAAATAATAAATAATTATTGAAGACAATAATGACTATAATGAAAGAAATCAAGAAGTTTTTATTACTTGCTTTTAAATGTAAAACGTCATTTCAAAACTCAATATATTTGGAACAAGCGGTTGCATCCCGCGATTCTGTCCGCGCTGAGATTAATTAAAAGGTATAGTTTCGATGCTGAGAGAGTATGCCTCGGTGGCCTAGCGGTCATGGCGTCTTACACGGGTTGTCGGACGCGGGTTCGAATCCCGTCCGAGAAAGTGCATTTTTCACTTTAAAAATGCAAAGTTTGGTCTCAATAAACCTGCATCAGTGCTTAAAAAATCATATAACAAAAAGGTAGCAAAGTGCTAAACGAGACGTCATAGACGTGGGCGTCTCGAACACTCCTTAAACAGGAACACCGGATGTGGTCTAAACTATAGTCGAATCTATCCGGCAAGAATTACGTGAGTAATTGATTTCAAGTAAAATATGATTGCAAGTAAAATAGGATTTCACAACCAGCTTTTATGATAACTCAACCAACCTCCGTGACTAAAACAGGTATATATCAAGCCCAGCCAAATATAATAACCTATTTCTACTTAATACACATTACATGACGTAATATCTGCAACAGACGAAATTCACTAACACTATTAATTTTAACGTAGACAAAGAGCCTTAAGGCTTAATTACATCGACCTAAATACAAACAACTGTATTTACCCGGCTGTTAATAATATTGTGCCGTTGACGTATTGTATATTCAACGTTATATATTGTATGTATCTATAGCAACGTATTCCTGTTCAACACAGATGATATACCTTAAATAGTAGTTTATGCAACTCTCATATAATATAGGGTATTAAAACATGAGTGTAGTTTTTTGAAACGAGCCGCAGGCGAGTTTCAAAATAAGATTACACGAGTGTTTTAATACCTAATTATATGCAGTTGCATACACTACTTTATTTAATCTCATATGACATTTTTGCTACTAAAGCTTTATCCAACAAAATATTACTCAAATTCGTATGTACGAAATAGCGCCAAAATGGAAAAAGTCTTCATCTTCTTCTTGTTTGTATGGATTGTGCGGCGTAGAGCCCGTTTCACGAAAGAAGTCTCATAGACGTGGCGCTAGTAGTCGTACATCAGTGAAACATTTAGTACCCATTTATTTAGTTCCCCTAATTTTCCGCGGGACTTCTTTCGTGGAAAGAAGTCTAACCACAATTTTGCCAATATCAGTGGAAAAAGTCTGTTATTGGTCTATTGGCCCGGAATCAGCGCGTTGCGCGCGCGGCGCGCTCACCACAGATAATGTGTACTTAAAATTGAATTGAAACCTCCTTGGTCGGGACACATTGTACTTTAATAATAAAAAAATGTTTTAAAGCATTGTTTTGTTAGGAGAATAATGATTTATTGTGATGACATCTATTAAAGAAGTATGTAAATAAAATATGCCAAAAAAAGCCTGTTGAGATTATATAAATATAATTTAAAGATTATTATAAATATTATCTGGATGTATCCGGCAATAAGTATTGTTTACACATTGTTTAATTTTATAATTTATATTATATATCTTTAGTTTTATTTTAGTTTAATCATAATAAAAACATACGCATTTGCCAGGTTTTTTGTTACTTTAAATTTTTACAAAATTATCTGTGTTTTGGGCTGAACAAATGTATGTTTATTTCACTTATCAGTGATATTTTACCACTAACTACTTTAACATTTTCGGTGCTACTAGCAACATTTATTCAGTTTAGTATTTGCAAATGGTTTCAATCAGAATTATATGTTACTCGAATAAAATGATGACTTGTTGACATAATTGATATAAATATCCATAAAAATAAGTAGGAGCAAACCGTGCTTCTTCTATTATAGGATATATACCGACTTAAGAGCTCTTAACCAGAACTTCAGGCAAATAAAAATGTATCGTAACTTTACCTAAAATTCGTGATATGAAAATTTAATTACTACAAAACTCAAATCCTGAAATACCGAAAGCACCTGCCAGGACAAATTGACGATTCCACCTTGATTTAATTTAGGTACGGATTCACGAACACGGTGCGACCAATTCGCGCCAGCTTTGCGAATAACCCAATTATCGACGACTGGCGACTGTGACTTTCGACTCAGATCGCAACGTTGGATTTACTTAGACCTTCTAAACAGATCAACTATGTGAAGCAAAACTTGCTGTATGGTCACTACTTGGATTGATATCACTAATGGTTTATCTACTAATTATTTTATATATAAGTAGCTGCTCTCCGCGGTTTTACCCGCGCGGTGATGGATGATGATGATGATGATGAATCTTATATAGCCTATGTTACTCAGGGTGAATGTAGCTTGCCAATGGTGAAATAATTTATAAAATCGTTCTAGTACTTTTTGAGCCATTTCGTTTCAAACATACTTACATACAAATCTTTCCTCTTTATAATATTACTACAGATGGAAAAGAAACACAAAATAATGGACAAAGACGTAAAACACTCAACACATTGGTAAACCATTTGTTAAGAAGTGCCCAGAACACTGGCTGCATTTAAATTTTTAGTGCAAAATATAAGCCAGAATATTAATAATTAATCTTTTTATACTAATAGTATAGACAGAAAATAGTCTGTAATAAAATACACACATCAAAAAAGTGTATGTACATGTTGCTTAGACTTTTTTAATTATTTTTTAATTTATATACCATCCAATTCAGATCGATCCTAGATATTGTGCTCGATTTAACATATGATATACCTGTGGATTGAATAGAGGCTGTGCGCCAGCTTCTGAGAATCTTACGTAGATTCGGATTTATACGTAAACTGCCTTAATACACTGACCGACTAAAATAAGTTTAAGTTAAAGAGTATACGTAGTAAAATAACTGTTACAAATTTGTGTATTTTATATAGGGTTCTGAACGGTACGTTTGGGAGTGAACTGTTGGCAGGTTTGAACTTTAACGTTACGACTCACTCACTCACTCTTTTCATTCAGCTGCAGCATTCATTCTGTAATTCAGCATCATCATCATCATCATCATCTCAGCCGTAGGACGTCCACTGCTGAACATACGCCTGCCTCCCCCATAATTTTCCAGAAGGAACGGTTGGAAGTGGCCTGCATCCAACGTCGTCTGTCCACCGTGTCAGTGAACGACCTACGCTGCGCTTGCCGGTCTCCATTCCAGAACCTTCCCGCCCCATCGGCCATCTGTTCTGCGTGCTATGTACCCTGCCCACTGCCACTTTAACTGGCTAATCTTCTGGGCTATGTCGGTGACTTTCGTTCTTCTACGGATCTCCTAATTTCTGATTCGATAACGTAGAGAAACCCCGAGCATAGCCCTCTCCATAGCTCGTTGTGCGACTTTGAGCTTAGTTATGAGGCCCATAGTAAGAGACCACGTTTCAGTGCCATAAGTCATCACTGGTAACACACATTGGTCGAAGACTCTTGTCTTGAGGCACTGAGGTATTTTAGACTTTAGTAATTCAGCATACCCATCGCCAATTGGACTTCTGGTGTTCGCGTTTTTTTTTAATTCTAAGCTAAGCTAAGTCGAATTATGAATTTTTAAACTAGTATTCTATAACAGTACCTAATTTAAAAAAAAAACTGAGCGCTTCCTTCTTTCGAAGCATACGTTATTTCGGTCCCCGTTGTTAGGTTAGGACAACGGTCTTTAGGAAATGTCGCAGATATTCGGTCCGTCTCCGAGAAGGGCTGCTACCAGTCTATCCATAGGACCGCGGTGGTGGAATATGTGATCTATTCTCCGCTTCCTAAGAAAGTCCAAGTTGTAGTGTGTTGTCCTGCAGTAGGGACGTACCTAATGGTGCGTGATTATGCTTATATAGGTTATACATTATAAAGTGAGCTCAAATAATAATGGTTCACTGATCAGCAGAAGCTCATAACACAAATATTTTCCCTAAATAGGGATCGAAGTTGTGACCTAAACTGGCTTTGAAGTGAACTAAGTTAACGGAACCACTATATTTATAGAAATTTAACAAGTTTTTCTTTTGTAGCCTTAATGGTAACTTTCAATCTAGTTAATAAGCAATGTAAGTATAAAGTAATGATTAAATAAGAAATTTGAAAGAAATATTATGTAAATGAAATATATCAGATTAGTTGACAGTCAATGATACTGTAACCAAAGTCATGACTGGTGAAATGTGTGTGTTCAGCCGTGCGATTCTCTAAGAGCAAACATCGTTGCATCTTTGACAACATCCGTGAAACAAATGGCGAGATGACAAGGAACGTTGGAAAACAATGTTATGTACAAGGGCGATATCTCATAAAGCATTTGACATCGGTGAACTCGCCGTATAGCGCATCGACGAATAATTAGAGAATCACACGGCTGTTTCGATCATTTCAGGGAAGGAAACACGTGACGTGATGGTATGTATCAAATAAGAGATAATGTAATGTAGAGATAAGTAAATTGTGGAATGTTCTGCTGGCGTACGTATTTTCTTGCAGCTATGACCCTGGGTCTTTCAAGCGGGACGTGAAAAAACATGTGTTAGGTCATATCATATCGTAGGGGTGGCGATTAACGCAGCTAACGGCTGCATTAACAGTCATCGCTTCTTGATGAAAATATTGACTCCAATGAAACTGACATTAATAATGCTTTGAGTTCTGTAATTGCGTGGCTTGATAATAATAACTTAAAAATTTACATTAGTAAAACCAATATAATACATTTCAAGCAAAGAGGCCCACAGAAATCCGATATTACTGCAAAATATGATGGTAACATTGTTAACGAAGTGGATCAGGCACCATTTTTAGGATTAGTTGTAGATAAGAAACTAAACTGGAAGCCTCAGATAGAGTGTCTGTCAAAAAGAATCAATAGCGCTGCATATGCTTTGAGTAAACTTACGGCTACTCTGAACACTGATACATTACTTTCCGCTTACTATGGACTGGCTGAATCCATTTTAAGATACGGGATCATATTTTGGGGTAACTCTACCAATAATGAGATAATCTTTAAGAGGCAAAAACGTTGCATCAGAGCGATGTTTAGGTTAAAACAGACTGATAGCTGCATACCTTATTTCAAAAAATATAAAATTCTTACACTTCCGTCATTGTACATATTTGAAGTCGCTCTATTTGTTAAATGTAATCCTGAACGGTTTCCATCACTCTCAGATTATGTAAAAAGAAATAAGCGAGACCAAAATAAATGCAGTAAACATAGAGCTAAGACAACCCTTTTGAATAATAGTTTAGTGTGTATCGGTCCCCTTGTATATAACAAGTTGCCCAAAGAAATAAGAGACTTAAGAATTAATTTGTTCAAAAATGCTCTAAAAAAATTTCTAATTGAGAAGTGTTATTATAAAATCAATGACTTTTTTGCTTTTGACTTTATTTTAAGTTGACATATTATTGTTGTTATTATTTTATGACATCGCTTCAAATTTATTGTTTAATTATACATTAACATAATTGATATTCAAATTATTATTATACTGACACATTGTATTAAGTTTATATTTAATTTGATTATAAAAATAATGTTCCTTTTATGCATGCCATCGCTCGACTAATTTGCACGCCTGTGGGCAAAATACGATGTAAGTTCATCTATATCTATTATATTCACCTGATCTAATACAACCTGCGCATATTATTGTGTTGTATGTATACTCGTATTTTGAGCAAATAAATGATTCTTATTCATATTCTTAATTCCATCTCTACTTTCCATCAGCCGAGAGGGAGTTACTTTGATGAACAATTATAAAGAAATAGATGATACTGATCAAGATACAAATATCTTTATTGCATAATTAGAGTAGGTACATATGGTGTTAGTACTCTGCCTTTTGATTTTGTTAACATAACTGTGGTAGAAAAGGCAGTGTCTTCCCTGAAAAGCACGGTTTTACAATAATAAGTTATACTTATTACATAGCTTTGTAAATTTAAATATATAGATTAGGTTAGAGAATTGATAAACAAGGTTTGATAAGTAGAGAACTTATAGCTGTACCAAATTGTATGGAAAATTAATAGCAAGACCTCGTCGAATGCGCCTATAAAACGTAAACTTGCGAAGAGAGTTCTAGTCGAGTTTAACAAACAATAGTAACGGTAAATAAGCTTTGTTAGCGAATGCGGGTAGATCGCCCCGCGGCTAAGCGAGGCCACGCCCGGCTTTGCTGCCTGTGCAGAACGGGCTTTACCTCGTCTCTCACAACACCCACTAATTTAATTTATTTTTATACTTGCATTGTTTTATAAACGTAACAGGATTTCCAGTACATTTGACGTCATTAACGCAAGTCCTTTGTGCTGAGTAGACTGAACTTTAAGCGGGAACGACATTGAAATGTTACGAGTACTATACTATTAGGTATTCTATGTCTGGAGTAAGGTAATGGGTTTCTTTGTTCGCATTTATTTAACGTTATTTCGAATTGCAGCGTTGAAGTGTTTAGTTGGATGGTAATGGAATTCAATTACTTTAATATATATAGTTTGTTTTTGGTTTATGGTCCTTCTATGACTTTTTTTAATGTTTTGATTACTACCGAATGAACTAACTCTCCGTTAGTTCATTCGGTAGTAATCCTAGAATTAACTGTAGAAACGGGACATTTACCATGTATTGTATTAATTGTGAGCTCACGATATTTCGGCACAATTGCATGCGCCGTGTTCACGAGTAAACTATCGAGAGCTCATGATAAATACAATACATGGTAAATATCCCGTTTCAAAACTCTTGCATTAAAGACCATGTCAGTTTAAAAACTTATATCGGTAGTAATCCTGCCTTAAGAAGCCCATGGTCTCAAGTTTTATCCCTGGCTGGGGATGTTTCGGTTGATCACGCTATTTGGGGTGAAGGTAACCACGCTAGTGTTCTTGACAGGAGGAGGTTTTATGTTCGACTATATAATATATGTTTCTTTATGTATGCTCACACAATAGGAATTAAATCTAACTATTATTATTAACCGGCAAAACACTCACGTTAAGGATCGAATACGTCGGAATGACATCGCCGATCGCTTCATTGGCTGGCGACCCTCACTACCTCTGATGTTGGTCGCTTGTTTCAATTCAAAGTCGAGTCTGTTCGAAGATTTACAATTATCCTAATTTTCTATCGGGTTGTGTTTAATAAGGGTTTAATTTTCGTGCTTCTCTATTGTGTGCCTCAAGCTCCTTAGCTGCAACTAAGTGCGACTTGGTACCGAAGTGTTATCTTCGGCTCCAGTGTTTCGAACGTGTCGTTAATATCCTCAGTGTCGCTTAGTACGCTCTTTCTTCGCTTCTTTCGCTAGATAATGCCCACATTTTCCGGGTCCATATCTATTACTATTCCAGTGCTGCCAGTCTGTGGGAAATTACCCGAGCTGAGGGGTATCTTTAAGAGGTTCGATTTTGTAACAAAATACAACAGACAACTGACAACTAACAAACGCTTATTTTTTTCTACATCTAAGACATCATATAATTTTAATTTTATTGTTTGATAAGTTACTTTGTTGAAAGCCATAGTTAATATCATATTAAACATCAGATTACCCTAATATTGTTATGATTTGAAATATTTATGTTGTGAGTGCAGGAATGAGTGTATATACATAATAATTCTTCACGCTGATAGGGCTTAACCATACATGTCACAATTCCTGGAAAAGTAGTTTGATTTCTGAGAGAGCTTTTGTATTATTGGCCAAGCGAATGGCAAGTCTACGAGTTAACGGATTCAAGTAAAATTTGAAATAAAGATGGCTTATACCCAACAACAAGATAAGCTTTTTCTCCTAGAAATAAGTATTCTACCGACTTCCAAAAAAAGGAGGAGGTACTCAATTCAACTGTATGTTTTTTTTGTTTGTTTTTGTTTGAAAGCTGGTGTGTTTGAAAAGCTTGCCGTGTGGCCCCATTTACATTTCATCAAATTCAGTCAAGTATTTTTTGAGATACACTCCAATAAGTGAATAGAATGGAAGTCGGTATTTTTTTTCAAATTGTACTTGTTGTAAAATAATCATTAACCATCCATGTGAAGCCGTGGGATGCAGTTATTAAATGATATATCTTACTTTGTCGTTTAACACATGGACGAGTAGCAGACTAAGACCAACGAAATTGAGTTGACACTTCATGAAACTACCCGCCAACAATTACACAAAACATGGGGTAAACTGTTATATACACTTGTATCCCGTAACGGTCGAAGAACGTATACTATAATTACGCCATACCTCGTAATTCCGCCCACACTTTATCTTGCCTCGTAAAAGCTAGTTTGTAAGAGTGTATTTTGTCGGATATAACTAATTTATTGTTATGTTATTGCGGACAAAAACCACACTGTGCCGGGGGAGAAACGGAGAATGTTGGAAGACAATTTTCGTGGCGAAAGTATCTTTATGGCCAATTACGGCTCAAATATCAGCCGGTGTTAGGCAACTAATATTTACATTTGTGTAACGAGAAACGACTAAAAAATGGTTGTCTGTGTAATACTTTTACGGACGATAATTTTAAGTTTAAACGTCATAAGACAAGCCGAACGCTTAGGCCGATCGTGCCTCTCTATCGCGTGTTCCGCGCTCTCGCTTGCACGCGGAACGTGACAATGAGTCATACTTTTTCGTGCGTGCAGCCGGCGTTCATCGATTCATAAGACGTTAACACGTCAAAACAAAATAATTTTCATTCTATTTCAATTTCATTTAATGCCAAAGGTTCAAACTTTTGGTAATATGGAAAATATCATATGTCCATTGTTACAAACGCACTGTCTTACTTTATGGTTAATAAATCAAACTTTAGCTTAGTTGTTAGTGACCCTGCTTTCGAAGCTCTCGGTCCCAGGTTACATCCCTGGCCAGAGCAAGTATTTGTGCGATGAGCGGACATGATTGTTCTTGGGTCTCGGATGTTGTAATGTGGTAAGGTTTGCCATGCCTCCCGCAAAACAGGTTATCCTAGAGCGGAGGTATGATTGCGTCAACGTTCACATAATATTTATCGACCATATTAGGTTATAGATAATATGTACCATAGATAAAGCGGTTGGCAAAATGTATTCATAGCCCGATATCACGAACGGAAAAACTAATGTTTGGAACTATTTTTCTATACCATATTTTATGTGGACACTGAGATAGATTCCAAATCCAAGATCGCTTTCGCTGTGATTGATTTAAATGAATAAATATTTTGTATAATTATATAAAAATCCCATAATTAATCTCATATTTCCCAAAAACCCCCCTTCTTTATCTTTTTTATTCATTCACACTTTTTTGTGTCATTGTTTTGGTTATTTATAGGCCTTACTTGTTTGACTTCGAAGAGAGGGAACGTAGAAATAGGAGAGAGAAGGTAGAAATTATTCACAACAACTTCGAGCGTTTCTAATTTCTAATTCTAATCGTTTTCAACAACTACAGCTACCAGGATATCATGGACACTACACATGATTTTCTGTTTGTCCGTGTTCATTTTAAGACTCACCTGCTCAAAATTTTACGTACATAATTCGCTAAGCACATAGACACGATTGCTGAGGCACTTTTGAAAATTGTACTATGTTCTTCAAGTAGATTTCTGACAATAGTTTCTTGAATTAATTAATTTCATACGGGTAAAATTGCGTACGTATTATATATTTATAAATAAATACGTCTGTTAATATAAAACAGTGTAAGTACTGTTTTATAATAACAGACAGATTGTAAAATTCCAAAAAAATCTTGCAGTTCCATGCGCTGTACACATGCCGTTCAACCTTTGAATAACAAAACTAACACAACACGGCGTACATTCCTATAACAGCATCATTTAGTTATAGTCTAAGATGACATACCCGAACATAGACTCAATACCAATAATTAGTAGAACGATGCAGACCGAGCGAGCGACGCTAATATCCGGCGGAAGGACGTGCCTCGCTCACTCCCCCAGGGTGATCTGCATTCGCCCGGGTAAACTGCAACCGGGTGCGGTGTCTACATGTTTATGGACGTATTGTTGTTTGTAGAGAAACTAGCTAACAAAATAAAAGTATGTATAAATGGAATAGAGAGAAGTGTAATCGGAGTAAAAAGAAAAGATAAAGTAAAATTGAACAAAATTTGAAATGTATCTAAATTTAAAGATAAAGTTATATGATTATTAACGGGATATTTACCGTGGTAAGGTTGTGGAATGAGCTCCCGATATTTCGACGCAGTTACATGCACCATGTTCACGGGAAGACAGAAGAATGCGGGTGGTTGGTCAAAAAGTTTAAAAGTTAGGTGCAGACATAACGATCTACCCTCTTTCTTAGTCTTTTGCTACGGTTATCACTGGAACTCGAACTCGATCCCGTCGAAATATCGGGAGCTCATTCCACAACCTTACCACGGTAAATATCCCGTTAATAATCATATAACTTTAGAGAACAACCGTGATAGTTTAAAACAGTGAAATTTAAAGATGTCCATAAAGTACGCAAAACATTTAAATGAAAATTGGGCAGGCCATGTGCTAAGAGATAAAAATGAGAAATGGACTATAATCATATCTGAGTGGTACCCCAGAGATGGAAAGAAGAATTTGAAAAATTTTATACAGACTTCCATTCTATTCAGTTATTGAAGTATCTAAAAAACTACTGGACACCGAATTTTGAGAATCGGTTCACCCAGGCGAAAGTTATGAGGTAACAAACATAAAAAATACAGTCGAATTGAGTACCTCTTCCTTTTTTGGAAGTCGGTAGAAAATAAGCGAAGGTTGACAAACGAAACATTGGGAATATGAATGGATCAGAATGAGATGGAAATCTTTGGAGGACATCTTTTTCGAAAGGCAAGCTGTTGTTGAACAAGTACAATTTGAATAATTTAATACCGTCTTCCATTCTATTCAGTTATTGAAGTGTAACTCAAAACTACTGGACCGGATATGATGAAATTTAAAGGACCACACGGGAAGCACCAGCTTTGAAACGATAAAAGGATTTTGAAAATCGGTTCACCCAGTCGAAAGTTATGAGGTAACAAACATAAAAAAATAAGTCAAATAGAGTACCTACCTCCTCTTTTTGGAAGTCGGTAGAAAAACAGATCGTCAGCAATAAAGGCTTATTTTATTTATTTATATTATTGTTGTTTTTAAGGTGTCATTCAAGTTTTATCATGTTAATGTACATGGTAAAACCTGTACACAGATTCAGAAATAGCCAGCGCGGTTGGTCAAGGTAAACTCCACAATACATCATAACGTGCATGTAAAAACTGATGCGCGTACCAACTGCTTCCACACGACCATGCGCAAGCGGGGCGCGTCCTTGGTGCGCAGGGTACGGGCCAGCTCCAACATTATCTTCAAAATGATCGCTAGCAGACTAGACTGCCCTTTTCTCCGGCATTGCTGTGGCAGGCATGTTGCAGTACCCATGCCGGAGAGAAGGTATGATTGACACTGGACTGACATTAACTGTAGTATTAATTGTGACATGACTTATTTATTACTGATATTATGACATTTTATTATTAGTTGTTTTTATATTATTTGTGTTTCTTTTTATCTTTTGTAATTTATTGTAATTAATTTTAAATAATTATATTATATAAATGATTTTAATTATGGGTGTAACTTACCTGAATATATAAATAAATTAGATTTGAAAATTTGATTAGAAAAACATAAACGTAACATCACGGTTACAGATTGGAACAAAAGAGGTTTAGAGAACTTAATGTCTAAAAAAGTTGACATTCTACGTATACGTAAATTTCATTTATATTCTTACTTGTAAGCAATGAACCACCTTCACCTTAAAATTATTTTATGTAAGAATAGAATAGAAAAGAATAATTATTTATTGGAAAACTGTTCTGTACGACAAGTAGTATGTAACAAATAAATTTCTTAATAAATAATAATAATAAAATAATAAATTTCTTATGTAAGTAGTATTAAATAGAGCTCGAGCTATGGCGAGGGCTATGCTCGGAGTTTCTCTACGTGCTCGAATCAGGAATAACGAGATCCGTAGACGAACGAAAGTCACCGACATAGTTAAAGTGGCATTGGGCAGGGCATATAGCACGCAGAACAGATGGCCGATGGGGCCGGAAGGTTCTGGAGAGGAGACCACGAACCGGCAAGCGCAGCGTAAGTCCACCGAAAGGGTGGACAAACGACGGTCTCGGAACGAAGTTAGATGTAGGCCTCTTTTGAAAAATTATGAGGGCTTATGTTCAGCAGTGGACGTCCTTGAAAAGTCGTCGTCGAGTGTTTTTGAAACCATTAATGATCATTCGTAGCAAGATTATAGCTATAAATGAATGCTTGTTTGTTTATTTCCAGTGTTGTACTGGTAATATTGTCAGTTACGATCATTATTATTAAATTTGAGGCGGTTTTCTACCGACATCCAAAAAAAGAAGGAGGTACTCAATTTGACTGTATTTTTTTGTTTGTCTTAAACTTTCTCATAACTTTCGACTGGGTAAACTGATTCTCAAAATTCTTTTTTCTTTGAAAGCTGGTGCTTCCCGTGTGGTCCTACTTAAATTTCATAAAATTCAGTCGAGTAGTTTTTGAGTTACACTCCAATAACTGAATAGAATGGAAGTCGGTTTCAAATTGTATTTGTTAGTCTTAAATCTTGTTTGATTAGATTCTATTTAAATTTGTAAACATTCAGGCTAACATAAAAGTTACAATTTCCACACTTCCATCGACCCTTCACTTCCAAAGTGTTAATACCCCGAAAGCGAAGGCGCTGTGAGGGTAGTAAAACATTTTATTGTTTATATCAGCACGTTTATAAGTCGTAAAGGCAATCTAGCGATGTCACCGTAACTGTCTGAGGAGTGCCGTCAAATCTTCCGGTCTAATTTACGGTGTAATATTCAAAACAAGCATCACTTTGAGCGGTGTACTGTGTGAACAGTACCGCAAGTTGCACACAAAATATCGACTTGTTTATTACAAAACCTCCCAAGAATATTCAAACAAACAACCCGACTGGGACGTCAAGGTTAGTGAAAATGTTGGAATTCTTTAAGCAACGTAAATTCAGCTGGATAAATCAGCATTTTTTTTTAAATAAAGAATATATATATATATAGATAATTTAATTTAATTAAAAAGGAGGAGGTTCAATTCGATTGTGTTTTTTTAATTATTTTTTTAAAGTTTGTTACTTATTGTATAGAACTGTCGACTGGGTGAACCGATTTTGATGTTTATTTGAAAGCGGGTGCTTCCCGTGTGGTCCAATTTAAATGTCCTCAAATTCGGTCCAGCAGTTTTTGAGTCACTCCAATAACTGAAAAGTGTTTCGCTTATTTGATGATTTAATACTATCATCATTGAAGGTGGATGACAATCGATCCCGTAAGTGGCTAGGGTCACTAAACATGGTGAATTTTTTTTTGCACAATATGGAACGCATTCGACACCTAAAAGTGTGAAATAACTTCTCGAAGTCGGTACCATGCGCACACTATTGTGATAATAGGTACTTTGAAACTGTACATAGTAGCGACTTCAATAAGTAATTTAACGTCGGTTTTATTTATTATTTACGTATTTTTTTAGTTTGCAATCAGTTGATTTGATTTATTGTGATGGTGGTGTGACTAGTTAGCCCAGTTGATATTGGTCCTGCCTTTGTAGCGCGAGGCCCCAGTTTCGATCCCTGGCTGGTGTATTTGTGTGATGAGCAGGTATGTTTCTGCTCGGATCTTGTATGTTGTTATGTGTTATTGTGTATGCCCATGCCTCTCGCGGCACAGGGAATCCTACTGCAGGAGTGTGAGTTTAAACGTAATTTATTATTTGTTACTATTATTTACTGTTAGAGCCAACACCGGTTATACCACGGTGTTAGTGTTTTCTATGTAGCTATTAGCACCACTGGTAAACAGAATAATTTTGTATTTAGTGTGGTTATTTAAAATGACGAAGCCAAAACGCGAAACTTGACCTACTGCAATCGCACTATAGTTCTGATATTGTACTAGTTTGGATGACTATAACAGGCAAACGTTTCCTACTGCAGTAAGTTGGATTCTGTCTTGGGGTGTCCTTGTTTGCTAACAAACTATGCCTCTTTTGTTACTATATAGTGATAGTGTTTATATTTCTGTATAATTTTGTTATACGATATATACTTGTATGTATGGCCCAGTTTGGGGCGCTTTCCAAATTATTGT
Organism: Selenia dentaria; assembly: GCA_917880725.1. Lineage (NCBI taxonomy): Eukaryota > Metazoa > Arthropoda > Insecta > Lepidoptera > Geometridae > Selenia > Selenia dentaria. The sequence continues at coordinate 4,272,959 of OU862893.1, read as the reverse complement.
ATTAAATTGTGGAAGTCAAACAACTTTATATGGATTTCTCTATGTATAAGAGTATATGCATCTATTTAAAAAATGGTCCCGGGTTTCTTGCCGCTTCATCTCGGTAGGCTTTATATATTTTGGAATGAATAATTGACGTTCACAAGTGCGTCTTCGATGCCTAAATTGAATTAATGATTTTGACTTTGACTTTAGAATAAGAGTTTTGTGTGCATTGCCATTTTACTGCGAAGAAAATAATGTAAGTCAATCATAATTTAGAAACATTAAGTAACTATTATATGCACCGTATATATTATATTATGTATTACTAAACAAACAGTTACAGTTTTTAAAATAGAATCATGAATATGCATCTTTAGTTCAACTACATACATTTCATTATGAAGCTAATTCTTATTAAGTTATTGGTGTGAATATAAAAACCACAAATCCACGCAATTTCATTATAAAAACTTACGTGGCTTATACACATTTTTAATAAGAAAAATGGGAAGCACTCACGTAAATAAGTACCAAATTCCGACATAAAGTGACCAAATTGTAAGTTTCAGATCTACACTCGACTTATCAGGAAGAATGTATAACATTCCCAGCAAACAAATTAAAACATAACCCACCATAATACAGATCACAAAATGAGACATCCAGCAATAACATTCTGAATTCAAATGAAGACATTCCATGAATACCATCAATCCATTCGAATACGTCTTCCGAGTGTACCCTTCAAACATTGTTATCGTCGAGCGTACCAACCGCGCGAACGGTTTACGACCTCATAAATTACATAGGACTGGAAAACTCATAAAAAAGTCATCAAGCCGGAATTGGGCTCACTCCACTATGATAATGCCGCGGACAATCGCAGTAATTACCACCCCCACCCCCGCTTCTAGGCTACCGCGGGACGGAACGTAAACTAGTCAATTTATTGCGTAGGACTAGGTTGCCAGCGGTTCTAAACATGGAGCCCCTTAGCCCTTTAGAAGTCTGCGAAATAAGCCTACTTATATCACTGATAATACTAGAATGATTAAAAGGTGATTTATGACGCAATCAATATAGGGACTAATATGAAAAATTATTATTAATTATTAGAAGGAAGTGGAAATAGACAGAAAACGTAGTTCGAGTCGCAGCAACAAGTTCCAGAAAACTTGATAGGCACCTACTATCGTGTTTAATAATATTCTCCTAATCGTGGTACTGCAGTGCGATAATGGTGTGAAACTGTTCAATAGATGTCGCTCCGTCCCCACACGACGGCACAAATAAGATTAGATTAGAGAGTTAACTTAATTATATTAAATTCGACGCTCAAATGGTCAGCGTCGGTGGCCTAGTGATCATGGCGTCTGAAACGGATTGTGTTGACGTGGGTATTTATTTTTCTCTAAAATTTCAATGTTTGGTGTCGCTAAGCCTGTTAGTACTGTAAAAATCATATAAAAAACAAACACACATTTTCGAACAGGATTCGAGCCTGCGTCGTCCGACACTACTAAACTAAACTACCACACTACTAAACTAAGATTCCTCCTACTCCGTTAACCGTTCAACGTGATTGAGTAACAAACTTCCATCCATCCACACATTCGCATTAGTAAGGAAGATAATTAAGTATGATATAAATTTTTTATTAAGTGTATTTATACGAGTAAATAATAAAAAATACTGTATTGGTAGAAATCAAGTATAATTTTATTACTCGAATCAATCTTTAATGTACCCAGCTAGAAAAGTTTAAGAATCATTTCCGTAATACAGTTGCAAAGTGATATCAAGTTTGGTGATAAAAGATAATATTTGCATGATTAAATAAACAGGGTTCAAAAAAAGTTGAGCGGGCATATAGATATGGACAACGTTTGATAAATTACTGGTATTAATATAATTACTATTACAATACTAGCCCTAAATTTTTTTTATTAAAAAATAGAACCGATTCTGCACTAAAGAGTGTGAAATAACTTGTTGAAGTCGGTACCATGATAGTTATAAAGTACGTATTATACAATAGAATAGAATAGGATTTATTTATGGCTTAACACATATTCACATTATCACAATATTGCGTGCATTTTTCTTGTCATCTTTGTGTTTTCCATTGTAATCCGTAACAAAGTCACTTCTTTTGTAAATAAAGGCACTTTATTTTCTTCTTTCTTCTTATTAAATGTGTTTGTCTATATGTAACGAAATATAATTATTTCAGTTGCAAAACTGAAGAAATAATAAGGATACGCCGCCGGAAACTCAATATTCGTCGAATAAACAAACCCAACTCGCATCCATTGACGATGCCCACATTCACATAACCGAGTCACACTCTTCCCTCCCCTTTCCCCTCTCACCCCCACCCCCGAATAGCCCGCGGCGCAGATAATAAAACAACAAGTAACACACGAAAAAACTTCAGACCGACTTCTCTTCACTCGAACAAGAGAACTGAGTTAGCATACCGGTTGGAAAACTTTTTGTCAAAAAAAGTTTATTAATGGACTTTTGACGAAAAAGTTAAGTGGACGGAGGGTTTTCTTAAAACCTTCTCGTCTCGATTAATATTGAGCGTTGATTACGTATTTATCGAAAGGAATTAATGGAGTACCGCGGCATTAAAGGCTTGAGTAATTCGTATTAATTGGGTGTAAAATATTACGACTAACTAAGTAATAGCTACAATTTTAATTATAACAAGCCTGTAGCTTATCATAATGCTATAACGATATATGTAATATACATGTACTGACAAAAGTTATATGATTATTAACGGAATATTTATCGTGGTAAGGTTGTGGAATGAGCTCCCGATATTTCGGTGCAGTTACAAACAAAACACACTCACTGTATCACTGCGTATAGTATTTTGAACACATTTTGAACGAGACTCGTTCAAAATACTATACACAGTGATAGAGTGAGTGTGTTTTGTCGGGACTTAGGATCGAGGTCGAGTTCCAGTGATTACCGTAGCAAAAGTCTAAGAAAAAGGGTAGATCGTTATGTATGCACAACTTTTTAACTTTTCGACCAACCACCCGCATTCTTCAGTCTTCCCGTGAACATGGTGCATGTAACTGCGCCGAAATATCGGGAGCTCATTCCACAAACTTTCCACGGTAAATATCCCGTTAATAATCATATAACATTAGTGAACAACCGTGATAGTTTAAAACAGTGTTTTATGTACTGACAAGTTAACAACATATCTAGTTCATATATTTACCTCAGCTTACACGTTTCATTTCAGACTACGTCAAACTATACATTGTTAGCAAAAACTTTAATGCTTGGAAAATTATTACACGCAGCGTACGTCTAACTAGTGTAGTTTGAACCTAGTATTAAAACTTTATCGGAGTTTATCGTTGAAACGATCGCGCGCTTACTACGAAGGCTTACTCGCGCCAGGTTCGCCCAATAATTATGTTAACTCCCAACAATGCTACGTACTTTAACGTAGGGATGTTCTGAATAAGTAGCATCAGCATTTGCGGACCAATACATTTGTTTTAAAACAGAAAATACCAGCATCAGCATTAATTGTTGATATTTATTTGTTTGGTTTGTTATGCTTTAGATGGCAAAAAATAGACGGACCACCTGATGGAAAGCGATCTCCGTCGCCTATATATCTGTAACACTGGGGTCATCACATAAAACGATAACCTGTGCTGCCCGTAGTATGAATCGGGACACAACGTCAAGTGCAACACACTCAAGCTCCTCAAGAAGGCTTCCGGATGGAGCAGAAACATATATCGATCGTGATAGCCTAAGTCTCACGTTAATCCTGTTTTATTATTACAAAACAATCACAATTCGTTGATGTGATAAATTTACCGATCAGCAACAACCCTGCTATGTAAGTACCCAGCCGTGCGATTCTTTAGGTCTTATATTTCGGCAGGGCATTCCTGTAGTTACGTAGAAGCGTAGCAGTGAGCTACGCTGTAGAACTCAAGACTACAGAAACTACGCATTGGCTACGCGCGTAGGCCATTCTCTACGAGATATTAATGCTTAAAAATATGTTTGTAAAATTTATAATTTGGGTTTGGCAGCTAAATACAATCTGATAAGAAACTCAGTTTGAGTATTATACATCAACTTTAAAGTATACCTATGATACATACTCGATACTCGTGTATGCCTTTCTCAAACTACATAAAACATTTTAATGTTGCTACGTATTTGCTACGCGCGTAGGCCACATTCTACGAGATACGAAGAAGTAAAGTTATTTTTGTGCAATTGATGTTAACCATATGGTTGACAAGTACAATTTGAAAAATTTAATTACGACTTCCATTCTATTCAGTTATCGGAGTGTAGCTCAAAAACTACTGAACCTAATTTGATGAAATTTAAAAGGGACCACACGGCACCAGCTTTCAAACAAAATAAGAATTTTGAGAATCGGTTCACTCAGTCGAAAGTTATCAGGTAAAAAACATTAAAAAAGAACAGTCGAATTGAGTACCTCCTCCATTTTGGAAGTCGGTAGATAAATACAAATCAACCTGAAGCTCAGTTTGAGCAGTTTAACATCAACTTTGAAGTGTGTATTCTTCATCTGTCTCAAACTACATATATTAAAATGATTTAAAATAACTTGGCATGCTGTTTACGCTTATAAAAAGCGTGAGGATAATGTTTATTCCGCAATGTAAGACATATTTCCACAATTAAAACATTATTTTACCCACTGCTGGGACAGGGGCATTCCCAGTGAGGGGAGTACCTATAGATCGTTATCCACCATGTAAACCTATAGTTTGACGGTCCCGTTCGCCTGATTGTCATTTACCCTGCATTGGAATCGCGAGGTTTGAGGTTCCATCCCTGGCCTGGCAATGTTTATGCTCGGGTTTTTAATGTTAATTTCAAACATTCAAGTCACTCTAGTGTTAAAGCTTTCAAGCCACCTTAAGCCACCGACATAGTCTAAGGACTGTTGTCCTAAAACAAACAACCAGAACTAACAGCTTAACGTGCCCTCCGAAGCACGGAAGCGCTCAGTTAAATATGCAACTACCGGTCACCCATCCATGTAGTGACCGCAGTAAGGTTTTCACAACATTGTTGAAATGTTAAGAACAACAAGGTTAGTTCAAATTTGAGTGAATCTTCACTAATATCTCCTACTTTGAGAATTCTTGTAATAAGTTTCTGATCTAACAATATTGCGCCCTCTACTATTCTAAAAAGTATTATGCAAATAATTTAAACAGTCTCTCTTAATTCCCGCAGCGGTCAAGGTCCAAAACCGTAATTATCCCGAAATGCTGGACGATCTATTACAAATATTTCTTAGACCCTACAATTACTCTCACTGCTATTCACGCCATATTAAACCTTAGAACTTGGAACTAACGTCGAAAGCTGTAAAAATATTTTGATTTACAAAGCGGTTTTATGCAAACAGTTTCAAAGCTTACACGAAGGGTACAAGGTGCAAAATGATGGGCACTAGTTGTCCACGTGGAAGCCAATCTGTATGCAAAACGTCCCCGGCGCGCTGAGCGCCACAGTGCACGCGCGTGCAGTAACTCCAGTTGAAGCGTATCGATACTGTCACGTACACAACGTTTAATTAACGTTACATGGCTTGCAGCGTAATAGTACAATTGCTAACACAAATGAGTATCGAAGATGTACAATGTCAGCAATGTAAATGTTCGATTTGGATTTACTGCGATTTTTAATTATAGCACTTATGTCAAAGCTGTAAGTGACTTATACGCGAATGATACAAAAGAAGTATTACGGGTTCGTAACACTTTGATCGGTGCTATCAAATATTTCATTTTCTCCGACTATTCCGGATACAGCTGTGCGATCCTCTAAGAGCAAACATCGTTGCATCTTTGGCAACATCCGTGAAACAAATGACGAGATGACAAGAAATGTTGGAGAAACAACCTTATGTACCAGATCACTTATAAATATTTGACATCAGTGAGCTCGTCGACGAACGCAACAACAAATCATTAGAGAATGACACGGCTGATATTTGAAACTGGTTTTGAGTAAAAAATCAAATAATAAACAAAAAAAATATTTTTTTTAAAATAATAAACAAGTACAAGTTGAAAAAATTAACATCGACTTCCATTGTATTCAGTTTTTGGAGTGTATCTCAAAAACTACTAGACCGAATTTGATGAAATTTAAATGGGACCACACGGGAAGCATCAGCTTTTAAACGTAAAAAGAATTTTGAGAATCGGTTCCCCAGTCGAAACTTAGGAGGTAACAAAAATAAAAAAGTAAATACCGTCGAATACAGTACCTCCTCTTTTTTTGGAAGCCGGAAGAAAATAAATAACGTTTATTCACTCATATCCCCCGTAATAGGATTCTCTGTGCCGCGGTAGGCATGGTCACACACAATAACACACACAACATCCAAGACTCGACAACAAACATTTCTGCTCATCACACTAATATCCCGGCTAGGGATCGAACCTAAAACTTCCCACTTCGAAAGCAGACTTCTGACGCTACAAGGTGAATACGCAAATACGAAACGGAGCCGACAAAAATGCTCTTGACAAGATTGTTTGTCCACTACCATTGACAATTAAAGATTTTTTCTTCTTATACAAGTTTGCATACTGAATTTCCCAATAGTGATCTAAAAGTCCCTGGAAACTTACGTAAACTTGATATACTGTATATTTTGACCTGTGCCAGAACCTCACTTGTCTCTTCATTGTACCACTTGAATGGATTGACCTATGTCCTGCGTTTTCTTTTTAGAAAAGGGCATTTTAAACCCTTCGCTGAAAGAGTTCTGAAACAGGCATTTAAAAGCCGAGAAAAGAAACTAGAAGAAGTAGAGTTTTTGAAACGTGTTGATACCGTTATGAAATGGCCAGCTATGAACAATTATAAATATAGTTATTTCAGAAAATAGTATTTTTTTACATATTGTAATAATTTATGCGTTCTACATACGATTTGTCAAATTTTATCAAAATTCAAAGCCGTAAACACAAAACCCAGCACGTGATGCCAATCTCAGTGTGCCTGAAGCTCTGCTCACAAATGTAGTATCGAATAACTCGCTCGCTCGCTCGGTATTGAAAACGCAAACTCCCACGATAGAGTTTTTTTCAAATTCCTGTTTATTTTTAGTACAACGAAATCCCAAACATTTTGTGCTACGAAATACCCGAAAATTCGAGCCGAACGGCCTCAAAACTATTTCCACTCGTAACCAAACCTTTTTTGTTAAATAAAATCTCACATTAAGCTCTCACAAAAGCTTCGTTATCAACGAACGTACAATGCAATGCAATAATGGCACTGTACAATGCAACGGGCAATAAAGTCTTTGTATAGAATTGATTCAAGTCAGGCGTTTTGTAGAAATAGGTACAACACAAAGGAAAGTGTTGCACTCGAACCGGTAAGAAATTTAAACATAATATTTATAGCCAAGCATTGGCAGGAGACGTCGATTGGCAAAGTTGAATGGTTTCAGACGACAAACAGCTGTCTGGAATAATTCTATTCTAAGTATTTCGAACAATTCGATACACAAACGATATGCAAATGAAATAAATTTTCTTTAAACTAGGTAAATAATTATGACAAGAGATAGAGTAGAATATACCTCGTGTATAGACGACACACACGTCAAAGCAGTTAAGAAGAGGCATGAATCTAGTAATTTACTTAACTCAGTATATATACAATAACAACAAAGTGATGATGAGTGAACCGCGATCGGCACTTTGAGATGTGGAGTATTCAGCAACCTCCTTCCAGCTTTGTAATCTCTGAATGGTTCCAGTGCTTGCGTGAAACCTCCATAGAGGTACAATGTCTCACTTTTTCATTTAATATAACATGTTATGTTTAATTAATTGTTTCATAGAAATGGTATCAGAGTATCCATTTTCTCTTAAATAAATACCCACAAGGCAAACAATCAATCATTACCTTCTAAGATAAACTGCTATTAGTTTACATTGATCAACTAATATTCCTTACACTACGCAAACGGAACCAAGCGAAGCCAGGGGAGGACTGGGGCGGGTGGAAGCGCGCCGCTCGCCGGAAATGAGCTTTCGATATCCGCCCCGCCCTGCGCCCACTTTGTCCAAATCAATTTCGCTTTACGCAACACCGCGATCTCCCTTCGACGCCGACGGTGGCGAAAAATGCAACGCAAATACTATATTTATCTCCCAAAGTATCCATGTAAATTTAATTATAGTTTTTCCAGCCCTATTGTTTGGGTTACAGGGTAAATTAAATTTCACTGGAATTGTACATCGCGTATTAATTACGCATGAAAACATCGACGAAATTTCGGCTTAATTTAATTTTACCCCGAAATGAGTGTCAGTTTCGTCGTTATTATTAAACGCTTTTACGATCATCGCTTTTGAATTTAATTTGGGGAAGTTTGTGGCGTTGTGTGATTCGAAACCAAAACATTTCTGTTACGTATTGAATGGTGCTCTAACAAGTACCGAGTACCAAGATACTTATATATCAGATACCACAAATTGCTGGCGAAACCGAATATCCGTTGTGGAATTGAACACTTGTGCTGTGCACATGAAAAACTGCGAAGTGAACGGTGCAGCAACCATGCTTGTAGATAATTTTCGGAAACCGACTAGATTGAATTTAAAAGTTAGTGCTTGCACACTGCTCGGTCTTAGCTTACCGACCGGGTTCGAACTTGGCTACTTGGCGTTTAACGAGTGCTTTCTCATGACTTCCTATGTTGATGTTTTTTTCTTGGTGGTTCGTTGCACTAAGATACCTCAAGGCGGAAGTGCTTTCAGACGTTTGGTCTACAATTGTTTAGTTTAAGTCTTGGCAGGCTGGATCTACCCGTTATATCGGTTGCGGATTACGCATTCATTGCGTAATCAGTTTAACTTGACATTAGTGGTTTTTTTTGAACAAGGAATTTGAGCCATTTAGGTCGTGCGCGTGTAGAGACGTGTGTGAAGACGTGCCGACATCTAAAGTGGTTTCGTTTCGCAGTTTGACGGATTGATGAAAAATTGCTGGTTGACGGTGTGCCTCACATGCATGGCTCGAATTCTTGGTGAGAATAAACACAATCGATCATCTGGTTTCGACTGAAAATGGAAGAGCTTTTTGTTTTGTACGTATATGTTTGAAAGATGAATGTGCTTTACCAATGTTTTACTTTAAACATTAACAAAAATATTTGCAGAATGCACAGTCTGATTATTGTGTAAAAGAGAGCTGTCACCTTGCTTCCTGCTCATTTGTCAAGTGTTCACTCTATTTGAAGGCTTGCCATTACAGTTACTCATTTCAACGTGATTTTCGTCCTTTGTAAAATTCAAAGATTCCTGTCCAGATGAGTCTATTGAAACAGAACATTATGAGAGTTTTTGTGAGTGACATTTTCGTCACTTCCATTTCCAAATAAGAAATCTCGTGAAACGGAAAATATTGAAAAGGCAGACAGGTTTTCATCGTTCCTTATTATTATAACGAAAAGTGACACTTGACAGTCGCCATTACGTTTGATATTTGCGCGCAATTGAGTGGAAATCACCGTAATGTGCGCCGAGACGGATTCAGATCGGCTGAAATGCGTGGAGATTAGACGATAGCTCGATGTATAGATGCGATATTATTTTGGTTAAACTAATATACAATTCCATTAGCTTCATATAATGTCTGTCTATCGTAGCCATATTCTGAACAAGTCAAAATGATACTAAAGTTAGTTAAACATGGTCCTAAGCGTAGGGATTAACTCGGTAACTTTATCATATGTATGTTTTTTATTGCCATACAGAGTGTCATATTCGCCATAGCGATAAAGCTCTTAATATAAAGAATAAAAAACTACGTGTGTATAAAAAGTATATATTTACGTTGTATATACCTATTTAACCGGATCTTAATTTTATACATTTTACTGCACAAAGAAATTCAATAACGAGTTTTAAGGTTCCGTACCGGAAAAAGGAATAGTATCATTATTAATTAAAAATACGGGATTACTCACGTAATATTTATCGGATAGGTCCGACTATAGTTTCGACCACATTCGGTGGTCTTTTTCAAGGAGTGTTCGGGACGCCCGCGTCAATGACGTCTACTATTATAATTTAGACTATACTTTATTATAATTTGTAAACAAATAACCTACGTCTCACGCGGATGTGTGAGGCTGACTGGTGGACGCACAAACAACCAATGGTGGAGTGAACGTTGCCGTACGGCAGCGACATAGATGAATGGACAGGTACCAGCCGATGGCCGGCGTATGCGATGTACATGACAATAATTATTGAGGTAAGGACACCACAGTCTCATGAAAAATATTTTAAGCGCGTTGAGCACTTTTTGGGTGAACAAAAATCATGGAACTCGCGTCATCTTTATCGGCTTTTTGGGTGAACAAAAATCATGAAACTCGTGCATCTTTATCGGCTTTTTGGGTGAACAAAAATTAAGGAACTCGCGTCATCGTCATCGGCTTTTTGGGTGAACAAAAATTAAGGAACTCGCGTCATTTTTATCGGCTTTTTGGGTGAACAAAAATTAAGGAACTCGCGTCATTTTTATCGGCTTTATGGGTGAACAAAAATTAAGGAACTCGCGTCATTTTTATTGGCTTTTTGGGTGAACAAAAATTAAGGAACTCGCGTCATTTTTATCGGCTTTTTGGGTGAACAAAAATTAAGGAACTCGCGTCATTTTTATTGGCTTTTTGGGTGAACAAAAATTAAGGAACTCGCGTCATCGTTATCGGCTTTTTGGGTAAAAAAATCAAGAGTTCGCGTCAGTTTATATATAGAGCGCCTAGAGATAGTTTTGAAGTGAAAACTTCTCTAGGCGCGATAATGGTTTCCATGACTACCGATTGTTGTTGATTGTGTGTCTTAAAAATAATTCAATCAGTTTTCACTTCAATGGGCAGTCCCCAAAGACTGCCCGCGTGTTTTTTTAAATTACGAACAATATTTTTTCAACATTTAAGAGTAATTGAGACAATGCTACATAAACTCTCTCCTAATGACAAAGATGAACTTCACTGGCTCCAATTAATGTAAAAGTCTTCACGAGACAAATGGCATAATTCCCATCAGAGCGTAGGCATAATTTCGCCAACAATGCCGACAGCTAACACATCAAAGGAGTTAACCCCTCTATGTTGTCTACTCCCTCACTCTCGGCACCATTCCTCATCGGCAGAAGTTTTATCATACATATGCCAATCATAATAATGTGTGCGTCGTGAAGATTTGTGAGCCATTCAGAATTTTGTTTGCGACGCACAGATATGATAGTCAAGTGCTTTGCGAATAAATATCTTGCGCATTCGTGTGACTGCTCCGATATAACGAATGCGTAGGCATTTGTATACTTTATGTTGAAACATTTTTTATTTAAATAATGTCCGCAATTTCGCATGTCACATACGATAAGTAAATTAACAGTATGTTGCTTTTCTGTCCGAACTCACATATGCATCTTTCTCCAATTTTAAGCATATAATCTATTTTAAGCTGATTATCAAATACAATAAACAATTTTGACGAAACCTTAATCAGTGCAATGGGAGCTTATCAATACCTTAAAGCCTTCAGAATAAGTGTAGGTTTACAGAACTTTATTTCTCATTATTGTTCACTTACAATGAGATACATTTTAATATAATTGCAGTGAATCATCTGGCGTGGTTAGCTTATTAAAACATAAGTTTACTTCTAAATGCGTCAATACTATCATAGTCTTTAATGTCATTTGATAGCTGATTGTATAGCTTTGCTCCTTCAACTTGAATCGTTGTTTTTGGATAGTTGGTACAAAATGCTGGTATCAAATCAAATTTATTTTTATTTCTCAAATTGTGGATATGTACTTGTGTGAACTGACATTTGAATGAACTAATTGAGATGATATTTTTACCGAGAATGCAGGTGTTGCACGTGTAAAGTTGTGTAAGATTATATAGTTTAGTTTTTTCATATACTAGTTAGTGTAGGAGTAAGATGTGGTGGAATCTGTTCCTAATCAAATCTAAACATATAAAGCACCGAGCCGCGTCGCTACAATCGCTCTGGGGGGCCGCATCCGTCGCGCAGTCGTTAAAGCGAGCGCGATTCATTAAAAGCGATATATAGCCTGGCTTGATGGCTAACCGCCTCGACACAGTGGGACGCAGCACGGTTGGGTCCCGGTAATATAACAGTTTACACAGCAGATGAGGGAGAACAAAGATGTATTTGGAAAACTTATTCCACCAGTATATTATCTAGATGTACTGGCGTGTAAGCAGTATAGGTACAAATACCAGCTGAGTCTGCCTTTTGGACAAGATGCTTGCTTCCAACTAAACCGGGTTTCTTTACCTATTACATGACATAAACATAAACAACCCATTTTGATCCCACTGTTTGGACTCGAGCCTTCCTCTCAGAGAGAGGAGTTGGGCCATAATCCACCACGGGAGCCCAGTACAGCTTGCTAGATAGCCTAGTGGCCAACCCATGTCGAAGTGTTCAGGCTGCCTGAACGCCTCCGATGTAGTCTAACGGCTGTTGTCCTAAGACAAACAACCGGGACCGACGACGGCTTGACGTGTGGAAGTGCTTAGTTGAATAATGCCACTAGCACACACCCATCCAACTCTTGACCGTAGTAAGCATTACTTAACTTGTTGATCCGTTGTGATCTCCAAGCTCTCCAGCTCCGCTGCAAGAGCTTTAGCTATTTCTTGTTTGTAAATATAAATTACGTATAATTACAGGTAGTCAAGTATATAGTATCCCAAAAAGTACAAAATTCTCCGTTTTAATTTTTCTAGGTATGACCTAAAATTAATAATTAATTTTCCTGCACCATTATGATGAGTCTAGACAAGACTGTGCATGACGACGATGATCATGCTTATTTCTATTATTATTACTATTATACATACTCTTTGAATTGAGCAACACATCTAAATAAATGCCATCTTATTTCTTTAATTATTCTATGAATCTTGAACCATATATTACAAAGAATTACGAAGAAAGGCAAAGAAATGTAACCGTGTAAACGGCAGGACCTTTGCCTAATGGTGGGCATTATCACTAGTCACTGTAATCTAAATTACCAGTCATACAAGATTGGAGTAACGGACAGCCCTCTATGTAGAGATTGTATGAAGGGAAACGAGACTGTGGAGCATGTGTTGCTGCACTGTAGTGCTACGGAAGGAATCAGAGCAAAAACAGGATTACTGGAGGTCCGCTCCAGAACGCATGAGGCATCACTAGCATCATCGACAGTTACACAACATCTTAAACAACACTGGAGCAGTTGTGCCAGCGACCCAAGGCCATGTGAAGGAGATAGGCTGGCTTGAGTAAATGCTGGGGGGGGGGGGGCATGCACTAAACGGCACAAGCGGGACGTCAGTGCAGGCCTCATCGCCCCCAAAAAAGAATAAGAATAAGTAACCCGTTCTCGCGTCGTTATAAAGCCACATGCATTATTTATCGAAAGAAAATGCGACACTAATATCTATATAACACTAAATTCCTAAATGCTATTCTAGGATCGATTGACATTCAAGATGAGTGATTAAAGAGCACTTCAAACGTAAATTACCAACTGCTTACAATCTCAACTGTAACGAGGAAATATACAAATACTTATATACAGCATGCACATACAGATTTGGTACTTACTACACTTCGCCTCGGAGTTTTACGAGTTCACATGGTTAAATTACTCCTAGCGTGCATACATTACTTAGATGGAAATGGTACCTAATTTACGTTCTACAATGTATATGATACTTACTTTAATGAAAATGAAAGAAGACCTTTTTAGATCACTGCTTTATATGCGATTTTTAATCCGTGTCATGACGGAATTAGACAATCCCATCTGCCGTGGATGCGGAAATCGTTAGACCCGAAGAAACCGGAATTTATAAGTGCACAAAAAGCCGTCTTGGTGGGTATCTTCTGCTTCGTTGCGCTCTTGACAGAGCGGTCGTGATCGTCATGTAGTAGTGTTGGTGGGGCCAGAAGTTACACGCCTCACGATGTCACGCCATTTTTGCCTGTTTGCGGTCATCCTGGTGCACTCATGCAACGAACCACCGACCGCACACTTGATTTGGTCGGTCCATCGCATCGGTGACCTACCGCGCTGTCTGGTGCCTTCCACTCTGCCTTGGACGACTAGGCGCTCTATGGAGTCGTTGTCTCGCCCGGAAACGTATCCAAAGAACGATAATATACGGGATTGGATGACGATGAAGATTGCAAGACAAAGTGATGGCATGCGATTTTAATTAATTGTACATCGTAATAAACTTACATTTTGAGAATAATCAAATTATTAATTTTAATTGGAATAATTTACTGTAAACAATTTCAAAAGTATGAATCTATGTTTTACAAATCAATTCAAAAAATCAATTTAACAAATCTAATTGTTAACGACTAATTATTATTGGCTAATTACTGTATCCGCGCCGATATACATATTTTAGATGGATGTTTTTAAAGAAAACCGCTTTACTTTTCAAATAATCAATCACACTAATATTATGAAGGCGAAAGTTTGGGAGTGGGTGTGTATGTTTGTTACTTCACGCTCGAACGGATTTTGATGATATTTGGTAACGGAGGTAGATGAAGCGCCGGATTAACACACAGGATACTTTCATCATCATCGCAGCGCGCAGCTAGTAAGATCATAAAAACAAGAAAACAAAGAACTTCACCTGCCGTGCGATTCTCTAACGGCCCGTCCCAATAATCTATCTATCGCCGGTTTACCTTACTAGAGATAGATATTTGACACAATTTGTATAGACGTTATGTCAAATTTCTATCGGTAGTAAGGAAAACTGTGGATAGATAGATTATTGGGATCCCCCATAAGAGCAACATCGTTGCATCTTTGACAACATCCGTGAAAATGACGAGATGACAAGAAATGTTGGAAAAACAACCTTATATGCTAGCGATGTCTTATAAAGTATTTGACATCGGTGAGCTCGTCTAATCATTAGATAATCGCACGGCCGAACTAAACTTTCAGAACCTATTTCTAAGATAAAGACGAAGCGAGACGTCTTTGACGTGGGCGTTCCGAACACTGCTTGGTAAAGAGCACCAGGAGGGCTACTATCAAAAACTAAATACGAAGTTTCGGTTTTCATGATTTCTACTGTGAAAGAGATCAAGCAAAAATACAGTCAAGGGTGATGAAATGCAATGACAGATAAAGTGTTGTATGTTGAAGTGATGATGATATGTATATGAAATCTAAACATCATAATGTGTAAGTTTAACACACTGTTTTAGACTTTCGTAAATACTCACGGGATGTACACCACGGTTAGGCGGGTGTAAGTGCGTAAACCGTCTTCAATATTCCTTCTTATAAATTGAATGGTACTCATGTCAAAACATACTACTTACAACGTTAGACGTTTGACCATGTGACGTCATTATGGCGCTCAAGTATGGTGTGCAAAAAAAACCGGCCAAGTGGCCTTTATTAAGATCGAGTAAAAATTGATTAAAAATTAAGTTTGTTAAATGAATATTTTATTTTTATTTTTTTTAAAGGTTATATACAATTAAATATTCTGTGAAAATTTAAGGTGTCTACCTGTTACCGTTATTAATATTGAGCATAAATTATATATAATTATTTTGAACTAATTAGAGTACTTTTTGATATTCCAGTTGCGGCACAGGTACGTTTTTCAACCTGATCCACCGGTATGGAAAACGTTTATTTTTCTTCTCATTCTCGAAGAACTGAAGCACTTTTAACACGAGATTGCTCCCTTCACTGTTTATAACTTTCCCCATGTTATTCTGGTTTGAGATCAAAAGGTCAATCAGCAACTGCCTTTAATAAAACACGCTGTCTAAATACAAATATATTAAGTCATTACATTTCATCACCCTTGCCTGTATTGGTGCTTTTTCACTTTCATAGTAGAAATTGTGAAATCCGTCAACCGAAACTTCGCAGTTCTTTTCTATACTTATACTAATAATCATACTAACAATCATACTAATATTATAAAGAGGAAAGATTTGTATGTATGTTTGTAACGACTTGGCTCAAAAAGTGCTAGACCGATTTGAAAAATTCTTTCACCATTGGAAAGCTACATTCACCCTGAGTAACATAAGCTATATAAGATTTATCATCATCATAATCATCCATCACCACACGGGTGAAACCGCGGAGAGCAGTTAGTTTGGTAGTATAGGCTCTGGTGTGGTCGAAACTATAGTCAGATCTATCTAACAATTATGATGTGAGTGATCCCCTATTTCTCAGTAAAATACGTGTATACTTGTCACAATGTTGATACCATCGCAACTGAAAATTACAGTTAATTTACAGCTAACGGTAGCTTAAGGTATGCTAAGTTTATTGCATTTCTTCGTGCGCAGGCATGTTACTGAAACATTCACATTGTGAGAGTTTTAATAGTTACGAGGGTAGAAGGAAAGGTAAAACTTAATGAACAAACACTGATTATTCAACTATTTCATATCTTATCGTTTCTTTACACGTGCATGCCTTTAAACGTTGCACTTGCTATATTAAGGAACATGCATGAACAGGTATCGCTTTGTACTGAAATGTATTCGTAGACAAAGAGAGTTTGAAAGTATTGATAATGGAGTCGATTCTGTAAGCATTTTCTTAACTAAAAATCTCTATATTCTTATTCGTTTTTCTTATTCTTATTCGTTTTGGGGGCGATGAGGCCTGCACTGTGGTACCGCTTGGGGTGTTTTGTACATTCCCCCCTGCCAGCATTTACTCAAGCCAGCCTAACTCCTTCACATAGCGCAGTATGGCCTTGGGTCGCCGGCACAACTGCTCCAGTGTAGTCTCTATATTATGGCAGTACTTATTTTGTTTAGGCTAAAATCCAAATTGGTATAACACTACAATGACAGCACCAAAATTAGATATTTCTCTTCAATTGTGGGTATAGTTTAGATAGTTTAGTCGTCACGTAACTTGGTGCTCGCTAAACTAACCTAAAATATGCCAAAATTGAATAGATAACTCTTATTTTTAGAGAAGTGTTAAATAATTTTGGATTTAATTGTTAACAAAATAAGGATCACCATAATAAGTTTTTACTTCGGTAGCTTAGTTTAGTTTTTTGAACAAGTGAATCGCTACCAATGTATTCTTTAGCGCCAGCGTAAGTACTAAGGATAAGCAAATATCACAATTCAAAAATGTTAAGTTACTAATATACAATGTGAACTTACTTCCATTATTATTGAAGATATTAACTCAAAATTTGAAGGAATTATCATTCAATAAAAAATACGGGTGAGATCTTGATCCAATTTAAATGGGACCACATGAGAAGCACCAGCTTTTAAATAAAAGGTATGAATTAATGTTAAATGACTGAATATATACGGTCGGCTGGCAGCCGCATCGCAGTGCAGATAAAAACTACTTTCTCGCACATTTTTATAATTCCGGTCAACCGGACGGCTGGCCGCGTTCCGGCTAACCGCATAGTGCGTAAGGTATCCTTAGGGCACCTAAGCATTATTAAACAGACAAGAAATACGTTCTAAAGTAAAACCCAAAAAATACAGTCGAATATAGGAGAAGGTTCTCACCTTCTCTATTTTGGATGTCGGTTGATAAAGTGACAGTTATTGTCACGGTGCAAAACGGTAGTAGGTGACACATCAATGTACATATCACAAGGCCAACTGTCTTGGTTTTTATGATTACGTGCAAAGACGTGTTATCATAATATAATTACAACTATTTAGTTATATAAAACACGCTCACCACTACAGTCCCCTACCCTCTTTCTCGACCGATTGGCTCTTCAACCGATGAATGGCGTCATAAGATACACTGCAGCAAATCAAATAGACATAAGGAGACTTTACTAAAAACTCAAGCTATCATTGAGCTCTAGAACAATTTCTCGCATTAATTTGAACACGGAGACTACCAAAAACTCAAGCTATCATTGAGCTCTAGAACAATTTCTCACATTAATTTGAACACGGAAACTTTGCCAAAAACTCAAGCTATCATTGAGTTCAAGAACAATTTCTCGCATTAATTTGAACACGGAGACTTTACCATAAACTCAAGCTATCATTGAGCTCTATAACAATTTCTCGCATTAATTTGAACACGGAGACTTTACCAAAAACTCAAGCTATCATTGAGCTTTGTAACAATTTCTCGCATTAATTTGAACACGGAGACTTTACCAAAACTCAAGCTATCATTGAGGTCTAGAACAATTTCTCGTATCAATTTGAACACGCTCACTAAAATAAACTGGAACCTGAAATCTCAACTGCAATCATAATATATATTCGCTTTAAGTTTGTAAATAGATTTAGCTTTTTACCAAAATTCTGCTTTCACAATTTCTTCTTCCAATTCTAAACTACGCTGAAGAAGTCTGCCATCTATTCCTTACCGACCATCAGATAAAAGCTTGAGTGCCATGAAAACTTCTGCATGCGATTTATTTCCAGACTGGTATACTACCACGTTTAGCAAATTCTATCAAAACTCAAGTAGTTTCTTGTACCCTTTTGCCGAAATATTCATATTAATATAACATTATGCCTTTGTCACTAATTCTAGGAATTATTAATTTCATGGGCCGATGCTGCAATACTGCTATAAATCTTACCAATTAAAAGAAGCTCGATTATTTTGGTAAAGTAGTCATTGACATGAAAAAAAAAGGCCTGTGCTCTAGAAAGTTGAACGTAGAATACTTTAAAAATATTATTTACTAAAATTTTTATATACAATAAATACATACATATATTCTAAATAAACGTGTAAAGTTACTATTATATTATGTAAAATAAAAGTCAAATTATTTATTAAATTCAAGCATGTAGGAACCACATGTCTTTTTTTTAATCACGCGGCTGGTAGTCGACTTAATTTTCGTTAATCTTGCGTTTATAATAACGTGCATAAACGCTAAATTATATATATATATACAGTACGGACTGGAAATCCTTTTCAGTAATTGATAGGTGAAACTGCTGTAACCTTAGCTTTAAAGATGGACCTTGAAAGATTGTGTACGCTTCTAATGTTGACTAAAGTGCATTCCAGAGCTGCATTGCTTGCACAGAAAAATGTCGTAAAACTCAATATTGCGGAGCGGTGCATTAAGGAGAATTTATCTGTTAATCTAAAAATGAAAGAATGGTAAGAATAAATAGACTCATGAATATGGAACTATATAGTAAAACCTTTGCGAGGGATGATAAACAATTAAATATATATGTATAATATAATAGTTTTTGTCGCGTACACTCGTTAGCTAAGTCAAAGCATCAAAGGTTGGGCCTTCACGTGAAAAGTTCACATCAAGTAACTCTAACAGCTTTTGAAAAGTAATTGTAGTCACTAATCCCTTAGA
The DNA here is from genome assembly GCA_917880725.1 of Selenia dentaria. Taxonomy (NCBI): domain Eukaryota; kingdom Metazoa; phylum Arthropoda; class Insecta; order Lepidoptera; family Geometridae; genus Selenia; species Selenia dentaria. The sequence continues at coordinate 4,253,506 of OU862893.1, read as the reverse complement.
AGGGCCAAATGAAGCGAGCAACAAACCTAACCTTTGCGAGAGCCTACACTCCCGCAGCCGGCCCGAGGTGGATTAAAGTCAGTAATTAATCAAGAGTTCCTTCGCGACAACACCCCCGCCCCACCCTCTTTCTAAAGCTCACCCCCTCTTAACACCCTGTAGTGACTGCACCGTAGTGTAAGTAAAGACAGTGATTCAAGCTTTGATATGGCCGTGTGAGCCTAAAAGTGAGTTTAAAGACAGCTGTGAAGATAGCCGCTAATCGCATCGTCACTTCATTAGACGAAATTTCGGTTATAAGGACTTTTCTCGATCAGTTTTGGATATAGAACATAAAGTTGCAGTGTGTAAATTTCTTGCCTCAGACACAGATCACATCGCACTCGAAGCTGGGCTAACCTATTCTTTCGTACGTGTCCAATTAGGTTATCTATGATCATGACTTAGACGTATGGTCGCTAGTGGTATTTTCGAACGACCGCGTACATGCCTTACGTCCATGCTGCACGTTACGCTGGCGCGTCGGTCTCAACATATGGCTACCACGAACTAAAGACGGCAGTCGTAAGATCAGTTCAGTCATGGCCATCAGTCAGTGTGCCATGCAGTGGAAGTGAAGCGAGCGGGAACTGTTATGGTACGCATACACGTGGTTAGAAAACCCATGCATATACGCAAGATGTTAGACATACTTGATATTTTCGTGCAACTTTTCACCATGTGCGTTGGCAGCTTAAGAGTATTATGCCAAATGCATTTTGTTTTAATGCCAACTCCTAAATATGCATATGCATACTGCAGTATATGTCTGTACTCTACTATTCATTTGTTTTCGCGTTTCATCCTTATTCAGCTAGGACAGCGGGAGCGTTTAGAGGTTTTCACAGTAAACCCAAAACCACGAGATTTTCCTTACTGTTTCCGGAACTGTGTACTTTTCCATATCACGGTTTTATTTTTACTGCCCAGATCTCCATTTCATTAACGCTCGACAAAAGAATACTCGGTTGTTAGAATAAAGTCGACATTAAATACTTAATGAACCTGCAGGTTACTTTCAGTAGTTGCAAGCGATTTATTTGTCTGCCAAGGTTTAAATATATTTATCGGTGTCTCAGGTGGTTTAAATTTGAAATTGTAGCGGGAGCAAGAAGGTTATAATGTATTTTGTGAAGAGATATTAGCTTGTGCCATGAATACCTTTTCTTTTTATAGCTTTTTAGCTGACGGTTAGTTAAATACCTACTCGTAAGGTTTGATTCCTTATTTGGCCCATTTGAGCCCGTCCGCACGCTTTTTCTGCGTCTTATATAGATGAAAGAACTTCTGGAATCGAAAACGAACGGACGAAACTCCCGTTAAACGGACCACTATAGAGTGGTCCGTTTAACGGGAGTTTTTGACTCTCTGAGTTTACTCAATGAGTTTTTGATCATCATTCTGATGAATCAAAACCATGAAATTTGGCAAGAATCAATTTTTACAGTACATTCAAAGGAAAAAATATGACAACTGTAATATGTAGTTCAATAAGAAAAAAGAGAATTTACTATTACACACTAAGTTTTTGCTGTTGGTGCAATAGTCTTGTCTAGGAATAGACGGCAAAGTTAACTCCTTAAATCTAGTTTGGCTTTAGTTAAGCATGTTAGATGCTCCTAATGTACGGAATCTTCAGTGCGCGAGTTTAACTCCCACTTGTCCGGTTTTATTTAATATAGATAGACTAGTATATGACTACTATGTTAGTTAATACGCCGAGGTTTTTCCATCTGCGCTACAATTTGGGGTTGTTAAAAAGGGCGTCATCAAAGTTCTTAGAGGTCGGCAGCGCGTTGGTAACGCCCTTGGTGTTGCAAACGTCTACAGGCAAGGGTGACCACTTTCCATTGGATGGGCCGCCTTCTTGTCTGCTTACTTTTGGCATTAACAAAAATGATCAGTTATGGATCAGTCGAAGGTATCACACTAGAAAGGCAGCTGGCTCTCAAGGACAGTTACCGGATCACAACATAACGACAGGGTTTCAATCTTCAGGATAAAAGTGAAGGTGCGCACTAGAAAGTGCTGCTGTGCACCGCCATGCTGTGCATTTCGACACGATATTAATTTCACACCAAATACTCAAGCCCAACATAGGGATAGACCCATAGAACCTCAGAATGACGACTCTCTTTGACAATCATCGTTTTAGAATCGGTCCCAAAGTTGGTGGAAACAATAATTTCATGTAATAAAACCAGCCAAATGCGAGTCGGACTCGCGCACGAAAGGTTCCGTACAATTATCTATAATAAATATTTCAAGTTTCTATCTATTATCGTTATCAAGATCGAGAAAAAAAATAAAGATATAATATTTGTTTGCCCCCTATATTTGTTTTAGTTTATTGAATTATTTATATTTAAACTGAATATATAACTAAATATACTGTGAATATTCTAAGCATCTGCCTGTTGCCGTTATCAATATCGATCAATAACGCAAAAAATCACGTTTGTTGTATTGGGGCCCCATACAACACAAGTTATTTTTTTTTCTCCTTTTCCCTTAATTATTGTGTTCATCATCTGTGAATGTCAACTATCCAACTATCCCGGTTCATGAGATAAACCCTGGTGACAGACGGACGGACAGCGGAGTCTTAGTAATAGGGATCTGTTTTACCCTTTGGGTACGGAACCCTAAAAACAATTTGAATATTATAGTAAATACAGTCAAGATGAAATACGGAAGTAGCTTCACCCCGACACGGAGACTGCGAAATTCACGGCACTCGAGGTGGCCACAAACAAAATTGCGTTACCTTGTTGCTCGTTCATTTTACAAGACCTTGGTACAGATTACTTCAGTTCAACCATGAAGGGATGTGTTTACCTGAAACAAATTAAACAAAATTCTTTATTTTGAAGTTTACATAACACAACTTATAAAACTAAGCAACACAATAATGCTGCACTTATAGTCATTTTTACTATGCTTGTTTGTATGTTTATTACCGTTTTAGACGAGGGTAAAACAATATATGAAAAAAGCTCGTTTCTTGTATTTGAAATACTCTCCCTCATTATTTTCTTCTGGTTCATCCAAAACAATAGCACATTATGCTAGAAAATTTAAAAGAAGCCTTTAAAGATTGGAAAAATTATACATATAGTTCACTTATCTTATTACGCAAGATTAGCTCATCATTGTGTAGTATGGGTAACAATGAAAGATATAAGGATATATTAGGATACATCCTGTAATTTAATGTATCCTAAACGAGGATTAGGCCTAGACATGGTTTATTTGGTGACAGTTCAGTTTGCCTAAATAATACCAACCTTACGTACCCTCGCTCAGAAAGGACAATATGATAATAGACTAGGTTAAATGTAGACTAAAAGATAAGAAAAGGATAAGATGATGGTAGACTAGGTTAAATGTGGACTAAAAGATAATAAAAGGACAAGAAGTCAAAGTCAAAGTCAAAATCATTTCTTCAATTTAGGCATCAAAGACGCACTTATGAACGTAAATTTTTCATTATAATGTACTTTAAAGCCTACCGCCGCGTTCCAAAATACATAGAGCCAACCGAGAAGAAGCGGCAAGAAACTCGGGGCCATTCTTTTTATATAGATGTTTTTACAATGTTTTTACTTAGGTACTACAAATATTAGCTCCAGTGTGTTGCCTTACAAAAGAGAACATAATAATGGTATCAGTAGGGCAAGACACGGTACACTTTGACATCTTAGTACACGAGTAGATAGATCCTGGAGTGATCAGTCCCAAGCTGTTTTATCCTCCAAGTAATCCAAAATTTTGTAATAACCTTTTTGACAGAGTTTAGTTTTAATAGTAATTTTAAACTTATTAATAGGCAAATCTCGGATAACATTGGGAACTTTATTATAACATCGTATACATTGTCCCATAAAAGAATGACTTATTCTGTGGAGACGCGTTACATGTACGGATAGCTTGTGCTTATTTCGCGTGTTGATGGAATGAGCATCACTCCTTTTATCAAAACTGCTAATGTTTTTCTTTACATACATTAGATTTTCATAGATAAACTGAGAGACAACAGTTAGAATGTTTATGTCTTTAAACATTTAAGATGATAGTAGACTAGGTTAAATGTGGACTAAAACATAATAAAAGGACAAGATGATAGTAGACTAGGTTAAATGTGGACTAAAAGATAAGAAAAGGACAAGATGATAGAAGACTAGGTTAAATGTGGACTAAAAGATAATAAAAGGACAAGATGATAGTAGACTAGGTTAAATGTGGACTAAAAGATAAGAAAAGGACAAGATGATAGTAGACTAGGTTAAATGTGGACTAAAAATTAAGAAAAGGACATGATGATAGTAGACTAGGTTAAATATGTACTAAAAGATAAGAAAAGGATAAGATGATAGTAGATTAGGTTAAATGTGGACTAAAAGATAAGAAAAGGACAAGATGATAGTAGACTAGGTTAAATGTGGACTAAAAATTAAGAAAAGGACATGATGATAGTAGACTAAGTTAAATGTGTACTAAAAATTAAGAAAAGGACATGATGATAGAAGACTAGGTTAAATGTGGACTAAAAGATAATAAAAGGACAGTATGATAGTAGACTTAGTTAAACGGGGGATAACACATAAGAAAAAGACAAGTTGATAGTATACTTAACTGAATGTGGACTAAAAGATAAGACAAAATTCGTATGTCTTAGTGCACATTTATGCTATGTATGTGTGATAAGAATTACTTTATCTGAGTTTCATAAGTAGATAAAGAGTATGTTATTGTCATGTAGAGCGATACATTTGCGGAAGTGAGTAAGCTCCTTACACCAAAATAATAATAAAAAAGATATAACAGACGCTTAGACAAACAGACAGACGAATGACGCAGGCTGAGTAATAGGACCAGTAGTAACTTTATAGCCACAGGACATACTAACAAGTACAATTAGAAAAATTTAATACCGACTTCCATTCTATTCAGTTATTGGAGTGTAACTCAAAAAGTACAATACCGAATTTGATGAAATTTAAATGGGACCACACGGGAAGCACCAGCTTTCAACCAAAAATAGGAATTTTGAGAATCAGTTTACCCAGTCAAAAGTTATGAGGTAACAAACATAAAAAAATACAGTTGAATTGAGTACCTCCTCCTTTATGGCAGTCGGTAGAAAAGTAAGAATAAGAATAAAGTTTATTAACTTAATAAGTAGACACAGAAATTGGTACAAAACTAAACTATTATCTTTTAACACTGTAAGTCTACAAATTGAAATAACTAGTAGTATAAGTAATATTAGTAGGAAAGGTAACGCTTTACAAGCTCCTAAGCTACAACTAAGTAGCAGTTCCCACTGCAGTTATAGCACTGTGTCATGAATATAATCGGCGGCGGCGTGCCAAACTCTCACTGGTTTTACTCGGTAACACTTTACAAACTACTAGAAGATAATCTAGTTGCACGTCGCTTCATGTAGTCCGAACAAACAATATATATATATTGAAATAACTAGTACGACTAAAAACTACAAATTGAAATAACTAGTAGTACGAGTATAAGTAATATTAGTAGGAAAGGTAGCGCTTTACAAGCTCCTAAGCTACAACTAAGTAGCAGTTCCCACTGCAGTTATAGCACTGTGTCATGAACATAATCGGCGGCGGCGTGCCAAACTCTCACCAGTTTTACTCGGTAACACTTTATAAACTACTAGAAGATAATCTAGTTGCACGTCGCTTCATGTAGTCCGACCAAACAATATATATATATATATATATATATATATATATATATATATATACATATTATTAAAATGAAAAACAAAAACAGTTGCATAGTAGCCTATGTGTCCCGGGTACAAACCACCGCCGAACATTTATTATCGAATTTCGTCCAGAATAAGTTTTTGTGGTCAGTGATGGAACCCTAAATTACAATATTCCTTGACCTCAAGGTCAATGATCTCGGGCAAGGTTATTAACCTCTCCTGCGAGGTCAGTAATTAAAGGTTACTTAGAACATCTATTTATTTTGCCACAGACTAAGGTAAACTATATTAGATAAAAACAATACTAATTAAAATACTAGACAACTGCACGATTTCATTATATTTATTGATTTGGGTTTTTATCTGATTTAGTATATAATTTGATTCGATGAAATGTTATACAAATGTCACTCTTATACTCGTACAGTGAAATTCAAATCATTATTAATAAAAACTCATGCCATTCATCTTAATTTACATTATTAACTCGAATTAAGTCAACGTCAACTTGTACGTAGTATATTCAGTAGTAATACCAGCGTATGGACGAATTCGGAATAGGTAGGGTAGCTACAGTTCTTGGTGGAATTGCGATACAGAAGGCACGAAAAGTTTGTTTCGAAATGAAATGAAAACAACTTTTAGTAATGTTTCTTACAGTCAGTCTTGTTAATTCTATTCCATTACCGATCGGATTCTTGGTTTTTCTAAACTAAGTAAAATAACGCTACCTATATATACGTAACCGCTTCGTTAGTTTAGTTAGAACATTCGAAGTCCTAGGTCCGATACTTGGGGCAAGTGTTTCGGAAGTGTTGCATGCCACCTAATATTTTAAATAATTAAGCATGAATCATAGATATCATACATAATATAGTAATGCATTTTTCGGGGGAATTTTGGGGGCGATAAATCGATCGATCTAGGAAAATCTTAATTGTTAGACAAAGTCCTTTTTTATCCGTGTTTTCAAGCAATGAAAAACAACAGTTTGTTTGCAGCTTTCAAACTAGATGTCGGAACAGTCGCATTGTAAAATCCTAAATCGCGGTGACAATATTCTCAAGGAACATGTGTTGCTTTGCGTTCAAACTAGATGGCACTATATATGCATACTTACTCCTAATAGCCCTAGTAATCCTAGCTCTAAGTGTGTGAATGTGATGTTAAACTTTTCAATATACTATTTTCTAGAGGCTTAGCGTCAGTGTCATAATGGGCTCATTTTGGAATTCGACCTTCATTGAGAACTTGAATCCGTTTACCACCTTTACTGCATCAATAGTGCATTGTACACCGAAGGGAGAAAACGGTCTATTTCTGTTCGAGAGTATGTTTAAACTACATCATCATCATCATTATCAGCCGGAAGACGTCCACTGCTGAACATACGCCTCCCCCATAGAACGCCACTTGGACCGGCTACTCGCTTCCTGTATCCAGCGATTCCCCGCGGTTTTAATGAGGTCGTCGGTCCACCTAGCGGGGGGCCGGCCTACACTACACCTTACGGTGCGTGGTCGCCGCTCGAGAACCTTTCTTCCCCATCGGTTATCAGTTCTGCGAGCGATGTGGCCTGCCCATTGCCACTTCAACTTGCTAATTTTGAGAGCTATGTCGGTGACCTTAGTTCTCCTACGGATCTCCTCATTTCGGATCGTATCACGCAGGGAAACCCCAAGCATAGCCCTCTCCATTGCTCGTTGAGCGACTTCAAGCTTGTTAATGAGGCCCACAGTAAGGGACCACGTCTCAGTGCCATAAGTCATCACTGGCAACACACACTGGTTGAAAACCTTGGTTTTCAGGCTCTGAGGTATTGGGGAAAAGATGGATTGATGCTTCCCGAACGCTGCCCATCCGAGCTGGATTCTTCGTGCGACCTCCTTGTTGAAGTTGGACCTAACTAATTGCTACAACTAAACTACGCTTAAAGGAAACTCTCGAACAGAAATAGAACTTTCTCTCGAGTGATACATAATGCTTTATACTACATCTACGAGGAAAATAAAATAGTTATCTTCTTCAGTAAATCATTGTTGTCTGGAGCATTTTGTAAGAAATCAGATACATGTTTTTTTCTGGTGGCTTCATTATTATAAAATCGTCACTTTCACTATCAGACGACATTTTGGAAAATTATTTAGAAAAATTAAAAGCGTACTGTTAAATAATCAATTTTGTAAAAAACTAAATTCAACGATACATAACTTAATAAGGCCGCCATGTTTTTTTTCGTAGTTCAGAAAAAGGTTACTAGCCTCCTTTCATTGAACACCAACACATCGTACAATAAAATAATTCCCACCTCTTTTTTCTAATTATTGGATGAGATGTATTGATGAGATCACTCGGGAGAGTTTAAACGTACTCTCGAACAGAAATAGATGGTTTCTCCCCTCCGTCTACAATGTGCTATTTTTCTTAACTTTCGTATCTTTATCAGAATCCTGAACTCAAGATGTATAAATTTTATTCAATTAGTCAAGAGTTTAAGCTGGTCACATTTGTTTTGTTCCTCATGTAGGTCTCTCAGACCTCGATCCGGCAACATCCAAAACGGAGTTATACATCTAACGATTACAATGTGGCTACTGTAACCGAACGCCCGGGCCATCTTTACGGCAACGCCGTTAAAAGTAACGACAGGACGTGGACGTAAGTATCAGACTGGATGTTACGATAATTCGGCCGCTACGACAAAGTTGCTTGCTGGTGTCATTTGTTGTTTAAATTTTTGCTTTATAGTCTTATTAAACCTATTACAAGTAATACATGTTTGGGCTTAGCCGATAAGCTTGTAACCATTATCATAATGTACGTGAAAATTTTAAGGCCATTAGGTTTTTGATACGTCCAAACGTCTGTCAAAGAAAGGGGAAAGCTTAAATCAACGACGGGTCGTTTGCTTTGTTAAACTTACGTTTTACGAACAACAATTACGGAATAGTTGAATTAACATTTACAATAGTAGTTCTATTTATCTCTATTATTAATAAAAGAGATAGAAAACTGGTCAAGTGCGAGTTAGACTCACGCGCCGTGGGTTCCGTACATAAAATATAAAAAGAAAATAATAAAAAGCATCTAATATTATTCCTCTAAGTAAAAGACAAACTTTACTTGCCTTTTGATCCCTAGACACCAACCGCAAATAATAAGTTTGGAAAAGTAAATTCGCATTTTTATATTGTAATTAAACTAGACCCAAGCAATTGATATGAATTTCAACTTGATACTTCGACGTGTTCTTGAGAAAAGGGTCGAGACAGACAGACGAACAACAAAGTGATTCTATAAGGGTTCCTTTTTTCTTTTGAGGTACCGAACTCTAAAAAGTTTGGATTTTTTGTTTTTTCAGTGTAAACGTCTCGTTCGAAGCACGAGAGCTTACTTGAATGGGTTATTAGAGGTCACCTACCGAAGTAGTTGCTCTTGGTATAGGGAGCTGGTCCACCTCCAGTCCGCTAAGTTAGCACTTACTAAATATTAAAGGAAACACCTTCGTTTTGTTTCAACTCTTTTTCAACACTTTTGTTTGACTCCGATGACGTGACGCGATATCCATTTTGAAACAGAACCTTTATCAGTAAGGAAAAAAGAAACTTTCCTGGTATACTAGTATCTACGCCGCATTTTTGGCACCAGTTTCCTTACATAATTTGTGCTACTCTATTATGTAAAATCACTGCCCTTAAATAGCACCCTTTTGGCAGCCTTGGCGCAAACGCTGTATAATTTGGCACTGATTTTCTAATAACTTTGTTATCCGGAAGTTTGTAAGATAACCTCCATGCCGCTGAATTTGGCAAACTCAACTCTTTAACTTAAGCGTTTAAACTAGCGCGGTGCGTCCTAGCCTTGAAGGGCAAAATATGAAATTTAAAGCGGTTTTTTGAATCTGGCAACTCTCCAACAATCGAATTCAATATGGCCACCGTCTACCAGTCATCGTTGCATAAACAAACCGAATTTTAATGACAGTTTATTGGATTTGCTTCGTTCTCTTTGTAAAACTTTAAACTGTTTCATAGAGCTGAAGTGCCTTAAAATTTGGACATTGTTCTTTATAGGATATTTATTTATAGTTTACGTTTCAACGATAGCATTACATTGATAAACACGTAAAGATTTTCGTGAACTTGAATGTTTAAAGGGTATGCATGTATGGGAACCGGTGAAAATGGATACAGAGACTTAAAAACTTAATATTTCAGGGTTGTTTTTGGCGCAGCGCGGTTCGTCACATGTGACGAAATGCATATGTTATAGGCAGACGTGATAACCTCTTAACCCGTCGACTCGCGACTCGCCATATTTGGCCAATAATACAATAGATTTTGCAGAAATCAACCTACTTTTCCAGGAACTGCAACGTGTGTGGTGGGTTACGTACTTGTTCAGTAACCTAATGAAATTAAAACTGAAAAACAGAAAAATCTTTCGATAATAAGCCGATGGTGGAATTCAACAGTGCATTCATTGTGGCTTTAAAGAGGTTTATGTTACCGATTATGCCGATAATAAGCAATATTCGTATTATCTTAATAAACAGTTTAAAGGCACATTGGCCCGGACATCAGGATCTTTATAGGACAGCATGCTCTAATTTCCAAAAGACCGACCAATCAGCGAACAGCGCACGCTATCCGAGTTATACCAGAGATGGCGCCACTTTGCATCTCTAGTCCACCAAAACTAAACTAGGTGGCGCTTGACTAAATAATAACATCGGTCAAAGCCATGCGCCAAAAAGTTAATTTTTTTTTCGACCAACATCTGCCCGAGCAGGGATATGCTGAAAAACAGCGCAGCGCACGTCTAATGGACGCAAGCGCTGCTTATGCTGAGCATAACCCTTTTGCCTGCTGGAAAGATATTTTAAAACTGTTTATTCTATTAATGTGTACTCATAAGGCAATAAATGGTTTATATAATTATTTATTATTGTTTTCATAAGAATGTCTGTTATGCAACACAATACGTTATGAAAACACTGTATATTTATTCTATTGTTTGGCTTTGTCCGCTCATGTTACCCGCCCCGGGGTGTCCTTAATCCGATTCATTGCGAAAGTACAACAATACACTCTTATTCCACAAAATACTCCTACAATTGGCAAAGGTTTGAAATTCCATCCCGTAAAGCTTGCTTATTGGAAATATCGAAATTTGATATAAAAAGGATATTTCAATACATCTACTAGACATAATAACATCAAACATTCATAAATATTCCAGTAAAATAAAACATGCCGTACCAAAAGATTGAACAAAAAGATTTTAACAAATCAAAATATACCCTCATAAAACAAGTTTCTTAGAATACCGTCTGCAGAGAAATAAATAGCAACGACCTCTTGAAAATATTTATTTAAAAGTCGGCTCAATGCTTAATTATTCCTTATGACTTACTCACATACAAAACTTATTATCGAAAACTAATGTACTGCAACGGTTTATTACCATTGAAGACTGCGCATCGCATCAAATCAAAATCATTTATTTAATTTAGGCTACAAAAACAGCACTAAACTTATAAACGTTAAATATTAATAAAATAATAAATACGTAATTTAAAAATATATGCTCCCCGTTTACTTATTTTTTATATCATCAGATATCTAATCCTATTTTAAGTTTTTAAATGTTTTTAGAAGCCATCTTTGCTCTTTGTACGTAACGCTCAATATATTAGTAGATTCACACCGCATATAGAATAGACATTCGGAATGCTACAGACATGTTATGTATATATACACATACCTGTTTCCCAGAGTAGTGAGCAGAGACAAGAGATTTTTAATCGCTACGATATTGACTGTCTGTCTCGCTCATTATTATTATCATTATCTTCTTAAATCCAAAATAGACCAACAAACCATTCGATTCCATTAGTTTCACAATTAAATCGCAACTGGAGCTGCTTAATGGCACCGAAACTCTATAAAGCTTAATAAACAGAGCATTATTGGCAAAAAAGCGAATCCAGCGGACAGCAGCGACCGCGATTACCATAATGTGGTCATTTAAAGCGGCTTTAAATGATTCTAGCTGATTAATTGACAATAGTGAACTCACATATACGATAATTGTAAAGGCTCAGCGATATATAGTATTTGTTATCCAGGGTAGAAATATACTAGATTGTACCTATATTTGGGGATAGAGTCACCCACGTCGGTAGAACACCGACACACGATCACACACACCTTCAACGCATGGTGGTGTCTATCAGGTGCCATACTGGTAGGACTCTTTTGCAAAAGTCCATCATAGGAGCTACCACTGCAAGGCCAGATGATCTATTTTAAATGACGTATGTTCCGTTTTTAATGGTAAAAAGCTTAATAAAATAAAATTGAAATAATTGTCTATACGAAATAAAATGGAATTTGATTGCAATTAAGCAACAAAGAGAGGTATTAAAACTAAAACCTACTCGTATAATATCTTAGCTTTATTCCGCAAAGCATCAGCCGATGGCAAAGATAACTTAAGGAGCTTAAAGTATCGTCTTACTCAGCAAAAAGCTCAGGTAAGTGATTTCTTGGTACAACGTTGGAACTTCCTTTAGTTGGATCAGATTTCTTCCGAGTAATTAAAAACTTTGGATGCTTTAAACCAATGACTGCTTTTAACGAAGTTATGATTCTATTAAAATTACAAACGGGAAAGAGGGTAGCGTCGCCCATCCGACATGATACTTTCAACCGAAAAAATAAATTAAAACAACATAATCTTTTTAAAATCTCCGAAGCTCATAACACGCACGCGAGATTTATGCCACAATTAACCTTTTATCAGTTTTAAAATTTAATAAACCTCACGAGGCGACAACGCGGGCGTGAAATGAGCAAGGGCCACGTAAAGGTCAGGCTTTTGTTTCGAAAATAGCTATAATCCTAAAATGATCAAAGCTCGACCGGAGCGTTACAAAATAAGAAGCGAGGTAATCTACCCGGGACGACGGGTCAGCGAATAACTAATGGAATTACAGGCCAGCGTGATTGCTTCGCTCGCTGGTCGCTTGTGCGTACGCTGGTCGCTTTTGCGTTCGCTGGTCGCTTGTACGTTCGCTGGTCGCTTATGCGTTCGCTGGTCGCTTGTGCGTTCGCTGGTCGCTTGTGCGTTATCCGGCGGCCGCTTGTCGCCCTTTGCTGCAGTGTCGAGTTATAGTCGACTATATTGGCCCTGTGAAATTACAACACATTGGTAGCAATTCACTCGGGCAGAACACCAAACGAAACTAGCGAACTAAAATCTAATTTTAAATAATCTACTAACTCAGATTGCGTCAATATACGCGTCAAACTTTATGAATTCCTCAACAATAAAGTATATTATTATATTAATGAATAACTTAGCGATAAGTTTATGTAAATTGTGTTTACTTCTAATTTGTTGTGTATTATATTAAATTAAATAGTAATGGAGACTAAGTCGTATACTGAATTAGATTATTTTAATTAAGTGTAATGTTTTTTGTTAATTAAATTTGCCATGTCTGTAAAGGTAAAACATGTAGAACTATCTTATTTTACTAACTCTTACTGTACCTGTGTTTAAGCTAATACATAAATTTGAATTTGAATTTAATTTTTAGACAGGACAGTGACTTAATGACAAAGTTACTAATGTGACTGAAACTTGACACTGTCTATTAATAAAAAAATACATGATGCAACCATACATATTTATATACTAAAGATGAATTATGTACAAAGATACAAGACTACTTACAAAGGAAATAGTAATTAAATCTCATAGTCTTCCAGATGGCATATAATATAATTTAATTAATTTACAATGGAGATAAACAAAACAGTGGGTAGGAATTTATGTTGATTGCATTAAAGTGCAGAAAGTCTAAGTAAATAACGTAGGGCAGCCTCTCATAGTATTTTAATGTATTGTGCAAAAACAATGACGTCAAAGTACACACTATATTAATATATACATTACATTATCATTTATCGTTTTATCAATGTCAGTGATAGATTAGTATTACTGCAATCTAATGGAAAAATAAACATCCGGATACAATTAATATAATTACTATTGCCAGTATTTTCGCTTCAGCACCATCCACTTCAGAATTTGTTTGTACTAAAGAAATTTTCTTCAGTTGCAATGATACTTCTGAGTCAGGTCACAGAATAATTACTATTAGACTCAGGTACCTGATTCTCTATTTATTTTAGCTAAAACAAAATTTAAACTACTTAAGGACGAAATAAATTATTTCCCCAGTTTTTACAATTAGGAAGGAGTTTTCACCGTTTCAGAACTAGTATGAAAACAATGAGAAATGGTTTTTACCAAAGAAAATTTCTTCAGATGCAATGATTCTTCTAAGTCAGGTCACAGAATAAGTAAAATATTAGTTATTGATCGGGAATAGCTAAAATAAATAGAGAATCAGGTACCTGAGCCTTATTAGATAAAACAAAATTTAAGCTACTTAAGGACATCACGAAATAAATTATTTCCCCAGTTTTTACAATTAGGAAGAAGTTTTCACCGTTTCAGAACTAGTATGAAAACAATGAGAAATGGTTTTTACCAAAGAAAATTTCTTCAGATGCAATGATTCTTCTAAGTCAGGTCACAGAATAAGTAAAATATTACTTATTGACCGGGAATAGCTAAAATAAATAGAGAATCAGGTACCTGAGCCTTATTAGATAAAACAAAATTATAACAGATAATTAAGGACACCACGAAATAAATTATTTCCCCGGTTATTAAATTTCGGATGGAGTTTTCATTGTTTGCGAACGTTGCTTTCCTTATATGTATTTGCAAATATAATGTATGTTCGTAAAAATTTACATAAATATAAGTTAAATAGTGATCACCACACTTTTAATACTAGAAATACAAATAGGATAGCTGAACCTAATTTTAGACTTGCGAAGACTAATTAGTCATTCCTAGGAAATTGTGTGCGTTTTTACAATCCCAAATCACATAACTGAGCTCACAGAGGACAAATTCAATTTGACTGTAAAAAACGTTTTAACTTCACTTCTGGCAAGCTGTCACTCTGCCACCCATAAAATGTAATATTTGTAGTACATTGTGCCAGCGACCCAGGGTCATACTCCGTTATCTAAAGGAGTTGGGATGGCTAGGGTAGCTGGCGGGGGAAATGCACAATACACCCCAAGCGGGACGTCAGTGCAGGACTTAGCGCCCCCAATCAGAATAAGAATAAGTACATTGTAGAAACATTGTAAACATCTATATAAAAAGAATGGCCCCGAGTTTCTTGCCGCTTCTTCTCGGTGGGCTCTATATATTTTGGAACGCGGCGGTAGAGTCTTTAAAGTACATTATAATGAAAAGGTGACGTTCATAAGCGCGTCTTTGATGCCTAAATTGAATAAATGATTTTGACTTTGACTGTGACCTTGACTTTGAGTATTTTATTAAAGTTATAAAGAATATGTATGTACAAGGTTTCCGGTAAATTATATTATGATATAGTGGACTTATTGTCTGATTTATTATATAATTCTCCTTTTAAAGAGCCAAGTCCCCGATCATATATTTTTATGTACACGTGTAAAATATGCCACATTAATCAAAAGTCTATCCTCGTTCTTCCACTACCAAGGTCAGTACCCCCCTCCCCCCTAACACTTAAAAAGATTAAACGAAGTAGATCGTTTCTCAAGCAACTTAATCTCGTCGGCGAACAACAATAAATAATAGCAGAATTAAGACAAATTTCTGGGTAAATTACTTTTGAAACAAGTATAATATTTTCTTCGCAAGTTTTTGTTACATGAATATATAATTTTTTACCTACTTGTAATTTTCTTAATGGTTTATACCTTAAAAGAAGTAATAATATTTTTATAGTTAGTCTGAAAAAATAAAAAATATACATTATATATTTTACAGTATTTTATGCGATACAATCTTGCTTGAAATGAATGTAGGTATGTTAAGATGTAATCAATCATCAATATGTATATATCAATCCCAATCCTGATTGACTGACTGACTGATTGACAGAAAACCCACAGCCTTTACCGCTGGTCGTAGAAGCTAGAAATTTGGAGGGTGATTTTGCATTGGCGCGAAGAGGTGTATTATAATAATATATTAAATACTAATTTAATATACATACATAGGTACATACATAAAATCACGCCTCTTTCCCGTAGGGGTAGGCAGAGACCACGGATTTCCACTTACTACGATCCTGACATATCTCTTTCGCTTCATCTATACTCATCAATCCTTTCATACATAAGCGTCGGTTAGGGTACTTTTGACCTGACCTTTTTTCAGAACGTCTTCAATCTGATTTCGGAACGTTCGCCTAGGTCTTCCCCTTCCAACACTTCCGTTTACTTGTATACCTGTCCCATGTATACCTGTTTAGTCATTCTCATTTCATTCATTCTCTCCACATGTCCAAACCATCTTAACATACCTTTCTCGATTTTTGTCACTACACCCTCATTCACACTACATCGTTCCCTTATCACACTATTCCTTATCCTGTCACTCCAATCATGCTCCTCAATGCTCTCATCTCCACAGCATTTATTCTACTTTCATGCTTTTTCTGCCACACTCAATTTTATTATTAATTTAATATACCACCCTATTAATTTAATATATATATCGTAAATAATAAGAGGCTAGAGACTTGACTTTGGCAGTTCACTTTTTATGTTGTAAGTTGTAATCAATTTAACTGAATTTACGAAATTTTACCCCTAAGGGGTGAAGTAAGCGAAGCCGCTAGCGGGTCAGCTAATTTCAGATAAGTCTAGTCAGTGCGAGGCGGAGCGCCACGATGAGCGCATCGCACTCGAAATCTGAAGAAGCTTTTTGACAAACCGATAAATTGTTGTAGGTTTGTAGTAATGTAAGGCTTTTCATTTATTTATTTACTAGCTGCGCCTCGTGGTTTCACCTGCATGGTGATGAATGATAGATGATAGGTAGATGGTTTTTATATTCCTAAACCACCTGTATTTAAGATTGAACAAAATGACATTCAAATAGGTCAAGCCATTTTTGAGTTTTAAGGAGACTACTAGACTATAAAAGAGCCTTTTTTTGCCTCTCTCAAGTCCCTATCAAGGCCGCGGAAGGCAGAGAGAGCTGCTCTCCGAAATACCGGCACTCCTCTCCCGCGGCGGCCTCCAAATCTAAGCCTCGGTACCGCCCATACGACACCACAGCCCTTCTCAGTTGCGGTGGCATCCATACACCACCGCCACCTACAGTGACCGCTCCCATGTGGACTTGGAGGGCAGAGCCTATAAGAGCGCTAGGTAATCTCCCATCTCTGGCAGGCCCATTGGTTCCTTTTAGCTTCACCGTGGTGACCCAAGCCACGGCAAGGCGGGAACCCTCGGGGGGACCGAGACTTTCACATAACCTAACACATTAATCTGTCCGAATCAGCAAGACCCATTAGAGGCAAGTTTCATTCATAAATCTATTGTTATTTTTTGTCCTGATGCGGACGGGTTAATGGTTACGCACTGCGGTGTTACCAACCAAGACAACCTCCCGCATAAGAGGCCTACAAGAAGTCGCCTTTTTCTCGTCTCTTACGATTCGCATCTCGATGCCAGAGTGAATATTCTTCAACTTTGAAGTGTGTAAGTTTGTAGTCTGATAAATTAATTAAAGTTACGGGTCGGTGTAACAGGCGGCCGGGGAACCTCTCCGATGCATGCCCGAAAAGGGAACACTAATTAAGATAAGTCCAGCGGCTACACGAACTAAATTTATTACAACAAATTGCCCTGACTCGCTTAAAATTTTTGTTATAAGCGTTTATTAAGCCCAAAAGGGCTAAATTAATGCACAACATTAACGACGTGATTTCAGTTTTAGGGTCTTTTATACGAGATACGGTTAGGAAGTGTTCTTGTGGGGTTGTCTATTTATATTGCATAGTTTAATGGAAACCATAATCTTCATAGATTTTCCATGATAGACTGAAAATAAATTACTGAGGATAACAGAATGCAAGGCGGGATGCACCCACAAACGCACCTCACTCAAGATTCTGAATGAGGTTTCCAGACGTAGCCGAAAAAATTGTTGATCGTAACATCGACAACACGTACCTAAGTCTTTTTTTATGTTACAAAAAAATCTCTTAAGAAAAATAACAAAGTCAAACAAAGTCGCACAACGAGCTATGGAAAGAGCTATGCTCGGGGTTTCTCTACGATCGAATCAGAAATGAGGAGATCCGTAAACGAACTAAAGTCACCGCCATAGCCCAGAAGATAAGCCAGTTGAAGTGGCAGTGGGCAAGGCACATAGCATGCACAACAGATGGTCGATGGGGTCGAAAGGTTCTAGAGTAGAGACCACGGACCGGCAAGCGCAGCGTAGGTCGTCCACCGACACGGTGGACTGACGACCTGATAAAGTTGCATAAATCTAGAACAGACAACTGTAATCTAGTTTTATGAACACGAGCACTGCGGGCCAAGGGCATTCGAAACGATAATATAATATACGCGATTTAATACGCTTAAAGTGGTTTAACCAATATTCTGTACTACTTATATATATATATATATGTATATATATAACAGTTAGCTACACAAAGGATCCCTTCAAAGAAGTGGTACGGCTATATTAAAGATGAATGAACAAATAATTACGTGGGCAAACAAGTGAAATTAAGCACATTCTAAAGGCTAGTTTCTAGTTGTAAACTGTAATCTAGTTTTATGAACACGAGCACTTCGGGCCAAGGGCATTCGAAACGATAATATTAAAATATACGCGATTTAATACGCTTAAAGTTGTTTAACCAATATTCTGTACTACTTGTATATACTTATATATATATATATATATATATATATATATATATATATATAAAACCGTTAGCTACACAAAGGATCCCTTCAAAGAACTGGTACGGCTATATTAAAGATGAATGAACAAATAATTACGTGGGCAAACAAGTGAAATTAAGCACATTCTAAAGGCTAGTTTCTATAACCTATCGACGTGTTTATTGATTAGGGCTATTAGTAATTTATATCATGAGTACCCGACACAGAATTTTGGCACTATTTGTATGGAACTTGTATCAAATTTCTAGCTCTAGTAGTCGATACATATGTTAAAGAAACCGCCCGCGAAACAACGTACGAGTTTGAATTTGAAAACTAACTTGACATATGTTGTGAAACTGAAAATACCTCTACAGAAGCGTTAAACAGTCATCGGCTGTCTGAGAAATCAAAAGTGGTGGGCGGGCGGTTAGCCTTTGAATGGAGTGACGTGGCTCTGTCGAAGGCATTTGACTGGAAAATACACTGGTATCGTAGCAATGCAGAGACAGAACTGTTCAGTTGTGTGAATCAGTTCACTTGCACGTGTCACTTGATAGAATGAAAATGTTCCGGTTACTTTGCGTTTTGATCGGGAATCACTAGAGATTGATTGCCCATCTTTGAATATTCTTAAGGAAACCATGGATAGTCTAGATAAAAACGAAATCTGGTGGCACCATACAATACTTCTGAAAATACTTCGGCTGAAAATCCCGCCCACCTACTACTACTACAGTAAACATATATGTGGCAAACCATATATAATTTCGGTATGTTTTACGAAGAAACCCTATTTTATATAATGATTCCATACAAATTTTAGAGTATTTACTAGAGATTGTGAGTATAATACAGCTAGACATAAGAAAAAGTTTTCTTTATCTACCCCCAAAAATGTTAATCTTCTTGAAACTTGTAAATGTACATAGTTCATAACAATTGAAATTTCATTTTATAAACAAGAATTTCTTTAACACTTTTCTTGGCTTTAACACTTTAACTTAATATAAAAACTTATCGAACTTTAACTTTGGTATTACAAACTATGTCCTAGTGCTCAACTAGTTGAGTAATCTAGTTGAGCAATCTAGTTGAGCAGTGAGGAAATCCCTATGTCGTGGAGATCAGTTCCTCACAAATTGGTCTATAAATAACTAAGTGGTGATACTTGTTAGTTATTTTATTCTATACTAGTAACTGCCCGCGACTTCGTTCGCGTAGTATGCTCAGCCTCCGGCCTCGCCATAACCTCCCGTTTTTCCTATTTAATTTTAAATGTCCTTCAACGAAGAAAAACCCTACGAAGTATTAGAAAACATTTAAAAAAAAGATGAATGAAAGCGGTAAAGCCGTTCTCAAGTTATAACGTGACCAGGAGAAATAGGGGTTCATATTTATAAATATAGATTATTATATAGTAGACTTGAACGTATTATGTGGAAAGCTAAATAACACTGTGACGTCACCGAAATAATAGAATCGCAACATGAGCGTGACGTAACAGAGTTGTCCGCTGAGTAATTTAGCGTCGACCGGACAGGGGGCAGCACGAGGCTGAACGGCCTAATTCCCGGAAATATTTCCATTTCTGGCTTCGTTAACTCCTGTAATGGACAGCTGTAACTTCGTTACGAGTAACTCGTGGACATATGTGACCGTTGTGAAGTAACACGATATATACGACTTAATATCTCAGGGTTGTGCAGTGCAGTTTGTTTTCTTGTCTATACTTGTGGCGAAATGCATCCGTTATAGACAGAGGATACCGTTTCACACCTGGCTGGCTATATATCAGTGTCCCAAAACTCAACGATAACCTGGTACCGGGTGAGAGGCCAAGGTATACCAGCTATGAAAAAAACATTTCAAGCTTTTTAGTGACCCTTGCTACTTATGGGATCGACTATCATTCACGACAAACCGATATGATCCTTTTTTGGAAGTCACTTGAAAAATAGCGACAATTACCAATTTATAAGAAGTAAAAATATCCAAATTTTAGATGAATTTTAACAGTGCAATTTTAAACGAAAATAAATCAGGGGATGTTTGGAATAAATTAATTTAAATAACTCTAGCAATATGACTTGTTAATTTTGGAAGAGAAATAGACGTAATATATCAAAGAATGCAAATATTATATTGAGTGAATTTTCTTACAGGATTTGGTGGTTGGTATAATTACCTTGCTTAATCAACCTTAGGGTGAATAATTATATTTTAAAGTGAATTTTGATGAAGTTTGACTTCGGAGCTTGCCTAGTCGATCTAAACTGTTCAATTAGCCAAACGTTGTCGCGTCACAAACTGGATGGGTGATATTATTTATTACCATAGAATACTCGGCGAAGGTCTTGTAAGTATGTAATGAATTTATCCATATTAGTAGTAGTGCTGCGAACAGTAGACCTTGCGAGCACATATAGTCTTATTAGCGCCAATTTTTCGCAATACTTCACAATCTATTATTTCAGAAACCACTTGACCAATTATATATATAAAATTACATTAAATAATTAGCATACCGATTTTCATCAAGATTGGTTCAAAAATGCTATCTGTACATGAAGACAAACGAACAAACATACAGACAGACGAAAGTCATGTTGGCCAGATTTAAAGCAGAGACGCTTCGCTCACTCGGTCAATTAAACAATAGTTTGTTTCTCTTTCATTCTGTTTTTCTGCTTTTTTGTTGAACGGGTCTTAATGAAATTTGGTAAGGAGATAGGACTATATCTCGGTAAAGGACATAGGATACTTTTCATCATTATCCATCACCACGCACGCGGGTGAAAACGCGGAGCGCATCTAGTTCACTACAGAATGACGGCCTCCTGTTCAAACGTCTTGATCAGTACCACCACAGTGCCAAATATTCTGCCGCGAAGCAATAGACTGCCTAGCACAAGAGGCCTTAGCAAACATCTCGTAAATCGGGGTTCCTCTCCTCTAACCATTCACATCCAGACAGCGGAGGGAACGTACTTTAACTACATCCCCTCACGAACTTAACAGATAAAATAAAGATATACAAAACTAGAAGAAACAACGCGTTAATTTAGAAATGAAATGAAATAGTTTATTCTGTATAGGCCTACGGGGGCACTAACAAATTGTCATATCACATTTATAATTTCTAAAATCGACAACCGGGTCGGAACGCGACCACGACTGAGGAAATCCTGCAAGAAACTCAGCGCGCTTGTCTTTTAATTTTTTTTGATCGACAAGTTTTTAATGTATATGTAAGATCAGGAGGGCCTTCATTCGAACTCATTATAGATATCGTATCGTATTGTATTGTGGGCGCCTTTGGGATCGGAATTCGTAACTAAAAGTGGCTTCTTCGAATACAAAATATATTAATTTCAATTGTAGATACAATGGCAGCAAAATACAGGTCTTAACACGTAGGCAGTAACTATTATAATCAATATCGAGATTAATCTTAATGTAACACACAACTTTAAGGCGGATTTAAAGCGATTCGTCGAAGACGTGGTGCGCTTGCGGTTCTCGTTTTCAGTCTGTCAAAAACAAGATGGCCGCCCCGCTTCCACAGATACGACGCTCCGCTAGAGTAACTTTGACAGCTGAATTACTCTTGTACTTGATGTTGCCATATCGACGACGCGACGAGGCACTCATGCGCCGTCATATATAACAAATGTTTGTTTATTTTTAGCTCCAGTGTGTTGTCTTACAAAACAGGACATAATAATGGTATCAGTAGGGCAAGACACACTACACTATGACATGGTTATACACGAGAAGGTAGATCCTGGAGTGATCAGTCCCAAGCTGTTTTATCCTCCAAGTAATCCGAAAATTTGTAATAACCTTTTTGACAGAGATTAGTTTTAATGGTAATTTTAAACTTATTAATAGGCAAGTCTCGGATGACATTGGGAAGTTTATTATAGAATCGTATACATTTTCCCATAAAAGAATGAGTTATTCTGTGGAGACGCGTTACATGTACGGATAGCTTGTACTTATTCCGCGTGTTGATGAAATTAATATCACTCCTTGTTTCAAAACAGTGCATGTTTTTCTTTATCGTCATTTAGTTAGACGATGGTCACTTTAAAATGTAGGTAGTGAACCCCTCAATGTATGAAAATTGAATATAATAGTTTACCATTCCATTTCATGAAAGCATGTTGTCAAATTTTACTGCCAATCACAAAGTTTCGTAAGAATGTTGGACACGAAAATTACTAGCCACTTTTCATTTCAGACTCCGACTGAAACTCGACTGTTGAGAATAATACAGTTATGCTGGTGGCGGTCGCATGGCTTTCAAACTTGCTGTATTATGCAATACTGAAGCCTGACGCTAGGCGGCGAAGGTAGAGTAGGGTGACCACAAGTTAACAATCTCATTGAGACAGCAAAACACATATTCTTTTAACCACACACGTTCCTGGATAAGTAGGTTGATTTCTGAGAAATCTACTGTATTTTTGGCCAAATATGGCGAATCGCGAGTCAACGGGTTATGGCTATTGCATTGTTAAACTCTCGGCATCCATTTCTAGGATACATTTTTCGGGTTGTAGCTACAGCATTACGTCAATATTATTAACAGTTTATGGTAGCAAAACTAAACACTAAAATGTGTAAAAATTGCGTGTTTAATACCGTAACACATTTTTCGAAAACACGTGAAAATTGGAAAATTTTAAGGTAAATTATGAGGTCTTCTTCCTTTAAATTTACTACATAATTTTAAATAAGTTTTTAAACTAAAACAATTATTTTTTTATTTTTAATTGATCGCTTTTTATATCCGCTTTCTTTTGTACATTTAATATAATTAAGAAAATTCATATAATACTAACGAGTAGGATCAGAAACCAATTTTAAATATTTTTTGTCTTCAACAAACGATACCTACGGGATACGAAAATGCCAGTACTGAGATATCACGTACGAATTATGATTCCCGCCCTCGACGAAATGCCTCGTAAGTACATGATGTCTTAAATATAAATTTATGAACAATAGCATTTTAAGTTTCCTTACTAACCCAAATGGATCAATGTTGTCTAACAATAAAAACTTTTGAATTTTTTAAATTAGAAAATCCTCGCGAACATTCCTAATAACATACTTACTCGCTCATAAACATTGACAAATATAATATTAGTATGATACGTGATTAAATATTTTTAAATTCGTTCGGTTTCTCTACAGAAAACCCAAAAGGAAACCCATTCATGGTCACCCGAAACGCAGGTGACGTTTCGCATCTACCCCGCAATTTGTGGCGGCACCAATCCATCCACTTAGAGAAGAAACAAACAAGACGTTTCACTAATATCGCTCTTTTTGCAACACAATAAGGTACTACGAGTTCTAGCCTAGCTTCGGGAGACATGCTACAATTAAATATTCACAAACAGAATAGCTTTTAATAGTGTTCGTAAAGGTAAATGGAATACTGCATCTGTTGTGGAGAGCGCTTTGATGGCTTATCGATATGATATTATATTCATCGTATTTTTTAAAAATGATATAGTAAAATTACATGCTTGTCACATACACGTATACATTCATCATCATCATCATCAGCCTGTAACAGTCCACTGCTGGACATAAGCCTCTCCCAAAGCGCGCTACTACGCCCGATCTTCGGCTCTGCTCATCCAGTGGCTGCCAGCTACCTTGCGCAGATCGTCGCTCCATCTGGCTGAAGGTCGTCCCACGCTACGGTTGCAGACACGTGGTTTCAACCCGTCTATTCCATCGGTTATAGTTTCTACGACTGATGTGACCAGCCCATTGCCTACATCCATTTTGCCCCATTGCATACGTTTACATTAGGACTTGATAATTAAAAAATACGTCAATCACTAAGACCGTCTTGGAGGGTGCGAATAAGTCCTATTAGGTAGTCCGTTACGTAATTCTAATGAGAGTCCTAGATCCGCATTCCATATGGACTTTCATATTAAGGTAGGTTTTAGGGTTTTCAATAGGTAACTTAAGAAAAACTAAACAACGAGTCTCCATAGGTAACAAGAAAATGCATAGAACAATAGTAATAAAATTTAATAATTAATAATTTATAAATTAATAATTGAATTAATAACGAAGTGGGTAACAAAGTTTTAAGCGTGCATAGTCTTGTTTATAAAAAATGTAGATATTGGCATACGAGTTTATGGTTACGGCACGGTAGCAAGTGACATTACTGCGTGAGTTGGACTAAATTTGCCTCTCTTCGACGTGTTGTGTAGCGCAAAACTTGGCATCATGAGAGACATGGGTCAAAGTGCAACTGTCTTGGGCAGGTGCTAGTTTGGGCAGAAACAGAACCATCGGGGCGTTACGGTGAACTAACATTCAGCTTTTATATGGCAACTCAATCCAACCCAATCTGCCCATCACGCAACTGTCGAGTGTGAACTTCGACTCTATAAAACTATATAACAGTAAATAAGAATCAATTTTATTCAGCTTATGATTTACTAGCGTTATAGCTATAAATTAGCACACACGCGACCTCAAGTCCTAGATCGCTTCTCTTTTTACACACAATTGTTATTCCTTTTTAGACAACCTACCACTGGATTCCACGCACTGGCAAGCTGGAACCCATCACCACGAATTGCCAGTGCGTGGTTGGTTTTCTTGAATAACAATCGTTCAAAATGCGATCAAAACAACATTCGCAGAGACACAGTTAGTGTGTATTGTCGAGACTTACAATCGAGTTCGGAGGCCAGTGGTATCCGTAGTTAGTAAAAGAGTGAGAAAGAGGGACCGTTTTGTCTGCTCTTAATAACTTCGAACCTTTATTCACATCCACCCGCATCTTCATTCTACCCGTGAACATGGTGCATGTAACTGCGCCGAAATATCGGGAACTCCACAACCTGCCTAATCGTGGTGTACATCCCGTGAGTACTAGTTATAATGTAGTTAACAACCACCGAAAGTCAAAAACAGTGAATTATAACTTAGTTGCACAGACTCTATGGTTACCGCCAGAGGATCGACTTGTCTGCGATGGGCAAGTCGTATAAAATAAAACACAAAACTACACTAACATTTTCTCCTCGACACATTTAGAGGTAAAAGACAAAAAGCATCAGTTATTCATTGATTTCTCTCCGTGGATACACCTCCGTTGACTTCATGCAGAGCTCGGCAGGTCGGTAGCGGTACGCGCTGACAAATGGCAGGTGGTCCCGCCCATTCGTTGTATGCTCCTGACTACGCTACACTCCTGAATATGTGGTTTGTTACGACGATTGTGCATTTGTATCAGGGCATATCACTAACGATAAATTCCTTAGTGAGGACTTGGCTGTAAAAGCTTAAAAGTCTTCGCATTTCTAAAACTAGGTACAGCTGTCCGATTCTTATTTTAGACATGCGAAGACTATTAAGTCGTTCCTAGAAAATTGTGTGCGTTTTTACAATAAAATCCTAAAACACATAACTGAACTCACAAAGGAAAAAGTCAAGTTAACTGTAAAAAACGTTTTAATAAAAAAAACATATTGTAAAGTCCGACATTATATGGAAGACAAAGATGCTTTGAATACTCCACTTCTGACAAGTTGTCATCGGCCACTCATAACATGTAATAATCGTAGTATCTAAGTAGAAATATTGTAATAATCTATATGAAAAGCATGACCCCGAGTTTCTTGCCGCTTCTTCTCGGTAGTCTCTATATATTTTGGAACGCGGCGGTAGAGTCTAATGAACATTATAATCAATAATTTCAATTCTTAAATATTAGGTCCTTACATATGAAATTGGCGTTTTGTATGGGAGGAACAAAAAGTCGAATATTTTTTAATATAATATATTTAATTAATCAAAGTATGAACCATTATTTTCTATGCACTTTTGCCATCTCATAGGTAGTTCATTGATCCCTTTACTAAAAAAAGCAGTCGGACGGGAATCAATAAAATCTTTGAAGGCGATTTGGACTGCCCCATTGGAGTTGAATTTTTTCCCTTGCAAGAAGTTATCCAAATTTCGAAAAAATGATAATCTGTTGGAGCAAGGTCCGGGGAGTACGGAGGATGTCTTAGACTTTCCAATTGAAGCTCTTCTAATTTAGTAGCCGTCTGTTGCGCAGTGTGTGGTCTAGCGTTGTCGTGAAGCAGCAGTGGCGTGGAGCGATTGACCAACCTAGGTTGTTTAGCCGCTAGCTTTTCCATCATGGTTTGCAATTGCTGACAATAGACATCAGCCGTAATAGTCTGGCCAGATTTGAGAAAACTGTAATGAACAATACCGGCACTAGTCCACCAAACGCTTACAAGTAACTTTTTTGGGGTTAATTTTCGCATGGGGCAGGATTTGGCTGGCTGGCCAGGATCCAACCATTGCGCTGAGCGCTTCCGATTATCGTAAAGAACCCATTTTTCATCACAGGTAATGATTCGGTTTAAAATACCTTCATTATTGTGCCGGTTTAGTAATGTAACGCAGCAGTGGACGCGCGTTTGCCGATTTGCTTCAGTCAATTCGTGAGGTACCCACCTTTTTCAAGCTTTTTAATCTTCCCAATTTGCTTCAAGTGAATTAAAACAGTTTTATCACTAACATCGAAGCCTGCAGCTAACTCGGACGTGGTTTGCGATGGATCCGCTTCCACAATAGCCCTCAACTCTTCATTATCAACTTGAGTCTCAGGCCGTCCACGGGGCTTGTTCTGCAGGTCGAAATTTCCAGAACGAAAACGTTGGAACCAAAAACGAACTGTGTTTTCTTTTGCAACACGACCGCCATACACATCATTCACCCTTCGAGTTGTTTCCGCAGCACTAGTGCCACGGCGGAACTCGTACTCGTAAATAATGCGATATTTTAAGTTTTCCATTTTGTAAAATGAGTGACGCAAACAGAAAAAAACAGAATTAGGTACTAAAAGGTAATAAAACAAATGAATGACGATCATCGAAGCACAAATACATGAGTCTATAGCTGTACAAATTTGAATTTGGAATTCCTTACCAAAGAGGAGAAATTCGTGATTAAAGTGGCCAGTACGAAAAACGCCAATTTCATATGTAAGGACCTTATATATAAAATTCAACGTTCATAACTGCATCTTTGATGCCTAAAATGAATAAATGATTTAAATAAAGAAAGAATGAAAGATAATATTTATTTCGGACAAAGAAACACGTAATGAAGGACATGACATTTTATAGTGTAGCAGAAACATTGCTGTAGTGTGCAGTCCAAAAAAGGAACTGACTCTGATATGAAACCAAATTGAAATTGATGACAATAAACCTGTTTAGGCACATTTACACCGAAAGAATTCAAGATATGTGAATGTTGTGATAAAGTTAGCGTTATCACAAAACTAGCTATATTCTAAGGCTCCGCCCGCACGGTAAAAATAGACGGCATAGTTCCGTGAGAACACTTTTAATAGAGAATGCTTTATTACAGCTTATGTTAACAGAAACAGTTGAATCGATTATTATACTTAGTTTCGTTTCTCTCCCACAACGGAAAGTGTACAAAGTGGCCTGTTAAAACCTCTAAAACATAGAATGAAGATGAATTATGAAAAATATATGTTTAGGTCGTAATATAAAAGAGAACAAACGCATTGACCACAAATAGTTTGTAAATATTTGGTGCCAACCTAGCGGCCAATTCAGCCTACTATTGCCACCTACACAAACTTTTTCCCGGAGTTCTGTCAGAGAAATTATAAGTGCAATAACGAGCGAAGCGAGAAGGAGTGTTACCGTGCGATTCTCTAATGATTCGTCGATGCGCTCGTCGACGAGCTCACCGATGTCAAATACTTTATAAGATATCGCCCTTGCACATAAGGTTGCTTTTCCAACGTTTCTTGTCATCTCTTCATTTGTTGCACGGATGTTGTCAAAGATGCAACGATGTTTGCTCTTAGAGAATCGCACGGCTGGTAACCATAGAGCTGATAAATACAAAAACACGCGAACCGAGCCAAAATAATAAAAATGGTGATCATTTCCTATTTTTAGTTAGTATTTATTTGACTTTATATTTTGTTATATTTGGTTATAAGATATATAAGCGATTTAAAAGTTACTGATGAACAAGTTTAGATGATGTCGACTTGCTATGTTTTTTGGATTACAAATAGCATGTTTCTTTCTATCAGTTTTTCATAAAACACCCAAAAACAAATACACTACAAAAAGCTTCAACCATAAAATTGCGGCACAAAATATTTTACACATTACATAAACTATTGCGAAGCTTGCCAACTACCGTCGGATTATCTCGCGGAATAACTAAATAAAAGTTTTTTTTCACTTTGGCTGTAGTTTTTTTGCTGAACCGCGTCATGGCATAAATCAGGGGTATTAAATTATGCAACCCGGGGTGGCCGGCGATACGAAATTACTGTCGGTCCGAGACGTAGAAATATGAGCGCGACCGGGCAAGGAGTTAGGCTACAAGGTTGTGCATTTATAGGGTTTGATAACCAAGGATTTACGAGCGGATTAGGTTTAAATTGCAATCATAAGCTGTGTTAAATCTGATTACTTATAGCTATATAAGTTTTTTTATTTTGAATATGTAAAACGGGATTTTCCGATAGATATATATAGATCCGACTTTTTTACGTGAGTGAATCCCGTTTTTCATATAAAAAATGTGTACAAACCACGTTAGTTTTCATAATAAAATAGCTATATAAGTACTAGCTATGCCTCGCGGTTTCACTCGCATTGTGATCAATAGTAATGATTAAGTGTCCTTATGTGTTAATTCAGGGCCCCATCTGTCTACTTACCAAATATCATCCAAATATGTCCAGCCGTCTTTGCGTGATTGAGTAACCACATCCAAAGTTATATACACATTTATAATATTAAATAGTAGGATTGAGATTTGAAGTTTTACCTTAGAATAACCTCTTCTCAAATTCTTGCCATTTCACAACTAACAAACACAAAAAATGTGGAACTTGAAGAAGAAACCTCTAATGGAATTCAACTTCAACCTACCTACGAGAGCTTTCAGTGCTTTTCATTTTATGTTAGAAAAAGCAGGACCGAATTGTTTACTGCTAAAGTCCATTAGAGTAAGTTATTATTGATATTAGAAAATCAATCTTTGTTTATTACAAGATTATTTTTATAGAATTACCTGCCGCGTCTGTATGGATTTCCCTTTTATTTTGCGTTATACATACGGATTTATTGTATTTAAAGAC
The DNA here is from genome assembly GCA_917880725.1 of Selenia dentaria. NCBI lineage: Eukaryota > Metazoa > Arthropoda > Insecta > Lepidoptera > Geometridae > Selenia > Selenia dentaria. Next base: position 4,223,679 of record OU862893.1, on the reverse strand, counting down.
TAAGTTCTAATCTTCATTTCACGTTCATGTCAGAGCGAAAATAAGCAGCTGATTTAAAAAAGTTATGTAAGCTGATATAGAAACAGGCTTCAGAATAAACTACGCTGTTATATGCTTAAAATTTGTTATAGATTTGTGAGATGCAATAATTAATAGGAAGGTGAGAATTGATAAGTTAATGATAAGTCTACCGTATAAAATTATTAAATATATATGTAATATGTTGTTTATTGAAACAACTGCATATGTCATTGCTCTGTAAAGAGAAATTTATTTTAATGATAATAGTTTACAAAGTTTGTACCATACATACTTTTATAACCACAACTTATTTATACAATAGAGTACAAATCACTGTTACTAATTTACTAACCTGTAAAGAGAAACAACATTAAAAGCTATTGCTTCAATAGTTTTTGATATAATTTGCAGAATATCTCCATAAAAACGTGTTCACATGTTTTTCTATCAATCCAAAGCGAGTTTTTTTTTATCATAGACCGAACATAGTGCAGGCCTCCTGTCAACACAGATAATGTATGCATTCCAAGTTGATGCGCGGGAAATTCAAATGAAATGAAGAATAAAAGAGCTTCATTTACATATTAATAATAATAACTAATAACTAATAATTAATCATTATTAATTAAATAATAATTAATAGTACAGCGAACACATGTATACTCTCTACCTGCATTCATTATACAAATGAAACCTCTAACCTCTATTAAAGTTCATTACAGAAATAAATAAAATATAAGTGTCTGTTTGTAATGCCAAATTATGCTTTTCACTTAATGCATATTATGAAATTATGTATATACGGTTCTTAGGTAAAAAACTTTTTTTTTAAATTTTTTACCCGTTCACTCGCGATTCGCCATATTTGGCCAATAATACAATAGATTTCGCAGAAATCAACCTACTTTTCCAGGAACTGCAACATGTGTGGTTAAAGCACTAACGCCTGCTTAGCGATCTCAAAATTCACATCCTCAGACGGGATTCGAACACGCATCTTCCGACAATCCGTGTCAGACGCCATGACCACTAGGCCACCGAGACTCGAGATCCGAGCATCGAATTTTAACTCTACATTTAATTTTAACAGCCGTATTGGCCTAGTAGTCATGGTGTCTGACACGGATTGTAGGAAGACGCTGTTTCGAATCCCGCCCGACGATGTGAATTTTCTCTCTATAAATTTCAATGTTTGAGATCGCTAAGCAGGCGTTAGTCCTTTAAAATGTAATACTATAAAATTATAAAGGGTTGCGAAGTCAACACGAAAGTTTAAGTATTTCTAAAAATAGTTCTTTCGGTTGGATAGTGCTGTCAAAGCTGTCCAATAGATGTCGCTCCGTCTCCGTAAGACAATATTTAAAATGTTTGCAAAACAAACAGACGGACATAAAGATGTCTGTCTGTTTATTCTGGCTAATTTCTGAAACGGCTGGGCCGATTTTAACAGGACTTTCACTGAGTGAAAGTAGTTTATAAAGTAGTTTATAAGGAGTAACTACTTTTATTTTAGAAAAAAATATATAAAACTTGTCTCTCTATCTGTTTGTTACCTTACCCGACATTATTCGATATTATAACGATCCCGGGGGAGTAAATATGATACTTTTCATCATCAACATCGTCCATCACCACGCGGGTGAAACCGCGGGGCGCAGCTATCATAATAAAATTAAAGGAAAAGAAACAACTGAAAACTACAAATGTTTCTCTGTGCAGGTTCGCGTGACATCGCTTAATAAATACATTAATGGGAGTAATGTTGCATACATTTTTTCCTTTATTTGGAGTTTAATCAAAGTCCATGCAGGCGGTGTGCATGCATGCATAATCGGAACGCGATGCCTGCATCAATCCCGCCGGCAGGCGTGCGGCTGGCAACTGGGCATGCGATCGAGTAGGAAGCGGTTTTACATCTTTATACGGGTCTTGTATCAAAGTGGAAACAGCTAGAAACACCTGCGAAGGAATATTTTGTAGGCAACACATCTAAAGTAGAATGCAGATGCAATAACTAGTAGCTTTAATCAAAATCAAGTCAATGAGATGAAGAAGACTTAGAAGCAATAGATAACTTTTTGTGAGCGAGTTTATTCGGGGAGTTCTGCCTATTTCTATCGAAGCAGTAATGTTCGCAATACAGCGTTCTGGTTGGAAAGGCATGGGTGACGGCAAAATGACAGGCACATAATGAGACTTAAACAATTAATGGGTTAAGGGCGCAATGCAGTTCGTCACTTGTTTTATTTATTTTATTTATTTATTTATTATTAGGAAGACTATCGACTATATAATAATAACTTGTACATTTTCGTAGGTAACATAAAGTCATTTAAAAGTCTCCACTGTTAGCAATATTGTAGAATTAAAGGTTAATACAATTGCAAATTAATAATTTAACAATGGTAGATAGATCTCGCTTGCAGTTAATTAGGTACTATCGATATACATTATAGCCTTATTTGTTAAATCTTACATCTATACACATTAAAGAATTTCTCACCAAGTTGTTTTCTTAACGTAGGTATGCTGTTGTAGAATAAATCAAGGTCAACGTTGTTTTCGTTACAAAGTGAATTAAAAGAACTACATGCTCGGCTGATAAAGCTGTTCTGCCTATAGTTAGTAGATGCTAGAGGTAGACTAAACAGTTGTTTATTTCGTAAAGACTTGATAGGTGCATAGAAGGCAATTTTGTTAAGTAGATCAGAACAGTCGATGGCTGAGGTGACCATTTTTTTTAAAAGAATTATATCAGATGCTTCACGTCGGATTTGCAATGGCAGAAAATGATGCTTAGCGCAGGATTTGAAGTAGTCAGTTTCGATAGTTTTGGTACGATAATTGATATGACGAATGAATTTTTGTTGGATTTTTTCAAGGCGATTTATATATATTGAGTATCGGGGGTTCCAAACCGCAGAGGCGTATTCTAGATGGCACCGAAATATTGAAGAAATGCATCTGTTATGGCCAGAGGTGTGTCTGTCGTTTAACAAGTCTGTACGGAGTTAAAAACCTACGGAGGTTAGATACCTTCTAAGAAAGATAGACCACAAATGGCAGGAGCCAAATATCGAGGCCGACCAAATTTCAAGATTCGACTTCGCGAAAACTTAACTTTTCGACGCTTAAACCTAATAACCGAAGTTCGAAAAAAACGTAGTGTATATTGAATATACGTTCTTTTGAAGTATGGGAGCCAATACACGATTGAGCAAACTTTGCTCGATAGAAAAATATCGGCAACATTCCCTAAATTTTGCAATTTTTCTGACGTGCTCCGTGGGAAAAGCATTTTTATTCAATTATTGGAAAATATATTTCAATAAATGTATCATTTCAAGTTCCCAATGAAATTTACTAGTGCACTATGGACTCTTTTCATTAAAATGTAATCATTTGATTTTACTAAATAAATATAAAAAGTATTAGCACGTATTCAATTGCATTTTCGCATTACATCGTCCAATCTGATAAGCAATTCTCAACCTTATGTAGAGCATCATAAACTGTTTTAAAATTAGGACTGGACCGCGCCTTAATCCATTGCACAAGTAAATAGCGGCAAGCGGCATCCGGAACGCAAGGAACATTTTAGCTTTAAAGGAATTCTCTGCTTACTTTAAAGCTTTAATTTTAAAAAGCATTTTTATTCAATTATTGGAAAATATATTACAATGAATGTATCATATTCGAATTCCCGATGAAATTTACTAGTGAACTATGGACTCCTTTATCATTAAAATATAATCATTTGATTTTACGAAATAAATATAAAAACTATTAGCACGTATCAATTGCATCTTCGCATTACATCGTCCAATCTGATAAGCAATTTTCAACCTTATGTAGAGCATCATAAACTGTTTTAAAATTAGGACTGGACCGCGCCTTAATCCATTGCACAAGTAAATAGCGGCAAGCGGCATCCGGAACGCAAGGAACATTTAAGAGGAATTCTCTGCTTACTTTAAAGCTTAAATTTTAAATCAAGCAATGCATTTGGGAGAGTACTAAGGCGGATTTTTGCGGAATGTTGCCGGGTAATGCTCGTTGCAAGAACAAGATTGGCTGTGCCGGCGCCAGCCACTAGCTCGGGAGCTATACGTTATTCTGCGCCACTTTAGCGCCGCTATCAACTACGCTGACAGGTTTCATTTGCCTTCCCTTCTCCGTATCTTTATACTTACGACTGTTTTGCATTTTATTTAACTATAATTTGCTTGTAACATCGGTAGTCTAGACTTTTATATGAATCATAAATTTCACGGAGATCACTCAAATATAATTTGCTTCTACAGCGAGATTGGATCCTTTCATAAACATGGACTTGTTTTGACTCGGCGTCAGCAATCTCGATGTCTGTAATTTGGCCAAAACAAACCATATATCCGCACGTTCACGATGGGTGAAAGCGGCGTATATATAAAAAGTGACCCTTTCCTTTCGCTTAATTTACGGATCAGACTAATTGGCAGGACAAGAGTCTGCAATCAAGCATAATACGGGGACCGACGTCCAAATAATGAGCTCGGCTTCGAGCACCATGCTATAAACCCCCGGTTTTACTGCCAGTTTTACGAGTTTATTTGAAGAGGCATCACCGTCCCGACGCGCCTCGGTTAAGTGATTAAAATCGCGACTGCTGCACCGAAACAAAGCGGGCGAAATGTTCAGATGAATTTAAATGGAGGCACGAAACAAAAGAGCCGTAGCGGAATGCGCCGGCATGTCATCTTGTAACGAGAGGGCCGGCGGTGTCGCCGTGTCTGCCTCGCTTCATGCCGCCGTACTCGCCTCGCCTCGCCGCGCCGCGCCCTTCCTAACATTTAAATGCACGCCACCGCGACCTTTTCATACCGCGGCGCTGTTGCCAGGAAATGCCATCCCCCCGTGCACCTGAGCTAGTATTTGGTAGCCACCCGTCATTTCAAAGCCTCATAGAGATTTTCACTTTTTGTTAATATTACATTGAGCTTTTGTCTGATTCAATTCTGCAGAATGTTTGTTGTAACGTTTTATGATCACGATTCTTTTAAAGGAAGTATTCACCAGAATAATGAGGGATTACCGAAGCATTTTGTTCGTAAAAGCTTTCTTACGAATTTACGGGGAGACAAATTGAAAGCATAATTTGATAGGTCTAAAGAATACATAACTTCGGCAAAGGGGAATTCATTTTCATAAAAACACACGCGTCTTCGCAAATTTTTCATCCATACTTAATAACGGAGAGCAAATTTGCAAGCTGCTTCTCGAATCGCAAACCCTTACCCGCGTAATGATGTCAAACATGTTATTTTGTATACTCACACAGAAAAGTCAATTCTGTACATCGTAGATGCCAAGTATGTAATAACGTCAGATATAATTTCGCCAATAACGAGACGGTCGGTAGTTGGAGAGCAAACGGCGTCCGTTGCAATCAATACAGTCGTTTCGTTGGAAAAATACGAAAATACAAATAGTGTTGAGATTTTCACAGACAATAAACAGCTATTGACAAGTGTGGAGTGCGCGCCGCGCTTCAGGCGTCGGGGCTACCAGAGATGGGAAAATGCTGTTGTAAATATTTATCGACGGTTCAAGTTATTTTTATAATGTATATATAATTGACACTGTTTTTAATAACATTTCGCTTCATTACTGTCGTTATCTGTTATGGCAAGTCCACGATAAGATGTAGCTTTATGATGTTTCAAGACAATATGTTTTTTTTGAATGAGAGATTTACTTTGCATTTTAAGTTTTCAATGCTCTCATATGTTGAAAATGAAATGGGTATTCTGTATAGCGTTCTCTAATGATCTTAACAAAGGACAGTTTCGATTAAACCTAAATTTTCCGTCAATTAATTTAAATGTACTTAACAAATGTAGATTTAGTCTGTATAGTACTATTGTTATGAAACGGGATATTTACCGTATTACCGGCTTTTTTTCATTCATGCGTCATGGCTACTTGACCTTTGTGGTTGCAACGAAGCCGATATATTGGTAACCCGAAGTAAAATAAACTAATGGCTAACACGTTTGAACTCAATATTATGCTCTTAATTTTAGATACCATATCAGTTTAAAAACTATAATGTGTACTCGTATACTTACATTATAGTTTTGTGTCATGTACTCTCATGAAAATATCATACCTCCAAAATAACCTGAAAATTATCAATCTGTTCTCTAGATGATTTTGAACAGAACCAACTAGAGCTGCCATATTCTAGAGAAACAACCGCAAAAATAAACAGAGAGACAAGGAGGAGACGGTTTCCGTCAACATATCGATATTTTGTGCATCTCTAGCAGCTACAAGGATCCAATTAGCCGGCTGGCGCGGCATCGCTCGGCTAATGATTTGCATCGCTCCGTGTTCTAGCAGAGTACGCGATTCCGATAGTCTTGTCTGTAGTGGATGGCTTATGTAATTGGAGATGTGGACAACTGCGGATATAGAAATACTACGGTTTGTTGTCTTACACATAACATATTGAAGTTAAGACGTGTGCATACTTATATGATGTTTTCGACAAGACCAAACTTATACACAAGAAATCCAAAACTATTCGCGTTGTATCATAAAGATCTGTATCCAAGATACATACGAGATGTGTCTCTAACTGGATCGAGCCAATTATTCAAGGACTAAAACTTTTCTATTGCATCCACGGAATTGCCGTGATTATTTATAAGTGTTAGCTCACATTTGTCATTGGGAATTACTCTGAGCCGATTAGCTCGGCTCATATCGATGACTAGATGCGAATTACGATTATGGCAATCATATGGCAGGTTAGAGCATTGCTGTAGTCGTAATGGTTTTAGTCATTGACACAGAAGCTTTATTATTCTGCATTGTCTCAAATAGGCAAGGGTCTTGAAAATCGTAGATTAGTCAATTACGTTCCGTCTACAGGGGCCAACGAACGTGTTCTTAGCAGAGTGTGGACAATAAATCCACCTCGCGGGTACAGTAAGGTTTGACGGAAAATCGGGCACCTATACAAAAGTGGCCAGCATGTACCATCGGAGTTTTCAGACCACCTGGAACACGTCTTAAGGACTGTTGTCTTAAAACACAGACAACAATCAACGGCTAAACGTGACGTCTGAATCTCGGGAAAGCTAGAAATGTAGATGCGATCGGTCACCCACCCGGGTAGTGACGGCACCAAGGATTGAACAGTTACAAACTTCTTGTTCGGCTTCCCATGAGAGCGCTTTGATCCATATACATTTCTTCTTCTTCTTAGTCGCTACACTCTTGACAGAGTGGTCTTGGACGTTACATCAGGAGTGGTGGCACGCCTCACAATCCATCGCCATTCCTCTCGCACCGCTGCCTTTCTGGTACACTCGTGGACCATCCAGAGCAGCTTTTACTTGGTCCGTCCAGCGCATGGGTGATCTGCCGCGGGCCCTTGCGCCTCTTTTCCTTGTACTACAAGGCGTTTCACAGACTCATCTCCTTACCGCGAACCATGTCCGAAGAAACTGAGAATGCGTCCTTGTACGAAGATAGGCGTTGTTTGTATATACATTTTTAGCATATTAAAATATGATATTGGGAATCATAATGATTTTGGCAGTGGCCTTCGAAGCGCGGTGGCCCCAGGTTCCATCCCTGGTCAGGGCAAATATAAGAATTAACTTTAGAAACGGGATATTTACCATGTATTGTATTTATAGTGAGCTCTCGATATTTATGGTAAATATCCCGTTTCTAACGTTAATTCTTGCATTAGTGACCATGTCAGTTTTAAAACTTATAGGGTAAATATATGTATCATAGCAGCAATGTTAAATTAGCAACAATTTCTGCTATGAGGTGTTATTGCTATGTAGTGAGGTGTTATTGTGTGTCTATGCCTGCCGCGATACGGACAAGACCTGTAGATATCTTTGTGAATGAGTTTGTCAGGGGTAGTACTACCATCATACCTTTTTCTACCGTGATGTAATGTTCGCGATACTGCGTTTTAGTTTGAAGGTATGTTTGTCGGCGAAATTACAGACAAATGAGACTTAATAATTTAAAGTCTCAGGGTTACGGGCGCAGTGCAGCTCATCATTTGTCAACATAAATAAATAAAATACAAATTGAAAAATTGAATACCGACTTCCATTCTATTCCGTCATTTGAGTGTACCTCAAAAATACTGAATATGATGAAATTTAAATGGTACACCACGGGAAGCATCTTTCAAACAAACAAAAATTTTGAGAATCGGTTCACCCAGTCAATCAGTAATGAGGTAACAAACATTTATAAAAATACAGTCGAATTGAGTACCTCTTCCTTTTTGGAAGTCGGTAGAAAACCCTAGAACGGGGGTATGAGTGCTAATTACTATTTGTTTGGTAAATCTTATGCTAGTTCTCACCCTATTGCGTCAGATTAAGCTACGTAAGTAACAACTATGATACGAAATTTTTCGTTAGAAAACAATGTAACGAACGGAATTTTTGAAAGTTCGTCTATATTGGCAGAGAAAAGATTTGTAAAGTTAGAAGGCATTCTTTTATAGAAGAAAAAGTCTCAAAAATTATTTTTTACAGAAGAGCTGCTCACTTAAATAGTTTTTAAAACTAATCAGAGTTTTCAAGGCAAGCAAGGGCTGTTCAGATTAATTACTTTTTGATCCCTGCCTTTTGAACTGTAGTTATCGTTGAAGGTAACATCTACAGTATGATGGTAGAGCACTTTCTGGTGGCTGGCTGGCTACACCCTCAAGATTAAAAAGCTGTCGCTAAAAATACTCTCGAATGTTTTATATCGGCAGCTGTCCTTGAGAGGAAGTCTTCATACTACATTGAGTGCGATACCACCTTCGAGTGTATAAACACTGACAAGTGCGACTAAATCAAGTTTTGGGTATTTAGTTTTAGTTAAGATTTTGTTGTATCATAGCCTGCTCAATGTCAGGTAAAGTCATCAAGTTTTATTTATTTTTTAATTATTTAGCATATTAAAAGTGCATACATATAAGAAGTAATATAGCTTTATAATGCATAAAGGCCTATTCAGACCTGGGCATTAGTCGCTACCGCGAGCGATAGAAAAATCCGAAAAGGTATGCGTTAATTTCGCTGTTCAAACCAAAACGGATATCGCTACCGCGCGCGGTAGAGATATCCGTTGGCAACGGTTAGCGGGGCGAGGGCAGGAAGCATGTCGCTCTCGCTACTTGCTGCCGCGTCGCCCGGCGGAACTAGTTTCGCCAAACAAGAGAAAATACCGCCTCACTAGGCGGTACAAGTTTCGGTGCAGTTATGGAACTTCATACTATTTAGCCATCGAGTTCCGCGTAGTATTTTTCGCAACCCACAGCGGTAGCGAATAACGCTCAGGACTGAATAGGCCTTTATAACTTGAGATATCGATACATATAATAAAACTGTAGAGGTCGAATTTCTGTACAATGAAAAAAATGCTAAAAACTGAGTACGAGGATGTATGGAGTGAAATCGAACTATTTTTTTTTAATTTCTTGTTTCTCTGTTTGTTTGTACAGGATAATCTCCGAAACGACTGGTACGATTTAAATGAAATTTTGTATGGTGTTAGCTTATATCCCTGCTTAACATATAGGATACTTTTGATCCCGGTAAATTTATTTATTTATTTTCTTATCTTACAACTATCATTACAGGTTTTTTTTAACCTAATGCGATAGCGTAGCATAATTAGGACTTACATTAAAGAGTTCCCGTGGGATAGTTATAAAACTGTACCTAACCGTAACGCGCGGTTCAGTTCGCGCTCGGTTGTCTCAGCGACCGCACGCACACAGTACACTCCGCATTCGTTATCAGTTGCGCGCAAATAGTGATGGGCTAAGGTGCTATCGACTAGTTGTCGATAGATTTACACCTTAGTCCATTATGGAGAAATTCTTGACAAGATCTTCGTCCAATTCTAGTCTTGCAAGTAAGAGGGCAAGGGAAGACCCTGTCTCCCCCAATCAGTGGCGGAAACCCAAGAAATTTATTGCAAACCCCAAGGAAAGCTGCAAGGACAAGGAGACGCCTTTAAACAACAGATTTGAAGACTTGCCTGTTGATGCCGACGAGGCCACCTCTGAGCCTTTCCAAAATGCCAGTAAGAAAAAGGTGACAAACAATACTCCTCCAATCATCATTGAGTTACAAGGTGACTGGACTCACCAGATGATTAGAGATGTGGTAATGAAGTATAATAAAGACTTCCATCTACAGTATAGAGGAAGGAAACTTGTAAGGGTACAGTGCTACTCGGCCAAGACCCACCAGCTGCTCAAAGATGGCCTGCTAAGTGAGAAAATAGCTTTTCACACTTTCACCCGAAAAGATGAGAAGCGCCCGAAAGCAGTCATCAAAGGATTGCCTAAATTTCTTCATGACAACATCGCAGCAGAACTTGAAACCTTAGGATTCGCAGGAGCAACTGCTACAGAGCTAAGAACATTACATCCCACTGACTGTCCTCCTGCACTTGTTCAATTACCATGTGGAGCGAACATGATAAAATTTAAGCAGATTAAGTACCTGTTCAACTGCGCTGTTGGCATAGAGCGATACAAGCCTAGCAAGAAGCCAGGAACTCAGTGTTTTAGATGCCAGGGGTTCGGACACGCATCTAGAAACTGTAACAGACCAGCAAGATGTGTGAAGTGCGCCCTTACTCATCCAACCTGGGAATGCCCAAAAAAAGACAGAGATGAGCCTGCCCGCTGCTGTAATTGCCAGCAAGAACACCCGGCAAACTACTCACAATGCAACGAACGCCTTAAATACCTAGAGCGAATAGAGTCAAAACGTGAAACTTTGCGCAAAAGCATAGCATCAAAGACTACTCGCGATACGCTCGCTGATCAGAATACCTGGGCCAAAATTGCGACTTCGGGTAAAAATAAATCGCAAACGCTGACAGCTCATACAGTCGCCACAGCAAGCTCCGACGCAACTAAGCTGACACCAGAGTGGATTCCTACAAAACCACGCCACCCAACCACGAGTAGTCTCACTAACGTGAGACAATCTAACCGCACTCCACCTATAGGAGTCGCTGATGAAAGAACCCTACATGACTTTGAAACTGTGGAAATGCTGGATATCCTTACCACCATACAGTCAATCAAGCAAGAATTTACGAAATGTAAAACTTTTATGAAAAAAGTTATCTTGATATTGACCCATCTAGGTCACTATGTGTAGTTCTCAGGAACTACGTTTATTATACTGGAACGCTGATGGCGTCCACAGAAAGCAGCGAGAACTCTCTGAACTTGCGGTGAGTAAACTTAAATCCGATATCATTGCACTCTGTGAAACCAGACTAACTAAACGCCTTATTCTCAATATTCCTGGTTACGCATGTTACCGGATGGACAAACGTAGCAATGGCGTTGGCCAGGGTGTGGCCATACTTGTTCGCTCTGACTTAGTGCATAGTTTGATCCCTACCCCATGTACAGTAAACCTCGAAGTCGTAGGTGTTTCCTTAAAATTATCAAATAACAATCTGAATGTTTTCTCATTATATCAATCCCCAAATCTCCCTTTTAATACTGCTGACATTGACCGTCTTATGTCGTCTGGAAGCATGGTTCTGGCTATGGGTGACTTCAATTCTAAACATTACTTATGGTCACCTGGGCTAACTAATCCGCATGGCAAAAAATTATACGAGCATATGATTTGTCATGATTACGTGGTCCACGCTCCTCGAGACTGCACTCTAGTACATTATTGTCCTAAAGTTGGTCCATCTATTCCTGAATTAATCTTGTCAAAAAATTTCCATAACCTCAATAATATAGTAACCGTGCCAGCTTTATCTTCCAATCACTTCCCTGTTTTTGTAAAATTTAATACAAATATTCAACGAAACCCTATTACTAAACTCAATTATGCTAAAGCAGATTGGGATACTTTCCGAAAACATCTCAATACCAACATTTCGCTATCTACTAAAACATACCAGACTACTGATGAAATCGACAAATCAATTGTTGATTTTCAACACACTCTCCTAAAAAGTAGAGATGCGGGCGTCCCCGTCTCAACATTGAGACCATGGAGCTTTTCCACGCTGCCTCGACGCATAAGGCGACTTATTCGGCAAAAAAATCGCTTGCGTAGATACGTAGTATTGGAAACGGACGTCTTAGTGCGCCAAATCTTGACTCATCGTGTCAATGAATCAAAGCAGGAAATTAACAGTGCGATAAAAAAACACAATGACAAAGAATGGAATTTGAAATTAAAAAGGGTTGACAATCCTAGCAGTGACATTTGGCGTCTAGTCAAAGGAATGCGTTCTACCTCTGCAATTACCATACCAGCGCTAAAATTAGAAAACGGTTCCTTAAGCTCATCCCAACAAGAACAGTGTGATGTACTGGCTAAAGGTTTTCTTAGTAATATGCTGTTAACCAGCGAATGGCCTACTGATCAAAATTTACCCATAAACGAATCTTTAGCAACGTTAGTAGAACAGGTACCTATCGACCCTTTGATGTTAGTTCGACCAGTCGAAGTCAAAAAGTGCATAATTAGCTTAAAACCCCGCAAAGCACCTGGATCAGATCAAATCTCTAACATACTAATTAAAAATATGCCTCACAAATGTATAGTATTCCTAACGAAAATATTTAATTCTTGCATCATGTTAAACTATTTCCCATGCCCGTGGAAAACGGCTAAGGTTATAGCAATTCCCAAAACTGCCAAGGATCCTTCTGAGCCAGGTTCATATCGCCCCATTAGCCTTTTGCCGTGTCTTGGGAAATTGTTTGAAAAGATTTTATACAGACGTCTATTACGTGCCTCCAACAATCTTATAATAGACGAACAATTCGGTTTCAGACAAGGGCACTCCACAGTCCAACAACTCGCAAGAGTGGCTGAAGCCGTGTCGGAAGGCCTCAATCTAAAACAATCTACTGGAATGTTTCTTCTAGACATTGAGAAAGCTTTCGACACGGTTTGGCACCACGCACTGCTTCATAAGCTAATTCTGTTCGGACTGCCCATCCCACTCATAAAAATAATGCAATCATATTTAACAGATCGCAAATTTCGAGTGCATATAAAAGATACCTCGTCTCTCCCAAAACATGTTCCTGCAGGGGTCCCCCAGGGATCAATCCTGGGCCCATATTTATTCCTGCTCTACCTTAATGACATACCGGTACAGACCAGAACAAACTTAGCATGTTTTGCAGACGATACAGCGTGTTTCACTTCTTCAACCGACGTAGATTTGATAATTGGCCGCCTTCAACTTTCTATAGACCTTCTTTTAGAATATTTCACCAAATGGAAGTTAAAAATTAATGCCTCAAAAACGGAAGCTATTATATTCACCAGAAAGCGTAAGATACCTGCACAAAAGCTAAAAGTTGGTGAATTTCACATACCCTGGAGCCGCTCAGTTAAGTATCTTGGCACTGTTCTCGACAATAAACTTAACTGGACTAAAAACACGGCTCATCTTCACCTCAAAGGTTTCCAAGCGCTAAATGCCCTATCCCCTGTCTTAAACAGACGATCAAATCTCAGCAACCATACTAAAATGCGTATATACTGCACCCTGGTCCGCCCTTGCATTACGTACGCATGTCCTGTTTGGAGCAGTACCTGCCAGACCAACATCAATAAACTCCAGGTTATTCAGAATAGAGCCCTGAAATACGCCTACAATACTCCCTTTCGCACTAATTTGCAAAAATTCCACATAGATATAGGTTTACCTAGAATAGATGTATATATTTATAAACTGTCCGAAAGATTCTATATTTATAAAAATCCAAATAACACGAACCAACTTATTAAAAATTTATGTAAAACGCGCAAGAAAAATCTTCAGTTTATCGATAGTTACAAAAGATATAAGTTACCGCATCACTTGTTTCTAGAGTGCGATGAATAGGCTACTGCAGGTACATGAGCGCGCGCGCCCCGCTAGCCGGCGCCGCGTGCGCCCTTCCCACCCGTATTACGTGGCCGTATATCGGGTGGAGGTGACGTGCGCACGCCGCGATGGCGGGACGCGTGCGCGTGTGTATCTCACGTTGGGTTCTCGTTGCTAGCTGGGGACTGCCAAGCTCGCACGCTGCCGATAAAGTATGTTGAAATACCGCCTTTGGTATGAGCTCGTTCAGAAAGTGCAAGTCAATAATGTAATACTACCGCTAAAGTTTACATAAACCTTAAAAATATGGATCAAATCATTATGTCACTAATCAATATCATTTAATCATTATTCTGTTATAAGTTTTATATAAGTTATTACTTGAGGAAACAATTTATTATATTAATTTATGTCAGTGTATTACTAGGAATTAACTTACACTATTAGTACACAAATTCTTGTATGTTATTATGTTTAATAAAGATAATTTGAAATTGAAATTGAATTGAACCGTAACGCGCGAGGCCACGTGAGCGAAGTACGTTCTGTTTGTATTTGTTCTAGAATTTTGTTTTTTGTTATACCTTTTATATAACTGGATGAAGTGGTCACTTCAACAGTGCAATACTAAAAAATGTGGCAACGTAATTTTAGTGTTTTTATATATGCAAAATTTCAAATCAATTTCATTTGTATTATGCAGAGTGGGTGTTGGATAGACAACAATTTAATACCTACACATATCACCAAAATATCTCCAGAACATAAAAATTGTTATCGTTAATAATAAAGAAAGTTAAATTTTATCTGTTTACTTTTTATGTTATAAGAAGCCGGTAAAAGCGCGAGGCACATCTGGTCACAAGTGACGAACTGCACTGCGCCCGTAACCGTAACAAATTAAGTTGTTAAGTCTCATATGCCTGTAATTTTGCCAGCACGCATGCATTCAAATCAGCAGTACCTACGATTCTCAAGAGCAAACGTCGTTGCATCTTTGGGTAGCGATTAACTTGTTCAAAAAAACTAAACTAAACGACCGCACTAAAAAAATATTATGGTGGTCCTTATTCTGTTAACACTAAAATCTACATAATCATCGTTAAATGACATATCTAAAAATAGGATTATTAATTCAATTTTGGCATATTTTAGGTTAGTTTAGCGAGCACCAAGTTATGTGACGACTAAACTGTCTAAAATATGTCCACAATTGAAGAGAAATGTCTAATTTTAGTGATGTCATTCGAAAGTGTTATACTGATTTGGATTTTAGCCGAAACAAAATAAGAACTGCCATTATTTAGAGACTTTTAGTTAAGAGAATGCTTATAGAATCGACACGAAATATCCGTGAAATAGTAATTGACAACGAAAAAACAACCTTGTCAACAAGGGCTTTGACATCCAGCGAGCTCGTCGACGATCGCAACGACGAAGCCTTTTTAGAGAATCACATAGCTGAACACAGCATTGCGAACATTATTGCTTCGCGGTAGAAATAGGTAGGTGACAGAACTACCCCGGATGAACTCACTGACAGAGTTCTATTGTTCTTCTCTGACACGGTGGGGCATTCGTGGGTTCGAACCCAAAACAACATCATCATTATGAGTTCTTTAAGTTTTAACTATTAAAAATCTTTGGTTTTAACTATTTATCTTGTTGCACACCACCGTTTACACTTGTCATTGTTGTCCTGTCCATTCTTAGGTTGTCTGTAAGATATTGCATTAGCGATAAGACCGCGCCAATTGTATTATCATATTTTTAAGGTGTTCTACTCGTAAGGTAGGTTAATTAGTTAATTCGCCTACTGTATATTTATTTATTCTTGTGGTAAGCAATAAAGAGTTATTGTATTATGTTTTAGCAATATATAAAGTTAATCAGTAGGTACCTACTTACAAGGTCTAATATGCCAGTAGCGTGTTCTGTGATAGTCTTTACTTAAGTTTACATACAATTATAGTAATTAGGCGGAACCATCCCTTTGTCTCAATCACTGTCAATAGCACCTACATCAAACCCACATCCGAGCCGGAATGTATCAAACTTAATAATTAATATACTAATATTAATACGACAGCATTTCCAAATGTACGAAACTGAATATATGGCGGTATTGCATCCATTCATGAGTCATCAAAAGGTTTTTGTTACTGTCAATACCGCAATGAAATCCGCACCTCAATCGAAATATACTTATATACCAATAATATATAAATTATTATATTCATGTGTATGAAGCATTACAAACTCTCTTCAATATGCGTGGAACTGCATCTATTCATCAGGCATCAGGACAAAGCGACATCGGATTCAATATCCAGAATAATTCCGGACGTTCGGAACACGTGCCTTAATTATCCGATCCGGATGAAAACACGGAGGCCCTTTGTTCCGTCAAACGCGAGCCGCGTCATCGAAATGAAGGGGCTCGCAGATTAACGTGTAATAACATTCTTGGGAACGGTCGAGTATTGGGCCTGGTGATGAGTTTGATTTATATGGAGTGGATTGCGTTGTTTGTCACAGAAATAAACGTATATTGGATTTGTCTGATTGACACTGAATGTTGCCAGAAATATCAACATCATACTATTCTACATCGTTTGTAATTTAGACAGAGAGGAAAATGGTAGCAAATCGTCATATATTATACAAGATACCTTTGATCCCGTTAATTTAAAAAGTTCCCGTGGCACAGTTAAAAAATTGTAATTAACCTTATCCCGCGAGGACACGTGAAGCCGCTGGCGGGTCAGCTAGTAATGAATAATTGACGTTCACAAGTGGGTCTTTAATGCCTACATTAAATAAATGATCTTGACTTTGACTTTGAAAACTAAGAACTATTAACTAACTGCTGCTTGTTGTAGCTCTTGTAGCTAGAGCTAGTTGTGAGTTAAAACGGCCGGTGGGGGTGTAAAATGGCCTGACAATTAATTCATGGCGTTCCGTACTCGGTGAGGGTGCTAGAAACAGCGGACTCTTAGGGCTGCCAACAATGTGGACTTCTTATTAGAAACAATCATATGCAATTCAGTTCTGCATTCATTTTAAATTATATACAAGACCAAGTAGGAAAAATTTCAGACGGCCCGTTTATAACCGAATCTGCGGCCCTGAAGCGTGCCTGTATAATGTAATGTATACCAGTTAAAGTGCAGCAATTTATTAAATTACTTTTGAAAAAGGCAAATTCAAAATTAGATATTATTATGTTTCTTTAATTCCATATTCCTATCCATAAATACAAAACAATATCGCAAGTTTCAGTTTGTTGTCAGCAATTTCCACCCAGACTAATAAAGCACAGTAAAAGTTCATACTGTTATCACCTCAGCAATAAATATCGATTTTTCTTTCTTATTTACTGTTTATTGTAATAGTTAGTTTTTATATTGCATATTACGTATGTAATTTACCAAATATTAATTGCAATACCTACTTATAAGTTTTGAAAACTAATAATTTATTATTAAAACTAACTAAAAGGTATTTTTCAAGTTTCATATATTTTTATTATTTTGTACCTTCACAATCATAAAATTAAGTTGAATGATTACCCAGTTTAGTTAATCGAATATGGAAAGAATATTTATCAATTAAATCTCCCGCTAAAAGCAACAGTGATCCCTAAACAACAAATATTATTGACATTGTTCCTTGTTTACCCAATTTATCCAGTTTGTTAGTACTAACCGAAGTTGTAGGCGCAAATTATTTCATGAGCTGGCACTGAGCGTTTTTTGATTTCTTTGTTTTCATTTCTTGAATATACTTGTACTTCCTTAATATATCAGCCTTTTTTATATAGTAATGCACGTGCAGTGCAATGACGTGGCAAGGCAATACGTGGCTATATAGAGTCTACACACAGACACGCATCTACGTGGCGGTCATAGATAAATCGGCGTATGTGGCAATTCACCACAGACATACTATCCAGAGATACCATCGTTTCACAAACGACATAGGTGAGCTGGCACACAGACAGACTAAGAGGTCATAGTTTTTCATTTTCTTCCAATTCAGTACACGTTACCGCTAAAATGTATTTAGCAAAAATATGTAACATTATTTCATATCTTAGTTATTGCTCATTGTTTTTAAGTTTTAAATGGCGTGTAAATTATTTCATAGCAATTATATGTAGTTTATAATTATCACTAAGTATTTTTTGTAGTTAGTTCGTTATGTAAAAGGTTTTTTTTATTATATTCTATTATTATAAATCTAGTTCTTACCTGTAAATAATAAAAAAAATGTTATAAAAAAAGCTGCTGATGTTCGTGATGTCATGGATAAGGGTTCCGGCTGATAATCAGTGACTAGTATCTAAGTTCGATCTTAGTTAAATGCTGAGTTGGGACCTGTATTCGTGACAGCACGCAATACAGCATAGACAATACGCAATATTGTATAAATACCTACAATGGAATGTATGTATGTGTTTTGATATATATATTTCTTTGTTTTTTTTTTTTACAAATTCATTAAAATTTTGTATTTTGTTTTTATGTTATGGTTTTATATAATATAGTGTGTGTCCGAATAAATATATTTCATTTCATTTCATAAACAACAACAAATCTTTTATGCGCTTAAGATATCACAAGCGACAGCCCTAGATCAACGGCGCGGTAGAAAAGGGTGTTGTAAGCTCTGAACGTACAATGAGTCCGTTCTATCGTGACGTCACACGAACTCGACGTGATCCTGTGTTATGTACAAACAAAGCACGAAACAATGGTACTGTTACTATTTTTTTTATGTTTGTTTTCTCGTAACTTTTGACTGGGTGAACTGATTTCCAAAATTCTTTTTGAAAGCTGGTGTTTCCCGTGTGGTCCCATGTAAATTTTATCAAATTCGGTTAAGTAGTTTTTGAGTAACACTCCAATAACTGATTTTTATCAAAGTAATGAAGAATGGAAGTCGGTATAAAAAATATAAATTGCACTTGTTTATTTTATTCTATGTTTTTTACCTCATAACTTTCGACTGGGTGAACCGATTTTCAAAATTATTTGTTTGTTTGAAAGCTGATGTTTCCCGTGTGGTCCAATGTAAATTTTATCAAATTCGGTTAAGTAGTTTTTAAGTAACACTCCAATAACAGATTTTGTAATAAAGAATATACCGACTTCCGTATAAAAAGATACAAATTGCACTTGTTTATTTTATTCTATGTTTGTTACCTCATAACTTTAGACTGGGTGAACCGATTCTCAAAATTCTTTTTTCATTTGAAAGCTGGTGCTTCCCGTGTGGTCCCATTTATATTTCATCAAATTCGGTCCGTAGTTTTTGAGATACACTCCAATAACTAAATAGAATGATGTGTTAAATTTTTCAAATTGTACTTGTCTATTTAAACCCTCTTTTATGTATTGTTTGTTACGTAGCGGGATATTTATAACGACTTCATTGAATTTTATTATTAATTTTGATTTTCACGCAAATATGAGGCGACAGTATTGGAAGCATTTTTCTCAAATAGCAGTCATCTACAGCAAGAATATGCCGATAATCCACGCCAGATATCTTGCCTCCAGTAATCAGTGGGTCGAGCACGAAAATCTGCTTCAGTGTAACGTTATCGTATCGTTTACGTTTTTAGTACTAACTATGAGTTATCTGTGCCAGAGACTAGATAAATGACAGTTTGTACTTAATACGTAAACGAAGCGATTACGTTACACTTAAACAGATTTTCGTGCTTGGCCCACTGCAAGCACGTCACTAAAATGTTTAGTTTAAAAAAGCATTGTAGCATTGTTTTGGAAACACATTTTTGGTTTTTTACCAAACAAATAGAACCGACTTTATCATCAAAATCAAAAATGGAAAAAAAAATACACCATTTTTAGTGACCCTTGCTACTTACGGGATCGATTGTCATTCACCGTCAATGATATTAACCCTCCAAGGGTCGATGTCATTATAACAATGAAATTTCTATTGTGTCTGGCCGTGCGACCTTTGATGCATTATCGTCAAGGTAGGTGTAACACTTTTCAGATAATTGGAGTGTAACACAAAAACTGCTCGACCGAATTTGATGAAATTTAAATGGATCGCCTCGGAGGTATACTCTATCAAACGAAGAAATGATTTTGATAATAGGTCCACAAATGGGGGTACAATAAGTGAGCAAACACAAAAATAAAACATACAATCGAATATAAGCTCCTCCTTTTTTAAGGCGCGCTCGTATCCTGATAATAGTAAAAAGCAGAATCTTTAAACATCTAGTGTAACGAAACAGTTCGATAATATTGTATGAAAAAAATGCTTAGGTTAGAAAAGGAACAGATAAAGAGTAATAACCGAACAGAATTCGTAAATATTACTCGCTCTCTGCATAAAAAATCTGAAAAAGGTCCATAAAAATAATTTTTACGTCCAAACTCTCAGAATTTTCAGTGATATCACAATTTTTTTTTAGGTAATACAGCCAACCAGAAGTTTTTTCAATTGTGTTAGTATATATCGAAAAATATAAGAAAACGTACAAAATTAATGCATTTTCGCATTACATCGACTAATTTATCAAGCTATTCACAACCTTACGTAAAGCATCGTAAATTATTTTGAAATTGGGATTGGACTACGCCTTAAAGTTGGTTGAAAATGAGACGCAAGTACTCGTACCTACTACGACAAAACTTTAACTTCTCGAAGTTAAAGTTTTGTCGTAGTATATAACTTTTTAATCTTTTGGCGAACCGATTTCTTATAATAAAGTTAAACGTCGAGGTTACTGACATTTTGACGAGCGCGTATAAAGTCATGATATTTTCTTAAAACATAAGTTGATTTGAAAACAACTGTCAGAAGAGAATTAAGTTCTTGCATTTGTCTTGTACCGTTCCGAAAGAATTTTTACTATCTTATTATATATCTCTTATATATCTTCTATTATATTCTATTCTATTATATACTTAATATTATAAAGAGTTTGTTTGTTTGAACAGGCTCCAAAACTACTGGACCGATTTGATAAATTCTTTCACCATTAGAATCCTACATTATCCCTGATGAACATAGGCTTATACATTTTGATTCATCATCATCATCATCATCCATCACTATGTGGGAGAAACTGCGAAGCACTGCTAGCTATCACTAAGCCATTAGTACTAACACCATAATATGTTAGGAACATAGTACAACTTTACAATAAAAGTATTTGTATTTTATAATTAAACACTTAGATTAATCATTGGTCTCGCTCTCGGTCGAAGCGCGCGCGGAGACTAATCATTAATCTAAGATTAAACATTATTGGAATTGGAACGCAAGACACAGTAGTGTAGTTTACTAAGTATTTCCAAACACACCACTATCCTGCTAATATTATTACGCGAAAGTATATGGATGTATGTTTGTTGCTCTGTCACGCTCAAACGGCTGAGCCAATTTTTATGAAATTAGGTATGGAGGTGAGGCGTTGGATTAACATATAGGATACTTTTCATCTCATGATCCATCACCACGCGAGTGAAACCGTGGGGCGCAACTAGTGGATCATATATTAACAAATACTTGTTCATCACACGATTCCCTTGCTAACACCGCAATCTCATTAACAAAAACGTTGATTCTCACAATAATTAATCACGGGATTAACTCTCTCATCTAGATTTAATGTAAAACAGGGTAAATGAACCGAGTAATGCGACTTAATAACGCGCCTCTGTATCATACCGCCGCCATTATGGCCGCGTGATGGATGTCGGCGCAAGACGTTGAGTTTCGGCTTGTCATTGCTGGAGTGGGTGTGTTCAAATGTTTGGAAATTATTAGATAAAATATACTTATCTTATGTATTAACATTATTTGCTTTTTTTTTTTTTTACTTTAATAGTGGACTCGTACGTTTGTAAATTTGCTATTCTAGTCCGGTGCAGTAGGATTATTTGTATGTACACCCTGACAATATTCCTCTGTCGCTGAAACTTTGCAGTATGATACAGTTAATATAATGTTCATAGATTACGATTAAATTTTATCCAAAAAATTACCTCGAAGGTGTATATGCACCTAAACATGAAAATCACTTCTAGCTTCTGGTGGAAAACTCCTCCATCCGAAATGTCTTTGGTAATGTTACTTTAAATGAATATGTATAAGTATGCAACGTAATCCAGGAATTTTTCATATCGAAGAGGCAGATACTTAAAAAAACTATTTTGCGTTGTAACTTGTTCAGGAAAATTCCTCTGTCAAATTTGATCTTTTTATTTCTTTAAATGTATAGCTATTCACAATTATTCTTATTAAAATTACATCCCTATCACCCCTCTACTTGTATTAAAAAAAATGTTTCTTTTTGGGATAATAATGTTAATCGTAATCTATAAACACTACTTTATCATACTGCAAAGTTTCAGCAATAGAAAATATTGCTATAGTCAAACCCCTCAATGATTGGACTATTCCTTAAGTAAAGATAAAGATTATTAAAAGATACAATTTAAAAAATGTTTCTTTTTTGGATAATAATGTTAATCGTAATCTATAAACACTACTTTATCGTACTGCAAAGTTTCAGCAACAGAAAATATTGCTATAGTCAAACCCCTCAATGATTGGACTATTCCTTAAGTAAAGATAAAGATTATTAAAAGATAAAATTAAAAAAAATGTTTCTTTTTTGGATAATAATGTTAATCGTAATCTATAAACACTACTTTATCGTACTGCAAAGTTTCAGCAACAGGAAATATTGCTATAGTCAAACTCCTCAATGATTGGACTATTCCTTAAGTAAAGATAAAGATTATTAAAAGATAAAATTAAAAAAATGTTTCTTTTTTGGATAATAATGTTAATCGTAATCTATAAACACTACTTTATCGTACTGCAAAGTTTCAGCGACAGAAAATATTGCTATAGTCAAACCCCTCAATGATTGGACTATTCCTTAAGTAAAGATAAAGATTATTAAAAGATAAAATTAAAAAAATGTTTCTTTTTTGGATAATAATGTTACTCGTAATCTATAAACACTACTTTATCGTACTGCAAAGTTTCAGCGACAGAAAATATTGCTATAGTCAAACCCTTCAATTTTTGGACTATTCCTTAAGTAAAGACAAAGATTATTAAAAGATAAAATTAAAAAAATGTTTCTTTTTTGGATAATAATGTTAATCGTAATCTATAAACACTACTTTATCGTACTGCAAAGTTTCAGCAACAGGAAATATTGCTATAGTCAAACTCCTCAATGATTGGACTATTCCTTAAGTAAAGATAAAGATTATTAAAAGATAAAATTAAAAAAATGTTTCTTTTTTGGATAATAATGTTAATCGTAATCTATAAACACTACTTTATCGTACTGCAAAGTTTCAGCGACAGAAAATATTGCTATAGTCTAACCCCTCAATGATTGGACTATTCCTTAAGTAAAGATAAAGATTATTAAAAGATAAAATTAAAAAAATGTTTCTTTTTTGGATAATAATGTTAATCGTAATCTATAAACACTACTTTATCGTACTGCAAAGTTTCAGCAACAGAAAATATTGCTATAGTCAAACCCCTCAATGATTGGACTATTCCTTAAGTAAAGATAAAGATTATTAAAAGATAAAATTAAAAAAATGTTTCTTTTTTGGATAATAATGTTAATCGTAATCTATAAACACTACTTTATCGTACTGCAAAGTTTCAGCAACAGGAAATATTGCTATAGTCAAACTCCTCAATGATTGGACTATTCCTTAAGTAAAGATAAAGATTATTAAAAGATAAAATTAAATTTATTTGTCAGAAACGTGGTTAAAATACATTCTAAGGATGGATTGGTTTTGAGTTTCGATCACATTTCTTGCCTGCCTGGGAAAGCGTGCAAACTTGAGAGGTGCTTTGCATTGTTTTTCTACCAACTTCCAAAAAAGGGTGGAGGTACTCAAGTCGACTGAATTTTTTTTATGTTTGTTATTTCATAACTTTCGACTGGGTGAACCGTTTCTTAAAATTCTTTTTTTGTTTGAAAGCTGGTGCTTCCCGTGTAATTTCATCAAATTCGGTCCAGTAGTTTTTGAGTTACACTCCAATAACTGAATAGAAAGCCGGTATTAATTTTTTCAAATTATGCTTGTGTTAGTAAATTATCATTCATGCAAATACAATATATATAGGTAATACTTAAAAGAAGTAGCTATCAAGTGATATTAAGAGTCAAGTCACACAAATAAGTCTGCCCAATAAGTACAGGGCATCTTTAATTTAATATTCACGTTCTAATAACGAGGTGGACCCATTACTAAAACTTTATAAGGGACGAGGAAAACACAAACAACGTTTCATAATTATGTTTACTTTGCCTACACTTAAAGACTATCTATACTTCTATACTACGAGTACTATAATATATTATATATTAACTAACAAACCCTGCGAAGTCCATTTCGCTACCAGATGGCTTCGTTTTATGTAACATTTCGTTTGGCGCCATCTACTTAAAATATTGGTTTGTAGTACATGCTATGTATCAGAGATGGCGCTGTATGTGCAAAAAAGATTTTCCCGCTTTTCTTTTTTAATTTTTCCTGTAATTTCTTTACTATAAACCTCACGGAGCCCGAGACCTTTCCAACGAATGCAAAACCGTGGAAATCGGTTCGTGCGTTCTGGAGTTATAGCGTCAGGAAAGAAAACCCGACTTATTTTTATATATAATAAATATATTATATATTAACTAGCAAACCCTGCGAACTCCGTTTCGCCACCAGATGGCTTCGTTTTATGTAACATTTCGTTTGGCGCCATCTACTTAAAATATTGGTTTGTAGTACATGCTATGTATCAGAGATGACGCTATATGTGAAAAAAGATTTTCCCGCTTTTCTTTTCAAATTTTTCTTGAATTTTCTTTACTATAAACCTCACGGAGCCCGAGACCTTTCCAACGAATGCAAAACCGTGGAAATCGGTTCGTGCGTTCTGGAGTTATAGCGTCAGGAAGGAAAACCCGACTTATTTTTATATAGTAGAAGAATATGAGAAAGAGGAATTTGTATGTAAGTATGTTTATAACGAATTGACTCAAAAAGTACTGGACCAATTTCAAAAATTCTTTCACCATTGGAAAGCTACATTCACTCTGAGTAACATAGGCTATATAAGATTCATCGTAATCATCATCCATCACCGCGCGGGTGAAACCGCGGAGAGCAGCTAGTACATAATATGTACCTACATTCGTGCACTATTACGACCACTTAACGGTTAATACACCACTATTACACATCAAACTCGAAGAAACAGAAATCTAGGAAAAATAACAAAATCTACAATCATTTTTAATTAGAAATACGGGATTACTCAGTAATATTTATCGGATAGGTCCGATTATAGTTTCGACCACATTCGGTGGTCTTTTCAAGGCGTGTTCGGGACGCCCGCGTCGATGACGTCTCGCCTAGACCACGCTCTCCATGAGGATGGGCATCAGTACTGCTCGAACACCGGAGTATAACGACTAGATGATAAACGTGAGTGTTTGCCGGTTTTACCATTTAACTATGAGCTCTCACAGTAGCTTTAGTGGTGCTGTGTCGGCAAAACGGTTTAGTTGTTGTTTAAGCTGATGACCCTAGTTGCCATAACGATATTTTAGCAGTTTTTCATTGCCTGAAAACACGGAGAAAACGACGTTTACTAAATGTGAAACTTAGCTAGATGTATTTATCGCCCCAAAACCCCTTGCATACCAAATACGAGTATAATGAAAATAGTTGGGGCTGTTTGTGAGATTCAGATTATATATATACAAGAGTTGCTCGTTTAAAAGTATGAGATTAAATGCGTTCCTTAAGGCGCGGTCCAATACAAATTTTTAAACAATTTACGATGCTTTATATAAGGTTGAGAATTGCTTACTAGAATGGACCATGTAATGCGAAAATTCGATTGAATACGTGCTTATACTTTTTATATTTATTTCGTACAATCAAATGATTTACATATCTCTTGCTCTGTAAGTACACCCTTACACCCCTGAATGCCGGGGTGTATGACTATCATTACAGCATAGGTTTTGGAATTTGAAAAAAGAACTGTCATACTCATACTGCACGAAGAATATTTTTAAAAAGTTAATATTTTTTTTCTCGGTATCGATTAATTACTCGAATCGGAATCTAGACAATTTATTTTATAAAGATTTTATTTTAAATATGGAACTATTTGTTTCCACATCGTATGTTAGATGGAATCGATTTAAAAATCAAACTGGCCAGCAAGATTTGACGCGCTTGCGTGCGTGAAAAAAAAAGGCAGTCTACTAGTCGGCGCGAAAGCATCGCGAAAATAATTAATTTTCTTGTTTGAGTTCTTTTTCAAAAGTTTTAAACATGTCTAGTGACGAAGACATAGATCTAACGCCCGATTTTATTAAAGAAAGGGCAAAAACAGTTGTCGAAAATATATTACCGCCGAACTCGAAAGAAAGATATGTAAAGACATACGACGAATTTATGAAATGGCGGTCAGAAAAAAAAGTGAAATCTCTTTCTGAAAGTGTTTTTATATCATATTTTGATGAATTATCTAAGAGGCTACAACCTTCCAGTTTATGGTGCTTTTATTCCATTCCAAAATCTACAATGATGACAAAACATGACGTGAATTTGAAAGATTTTTCTAAACTTACTGCTTTCTTGAAAAGGCAGTCTGACGGCTTTAAAAGCAAGAAATCGAAGGTATTTACTGCAGAAGAAGTACAGAAATTCTTAAATGAAGCTCCGGATGAAATTTATTTAGCAATAAAGGTACCTACGTATTTACTTGCCCTTTTTAATAAGTTACCAAAATATTTCACAAAAATACTATGCGAATTTGGTGCCTTTAATACAACTTATGTCTTTTTTACAGGTTGTTCTAATTTTTGGGATATCGGGAGCCTGCAGAACCGTGGAATTGACAAACTTGACAATAGAAAATGTAGAAAAACATAACAAATTACTACTCATAAAACTGCCTAACACGAAAACTAAAATTGACCGGTCATTTGTTGTGCATGGAGAATTTGCAAATTATGTTGAAAAATATCAAGCTCTTCGGCCTGAAAACGTGGATACAAATCGTTTTTTTCTTAATTACAGTAAAGGAAAATGCCACAGACAAGTAATAGGAAAAAACAAATTTACAGGCATGCCAAAGCAAATAGCCACATATTTAAAACTGAGTAACGTAGAGTTATACACCGGGCATTGCTTTCGCAGAACATCAGCGACTCTATTGGCTGATTCGGGAGCCAACCTCACTCTGTTAAAAAGGCACGGCGGCTGGAAGTCCAGCAAAGTGGCCGAAGGTTATATCGAAGATTCGATGGCAAACAAAAGCAAAATTACTTCTAAAATAACAGAAAATATAAACTTGAAATCACCACGTCAAAGCACATCATCTGAGCCATTTTTTAATGAAGAAAATAGTACCAGTCAACTGCCGCCATTTACGATGCAAGAACCTCAAGTCACTCAAACTCAAGTCTTATCATCACAAACTCATATTCAAACTATAAATATTCCTAAAAAGAACGTGACCATATCTCTTACAAATTGTAATAATTTTACTATTAATTTTAATTAAATACACATTTTTTTCTTCTTAATAAATGTTCATTGAAACCTGCTGTCTTGTTGTTTACTAACCTCACAATCGATATGTAAAGCAGAGTATTTATCTCGGGCGTAAGCATCAATTGCATACTCGGGTTAATTAGCGTATGCGTACCTCGTATGCAATTGATGTCATACAGCCCTTGGTTAATAATCTACTATAAATTTTATTGATAAAGGATATCATTCCATAGTTCACTAGTAAATTTCATTGGGAATTCTAATATGATACATTCATTGAACTATATTTGCCCATAATTGCAAAAATGCTTTTTTCCACGGAGCACGTAAGAAAAATTTCAAAACTTAGGGAATGCTGCCGATTTTTTTCTATCGAGCCAAGTTTGCTCAATCGCGTATTGGCTCCTATACTTCATAAGGACGTATATTCCATTTACACTACGTTTTTTTTCGAACTTCGGTTATTAGGTTTAAGCGTCGAAAAACTAAGTTTTCGCGAAGTCGAATCATGAAGTTTGGAACTCATTTCACCTTAATACATTTGCACTAAGTTCTATGAAGCAACTAGCCGACACAAGATACGATAAACAAGTAAGCAAACTTCCTAAGTAGTCTTGTCTTGAAATTAGCTCAGTACTATCACCAGCACGTCTTGCTTCACGGAAACAGCGCAGATAGACCCAAGTACGAACTATATATTATGCAATACACAAGAGTACTTAACAGACTTTGGACAGAGAGAGCTTGTTGCTTTATGATGCTAAGCCCTAACTATAGAATATTAGTATGGCCGTAACTTCAACCTCGGGCAGTTACTTACAATCTAATACTTTAAATGCGTAATTCTTGTATATACGAGTATAATTACAGTCGGTAATAGTTTTCTACAACTTTTAGTACTTCGACAAATTATTTCACACTTTTTGGTGTTCAAGCCGGTACCAGTTTTTGGTAAAAAAATATTTCACCATTTTTAGGGACCGTTTGTTACTTTCGAGATCGATTGTCGTTCGCCGTCAGTGATGATATCATCAAGGCGTAACACTTTTTAGTTATTGGAGTGTAGCTTAACAACTGCTTGACCGAATTTGATGAAATTAAATTGCACCATCTTGATAGTACTTATACTCTATCTAAAGAACGAAAATCATTTTGAGAATCGATCCAAAAATTGGGGGAGAAATCGGTTAACATACACAAAAAAGTACAATTTAATACCGACTTCCATTCTATTCAGTTATTGGAGTGTATCTCAAAAACTACTGGACGGAATTCGATGAAATTTAAATGGGACGCACGGGAAGCAGCAGCTTACAAACAAAAAGAAATTGAGAATCGGTTCACCCAGTCGAAAGTTATGAAGTAACAAACATAAAAAAAACAGTCGAAATGAGTCCCTCCTTTTTTTGGAAGTCGGAAGAAAATACAGTCGAATTGAGTACCTCCTCCTTTTTTAGGAAGTCGGTAGAAAATACAGTCGATTTGAGAACCTCCTCCTTTTTTTGGATGTCGGTAGGAAATACGGTCGAATTGAGTACCTCCTCCATTTTTGTGTCGGTAGAAAATACATACAATCGAACTTAGTAGCTTCCCCATTTTTTGGAGTCGGTTCAAAATATCAATGTGTTTCTATGGAAGTTTTTCTATATTCTATGTTTGAATGAATAGTAAGTCAGTACTAAATAATGACACATGTTTAGAGTACTCTGTGTATGCGAAATGGTCGTTTGACTTTCACTGAATGTTTCTCATAAAAACTAACAGATACCTTATAATAGGAACAGACAATTCTGAAACTCTCTTAGGCTGTTACTCACGTATTTTTTATAGATTCAGAATCGATTCAGTAGTATTTTTTTAAACGAATTAATTTCCGAAGCGCATTTGAATGTATCTAGTTCGCGCATTCCCAAATTAGCAAATATAATTATAAACAAAATGCTTGAATTGTTGAATCGAATCGATTTATAAGAACCGAGTGTTAACTAAATCAATTTGTGAGGAGATGGAGTTAAAGAATTGTCATCCGCTGTCAGGATGTGAACCTTAATAGGCGAGGAAAAGGAATCAAATTACTTGGTGGCAAGGCATCTGTTTATGCCTCTACCACCGCTGTGCATATCCTGTCTTGAAGCACGCCTCTGTACAAGCATCTGTATTAATCTGTCCGAATCAGCAAGCCTCATTCGAGGCAAGTTTCATTCATAAATCTATTGTTATTTTTTGTCCTGATGCGGACAGATTAAGCTGTGAAGGATGATGTAGTGAGTGAAGTTTCTGGAACGGAAATGACATTGACCGATGTTTCAGATTGACGAGCGCAATGTTTTGCTAAATTTCAGTTTAAAGTTTCGCGAGGTATTGCAGTCGTTAAAGATATGCGTGGTATTTACCGTAGATCTACCATAAGTTTACACCAATCGATGCCCTGTATCGACTGTCGCGAAAAACGTATGAAAAAAGAACAGTACCACCTCGCGGTCAATTGTAGAACTAAAATTGACAGCGAGTACGCCAATCACAAGCTTAATAGGTAGCCGAGTAAGGCTACGTTCCGGGAAGCGCCGAAATCGCTCGCGGCGTTTGATACGTCATCGATGACGTCACCGAAAACGCTTACGCCGCGACCACAACGCTCGCGGTTCGAAGGTGGGTCTACGTGATCATTGCGAGCTGTCACTGTCAACCAAAGGGAACGGCAAACCCGGGGCGCGTCTAAATTATCCGTAGTTATTCCGTGTAATTTTATTTTGTAAATACCATGTGTCCGCTTTTACTTAAAATTAAAAAATATAGAAATACAACTTTGCGTCATGTTTTATCAATCCAATGCAAAATGCAACTCGAAGCACTGGCACAATACGCTGGCCATAGAAGAGAAAAAAAAACCGGGGCGCGAGCAGCGAGAGCAGCTGTTGTGAGCGTTGACGGCAATTCCCGGAACGTACCCATAGAGTATCGACTATAGATGACATTTTGTATTGCCAACTTATGGTAGAGACCGACCCCCCGACTTGTCTCGATAGAATAACAAAATACACGCTATTTAAATATGATCATTAAACATCGTTATTTCTGGAGAATGTTTGCCAAAACAAAAACTAACATGTTTTGGTTACTTGATAAGTTTGACCATAATTAAGTTTACATGTTTATAAAACAAATAAACATAAGTAATTTGTATTACAAAATCATCTCACTAAACAAACATAAAGTAATATGCCTACAAAGTATATTTTTGTATTTGCGTTAGGTCTCTTGGGTACAAGAAATATAAAGCTTTGTTCTACGAAGTTTCATTGGTGTCGAATATTAAAAAGCATTCTATCCGATCTCAGATGTCGATCGCAATCAAAACTTTTAATTCCAACTCGCCACAAGCGATAGTTTCTTAACTTTAAGTGATAAACTTTGCAGAATCAGGCGGTACAAGACCATTAGTAACCATGGTATCAATGCACTCGTCTACATCTCGTCTTTAAGATCCTTTTTATTAACCGACTTCAAAAATGAAAGAGGTTAATTCGACTGTTTTTTTTCATGTTTCCTCAGAATTTTCGACTGGGTGAACCGATTCTCAATTTTGTTTTGTTTGAAAGCTAGTGCTTCCTGTGTAGTCCCATTTAAATTTCATCAAATTAGGTCAAGTAGTTTTTGAGTTACACTCCAATAACAGAATAGAATGGAAGTCGGTTTCAAATTGTACTTGTTATTAACCGTCTTCAAAAACGAAATAGCTTCTTAATCGACTGATTTTTTTTTCATGTTTGTTTGTTGAATTTTTGACTGGGTGAACCGATTTTAATGATTCTTTTTTGTTTGGCGGAGTATATTTCCAAGGTGGTCTCATTTTAATTTCATCAAATTTGGTCAAGCGATTTCTGAGTTCATCCACTGGTGAACATATGCCTCCTCCATAATTTTCCAAAAGGACCGGTTGGAAGCGGCCTGCATCAAACGTCGTCATTTCATCATCCAAACAACATCCCCAACTCTTCCCGTGGGTTCAGGGCGGATAAGGTATTACAATCAGAAGCAGCACCTTTCCTATAAAACACTCCAAAACATCGCTCGCCAACCCGTCTGCCAAGCGTGGCGAGTATTGGCGAATCAATTTTTTTTTTAAATTTAATTTCACTTATTCTAAATTACAGCCGTGGGAAGCCGTTTAGAGTCACTAGTGTAACTAAATTGGATCAAAACAAATGCGTACCTATTAAGAAGCAAAGTACAGATTGAAGTGTGCCAATATTAATTTGCAGATATGCACGCACGGTTGCATTTCTGCAAATGTATCTAACCAGTAGTCGGTATGTGGTATGTGTCAAAGGAACATATCTGATTGATAGCCAGCCGTCTCCGCCGACCGTTTCAATGCACATTAATTAATTTATGTAATTAATGGCGTCCTATTCGTACTAATTAGAGGACATTGATTTCAGATTCTAATTGCCAACTCATGGTATGTAATTTCCAGAAACAACATATATGCAAAGTTTTGTGTATATCTAATCATTTTGGATGAATTAATTATTACTTCATCGGTCGAACGACCCAGACACAATAGGAATTTCATTGTTATATTGACAATCGACTGGTGAGGGGTTATGTGTGTTTAAGTCATCTTGTGTTTTTTTTAATGTCATTTGTCTACCGACTTCCAAAAAAAGAGACCTCTCCTCCGTCGGTGGACTCAATGCGACTGTTTATTTTTTTATGTTTATTACCTCATAACTTTCGACTGGGTGAACCGATTCTCAAAATTATTTTTTGTTTGAAAGCTGGCGCTTCCCGTGTGGTTCAATTTCATTAAATTTGGTCCAGTGGTTTTTGAGATACACTCCAATAACTGAATAGAATGGAAGTCGGTATTAAATTTTACAAATTGTAAGTACTTGTTAATGTCATGATCAGACAGTTTGAATGCTTCTTATATAAATATTTTAAGTGCAGTAGAACTCTATGTGAATGAGTTCGTCCGGGGAAGTACTGCCACCGTCATCATCATCATCTCGGCCGTAGAACGTCCACTGCTGAACAACATCCCCCATAATTTTCCAACAGGACTGATTAACTGCCACCATACTTATACCTATTTCTACCGCTAAGCAGCAATGCTCGCAATAGTTTGAAAGGCGTAACGGCGAAATTACAGGCACACGATTAACAACTTAATGTCTCATACTCAACGTTACGGGCGCAGGCAGTTCGTCGCTTGTGACCAAATGGATCTGCATGTTTTAGGCAGAGGTACCTACTGCTACTATTTCTACCGCCAAGCAATAATATTCGCATTACTGCTCCCATCAAAACCATTAAAACTTTATCAAATTCGGTCCAGTAGTTTTTGAGATATACTCCAATAACTGAATAGGATGGAAGTCGGTATTAAAATTTTCAAATTGTACTTATTTTGTAAGTCGGTTGTAAAGATGATTAGCTTCGTCACCAGACTAAGTAAAAATAACCTTAAATTTATTATGAACTCGATGCAAATTAAAAAGCACACCAGTAGATGATGTAGAAGTACTGCTCTGATTAACGCAGTTGGATGCAGTGTCAAAGGAGTTGATTGATAAATAGATGGCGGTCTCCCCTTGTGACTAATTCTATAACCTTAATCGATGGCAACATTGCTCAACGGGCATCTATAGATACTTATTGACATATCGCAGACTCACCAATTACATATGACATAGAGTAAGTAGCGTACCTGAAACACAAAAAAGGTTTATTAATGTTTTGTACATTTCAGAATTGTATGGGAATATGCGATGGAAAAATGTGGTATTTAAATCGTTATTAATCGTGTTAGATTTCCCGTCTAATAAAACACGTTGAAACAAAAACTGAATAAATGATTTATGATTTATAAACTTAGTAGTTTCTTCTTTTTCTTCCATGAAAGGGGAGGGTTCTCAAATCGAAATTTTTTTTTAGTGTTTATAAAAAGAATGTTTTTAATTTTTATTTGTTTTATAGGTTGTTTGTTGACTATATTTCAACAGCGTCATTTGAGAACAGTTTGAAGGATTCTCAATCATAAAAACATGCGGGACAGTCTTTGGTGACTGCTGTTGGAAATGAAACTAAGTAACTTGAAGCGTTCGATGACGATGACGCGAGTTCCATGATTTTAGTTCACTCAAAAAGTGCTCAACGCGCCTAAAGAAGTCTTAAGAAACACAAAAAATAAATGAAATGAGATTTAAAAACAAATGTCTCGCAGTGACGGGATCAGTTCAGTTCTAATCTTTGGGAAATCTGCAAGTTTGTCCATTCCAAACAAAAATCAAACCTTTCCTCTTTATAATACGATTTAGAATAATAATTATAAAACTATTTTATATCCATTTTTATTTTATATCCACAAACATCTGGTCTTTGCGTGTGTGTTATAGAGATAAAATGTAGTGGCCAAATTAGATCTTTTGTCATTTGGGCATTTTGACATCAAAGCTTACGATACCCTCAATCTTTAAAAAAATCTAAATAGTCTAATTTAGTCATCACTATTTCATATTATAAAACTGTAGAGGTCGAATTTCTGTACAATGAAAAAAAATGCTAAAACCAGAGTCAGGGGGATGTAAGGAGTGAAATCGAACTAATTTAGATGTTTTCAAATTTTTTTGTTTGTCTGTGTGTCTGTTTGTACGGGCTAATCTCCGAAACCACTGGACCGATTTAAACGAAATTTTGTATGGTGGTAGCTTATATCCCTGGTCAACATATAGGATACATTTTATTATCATCATCAGCTCACATTCGTCCACTGCTGGACATAGGCCTCTCCTAAAGTACGCCACAGGGCTCGGTCTTCAGCTCTCTGCATCCAGTTACTGCCAGTGCATCCAGTTACTGCCAGTACATCCAGTTACTGTCAGAATACATTTAATCCCAGTAAATTAAAGAGTTCCCGCGGGACAGTTAAAAAACTGAAACCCACGAGGCCACGCGAGCAAAGTCGCTGGCGGGTCAGCTAGTACAGTATAAAGTGCCAAGCGTTA
Source organism: Selenia dentaria (assembly GCA_917880725.1). Classification (NCBI taxonomy): domain Eukaryota; kingdom Metazoa; phylum Arthropoda; class Insecta; order Lepidoptera; family Geometridae; genus Selenia; species Selenia dentaria. The sequence continues at coordinate 4,189,142 of OU862893.1, read as the reverse complement.
ATTTATTCGTCCAACTGATAAACGTTGGTTAAATTTAAACAACGTCATTTAGTATGGCGCAGAACAATTTTGTGGTGCTCACTACTAAATAACGTCATTTAAAGTTATGCAGCGTTTATAAGGCCCTAGACATTAAGACATAACATCTCACTGCATAGGAAAAGCCTTTCTTCTCTTTTTCTCACTCAAGGCTTTGACTCTTCCGGAATCTATAAATGGACAGATTCCCACGGCATAACCATTCCATCATGTAAATATCAAACACTGCCAAACTGGTCAAATACTTGTTCTCGAACATCCTCCGAGATTAACTCTCTTTCAAAAGAACTGTTATGCCATGTGCATCACGGTGTACAACAAAATACCAGGATATCTGAGAGACCTTCCCTATAGAATATTTCGTAGAAAACTTAAGATGTGGCTGATAGAAAAACGATTATACTGTTTGACAGACTTTTTAAATTGTTTTGAGACTACTAATTTAAGTTAATTTGACATACTTAACTATTTTATTATATTAAATTAATTGTATTGAGACTACCTAGTTATTTTAATTAATTGGACATTTTTAACTTTTTTACTATTATATACACAACTAACTTATATAACTTTTTCTTCCTTCTTATAACTAAATGGAAAATTGTAATAAATTTATAATTACCACAGTAACAATTTCACATGTCGGTTATTGACAAAATAGACGGAACGAAAATAGCTACTAAGACCTGTGTATTACTCTATTTTTCGTGAATAAAAATCATTTATCATTATCATTTATCTGCCCACATCCCCAAACCGTCCAAACGGAAACATGACTTGCTAAACCACAAACTTGCGCACTCAAAAACCCGCATCCGAAGCCGAAGCCTGACGCGACATTGTAAGTAATACTTTAAGTTTGCAAGTATTACTTACCGTCTGAGACCTAGGGGCTGCGGATGACTCCTTTCGGTTTAATTTCGGCGAAGGAAGCCGCAAGAACGTCCCTCGCTGACCGGTGGTCGAGCGGTACAGGCCGAGTTGTAGCGAGAAGAGTTGACTCGCTCGAAGCGATTGACTCTACCGGCAGGGCTATTATGTATCTCAGTTGCTAATAAATGTAGATTGGCATTTTGAAAAATTGCGGCTTTATTTCACATTTGATAACTCCAATAAGCAAAAATGTTGGTTAGTTTATGACTGCAGTAAAGTGACATAGAGAAAAAAGCATAGACCTAAGCAGGTGCTTAAAAATCATAATGTAAACATTATGAAGGCTATGCAACATCAATACGAAAGTTAAGTACTTATTTAAAAAAAATCCTGTTACGTCTGGACAATGCTGTCAAGCTGATCAATGGATGTCGCTCCGTCCCCATACTACGATTAAAATCATATAGCGAGTTAAAATTCGATGCTCGGTCGGCGAGCTTCGGTGGCCTCGTAATCATGGCGTCTGACACATATCGGAAGACGCGGGTTTGAATCCCGTCCGAGGATGTAAATTTTTCTCTCTAAAATTACAATGTTTGGTCTCGCTAAGCAGGCGTTAGTGCTTTGACAATCTTTAAGTTACTTTACTTTCATACTCCTTATAAATTACTTATAATGAAAAGAAGACCGCATTCCTTTTTTTGATCAACAACCGACAAGTATTACCGGTAAGCTTTGTAGGACTGAGCTTTAAGGACTGAATTATTATTGTTGCGTTCACTTCTGGAATCGCTTTCGCTTATGAACCTACCACGCTTCCCGCTCGCGCTTGCACCGTACCATTTTCACAGAAATTGAAATAGCTACTCCACTCAATCCAAGATCGTGTTGCGGCGTAAGTTCGCAACAACTCCGAGTGTGGACGAGGGCGGGGGGGCGGGCAGCGGGCGGGGGCTGAGGTCGGCGGTCGTTTTGTTCACTACTGTCTGTTCATTCCAGCTATTTGATTAGGATGCTCCGTTGCGGACTCGTAGGCATCTCTGTTTAGTGAAATTATCTGGCAACTCACGATTTGTAAATGCAGTGTTATGCCTTTTGAAATTACCAGCTGATCAGCCAGCGGCTTCGCTCGCTTGGTCTTGAAGTAGTGGTGAAAGTGCCGTTTTCGAACCTCGAGTCCTGGGCTCGAACCCGCGTTGGACAGTTATTGGGTTTTTCTGATAAAAGGCATTCTCAATAACAGTCCGGAGTCTAGAACAGTGCCTCGTAGATGGCAATAGACGAAACGTAGGCGTTTCAAGCACCGCTGCTTACTCCTTCGAGGATATATTATAGGCGAAACTATTTATTATGTTGTGTTTATAAATAACATTTAAGTATTGCAGCCTCATTACTCAAGAACGCTAGACTGATGATGATGATGATGAAAAGTATTCTATGTCCTTCCCCGGGATATAATGTATCTAATTGCCAAATTTAAGCCGTTCTTGGGTTATAAATGGTGTAACTAATACGACTTTGTTTTAAAGAAAAAGAAAGAAAGAAAACATATTTATTCAAGACACACACATCACATTACATATTCTACACATTAAAGGAACACAATAAGTACACTAAATAAACACATTACACATGTAGAAAACGACGCGGTGCTGTGTGTGTCATGAACATGGGTCCCGACTCAGCATACGACTAAGGACAGAATCCTTAATCACTGATTTTCAGCCGTTACCCATTGTCATGACCTCACGAACCTCAGGACAAAATACAGTTCTTCTTATGACCATGCCATATTTGGCGCCACCTTAAGTGCCGCGATTCGTAAGCATCTGTTTAGTCTGTGGTGCCGTGGCACGTTTTGCCACGTCTTATATTCTCTTTGGCCACGTTGATCTACTACGTCGATGACAGGAAGGAATTGTACAATTGAACATGACTAAAAATTATTAGCTTACAACATAAAACACAGAAATCGCTATGACAAGAGATATTATACATTTAGTGTACCTACACCGAGTAATTATGTACCTAGACTGGGTCTCTGTGAACTGCCATTTGGAATTAAACAATACGTGAGTACCAACATCATTTTTACACTTTTTTGAAGTTAACCTTCAACAACTAGAGAATTAGTAATTTAATGGTAAGTAAAAGTAGCATTCGAAGGGTGCACCAATTGAGCGCAGAGATATGTAGACTACAAAGTGTTTAGTTAAACAGTTTTTTGGCATCTCAATAGATGCGTCTTCAAGTGCCTTCTAAATGTTTCTACTGTTTTCAGGGCTCTTAGTGGCGGCAACAATACATTCCAGCATTTTATTTATATACTAACTGCTCTCCGCGGTTCCACCCTCCACCATCATCATCCATCACCGCGCGGTGATGGATGATGATGATGAATCTTATGTAGCTTTCCAATAATGAAAGAATTTTTGAAATCGGTCCAGTACTTTTTGAGCCAATTCATTACAAACATACAAATCTTTCCTCCTTAGTATAGACGTAGATTAGCACAGACACTAACTTACGTAACTTATACTATATCTTATAGGGCTTGTAGATAGTGCCTAATAGTTAGGCATTACAAAAAAAAAAATAAGATAAAGACAACTTAAACACCATCTAAATTACATATCATAAAAACACAATGAAAAAATTAAAAACCATGAAACGTAAAACGTTTAAAATAGTCAAGCCAATTGCTTCATTCTAAAGAGGAGCAATGGCATTAATTATACGTACTCTAAATTAGTAATCAGAAATGCTAATATTAGAACAGGAGTAATAATAACCTACTAAGAAAACGAGGATATAAATTACCGGTTAAATAAATATAAAAACACAGTCGGAGTTATGGGAAATGAGGAAACGACTGTGAAATTGTGGGGTGAAGAGAGGAGTTTTGTTTCCAGGAAAACGTTGTGCATGACTACTCACTAGTTGGCTTGTTAAGAATGGTTTCCATGCATGCTAAGTATTCCAGAGCGTTGTTTTTGTAATACATGATATTTACTAATTGTTGCTTTAGTACGCGGAAACCAAAGGTGCACACCAGCCTTTTTCTGTTCAGCTCTTGCACTTTTTTTTTTTTAGGAAGGACATAGAGCTTTTTGCCACTACGGGCATTAAAAGCGACACAGGACTGTTGGTGAGTGCACGCAGCACTCAACCGAGGGACAACAAGGGCGCATAAAGCGCTAGACAACGACAAGGGCGAACCCTTGCCTAGTAGGGAATAGAGATGCCGTTAGTCGCCAGTACTGTCTGAAAGAAAACAAAACACAGGTTAATATTGATGATACTTATAAACTTTCAATCGAAAATCGATACGTTACCTTTACCTTAATACACCAGCTCTTGCACTTCTATTTGTCATTCTTTTAAGGCGCTGCCCAAAGCCAAAGATCCGTAATACACAATTTTTTTCGTCGCACAGTTTAGACATACTAGTTACTGATACAGACTTAAAACTCAACTTAGTACCTATACATGGTTTACATTGTAGTCCGTGCACTCACTAGTATTTTTTGTATTACCTTGTATTTCTCTAACAAGTGAATTGTATTCAAAGTCAAAGTCAAAATCATTTATTCAATTTAGGCATCAAAGACGCACTTATGAACGTCAACTTTTCATTATAATGTACTTTAAAGACTCTACCGCCGCGTTCCAAAATATATAGAGCCCACCGAGAAGAAGCGGCAAGAAACTCGGGGCCATTCTTTTTATATAGATGTTTACAATGTTTCTACTTAGGTACTACAAATATTACATTCTATGGGTGGCAGAGAGACAGCTTGCCAGAAGTGGAGTATTCCAAGCATCTTTATCTTCTATATAATGTCGAACTTTATAGTAAGCTTTTTTTATTAAAACGTTTTTTACAGTCAACTTGAATTTGCCCTCTGTGAGCCTGGGCTCACAGAGGGCAAATGTGTTAGGCATAACTGGTTATGTGTTTTGGGATTTTATTGTAAAAACGCAAACAATTTCCTAGGAATGACTTATTAGTCTTCGCAAGTCTAAAACTAGGTACAGCTATTCTTTATGAGAAATAAATATCTTAAAGCTGAAACTTAAAAAAATGCACGGTTGAGAATTTAAAAAACCAATACACAAATATAATACCAACACAAATAGTGAAGTGTCTATATTTTGTTTACTAAATTATTACTAAATAAATTAAACCTGCTATATAGTTATCGTGTTTACAGACGCACGCTTGTTCCTGTAACGGCCACCGCTTCACCCCCTAGAATACCTATTAATTTTTGTAATAAGAAAATATGTAATTTATTAAGTTAATGAAGTATCTATATTTTGTTTACTAAATTATTACTAAATAAAAGAAACCTGCGATATAGTTATCGTGTTTACAGACGCACGCTTGTTCCTGTAACGGCCACCGCTTCACCCCCTAGAATATCTGATAGTTTGCTCTTGCAGCGCCTTAAGTTACGATACATGCGCCTGGTGGTGATCACCTCGTTTGCCTATAACAGTTGGAGTGCCACGTAGAGTTTCAAGCAGTGGGCCTACCACGAATAACTGCGTATGTACGTAACGCGTCGTGCAAGTGAAGCAGTACAAACTGTCATATATCTAATGTGACACAGATAACTCATAGTTTGTACGCCGAAGCTTGACATGTTGACGCTTCCGATACGAATACATTTCCGCAAATTGTTTATGCTGCAGCTTCTGAAATTTTACGTGGCGCTACGGTCGTCACATTGAGACCCTCGAGACATTGATTTTTGAATCTCATTCGTCTAGTAATTGAAGCAACTTTAAACTGATCGCGTATACGAGTACCACATAACGCATGCTCCGCGTTTTATGTTTTATTGTATTGTGCTTTTTCACTTTCATAGTAGAAACCGTGAACTCCGTCAAACGAAACTTACAGTTCGTTTTGGTAGTAGGCCTCCAGTTCCCTACATTAAGTTTCATATAAAACAATATTGCACTGGTAAGTCGCCTTAATTAATGATATGGTTGTATTGAATTTTTGTATATATATTTATTGTAATCTTAAGTGTAAACCCGCTTCATCTATACTATAATATTATTAAGAGGAAAGATTTGTATGTATGTTTGTTTGTAACGAATTGGCTCAAAAAGTACTGGACAAAAATTCTTTCACCATTGGAAAGCTACATTCACTCTGAGTAACATAAGTCTATATAAGATTCATCATCATCATCATCATCCATAATCACGCGGGTGAAACCGCGGAGAGCAGCTAGTAAATATGTATTTAACTTCCTCTTTTTTGGAAACATTTATTTATATCTATATTTTTTCTCATATTTCTGAGATTCCTAGCACCACTTGTTACATGATAACAACATAATTTTTTTTTTGTTGTGATTTTCCATTTACCTGAAGTTGTTCTACTGCTCATCCACTGTGGCATATCGTGCATGCCGACGTTTTCGTGACTACCGCAATCGAGTGTCAACTTTAATTTTACAGTTTAATAGAATCCGAACCGGCGTTATCGAACATGCGAATAGATAAATAAACGCGTTATTCAACTGCATATAAGAACTAATAATGAACTATGTATGTTAAAGTGGCAGTAGGCAGCAAGCGCGGGCAATCCACCGTTGTGGGCACGATGGGCATGCCCACAGCCATATAATACTTGTGACATCAGACGTCACACTTTCACATTCGACAGGCCGATGATAAGACATTTTATAAAATATACAAAACCTGGATCTCGATGAAATTATTAACGTTTTCGCGAAAAAGAAACGTAAGCTTCTTTTAAATGTAATTTCACATCATTTGATATCCTTTGTAGTTGTTTCCAGCGAAGTTACAGAAGCAATAACATCTTATATCTCCGAGTAAAAAGCGCAGTGCTTTGCCATGCGCGGTTTGAAGTGTTGTACCCAGTTTAAAATTCTGAATGGCACTGGACTGTTATGGGCAAGCGTGACGCTTAACGTTAGGCGAATAACTTTGCTGATTTTATGGCTGTGTCCATAAACTTTTTTGTGCGCTGGATCCACGCCTGGTAGGCAGGGCACATAGCACGCAGAACAGATGGCCGATGGGACGGAAAGTTGGAGTGGATTGGAGTGGAGACCACGGACCGGCAAGCGCAGCGTAGGTCGTCCACCGACACGGTGGACAGACGACCTGATAAAGGTCGCAGGACGACGTTGGATGCATGCCGCTTCCAACCGGTCCGTTTGGAAAATTATGGGGGAGGCATATGTTTAGCAGTGGACGTCCTACGGTTGAGATGATGATGATGCTGATAATGATGCTAAGAATTATATGAGTATTCATTTAAATTTAATTAAAATACTTGTGCAACATATTATGTTTTATATAAGTAGCTCTAATACACAACACAAAAATACAAAATAAAACTATTGCCTCGCAAGGCTTTTTCAAACTAAACTGTACAGTTATTTTGCTCTGTTATTATCAATAAGAGTTTCTTATTACTTTAATTTCTTCGAGCTTACCTATAATTACCTCAAAACTGGGGCAGAGGAAATGCCGGCAAACACAAAAGAATACCAGTTCTTCATTTATACCACGTGACTGACTCAGCGTACTCATTTAATTCAATTATACCCACACATTGAAGAGAAATCACTCCCGAAATTAGAGACAAATCTGGTACCACGACCAGTAATCGCCCACCTAACCCATCAGGTGGGTACCATTTATCGGCCACCCCATGCGCGTCAATAAATAATATCTGAAAATGGGAATACAAACAAGTTGTCAAAATACAGATTAATATCGGGTACGATTGTGCTGTACAATGCCGCCGCTGTAGAAGGCCAATCCAGCCCGGTAGATAGGGCTGTCGCTTTAGCTATTGTATTTAATAAATACAAATGTTGTTCCTATGATTGTTTTTATTTTGTAAAAGCACTATTGTATCAACACGTTATTAAAAATCCGCGTTAATGGTTTTTTTTTTAATTTCTCCTCCATAGTTTATAAAAAACGTGATTCGGTAAAACATCGGAATCATATAATTCGGTATGATACTAAAAAAAAAGTTTAAAGACTATTTTTCCTACCTTAGTTGTTGAAATTATTATATGGTTAGTAATAAGTTTATCACAATACGTAACTTAATTTGTTAAACATATTAAAAAAATCTTAAATCGTTTTTGAGTATTTGTTCGAATAAGTTTATTACGAAATTAATATCATAACATCCCATTGTCTCAATTCCGGCACGAAAGCGTCATATTCAGGGCGGCGACAGCCCTATTTTACAGTGGTAGATAATTCAGCCGTGACAGTTTTGGGCCATATATCATGAGGGCACGGTTTAATGGATTTCTGTGCGGCCCGCTGCTAGGCACCGGTGGTGGCATCGCGCGCTGTGGCAACCCTGACTGTTTTACACAACCGTTTCATGATACGTATTTGTTACTAGGTATTTACTTTACCAGCTTGAGGTTCGTGTTTAGAAACACGTACCTAGTTCCTTTTAAAGAAAGAACTTAATATGCTATATCACAGCTTTCCCCGAGTTTCTTGCCGCTTCTTCTTAGTAAGCGATATATATTTTGGAAAGCTGCGGTAGAGTATTTAAAGAACTTTATAATTGATGTTCATAAGTGCGTCTTTCATTTAGGCATGAATAAATTGAATAAATGATTTTGACTTTACCACAGTAGAGAAACAAGGCATTGTATTTTTATACTATATCAAATGATGATTCTCCAGATTTTGTTTCTGATGATTATAATATAAATTGATTATTAGGATTTTCATCGTTAATATTTAAATAAATATAATATATAATAAATAATTATGTATACATAATTCAGGGTCGATTAATTTGAGCTATCAAACAAGACCAAGTATAAAATGTAATTAAATCAATGACTCGATTTTTTTTTGTGTTTTGTGGTTTAGTGTTTTTTTCAGTAAGTTCGTTTGTGCCTACCACAAGTGTCGCAGCATAAACATCATGAATGATTTAGAGGTCGTTACACGTTTTCAGCGTTTTGAAAACTTTACATTACTTTGTAAATTTTTTGCTGGCAATGCGATTTACTTCGATATTTGCCCACATCAAGCGGCTCGGTCCACCAAGTGTTTTTTGTAAGTTTTATGTAACTTATATCAAATTGCTATATATTGCGGGGCAAGCTGTAGATACACAGGTTATAGGAACCGGCTGTTAGAAAGTTAATTTTTCCAACTTAACTTACGCTTTTGTTCTAACACAAGTCCCAAAATCTTACCAAATACAAAAAAAAAACACCCTTCCAACTACAAAAAGGTATTCTTGTTAAAAATGCAATAGCTATTGGTAAGCCGGGCTTGAATACACTACATCTATTTACCGACAAATTACGGGTAAATACCGAAAGAAGGCATCGTCGTACTTAAAGCGTAGACTAAACAAACAGAGGTGCACTTTCGTGCATGTATTATTCACGGCTAATTGCCCCACGAAGAGCGCTTACAGACATTGTTGTGTACGACTTGAGTACGTACAATTGGAATTAGCATTAAATGTTAAAGGTTGTATCGGTCTTTGACAGCCATTTTTATGGTCATGATACTCACGATCAGTAAGAATTTGTAGCAATCGTATACTGGGGCCCAAGTCTCTTTGCTATTGAACCGTGCTATCGCAACTCAATTATAAGAAAATTGTCGTCTTTGACAGTTTTCGTTGTCGGTTCGCTCTTTAGGCGATCGCGAGCCAGCGGCTATCTATGATATATATCATGCTATCGATAGTTTTTGACTTAATTGGTATTCTGTAAACTATTGAGTTGCGATTGCGTTGTTACAGTGGCGCTGATCTGATCAATCTGATCCATAAATTAAGTTTCCGTGATATATCGAAGGTGTTTAGGGAGCAAAATGATTAAACAAGTACAATTTGAAAAATCCAATATTATTGGAGTGTAACTCAACAACTGCTGGACCGAATTTGATGAAACTGACCACACGCAAAGCATCAGCTTTCAAACAAGAAAAAAATTTTGAGAATCGGTTCACCCTGTCGAAAGTTATGAGGTAACAAACATAAAAAAATACAGTACCTCATCCTTTTTGGAAGTCTGTAGAAAAGTATTTATGTATTGTGTTTATAACACAAATTCACTGTATTGATGTTTGACTAACGCAAGATAGAATGTTTTCAATCTTATTTCAGAGACAATATTCGCAAGCCGTAGTGCAACCGTACGACAGCGATGCGATTGCTCTACAACTGCGTTTGAGAACTAGATCTAACAGACTACCGAATTTGACATTAAAGGCAGTTCAATCGCAGAAGCATCGCTCTAGCGTGATATTTGTCAATTCTTTGCTATTGACAAACATCACGCTAGAGCGATGCTTGGGCCCCAGCTTTTCTCTCTTATTTGTATTACTCAACTGTTCTAATGTGAAACTGTGCTGCGGTCACTACTAAAGGTGACCGTTACTGGTATTTAAGCTTAGGCCCTCCATACTTCAGAGGGCACTCTAAGGTTGGGTTTTACATGCATAATTAACAAATGATTAAAATTAAAATTGTTAAACAAGAATGCCGTGTGATTCTCTAAGAGATTCTCTCTCGAAACAACGTTGCATCTTTGACAACATCAGTGAAACAAATGACGAGATGACAAGGAACGTTGGAAAAACAACCTTATGAACAAGGGCGATATCTCTTAAGTATTTGACATCAGTGAGCTCCTCGACGAACGCATCGACGAATCATTAGAGAATCGCACGGCAGAAGATTCACACATTTTATGTAATCAACCAGCCTAGGCTGTCGTTCTCGGGTTCACAACAGTTGTTAGACCACTAGTCTATTTACCAACTCGCTCTGAGTCTGCGTGGTGGATTATGGTCGATGTCTCTCAGATGAAAGTTTTTAACCAACAGTAGAAATCTAGTAACATACGAATATAACAAATGAGTATAAAGCAACTGTTAGGGAAGTTTTGCACCTTAAATAAGCCAAACCACTACGAGTATAATGAGTTAAAGAGTCTCGACCATTCATAACTTATTTAACAACCACGAAATCATGTGTAAAGGTTTTTGATATAAAGTTGAAAATTTAAGTTATAATTTCCGAACATATTTTTTTCTTTTTACACCAACATTTTCATATGAGTAGTTTTCATCAAAGTCACGTAGCTGATTATTGTATAAATAAAACAACAATTTATGACAATTCAGTAGCAAAAAAACAAAACCGTATTCTAATTTTGAAAGAAATTTTAAAAGTTGTCCCTTAAGATTGTTTAAAAGTTGAAAATTTTCAAAAATTTCATAACGCGTAAAACTATACAAAATCTCGGAACATACATGGGGTTGATTCTTGTACCCCAAGGGGTGTTTTATCTCAGGACTTCCGTTTGACACAATTTTTTGGGACAACCTGTATCCTTTAATTTGATTTCATGTAAAGAAAGTTTTATTGGACAGAGACCGGGTTCACAAGCTTCCCAATAGCTACTCCATAAATGGTAATTCTTATTCAGGCCAAGAGTTTGATGGCTCATCAAACGCAGTGACAACGGGCCCCTTGTTGCGATAGGTAGTTTTACGGCCGTTTAATCTGGCCGGTTGATGGGGTGGCCGGTTCATCCGGCTTGATTGAAAACAGTTTTAATGTCGTACGGATAATGAAAAGGATGGCCGGAGAGTAGGGGTCGAAATTAGGAGATCTTCCTCTAGTAGATACGGATGTACAATGTTATGTTGAGCATTTCCATTTTATTCGTTTTCAGAACAACTTAATCTAACATGAAAATAATTTTAACATAGAGCTTTATATAAGCTTTCATAATCACCCCATTATCCCACTGCTAGGACTCGAGCCTTCCTCTCTGAGAGGAGTTGGGCCATAATCTACCACGCGGGCCCACTGCGGCTTGGTAGATAGGCTAGTGCCCAACCCATGTCGAAGGTTTCAGGCCGCCCGAAGGCCTTCGAGATAGCCTAACGACTGTTGTTCTAAGACAAACAACCGGGACCGACGCTTAACGTGACCTCCGAAGCACGGAAGCGCTCAGTTGTATAATGCCACTAGCACACACCCATCCAACTCCTGACCGCAGCAAGTGTTGCTTAACTAATAAGTGCTCATCATAACTAATCATACCCTATCAATAGATAGGGTATGAGTGCGAAGTCAAGCTGCACTGCCAGCGCTTTTATAAGCTTTACATTAGCTTAATTGGTAGTGAGGTAGTAGGCCTTCAATGAGACTTATCTAGGGTTCGATGCTTTGCGGAGAAAATACTTGAGATGAGCTATAATGTTTGTACTTGGGTTTTGGATGTTAACGTGCAGTGTGTTCACGCCTCCCGTGATATAGAAAGTCTTAGTGCAAAGGCGAGGGTGTGTGAACCTTTATTTTTTTAATATGAGAACATACCTAAGTACAACCCGGTCACAATATCTGTGCACCTGACCTCGTGACGTCATATCGGCGGTCTGGGTACGGTGTGAAAAAAAGTTTCTTACCCGGTGTCGATAATTTTGGTTTTGGGTGGGTTTCTAAATTATTACTAGTACTTGGAGTCGGACTAGCGCCCGGCGAAGTAGGTGGTTGTACTTTGGCTTCATTTTTAATTTTCATTAGAGTCCTCTTTGATATCCCAGTTGCAGCACAGGTTCGTTATTTATTTATTGTTTTTCCCATGACTTCAGTTTAACAGCTATAACTATTTTAATAACAACCAAACCAGTCCAAACTTAACAGTAAACAGTCTAAACTTAACAATAAATATTAAAAAACAAAACAACAACAAAGCGATACTATAAAAATTATCGGGACGTGTATCGGCAACGAAGATGCTAACCGTACTGTCGCACCGGGGAGTGCGCGGAGAGGTGACAGGGGAAGCGGGAGAGGCGGCGCATTCCAGCGAGGTGCACAGATATTATGACCGGGTTGTAATAATATAACCTTCTAATTTAAGTTCAGTAGAACTCTTTGTGATTGAGTTCGTCCGGGGTACTGCTACCATACCTTTTTCTACCATGAAGCAGTAATGTTCGCAATACTGTGTTCTGGTTCGAAGGTATGGTTGTAGGCGAAATTACAGGCAAATGAGACTTAACAACATGATGTCTGGTTGGTTACTGGTTAGGTTACTGGCAGTGCAGTTCGTCACTTGTGAAGACATGCATTTGTTCTAAATAGAGGTTACCACTTCACCAGATGGGTCTCGTGCAAAAGGAACAGTCATGAAATCACCTCCAAGATCACGTACATTTTTTTATTTACTTGAATATTGATAATGTTGCCTGTATACCTACCACATAGTTTTTCATTTTTTCTTCCTCAATAAACCAACAAACCGTCTTATTTGCCCTTTTCGGACATAGAGAGCTCAATTAATTCTCTTAGTTTTAGTAACCACCACAATTGTTTGTAACCACAAACAATTTGCAGCGCTCGCGAATCTAATTGTTATTTAATTAAAAATTTGCTTTAATTTAAACGCAATAAGGTAGCTCAGACTAATAATGACAATAAGGGAAAACCACTCGACTTCCGCAATCATCGAACACACTTATCACAACTCCGAAGTAATCATACCCTATTCCCAACCCCCATTGACCTAAAAGCAACTTTACAAATCAATTACACCAATCAAAACTAACTTCATACCTACCTTTAAAGCTTTAATACAACTGGGAGAGTTCAGAACTCAACCATTTAGCTAGGTAATACGGGCAACTGGCAACACTGCCGGAATTTCCATATTTAGAGAAGTGGCATTATAAGAAAGTTTCCATTGCCGACCCTGGCGGCCTGAGCCCTCTGATTAGGGTTGCCAGATGCTCGATATTTAAATTAAATGGTAATGCATGAGTCGATATTGCGCCGACCTGTCAAGTTTGGATCGCTTGGAATAATGTCAAGTGGAAGTGATTTGTTTTTATCGTTTCTGACAAAAGCGGGTGAACGTTGTGTGTATATTAGCTTTAGCTCCAGCCCTATTTCGCAGATATTATAGAAAACACGCAAGACAAGTTAGGTGATATTTGATACTGCTATCTGTCACCTAAGTAACTTAAATGTTGCCTAAAATATTTGTGAAAACAGATACCAGTTCTTATGTACTTCCCGTATTACATAACAGTTTTTGAAACTCACTTCGTTTAGAAACTGTAATTTAATGCCAATATCACTGGCAACAAAAAGACTATGATAACACAAAACATGGCAACTGAGTGTTCCAACACTTAGGACTCGGAGACAAATTAATCGTTGCTGGCACTCTCGGGCTGTATCAATCAAGTAAAAAATACCTTTTAAAAAGGGTCCATCTTGATAAGTTTTAACTCAGTGGCAGTTATTTTGCTACCATGGCACTGGTGATCAGAAAAACGACCAGTTTTTGAAATTTGAATTCCACCATAACTCTTAAATCTATCTGCTCATTTTTTTTGAAGGGCAACTTATTTTTTAATTGTTATTTATTTATGCATGATGTATTATATTTACCTATTATTTAAGTAGAACTTTTGTTGTTCACGCGTAGTTTAGATCATTTCCTTTGTGTGGAAAATTTTAACTCGCCTTGAGTTGGCAACCCAACCAGCAGGGCAATTTCATGTCTCAGTTACAATTAAATGTTGATTGATGAAAAATGGCGACTCTATGTCAGTTTTGTCATAGAGTCGCCAACTCCAGTAAGCAAAAATGTTAGTAAGTTGATGACTGAAGCTGATAAGTGACATAAAGCCACCAATTTTATGGATTGATGGATTGCAACTGATATACATAATAGCCCTGCTGTTCTATAATATGAAGCTAGCTGTGACATTTCCCGAAGATCGTTCAAATAAAAAAAGGTAACTTTAACAAGTAATTATGAAAGTTACCTTTTTAGGTAGGCAGTGGGCAGCCGGCAACCCTATTCTTGATTCCCTGCGCGTGTGTAAAGCAACTTTTCACCTTCGAGTGTTACGTAATAAGCACCTAGGGACGGGGGTTACTAATGAAAGAAAATTGTAAGTTTTTGTCGCAGCGATTTAGATTATGACTAGGTAGGGCTTTTTGACTTACTGGATTCGTCGACTAATGTCAGTTTCTGGAAATGTCAGACGAGTCTAAAAATGCCAGAATCAAGAATGGTTTATTAGTGAAAGCAAATCGTAAAATTAGTCGTATCGGTCATTATAACAATAAATATGTAATCGTAATTGAAAAAGTTAAGCAATTGTGCAGTTCTAACAAAACGAAAATATATATTATTTTATGCCCGCCGTTACAAGGTTACGTTGTTGAATTTTGATGAATTGTCAAAGTTACCTATTAAAATACGGTTTAAGATATTTATTTCTCTAAAGAATATTAATTCACTTCACAGAGAAATACAAGCATCCTTCAATGTAGGTAGGTATACTTTGTAATTGCGAACATAGGATTGAAACGAACTATAATGAGATAATTATTTGTAGGAACCTAAACAAAGCAGTATTGGATTATAAAACGCGATTGCAAATTATCAGGTAGGTAAATACCTACAAACAACATAAAAAAGGCGAACTCATTGAGTAGGTCGGTACAAATTAAGTTACTTGTAAGTAAGCACATAGAAAAATTAACAAAACTTTAAATTCGACGTTCAACAACTGAGCTAAACAAACAAAATAACATACTTATATCTAAATTAAAGTGTAACATATAAATCAATGCCTTTAACAATTGCTATAAGTAGGTAGGTTAGGTAGCTACGAGTAACTAATTCATGTTTCATGTTTGGCCGGTACGGTAAACATATTGTTAAATAGTTACGTCGAAATTTCAAAACTATTGCATACAATAAAACTTGCAATTATCTGATAAGTAGGGTAGATGTACCATCTAGTAAGATGAATGAGTCCACTTATATCTTGTGGGGTATATTCGAGAGTCCTGTGACTCTACCTGCAACAGAAAAAAGAAAGAAAGAAGAAAGAAAATACATTTATTCAGCTTAATAACTACACAATGAGAATATGAAAAACAAATATTAAAAATACTTAAAATACAAACTAAAACTAAAACATTAAATCTGAGGGTACTTATTTCTAATAGTTAGTAGTTGCTGAAAAGGCCTATCTCAGCACAAAATGTTCAGCAGATCTGAACGCTGATTTTCAGATAGGCCTAAAGCGGGTGTTGGACTAAAACGAAAACTATGAAATTATTAATAAAAAAATAAAAAACTTATAAAATTTTGAAAATGGTAAACAATTAATTTAAAAAGTACTCAAATAATCAACAAACCCGTACACAATAAATAGATATTGACTGAGTCAATAAAACTAAAATTATAAAAGGACACACTACTAAAACCATACACTGTCTACAATTAATTTTTATTTTTTATTTTATGAACGAATATTAATTAGAACGAATATTACTACTTTTTAGAACGAAACATAGATTTTCAGTTTACAAGATATTTTTCAGGATAAAAGTATCTTGTGTTAGTATGTATTCTAAAACTTTACAATATGGGTACAGTCACGAGAACCAATATATACACTTAGCTAAATGTAAAGCAATTTTCTCGAGAAACAACACTTGTAACATCTTTTCAATAAAAAATATGACTTCCAGATTACTATGTTTGTAAAAATATGAAATTTTAATCAGCACAGTAGGAGAAAAACAGTCTGTAAAGATTGGTGCTCGCCCGTGCTGTCTCCGAGCCTGGACCTAACGTCGGTGTCGTGCGAAGCGGCCCGGGCTATACTGATGGCGGCCAGACAACTGCTACCGGAACCGGCAGCGGCAGAGCTACATAGTACCACCACACTCACTCAGGTAACTACTCTCTTAGCAAATTCAGCGGGAAAATCTAAATATTTAACTGTTAAAATTATTTATAGTATATACGTACTGAATTCTATCAAAACCAGTTCAGCCACACATCTTTTCGCTTTGCAATGCTTTTAATATAATCATGTGAGCTTTTACGTAAAGGCAATGACTGAACTGATATCAAGATCAAGTTGTAGATAGCACCGCAGCCAACTCCCCCTTTTTAGAAGAAATATCCCTCCAAGCGAAAAACGCCGATCACAAAAAATAATGTACGAAATTATGCAAACTATAGATATCAACGTACGGACGGATGAAAGCAAATTCGGCGAGTGATTGCAGAGACTGTAATACTCGGTCAATTAGAAATGCGAAATTTTGCGAATGTGTATGTTTTTACTACCTTACGTTGAAACAGCTAAATGACGAAATGTGAAGAGAATAGTTTATAATTTATATTCTTAACCGAGCGAGCGAAGAGTATCTGCTTTAACTGGCCAAATTGACTTTCATTAGTCAATTTGGCCAGTATGTTTGTTAGGTTGTTCGTTTAGTGTTCTGTACAGGTCACGATTTTCAACCAAACTTGACGAAACTATTACTATTTGATGTATTTTTTTGCCGTTAGTGGTTTTGAGTAGGGGGGGGGGGTACACTAAAAAGGGGGAAGTTTCACTGCGGCGCTATTTACCGACCGGTATTGATAAATTTGGTACACACCGGTGACAAAATTAGGTACCTGACTTTAAAGAGGAATTTCGAATATGAGCATAGTTGGTATGCAATATTAGAAAGTAATACCACAGGTCGACTGCCGTAGGGATATGAATCGTAAGAGTCGAGGAAACCCGACATAACTAGTAGGCTGTAGGCCTGTTATTCATAAGGCTGTCTTGTTCGGTACCATCACAGTGCCACACATCTACAAAGCAATAGTCGACAAGAATTACTGTGTTTTAGTGAAGGGCACTCTAGCAAAACAATGTCTCAAGGTGAGCACAGTGCAGTGTTACGCAAACCCACAATTCGAAGTTCTGGGTGACACTGCGAAAAGTGCTTCGGACGACCAGCCGTGCGATTCTCTAAGAGCAAACATCGTTGCATGAATGACAACATCCGTGAAACAAATAACGAGATGACAAGAAACGTTGGATAAACAACCTTGTGTACAAGGGCAATATCACATAAAGTATTTGATATCGGTGAGCTCGTCGACGAGTACATCGATGAATCATTAGAGAATCGCACGGCAGACAAGCTCCGTGATGTTCCCTTAATCACAACAGAGCGATTGTTGTGTAATACATTTAACGAGCCATCAAAATGTTCAATGGGGATCAGGACAGCACAGACAGCAAGTATTCTCATGTAAATTGGAACTAATTTTATGTGATTCCATTCAAACCCAGACAATGGGAGCATTCTTGTGAGCAGTTTTACTAGCGTTATATACGTAGAGACAACGCTGTTCTGACGCGTTCGGTTTAGAGTCAAATCTCAATACATAATGTACTTGATCTCTAATCATATGTGTCACATGACCCATATTAGGTCTTTAACTATGAAATTTATACTTAATATTATAAATAGGAAAGATTTGTATGTATGTTTGTAACGAATTGGCTCAAAAAGTACTAGACGGATTTCAAAACTTATTTCACCATTGGAAAGCTACATTCACCTTGAGTAACATAGGCTATATAGGATTCATCACCGTCATCATCATCCATCACCGCGCGGGTGAAACCGCGGAGAGCAGCTAGTTAAAGGTAAGTACGAAAATTTTAATACATAAAAAATATGGTATTTTTATTATTTTATCTAATATAAATACTGGACCAAATTATCTATACAATTTTGTCATTTCGATGGCAGTTTGTTTATTCTTATTACTGTAGAAGTCTGTCGGACTATTAAAGTAAAGGGAATTTAAGTTTATCCATGACGGGAATTCTAGCATGATTTCACAAAATCAAAACACTAATAATACTACTAATAAATTAATATTAGAAATACAAATAGGATAGCTGTACCTAGTTTTTAGACTTGCGAAGAAAAATAAGTCATTTACTGGAAATTGTGTGCGTTTTTACAATAAAATCCCAAAACACATAACTGAGCTCACAGAGGGCAAATTCAAGTTGACGGTACAAAACGTTTTAATAAAAAAAGCTTACTATAATGTTCGACATTATATAGAAGATAAAGATGCTTGGAATACTCCACTTCTGGCAAGCTGTCTCTCTGCCACCCATAAAATGTAATATATTATGTAGTACCTAAGTAGAAACATTGTAAACATCTATATAAAAAGAATGGCCCCGAGTTTCTTGCCGCTTCTTCTCGGTGGGTTCTATATATTTTGGAACGCGGCGGTAGAGTCTAAAGTACATTATAATAAAAAGTTGACGTTCATAAGTGCGTCTTTGATGCCTAAATTGAATAAATGATTTTGACTTTTGACTTCTTTTGACTTTATCTAAAAACACATGACTGTATTTGAAATTAGGTACTATAACACTGCTTTTGAATAAAATTTATTTGAATTTCGAATTTGGCTCCAATCCACAAATAATTAAAACTGAAGATGCTGCATTTAGAATCTCCAATAACATAGGTAAACACCTATTTACAATGCAATCCTTCTATTACCTACTACTATATAATAACTACTGCCCATTGGAGGGTTAGGTTTTATGTAGACTGTATTTTAGAGAGATGGAGGGTATGTTTCAAACAACAAACATACATTAGATTTATTAATTGTTGGCGAACTTTTTATATACTGGCTGAAATCCTATTATTTTAATAATAATGTTTAAGTTTTATAATTCATGCATTTATTTTTTATTTATTTATAAATTTTTATTTTATTATTATGTTTATTTTTCTACCGACTTCCAAAAAGAGGATGTACTCAATACGACTGTATTTTTTTTCTTTTTTTTATGTTTGTTACCTCATAACTTCCGACTGGGTGGAACGATTCTCAAAATTCTTTTTTTGTTCGAAAGGTTCCATTTTAATTTCATCATATACGGTCCAGTAGTTTTTGAGATACTCTCCAATAACTGAAAAGAATGGAAGTCGGTATAATTTTTTTCTAATGGTACTTGTTAGCAACAATTATATGTCGCTATTACTTTAAAACAGTCTAAAGCACATATTTATTTCTAACAACTCCATCCATTTCATGTTAAACAGACAATCCTCTTTTACTTTGACATAAAACTCAACTCATCAGATTTATCTAAACAACTGCGCCCAATGTCCCATATCAGTCACGTCAAGACAGAAAAGGCACCTCGAAGGTTTGGGGTGCGGTTAGCGACGTGGCTAAATTGTCACCAGGCTAAAATTATTATGTGAGGCTTCAAAACGTTTTTATGCACAATTGCTTGCCTGTTGTTACCAATATCTCAGTTGACGGTCAGTGATGGTGCGGTCGAAGGTGGTTATCACTCTAGACCTGGAATAGCTCGTGGCTCTCAAAGACAGCTGCTGGAACACACTGTTAGGTACTTAGGGACAGATTTTCAAACTTGAGTGTGGTAGCATACCAGGCGGACACCACAAGTGACCTACCACCGGGCTGTGGATCATCACGATTACCTTCTTCGAAAGCTCATGCCCAAGGTGGAGATCGTACCCGTGGATCTCTAATCGACGACCGAACCTTGTTATCGACGGGCATTCATCACTTCAATAAAAAGTTCTCGAAACTTGAAGGTCTACGAATATTCTCACTGTCAAAATTAATGGACATGATAATCAGCAAAGCTATAAGCCGGTTCATTATAGAAAATAATATAAAATGGCGCCACTATTCATGCCCTCTTGCTTGCCGTCTCACTCACTCTCGAGATCACCGTTAGCAGAAAAATAGTCAGTCTCGATTTTGCTTTTTCAACTGCTGATAATCTGTGATCGTAGATTAGCTATACTATTTGAAAGAAAAAGGACTCCTTGTTTGTTCATATTAATATGGACCCAGACATTTTGTTTGCAGACTACTGTCTGTCAACGCCAGTACAAGACGCCATTTTAGATTCTATTAAGATGCGTTTATAAAACGATCGTCGATTTGAAAAATCACCTCAAAATGTTGCATAAATCCCGACTAAGGCGAAAACTAAAAGCGTAAAGAGCAAACGGATAATTAGAACTTTAACCCATATAAATGTTAAAAATATTCAACCATTTTAACCAATATAAAATATTACACGCGCCGCTAAACGCTCCCTGAAAGCGGCACACTTACACAATCCACACATCCACGCGTACACACACACGGAACATTACGATACAAGGATGCAGCAACTCGTAGAGCAATGACGCGTAAACTTGATACCCAGAAGATGGATCTACCCTCTCAGGCTCTCGCTCACACGCATAAACTATCAGATTGTTCTTCCCTTTCTACCAGAGTTTCAGACTAATTAGCGAACTTGCTTCAAACTTAGAAATCGATATCATTAAAGTTTGACGCGCAGTAATGATGCGATGTGTGCGGTGTACACTATACGCAGTAGCTCAGTTTCATACAAATCTGCAAATATGTGTAGTGTATTTTAATAGTACTTTGTCAAACTGTTGCTTAATGAGAGATATTGAATTTAATTACCTTGTCATGTTAGCAGTTTCATACACCTTTATCTACTCTCTTACATGGGATAACCCAATATAAAAGAGCAAAGTTAAAAGTGTAAGAAATATTTTATTAGGTACCTATAACAGTTATTCAAGTATGTTGCAATTAAGAAATTGTGTATCGGACGGAGTCAAATTTTCTTTTAATTGAATTATCTTGTGGCACACAACCGTATACACTTCTCATTGTGATCCTGTTCATTCAAAGGGTGTCTGTAAGAGATTGCATTTGCGACGATTTGCGATTTTTTACTCGTAAATAAATTAATTGCTAAATTAAATGGGGTTTTTTGTGGTAAGCAATAGAGTTATTGTATTGTATTGTATAGTATTGTATTGTATAGTATTGTATTGTTATTAAAACAAATTCCTGCATGGCAGAGCTTCGCTCGTAAGTAAACAGTTGATTTTCTTGGTCTAACCTCAAACTAAACACTATTGGCTTAGTGTTGCTTAGCAACGCCATCTCTTATCAAGTAGCTTTAGTGTTGCTGTGTCAGTTTTTATTTGCCTGAAAACAGATATAATACGTTTTTTAATAATAAAACTTAGGTAGATCGATTTATCGCCCCCAAAACCCCCTGCAAACTAATTTTCATGAAAATCGTTTGGAGCTGTATCCGAGATTCAGGCTCGTTTAAAGGTATTAACATATAGATAGATAGAAACATATTTGTGTGAAATTCACTAACAACTATTTCACTATATTTCACTATATAGGTAATAGTGAGGTAGATTTCGCATCAAGATCGGATAGATTAACCAAGTGTGTGCCCGTTAATGAGCGGTGAAAGTTGAGTCTGAACTAAACGTGTACTCACACTACGATTAGTTCTCGCGAACTAATTACTAGCTAAACTGTTAATGGACGCACTGCTAAGTGGGGAAGTGTACTAACTATAAATATGAGTCGTCATTATAAGCATATATCAAGGAATATTGCTACGTCTACGTGTTGGAATAAGAGTGAATATTACATGTGTTTGGTATTTGTATCAAATTATTCAGTGAGTCCTAAGATTTGCGGTTGATACGTGATATAGGTAAAGTGAGCCGCCTTGGGTTTTATTGCAATCACTAATAAGTGATAATTTGTATATCGTCTTTTAGTAGATACTTCTTATTTTATGTTATTTTGTTAACAGTGTTTGCATATACTACTTCGGAAGTGAAGAGAAGTACAAGTATTTCACTTGATGATAAGCTTCAAGCCTGCCTTAAACTGACGCACTGCTAATCAAAGCTTTAAGCTTTCTTCACCTCGAGACTATCGGCGAAGGTGACATCGTGACCACAAGACGAAAGGGCGCTTTATGGTGCAACCTATTAGCCACAATAAAGATAAAGAAAAATAAATGTATTAACCCTGAAGTAAAAATAAATTTTACTTAACCGACTTCAAAAAAGGAGGAGGTTTTTTGTTTGTGTTTTTGTGTGTTCGCGGATAACTTAACTGTTTAGGAAACGATTTTGATGATTTTTGGTTTGATAGAGTATACGTCCGTGGTGGTCCCATATAAATTTCATCAAATTCGGTCGTTTTGGAGTTACTCTCCATAAATTAAGTGTTGATTTATCTCGATGATATCATCATTGACTTTGATCCCGTAAGTAGTCGCTAAAAAGGGTGACTTTTTATCATAATATAGAACCGACTTCTACACTAAAAAGTGTGAAATAACTTGTCAAAGTCGGTACCATGCACGCAATATTGTTATAATAGGTGCTTTCGAACTATCATGGTGTAGTGTAGAAGTCGGTTTTATTTTTTGATAAAAAGAATTTATACCTCCTTAAAGTACATAAAAAAGTTTATTTCCATTTAAATATGTCTCGCGCATATTATAATAATTATATATTGTCCCGGTAAATGGAAACAATGGAAAGAAAATTACACCGGAGGTATATCCAAGATAAACTCCTTCGATTACCCAGATAATTAATTCAGACACATATTTCTGGTCAATAAAGAAATGGCGTTGTAATCGTTGCAGCCTCGAAACCATACGAAAGGTTTGCCGGTGCTTATTAAGGTTATTATTGTATTACTTTTCTATCTACATTCTGTGAAATACCTAAGTTGAATAATTATTATTTGTTTTTACTCTACAATAGGTCCCCACTTCCATTTTCACTTTAATGAGTCTTAGATAAACGAAATACGATACTACGTATGGATAGCACACGCTACTCAAAAACTTTTGTTACATTTGCTTTAAATGACACCTACGAAACAAACAACTACAAACTAAAGGAATCGCTCCTCCCGCCGTCAATCCACGTGGATAACTATCCTCTGTCGTTGCCGTGCTCGCAAGGGAGATAAAAATGACAGGATGGAAAAGATTTCTTTCCTCTCCACGGGGATAAATAGTCCACTGCCCGTGCTAGCCCTGCTGGATAACCAAGCTAGTGGTGGTAAGTAAACAATTGATTTTCTTTGTCTAACCTCAAACCAATCACACATTGGCTTAGTGTTGCTTAACAACGCCATCTATTGTCAAGTAGTGTTGTTGTGTCGGTAGTGTAGTTGGTGCTGTGAAAACACGGATAAACGACGTTTTCTAAAAATGAAACCAATCTAGATCGATTCATCGCCCCTGACACCCCCTGCGTAGGTACTAAATTTCATGAAGGTAGTTGAAGCCGTTTCCGAGATTCAGATATTATATATATATAATGTGTTAGATATATAATGATCCATGCCTTTCTCTACCATGAATCAGTAATGTTAGCAGTCTCAGTTTCGTTCCGTTCTGTTCATGGCAGAGGTTACCGCTTAACATTATGCGTGCCCTCGTGCTTGTAACGTTTCCTAACATCATAAAAAAACTCTGAGTATGTTTGCTATCACTCATTATTAAAGTTACAACACAAACTTGAAGATCGCTGATATTGAGGTGTCGATACTTACTCAGCATGTTGCACTCCACTTTAAGATAAAGGCCGTAATAGGAAGCACTAGATCTACCTCTGGGGGCAACAAGAGCCTGCCCCTGTGCAGTCTAGGGCGTACTTCGGCCCTGGGGGGTAGTTTGTTTGCACTAGAGTCGAGGCAGGTCGGTTTGAACGTGACTCCGCGTAAGGAAAGGCATAGACTGTTTTTCTCTGCGAGGATTTCTTTTATTGCCAGTTAGACGGTCGGATAACTCGATTGTTGAATTCTAAGCTGTTATTGACTCGTCATTAGGTGATAGAGAGTAGAGACTAATTAACTTAATCGTGAAGCGCGTCGTGAAAATTGTTTTAGGGTTCCCTAAACCCTAAACCGGACCCTATTACTAAGACTCCGCTGTCCGCCCATCTGTCATCTCATGAACCGTGATAGACAGTTGAAATTTTCAAAGATGATGTATTTCTGTTGCCGATATAACAGCAAATACTAAAAAAAGAACTTGTAAAGGATAGAAATGAAAACTATATATTATTCGACAATGAACTGGGGGTGCGGGTTAGTTCTTAACACTGCGTCGAAAACACTGTTTTTGTGAAGAAATCTGTTAGTTATAACTGCGTACGTGTGAACCGTTCAAGATCGTAACCGCGACTTTTTACAACAAAATACCGACATCAAAAATATAAAAAACCGACAGGCACCCTCCAAATTCAACTTTATTATCAATTTCAAATACTGCCAACAGATGGCGCTAAGTGTTTCATTATTACTTATATAGTGTATTTTAAAAATCTATAAACAAAAGAAATATACTACAAAATATATTGAAAATACTTTTGATACACAATCGTTATCGTTACGTGCCTCACCTACAGAACTAAATAATATTTAAGGGTCCATATTTAATACAACAAATTTGCACACGTAATTTTTTTGAACCCTTCGGGCAAGACTGCTACTCAAACTTGGCCGGTTTTTGACTTCACATTTGAAGGTTAAGGAATAAGCCGTTTGAATTTATTAGTACTGTAACTGAGTCAGTAGAGAACCCCAAATATACTACAATTTGTACTTGAAGTAGTCGCATTTGGGTTTGTAAAAAATGATAGTTACATGAAATATCTAGACAGGCCTCACAGTATTTTTTATTAATTTATAGACTTATATATAAAGATACTGGCTGCACTCACTTGGTATTATGTCTGTTTGAGTGGGACTACGTTTCGAACGTGTAAGACGTTCTTCTTCAGGGAGTGTTCACGCGCGGAGATCGCGTCGCGCACCGCCATAATACCAAGTGAGTGAAGCCGGTATCTTTATATTAGTATAATGTGTGATACTCACGATAGTTTTCAAACTCTAATTTATAAACTTGTTTCAAGAAAATCCATTAGTTTACGAGACGCACGGCGATGTCGTTAGATAAAACTAAGATGTGAAAAATTTATAAAACGATTCCAAGGCGTAAATGTTGCAGTCGTTCTTTTTAATGCATTTGTTCGCGATAAGTTTGGATTTGGTGTTATAACTTTGGGAAGGATTGAGCTTTTGTAAATATTACACTATTAATAGAAATCACTGCTACGTATGGATATTACCTATACATATTTTGAATGATCGAAGTGGGTACATTGGAGTACCTGCCGTATTCTCTAATGATTCGTCGATGCGTTCGTCGACGAGCTCACCGGTGTCAAATACTTTATGAGATATCGCCCTTGTACACAAGGTTGTTTTTCCAACGTCTCTTGTCATCTCGTCATTTGTTTCACGGATGTCGTCAAAGATGCAACGATGTTTGCTCTTAAAGAATCGCACGGCAGGTTTAAATTACTTCTAGTCATCCACTATTGCCAAATACTGCGCAACACAAAACGCCAAATCCAATCAATTTAGCGTTATTCAAAAACTAACTCGGCTTGGAAATAATAATGAAGACTATTCACAAATGCTCACAGTTTCATAAAATACTTCGATTGATTCAGCATTAACAAATAAACAGTTCCAACCTAATGTATAATACGTACAGATTATAATAGTCTAGGGAAGGAACTACCAATCAAGATACGGGTGTATTCATACCCAGTTTGGTAGGTAGAGCCGCAAATTGTAACGCTGTACTAAAAATGAATAAACAAATTAGAATTAGAATTTGAAACACTGAGCATCGCGTATTTACTATCCCTACTTAACATTTATAATAGAACCAATAGCTCTATCTGTGCCGACTATAGAATTGATTCCGCAAACACAACAAAGCAATGCCATTGACAGCGAAGATTCTTTGATATTCCATCATATCGGGTAAACACCATTATCGAGAAACGCTTTAAATATAATCGACACGTCTAAAATAGGATGAGGAAGGAAGTTGTGATATACAGATTTGGAGACGAGGAGTATTTGCATGCCTGTCATTCAACGATTTAATGTATATATAAATATATACATATATAGAGCGTGAAACAAAAAGGTGTAGTAATATGGAAATATGTGTGTATGTACACAGTCAGCCGTACCGAGGCATCCTCAGGACGATGTTGACTCGTCGAGCGGTAGACCGATTGTTCTAATTGTCGGTCTAGTGCTATGCATTTATATATTTATTATTTATTTATATATATCTTTTAATATCGTTTTTGATAATGGATTTCCGCAAAGTAACGCCTGAATCAATTAATTATCAATTTAGACATTTTAAATGTATTAAGTATGCACTTTAAGGGCCGGTGCCAATAATCTACCTATCGTCGGTTTACCTTACTAGAGATATATATTTGACACTATTTGTATGGACGTTATGTCAAATTTCTATCGGTTGTAAGGAAAACTGAGGATAGATAGATTATTAGCACTTACTTCCCTGAAAGAACTCATATTTACACGCAGATTTTTGCATTTGTAATATTACTCGTAGCTTGATGTGATATTGTTTTGTTGTATCTGCAACATATGTAAGCTAAATCGAAACGAGATTATTTAAGCTCACGAATATTCTAAATGCTGTTTCATTCCAAAACTACCGAATCGATTTTGATTTGATCCCCCATTAGACGTACTCGTAGACGCACGTCAATTGTTTAGGGTCCGTTGAAAGTTGCAATGAATGTTTATGTTCCACGATACCTATCTATTTCATCTGATGATGATGAAATAGATAGGTATCGTGGAACTTTAAGCTCACGAATTAGATTATTTAAGCTCACGAATATTCTAAACGCTGTTTCATTCCAAAACTACCGAATCGATTTTGATTTGATCCCCCATTAGACGTAGACGCACGTCAATTGTTTAGGGTCCGTTGAAAGTTGCAATGAATAAATATTTTGTTTATGTTCCACGATACCTATCTATTTCCATTAATAAAAACATTAATCGTTGGAAGACATGGTACTTCTGCAGACGCTCCGTGACTCCAGAAGTCAACTCGCGACTCGCTCTGAAAGCGATCAAATTTAAAACTGCCCTATTTAAAAGATACCGATACAGACTTAGGAGGTGACATTTCCGAATGTCGATGCAACTTGCTCATATCCCGTCGCTATCGTCCCCATAACGACGCCATATCGTGTTTATTCCTCGTCTAAAACTTATCGTTTCTACATCGTTAACGATGCCGACGAATGAAGCACTAAACGATCCCCTAAAAGCTGTTTTAGGTCCATTATGTGAGAAAATACCGAGGCACTTAAGCCGAGTGAGGATTCCGTAGAAAATTTTGCTGGTGTACTTTTTCGGATTAAAATTTCGGGTAGAGCGGGATGCGGAGAGCGGCGCGGGTAATGAAACGGGCACGGGCCATTAAGCGCGGCGGTGGGCCATTAGTTCGTCCACGTCCGCAATTACACCGGTTGTGAGTTACGATTGTAACGCGTCCGTCTCGCAGGCGGGCGGCGAGCGCCGATCGTGCGCCCATCGATCGCTGGACGCTCGGACAAAGATAGGGTTCCCACAAATGTGAAACGCTCGAACATTCGCGACACGCGAACCACAGCGTATAAAAGATCAAAAACCACTACCAATACCGCGGTATAGTGTAATATAATTAGAAAGTCATAAAATATTATTATTAACTTAGGTTTAACTATATTTTTTAAACCTTTATAACTGAGCTTTATAAACTGAAATGGAGTTAAAACGTAACAGAAATTTATTACAGTCTATTTTTAATGCAGACTATTTATTCAAAATTATAAAATAAAAAAAATAACCGTAATACTGCTATATCTATGTAATAAAATGTATTTTAATTAATTACCCAGACTTTTCTATTTGATGACATCCCTACACTATCATGAGTCTCTGTCATCACCGGATCGGCCGGTCCAACAGCTGAGTAATTACGCGAAATAACGAGCAGCCATCATCCCTACATGAGGTCAGAAACAAAATGACATACATGATGAATACCCTACTTTATTATATGTCTCGTTTTTTTAGTGTAGGGTTAACCTTTTAAGGCTGCCAATACACAAACAAGGCCTTGTTGAGCTCCTGACTAATCTATGGCAATTTCTACAGTTAGATGTCGATTCCAGTTAATTATTTCTAACTAGGCGTATTTCTCTTCCTTCGTGCATGGTCGATGTCAGTTCTCAGGCACAAGCAGTCTTGAGAACAATAATATGGCGTCTGCAAGCTGTTTTCTAATGGAACATAAACTGCCAAATACCTGTTAAGAGAAGTATTAAAATGAATGAATTTACAAACCATTTAATTCTTTTACCTAAAAAAATTTACCGAAATTTTAGGAAATGAAATAGGGTTAAAATAGTAAATACAAAAAAAAACTAACAGAAGATTACTGTGAACATCATTTCATAAACATGACCTCTGGCATTAGACATTTCTTATTTTTTATACTTGAACGACCTTTGGATTTCCCAACAGGGTTTCACGTTGCTGAATCAAGTAACTAAGGTTTTTTACTGTACAATCAGTTTTGTTTGCAACTAGGTATTAAGCTTATGCAGACTTTTTAAAATAAAAATATATATTAATATTATATAAATTATACAAACACATTCTATCAGTATCGAAGTTAGATTTCAATCAAAGAGATGTTAGATATGGTCGACTTTTTCTGTTGAAACGGTTACTTTAAATGTATAGCAGCAATTTTTTTATTGAGTATAATACATAATAAGTACAATAATAAAAAATAATAAAGTACATTAATATACATGACCTAAGAAGATATTTAATATATCAAATATACCAGTCGACTACTGATGCTGTACAAATTATCAACATGTTATAAAGCATTCATTAACATCACATGGTAAACTGTTTTCTTTAGAGACATACCTTTTGTTATGGCGTATATTTTGTATCTTACCAGTGTATATCACCAGTCCCTGTTCCGCAATTTCACGGCATAACAGCCAGACATCAACTGTACGGCGTGATAAAACAGAGATGTGCCAGCCCTGACAATTTGTGTCGCTCAAGTCATGTAGGTAACAAAATTGTTAATGAGAACACACGTGAGGGATAATTGTTGACTTTATATTGTGTGATGAAAATTCATAAGCTAGTGTCATGTTCGTGTACTACGAAGGTCGAATACATAGTCTGAATTACTCAATATTAATGTATTAAAGTACAACTTAAGTAAGTAAAACTATATCTTAAAAATAGATTGTATTCCAATCGTTTTCAAGTTTTATTATTATTAAATAAAGAGGCAAGTATAAGGCGCATTTAGGTTAGAACTCAGAAGCGTTTATTACTACTACAAGCATACATCATTATACAGGAACTCTTGCCTAAGTTACAAAAACTACCAATTACCTCTACTCCTATATTGTCATTATATGCTATAATTACACACTGAGTATTACTACTTAAACAACTTCAACACACTTATACCTAACTAGCTGCTCTGATGATGGATGATGATGATGATGATGAATCTTATATAGCCTATGTTAATCAGGGTGAATGTAGCTTCCCAATGGTGATAGAATTTTTGAAATCGGTCCAGTACTTTTTGAGCCAATTCGTTACAAACATACTTACAAATCTTTCCTCTTTGTAATATTAGTATAGATTACTATAGATAACCAACACATAATAATCGATCCGTCAACATTTTTTGCTCGTCATACAAACATTTCGAAGGGATTGAACCTGGGACTTTAAACCTCAACAATCATACGTATCTAGTGCATGATTTGCGAGTCTCGCCACTTAGTAAAAAAGACGGGTTGGATAGCACTAAAGTATAAACCTTGACATTGTCATTAATGACCGTACAAAAGTCAGTCCTGCGATTGTGAAACTAAATTTATACAAATACCAGCTGCGACCCGCGGTTTCAACCGCGGTGATCGATGATGACAATGATGATGAAAAGTATCCTGCATCCCCAAGATATGACAAATGGAAAAACACAAAAACCATAAATAAAGGTCCAGCGTTCTTGAGTTAAAAATGGTGTAACTGGCACGACTTTGTTTTATATATATATAAGCGACTGCCCGCGACTTCGTTCGCGTAGTAGGTTCGGCCTTGGGCATCGCTAGAACCTCCCGTCTTCTCTTGGTTTTTCTTTCATAAGAACCTTCTCCTGACAATGATTAACACAACAAAAAAAGAATTAGAGAGATTGTTCCATCCGTTCTCAAGATATACCGTGACCAGAAGAAATAGGGGTTAATTTATATATATATATATATATATATAGATAGATGTGTCAAACTCACAATAACTTCCAAACATAAATAAACAATGTAATAAGCTAAAACGGATACCACAAAACTTCACGCAAGACCATCCACGCAAACGCACAATCTCAAAATGCGCCTCAACCCACATTCGGGATCAAAAAACGCCGCGGCCGTAAACTCCTTACATTATCCCCGTTTCTCCACACCCGAATTATTCCGAAATATTCCGAACTACGCTCGGCTAGTTCAATTTTAATACAAATTCAATTACCGTCCGACCAACATACCCGTAATAATCAAGTTCGATAAAGAATAATGCTCACGATCCCATGGCCCGAGGCAATTCTCGTTTTACTAAACAGAAAATATGTAACTAAATTCTATTCTGGTTCTTTGAACTGGAAAACTGTGCGGCAGTAGGGTTGGTTCCAATCCAATATCGATGTTCTGGTATTCCGAATTCTGATAGTTCGATATCCGTATTTAAATTTCGAAGGTTGTACATTACCTAGTTCAGGTGGAAATTCGTTCATGTAAAGTTATAGTATACGAACGATTTATCGCCGAAAGTCAACTAAGTATAGCATATGTCCAAGTTGAATAAGCCTATTTATAGTCATATGACAAAAAACTACGAGATCGGGACAATCAATGGTCATTGCGAGGCTGAGTAGCGACTGGTAACATTGGACACTAGTTCTTTTGGACTCGTAACGGCATCATGAGAGCATTGGCTACGATAAATACATATTAGTATTCTGACGTATCCGTTGATACCAGTTCAAACCTGTGATTCTCTAAGGAATGCTTCGTCGTTGCGATCGTTGACGAGCTCACCGGATATCAAATATGAGATATCCCCCTTGTTAACAAGGTTGCTTTTCCGATGTCAATTATTACTTCACGGATGTTGTCAAATATGCAACGATCTTTGCTCTTATCACACGGCTGAATTGTCAACATACGAAGTATGACTATGAAATCGACTTGAAATGACCTTAAGCCGAGAATACGACGCGGACAGTTAATTCGTACATAAACGTGCTGATGATTTCACCGTTTGACAGTGCATTATCATCATATTAATTTCAGTAGTTAAAACTAGTGTGAATGGAAATCGATAACTCTATCGATAGTTCACCTCCCTTACCTTGCTAGATCGTTACAGGCGGCTCTCAATAGCAGCCGCGTCACGTCTCAGCGCCGACTTAAGAGGATTAACGTTACTTCCGGCAGAACGCTGCTTGCAATGTGACGAAACAATGAACCCAGGCTGATTTGCCGGTAAACCGGTAGGTGACGCCTTAAGCTCATAGGTATTACCGTGAAGGCTGAGATCGACTTATGTTAATTCGAGTCACGACCATCTTACTGTGCATAAGCTTACTGTACAAGAGAATCCGTATAGCGATAGTATACGAAAAACCATAAGTTACAAGGGCAACAAGTCAAACCTGCAGTACGATTATCTAAGAGCTAAGATCGTTGTCTTACCTTTGACAATATTCGTAAAACATCGACGAGATGGAGAACGTTGAAAAAACAACGTTGTCAGCAAGGACGATATCTCTTATTCGACATCGGTGAGCTCGTCGACAATCGCAACGACGAATCATTCCTTAGAGAATCCCACGGCTGTTCGATATATAGTTTTGTTTTGCATTAGAATTTTACAAATGAATAACCCACAAATCAAGTTTGTATAAATTAAATTTAGGTCACTTTTATTTTAGAAACTTGCTCTTTTTGTGTAGTTCACTGAACATACTATATATTTTACGCTTAAAACCAATATATTTAGCCTCTTACAACACAGACCCCTTGACTCCACCCGCGTGCATAATGACTCGATGAAACAAAACGAAATCCCGCAGGGACAATTTCGGGCCTATTTGTTAAACCTAGCTACGAGTATAAGCTATTTGCATTCATCATATCGATCGTATCGTTGACGTAAAACATTAATTGATAATTAACAGTGTGTACGATGAATACATCAAGTCGACATTCAATTGTTATGGTTCGCCCCATAGATCTGATAAAAACAACCAGAAATTCAGAACCTTGATCTTTTAAACTTTTAAATGAGGTTCTACGTCATATAAGCAGTTCACACCCCGAGACAAAAGACTAAAGTATCTATAAAAAGCGTGTGTAACTGCAAGTCCGACTTAACATTGTTGCCTACGAAATAATGGCTTTTGTAAAACGACTTTTTCTAAATGTCCCCTCGTAAGTGATCTTGACTACTCCCTCCCGCTTCTCCATAGCTCGCTCACAATGCTCCAAATGCTCGAACGTGAAGCACTTGTTGAGCTGCAATAAAATGCAACTGATTGCCTCTCAGATATATCGTCTTGAACGCAGCAGTGTGCGGTTTTATTTCCATGTTTAGTCTCCGTTTCCGCGTTGGCACAGCCTCTGAAGGCGTATAATAAAGGAGGCACCCATCAGTGTTGTATAATATCGTAGTCCGTAGAATGACGTTTAAATTGTTTCTACTCGTTTGTGCAAATATTTATGACTTAAATTTTATAGATAGGGTTTAACTCTGCAATATCGGAATAAATAGGTGACTAAACATATCTGTTTCTCATAAATTTTAGGAAAAAGATTTAAATTGATCTTAGACAATTACGTGTGTATTGACTATAAGTAAGCGTTAGGCCAGCACATGGCAGTTGCAGAGGGATCCAGATTGTTAACCTTCATAGTTCATCGCCGCTCAAATTCAAATTCAAATTGTTTATTGGCCTTATAACATTGTCAGTTACACTGGGCAAGTCAAATTTACAAAATAATGTATAAGTATTAATTAAAAAGTCAAAATTTTGGAAGTATAATATACAGTAATAGTAAGATAATTGTCAAACAGATTAATGCACCTCTCTCTCTCTCTTCGCTTCGCTTGTTCTGCTTCGCTCTCTGCAGAAGCTCTGTCTATGCTCGCCGCCACGATATAGTTGTTTAGTCCGTATGACCCAGCATTTTCATTCGCTACAGTGCCCTTCAAACTTAACACAGTTCATGCTTTCACTTCGAGAAAGAATATCTATCACAGTGGTAGTATATGCCCAGGCGGAAACTTGAAGAGTATTGGCAGCCTTCTCACAACTCATGTTTGACGCTATGACTTCTACGCAATCGAGATTTGCATTAATATTATGTCTATAGCAACATACAGTGTTAGGCACACTTACTTTGGTTATGTCCCACTCGGCATCTCCCCAATATGGCCGTGTAAATCTCTATCATAATAACAACGGGAGATTCGGAAAATATTTCGTCGGGGTTTTGTGCAATGCACAAAGGCAATTCCATTGATGAATTGAGATGGGGCTGAAAACGTTTGTTTGTATCCAGTGACGGTAAATAAAGCCAGATGCGGGTAGAACACTGCAGGTTCGGTTGGCCTCTTTGGTTCACGTTCAGCTGGAAAGCTGGTGTATGCAGCTTAGTTATTTTTAAGCTATTTAGGGGTGAGTGGGGATCTAGCCTCTGTTAAGAAACGTTTGTGTTTGAAGAGAGATCGGTCCAGGTGTTTGTGTAACTTTCAGAGCTACCTGCTAGCTTAAGTATAACTTTTAAGAGCTAACTCTTAAAAGGTATACTTATCGATTACTGATAAATGAATGCATTATGTTATAAGGAGAACAATTTCAAATGGCAAGTACTAAGTAAGTAGTATATACTTATTTATTTCAGACACAATGTCCACCATGTTCCATTAGTTTACGCCCAATTTGCGTATGATTCATAAATATTCGAGGTGGTTACAACAGGCAAATTTAAGCAAGTTTAAAGGAAGTTTCACGATCGATCATCCAATCCAATCGTATGAGCAGTTTTCGTGAAAGAGTAACAAACATCCATCCATACAGACTACTTACTACGATACTTTTAATACTATATAGCTGTGACTTCATTAAGTATTTTTAATTTTACAAAGATATAAGTGCATTAAAGTTTTTTTTATTTGCAAGCGCATAAAAATGCAAATATACTCCTACACGTAACGATTGCGTAAAATTATGTCAAACATTTATTAGGAATCCAAATAGGTGGTCCAAAGTATGAATGCCAACCCTCGCGTTGCGCCCTACCCGCAGTAGGGCAGAGGCGAGCACGAACAGCGCATCTCTGTCAGGCAGCTCTTAATTCCGCTCGCCGACACAGCCATAAATAAGCCGCCACAATACACCACCGCTCCAGCCGCACCGCAGAATTAACATAATAAAAAGGGTGCACATTCATAGCCGGCTCGTAAATAAACTTTTATAGCCATCGGTCTAATGCGCCCGAAAACGTCGCACAAACTGTACTGACAAACTTTATGTACGCCCAAATATTCACACCCGAGGTACGGCCGAGCTGCGAGCTAGCCGCCTCCACTAGGGTCTCCATTATGAAAAATTCAAAGGAAAGAAATCCGGACATTCTTCCAGAGACGGATGCGTAAGAAATGCCGAATAAAAAATGCCATTAAATATACCGGAGGTGACGTGTAAGCGCCGCGTTTGGCGACGTTGTTGTTTATTTGCTTAATTTTTAATGTACTTTTTACGGTTATGGAATAGAAGTGTTGTCGTAAATCACAAACTTGCATTAATCTTGCGGCGTGTACTTATGTAAGATGTTTTTGAAAGCATTATGTGTATTTATGAAGCTAGTTCCTTGTATAATTAAATGGAAATAACAAACAATCTCGTATATATATTTTAGAGGCCTTCAATTGTTGTATAATTTATCCCACTTGGTTTTTTACCACCAGGTCGGTGAACAAATGTGTTGCTTATAGCTGGAATAAGTAAGATTTTGTATTATTCGATGCCCAGGGGTTAAGAGGACCTTAATATTGAGCTTTCTACGGGAGATAACGTCGTGATGAAATCTATTGCATGGTAGCCGTTTCTGGTCCGTTTGCCTAGCTGCCATCCTCAAGGTTGAAATCCAAAGCATTTATTGGTGCGTTCTGGCACCTGTCCCACAGTCACTCACAGTCAGACTCAGAGTCACAATACTAGTTCTAGGTGGTACCACCTTCAACCGTATCACATTACTGACCATCAAGTCCGATAAAAGTCAAACACGCCTGACTACTACTGAATATTATGACCCAAAAGGCATTTCTGTCAAATATTTTTTTGTATTTTTATTTATTATACAGGGTGGGCCATATTAAAGTTCATTTTCCCTTGTCAAATAGAACGTTGCCCGCGGCAGGTAGCGGGGTGCGCGGGGTGTGGTCGGGTCACGCGTCTTTCGCATTTTTAGTCGCCATGAGTTCGTTCACGGGGGAGCAACGCGCGTTCGCTGTTCAAGCATTTTACGATAATGGTCATTCTTACGTTGTTGCGCGGCGTAAGTTTAGAGTTAAATTTAATTTAACGAGTATCCGCCAGTGTCCTAGCACTCAGTTACTTAAACAATGGCTGAAGAGTTTCCAAGAAACTGGTTCGACGCTTCCAAGGAGACGTCAAGGACGTTCCCGCACTATACGCACAGAGCAAGCCATTCAGGAGGTTAGCCAATCTGTTGAGCAAAATGCGGAACTCTCTACGCGGCGACGTTCGGCAGCTTTGGGGATTTCAAGAAGCAGTTTAAGGCGAATATTACGTGATTTAAAGCTTCATCCTTACAAAATCCAGCTAGTGCAGAAACTTAGCCATGATGACCATACCAAAAGAACGTCATTTTCCTCCATTATGTTAGAGCGGTTTTCAAACTTCGGGAACATCCTTTTCTCGGACGAAGCTCATTTTCACTTGAGCGGATTCGTCAATAAACAGAATTGCCGTTATTGGAGCACTGAACAGCCTTCGCGCAAGCATCAAAAGCCTCTTCACTGCCAGAAAGTGACGGTTTGGGCAGCCATTTCAGCCAAAGGGCTCATTGGGCCATATTTCTTTGAAAATTATAGAGGCCAAGCATTGACAATAAATACGGACCGATATGTGAAAATGCTTGAAGAATTTTTAAGACCAACTCTTGCTGGGCTGCAAGGGTACAACTCTCTGACTTGGTTCCAGCAGGATGGCGCCACCTGCCACACGTCTAATGCCAGCATGAGGGTCATAAAGGAGATGTTCCCCAATAAAGTAATCTCTAAGAGAGGTGACATCGAGTGGCCACCACGAAGTCCAGATTTGACTCCACCGGATTTTTTTTATGGGGATACCTCAAAAGTAAGGTGTACTCCAATAAACCGCAGACAATTACCGCCTTGAAAGAAAACATTCAAACGGAAATGGCGGCTATATCGACAGCGACGTGCCGGCGCGTTTTCGAAAATTTTAAGCACCGCTAAGAAGAGTGTTTGCGACGAGACGGAAAACGAATCTAGACGATGTTATTTTCAAGAAATAAATTACAGTAATGTTACATTAAGTTACTTTTTAAATAAAATCTTTAAGTACTATCAGTCTATTTTTATAAAGGTTTCAAAAGTGAATTTTACTCTGGCCCACCCTGTATATTCCTAGCACACGTGTATTGGTACATTCATATATCCAGATCTAATGGAAGGTATAATAAAGTTTGAACTATTTGAAACATGTTTAACATGCACTTAAATAATAATAATTGAAATAACTATAGATATCTCAACTGAAATTATTTACTAGGCTTTCACGATTCGACTTTAAGAGAATTAAATCGAATTACAATTTTCATTGAACATAGTCACAGGCAGATTGTATATAATTAAAAACGTAGGTATATAAAATATACAGGATTTAATTAGTTTCAAGTTGTTTTGTAATTTCAACAGTCTTAACAAAACCAGAAGCCATGGAGACCGTCCTCTTTATTATGGACGATTAAGCCGGCGGTGTTACGATGTCCAGCATCTTTATATTTGGTAAATGGTTTTTGCAACTTTAGGGCCCGTTTATTTCAATAATAAAATCGATATGGCAGCCCCCCGGCGCGATAAGATTGTTATTGTCTATGAGAACACCACAAAGCTTTTTCAGCTCGAATTTATTAAACTTTCCTGTGAAAATTCCGATTTTTTCGGTTTGTAAGGCGTATTATTGAGCGTAAATTATTTTAAGTATCGGATGGTAAAATACTTTTCTTGCAAACTTTTTTAAATTAGATCCGAAAATTCAACCTCAGATCTACTTCTATCCTCTTTTCTATTATAGTATGAGTATAGATATACATATATATTGAATATGATTGGTATATATTTTGAATATACCAATGTAAATTAATCAATGCAGATCCGATGCATGGCATGGCACACATCCTAGTGCAGGATATGAGCGTGATGTTATTATCACAAGCATAAAAATAAAGCAAATTGTTTTGTTTGGAATGTTTTAAAGTATTAATTAGATATGTGAACTAAAAATTTGACATTCAGATATTATGATTTTTGACTCTATACTACATACCACAGACCACATACCCGTAGAAGAACAAAACTAAAATAACATTACTTGACGAAAGTCAACGAGTCAATAAACTACATAATGACAGAAGCATGTACATATAACGAGCCCACTAAAAATAACACTCATTTACATATTAATTGAATTATATACTCTAATGCAACTCAACGCAAAAGCGTTTTAAAGACAAACAAATATATTTCAAAGTGTGATACAAGAAAGAAAGAATTATAATCAAAAGAAAATACTCGTAAGCCTTCCGTGTCCATGAATTGAAAA
Source organism: Selenia dentaria (assembly GCA_917880725.1). Lineage (NCBI taxonomy): Eukaryota > Metazoa > Arthropoda > Insecta > Lepidoptera > Geometridae > Selenia > Selenia dentaria. Next base: position 4,150,553 of record OU862893.1, on the reverse strand, counting down.
GATCAAAACACATCCCCATGCACAAACACAAAAGCTTTATAAGCCGATTCAAAACATCACAAAGAAGTCGAGATACATTCAGGAATTAGCCTGTCTCTACCGCTTTGCGTGTATAGTAAGACAATATTAGGCTGGGCCGCACCAAACCAGAAAAATAGTACTAACTATTATAAACTCTGTGGCACTTTCATACAATCTTTCTTATTTGTGGAAACCATCAGGGTCAAGATATAGTGGTCGTGCAATATGGGTCGAAAGAGGGGGTTCCTTTTGCCCTGGCATAAATATAAATTGCGCCATAAATGTCCGATGGACACAATTGCTCAGCTGTCCCTTGATTTCTGTTATAAGTGGTCCTTCGAGCCGGATACTAACGGAATGAGTACCTATGTAAATTAAAGAAAAATTAAATTGAAGCAAAGAATTAATGAATTCGGATTCTTTCAAACCTTTAGGTTACTGTATGTTATTTTAAGGAAATAAAGCGACTTTTATGGCGTTGTATTCTCAGAGTGCGCCGATTGCATTCTCACATTGCTATGTGAGCGCTCGAGATTAGATACGCTCTCTGCCTAGAGGGTTACGAACAAGACACCTAATTCAACGCTACACTTGTTTCACTGAAATAAAATGTAAATAACCCGACAGTTTCAATTGCAAGGCAGCAACCGTAAGACACAATCTCGGCAGATGTATCCATAAATATTTCAGAGGAAATGCATACCTTTGTAAAGAATTGTGCTCGTCACAAAGCGACTCTCTGCAACACATTACAGCTTGCAGGAGCGGCTGCTTTTCAACTTCTTTATTCTTTTGCGTTTGCGCCATCCTTAGGAAGGCTTTATGGTATTGTACGAGAAAATGACGCCAATTTGATATTTTAAAACCCGAGGCGAGACTTTATAAACCTTTGAAGATTCCCAAAGAGAACTCAGCATTTGAAAGTCCTGTTATTTGATAAATTCGTTTTAAAATGCTCGTAAACATGACGAGAACTAAAAGACCGAAAGTTCGCTAAGCCGAACCGAATGAAATATGCAAGGCGGAGTCGGTATAATCGCGACCATTTAAGTTCGGTAACTTTTGGAAGTTCATGCCAACAGCCTATCCCATTTATGCACCGATAGCGCGCAGACGATGCGATCGACCGCGTTAATGCGGATTTCTCTTCGAAACATGTGGCCTGCTAAAGTTCTACACAATATTGTACCATGAGATCTTTGTATCTTTTGCAATGTACATGTATTATGACGAATGTGATTATTATAAAGGCTTAAAACCCACGCTTTCATGTCGTTTTCCTTGAGGCGATGTCATTAAGTCGTTGCTTAACTGTGCACGTAATAAAACGTGCAATGTGTTGCCTTATAGTGGGTATTTTAGACGGAGCAATTTGTGGAATTTTCCAGAACAATCCAGGGCCACGCTATCCGCGGAACTATAAAAGGACGCCCTCAGAAGATATCTTACCCGCTTGGGAGGTATTTCTATCTTTCACAAGGTCTTAATAACGGGTATCGGTGTGTTTTATTGAGAAATATTTGTATTGGAATGCGCGTTATTTAGTGCTCTGTGTTGTCTTAATTCTTTTTACGCTGTTTTCGGTATTTCCTTATTGGAGGCTGGCACATTCATAAAATAGTGCGTACAATTACAACTCCATAATAATATTATAAATACGAGTATATCTCTATGTATTTTTGTTTATTTGATAGCTTTTTAGGACTAAACGGACGCAAATTTGGTTAAACTTTGATTTGGTGCCGTGTAGAGAAAATGGAGTATACTTTCGATTATCACCAATATTTATCGGTCGGTCGGTAAGCTAACGTAGATGCACGATTAATACAAGTTGAACCCCTCCTACGTAAGGGTAAATTGATACAAGTAGGAATGGACTCAGAGTCCTTGATCATGTTTCAGGGAACCAACGTATTAGTGGGTAACGTGGACATTTGCTTTGGAGACCAGCGGAAGACACACTAACGAACATATTTACCAACTTGTACATTGTAAACGATTTACCCTTCAACTTGAATAAAATTGGCAGACAAAAATCTTCCAGCAGCACATTTGTCTAAGATTTATATTTACGTCGCAAACTTAATAATATATACTGTATAACTCATGTCTACACTTACAATATCTTATCCTAAACTTTAAACATTCTAACTTCTGAACCTGTCATTGATAAAAGATTACATTGATATAAAATTGCGACTAAGTTTTTTTACTCTGTGAAGACTGAATTTCAAACGCAAATTTTAACCCCTTATTGCACCTTACTTAAGGCTCTGCGTTGCCCTAGCAAGAATTTTAATCCATCAAAGGTCACACGGTCAGACACATTAGAAATTTCATTGTTATGATGACATCGACACTTGAGGGGTTTACATGTAAACTGATTAAGAAGGACGAAGGACTTTCTAAACTGACAAAATCATAACGCATGAGCCTAGTAAACAATGTGTTGATCTTATAATAATAAAACAGGATTAAGTGAGCCTTACGCGTTGTCGCTATCAAGATCGACGATTCTTTCCGCTTCGTCCGATAGCCATCTTCAGCCGTGCGATTCTCTAATGATTTGTCGTTGCGTTGATCGACGAGCTCACCGATATCACATACTTTATGATATATGACCCTTGTACATAAGGTTGCTTTTCCAACGTTTCTTGTCATCTCATCATTTGTTTCACGGATGTTGTCAAAGATGCAACGATGTTTGCTCTTAGAGAATCGCACGGCTGCCGTGTAATTCTCTAATGATTCGTCGTTGCACTCGTCGACGACCTCACCGATGTCACATACTTTATGAGATATCTCCCTTGTACAGAAGGTTGTTTTTCCAACGTTCTTGCCATCTCGTCATTTGGTTCATGGATGTTGTCAAAGATTTAACGATGATTGCTCTTAAAGAATCGCACGGCAGGATCTTGAATGTGGTACGCTCAACACGTTAACGTTTTCACATTAATCAATTCATATTAATTAATAAAGTTTTATTATTACACAATTATAATGAACGTGAATTTCAATAACATTAAATGTGTTGATTACATAAAAAACACTGAAACCGGACTATATATTAAAAGGTAGAAAAGAGTTATTTTAGTATGGACAAGTATAATGCGTTCCTTCTAAGTACACTGGTTTCTTGTCATCTTTTTATGTCTTCTTAACGATCACACACAGCTCCGCAGGATTCCCTGTGTCAGAAAAGGCATTGATACACACATTAATACATCACTGACATATAAGACCCGAGTACAAACATGTCTGCTCATCAAACATATCACCACCGAATGAGCTAACGGGGTTGTCACTTTGTAAGTAGGTTAGTATTTTAAGCTGAAGTCTAACGATATCTAATATAGTAAGAAATTTCGTTTGGATGAGTTTATTAGTTGCTTAGCATTAATTGACCGAGCGAGCGAAGCGTCTCTGCTCTAACTGGCCAAATTGACTTTCATCTGTCCGTATTTTTGTTAGGTTAGTACGACTTCCTGTACAGGTCGCATTTTTCAACCAATCTTGACGAATCTTGGTATACATGATCTATTTTAAAAAAAGAAATTTCGTCTTCAACTTTGAGCGGGGGAGGGACTTTTTCATAAAGAGGGAGGAAGTTTACTGCGGTGCTACTTAACGACCGATTTTGATAAAATCGGGGAATAAAGAGGAATTTCGAATATGAACATAATTGGTCAATTGGTTTCCGAGATTATTATCTCTTGTTGTGAAGTTTTCTCTCTCTCTCTCGTTGTGAAGTTGTCTCTCTCTCTCTCGTTGTGAAGTACTGTGAATAATTGCAGCTTATAAGACTATATGCTCGCGAGGTCTACTGTTCGCAGAACTACAAGTTACTTTTATTACTTACACACGGGCGCACTGCCGTGCAATTTTCTAAGAGCACACATCGTTGCATCTTTGACGACAACCGGGAAACAAATGAAGAGATGACAAGAAACGTTGAAAAAACAAGATTATGTACAAGGGCGATATCCTACGAAGAAATGACTATTATTTCTTCGTAGGCGATATCTCATAAAGTATTTGACATCGGTGAGCTCGTCAATGAATCATTACAGTCGTGCGATTCTCTAATGTTTTGTCGTTGTGTTCGTTGACGTGCTCACCGATGTCAAATACCTTATGAGATATCGCCCTTGTTTGAAGGTTGTTTTTCCAACGTTACTTGTCATCTCGTCATTTGTTTCACGGATGTTGTCAAAGATGAAACGATGTTTGCTCTTATGGAATCGCACGGCTGATCATACCTATCCTCACAGACCGCGATCAAAGATAATGCGGTAAATTTGAACAACCTTGGCAACAGATTATATAACAGTAACTGCGTTCAGCATAGACACAGATTGCGTTCTAGTTTCTATCAGTCTGGCATGCAGCGTGAGTTACAAGCTGGCAGCGGCCACGGGAAGTTTAAACAGTTGCACTGAGAATAATTTGTTAGAATGGGACGCAAGATTAAGTGGATGGCAGATTCGAATTATGGGTGATAATACCGAAGTGGCGCTTGGTAATAATGGAATGGGTATTAAAAACTACGGACATGGTGTTATCAACTTTTAATTACAGGCACAAACTATAAAATACACATATTTTTGTTTTATAAATTGGTAGAGGCGATGTGAACATGGTAAAGTTGTTAGTCATCATTTCGAGTGAAAATAAGTTTACAAGCCAAGTCGAACAAAAAACTACTTCACAGTCTGTCTGAGAACTCGATCACTAGGTTTAAATTAAGTGTATTATACACTTAATTTAAACCTCGAAAACCTAATTCTATATATATATATATATATATAAATGTACCCCTATTTCTCCTGGTCACGCTATAACTTGAGAACGGATGGAACAATCTCGCTAATCCTTTTTTATTGTGTTAATTATTGTCAGGAGAAGGTTCTTATGAAAGCAAAACCGAGAAAAGATCCCAGTCGCTCGTAAAACATATTTTACATAGGCTCACAACCGGACATACAACATGTATGACCAATTACTTATCTTTAAAAAAACTAAATTTATAATTTTATAGTATTGCGTTTTTAAAGCACTAACACCTGCTTAGCGATCTCAACATTGAAACTTATGGAGAGAAAAATTCAGATAGAGGATTAAAATTCGATGCTCGGACCTCGAGCTTCGTTGGCCTAGCTGGTCATGGCTTCTGACCAGCTTTCATGGCTTTCTGACACGGAGAGTTAGAAGACGCGGGTTAGAATCCCGTCCGATGTGAATTTTCTCTCTATAAATTTCAATGTTTGAGATAGCTAAGCAAGCGTTAGTGCTTTAAAAAAGTAATACTATAAAATTATAAAGGGTTGCGACGTCAATACGAAAGTTTAAGTATTTCTAAAAATGCTTCTTTCGTTTGGATAGTGCTGTCAAAGCTGTTCAATAGATGAGAAAAATTTATTATCTTTCAGGTTCTTTATTTAAAAATTAAAGCCAATTGAATCTGTTTGAAAATTGAAGTTATGTATGTCTCATAAGAGAACTATCATCTATATATGTATTTGAAAATATAATGTATGTTCGTAAACATTTACATAAATATAAGTTAAATAGTGATCACCACACTTTTAATACTAGAAATACAAATAGGATAGCTGAACCTAGTTTTAGACTTGCGAAGACTAATAAGTTATTCCTAGGAAATTGTGTGCGTTTTTACAATAAAATCCCAAAGCACATAATTGAGCTTACAGAGGGCAAATTCAAGTTGACTGTAAAAAACGTTTTAATTAAAAAAAGCTTACTATAAAGTTCGACATTATATAGAAGATAAAGATGCTTGGAATACTCCACTTCTGGCAAGCTGTCTCTCTGCCACCCATAAAATGTAATATTTGTAGTACCTAAGTAGAAACATTGTAAACATCCATATAAAAAGAATGGCCCCGAGTTTCTTGCCGCTTCTTCTCGGTGGGTATATATTTTGTATTTGTATGGTATATATATTTCATATATATTGTGTATGGTCTATATATTTTGGAACGCGGCGGTAGAGTCTTTAAAGTACATTATAATGAAAAGTTGACGTCCATAAGTAACTCTTTGATGCCTAAATTGAATAAATGATTTTGACTTTGACTTTGACTTTGACTTTGACTTTGATGCAGGTACGCAGTTAAGCATTGTCATCTTATACCATAGTCAGCTTTGACGCCGTCCATATGGGAGTATACAATACCGTCTAACAATGTATGGAGATATCCGTGAGGCCCGCAAAATAAAGGTATTCCTGGAACCGCATGCCAAGTTATTAAAACGGGATCTTGAAATAGAATAGTGCCTATATATCTACTTTAGACGAACTTCGACTTCAATACGACTAGTAAGTTCCAGATGAAACTGCAACTCATATAAAAGCAGTTATTTTCGCGTCCACTCAGCGCAACTTTAAGTGACAAGATCGAAGTGATTAATTATTATAGGCTCCTTATAAAAGGTCTCGTACACACGACGCCAGTAGGGGTCAGTGCCGCGTGTAAATAATTGATTGTAATCGCTCGGAGAAAGTTGGGTGGCTGTTAGTCTGCGACTGATGACCGTCCTTGGTGTAACACATAAGATAAGGCGACTATTAGACATGCTTTTCTAAAACTTCCGGATGCTTCGGGAAGTCTTCTCGTCCAAAATACCTCAGTGCCTCAAAACTAGTCTTTGACCAGTGATGACATATGGCACTGAAACGTGGTCTCTTACAATGGATCTATAAGTAAACTCAAAGTCGCACAACGAGCCATGGAGAAGGCTATGCTCGGGGTTTCTTTACGTAATCGAATCAGAAATGAGGAGATCGGTAGAACAACGAAAGTCAGCAATATAGCCCAGAAGATTAGCCAGTTGAAGTGGCAGTGGGCAGGGCACATAGCACGCAAAACAGATGGTCGACGGGGCCGGAAGGTTCTGGAGTGGAGACCACGCTTGGGCTACCAAGCGCAGCGTAGGTCGTCCACCGACAAGGCGGACAAAAGACCTGATAAAGGTCGCAGGACGACGGTAGATGCATGCCGCTTCCAATTTTGAAAAATTATGGGATAAGCATATGTTCAGCAGTGGACGTTCTAAAGCTGAGATGATGATGATGATTCTAATACTCCACTCACTATTATTCACGGGATCTAGACGACTATTTAATATATTTTGGAGTTCCCGATATTTTGGCACTGTTACATGCACCATGTGGGTATACACACTGTTACTACGGCTCTAGACTTACGGTTCACTGACTATATTATATGTGAAGTAGAGCTGTTTGAAAATCAGTTTGTCCCGAATATGCTTTTGGCAGGTATAAGAACATAATGTGGAGGGTTAAGAGGATTGCATAGCTAGTACTTTAGTATGACATTGTTTACTATGCCCGTTCGTTTTGATTTTTTCAGTTGTTTGAGTTTCTAAAAAAGGAAATTTATAGTACTTTGAAATACTGAAAAAATCAAAACGTACGGGCATAGTGAACAATGTGTAGATTCCATGAAAAAAAATCACTGAATACGGACAATGTTACGAGGTAGAAAAGAGTTTTCTCTTTTAGCATGGAAAGTACTAGCTATGCAATCCTCTTAAGACCTTACAGATATATCTGAGGAGATATATCCGCAAATAAACAATAAATAGATCCAAACACATTACAATGTGTACAGTGTACATTGTACAATTAAATATATCTTAGATTCATAACTACTATGATCCATTGACAGGTTTATTGGACTCGCGTGACAGTGAACGGATTTTTTCTCCGATCATATTAGTTTTTTCATTTGTCAGGTAATCACTGTTTTGGCTTTACATATATAAGTTAAGTCAATTTATGACAAAACGCCCTTTAAAAAAATAAGATAATAAAAAAAACTTTTTTTTTATAAATAATGCTGGACAATCCACACAGCACCATCTAGCCCCAAAGTAAGCTACTCAAAGCTTGTGTTATGGGTACGAGATAACCGATATATTTAATACATTATATATATATATATATATATATATATACATAGATATTTTTTTTATTACACATAGAAGACACCCAGACCTACAGAACAAATTTCTGCAGGTCGTACACAAATTTGTTCTAAGGCGGGAATCGAACCCGCAACCTCTTGCGTCGCAGGCGGACTCTCGCCCGCTGCGCCACTGAGGTCGTCATATACAAGATTGAAACTATAAAATATTCCGGTAAATATGACTCGGGTCCTTATCTATGCTATTACTATAATATTACTTTTTACTACTTACTATATATAATATTATAAAGAGGAATGATTTGTATGTAAGTATGTTTATAACAAATTGGCTCAAAAAGTACTGGACCGATTTCAAAAATTCTTTCACCATTGGAAAGCTACATTCACCCTGAGTAACATATATAAGATTCATCATCATCATCATCCACCTTCGTGCGGGTGAAACCACCGAGAGCAGCTAGTTAAACAATAATTATGAATAAAACTCGCGATAGTACTGTAACTTAAACCCCTGATAGGTTTTCTCTATGAAATTTTACATATACCTAAGTACGACAGATTACCTGTACCGAGGCCAACTCTTAAGTAGATGTATCACAGTACATCACTTATGTACACGTACAATACTCCTTCGTTTGATAGTCTACTGTTCTACGTGACACTGGCGAGACTGTGCTGTGATGGCTCATCCACAAAAACCACTAAAGAAGAGAGGAGGTTGAAGTTGACATTCATTAAATATTCGACTCTACTCTGTAGTACAGCAACAAAAGCTAACCGATACAAAATTTTCATGAAATCTATTTGACAAAATAGGCCCTAGCAACTATAGTATATAATTCATAATGCGCGGGTTACAAGAGGCCAGTTTTTTAAGCCAGGACAGCAAGCTAGTGTCAGCAAGCTAGCATACTAGTACTTCTGGCATCGTGTAGACAGAACTACAGTTTTATTTCTAAGCCAGTAAGCTAGTAAGCCAGTACACAAGCCAGGACAGTTTTTAATAGGATGGAGTTCTATTTTTTATGATTTTACTATTCTGGTTTGTGTACTAGCTTCATGTGGCCGCTGAAGCTAGTTTTCAGTAGGCTAGTAAGCAGTAACCACGTGTTTTGTTAATTTATCTAACGTGCTTTTGTGATTTTAAGATGCCCAAACTACGTACGGAGATTCATTTAAAATTTGTTCAACTGTACCGTTAATGTCTGAGGAACGCCACCCTTCCAAGTTATACAGACTATTATAAACGTGATCAGGTACAAAAAATGTGTGGCGAATTAAAGAAAGTGGGTATTGTTCCGTACCGTTTTTGCAATTCATCTTCTACTTCATCTCGTGCAAATTGGCACAGGTTTCGAAGTTTTTTTCGCATGCAATTCATGTTGGACGCGTGGTCAACTTAGTCACTGCAATATTAAAATAATGAAGCCTCGTGTAAACGGAACTAGCCAATTGCAAGCCAGGTCAGCAAGCCAGACCAGTTTAGTAGAAAACTGGCTTGCTATACTGTTATGAAAAACTGGCCTCGTGTCACCCGAGCATTAAGCCATCAAATCTTGAATCTAACTTGACTATTAACAAGTGAAGTTCATAGAATTTGTAAACACCACAATGACAAACAGTTTTTGACAATCATTAATTATAGGATAATATTGACAGTTTTCAACTTGTCAACTTGTCGAGACTCATGTCGTACAATAATGTTTGACAAATTACTATAACCTAATAGATTAGAAATACGGTAGGCTTTAATGTTAATTTAATTTTTATGTTAAAAGGATATTTTTCGTTTGCCCCAGAGTTACTTATTATTTCGTTGTCTTCTAAAAAAAATTCGATATTATCTGTATTATGCTCAACAAATATAAAACGGTTATTTATGTATTTTACCATCTAGTCAAGTAATAAACTATATTACTCACTTGAACCTTTGTGTTCTCTTCGTATTAATAATACATATTCAATATAGCAGCTAAGTTTAACTAGTAAAAAACATGAAATTGGTGCTGTTTATTTATTTATTATAAATAAATATGATAAATATATCTTACACGTCATGATGTAGTATTTTTGAGTGAGTGAGGGTGTGTGTGTGTGTGTGTGTGTGTGTGTGTGTGTGTGTGTGTGTGTGTGTGTGTGTGTGTGTATGTGTGTGTGTGTGTGTGTTCGTTACCACTTAACGCCGAAACGACTGAATGCGTTTTTATATAATTTGTTTTGTACAGATACTTCACATTCTCATAGATGTATGATACTTTTCATTTAAATGATTTAGTGAGTCAATGTAAAGTATACATGGGCGGAGTTCAAAGTATGCGCGTTTTTTCACAATAATACAAATAATAAAACATTTTGCAAGACAAAAGTTACTACATTAATGTTACCATTTTCATCTTATCAAATCGAGGGTCTATTTTAGTAATTCTTTCAACCAAAATAGGCTCGTTTAATTTCTCCGAAGCAAACGCAAAAGAGGCACGAAGGAAGTGCTGGACGGCGCTTTCTCGATTAGACTTTTAATCGTTTATTAAAGTAAGTTCAAAGGGTCCGAAGCACCCCGTGGGACCCCGGGCCCCTGAGAGAAGAAAGGGGGTTTATTATCGATAATTATTCGAGAAGAGTTAACGTGATTACGAAAGAAGGAATACTTTTAGGGCTGTCTCAGTTGATGTGTATGACAACACTCATACCAATCAATTTTAACTTCCAGAGTTCAGAATTATTTAGGAAGTGTTTTTCATATCGGACGCTACCATACGCGTTTACGTATTGCGCTAACCTGATTAACCCTTCATATACCGTGATAATTAAAACAAAAGAATAATGAATGAAACGCACGTTTTACGACAATGGTACTCAAAGGATTAAGGACTGTTTGGGCATTGCACAGGGTTCATTACTTCGAGACTTGACTGTTTCCTTTAGTAATTATAAAATAAAAAAAATTTAAATATAATATATAGAAACAATGCCACGGACCCATTGATGTCTGTGAACAAAAGCATTATAAATAAAAACAAGTATAAATAGAAAAATTTAATACCGACTTCCATTTTATATTCAGTTATTGGAGTGTAACGCAAAAACTAGTGGGTCGATTTTGATGAAATTTAGATAGGACCACACGGCGAAAACACTCGCTTTCAAACAAAGAATCGGTTTACCCTATCGAAAGTAATGAGGTAACAAACATAAAAATAAAACTTTCGTATTGAGTACCTCCTCCTTTTTTTGGAAGCTGTAGAAAATAAAAGACAACTGTTTGGCCTCATCAGTTTGTCCAGTAATGCCATTTGCTCCAGACCCCCCAAACCCAATCGCAGTTGTGCTGTCACGCTATAGTTTCGAGACAGAATATTGGACAAACGAAGCGGGCCTAGTCATCCGTGACTGATCAATGAAGCTAACCCGTTACTGCCGTCACTGATTAGATGAGTGATACTCTATTTTCTACAGAGCTTTCCGTGCTTCAACGGTGGGGTATTCGTGTCATTTAGTGTGATTCAGAACTCACGTTGGGTGATCGGTCTCCGTTGTTTTCTTACGGCCAGTTTATGTCCACGGTTTCCCTTACCAGAGATACAAATTTGACATTAGTTTCATATATATGTCAAATACCTATTCCTAATAGCATAGTAGTATGGAATTAAGGTTATTAGAAACCAACCATTAGGAACACCTTTTGGCAAATTGTGGGGGAGGGATTTGTTCAGCAGTGGACGTCCTACGGCTGAGATGATGATGATGATGAAGCATCAGGAAAAGAGTATTTAGGCCGGGAAATCTTCGGACAGTCTACATACTCCTAACGTTAGACCTGCTCACTACGCTGTTCAGCAACTCGTTCTAGGCTCACGTTGATCATAAGCAATCCACTCCTCTCACGGAGGGATAAAGGCTATGAGTACCAGCATTAAGGACGTGACGTGCTGATATCTACGTAAAACAATATATACATATATATACTAGCTGGTGCCCGCGACTACGTCTGCGCAGGATTAGTATTTCGAATAGCTTATTATCTTACAAGGGCATATCTATATTTATACCAAAATGTCATAAAATATGTACATGGTCAAACGCAATTGCTGTAATAGTATTATATGGGTAAATTTAAATAGGTACTTAGTATATAAATCAGTAAACACTAATAATAAAATACAGTACCTACGTACATACAAATAAAAAATTAATCACCATGGAAGAACTGTCATTACATTTCATCACCCTTGACGGTCGCTACTAGTGTATCGAGCTGTCAAATTGGCTTTGCTTTTGACTAAGTTATCAGAAACTGACACAAACTTCTGTCATCATTACGATCTTGACGTAGGCGGAGATCTTATTGTTTTGTCTACGCTGTGCCCAAGCATATTACGCCTTTTCACCTGCGTGGTGATCGATGATGATGATGATGATGATAAAAGTATCATATGTGTTAATCCAGCGCCTCATCTACCTCCATACCTAATTTCATCAAATTGCCCCCGCGCCGTTTGATCGTGAAAGAGTAACAAAGATCCACACATCCATACTCACAAACTTTCGCGTTTATCATATTAGTAGGATATATATATTCATTGTTTAATCAATCAAGCGGCTATTAAACCTAAACAGCTCGGCATTGTGCTCCGAAAAATGTTCACGGACATTAATGGGTAATGACTCTAATTTTATATCTTATCTCATACTGAAACGTTAGCTGTCTTGCAATGTTAACTTTAATGAGCCCATTTTCGTTGAGTGGTTTACTGGCGTAATGTTGATAGCATGTATATTGTATAAATTTCATCTTTCAATTTACACTTTTGAGTTTATTGAAGTTGTTACTATACTTTCAAGTAATATTTTGTCTTTTTGTTAAAATATTAAAGTTAGCTTTAAATTTTCCATTAAATTAATAAGTAATACTAATCACAATAAATTTAATCTAAGTACAAAGTTACTGATATAAAACAAATCTATCTATTACAATAAAACTAATTCACTAAAATATTTCTAAATTATATACATATTTTAGATAAAAAACAGCATTTAAGTCCCTGTCTACGAGTAGAGTGCCCAAAAAGCTGGCAACGTTACCTCGTTGAATAGCCAGGCTGATACGTTGTCCGAGGTAAGTACCAGCTGTTTGGTCACCTGTCATTTCTTTGAGGCGTCTGGACAGCTCCTTTACTAAACGCCGTGCGCCTGGACCCCAAGAACCCATAGTTTCAACCCCAAACGGAAGAAAAATATTATTATCTCCAAGACAAGCATATTTTCTCCGTTTGAGGTTTTCTGCAGATTCTGCAGAATTGAAGTTAGAAGGAAGATTGAGTGTACTCTTTGTACTCTAATTACTCCGTAATTGTAAAGCAAGTACATTCATTGTAAACGCGAGCCTAAGTAATTGATTTAAATACTACGTTTTATTTTGTGAAATTTTTTTTAGGTTTTGTCTATTTTGCAAGGCAACGTAAGTAGGTACATTGCCTTACTTTTATGTATAACTAGCGACTGCCCGCGATTTCATTCGCGTAGTAGGCTCCTATAACTTCTCACCTTTTTTTGGTTTTTGTTTCATAAGAACCTTCTCCTGACAATAATTAACACAACAAAAAAAGAATTAGCGCGATCGTTCCATCCGTTCTCAAGTTATAGAGTGACCAGGAGAAATAGGGGTTCGTTTTTATATTTACAGATTAGCTAAATCTTCTCTGAATATACGATGTTCTAGTAATTTGTAGTTAATAATGTGAGTAGCACATTTACTTACATTTTATAGTATTAATACTTAGTATAAGTACATATTGTGATGTGATACTGTTCTTTGATCGTTGAAAATAATAAAAAAAAAATTGAAAACCCCGTTTCTGGAATGATTTGGCAACATCGAATAGTTGCGTTTGAAAAAGTTTTAGTTCACGTTAAGCAAATATTTAGGTACTTAGGTTATTCAAAGAGCTCAAGTAGCTAATACCATAACTTTTATCAAATAGAAGTCTGGAGTGCATTCTTCAATTTGTCAAAATTGTATCGCAAAATTCTATTAATTAAATTGCACCTAACATTTGCACATATCTATTGCTCAGTAACTGCGCAAAACTGCGCACCCTGATATAGTTTCGAATTCACGAAACATATGATCTACTTGCATAGAGCTTTCATCAAGTTATAGTTTTTAATTTAGTAGCCTTTTTTCGCTTCACTTATTATTCGAACGAATTTTTGCAAATTGATCGCAAGTTCTGGCTGTTGTCCATCGTGTACTCATTGATAACTGACCGACGCACCGACGCCGAGCACGGCCCGCAGTGCCGCGGTGCCGACGCCGCTTCGCTGCTCCCGTGCACTTGCACACTGTGCGCCCCCTACCGCTAGAGTTATCAAACTACTTAATAACATGATCGGTTGATCAGCTTTCCACTTGCTGCAAAATTTTAAGAGGCAACATGGACTGCCCTACCCTTCACAATCTCCTGTGTTCGCTGTACGTTCCTGATAAATACATCAGGCACAGGCCAAGCCACAGGCACTTGCTGTTTGCTACTCCTAGTCGTCGCACCATGGCCCGAGCCCAGTCTCCCTTGTGTCGCTCTCTAACCAAACTCTACGCATTTCTGGACGCCAACACCGAATGTGACTTATTTTGTGACAAATGGCATAGTATTTTTAAGGTATTACTGAGTTTCTGTGAAAAAATATAATAATTAGGATATTTTATGTCAATTAAAAAAAATTCTTGACATTTCTTATTTTGACATTATAAATTTTAATAATAAGTGTAAGTGGTGTATGCCGTGCTTATTGTAACAAATAAATAAATAAATAAAAAAAAACAACCAGACGTAGATATATTTTATGATAAGGGAGCTAGATTTCGATGTGAACTTCTTACTTATCTTAGTTTCGCCATTTGATGTTTTGGATTGTGTCTGTAAATTGTATGTGTCTATCTAAATAAATAAATTACCTAACTTTTCTTAAGCCTTCAGCTGTATCAGGAACCAGACACTATGCATAGGCTCCAATTTTACAAAGGCGATTTTTTCATTAATATGAGTGTCGGCATATTTATTTATTATTGACTTATACCTTTAAAGGTCTACATTAGAAGTTCAATAAAATCATAAACAAGCACTTATTTGTAATCACTAGATTACACAGTCCACCAATTTTTTTCTCGCCAATTTATTACGCGTCAAATTTTTCGCATTGTTGGCAACCCTGCGCGAGTCGACGGGTCGGGCGAGCAGTCGAGCGATTTTTCTCGAGTGACTTGCGAATACCGGCCGTTTGTTTGAAAGTGAAATGGGGTATTAACTCGGGAGTGCGAAACTAATAAACAAGGCGCGTTAACAAGGAGCCTGGGTACTTACTGCAGAGTCATCGCCGATTCTTGAATGTTCATTGCTGTACAGCAGAAACAATATATTATATAATGGTACCTTCCTAAACACGGTAACATAATGACTGGCCTTCGTGAGACGTGATAAACATTTTTGTCTTATTTTTTTTCCTGTAGCCAGCGGCTATGACAGTGTCAGTGTCACCAATTCAGAGGTTTCAGTATCAGTCTTCCGACAATCCGTGTCAGACGCCATGACCACTAGGCCGCCGAGCCACGCTGTCCGAGCTTCGTGTTTTAATGTGAACGGAGCGACATCTATTGAACAGGTTGACAAACATCCAAACGAAAGAAAAAGTCAAGTTTGAAAGTACTTTTATAAATAATTTATTGATTAAGGCGTTACTTTGCGGAAATACATTATCAAAAAACGATATAAAAAATATTTAGTGACACTTCCGCTGAAAAGAAAACAATGATTTTGGCTTATTTGGGGGCGTTTTTTTTTTTTACTTTTATAAATAGTTGGCATTCATAAATACGTCTTTGATGCCTTAATATGATTCGATTTACTTTAATTTGGCAGCTGTAAAGCATAATGATCTTGATCTTACTTTAAATATGTTGCATAGGCGATTGTCGTCAAATGAACGTCTATTTAATCTTGTCACTTACTTGAAAAAAAATAGGTACCTATCGTAGGAAGAAGGAAAAAGAGTCAACACGTATATAACGTCTATGAAAGACAAAATATACGAATATACAAAATAAATAGAAACGGGATATTTACCATACATTTTAAGCTCTCGATATTTCGTCACAGTTGCATGTTACACATGTGCACGAGTCAACCGTTTTTAAGGTTAATTATTGCATTAGTGACATAGGCAAAGCGGAAGAATATTATCATTCGACCTTATTAACAAACTTGGCTTACACCTGGAGTAGTTAAAACATCTATCTGTCAATTTTTCGCTTGCAGTAAATGTCACGCGTGAAAGCAAGACAAAGCATGTTACGCCTAATATAGGTTTACGCAACGTTTACTAATAAAGGAGTTTTGTTATCAGGCTAGTCCGTTTGCGCCAAATACCCTATAGACATCGCTACTAAAGCTACGTGACAATACAGCATGCAGAACCAATAATATCCTCAGTTAATTTGCATGTCTACACAATAAAAAATGTATAAAACCTTTCAATACATTGAAGGTCGCGCCGTCTCTGACTTTTACAATGCCTATTGAAACTTTTCAATGTGTCCCCCTCTTCACATTCACGCGAGGTATTTGCGAGTGTGTTGACTTGGTAACCTGTGTGTGTGACTTTATGACAAGGACACACTGTGTGTGCGAAGAAGACAGAATGAGATTTACGTATTTTATGATCGATTGTAATTCGTTTTCTACTTCCATTGGTAATAACACAAAGCTTCAATTCTTGAAATAACAGATCACTTTCTTCTTCTTCTTCTTATGTGGCTTTTTAACGTGGAAAGACGTTACTCTGCCAGTGTCATGTTTTGGCGGATATTTTGCCCTTGTACTCCCTTCTTCAATTATAACGATATAAAATTATATTAGATAAATAAAGAATGTTGATCGAATCTCGCGAATTGAAAACTCAAGACAAATAATTACCCCATTTAGCCATAAAATGAAAAAAAAAAACAATTTTCACTCAATAATCGAGAAACTTACACTTGACCCTTCCTATACCGTGATAATTAAAACAAAAGATTTATGAATGAATCTCAAGGGCTAAGGGTTAAGAGTGTAGCATACTTACTCATATTTAAACAAGGGGTGATTTTAGTAATCAGAAGGAATAAAATGAGTACAATGTAAATTGTATTAGATAAAACAGTTAAGTTCCCCTCCCCCACCCCTCATTAAGTAATAAATATAATCCCACTTATAATTAATACGTACTTTAGGATAAAATTACATATATAGAGTTTCAGCCTAAGCCGGTCTTAATGGGACTCTACTATACACCTTCGCAGTTGAAAAATGTCCAGCCAAAGTTATGAGTTTCACGAAAATACAAAAGTGTTGGATGTTTATAAGCATGCTTGGAAGACATGGCTGGTACTAAGAAGAATACTGGTTACTGGGAGACTACGCCAAAAACAGTTAAGAGATCGGGAATTATCGACTGAATTTGTATGAAAACAGTTGTTTCAGAAACTTTGCGTATGACAAGTATATTTCTGAAACAACTGTTTTCATACAAATTTAACGGTCTAGATCTCATAACGCTTACTTTGCATACGCGGGTTCAGTTTGTCTCTACCTATAATGGTACTCTACTGGTGCTCAAGTCTACCTTTCATTAACCTGTTTTATAATATGTAAGCAAATAAAAGTACTTAACCCCGATATTCGGCTGTTCAAGAGTCCTAGAATAATTAAGGGTGACATTTTCAAGAGCTTCAAGAATCTCTTTCTCATAATTATATGAGTATTTAATTCTTGAACTTCTATCTTTCTCATTATAACTCAAAGTACCGAGGTATTCATTCTAGAGATCTCATGAATTTCAAGAATGCTTATAATCTTAGTCAAAAGGTACTTTAGTAAAGTCTGAAAACTGAGCAGGGTAATTTTAAGAGCGATGAGGTCGCTAGGCAGGTATTTGTAGGCAGGCACACACACAACTATAAGACATGTTATCTTCAATTGCATAATATACATACTGATCATAAAGAAATATTTGTAAAAAAACGTGTTGTACAATATATGTCACCGATGTCGGATAATTTAACCACACACGTTGCAGTTCCTGGAAAAGTAGGTTGAATTCTGCGAAATATATTGTATAATTGGCCAAATATGGCGAATCGCCAGTCAACGGGCTAAGGGATTAAAATACAATAAGTTTTATTGATAAATCATCGATCAAATGTTTTTAATCCTCAACTATAAATAAAATAAACCCCAATAAAAAAATTGCCGCCGAAGCACGTGTGTAAATTAAACAATATCTACCGCAAGCAGAATTCTTACAAACACAAAAATGATCTCATTATGTTAGTTATAAATTTAGGCAACAAATATGATCAATATTTTTTTAAGTTATTCAGTAATAATTAAAAATAGTGATAAAAAAATTAAATTAAGAAAATAATATTAAGGTTTTTTCAGAGACTATTAACTCAAAATTTTTTTAATATTTTCGTTTAATAATACAGGATATTTGCTATAAATGCATGTTTAAATCTTAGCTGTAAGTTTGATGGCTTAGGAGCTATGATTATTTACACATACCCACTTCAAAAGGGCACGTCGATCTTGGCAAATTTGAGTGTAACTCAAAAACTACTATACCGAATTTGATGAAATTTAAATGGGACTACACGGGATGCACCAGCTTTCAAAAAAAGAATTTTGAGAATCGGTTCACTCTATTGAAAGTTATGAGGTAACAAACATAAAAAAAATACAGTCAAATTGAGTACCTTTTAGGAAGTCGGTAGAAAAAGGACAACGGTACTTATTGGCAAAAACTCCTTCGTCATTTTGTTTTAAATAGAACATTTCGTTAGATATTTTATTTTTATTATATGATAAATTATAAAGAAGACAAACAAAGGAATGTCAATAAATATTTTATGTATATAAACACAAAGTATGTTTACATGTATCAGTTTTTCGTACAAAGATTTAACGACATTGTTATTCCGATTCCTACCTACTTCCTTTTAACTCCGAACTTGTTCATTTTATCTCCCTGCTTACTTAGACATAAACATAAACACATAAAGCAGTGACAGACAGACAAGCTCCGCATTCGATATCAGCACGATACGGCGAAAAAAAAACAGTTTTACTGCCCGAGGCCCGTATCGACTTACAAAATCAAACGAACTGTGTAAGACATAGTTAAAGGAACTGAGAGAGAAAGCCCATGAAAAGTGCGGCAATAAGACTTATGACATGCCGATTCCGTTCCGTTACACGTACTTTTGTGACTAGTGTCGACGTTCCATTTTACGTAGACGCTCCGTCAGACGCGCGAGACGATTTGATTTACGCCGAGTGGTGCTTACGTAAACACGAAAAACATTTTTACTTCCCGCCCCATAAATAACGTATCTCTTTATTGCGCCAGTTGTGTTTCTATAGATTTATTCATAGAACGACAAAGCTGGTTTGCCAATTGCCGATGTTGCCATATGGGAAAAGTTTTCGTCACTGGCGTCTCATAAAATTCTTGGGTTAGTCAAGGTGGCGGCATAAAAAGGAATTACTTTGAATATTTATAAATACTTAACGCCTTGAGTTTCAGGATAACATTGTTATTCAAATTGATGTGTTGTATTGAAGGTATAGCATAGCTTACTCCTGAGTAGTTAATGACAACAGATGTCAATATGATTTGATAAGATTTGAAGGGTTTATAGTCTGCTAAATTTGACTTTCATCATCATCATTTCAGCCGTGGGACGTCCACTGCTGAACATATGCCTCCCCCATTTGACTTATATAGGTACAAATGTTATAAAATAAAATGTTTAAACTTTCAGAAGGATTAAAAAAATAATAGTATGAGCGGGCCGATTCATACAAGTTACTAAAAATGTATTATAAGTAAATCAAAAATTTACATTAAATACATGAATCATTCATGAATTCATCCAAGTTATAGCAGCATTTTTTAATGGTAAATCTTTTAAACAGTTCGTAAAAATATAATCCCTTTCTTCAGCTTTTAAGTCGTTTGGTTTTTATAGAATATATTTATTGATATAACATTTAGTTAACTTCGCATAAGTTTAGAAGTTCAGTTTCTTTTTATTGCTTTGGTCTTGGTGCCAACCCTTTGTTCGTATATCGCTCGCAGCGGCTTAAGAGCAGAGAATAACCACCGATGCTTCGATAAATCGGCCACCCGTCGCCGTCGCCGCGCAACACACTAGTATCTAGATCGACGGTCAACCAGTACAACTGCAGTAAGAGGCCGTAGCACAAACCATTTGCGAAAAAGTTTTCGTAAGCGTCAACGCGACACGCTTCGGCGTACAAACTATGAGCTATCTATTTCACACTCACCCTAGATAAATGACAGTCTGTGCAGTTTCACGTGGACGACACGTTACATTACACTTACGCAGTTATTTGTGATAAAAGGCGTCTTGGCTTACTCTGCAGATCTGCATATAAATGCGGTAAGTTATACTAAAAAAACTTTATACTCGTATTAAAATTGCGGAAACAAATGCATTAATTTTGAACGTTTTCTTTATATTTTTCGATATATACTAACACAATTGAAAAAATGCTGGTCACTAATTTGGCTATGTATTACCTAAAAATATATATAGTGTTATGGCTGAAAAATCTGAGAGTTTGGACGTGATTGTGTATTTTTGTGGACCTATTTAGGATTTTTTTCTGCAGAGAGCGAGTAATATTTATGAATTCTGTTCGGTTATTAGTCTTTGCCCGTTCCTTTTCTAACCTAAGTATTTTTTTCATACAATTTTACGATCTGTTTCGTTACCTACACTAGATGTTTAAAGATCCTGCTATTTACTATTATCAGGATACGAGCGCGCCTTAAGCTATACCACCGTTCGTGTAGTACAGTGAATCTAGCGGCCAGGCGACCACTGCACCTCTCCCAGCTGACTTTACTCAAAACCTAACCTCGCCTTTGTCCGACTCAGTTTGTCTTTTATGTCCGCGATGTTAGATAACCGCCGCTTCTCTTTTAAAAGAATTTCTAAAATGTGCACCCGGTCGAAAGGGTTCGAGCTTTCTTTTCATGTTTTATGATTCGCGATACGAGTTAAGAAATATTCTGCTAGATTTAGCTGCCATTCAATTTGGGGAGCGCTGTGCGGGGGAATACACCTTATCTGGATCATAATAAAATCTTTAACCGTTAAGCAATGATTGAGTTACGTTTTATGGTTATTACTGGTGGTGCAGCGCATTTGTATTAGTGGAGCCCTTGGTGGCAACCAAGGGCTCCACTAGACAAGAACCGCACTACTGTCGAATAGAAGACCAAAACTGACCTTTTGCAATAGACATTTTTAAAATAGCAAATTACTTTCCCGTATTATTTGAATAAATAGGAATGCGAATATTACTGCTTTACAGCATAAATAGGTAGCATAGGAGCATGAAAGGTATATTATTGTTTTTCTTTATTATCCTTTTCGAGTTTTTCTTCTTCGAGTTTAGCCTTGTGTCATTTGGGATATTATTGAAAAAAAACCAAAGTATCGCAAGTAAAGTTTACTGTAGGTACAATCGAAAACTAGTTACAGTAATCTATGCTCCAAAGCGATGAAAACACACACGGAAAATTCAAGTTGACTGCAAAAAATCTTTTAATAAAAAAACATATTATAAATTCCGACATTACGTAGAAGACAAAGATGCTTGGAATACTCCACTTCTGGCAAGCTGTCATTCTGCCACCCATAAAATGTAATATTAGTAGAAGGTACCTAAGTAGAAACATTGTAAAAATCTATATAAAAAGAATGTCCCCGAGTTTCTTGCCACTTCTTCTTGGTAGGCTCTATATAGTTTGGAACGCGGCGGTCTTTAAAGTACATTATAATGAATAATTGACGTTCATAAGTGTGTCTTTGATGCCTAAATTAAATAAATGATTTTGACTTTGTCTTTGATGTTTGATTTGATGTCTTATTAGTATTGGAGCCAAATATTAAATATCTTCCAAAAACTCTTCGCATGGCACCAGTACGAAAATCTTCGTCGTAAGCTGGACAATTGACCTTGATCACATTTTAAGAATATACGAATTAATATCACTTGTATTAAAGGGTAATTTTTAGGAATAACGTTTTTGTGTTCTTTGTAAATAATTACTTAGTCACTTAACTTTAATAATTGTTTCACCTGTTTCTTCCAGGATTGTGTTGCTACACGAGTAAACTTCCTCAATGCATTCCTTTCGATCCATGTGATTTTATCATCATCATTATCAGCCGGAAGACGCCCACGGCTGACCATATGCCTCCCCTATAGAACACCACTTGGAACGGCTAGGTACTTACTTCCTGCATCTAGCGGCCATGGTTTAAAACTTCATAATGCTAAACGTCGAACTCAATCGCATAGAACTAAAGAATAGTCAGAAGAAAAAACAAGAAGAGACATAGAAGTCAAAACTTGCCGCCACTTGGCAAATTCGAACTACTGAGATTTACTTTATAGTTTACAAGTACAATTTGAAAAAAATAATACCGACTTATTCAGTTATTGGAGTGTAACACAAAAACTACTAGACCGATTTGATGAAATTTAAATGTGACCACACGGGAAGCACCAGCTTTCAAACAAAAAAAGAATTTTGAGAATCGGTTCATCCAGTCGAAAGTTATGAGGTAACAAACATAAAAAAACACAGTCGAATTGAGTGCATCCTTTTTTTGGAAGTCGCCAGAAAATAGGAAAACTACCTCATCTGAATTAATTAAAATACTATATATACATACATCATGTTTCTACAACTAAAAGTATGAAGTCCGGTACGAAGGACATACAGTATTAAAAACACCATCTAGGTAAGCACTTATTTTTCAACAGACTTTACAACAAAAGGAGGTGATTCTCATGTCGACGCGTATTTTTTATGTATCATAATCATCATCATCATGATCATCATCATCATCATCATCATCATCTCAGCCGTATGGCGTCCACTGCTGAACATATGCCTCCCCCATTTTTATGTATGAATACGCACAACTATTCCAGAGTAGTCCGATTTTAGGTTTTATTTGTTGTTGGTAGTGTATACTTCCGAGGTGCCTATTTAAATTTAATCAAATTCTGTCAAGCTGTTCTTGAGTTACAATCCAATAACTGAAAAGTGTTTCGCCTATCTTGATGATATCGTAATTGAAGTGAGTGACCATCGATCCCGTAGTAGAGGGTCAATAAAAAAAATAGGGTAAATATTTTTTCAAACCTAAAAATAGAACCGACTTCAATACTACAAAGTGTGAAATAACTTGTTGAAGTCGGTACCATACGCACAATATTGTGATAATTGATAATTTTGAACTATCATGGTACCAGTTGGTAAAAATATAAAAAACAAAACGTGAACCACTAAAAAGCGTTGAAGTCGGTTCCATTCTTGTAATTTTCTTTGTATTATCTGAAGTAAGCAGATACATTCTTAATCGACATTGAAAAAAATAAAATAGGACGATTACAGAGATATAATTATTCAACAACAAAAGAATCAGCTACCCAGGATGATCATGTAAAAATATATGCTTCGTCATGCATAAAAAACTCAACTTTTGGAAGTCGGTAGGGAACCGTGAACTTTTCCAAATATGAAGTAGCACTACATTGAAGGTTCTCTAGAGAAGATGTAATTGAATTATATAAATTCAACAATGCTTTATATGTCGTATTCACAAGGGTTTACTTCGAGCCACTTTTGCGAAGTGGACCCTTTCCCGGATTGACTTCCGGTAGCCTTCCCCGAAGGTCCAAAATGTTCTATGAAGTAAACACACTCAAATAACTCATGGGGTAACCAGGAATGGTCAGATTATAACCGACTGGTAACCCTCTGGGCAAGGCACAGTGACAGTAATGTTTGAAGTATCTTGAATACTACAGTTTAATAAATAAGAGCTGAAACTGATGATACTTGTACCTACTACTTTTTTATTTTAAACTAGCGACTGCCCGCGACTTCGTTCGAGTAGTAGGCTCACATCTTTTCTTGGTTTTTTATTCATAAGAACCTTCTCCTGACAATAATTAAAGCAAGAAATAAGAAGGCATAGCGAAAATATTATCCCTCGTGGACGAAGTGGTGAGCAGTGTCTCAATATAGCATGTAGGATTGATCTGATAATGTTCACCATAATTATATTAAAATTCAAATTCATAAAGATAAATAATACAATTACAATTTGGAAAATTTAATACTGATTCTATTAAAATATTGGAGTATAACTCAAAAACTACTGGACCGAATTTGATGAAATTTAAATGGGAGCAAAGCAGCAGCTTTCAAACAAAAAAAGAATTTTAGGAATCGGTTCACCCAGTCGAAATTATGAGGTAACAAACATAAAAAAAACATACACTCGAATTGAGTACCTCCTCCTTTTTTGGAAGTCGGTAGAAAATACAAGTGCAATTTGAAAAATTTAACACCGACTTCCATTCCATTACTTTGGCAAAAATCAGTTATTGGAGTGTAACTCAAAAACTACTTGACCGATTTTGATGAAATTTAAATGGGACCAAACGAGAAGCAGCAGCTTTCAAACAAAAAGAAGAAAACGAATTTTGAGAATCGGTTCACTCAGTAGAAAGTTATGAGTTAGCAAACATTTAAAAAAAACATACAGTCGAATTGAGTACCTCCTCCTTTTTTTGAAGTCGGTAGAAAATTAAATAAGATATATGCAAATGTATATATGATAATGACACAACTTGATAGTTGATAGGCCCTTGCAGATAATTTTGGGGTTTTTAGACGTGAAATTGAATACTGTGATACCAGTAGTATGGAGTTTATGCATTACCACTCTAAACTGTAATATTACCTAGTGGTGGGCTTTGCGACTGTTGTGTGCAAGTGGAAATGAGCCTTCTAGCCAAATCTCTTTTGTAAGGCAACACACTGTAGCTAATATTTGTAGTACCTAAGTAAAAACATTGTAAACACATCTATATAAAAGAATGACCTCGAGTTTCTTGCCGATTCTTCTCGGTAGGCTCTATATATTTTGGAACGCGGCGGTAGTCTTTAAAGTACATTATAATGAAAAACTGACGTTCATAAGTGCGTATTTGATGCCTTAATTGAATAAATGATTTTGACTTTAACTTTATCTTTGCAATCTTCTTCCACTGGATACCTTCTTTCCCTTACCCTGAAACATTTCCCTCAGGGCCCTGCAGATAAATTTTACGCGATTTAGCGATGATTAATGTAACGCCAGCCTCCTACTCGGTCGTGATATGAGCAGATTCCGGAACTAAGGGCTTGATAACCGTATAATTCATGAGCTTCACCGTACTCGTTCATTACTCAAACTAAGGCATTATTTGTAATGAAATTAACCTTTTAGTCGCAATTGCACCGGTCAGGTTTTGCTTAAGAAGAATTGTGCATACAGCCTTGTCCCTATATATTTAATATAGTTCAAATCTTATAAGTACGTGTGTATGTCTCAAAACGGATGTTCTGTCTATGGATTAAACAGATATTTTTAAACAGCGGATAGAAAATTTAAGTGGATTTATTATACAACTAACCATATACGGCCTTACTTATAAACGCTGCTTAAGTTTAAATAACGTCATTTAGTACGGTGCAGAATAGTTTCGTAGTGCGCTGTACGAAATAACGTTATTTTAACTTTTAAGCAGCGTTTATAAGTCAGGCCGATTATGTTTAATAGTATAAAAATCATCGGAAAAAAACTTGCTAATGGCCAGTTCATACCAACGCTTTTGATGTCTAAATGAAATAAATGAATTGTGTTTGTTAAAAAAATAGCTCAAAAACAAATAAAAATAATTACCGAAATAAAACGAAAAAGAATATCTAAAAATCTCTACAGGAAAACCGAGTCGTACAATTTATACGACCAGAAGATAAATTAGTCAAATTATCAGCTTGTGGCAGCGTATAAAATTAAAAAGGGAAAGTCGAGACGCACACAGGGACGAGAGGGAAAAATCTATAAGATGGTGGGCCCGGCATCAGTAGGACATAAATTGTAAAAAGGCGAAGCCAGGAGAGCCGAATCGTCAAATGGTGCGGACGAGATACATTTTAGATATTGGTAGGGCTGGCGCAAAACGGTGGATGTAGCAGTACTATCTATATCTATACTAATAGTATAAAGAGGAAAGATTTGTTAAATGTTAAAACCATTTAACAAATCTTTTTTTTATCTTGTAGGTTTTACCCATTTAACTATGAGTTCTCACGGAAGTTTTTATAACAATATAGGAAAGATTTGTATTTTTGTATGTAACGATAAACATAAAAACTAAAGGACCGATTTCAAAATTTTTTTGCCTTTAGAAAGCTACATTATCACTGACTAGGCTATCTCTCTCTTCCTAGGACGAATACTGCACTTGCTCGCAGAATGCAATTGGTGTCATTTCCTTACACTTATAATAGAGTTCTTGATCACTGTGACATGACTCCTTGCTCACCAAGTGAAGCTAAGATAAAACTTCGCTCTTGGCAACACTCACTCTCATATGAAGAGACTGAGAGTTTATTAACTCCTGTACTAAAATATATTACTTCTACACGCATAACATTTACATAATCACAACTTATATCATACTTACTCCATACTCATACAATATAATAGCACTTATTCTGTTAAGTCCAATGATTTTGAAAGAGAAATTATAATTTTAACCAAAAATTCAAGTGTATCCAAGATACAGGCCGCGCCTAGTTTGGAACCCATTGCTAAAACATACAACAGTATTTAAGATAACTTTTATATTATAACAATTTGTCATGTATGTAATAACAAGTGTTTCTAGTATTTGAAATCAAAAAACAGTAACTTTAAGAAATAGAGGAAACTTTCAAAGGTACACACTTTGGTTTTGAGATCTAACGATTATTAACCACACACATTGCATTTCCTGGAAAAGTGGGTTGATTTCTGCTAAAACGATTGTATTATTGGCCAAATATGGCGAGTCAACGGGTATTACGGAAACACGCATAACACATGATAAACCACAAAACCAAACTTGGTGGTTCCTTTTTTTTAATATCAAATTTTCCGCTAATAGCGCCGCTTACTCGTGGTCATACTAGTTTGTCATACCAGTATGACCACGAGGATATATAGACGTGGTCATACTCTCATTTCTGGACATCGCGTGAGGAAAGCAAATGCTAATCTATTCGAAAAATATTAAAGAGCTAGAAGGAATTAGACAGAATTTCGGTATGTAAACACTGGTTTTATACATTTTATATGGTATTAATGAATAAATTGTAGCCAACCCTAGTTATAGAGGGCATTGGAGTGTACGTCTCCTCCGATCGCGGCGTGTAGCAACCATGAGATTTATGTACTAACGACTCCAAGGGAGATCTTTTAATGATATAATAGTTATTGTAGCTAAATATAGAGTATAGTATTGTTAAGCGCTAATTTCCAAGCTACAGTAATTTTACTGAGTTTTGTAAATTTACGGAAGTACCATCTTGGCAACTGTCGAACTTCGCTCTAGTGACGTTACAAAATGGCGCCATCGACGTTCTTGTAAAGACAGTCTTAATTCTGATTTAGATGCGAATAGAGCTATTCAAAGTGAGTACTTTGAATAGCTCTAGAGCAGAGCTAGGTATATAGTTGCAATGAAAAGCTGTTTGAAATCTATGATACTTTTGTCAGTCTTTAATTTTCAAACTTTTTTGCTTACAGGAGTTGTCAAAACTGACATTCATTATTCAAGATTTCAATCAACATTTGATTGTAACTGATACAGAGGTTGTTTGGATACTGGGACAGTATGGACAGTATTTTCCAAAGATTTTTATTTGCAAATGCTTGTAAAGCAAAGAAAAAATTAAATTTCATTTGTAGCTTTTGGTAGTTAGTGCGTCTATGCGTCTTAACCACACATATTCTTTGATTTTATCTCAATGTTGTATACACGAGTACCAATATTTTATGTGACTAAACATTGTTTATTGACTTGTGTTACCCAATTTTTTTGTACCTACTTTTTATGAAACACTTTCTATGTCATACTTTTTTTAATACAGGTTTACACTACTAGTAGGGTAAGTAGAAACGTGATGGCGGGGGGAAACCCAACAATGGCTAACAATGTCTTTCAATTTTCATAGTTTTGTCTTTATTCAGTAGTATTACTACTATACCTAGTAATAACGTTGGTTTTGTGTTTCCAGTTGGCCTATTATGTATCTCAGTTGCTAACAAAATTTAATTAAAATCTGAAAAAACGTCGGCCTTGTTATTTTTGTCAGCTGCAGTCGGCAACTTACTAACACTGACAGTAGTCCTAAAAACTGACATAGAGCCGCCATTTTATTTAGATTTTAATCAAGTTTTGTTTGCAACTGAAATAGAAAGTGTCAGAAATGTATCCACCGCTTTACTAGATCGTAACTTAGACAGGACAGTGATTTCAGAGTAGTGATCTCAGGACAGTGATGCAGGACAGTGATCTCAGGACAGCGTGAAGGACAATGACCTCAGGATAGTGATGCAGGAGAGTGGTTTCAGGACAGTGATGCAAGACAGTGGTTTCAGGACAGTGATTTCAGAACAGTGATTTCAGAACAATGATTTCAGGGCAGTGATTTCATGATAAACCAGAAATCTCACTGCTACAAATATTGACGTAACTAGCTTGAGGAATTGCAAATGTAAAAAACTACGAGTCCACCTGTAAAGGGAATAAATTAGAAATAGAATATCATAGTCGTCACAAACGTAGAAATATCCCAACTGAACAAAAGAGACAACCAGCCGTGAAATAAGTGACCCAAGTGAAAGTTCACAAAGCTCCGGCAAAGCTCGCAAAAGGACAATAATACAACTATCCTCAAAAGCATTTGCTAACTCGGACGGACAAAGAAAAACAGCGAGCTTTATTCAAAAAAAGACAAAGTTAAGCGTTAATACTTGCTTCCCTTTCAGCGAATTCCGAGCTTTCATCAAAAAGCTGAGTTAATAAACTAGAATGTTCAGCATGTAAAGTAAATCCTATTTCACTCTAAACTCTTCCTTTGAGCGCACACTTTACACTGAATAGGGAATTTATATTTGTAATGAAAAATATTTTCAAATAGCTGAGTGGTCGTATTTCCAGAACACATTATAAAATGTTTTACGATCTGAATGAGTGGAGTAGAGTCTCGTGTATGCGTTATATATCTATAGGTCATATTGTAGGTATATCATAAATTAGTGAATATGTTTTTATAAAGGCTAAATAAAGTTTGTGAATATGTTTGTTTGTTGCTTCTTCACGCTCAAACGGCTGGACCAATTTTGATGAAATTTGGTATGGCGATGATGCAGGATTACCACACACGATATTTTTCATCTCCGTCATCATCCATCACCCATAAGTGCAACCGCGAGGCGCAGCTAGTTGTATCATAAAACTGTCTCTTTCATAAACAGAGCCCTTTGAAAAATACGACAGATCATGACTTAGTTTCAAATTTAACATATTCAGGCTTTAAAACGCGTTGTTTAGCGTTGTGCACAGAAAAACATTGTGCGCAGTGCTAAATGACACTAAAACTTTAGAATGATTTTAAGTATGACTGTTATAGGTTAACAGTGTTCCAAATATTTATGACATTTATGTAATTAAGCAAAGACACAGGCAAGTCATGCATCTGATGGTAAAAACTTTCACTCAGTAGTTTCACTTATTTACTTTCTTCATATTCTAAAACAGTAATACTAACGCACTACTGCTTCGCGGCAGAATACTGCGGTGGTACCTACCAAGGTGCCATTTTGCACAAGAGACCTACCATCTAGTTAGTCAGGGTCCTCGCCTGCCTCGTACGATTCATATTCTGACGGCAGAGGCGAATATTCTTTAACTACACGCCCTTATGGAGAAAAACCTCATGGGTATATACTAATCAGCAATCGAATTTTGGAAGGCACAATCCAATCCCGCACCAATCATCAGCATACTCGTGAAAGAAAAATTACGTAAAAACATACATTTTACATTAATAATGCGAAGCGCTCGAAGCGGAGCATGACTTGGCGAACTTAACCTACTACAAGTTAAGCAACGCTTGCAAGCAAGTCATGAGTTGCATAGGTGTGTAGTAGTGGCATTATTCAGCATGACCGCTTCTGTGCTTCGGAGAGCACATTAAACCATCGGTCCCGGTTGTTTGTCTTAGGACAACAGTCGTTAGGCTATGTCGCAGGCCTTCTGGCTGTCTGAAAACTTCGACATCGGTTGGCCACTAGACTATCCACCAAGCCGCACTGGGCCGCGTGGTGGATTATGGCCGAACTCCTCTCTCTGAGAAGAAGTTTCGAGTCCCAGCAGTGGGAACACAATGAGCTGATTATGTATACATTTAAAAAAAACTTTCATCAAGAAAATTTATTGACACGTTAAGAGGAAGACTACCTAAGTATATTTCCGTCGTTCATTTCCAGGAACAACACCTTTGTTACAATCCTGGATCGTAACAACCTGACATTTCCAAGGAATCTCTATGTATTCTTAATAAAATATTTAACTAGGTACCACACGAGAGCAAAACATAATATAAACATTATGTAAAAGTTGTTCCTTTTATATAACGAGCCCATTGTGTGGATAGAATATGAAAATGTACAGAACGCGCAATGTCCCGGATTTGCTCTTTGGTCTGCCCACACGGTTCTTTATATGTGAATTGGGAACTCTTTGATAGCTTATTTCAATATTTGATTCTGATTTTCTTGTGGCACTATTTGTTTATTTGATGCCGATACAATTTTAATTAAATTGTGTGAGATGCTATTGGAATAGTTAAAATAAGCGGATGGGAACAGTTTTCGCCGAAACTGTTCCAGAAATAATTGGAGGTCGCTTTCTAGAACTCGGACGTGGTGGGGTCTGCAGTGCGATTCTCTAAGAGCAAACATCGTTGCATCTTTGGCAACATCCGTGAAATATTGACGAGATGTCGATTTCGTATTCACTACCTTAGTAATTGACAAGTTCCATTGCAACGATCATGCGCGCCAAGGACCTAAAGTTTGACAAAGCTCGGTGAGCTCATCGACGACCGCAACGACGAAGAATTCCTTAGAGAATCGTACAGTTGGCGTCAACAAAAAAATATCGGAGGGTTTACTCTCAGTATCTTTGACGGATTTTCGTAACTATTGAAATTCGTATAGTGGCAGTTTTTATATGGTGTCATAGAAAGCGCTCCTGGCGGCTGATTTGTGAATCTATCTTGATCATCATCATCATCTTCACCATACAAAAATTGCGCTATAAGAATTTCAATATTTACGGAATATCGTGAAACACACTCAGACTACAAGTAGCGAATAGCATAATTAAAATTCGTTTATACCATTCCTATTCTAAAAAGCTTTTTTCATTCACTGAAAACAGTGAATAAAAAGGCCTTTAATCACTGTTTTGGTGTGTAAACTTCGAACACACCAATATATTCGATCTCCATCTCAGTGCTTATACATCTTCCTTACGCAAATAATTGTCGACATACAAACTCTTTGTGCAAGTAACTCCTCGAGATTTGATTGGTCGATATTTGAGACAAGGAGTTTAGCATTAGAATAAAAACTGTATTGTGTTATTTGCTGCGATTATAGAAAAAAAATATAATAATAATAAATAAATTATTCTTATGTTTAGCAATTGTTTGTATATAATTAGTAATTGCATTTTAATTAATTTAACCTTCCATTTTTCTTCTTTAAATGTCTATTTTCGCTTAAATTATTTCTTTTTCTCGTAGTCAAGGTATAAAGTATAGTATGCAACTCTTGAATAAAACGGATTTATATCGAGGGCCATGAATCACTCGCATCAATCAGGATTTCAACACTTGAATAACTCGCTACGCTCGGGATTCAATCATCACGAATCCCTCCCTGCGGTCGTGATTCAGTCGTTAGAATCCTTCACTTGCTCGTGATTTATCTATGGCCCTCGCATTAAATCCGTCCTTTATTCACTAGTTGCATAATATACTATTTGCCAACGATATAGTTATTGTGGCAGAGTCGCCTAACAAGAGACCGGCTCGGCGAGTTCAGTATAATTTCCCAACACCTGTAGTTGTCGAAACGCTAGTATCTTGGACGATTATATTGGTATGAGTCTAACAAAGACGTCGCCCGAAGAATTGTATACGAAGTCTTCGCGTACAACATATAGCAGATCTTATAGAGAAAAGCCTTCAATAAAGTTGTGGTGGCAATATGCTGGCCAATCGCTCAATGACCTGATAACCGATGGGGACGAAAGGTTTTTGAGTGACCACGAAGCAAAACCCAATTCGTAGGTAGATTCACCGCTAGATGGAGGATATAGTGACCCTGCCTCGCAGGTCCTGTTCGAATAGTGCCGATAGATGCAAATTGTAATGAGAAATTCATTGTAGCATATAAGGGGGACGGCGTATTCAGCAGTGGACGTCTTCCAGCTGATGATGGTGATTTTGGTTTGGGCAGGTCTTTATTATATAAGTGGATATCTTCGTATTACGTTCCCATCTGCGCATAACACATTGTTTACAGTCATCATATACTTATATATTTAATGAATGTTATGCAAATCAAAAGATTCGTCCACCAAGACATACTTTCGTTTTATGATGTCTCCGTGAGACGTCATCGACGCGGGCGACCCGCACACTCCTTGAAAAAGACCACCGAATGTGGTCGAAACTATAATCGGACCTATTCGATAAATATTACGTGAGTAATCCCGTATTTTTAAGTAAAAACGATAAAACGCAAGCCCAAAACACCTAATACTTCAAAGTCATCACAGACTCTCGGGTATACGTTCTGATCCCCAACTTCAACATGTTTGTTCATAAAACGGAAGCTTCTGTCAAAACAGTTATTCCTCCAATAGCTCGAGTGTACTTAGATCCTGCCTAAACCGGCGTTATCTTGGACTGACGCATTCAAGGAAGACACGACTTAAACCCGTGATCCGGGCTTAAGAACTCCATAGGGCGACGCGACGTGCTTATATCGTCTGCTAATCTGTTGACACCGTGGGCTTAATATTAATATCAAATGAGTCTTGTAAAGTTATTAAAAAATCGCAGAGTTAAATCTGGCACTCATAATATTGTAGGCATTTTATAAAGTTTTGTAAAACAAACTAGTTTCCGCCATGTTAAATAGATTTGCCTTTCTAAAAGTGTAAAAGTGTCTTTCTAAAATATTTCTTTCTAGTACCTGTTTTCATATATCAGCATGAAGACACGATGATGTCACCAAATCTCATACCTGCAACAAAGACAAACATTCTGGTTAATTCGAAGTAACACAAACACTAAACGACTGAAGTTGGAAACACAGATTCCTCGCAACGCCCACAAACTAAGAGACAGAGTTAGTTGTAAATACTAATAAGCATTAGTTGTATAACTTTGAACAGATCTCCTAAATATCTAAAGTTCCCAGAACAAACGTAAGCACCAGACAAAACAAAATAAACCAAACGGGGTGGCCATTACACCGTATCGTATCACATCATCGGAAACAACAATGGAGCATCGCTACGGTACACAAACAACTGTCAATCAAGCGAGCTCTCTTTTTAAAAACGTGTTGTTCTCACTCGACCTATTTACACGTTGACGGTGGAATACACGTTTGGGGAGTTTATCGATCGGCGGGAAAACTGGAGGAATATTTCTAATATGTATTACAAACATGTGCCAGTGCGAATAGTGCAATAAAAATAACAGCGCAACGACTGAGTGGTATGCGTATGAAGACACATAGAAACTGAGTTTGACTTTTGTTACACCGTTTGGTCGAGTGAGCTATCTGAAAATCTCACACGCACCCGTGTCTTTT
The DNA here is from genome assembly GCA_917880725.1 of Selenia dentaria. Classification (NCBI taxonomy): domain Eukaryota; kingdom Metazoa; phylum Arthropoda; class Insecta; order Lepidoptera; family Geometridae; genus Selenia; species Selenia dentaria. The sequence continues at coordinate 4,116,635 of OU862893.1, read as the reverse complement.
AAGAATCTATACTTGACCGGACCTCGTCTTTTCGGGAGTATTCCTGCGCTTTATCGAAATTCCGAGTGGTTTAACTTAAGTACGCTATTTTTGCCAGGTTATAGACATCTTTATCAAGATGCCGTCTTGTAGTCTGCCTTAAGCAGAACTAAGTCACTTTAGGAAGTGTAATAACTGGGTGAACCAGGTGAAAAAATCAAGTCTTGTGGCGGCGAGTGTACGCAGTGCCACGCAGTTTATACCAAGAAATCTCGATTACATTAATAAAAAATAGTTCAATTGAAAGCTTTCATTGTATGTCCAATATTAAACTATATTTTGTTTGTTTTAAAGATATTATAATAAGAATCTCATCGACTAAATGCACATTAACTATCACAATACTCCAGCATGAAATTATTGTTTTGACGTTTAAGCAGTTATATACGAAATAGGTCCCCGTGAAACTTTGAGAGATTTATTTAAAGAAATCAATATATTAACGTTGCCTTCCTTATATGTTTTTGAAAATATTATGTATGTTCGTAAAAATTTACATACATATAAGTTAAATAGTGATCACCACACTTTTAATACTAGAAATACAAATAGGATAGCTGTACCTAGTTTTAGACTTGCGAAGCCTAATAAGTCATTTCTAGGAAATTGTGTGCGTTTTTACAATATAATCCCAAAACACATAACTAAACTCACATAGGGCAAACTCAAGTTGACTGTAAAAACGTTTTAATAAAAAAAGCTTACTATAAAGTTCGACATTATATAGAAGATAAAGATGCTTGGAATACTCCACTTCTGGCAAGCTGTCACTCTGCCACCCATAAAATGTAATATTTGTAGTACCTAAGTAGAAACATTGTAAACATCTATATAAAAAGATGGCCCCGAGTTTCTTGCCGCTTCTTCTCGGTGGGCTCTATATATTTTGGAACGCGGCGGTAGAGTCTTTAAAGTACATTATAATGAAAAGTTGATGTTCATAAGTGCGTCTTTGATGCCTAAATTGAATAAATGATTTTGACTTTGACTTTGACAGTGTTATTTGTATCATAGCAGCTCCTGCATTTTCTACATATTTATATTATAACAGCCCAGTTTGGAAAACAAGTAGCTTTCAGGTTTTTTGACTTTGAGATTAAGTTAGAAATAAATATCGGTCCAGTTCATTAGCACACAACGCTGTGCGCGACGAGACCAGCGGTTATACGCGGCAACACCGTAAGGAACAATATCTAAATTCGGATCGTATCCTTAGTCTTGTTTTCCAGTCTTGAAAGTTTGAGAGTTTTATCGATTAAATCTTGTTATGATATATTTTGGTGTGACAAACGGCCGCCAGCAAATCTAAACGCGACGATAAGATCACAGAGTGCACACATACTGGCATAGGAAATGCACTGTGTTGCCAAATTATTAACATAAACATTCCGAGGTTATTTTATATCGCATTGACTATTGCAATTATATTCTTCTTCAATATCGTTTACTAATATACATTGCAAATTGTCCTTTAGGAGATATCGTTCCTCTATATCACCTTTTCCGTAACCAGTGGTTTTTCAAACATTGAAATTTATAGAGAGAAAAGTTCCATCCTCGGACGGGATTCGAACCCGCGTCTTCTGACTCTCCGAGTCGGACGCCATTGACCAACTAGGCCACCGAGAATCTAGTCCAAGCATCGAATTTTAACTCTCTATTTGACTAACCGTCTTGCGGGGACGGAGCGACATCTATTGGACAGTTTAACAGTACCATGAAGCATTATTTAGAAATACTTGAAATTATCGTATTGACATCGCAGTCCTTGTAATTTTTTATAGTATTACTTTTTAAAGCACTAACGCCTGCTTTAGCAATCTCAAACATTGAAATTTATCGAGAGAAAAAATCCATCCAGTGGTTTTTCGTTTACGGTTTACTATGGACATTAATTTACCATACGACATTTTTCAATATAGTATCAACATTGCAATATATGCACACGACGTCCTTACTGTGTCTTGCAAGAGTTATTCAGATATAATTTTCTTCTGTTGGAACACATTTTTCATTCAAGGTAACAAGTAAATTAAAATAAGAAAAAGTTTATGACGTATTGAACATATTTGTTTTGACCACGCCTAAGTATGAGTAAGAACTAAAGTAAATACTAAGTACTTGGAGTAAGCCCTCACTCTAACAAATCTTCTATGAGATAAGAATAACAGTTATATTAACTACAATTATGTATTATGTCTCACAACAATTTCCCATTGAATATAATAAAAAATCTACTAAAGAATAAATTGATTTCCACGTTCATAAGTTACATTAACAAATATTTGATTGATTGATTGATTGATCATGTTTGTCTTAAGGGCATAATTGCATACACCAACTTAGGTAACATATTATAAAAAACAGCTTCTTCTAGCATTACACATGGCGAGTGCACGTATCTAGAGACTCTGAGTAGGATGAAGAATGAGCCTGTAATGAATTTTGTAATGTACATAATTTAATAAATAATGTTCTCGTGTCAGTTAAAATTAATAGTCAAATAAAAATGGTTCCAATAATTGTAATCGCGGTGCTTAGATTAATTATTGGTCTCACTTTCGTCAAAGCGCGCGCGCGGAGACCAATCCTTTATTAAGTCCCGGTGTAAGACGCGTCCGCCAACACATCCGATAAGATCCGACTGGCTACGACTGGCATACTGCGCGCGGTATTCTGCCAAATGATTAACATAAACTCCTCGCCACTGTCCCGACTATCAACATTATTGACTATCCCAATTTCGTTCTTGGCGGGACGGTGGCAGATAAGTGGGAAGGCGTTGACTCGGCTGGATAATAGCATTGTTCTTCATGTGCGCAGTATTGATAAGATATAGGAAGCTAATATCACGAAATTATATATTTACGTCCTGCGCTTGTTTGCTCCGTGGGGTGCATTGCTATGTATGTTGTATGTAATACCATGCGTCGTAGGAATGCGACGTAAAAAGCGAGAAAACTTGACTTATTGAGTTCCGGTGGCAGGACTTTTATTTTATAGTAGTTGCTCTCCGCGTTTTCACCCGCGCGGTGATTGATGATGATGATGAATGTTATATAGCCTATGTTACTCAAGGTGAATGTAGCTTTCCAATGGTGAAAGAGTTTTTGAAATCGGTCCAGTACTTTTTGAGCCAATTCGTTACAAACATCACAAATCACAAATTTATCCTCTTTATAATATTAAGTTTAGATTCAATTAGCCCATTATGTTCCCACTGCTGGGACTCGAGCCTTCCTGTCAGAAATAATAATTGGGCCATCATCCACCACGCAGGTCCAGTGCGGCTTGGTGGATAGGCTAGTTGCCAACCCATGTCGAAGTTTTCAGGCCGCCCGAAGGCATTTCACAAAGCCTAACGACTGTTGTCCTAAGACACAAAACCAGGACCGACGGCTTAACGTGCCTTCCTAAGCACGGAAGCGCTTAGTTGAATAATGCCACTAGCACACACCCATCCAACTCCTGACCGCAGCAAGCGTTGTTTAACTTGCTGATCGGTTAAGATCGCAGCGTCAAGCTCCGTTGTGAGCGATTCATGTGCATACTAAATACGTTTTATGCTAAATATTGAATAATGTATTGAAAGGATAATATCTTTGGGTTCGGTGTAAGCGTAGTGCAGCCCCTAGGCGCTGGTCGTTAGAGCCTATAAATCTTTCACGAAATGTACGAATCGAATACTTGAGGTTTTAGTAAATGTAGCGTTATGTCTCTCGCGGGATCCTTACGCAAATATATTATTAAATATTTTTGTTACTTGTAACATTTATGACAATATTTTGTTTTATTTCGTTTTGTTTTATCATGGGAATCTTTCATAACCAATTTACTCGTAAATTGGTCATCGAACGCTTTGTTATATATAATGTAGTTTTGAAGTGAAAACTTCTTTAGGCGTGATAATTAGGTTTCCATGACTATCTATTGTTATTGATTGTGTGTCTTAAGGCATATTCAGACCTGAGCGTTATTCGCTACCGCGAGCGATAGAGAAATCCGAAAGGTTATGCGTTAATTTCACTGTTCACACCTAAGCGGATATCGCTACCGCGCGCGGTAGAGGGGAACGGTTAGCGGGGCGAGGGCAGGAAGCACATCGCTCTCGCTACTTGCTCACGCGTCGCCCGGAGGAACTACTTTCATCAAACAAGAGAAAATACCGCCTCACTAGGCGGTACAAGTTTCGCTGCAGTTATGGAACTTCATACAATTTACCCATCGAGTTCCGCGTAGTATTTTTCGCTACCCACAGCGGTAGCGAATAACGCTCAGGTCTGAATAGGCCTTCAAAAAGAATTCGAATAGTTTTCACTTTTATCGGCAATCCTTTAAAGACTGCCCCGAATTTTTTTTTCTTGAAATGACAGCAGAAGTGTGACGTCACGAAATGGCATTATTTGACATTTTGGGTAAAAACAAACTTCTGTGGCAAGGGATTTGTATCGTTTTTTTTGACTTATCACGTTTCTAAAAAGTCTTCGGTTGTTAGCACAATTGTAGAGCAATTTGAAGAGGAAACTTCTGTGTTTAAGAGTATTGCATAGCTAGTACTTTCCATACTAAAGGAAAAAACTCTTTTCTACCTCTTAAAATTGTCCTATTTCAGTGATTTTTTTTCCGTGTAATCATCACATTGTTTACTATGCCCGTACGTTTTGATTTTTCAGTATTTCAAAGTACTATAAATCTCCATTTTTAGAAATTAAAAAACTGAAAAAATCAAAACGTACGGGCATAGTAAACCATGTGATGATTACACGAAAAAATATCACTGAAATAGGACAATGTTAAGAGGTAGAAAAAAGTTTTTTCTTTTAGTAAGGAAAGTACTCGCTATGCAATCCTCTTAAGTTTGGTGTGTGAAAGGTGAAAAAAACTAAAGACAAAGATAAACCTACTGGTACTTGAGACCCTAGTCTATATATTTAGTCTATGCTTGAGACATGGGTGCACCCGGAGGAAAAACAATACGGCATGTTATTTATTTTACACAACAAAATAAGCTTATAATAATTTAAAATGCTACAATTACAAACGTTTTCATCTTTGTTTTAGCTTCCACGGCCTATTGATATATTTTATTGTCGTTGTAAATTTTGCATAAAACAAAGTCTCCTGTAACATATTGTATACGCTAAAGCATGTTTATATAGTACTGGCTGCGATTCGTGGTTTCACCCGTGTTGATGGATGATGATGATGAAATATATATTATACTAGCAACTGTCCGCGACTTCGTTCGCGTAGTAGTCTCGGCCTTCGAACTCGCCACAACCTCTCGTCTCGGAGGTATTCTGGTTGTTTAACGGGCAAGTCGTTCGGGTAATGGTTAGCGCCATGCCATTTGCCTTAAATTTTAAAATGCTGTATTTTACTGTATATATGTAATTATTTAATACTTGCTGCGTTCCGCGTGATGATGGATGATGATGATGATGATGAAAGGTCCTTTGTCCTTCCCTGGATATAAACTATATCCTTGACCCTTTTAGGCGTGAAAGCTTAACAAACAATCAAACTCACTTTCGTACTTATAATATTAGGATTGCAGAGGTTTCTATACAATAATGATTGTGCTTATATATATATAAGCCCCTATTTCTCCTGGTCACGCTATAACTTGAGAACGGATGGAACAATCTCGCTACTTCTTTTTTGTTGTGTTAATTATAGCCAGGAGAAGGTTCTTATGAAAGATAAACCAAGAAAAGATGGGAGGTAGAGGTAGCAAGGCCGAAGGCCGAGCCTACTACGCGAGAGAAGTCACGGGCAGTCGCTAGTTACTTTAAATAAAATTAATATGCTCAAAGAAATATTTCCGTCTATCCATCGGTATAGACGAAAGAATTCCACGAGAAGGAATGAAAAAAATATTGCATATGTAGGTTAAAATTAAGTAAAAACACGAATCGTACAAAAAAATTTAGCATTAAAGAAAATTAATGTTGATTGGTAATAAGAATCAGTATATGTATGTTTGTAAGTTTATGCATGTGTGTGTTAATGTATGTGTGTGAGTAAATGTATGTGTGTGCGAGAATGTATGTGTGTGAGTGTATGTATGTGCATGAGCGGTAAAAAGTGATTGTTTGAGATTAATGTATTTATGCTACGAAACTATTTCCAGGAGTTTTTCAACTTCATCATAGCTTAAATTAATAATCCATTCATTAAGAGTTTTCTTGCTTTTATTAATATGTATTTAAGGGATATATATTTAAAGTTTTGTTTATGGTGTTGTAAAGATATAAAGATATAAAATTGTATTTACAGTATATAGTTGTCTGACGGATAGCAGTCCCGAATTTTTGTAGAGCCTTTAATCAGTAGAATATCGGTAGGGTTTAAAATACATAATTTTTAAAAGATACTGTTGTGCTCTTTCGAGTTCTAAAAATGTTGTCTTGATAGCTCCCCCCAGACTGGTATACAATAATTTAGAATAGATTGTGCTAATGATATATAAATTTGATTCAATAAGTAAATGATGAATGATATATTTGCTTGTTTATTTTTATTAAAATGTAATAAGTATTTTTATATATTTTTAAACAGTTTTATGCCTGCCTTTACATTTGATAAAAAAATGCTTCGAATCAAATTAAACTGACCGGGGGCGTCAACCACGGGGGCGTCGACCACCAGGGGCCTAAGCCACGAACCCGTAGCTACTGCTCCGTTTAACATTTAATTCCAATGCAAAACAAATGAAGCTCACTTTAAAAGAACTTTAAAGTTTATCGTCGAGTTTCACCGTAATTAAAGTTCAGAATATCCAAGTAAGCTGACCAAGCTACACGAACTACATGCACGAACAATAAATTAGCCTGGCCTTAATGATTTAACAAATGCAAACAGAAGGTATGTTGCAAAGAAATACGACGGTAGTGATATATTGTTTGACTGTTGAATTTTAAGTAGGTATATAATATAACTGAAGCGTTCGCAGCGGAGCTTGACTTGGCGATCCTTACCGATCAACAAGTTAATCAACGCATGCTGCGGTCAGGAGTTGGATGGGTGAGTGCTAGTGGCATTATTCAACTGAGCGCTTCCGTGCTTCGGAAGGCACGTTAAGCCGTCGGTCCCGATTGTTTGTCTTAGGACAACAGTCGTTAGGCTATGTCGAGGCATTCGGGCGGCCTGTCGTGCGATTCTCTAAGAGCAAATCTGCATCTTTGACAGCATCCGTGAAACAAATGACGAGATGACAAGAAACGTTGGCAAAACAATCTTATAAAGTATTTGACATCGGTGAGCTCGTCGACGAGCGCATCGACGAATCATTACAGAATCGCACGGCTGAACTTTGACATTAGTTGGCCAATAGCCTATCCACCAAGCCGCACTAGACCCACACTTTTCATGTTTATTACCTAAGAACTTTTGACTCAGTGAACCAATTTTGACGATTCTTTATTTGAAAACTAGTTTTCCGTATGATCCCATTTAATTTTCTTCAAATTCGGTACAGCAGTTTATGATTTACACTTCAATAACTGAAAAGTGTTTCGCTAATTTTGATAATTAGACAACATCATTATTGACGGTGACTGACAATCGATCCCGTAGTTAGCAAGGGTCACTAAAAAGGGTGAATATTTTTTTTACTTAATATTTGATAATAACTTAATTATAATTTTTGATGAAATTATAATTAAGTTATATGATTATTAACGGGATATTTACCGTGGTAAGGTTGTGGAGTGAGCTCCCGATATTTCGGCGCAGCGGCGGGAAGACTGTCTTCCCGTGAACATGGTGCATGTAACTGATAGTTTAAAACAGAATTATAATTAAATTTAGTTTAGATAACTATTATATGATCAAGAATATCAATATTACCATTAAACTAAGCCCAAGGTTACCATAATACTTGGATTTGTTACTGTAATTATTACTCCGATGATTATAATAATCACGGTTATTACTGTCATGAGTATGATGAGTTATTGTATTTTTTCTAGTTGAGACCATGAATTCTACTGTAATTATATTGAAAACTAGCTGACTCGCCAGTTACTTTTCGTCCAAATTACAAACAAACAATTCTCTAGTCCGCGATGCGGTTCAAAAGTGGTGTTTTAACAATAATTTATTTACTCAAAAAACGAAACTGCTAGACGTGCATAGAAATAATGTATCCTAACCAGACGTGGCCGTCTAACAGTTTGGTTTTGTTTTTGTTTTTCAAGATCCAAATTGCAAAGGCATCAAAGATAATGTAACAAGGTGTCACAGATTACCAATGCATCTGTCAACAAAGATACTTTTATTTTCGTTGGACTCGAACAATGCGAAATTTGCTATTCGTTTCCGAGCAGAATTAATGGATTAGAATCCGTTGTTGATACTAATGAACAGTGTGTCGCCTCAGATAAACCAGTAACCGCGGCTGTGCTTAACACACCCCTACCTAACGACCTAAATCTCAAGTTTCCGATACCACGGACCACTTTACAACTGACATCGCAAGCCTGCAATAAAAAAACCTCGCGACACGTTTGCACAAGTAATGCTTCGGTCAACACCGACCCTGGTAGGGGGAAATCTTTTTTCTCGCCAGGAAGCGATAGGACAAATACGTCCCGTGCAGGCACGTATTGTTGCGAAAGTGGGACGTATTGAGTCGGTAGGTGTTGGGACACAATGGGCCTGGAGGGGACAGATGCATTTGTCCTGAAGAGGAGGGACGATGTATTGTCGGTTTAATTATCCCCGATTTCAATAGAGGCTCGGTGAAAGCTTTTCCTTTTAGAAACAATTATAATTGTGAGAGATTTAAGAAATGTAACTTTTATGGTCGATACTTATTAACTTCAGCTTGGTAGCTGAGCTTGGTAGGTATCTCGGGCGAATCGGCGTTCGTATTTAATTGTTTGCTCTACGTTACGTACGATTAATTAGATCTCTATGAAGTTTGACAGAAGGATAGATCGATAGAAACAGGTAAGGCTTATACAGATGTTTTAATATTTTTAAAACATCTGTATAAGCCTAATAACAATTTAAGTATAATAAAAAGTTCATGGTTTTTAGTTACAATCGAAAATAATAATAACCAGCAGGCCAGACCGATGTTGTCCTGTCCCATTGTATAAACACTATTAAAAATTTTCATAAACTTCCTATTTTAGGGGCTACATATTTGTTTTCCCTGAATTTCTTTTTCGGTCCAATAGGAAAATTTTACTTTACCTTTGAAAAAATACAACACTTCTGTTCACCAGTTTTGAGTTATAACGCTTTCCAACTAACAAACTAACAGCATCAACTAAATCAATAATTGAACTACGAGTAAGAGAATTTAATTCTATTTATAAATAGAAAGTAATCGCTTATCTCTGGATTTAGATGAATTCTGCTACATACAAACTAAGATGTCGAAATATACAGGTCGGGGCGAAACACTAACAGATAATGGGCGTAAGTAATTTGTGGAAAAAATCTTCTTGTACAGAAGACAAAACCACATTTTTGACTCGTAGTACAAAATTTATTAAACCATCGTATACATCTCCAATACTATTTATAGAATATTTTAACTACATACTTCCAACCTTATCAAGTCGTAAACACAAAACACATTTATCACCGCAAAAAAACGACGTACATTCGCAAAGAAAATCCGCATCCATCGATATTTAACAAAGACAGAAACTCGAAAAAGATCGTTTCCTATCATCCTCGACCTGATTACATCCTCCCTCTCTTTCTAACAGCATTAGTGGCGACAGAGACAAATCGACAAGTCAAAATTTGTAGATGCTGTTTTTTCGGGACCAATGTAGGATTGTTCCTCTTGAGAGCTTAAAGGGTCCAGCAATTTGTCTTGCGAGTTAACTTATAATAGAGTTAGGGAGTCGCTACTATACTGTGAACGATACGACTACGACGCAGTTTTTTTTAAAGTGAAAACTTCTTTAGGCGCGTTGAGTGCTTTTTGAGTGAACCAAAATCGTGGTACTCGCGTCATCGTCACCAAACGCTTCAAGTTACTTAGTTTGCACTTATATGTGTGTTTGTTTCATGTGTCATGTTTTTTAAATCAAAACTTTCAAAATGTACATAACTAGTACCTAATGTAACTATGACTGTTGTTAATTTTAATTGATGTAACTGGTATTCTGTTGTTTTATATAAAATATAAATATATAAAAAAATTATTTACACTGCTGATGAAAGGAATTCAGGCACTACGATGGTACTCAATGGGACGGTCACCTTGTTAAAAAGCATTTATAATCTATACTAATATTATAAAGAGGAAAAATGTATATGTATGTTTGTAACGAATCGGCTCAAAAAGTACTAGACCGATTTCAAAAAATCTTTCACCATAGGAAAGCTACATTCGTCCTGAGTAACATAGGCTTTATGATTCATCATCATCATCATCCATCACCGCGCGGGTGGAACCGCGGAGAGCAGCTAGTATTTATTAAAACACTTTATCGCTGACCGACCACCTCTTGAGAAAAATAAAAGAAATACATACATAAAAGAAAATAAATCATATCTTCGTGCAAGATACAAATCCGATAATATACCGATAGCTACTTATGCAGATGCCAATACACATGAAACATTCCAACTAAGTAATGCTAATTTGTAGGTTATTTGTTTGAATATTCTCGTGGGTTTGACTCTCAAAACCAACTGATTCACGTTGTAATGTATCGACCAAGTTTCAGGCATGTACGATGCCCATCTTCAGGGAATTTACGATGCAAGATACGCTAACTCGCAGTGATATCAGCCGCACTTAGCAGACTAATTACGTGAGTATATATATAATATACATATAAACCTTCCACTTGAATCACTCTATCTTTTAAAAAAAGCGCTTCAAAATCCGTTGCGTAGTTTTGAAGATTTAAGAATACATAGGGACGGACAGACAGCGACAGCGACTTTGTTTTATACTATGTAAGTAGTGATGTAGTGATAGTGGTATAATTATATATGATGTACTTACTCAGATATTACAAACCTCAAAGTTCTTGTATTATCTTCACTGCTAGTTCCAAAATGTAACTATTGAAGGGATTACAATACAATAACTGTTTATTGCATACCCAAATATCGCACACATACACACCTTCACACTCCCTTTCACACACACGAACATCCCCATTCGCTTCTTTAACAATTACCCTCTAAATTTTATTTTCTACCGACTTCCAAAAAGGAGGAGGTACTCAATTCTAATGTATGTTTTTTTATGTTTGTTACCTCATAACTTTCGATAGGGTGAACCGATTCTTAAAATTATTTTTTCGTTTGGAAGCTGGTGCTTCTCGTATAGTCCCATTTATCCATATTTGTCTAAATTCATCAAATTCAGTCCAGTAGCTTTCGAGTTACACTCCAATAACTGAATAGAATGAAGTCGGTATAAAATTTTTCAAATTGTACTTTTTTCTTGTGTTATGAAAGAGTAGGTAATACAAGCATTCTTTCCTTATAAAGAAACCCTGGTCGCTTAAGATTATCTTCGTAATTATTGGTTACAGAAATAAACATCATTCCATTTTTTACGGATTTGTTATCCGCTCCTCTACAAGGCATAAGTGGGGCCATAGCAATTGTAATTATTATGAAACATATTAAAGTTGAAACTATAAGTAATAGTGGTTACACAATCTATGTATTTGATTATTAGTCTTATTCTAATATGTATTTGAAAATATAATGTATGTTCGTAGAAATTTACATAAATATAAGTTAAATAGTGATCACCACCCTTTTAATATTAGAAATACAAATAGGATAGCTGTACCTAGTTTTAGACTTGCGAAGACTAATAAGTCATTCCTAGGAAATTGTATGCGTTTTTACAATAAAATCCCAAAACATATAACTGAGCTCACAGAGGGCAAATTTAAGTTGACGTGAAATTAAAAACGTTTTAATGAAAAAACTTATTATAAAGTCCGGCATTATATAGAAGACAAAGATGCTTGGAATACTCCACTTCTGGCAAGCTGTCACTCTGCCACCCATAAAATGTAATATTTGTAGTGCCTAAGTAAAAACATTGTAAACATCTATATAAAAAGTATGGCCCCGAGTTTCTTGCCGCTTCTTCTCGGTAGGCTCTATATATTTTGGAACGCGGCGGTAGAATCTTTAAAGTACATTATAATGAAAAAATTACGTTCATAAGTGCGTCTTTGATGCCTAAATTGAATAAATGACTATGACTTTGACTTTATGGTATATCGATAATTCAATGCCTTACAGACAACCTCTAGGATTATTGCAAGGATAAAAATACTTACGAAATGTTAAAGTAATACGTCTGAAACAATGTTTACATGTACAAGTAGCCGAAACTATAATTAAAATCAACAAAATTAATAACGTGGGTATCAACCAGACTCTGTTAAATCAGCATCGTTTTTGATTTATGCCAGTAACGATAACACGACGCTTAATGTTTGCAATGTTGAAAATAAACACTTTAGATTTATTTGAATCTTGTCCGAATTTAATAACATGTAAACAAATTACATACATATAGTCACACGTTTTCCCCGAAGGGTTAGCTTAGAATTTTAGGGTACCCTACGGAAAAGGGTAAATCGGGACTATATTACGAAGACTCCGCTGTCCGTCCTTCTCTCTCTAGGCTGTATCTTATGAACCGTGACAGTATCACAGATGATGTATTTCTCTGTTGCTATAACAACAAACACAAAAAACAGAATAAAATAAATATAGGTTTTATGCAACAAACTTGATTTTTTTGCTCGTTTTTTTTTAGATAATGGTATGGAATCCTTCGTGCGCTAGTCCAACTCGTACTTGACCGGTTTTTGATAACTACTAGTATATTAGTTTATTGGTTTTAGGTACGATGGATATTACTTTTATAAAAATATGGAGATCACCAAAACGCGTTTTTAGAGAATGTTAATATGATTTAAATTCAATTGATAGCAATACATTAAATAAATACTTTATTTTAAATTTGATTATACATAATGAAACTGTGCCTGTCTTGTACATGGTCTATATACAAATGTTTCCCATGCCTAATTATGTCGGTTTTTTTTTCTTTTTTATTATTTAATATTTCACTCTCTTGGTGGTCATGCAATCGAACGGCTCTTAGCCGCCGGCATACACCGTTAGGTGGATAGATTTTTAACATGGAGGTGTAACAAATGCATGGTGGGTACCACCTAGCTAACATAGCTAGGTGGTACCCACCATGCATTTGTTTTTTATCATGATTTGACCCTTGCCGAAAGCTCGAACCTAAGGTAAGATTCGATTCGACGACTTCCTCATCGGTAGCCGACCCATACTAACCCTTAAGCTAAAATCGCCTTAAGTGAACTTTTATCATATATATATTTCATATATTGCTCACAGTAGATTTTCTTTTCAGCCGCAGGGCACAAATCTAGCCACCACAGTACCCACGGTAAGCAAATAGAAATCTTTTCAGAACAGAATTTTAACGAGAAAAATTCACAATTTTACATCAGCAAAACTCGCAAGGCGTCCGTGCGGATGACGCGGACTCTATTTTATGAAATTCAGTTTCAGCAAAGGGCAGGATTACGTCACTTCGGGGAAGGAACTCGCTTCCGAAGTTATAACTATGCAAGGTGCAGACTACAGGCAGTGTACGTAAGCGCTTGAGGTTATGTACTTTACTCTGTACGTCAGGTTCTCAGAGTGGCTGCGATCCTCCTTATGTTACTCGTATTACTTTAGTAGACAAGAACTATTGCTATAGGTATAATAATATTTCATGCTTTTATATGCTTATGCTATAGGTATAATAGTAGATTAGTAGCCAAGGGCTGTAAGGCATCAAATTGTATCCAGAGATATTTAGGCGCACGAGCGCAGCGAGGGCGCCTATAGTTCGAGGTCCGAGCTAACTACTCTGCTCTACTACTCTGCTAACTACTATCTCGATTGTGAGGTAAGTAGAAAAAAAACCGCCATTACAAAAATAAAATTGATGACTATTATACTCATATACAAGGCTGAATAACGAAGCAACCTCTTTTGTCATTGGGCTGAATGCATGATGTCTATTGCCAGTATGATGGTTAGATGTACGCGAACTTTTTGAAAGCGTGAAGTGTTTTTAATTAATTACTTACCGCCCTAGGGCTTTTCTAGCTACATTATTACCCTAGAGCGCTAATTGGTCACCTACAAGCCCCATTTAGGGGTAATAAGGACCGACTTACCGAATATGAGAGATGTAAACCGCCCTAGGGCTTTTCTAGTCACATTATTACCCTAGAGCGCTAATTGGTCACCTACAAGCCCCATTTGGGGGTAATAAGGACCTACTTACCACTACTTATATATGAGAGATGTAAAAGTTTTTTTTATAGTGGTTCATCAAAGTGACTCCCTCTCGCCTGATGGAAAGCGAAGATAGAATCAAGAAGCAATGACCATTAGTGCAGCCGTAAGCTGCACTAATCGCCAACCCTATGATGACCTGACAGATGCTTTTTCATGCCTCGTTAGAAAGACTCTCATAGCTGCAAGGAAATACGTACGCCGGCAAAGCATTCCAAAGTTTACTACACGACAGAGGTAGGAACTGCCAAACTTTTTGGTTCGTGGTAAGAAGTTTTTAACAGTATATGGATGCAAATGCTAGGCCGGAACGAGTAGTTCGGGATCGGAATGGTGAGGAAGGAATAAGATTAAAAAGCTCTTCAGAACATTCGCCATGAAACAACCGGTAATAAACGCTTAGAGAAACTATAGTTCTACGCATTTGTAGGGGATCTAGGTGTTGAGTGACTTAATTACTACTTATACTTGTTATACAAAGGTGTCCGATGATATTTTTACAAGTATAGTGTTATAAGAATAAAGACAATTACAATTAATGTTTAAGTTTCCAAATCATATTATTATCTTATGATTATTTACTACTCTGTAATGCTTTGTCCCGGAAGTCACGCAATTTAACAATCTTCTTTTAATCGCCAATACAAGAACATACTAGTAATTACATAAATAATGTATTGTTTACATTTGTTTACAAGTGTAATAAGCACATAATTGTTAAGGCGAAATGAGTTCCAAATTTCATGATTCGACTTTGCGGAAACTTAGTTTTTCGACGCTTAAACCTAATATCGGAAAATCGAAAAAAAAACGTAGTGTAAATTGGATATACGTCCTTATGAAGTATGGGAGCTAATACACGATTGAGCAAACTTGGCCAGATAGAAAAAAATCGGCAACATTCCCTAAATTTTGCAATTTTTCTTACGTGCTTCGTGAGAAAAAGCATTTTTATTCAATTAATGGCAAATATATTTCAATTAATGTATCATATTCAAATTCCCAATGAAATTTACAAGTGAACTATGGACTCCTTTATCATTAAAATTCAATCATTTGATTGCACGAAATAAATATAAAAAGTATTAGCACGTATTCAATTGAATTTTCGCATTACGTCGTCCATTCTGGCAAGCAACTCTCTATCTTATGTAAAGCATCGAAAATTGTTTTAAAATTAGGATTGGACTGCGCCTTAAAATAAAATATAAATTTAATAACTTATCTTCAAATAAGTCTTTGTACGCCGAATCGGGCAGAGTTTTGTTGAATCTTTACTATGCTGTTACATCTTAGCAATAATTTACTATACAAAATTAGAATAATTTAATTTCGTTTCATGTTGATTTCGATATTAATTTTAGGTGGAGTCAGGATCTCGAATGCAATTGCCGGTTATGAAATCAAAACTAATAATTCATCTATACTAATATTATAAAGAGGAAAGGTTTGTATGTAAGTATGTTTGTAACGAATTGGCTCAAAAAGTACTGAACAGATTTCAAAAATTCTTTCACCATTGGAAAGCTACATTCACCCTGAGTAACATAGGCTATATAAGATTCATCATCATCATCATCATCATCATCCATCATCGCGCTGGTGAAACCGCGGAGAGCAGGCACTTATTTATAAAATGTTCTCAACTCTATACTCAATTATTTAATGTAACATATGTATGTAGAAGTAAAGTTACTAAAGTTGAAATAGAGTTTGCTCAAAGTAACTTAGGACAATATTTAAAGTAAATGAATGTTCCTTATATAAACATGTATTAAAAAACGATATTAAAAAAATATTTAGTGACACTTCCGCTGAAAAAACAATGATTTTGGCCTAATTAGGGGTGTGCACCACCCTCCCTCCCGCACAAACTGCTAATAGGATAAATACAACATAAAAGACACACTAAATATTGTTTAATAGCGGATTTTGATAATGGATTTCCGCAAAGTAACGCCTGAATCAATAAATTATCTAAACATCTATTCTTATCTAATTAATCACCATTTTGTGCCCGTGGCTGTGGAGACCATGGGCAGTTGGGGGGCTGAGGCTAAGAGCTTTGTGGGAGAGTTAGGTCGTAGACTCTGTGACATCACCGGTGACTCCCGCTCAGGTTCGTTCCTGGTGCAAAGGCTGGCCATAGCTATTCAGCGCAGGAACGCAGCGAGTGTAATGGGCACCTTTCCACCGGGAGCGGACAGGGGCGGGTTATTTAATTTTGACTAGAAGGTTAATTTAGCCTTTGTAATTTATTTTATATTTTTAATAAGTGTAATTGTAATTTGACACGAATATTTGTATTATATTTATTAACTGAAATATAAGTCACATAAGTTAGTAATTAAGCTGTGTTTCAGCGTTCAAAGTCTCCGTTTTCATACAACTTTGTACGTATATTTCTAGTTTTTATTTGATGAGTATCACAGTAACAATGACCTATGATGTATTGTATTGGAACAGCTGCTGTGCACATCGTCACTTCACTGTCACTACATAGTATAAAACAAAGTCGCAGTCGCTGTTTGTCCGTCCCTATGTATGCTTAAATCTTCAAAACTACGCAACGGATTTTGAAGCGCTTTTTTAAATAGATAGAGTGATTTATGAGAAAGGTTTACATGTATGATAAATTCATACTCGTAATATTGTGGAGAACACTGATGAATTTACAGGTTTCTAATGTGATGTCGTAAATAAACACATTTTTTTGCGCTTACATTGCAAACGCTGACTGAACCCCACGAGATAACTCAAAATAATGTACTACGGTATTGTACACCTTAAAAAGGTCAACAAAAAAGTCAACGATGGTATATGGCTATCTCTTAAGGATAACCCACAATAACCATTTTTTATCCTTTACATTTTAAGGGAAAAAATGGCTTATTTAGAAATTTATTTTAAGCAATACAGCATTAATCCTTATCCAATAAAGTACCTTAAATACATTGTCCATTCAATATAAATCAATATGGCCCTTTACAGCATGTAATTTAAATGAATATTTCCGAAGATATTACAGATTTAAAATGCGGCGACATAGCGGTGCGGCGGCGGTTAGATTTGAGCGTTGAGTGTTTTTCTCATGGTCAATTACGAGTATATGTCGCTCTTTCAAGAGTAACTTCTAAACAAAATATGTTTGTATTGTCTAGTGACAAAAAAGCTGTACACGTTGTTTATAAGGACATTCTGTAGTAGGTAGGTATTTATTATTTAGTATCAGCATTGCACCCGTGCGAAGCCGGGGCGGGTCGCTAGTAATTGTATAAAAAGATGAATATTTTGTGGTACTAAATCTAATATGGTATTAGAAAATATCATAATTATAATCAGGCCATTTTGTTCCCACTGTTGGGACTCGAGCCTTCCTCTCAGAGAGAGGAGATGGGCCATAATCCCAACGCAGGCCCAGTGCGGCTTGGTGGATAGGTTAGTGGCCAAACCATGTCGAAGTTTTGAGGCCGCCCGAAGGCCTTCGACATAGCCTAACGACTGTTGTCCTAATACAAACAACCGGGACCGACGGCTTAACGTGCCCTCCGAAGAGCACGGAACCGCTCAGTTGAATAATGCCACTAGTGGTCACCCATCCAAGTCCTGACCACAACAAGCGTTGCTCTTGTTGATTGGTTCAGATAGCCAAGTCAAGCTCCGCTACGAGCGCTTCCTTAACCATATAGAAAATATAACATAATATTAATATCGAGAAAATCTCATAGTGATGTCTTAAAATTCAACTAAAAAGAAAAATTTCTGCTCATACTTCAATATAGCAATGGGGGTCAAATGAGAGAACCCTATGATCAATGATGGAAAAGATGATGATTATAAAAAAACGGAATTAATTAAACAGATTATGTAGAGATAATCACATGGAGAGAGTATTGTGGTCTTATCTATATATATAAAAGCGAAAGGTCCTCACTCATCATGAAATCTCAGAAACTACAAGTTGTAGGAGTTTCAAATTTTGCATGCGGGTTCTTTTTAGGACGTAGGTGCTCAATAAGACGGGATTTTATGAAATTCAACCCCTAAGGGTTTTTTTTTGGGGTTGATAGTTAGTATGAAACTTCGTTACTGCGAGTGCTAAAAGTTTAAAATTTTTGAATGTGGGTTCTTTTTCGGGAACCTATGTACTCACTAAGACGGGATTTTGTGAAATTCGACACCTAATTGAAATCTGACCCATTTAAATCTGTAATTACCGTATCCCGCGAGGCCACGCGAGCGAAGCCGCTGGCGGGTCAGCTAGTATATTATATTATTCGCAAAGCAAATTAAATTGCACGTGCAAAATAATCTTCTTGAGGATTACTTCTAATTAAAATTAATCATATTGCTTTGTATCATTACGATTGGCGAACATAGAGGGCTTAGTTTTTGTTGTTGGTTTAGTATAATATTTTAATATGAAAAATAACGTGGTGCATGTTCTACGTCCACACATTTCCACAACACACAATATTATTCCCCTTTTTACACTACTACTCTTTTTCAGTCACTGCAATTCGTTTGCGGAATTCTCCTGTTGAAATTTGCAAAGCATCTTGCTTGGAAACCTTCAAATCCAAAGTTTATCAACATACCTTTCCTTGCAATAGTATATTATGCAACTAGTGAATAAAGGACGGATTTAAAGCGAGGGACATAGATGAATCACGAGTAAGTGAAGGATTCTAACGACTGAATCACGACCGCAAGGGATTCGTGATTTTTGAATCACGAGCGTAGCGAGTTATTCAAGTGTTAGAATCCTGAGTGATTTGACTGATTCATGGCCCTCGATATAAATCCGTTTTATTCAAGAGTTGCATACTATACTTTATACCATGACCGCGAGAAAAAGAAATAATTTGAGCGAAAATAGACATCGTCACAAATATCGACCAATCAAATCTCGAGGTGTTACTTGCACAAAGAGTTTGTATGTCGACTGTTCTTTGCGTAAGAAAGATGTATAAGCATCGAGATGGAGATTGAATATATTGGTGTGTTCTAAACTCAAACACCAAAACAGTGATTAAAAGGCATTTTTGAATAAAATAAGCTTTTTAGAGTGGGAATCGTATAAAATAATAAACCTAATTGAGCTATTTTGAAGTTTAAATATATGTATGCTATTAATATGTGTGTGTATATGTATATGTAAAGTTATAGTAGATAAATAGTTTATTATATATTAATATTCTACCTAAAATATCTGTTCTATAGAAACTCTCAAGTTTTAAATAAAGCACTACCAAACATACTTCATTATCACACAAAGGTTACCTGGAAGAAAATGCTAATTAGCATTAAGTTCGCCTGTGTACTTTTAGTTTTGTGCAATAAAGAATTTTCTATCTATCTATCTACTAATACTAATAATCTACGTCCAGAATAGACAGATTTTAAAACACGATAGTCTATAGTGAGACGGCAGGACGAGTGCTTACTCTAATGTATACACGTTGGTTTGTGTAATAATGTTTAAGGTGCTGTCAATTCCTGACGTCGATAAACATGAGGGGTTTTGAAGCTGTTTATCTCATAAGCAGCTACTTACTTAAATTTACAAAAAAATATGACATTTCTTAAGGCCTATTCAAACCTGCGCGTTATTCGCTACCGCGAGCGATAGAGAAATCCGAAAGGGTATGCGTTAATTTCGCTGTTCACACCAAAGCGGATATCTCTACCGCGCGCGGTAGATATTCGTTGGCAACAACAAAATACTTTTTCGCAAATCGTTTGTGCTCTTGTATGTGTAATACATAAAAATTATACACAACTCACTCAGATCTTTACACAAGCAGATTTTCGCGTTTTTCTGGATGCCTTTGCCTACTGTTCTTGATTCTGTGGTCGAAGGTACCTTAGTTTACGTCCCAGTAAATAAAGTAAATCAAGGAAATTTTCTGTTTCCCGTTTCTACTTCACTTCCTCTACACAAAATGGCCTATTTTTCAGGCCGGAAATTATATCCTCTCCGTCCAACTACAGCGGCAGGCTTTTTGTCTGTCTGATAAATAGTTTATCAGATCCGGGCATGGAGAAAATAACAAAGAACCAATCTCACTGAAATCAAGTAATGCATATCTATATAAATTCATGTATCATCATCATAATTCACTGAGCGGTGCAGTTCTTTCACATGAAGCCGTTTTGTTGGATACCTATTATGGAGGATCCCAATAATCTATCTATCCACGGTTTTCCTTACTACCGATAGAAATTTGACATAACGTTCATACAAAAAGTGTCAAATATCTATCTCTAGTAAGGTAAACCGGCGATAGACAGATTATTGGGACCGGCCGTTAGTGTAGTGCATTACTGTATGCAGCCGTGCGATTCTCTGATTCGTTGTTGCGTTCGCCGACGAACTCACCGATGTCAAATACTTTATGAGATATCGCCCTTGTACACAAGGTTGTTTTTCCGACGTTTCTTGTCCTCTCGTCATTTGTTTCACGGATGTTGTCAAAGATGCAACGATGTTTGCTCTTAGAGAATCGCACGGTAGGATAAAAGGGCTAATTGTACAAGTGCAATTACAAACATTCACCCCAACACCACCCAAGTTCACTATGAAACTCAGACAGACATGTAACATGGTGAGTTACGGAATCTTCTAAAAACTATAAAAAAATTGTATTGCATCCACGAGAATTCCTTGAAGATATCGTAACGCCCCGCGTTTCGTGTCTGAGTGGTCATATCGAATAAGGTACCTACTTAGGTACTGCTGTGTCTCGTGTTGACGAGCGCCTCCCAGTGGGCATAGCTAGAATTACTGCGTAAATGTAACGTAATGTGTCGTTCAGCACAAACTGTCATGTATCTAGGGCACAGATAACACATAGTCAGGACGAGCCATGTAGTAGGTGATATTATGTATGGATATCAGCATGCCGAGCGATAGCAAGGCTGCTAAGATCTGCTATGCGGTTATGGTAGCCTGGTACTATGCGGTGATATTGCGAGGGAACTGTAGTCTATACTTACTAGGCTATCATAACTGGCAGACAGTGTAAGTGTACCAACCAAGACGAGCAGTGTGCATAGCACGAATAACTGCGTAAGTGTAACGTAACGTGTCGTTCACGTGCAACAGTACAAACTATCGTTTGTCTAGGGCAACTGTGACACAGGAAACTCATACTGTGCGCCTTAGGGTGACGTGTCGCTTGCGATATGAATATTTTTTCGCAAATTGTTAGTGCTACGGCCTAAAAACATTTCAGTGACAGTAAATTTAATCTATTATACAATTTTAGAAAGTAAAATTAGAAATCCTTAGACGGCATTTGATTCCGCATTTTCCGAAAATCCATGACCGCCGAGGCAATTCGTCTGAGCATCGATTTTACTCCCTATTTGATTTTAACCGTCGTAGGCGGAACCGATATTTAGTCTATGGTTTAGTTACTGTCATGTATGGGATATTGCTATGGGGTTCATCGGCTGATATAAAGACTAACTTTATCCTACAAAAACGTGCTGTTCGAGCTATATACGAAATGGGTCCGGCGAATCCATGAGAGATTTATTTAAAGAAATCAATATACTTTGCCTTCCTTATATGTATTTGAAAATATAATGTATGTTCGTAAGAAATTACATAAATATAAGTTAAATAGTGATCACCACACTTTTAATACTAGAAATACAAATAGGATAGCTGTACCTAGTTTTAGAATTATTAAAAAACGATTTATAAAAAAAAGCTTATTATAAAGTCCGACATTATATAAAAGACAAGGATGCTTGGAATACTTACTCCACTTCTGGCAAGCTGTCACTCTGCCACCCATAAAATGTAATGTTAGCAGTACCTAAGTAGTAACATCTATATAAAAAAGAATGGTCACGAGTTTCTTGCCGCTTCTTCTCGGTAGGCTCTATATATTTTGGAACGCGGCGGTAGTCTTTAAGGTATATTATAATGAAAAATTGACATTCATAAGTGCGTCTTTGATGCCTAAATAGAATAAATGATTTTGCCTTTGACATGGCAAGTGTTGCGCTTACTATCAGGTGAACGACTCGCCAGTTTCATCAGTTATTCAGAAAGTTCATATAATTCCTATAGGAGTAAAATGATCAATATATGTGGCTACGACTGGTTTCTATACTTAGTGAATATTTTTCGCAATATTTAATATCTCCATCTATTTTTTATTACTATTCAAGACGCGATGGTGACTTGCCAAAACTTGCAACATTGCTTCGACAGTTAATAAAGGTACCTACGAAGTTTTTTTTTACAGTACTTTGTAAATAATAAATATTTTTTAGTATGCCTAATTTTTTCAATGAGATATATATTAAATGGTTTTGTTTTGTTATTGAATACTTAGTTATTTAGAACTAGTTTTATTACGATATTAATATTTCTCTAGAAAGTTCTGGTTTATTACATTTAACCACACATATCGCGATTACCGGAATTGGAGTATGATTTCTGAGAAATCTATTGTGTTACTGGACAAATATCGCGGCTGGCGAGTCTACGAGTTTCCGTGGTACATATTACAAGCTGCTGTCCGCGGTTTTACCCGCGCGGTGATGGATGATGATGAAACTTATATAGTCTATGCTACTCAGGATGAATGTAGCTTTCCAATAGTGACAGAATTTTTGAAATAGGTCCAGTACTTTTTGAGCAATTCGTTACAAACATACATACAAATCTTTCCTCTTTATAATATAAGTATAGATAATTCCTTATCAAACAAAAAATAACTGAGATCTTTTATGAGTAAGTTTTGGTTGCATGGTTAAATCTGAAACTAGGAGGAATAGCAAGAAATGTTTAGAAACCACCAGTTTAGTAAGCGTCCAAGAGCACTAGAAGCCATAAAATAATAAAATTATTAGTTAATAAACTAATTTAATTCCTAAATAAATCACCGTTAGCAACCCTACAGAACCAAATGAATAGATAAGGGCAGACGGGGAACTTTACAATATTACATTAATGTTCACATTCCCCCATCAGAATAAACGACGAAACATTTTAATGTTATTCGAGGTAAGTAAACAGCCGAGAAAATATATATCCCAGGAAACAATAACCGTAGCGGGTCGCAACATTGTAATTTATATAACGTTCATAATTCCTATACGGAGGCGTCACAATTTATTGCCGGCAAATTAATTTGGCCGGACGGGACCGTAATCCGGCCACATCTGGGACTCGACTGCTCTATTGCGAGCAGATTGTTATGTAAACACTGTGAAATATTTCAGGACAGTGGAATGGTTTACAATGCTTGTAAGTTTATTTGTGTGACAATAAGGTGAAATTTTTATTTATATATCTACCTAGTACACATTTTTGAAATATTTTTTATACCTATAAAACGGAACCGACTTCAACAAGTTATTTCACATTCTCTGATGTTGAAGGTCGGTTCCGATTTTTTGTGTAAGCATTTATTTCATTGTGACCCTTGCTAATTATGGGATCGATTGTCATTCACCGTCAATGATGATATCATCGAAATAGGCGAAACACTTGTCCAGTTATTGGAGTGTAACTCCAAAATACCGAATTTGATGAAATTTAAATTGGACCACCTTGGAAGTATCAGTTACCAAACAAAATAAAATTTTGAGAATCGGCAACAAATTGGGGAGAAATCGGCTAACATACACAAAAATAACACATACACATACCTCTTCCTTTTTTGGAGTCGGTTACATAAAAGGCCCCGTGATTCCAAAATGCCGTTGTGTCACTTTGCCTAGACACTAGAGCCTTCGAATCTGTATTTCCTTAGTAAGCACACCCGGGGTTAATGTGTTAGGAAATAGGACTATCCTATCATCTGATTACAATTTTTACGATCATACGAATCGATAGATGGCGCTACCATCCACGTAAAAGTTTACAAAATTTTAAGTAATTTTTTGTTCAAGTATTTATATTTATTAGAGTAAATATTAGTAATTGTATTATTAATCCTGTAGAATGCTACAAAAATACTATTCGAAAACGACATTGGTATTTTGTATTGTATAATTTCAACAAAAAATATTTGATACACTGCTAGTAAAATACTAGCAATATAAGAGTGAGAGTTTTTGATTGAGTTATTATTAATACTATTAATATTATGTATTATGTATTAATTATTATGTATTAAGTACATACACAGTAAGAATGATGTAATGGAAAACCATCCATACATTCATTCCGGCGCCCTAAACGTTAAATTACCTACTTTTTCGTAAGTGTTTACAATGTTTCTTAACGTGTTCAATAGATGGCGTTACTAGTGTTTGAATACATGTCGATGTGAAACAGCTGTTCTCACATAATCCTATCTTCTGAACGGCATAGGGCTATGTAAAACATAAATTCTTAAAAGGTCTTTTGTACACATAATTTACATACAGACGGACTACGTGGGTATATTTTGTCGACATTTTTACTGTTTATGCAAAACTATCGCCAGATAGAGAATCCCTTATATTTACCCCTATACATGTAGCCACCTCGCGACGCCGGCAGTCACGCTAAGAAGTCACTAGACATGCCGTAGGCTGAGCTGCAATTATGGGGCATTACCACAAGTAGGGCAGGTCTTCCGGACCATATTAACCAGTGCAGCTACGGTTAGGGTTCTTATCAAAAGTTGGCAACACTCCTGGTGCAAACGCAACGCATTTTTTTTTAATTTTACTTAGGTACGAGAAAGATTGAATACTCCGCAGTACAAATCACCACTTTTTTTCCTCCATGGAATCGCCTTATTTTACTCAAATACTTATATACGAGCTTTGATAAAAATAACGAATGTACGGGAAACTCAAGCTACTTATGGTTTGTAGCCCGAGTAACATGTCGTATATGTATGCATATATGTATACATATTTATGAATCTATACTAATATACTTATACTAAACGCGAAAGTTTGTATGGATGTTTGTTACTCTATCACGCAAAAACTACTGAATGGATTTTAATTAAATTTGGTATGTAGATATATGAGACGCTGGAATAACGCATAGGATACTTTTTCATCATCATCATCAATGCATTAATAATAATGATAAACAATTAAATAAAATAATGTATAATATAATATTAATGACTATTGAAAAGTTAATTTTAATGAATACTGACTATTATGTATATGTATAATTGATAAAAATGTATATTAAATTTAAATAACAATGTAATTAATAATTGACTATAAAATTGTAATGTATCACTATCAATGTACTTACTTATCCTACCATAAGAACTTTGGAAAATATTAATTTACTCGTACATATATGCTATAAATAAATGAT
The DNA here is from genome assembly GCA_917880725.1 of Selenia dentaria. Lineage (NCBI taxonomy): Eukaryota > Metazoa > Arthropoda > Insecta > Lepidoptera > Geometridae > Selenia > Selenia dentaria. Next base: position 4,090,951 of record OU862893.1, on the reverse strand, counting down.
CATCGATAACTACGCGAGAGTAACCGCAGGCCGCAGCTAGTTCAGGAATGAAGCTAACATTGAAGTCCTGAAATAATGAGTTAACCTTGATATCAATACTGAGTCTTGTTTCCATTGTGGGAAGTGAAGATAACTCTGTTTAAGGCGTACTGTCAGTCCTTTTACTCGAGCAGCCTATGGATTAATCACACTCGACGAACTGCCAGTGATCTACGCATCCAGTATAACGACGTCTTCAGGGTGCTGATGCGGCTGCCTCGCTTCTGCAGCGCATCTCAGATGTTCGCTGAAGCACACACGGACGACTTTCATGCAATCATTAGCAAGAAAGTCGCATCCCTACGACAGCGAGTGCGAGCCAGCCGCAATAGTATCCTGCAGATGGTTGCTGCCCGACTTGACTGTCCCATACACCACAAATGGATGTCTGTGCTCATGGGACAGAAGATATAATAATTGTTTTGTAATAGTGTCCCTAAATCTGTTTGTAATGTCGTGTGTTTTTGTGTCTGTTTTCAATAATTTTCGATTTAAAATGTTTTAATTATAATATGATCGTCTAATAAATTATTTTAATGTATAATATGGATTTTTATGATCTGAAATAAATGACATTATTATTATTATTATATTATTGTATTATGATTATTTACGAAAGAGAAAGAACTTTTGAAAAAAGCTATCGGAGCTACTCAACTTAAAATAAAAAAGGACGGTAAGTGCATTAAACGAACTAACGTCTAACTCTGAAAAACTTGGAGCTCCTTAATTAATAGTGAATAAACATCGTACACTCTAGTTAGTAGGACACTCTAGTCGATGGTAAAGGCAAGTGCCCATAAATAGCCTCGGAGTCCTGAACAGAGCGACGCGTTTCTTTACTCCGGATCAGCGTTGCCTTCTTTATAAAACTCAGGTGCGCCAATGTATTGAATACTGTTGCCACCTCTGGGATGGATCCGCTAAGTACCTTATGGATGCTCTCAATAGTCTGCAACGTCGCGTTGTCCGTATTGTTGGAGACACTGAAGTCACTCAACACCTAGAACTCCTACAAATGCGTGGAACTATAACTTGTCTAAGCGTTTTTTACCGGTTGTTACATGGCGCATGTTCTGAAGAGATTTTTAATCTTATTCCTTCCTCACATCATCAGAATCAAAAATAAGGAGATCCGTAGAATAACGAAAATCACCGATATAGCCCAGTAGATTTGACAGTTAAAGTGGCAGTGGGCAGGGCACATAGCACGCAGAACAGATGGCCGATTGGGCCGGAAGGTTCTGGAATGAAGACTACGGTCTGGCAAGCGCAGCGTAGGTCGTTCACGAACACGGTTGACAGTCGACCTGATAAAGGTCGCAAGGACGACGTTGGATGCAGGCCGCTTCCAACCGGTCCTTTTGGAAAATCATGGGGGAGGTCTATGTTCAGCAGTGGACGTCCTACGGCTGAGATGATGATGATGATGATGAATACCCAATATCTCCACTAGCAACGCTGTCATCTGACAGATATGATGGTGGGACTGTAAAACATATATAACTTACAACTCCATAATTAATACGATATAAACAACACTCCAGACGAATATAACTGAAAGTGTCCATAAATAACCTAAGTTTTATTGTGTGATTACAGAAGATCGTAAAGAATTCAATTTACTATCGTCTATCGTCGACTGCTGAAACATCTGTGACGATAAATGGGACATACAAGTCCGTCTGGCCCGGCGAGTTTTGCTTATTATAACTGCCTTTAATGTTTATGTCATTGTTGGGGATTATTAACTAACTGTATATGTTTATATCTAATGGTTTATGAAAGGCATGTTAGTTGATTTTAATACGGGAGAGTCAAATCGTGATCGCTATAAGAGATATTAAGCCCTAAGTATTTTTAATTTGATTTATCAGAAGACTTCTATTGTATTACTTTATTAAAGGACTAACGCCTGCTTAGCGATCTCAAACATTGAAATTTATAGAGAGAAAATTCACATCCTTGGACGGGATTCGAACCCGCATCTTCTGACTATCCGTGTCAGATGCCATGACCAACTAGGCCACCGAGGCTTGGGGTCCGAGCATCGAATTTTAACTCTCAATTTGATTTAACCGTCTTACGGGGACGGAGCGACATCTATTGCACAGCTTTGACGGCACTATTCAACCGAAAGAAGTATTTTTAGAAATACTAACTTTCGTATTGGTCATGGCGTCTGACACGGATAGTCAGAAGACGCAGTTTTGAATCCCGTCTGAGGATGTGAATTTTTCTCTCTATAAATTTCATTGACTTCTATTGTTTCAGATCGCGGCGGAGAGTATTTTATTAATTATAAGAATTTAATTTTCTGTGAAACAATTTTATTCTTTTAGGCATTTATTAATAAACGTTGCGTAAACATAGATTAGGCGTAACATGCTTTGTCTTGCTTTCACGCGTAACATTTACTGCAAGCGAAAAATTTACAGATAGATGTTTTAACTACTCCGGGTGTAAGCCAAGTTTATTAATAAGGCTGTCAATGTATTACCATAATACTCAATGTAAACTCAGGCTTCTAGACAAAACACTAGAGTAGTAAATAACTACATATTATCACCTCGGACGTAAATTGATAAGTAATATAGGCTAGCTCATTGATAAGTAATATTAGTTACCTAGTATTAAGAAAAAAGAAGGAAGAAATCATATAACTAGGATTTGTAATTTTAAAATATACATATATCTACATTAAGGTTTCTAATTATATTATATTAAGACATGCGGTCTTGGAATTAGGTAAAGATTGTTAGATATACCTACCTACCTATAACTAATTCAAATATTCTTAAGATGAAACAGCAGTAACGTCAAGATCTAGACAGTAAATAGGAAATACGTTTGTATGAAAAAGGTACCAAGTACTTAAGAACTAGACAGTAAAATGTGTTCCCTGACATTTCCTTGTAAGTCATGTGCTCCTGGTGCCTGGGTCAACAATAAGACCACCTTCCTCAAACTCGGTGGTGCCATAAGAACTTCCAGAGTCGTAAGCGCTATCGGTCACCGGTAGCTATCATGATTGCAGTGGGCCTAGCACGAATAACTGCGTAAACGTAACGTAACGTGTCGTTCACGAGAAACAATACAAACTGTTATATATCTAGGGCAACTATGACACAGATAACTCATAGCTTGTATGCTGCCGTGCGATTCTCTAATGATTCGTCGCCGAGCTCACCGATGTCAAATACTTTATGAGATAACGCCGTTGTACACAAGGTTGTTTTTCCAACGTTTCATAGCATCTCGTCATTTGTTTCACGGATGTTTTCAAAAAGGCAACGATGTTTGCTCTTAGAGATCGCACGGCTGAAACGTGACGTGTTCACGTTTGCGATACGAGTACATTTCGCCAATTGTTTGTGCTACGGCCTCAGTATATAATTTCGAAGTACGCAACATATTCCAAAACGACTAAATCATCCGTGACACTTGGCAAGCTTTGCAAATATTTCACATGCATTCCTATAACATAATCGTAAACAGTGACTGCTATAAACGTTTTCAAATGGTTATATAATGGCATATCAATGAAATATATCACCTAATTTACATGTTTTACTAGCACGCGAATTGAAATAGCAAAATACTTAAACACGCTTGCAAGAAGTTTCACTCAATACGTTAATTATTTATTGGTCGGTTTCTACATTACTTCATCAGTCGAACGACCCAGACTCAATAGAAATTTCATTGTTATATTGACAATCGACTGGTGAGGGGATATCTATCTACGGTTTACCTTCCTAGGCCGTTGCACAAACAATTTGCGAAAAAGTATTCGTATCGTAAGCGTCAACGCGTCACGCTTCCGCGTACAAACTATGAGTTATCTGTCACCGTTGCCATAGATAAATGAGTTTGTACAGTTTCACGTGAACGCCACGTTACGTTACACTTACGTAGTTATTCGTGCTAGACCCACTGGAGATAGAAATTAGACACTATTTTATGGAAATAATGTTTGTATCTATAGTAAGAAAAATCGTGAATAGATAGGATACGGACACTATCCGTAATAAAGTGCAATTTGAAAAATTTTATTTCGACTTCCATTCTATTACTTTGGTAAAAAACCGAATTTGATAAAACTTACATGGGACCACACGGGAAGCACCAGCTTTCAAACAAAAAAAGAATTTTGGAAATCGATTCACCGAGTCGAAAGTTATGAGGTAACACACGTAAAAACACAGGCGAATTAAGTACCTCCCCCTTTTTGGAAGTCGGTAGAACGTTTCTAGTTCTAATTGCTGTCATTTGATTGGAAGCTGCTAAATATGTTATAACATTTGAAATGCGTTAATGCAATTTATTAGATAACGTAATGAAAGACTGACTTAGCTGAAGGAGCAGCTTGATGGAGGCGGAAACATTGCCTATCAAAAAATACTACTATATATATACTTTGGTATTATTGACGGGGACTATTGCTTGGTGCCGATATTTAATAACGAATGACAGAATTTGTAGACATACATTATTCATTTCAGCATAGAGATGATGATGTGGAGTAGTTCGCGTGGAAGTGAGAGAAGAATCCTGCAACGGCTTGGCAGCAGACTGCTCTGAAGATAGGCAGCTCCTCAACTGACTTCTTTATTAGCACATATATTATTATAATAACTTCGAAAAGCGAAAACACTCCTCAACAGAGGGACGACTTAACCGACAGCGTTCTGGACTCACCTTGAAAACGAAACGATTGATGTGGTCGAAAATATATATACATATATAATAATATATACGAGTAGTTTACAACTATATTCGATACAATGATCCGACTTATTTACGAGATTGTTTACGTTTTTTATATTAAACATTTCATAATATATTAGAAGTGTTAAAGTCTGTGATTGAACGTGTGCGTTTCTTATTAATACCTGCTGAAATTAAAATGGAGTAGCGGAAAATGTTCCTGCGATATCCTGTGTTAAATAACGCGCGGGTAAAGCCGATATTTATATATTTTCTTTTATAATTAATAACAGTTTTAATTCCAATTTGATGGATAACCTTAAAATCCCTGTGTTTAGGGCGTTATACAATACTAATAAATTACGGCTCCTCCTATCCTACGGCTGAGATGATGATGATGAATGAAATTTATGATTATGATTGAAATTTAACTTTGTCATACTACCACAGCGTACGTGAGGGAGGCAATACAGAAGCAGCCGCAGTAGGCCAATTCTACTATTTTACAAAGTTCAACAATCTATCCCGCTGCAACTACAGTTCAACTCCGGTTGTCGTTCGATAGTTAACCAAGCACCATTCTACTATTTCTATACACAAAGTGTTACCTAACGTCAACTTAAACGCAACAAAGCTTCTTTCGAGTTAACAGAAAATAAAGTTTTGACCGTCAGCGTCAGTTGTCAAGCGCAGCTTGACTGTCTTAATAGCTGAAAAAGAAAACGTATAAAAGCCATCCTTCAGCTGCGGTTTGACTGCAGTTGATGCAAAACTTATTTAATTAGTTAATTAGAAGATGAAAGATGAAAGCACGGATCGGCCCCCAGATTCAATTCTCGAGGGGGAAGCATGGCGCTTCAGCGTCAAAAACCTCAAGCCATTTCCTAGAATATCTGCCCTCTTATTCCTCTAACTTTCAAGGTGTAATTAGCATTACTGCCAAGAAAAATAACTTATCCTTCCAATCACAAAGCAAGCGCCTCTATTATTTTTAATGGGCTTCAGAAACTTGTAAACTTTTGGGGGACTGTTGCCAAAAGGCATGAGGGCATCCTCTTCACTTAAGCACATTATTAGCATATAATCGGTGCGTTCTATACATACACAGTGGAACTGAACGACAGTGCACAAAATACAATCAGAACCAATAACTGGATTCCTATTCCAAACCCTCAAATAAATCTAATTCCGGGTTATCAATTACGTGTTTAGTCGACTAGCATTCATCATCAATTTGCAAACTAAACTCGATTCGATCATGATTGTTGATGACAGTGACAATTATGAAATGACTACTCGTGCTACTGAAATCGTGTATACTTTATTAGTAATCGTGGTCACGTATACGCGAATTTAAATACGTTAAAAGAAGTTTAAATTAATTCTACTTTTTAGCCGTACTTACTCACTTATAGTAAAATTTCGATCCTTTATCTACAGGTTTCGTATTGACACATCTTGTCGCTCGTAAATTTTGATGAGGATGAAAGAAACAAATTTGATAACAGCAGGATACCTTATATAACTGGGGTAAGTAAAGTAATTAAAAATAAATTAGGTGATTGTCTTAACAAATAAAAACAGAGATCATAAGCACAAAACCCACACCTTCACTAACTGTGGATACATTCATCATGCCTTTGGTCTGTTTAAAATTTCTATGAACCCAAATCACTGTTACCTCCATACAGAGAGGGGCTTACGAACATTTAGCAACCTTTTACCCAAATTGGTACAACCGTTGGCCCTGGCATCAAACCAAAAGTTCTAACAGTGGTTGTAGAGATATCAACCCTTCATGTAAACGCATTCCCATTGTGTGAATTTCAAACTGTTATGGCAATTATTTATTTAGTTTTTAGTCTGCGCATTTTGGCTTGAGTCGGCGGGACTTGGAACATTCTTATAGTTTTGGGTTCAGAACCTGATGCCACGGCGTTCGTTCCACTTATGGTAGGATGGAGGCATTAACTACCATTTCTTCTCAACTATTATCATTTCATTCAAAATTTCACTAGTTTACCCCTGATCGAGGTACGTATCTTATAATTTACACCACAGTCTTTAGTATCCATTTGATGTCAGCCTACTTCCGCAACCCATAGGCGGCCACCCCCACCTGGCCTCAGAGCGTCCTATACTGTCATAGCCAAAACGAGATCTCCATTCGCTACTCTCGTCTACTCTAGACTAGCAGTATCGGTTCTTTGGAAAATAAAGCCAGCCTACTCGTATTGCTATTTTTCAAATTCCTTTTTCTGTGACCAATAGCAACTTCTTTGGTTGTCATTCATGGGTACAAATAAAAAGAGATGCAAAGTAGTCGACTTCATTCAATCATTTCTCGTATCCTGCTAAACTCTGATCATAGCCCCAAACCTCGCTAAGTAACCTTTTACCTGTTAACACTTTGGGTGCGAAGCTACCAGCACATCGGTGGGAAGTCCCTTGAAGGGAAGGCTAACAAATGTAAAAGCAGTGAATGCAGCATCAACATTGTTAATAGGCTGCTTCAACCGTGAGTGTCAAAGTTTGGGTTGGGCCTGTAAAAAAATTGCCAAATATTGACCTCAGCTGACTTCTTCTGTTAGTTTCTATATTGAATTAGTTATTCGAGGTTGATGCATATGACGGATATGCCCACTCAAGTAACAGACGTGCGATTCTCTAATGATTCGAACAAGCTCACCGATATCAAATACTTTAAGAGTTATCGCCCTTGCACATAAGATTTTTTTTCCAACATTTCCTGACATCTCTTCATTTGTTTCACGGATGTTGTCAAAGATGCAATGTTGTTTGCTCTTAGATAATCGCACGGCTGATCGCAACAGCGGGGAGGGCAAGAATTGCAAGAATATTGAGGTCAAATTCGTATGCAAGAAGCAAACAAATCGCATGTTAATACGAGTATGTTCCTAGATGAATAGTAAAGATTGAATTAGCTGCACTTGTTTTAACAAGTGAGCGGAGTGCAGGTCAGTGCAGGGCATTGTACAAGGTCGTGAAACTTAGGTAGGGTTGTCACTTCACTACATGTGAACATTATCGATCAGTGCGCTATTAGCCATATCAGTACATCAAGACTAAGGCAGGTAGGTTGATTATGGAAGTAGGATACGGGATGAATGAAAAGCCAGTAATATATTTTATCAGTACCTTGAAATTATATTTCATTAGTTTTAGAAAACTAATTTTTCTAAATTATGGTTGATTATATACTACATTTAACAAAATTTACTAGTCCTAATTTAATTGCAATTTCAATTATGTTCACAATAACTTTAGTCACTTGAATTTTATAATTCTATTATATCTTCAGCTCTTTATACATAACTAATCTGCACACATTAGCTATTTGTTTATTACTTATATACTATGTTCTCTAGCTGCATCTTCTTAATTAAGTCTCATAATGTCAATCTGTGAATAACGCCGTTGGCTGCATTATTACTTATTGTTATTAACCATGTACTTTTATCTTATAGTATATAATGTAGCTGTTAGTTATTACGAAATAAATAATATTAAAAAAAAAATTACGTAGTTTTTATAAGTAGTGAAATCTTTAATGAATATCCATTGACTTGGGCATTGTTTGAAATAGGGTAAATTGATGAATAAGAAGCGTGAGAAATTCAATAACACATTTAATTATAATTAAAGGTTGATGTTAATCACGCTTTGATAGCAATTGCACTACCACTCAATAATTACGTTTAGCGCTAATCAGCTTAAAATTACAATATCGTGATGTTTCTCTTTTTTGTTGGCTATTTGATAGAGACAGAATGACGTTTTAAATAAGTTTAACGTCAGTGAAAGGCATGCAAGACGGTCTTTGAAATCGAAGCGGGCGATATAGATAGTGTATTTAACATTTCATGTAGGTAATAACGTCAACTAATATTACGAAATAAACTTTTTCTTATCACAAACTGTACGGGTAAGTTTATACTCTCATTATAAAACGTAGATCTTATGTACTGGATCTTGTGTATTGTAATTTACAGCAATAAATGGTATCAATGAAAAGTTAATTAAGTAGCTAGATAATAAATTAATAAATATTGATTCTATACAAAAATTCACTTTAGCTCGTCAATGTGTAGACCTAGGTTTCTGACATATCCAATAGGTGTCAGTAGCTGGCGGGTCAGGAACACAGGTGAGATAGTTAAGGGGATATAGTATAAAGTGTGGAAATAATTGCATAATAAAGTATAACATAGAATAGTCATAAATAAAATGAAACAAAAACATTAAAGAAAAACAAGAAATTTAATAAAATATAGTTATATATAGTAAGCTATATTTATAGGTTAACCAACAGTAGCATAGTAGTGTAAGAATGTGATGAAAGAAGCATGATTTCTAAACTGTAAAATTTGATGAATATTTAGCAAAAGAGAGTACGGACCCCGGTGTCTGTAGTTAGTAAGATTAATAAAAAAAAATAAGAGAGAATTTAAAATATCGATAGATGCCAGCCCTTGTGGTCGCAACCTCGGGCCACGATACGTGCTTCATACTTGGTGCACCACTGCAAGGCCGCGGACCGCACATGTCTCAAAGCATGTATACACTTGTGTAAGTGCCTACATAGTGCTTGTTGTGGGATTCATCTGTTGCCCAGACTACAACAATAACATAGTTAACATGTTTAAATTATGAATTTGTAAAAATATATAGGTATAGATTTCCTAGGACCCACATTGTTATGTGGGTCCTAGATCCCATAAAACAAACATTTCAAGACACACATTTTTTGCCCCACAGAAATCGAATTTTGGACTTTGCGCTTTAGAGGCAAGGGCACCAATTTAGCTGGCAGTACAATCATATGCCTGTGTAACAGTGGACGGTCTTATTGCTCAAAGCGTTCTTTTCCAGACAATCTAACGGATCATTAAACGGAGTAGAATAACGGTAGAAAGGGATAGTACAGATAGTCTTGGAATAAATTATAACAATTATATATTCACTAGCGGCTACCCGCGACTTCGTTCGGGTAGTAGTTTAAGCCTTCGGCCTCGCCGTAACCTCGTGTCTTTTCTAAATTTGTTTAATGTAAGAACCTTCTACGAAGTATTAGAAAACATTTAAAAAAAAGATGAATGAAATCGGTAAAGCCGTTCTCAAGTTATAGCGTGACTAGCAGGAATAGGGGTTAATTCTATATGATTATTATATAGATAGATTATGGCAATTAATAAAGAAGTCATTATTAATATATATAAAATATAATATGGCCTATTAGTCTATTTAAAGCTTGTTGTTAAAATATAAAATGTTTTAATCACTTTTTATAAAAATATTGAAAATCTTCATGTATTTTCAAATTATATTAAATATTAGAATATGAATACTAAAATTTGAGGTCTACATCAAGTTGTATAGCAGTAATATTTATTACAATAATCTCATTGACTTACTGGTCTATCCATTTGTGTATGGAGATGTGAAATATCTTTCGTCACACCATATTAAAAATATAAAGCTTTTCGTTATATCATAATAATATTATAATATCTGATAATGGCTATTATCTGTATTTATCTAAATAATTTATATTAACTGCTTTGTTAATTATCTTTATCTAAACTGTTTTATATAGTCATGCTGTGTACACATATTTAAGGAACATTGTTCAGCACAATACTTTGTAATTTTATAATTGTAAATTTAGTGACAATGTTCTGTTTTGTGTGCCTAAATAAATAAAATAAATAAGGCTATAACCAAAATTTCTTACCTGCATTGTTTTCCATCCACCAAATACTGTAAAGTCCGTAGAGAAGACTCGAGAGATGTTTGTTTAACAAACGATTTGCATAAGCGAGATATATTTGATTTTGCACAGGCGTGCAGGGTTGCCCTCAGAATTTATGACACGTTCTGGACGTGCATGTTTATGCTATTATTAAACTCTGTTTAGTGCAGTTTGCTTTTGTCTGCGCGGGAATTCTGTCAAAATGGAATATGGTCCGGGATAAACTAAAATGATTTATTGAATTTTTGGGAATTCTGTACAATAGTTAATAACACTGGTTCGCTAGTGAGAATAACTTTAATATTCCTTATAAAGTTCCTTACATAAGACCTTATTTACAGTAATTTTATTTATATACTCATATCTGAACTCAGATATACGAGCAACCAAACCATGATGCGAGTCACTTGCGATACCTCACTTTTAATTGATTCATTATTATTTTTATTCATTATGATTTATATGTTTATTAACTTCTCAAAAAGGACTCTCTCTGAGGGGCGTTCTCAAGCCTTTTTTTAGGTATGACCATGTGAATATATTCAAATTAAAATAATTTATTTGCCAGAATACAAGCATTAAATATAACATTTTTAGCTGTTGTACAAATGTGCTGCGTCTATATTCAGCCTGCAAACAGACGTGCAAATGATTGGTCTGAAGTCGCAATAATTATAACAACAAATTTAACATTATCTTAATTAATATTTGTAATGCCCTGAAAATCTAAATATTCTTTAACACTATAAAAGGAATTATCTAACAGCCACTTAGTTAGCCTCTTTCTAAAGTTTTGTCCATCTATCTGTTTCAAATCATCTGATACCTTATTATATACTTTTATACACATAGTATACACATTTCTTTTATAAATGTCACCGAGGTTGATATAATATTTTTTTTTAATATATTCTTCATACAATAAAATGCCTTAGATATTCTACATTTACTTATAAGTTATTTAGGTAAATATTTATAGTTGCATCAAGTTTTTTTATTCAAGTAAATTCAAGGCACAGTCATATAAAATGTAGTAAATCAGTGGATGCATTACTAATGGTTTACTGAGCGCTATAGGTACGGTTATCTATGACAGTTGCATTGCCACCAAGGTTACCTTGCTTTTCCAACATTAAAAATCTAAAGAAGATATGTTTCTTCCCTTTTTTCTAGGCATCACGTAAGCACATACTATCACAACTTACCCGACTCGTCATATCACATTAAAAAAATTGCGGGCAGTCTTTGGGGACTGGGGACTGCCAATAGAAGTGAAAATTATGTCAATTATTTTTAAGACACACAATGAACAACACTAGGTAGTCATGGAAACCATTATCGCGCCTAGAGAACTTTTCACTTTAGGCGCTTTGCAGACGACGGGGCGGACCGGGCGGTCAATTTTGCCGCAAACGATAGCGCAAAGGGAATCCTATACTACCAACACACACGGAGGGCAAAAGACCGCGCCGCGCCGCGCCGCCAGTGCCCGCCGGACACTGGCGGCGCTCTACGTACATAGCTACGGCATATCCGTAGCTACTCGTATGTACGTAGAGGCGAGGGCAGCCGCGGGCATCGGCGGGCAGACACGGTCTTTATTTCTTCGCGGTTAAAAAGACCGCCCAGCCCCGTCGTCTGGCTAGCGCCTAAAACTATGATAAAGCGTTCGGCGATGGCGACGATGACGCGAGCTCCTTGATTATTTGTCATCCAAAAAGTGATCAACACGCCTAAAGACTTCAAAAACCCTGGCTTTATTTTAGCGATATACGGATAACACGTGTAGAGATGACACATAATGCGATGGGCACAGATGCGAATAACACACGACTCATCCTTGTCCATCCCCAAGATTTACAACACATCCATCCACCACAATCTAAACCACTGTCATATTTACTATCGCTTAACATCAAGCGTCTATATTTCTCGGACGAACATCAAAGTGGCTTACGAAGGCCGGCACTTCGTCACTATGCGCGCGCGCATCTCTGGGCCACCAGCCAACTCGGACATGAATGGATCAGAAGTGAGCTAGACTGATTTATTGGGTTCAGATTCGGCTACAATGTATCTTAACACTGTACAGAGGGAATGCTATTTTGCTAATGCATCTGTACATAACGAACATATCTCTTAGCATAATCGATTACCCACTATTAATTATAAATACGGGATTACTCACGTAATATTTATGCGGTGGTCGAAACTATAGTCGGACCTATCCGATAAATATTACGTGAGTAATCCCGAATTTCTAATTAATAATGAGTGAAAACCACGTTAGTTTTTTTAACAAAATCGATTACTCTCTGCTAAAGTTACCTCTACCAGAATTATGTGCTCCTGGTACACACGAACACGGTCACGGGTAGACTGGATGACAGTTGTCTGTTATAAAGTTATGGAAATTTGTATGAACCGCCCTTTGAGAATTCTCAAAGGTACCGCCTATCATATTTTAATCAAAACGTTCCCGACGCGCGCAGTAGTCAGTCACTCACAGTGTCCAGACGTATTGCAATACACTGAAAAGTCAAAAAACGATATTAAAAAATATTTAGTGACACTTCCGCTGAAAAGAAAACAATGATTTTGGCCTATTTGGGTGCGTGTACCACCCTCCCTCCCGCATAAAATGCTAATAGGAAGAATACAAAATAAAACACACAAGAAACCCTAAATCAACCAAAACCGATTCGACACGTGTTTCGCCTCTACACGAGGCATCCTCAGGAGATGTTGACTCGTCTAGCGCTCGACGAGTCAACATCTCCTTCTTGTGTTTTTTATTTTGTATTCTTCCTATTAGCATTTTATGCGGGAGGGAGGGTGGTGCACGCCCCCAAATAGGCCAAAATCATTGTTTTCTTTTCAGCGGAAGTGTCACTAAATATTTTTTAATATCGTTTTTTGATAATGGATTTCCGCAAAGTAACGCCTGAATCAATAAATTACACTGAAAAGTGTTCGGAACGTCAGATAAAATAATATAGAATTATACGATTTAATCCGTTTAAAGTTTAGTTCTAGAGCTGCTACAAACATATAGACATATAAACATAATTAAATACAAAACAAGTAAAGTGTGCGAGTAATTGTATAATCAGGACGTACGTGATCAAGGTCTCGTTCGCTTTCCCCAATAGTAATACTATCGGACACAAGTGTTATCAACTACGAGTAGGAGAGCAAATAAAACTACAATTTGTAGCTGATAACAAGACACATCAAAACTTTATTGTGTCATTTGGGAAAACATCTGTTTCTACAATATAGAAACTTAGATAATCGAAAACTAGTATATGATTACTAAGTTTATAAATTACTAGCTAGCCAGCCGCTTCGCTCGCTTTTTAATCCTTTAAACATTTCAAAATAATACTACACATATAGTCCCTTCACTTAGAAGCACATGTTACAATCATAAACATCAAGCCTACTCCCATCTATTACGAAACTATCATAAATCAGGAGCGTTTTGTAATAATCACACTTACTACCGTACTCCCACCGTCACAAAACAGTCCAACCAAAGCAATATACGAGGGTGAATCAAAAAATTCTTGGAATCAATGTTAAAAAATGCAAAGATTTAAATAATAATATTTTATTTTTCTACATAATCTCCCTCCAATGCAATGCATTTAGAATAACGCGTTTCTAACTTCCTTATTCCTTGTGAAAAAAAATTATTTTCTTGACTCTCGAAAAAGTCCTCTACGGCAGCTATAACCGCGTCATTATCGTGAAATTTTGTTCCACGAATTTCCTCTTTTAATTTTGGAAATAAGTGAAAATCACTTGGGGCTAAGTCCAGAGAATATGGTGGGTGGTCAAGGAGATTGAAGCCAGCACAGCGGATTGCGTTGAGCGCAACTTCCGATCGATGAGCAGGAGCGTTATCTTGAAGGAACAACACGCCCAACGACAGTTTTCCACGACGTTTTTCTTTAATCGCTTCACGCACTTTCGGGATTAAATTTGCATAATAGGGTCCAGTAATCGTCTGGCCTTTTGGCATGTAATCAATAAAAAGGATTCCTTCACTATCCCAGAACACAGAGGCCATAACTTTGCCAGCGGTAGGAGCAACTCGAAATTTCTTAATGGATGGAGAGGATGGTCGTTTCCAAGACATGCTTTGTCTTTTAGTTTCAGGATCAAAATGGTGGACCCACGTTTCATCCATGGTGACAAGACGACGGCAAAAATTATCCGAATCACGCTGGAACATTTCGAGATTACGCTTGGAAATTTCCAAACGTCGCTTTTTGTTTTCGTCGGTTAACATTCGTGGCACCCATCTTGCAGACACTTTTTTGAACCCCAGTGAATCAATTAAAATGGATTGAACGCTACCAAAAGATATCTTTAGGATCTCAGCTATATGTTTTATAGTCATTCTTCTGTCTTCCAAAACCAGATTCTCAACCTTTTTGACATTTTCTTCTGTAACGGAGGTTGAAGGCCGCCCAGAACGCGGGTCATCTTTACAGCTTGATTTACCTCTTTTAAGTTCAGCCACCCAGTACGCAACCGTAGAATAGGGTACAGCATCACCCCCTAATGTCTGCTGAATGTCCAATAAAATTTCCTTCGTAGACATTTTTTTCAAACTGAGATATTTTATCACCGCACGTAACTCACTTTTATCCATAATTTTGACTTTTTAGCAACTCATTGCACAAAAAAATTTATTACATGCGAACGAACTGACAAAAACAAGTGACAGTCTGCATAAATATAGTGTGATAGACACTCTTTAATTTGAATATCGAACTTGATCCAAAAAGGTTTCATATATATGCACTTCTAAGAACTTTTTGATTCACCCTCGTAAGTATATGCAATATGTCTACTTTAAGAGATGAGAGTATGGATCTTCAAAACTTTGACATCGGAACAATGAAACTTAAAGTTTGAAAACTATCGTGAGTATCACACATTATACTAATATAAAGATACCGGCTTCACTCACTTGGTATTATGTTGGTTTAAGTCCGACGACATTTCGAACGTGTAAGACGTTCTTCTTCAGGGAGTGTTCACGCGCGGAGATCGTCGGACTTAAACCGACATAATAACAAGTGAGTGTAACCGGTATCTTTATATTAATGAAACTTAGTGTCAAAAGTCAAGTCAAAATACGCGAATTGAGTGAACCATTTGATACTACGTCATCAAAACGTCTATCGTAATCCATTATTACTTTAAGCTTGATATATTGACGTGGTGGTACCAAATTTAATGGTAAGGTTGAAACATGATTACTTTAAGATGTGGGAGTAGGCCCCCTGGTATGTTCAGTAGCTTCCAATCAATCCTAATACCTAACTATGTTTTTTTATTGTCAAACGTAGGCAGACGAGCAGACGGACCACCTAATTGAAAGTGGTGACCATCGGCTATAGACGTTTGCTACACCAAGGCCGTTACCAACACGCTACCGAAAAAGTTTTCGTTTGATTTACAATTATTAATGAAAATAATCAGAATTGGAAGCTTTCATGATTGGTACTATTTTTTCGCAGACGCGATCTTTGATCTCTTGCTCTACCCAACACAATTATCAGATCACAACTTGAGGCAATTATTATAACTACGGACTCTTTAAAATAATTAATAAACAGTAATCAATATCAATTATGTCTACAAAAAATGTCTCAAGGCCCGCTGAGTCAATGATTATAAATATAGTATTGTAGGTCAGCAGAGTCACGGTCGATAATAAGCAATATAAAAATAGATTTTACTGCGTTAGCTGTTTCAAAGCGCAATATAATTCTGCGAGGTGTGCAACTTTATTGACTTTCTGCGAAGTCGCGCGTTTGTGATGTCAGTGAGAAACACAAACTATGGGTTATCTATGTCACAGTTGCCCTAGATAAATTACAGTTTGAACAGTTGCACGTGAACGACACGTTACGTTACACTTACGCAGTTGTTCGTGCTAGGCACACTGATGTGCGGACTTAGTGCGCGGTGAGGCCTCTCCACGCAAGAAAAGAACATCTGGAGGCCTATAGTAACAAGTAATCGAAACAAGTACTGAAAAGTCTCTGAGAATAATTAAATGAATAATTATTGATTATTAACCTCTGTTATTTTCAAGGAGAGTTCGGGACAACCTTTCAAGCACTTTATGAGAGCCTTTGAATGTTGAATATTGGCTGACATAAAATAAAAAACATCAAATCAAATATTTTAATGTTATTTTGACGGTTTAACTTACGCGGTACGTATAATCGAATATCTTGACCGGTTTCGTGACCGTCCGGGCCACTTTTCCATGGAGTACTTGCGCACCCGGCTGCGTTCGCGCTAGTACCGCGGTCAAAATAACATCAAAATGTGTAATACTTACGAAAGTTTAAATCAAATCAAATCAAACAATTCAATAAAATGTATGCGTGATCTTTAATTAAAATATATTTAATTAAGTGCTGACTGAAAGCCTCGTTCTTTCTAGCTTAAGTAACTTTAAAAAGCTAGCCGTAAAAAATATCTTGAATGTAAACAATTGAACAACGCGTCATACTCTGGCGTTTAACCTATCAGTAATTATTTGCGACTTTAGTTGCACAAGATAAATTATAAGGGCCTAACTTATAAACGCTGCTTATCTTTATGTGACGTTATTTAGTACTGCGCACAGTAAAATTGCACCATACTAAATTAGGTTATTTATATATAATCAGTGTTTATAAGTAAGACGACGAGAGAAGTTGCTTTTCTGTATACTAATTGTACCAATTTGCTTTGCTTTTTCTTGTTATTCGTGGCCGGTCTTCTGATGAAACTATAATTAGAAGTTTTCGACTTATTTGCGTGAGTGTGGTGTGTAAACCACGTTAGTCAACACAAATCGCAAGACACAAGCGACTTCGGCGATCGTAGAACTGACTTATGTTCAAACTCAATGTCAAGGTTGTTCAGTTAGCAACACACACATCCACAGCCCATATCACTATGTAGACATGTGTGCGTAACCAGATGACATTAACGTCTCCGAATTATACATTCCTGTTTATCTTTGCGTCTCTTAAAGCGTTAAAGATTTTGAGTAGGTAAACAACATAAAGAATTAATTTTATAAACGGGATATTTACCATGTATTGTATTTTTTTACTCTTGAATATGGCGCATGCAACTGTGCCGAAATATCGAGAGCTCAAAATATACAATTCATGGCAAATATCCCGTTTATAAAGTTAATTCTTGCCTTAGTGACCATGTCAGTTCAATAAATTTAACACTACAGAAAATCTCTTTATTATTTTCCCTTGGTTTCGCTTCTGTAACAGAGCTTTGGATTTGTCTGTAAATTTCTATACTTATATTAGGAAGAGGTTATTTTTTTTTTTGGTAGTTTGGATTTAGGAGGAAATCTCCGTAACTATTAAACCGATTCTGCAAACTCTTTCATAAATATGAAGGTATATTATCCCCGAATGCTATAAACTATTTTTATTAGCTTCCACCCGTGGCCGCACTCGCTTTTTGTTTATCCACAAGAGTTTATCCGGTGACACTCGTGCGAACCCGCGGGCAGAATTTTCTAGTAATATAATGTGACTAAACTAATCTACACTAACATTATAGAGGAAATATTTGATTGTTTGTTTGTAATGAATAAACTCAATTTTTTTTAAATAAAAATAAAACTTCTAAAAATGTAGAGAAAACAGTTCAGTTACCTAAATACCTAAAAAGTATGTTATATTTTTTAATGAAAAACGGGAATCACTCACGTAAATAAGAGTGCGAGACGAGACGCAACCGCGAGCGTTCTGCACTCTCCTTGCAAAAGACCACCGGATGTGGTTGAAACTTGTCGGAAAGATCCAATTTATTTACGTGAATGATTCCCGTTTTTCATATTAAAGACGTGTACAAAACACGTTAGTTTACGTTAGGTTACCGCCATGATTATATGATTTAGCTTTGTTTACAGATTATACCAATACCAAGCGGGTGTAGTCACGCGCGTGCTTGTTAGACTATTTAGCGGTGTCGTTAAGACAATACTGTTTTCTCGAAAACAGACGAGGAATATTAGGATCCTTCATTAAGCGTTTAACGAGCTCTATCCAGCCGTGACATTCAGTCGTTCTGATAACTCGACCGTTTGCCCTCCAAAACTTGAACCTACACCAAAATAGCGCAGTAGAAAGTCTTCACTGTACGCATCGTGAAAGTAGATTTCAACAACTCGTTTACCTTAGTATTTTATAAATAAAATTGAAGAGTCTCTTTGTAATTTTTATTAATTGTATAATCTAATATCTTTAAACAAGCAATTCTTGTATATATTATATAATCTGCACCTCGGAATCAGTTCCAGCTATTTTCATGAAATCCAGTTAGCAGGGGGTTTCGGGGGCGATAAATCGATCTAGGTAGGTTTAGTTTTTAGAAAACGTCGTTTTAACCGTGTTTTCAGGCAAACTGCTACAACATCATAACAACTAAACTGTTTTACCGACACAGATTATGACAATAGATGGCGTTGTTAAGCAAGACTAAGCCAATGAGTGTTTGGTTTGAGGTTAAACCAAGAAAATCAATTGTTTACTTACGTACGAAGCTCGGTCATCCGGGTACTGATTTTATAGCACTGACACCTGCTTAGCGAGTTCGAACCCGCGTATTCCGACAATCCGTGTTAGATGGTGTGACCACTAGGCAACCGAGGCGATCCATCTGAGCATCAAATTTAACTCTAGTTGATTTTAACAGTCGTTTGGAGACAGAGCGACATCTATTTTATAGCTTGAATAGCTTTATCCAAACGAAAGAAGAGTTTTACGAACACTAAACTTTCCGAATGATAATGATGACCCTTTGAAAATTTTTATTTTTATTAATTTAAATTTCATTTTTATTATTTATTTATAAAGCCTTTATTAATAAACGTTGCGTAAACCTATATTAGGCGTAACATGCTTTGTCTTGCTTTCACGCGTGACATTTACTGCAAGCGAAAAATTGACAGATAGATGTTTTAACTACTCCGGGTGTAAGCCAAGTTTATTAATAAGGCTGTTAAAGTTTTGACTTCTGCACAACGAGCAACATGCCTGACTTCAACTCTCTTTGGAAATGTCTTACCTTAGTAGAATACCAGCCGCCGATGTAACTTGGTATGCGCCTAAAGTCGTGTAACTAGTGAGCACTATTATTGGCTGACATTTAGCGAAATCTACCCACAAAATCTCCCCACCCACACAGACATACTATTATAATAATTATACAAGCTGCACAAACACATCGCGGTGACGTATATTAATCATTTATATTTGACATTTGCTTGACGTCTCGGGGCAGATATCATCTGTTGGCGATTTAAAAAAAATAAACAGCTGTTTGTTCTTGTCAGAAATATCATTGTGACGCGGTCGCATACACGACGAAGGTAATCGTAAGAATACCTATGTGATGGCAAACATATGTTTACCAGAATGTATACTTTTTAGGGTTCCGTACACAAAGGGTAAAACAGGACCCTATTACTAAGACTCTGCTGTCCGTCAGTCACTAGGCTGTAACTCATAAACCGTGATAGTTAGACTGTATTTCTGTTGCCGCTATTACAAGAAATACTAAATAACCAACCAAGTGTGAGTCGGACTCGCGCACGAAGGGTTCCTCATCTATAAAAACGGGATAAAATCATGTCTGTTGTATGGGAGATTTAAAGATAATGGTACGGAATCCTTCGAGCGCGAGTCCGACTCGCTCTTGGCTGGTTTTATTTCAAAGATGTGTACTGATGTTTATAAATATAATCCATCATCAATAAGGAAGATATACGATTCGTTCATCATCAGCCTGTAGCAGTCCACTGCTGGACATAGGCCTCTCCAATTGCACGCCACTTAGGTCTATCTTGGGCTTCTCGCATCCAGTTTTTGCCAGCCGTCTTGCGCAGATCGTCACTCCACCGTGCCTCAGGACGTCCTACACTACGTTTGCCGGGACGCGGTCTCCACTCTAGAGCTCGTTTACCCCAACGGTTGTCGGTTCTACGGCTAATATGGCCAGCCCACTGCCACTTCAGCTTGCTAATCCGGTGGGCTATGTCGATGACCTTGGTTCTCTGACGGATCACTTCATTTCTGATGCGATCCCTCAGAGAAACACCGAGCATAGCCCTTTCCATAGCCCGCTGAGCGACCTTGAGCTTGTGGACCATTCGAGCCGTCAGTGTCCACGTTTTCACGATTCGTTATTGATAATAGATTAGATGTAAAATGTAGTTACTTGGTGGATTATATCGATTCTGACTTTTATTTGAACTTGTAATTTTCCAGGTCACGTTTCGTAGGTACCTAAGGAGTGGCTATGATTATGCTCATTGTAGTGTCGCTTAAAATACCCTATGTTACCCTATGTTATGTTATATATCAGTAATATATTATATAAGATCATATTCAATTTCCTATATTCCATCAAAGGTCACACGGCCAGATACAATAGAAATTTCATTGTTATAATGACATCGACACTTGAGGGAAACATTGTTAAAATCGTTAAAAAAAACAAATTCTGCACATGTCCTAAAATAGACCTTGAGCCATATTATAACAATGGCAAATATGAACAACTAGCGCGCCGCGGTTACACCCGCATAGTTATGGATGATGATGACGCAAAGTATCGTATGTGTTAATATAGCGCCTCATCTACCTCCATACCAAATTTCATCAAAATTGGTTGTTCCGTTTGAGCGTGAAGAAGTAACAACATACAAACACACTCATAAATTATAATATTAGTGTGACTAACTACCGAGTTATTATACTATATAATTTAAAAATATATAATTTGATTTTTCTGCAAACGCTTAAGAATTCAAGTTATACTTCATTATCCACCGCTGTCCAACGTTGGATCTATTTATTTTATTTCGAATACAATTCGGGTATGCTCTTCAACAATTTTATTCTGAAATCTCAATTTCATTCTACGGACGGCCGATCGGCTGCGGCTTGGATACATGCTCGAAATTCCAGCGTTTTGCTTCAAAACCTTACCAAACGATTTCCTTTAAAATTTATCGTGTAAAGAGATAAGTTCATGAATAAAGTCTGTGTTTTTCTCATGTATACAGTCTGGGTGTCTTTATTATGAAGATTTTGTTGGTAAGTAAGTCGTTTCATATAATATATTGCCTTTCTAAAGTGTAGAGATTTTAATGTAAGTCATTTCATCTGTTGACTTTCTAAAGTGTAGATTTTAATGTAAGTCATTTCATATATTGCCGTTCTAAAGTGTTAGAGATTTTAATGTTAGTCATTTCATATATTACCTTTTGCTAAAGTGTAGAGATTTTAATGTAAGTCATTTCATATATTGCCTTTCTAAAGTGTACAGATTTTAATGTCAGTCATTTCATATATAGCCTTTCTAAAGTGTCAGAGATTTTAATGTAATTCATTTCATATATTGCCGTTCTAAAGTGATAGGAAATTTAATGTAAGTCATTTCATATAATGCCTTTCTAAAGTGTTAGAGATTTTAATGTAAGTCATTTCATATATTGCCGTTCTAAAGTGGTAGAGATTTTAATGTAAGTCATTTCAGTGTTAGAAAATTTGATCTTGGTAATTCGTTCTGCTATTCTGAATGTCGCTCAAATGTATGTTGGCTTATGATTCCCATTGCACAGAAATACTTTGGCAAGCGTAGCATGGTAGAACGTGTCATCATCACAGGAACTAGTGTCAAACGCCATTAAATCTTATCAATGTTATTTTGTTAAAGCTATAAGAGACTTTTTGCCTTCGGAACGGCTGAATATGTATGTGTACGTACGGATAATGTTTTGAATAAGGACGTAGGATACTTAAAGCGAAATGGTAGACGTTGCACAGATATTGAGGGGGTGAAGTAGAGACAGTCTTTATTGTAGATTGGCACGAGTAAATGATTGAATAGTTTTATTGTGATTTTCAATATTTTTAATACCTATTATATGGCAAAACGAACAAACTATAGGGTTCAGAACACGTGGTTTGAATAGTTCATAATATTAGTTATGCATTGGTTGGACCTAAATACTTGCTAAATGAATACAGCTTACTATGCTATGCTATGCTTATTATATATATATAGAAAAAAACACGTATGAAGGCGAAATGAGTGTAGATTACGACCAAATTTCATGATTTCGCGAAAACTTAGTTGTTCGACGCTTAAACCTAATAACCGAAGTTATATAAGAAGTATGGGAGCCAAAACACGATTGAGCAAACTTGGCTCGATAGAAAAAATACGGTAACATTCCCTAAATTTTCCCTTTTTTTCCCTTCGTGGGAAAAAGCATTATTATTCTATTATGGGCAAATATATTTCAATGAATGTATCATATTCGAATTCCCAATTTCGTACGAACTAAATATAAAAAGTATTAGCCCGTTTTTAATTGCATCTTCGCATTACATCGTTCAATCTGATAAGCAATTCTCAACCTTATGTAGAGCATCGTAAACGCGCCTAAAACAAATATTTTTTGGCCATGTTACAAAAGCTTTACTGGTTTATTAGTGGCCGAGAGTTCATAACTAATTTCAATGCAGGTGATGTTATTTCTATAACAAAACAACAGTAAGTACAATTTCCATAAATATACATTTCAGTAAAATCTAGTATATTATTTCAACGTGATAAGAACAATCGTGATTAGTACTATAATTTAATCTGTGTCGTGTCAATGTCATTCAATCCTGTTTACCCATTACACAAAACTGTTTGTCAATGTCAAAAATAGCTTAGTACACGTTTTAATGCGATAGCTTATCTAAGTGCACATGGCAACCGAGCTGCATACGGCTGCAAGGTGATGACCGGGTATCTAACAAATATTTATCTAGCTGATAAGGCCGACCGGTGAAAGTCGATTCAATCTAGCAATAATACGATTATATAAATCTTTTTTGTTCACAGATAAGATAGACTAAGAATCTCTATATTATGACACTTCTTATTCTGTGTAGGCTAAAAAACCATTTTATATAACACTTCCGAATGACGGCACTAAAATTAAACGATTTCTCTTCAATTGTGGGTATATTTTGGACAGATTAGTCGTCACACAACTTGGTGCTCGCTAAACTGACGTAAATATACCCAAAATCGAATAGAATAATTCTATTTTTAGTACTCAGACAAAATAATAAAGTCAAGACATAATGTTGTGAACAGAGAAGTGAGACCGGGTGAAACTACGCCTCGACGTGTCCATACATATTTACATACAAAACCTACAACGAAACTACGCCTTGGCTCGGCAGTCGAACATCGCGGCGCGTGGAGTAACACGTAAAGTTTTAATTATCATTTAATTTAAATTTAATAACTATTGATAATTTTTTAATAACTTTAATTTAATTTGAATTTCTATGACAGTACCGAGTCACGCACATGTAGTTTAGAAACCAGCTTCACTTCTCTGTTCACAACATTCTGTCTTGACTTTTTTATTTTGTCTGAGTTTTAGAAATGTACATTCCAAGAGTTATATGAGTTTGGATTTTAGCGTTGACAGAGTAAGAACTAATAAAAGTAATGAAATTTTTGTTTACTTAGTTTAGTTTTTTGAATAAGTGAATCGCTACTAATATATACAGTACATGTTTTTAAACTATTACTGTCACTTAACAACATAAAATAGATATTTACCGTGCATGTATTTCTTTATGCATGAGTTTCCTATTCAGATCATACAAACAACCTTGTTTGTATGATCTGAGGTTCCCGATATGACTGGTCGGTTGGCATAGTTGGTTCCGGGTTCAATCCCAGGGGAATTCAAAAATTCGTAAGTGTCTAAAAAGGTGCTTCTGCGGGGTTTTAGAATCATCCCAAAAGGCTCATGACTCAAGACACGACAACATCCTCTCAGAGTTTATGACAGGTTTTATTGCTTTTATTTACCACTTAATGCATTGGTTTGCGAGTTATGATTTACACTGTTTAGCGGTTATTATAAAGAAAAATGGACTTATATGTAACCGACGTCAAAAATTATTGCTTTGTTTGGTAGAGTATACGTTCGAGATGGTCCCATTTAAATTTCAACAAATTCGGTCTATCAGTTTTTTGAATTACCTATACCCCAATAACTGATACGTGTTACGCCTGTTTTGATGATATCGTAATTGACGGTGAATGACAATCGATCCCGTAAGTAGCAAGGTCACTAAAAGGGTGAAAAATATTAATTTAACAATAAATGGAACCAAACACCAAAAAGTTTTAGCTATTTAGATTACCACCGATGGTTCCATAATATGTAAAGCCATCATCATCATCAGCCCACATTCGTCCACTGCTGGGCATAGTCCTAAAGTACGCCATAAAGCTCAGTCTTCAGCTCTCTGCATCCAGTTACTGCCAGCCGCCTTCCACAGGTCGTCTCTGCACCTGGCCGCACGGCGTCCTACACTACGTTTGCCTAAACGTGGTCTTCACTCATGAACCCGTCTACACCAGCGGTTATCGGTTCTTCGGGAAATGTGGCAAGTCCATTGCTTCTTCATCTTGCTTATTCCTTGAGCTATGTCGACTACTTTGGTTCTCTGTCGGATAACTTCATTTAATATCTTATTCTTCAGAGAATCCCTGAGCATAGCTCTCTGCATAGCTCGCTGAGCGACCTTAAATTTGTGGACTAGTTACACAGCTAGTGTCCAAAATTCCATAGGTGATGACGTATAATATATCAAACTTATCTATACTTATATAATATTATAAAGAGGAAAGATTTGTATGTATGTTTGTAACGAATTGGCTCAAAAAGTACTGGACCGATTTCGAAAATTCTTTCACCATTAGAAAGCTACATTCACCCTGAGTAACATAGGCTACACCATCATAATCATCATCCATCCCCACGCGGGTGAAACCGCGAAGCATTATATAAGTCAATATAATAATAATAAGTAAGCTAGTATTATATAAGTCTAATTTGTAAGGGTAAGGTCTTGAATCGTGTCGCCCGAATTTAGGGGGGGGAGGGGGGAGGGGGGTGCGGGGGAGGGAGGGGAACCACCCCCCACCATTTTTCCCTGCCGGAATCGCGTAGTTTTTTTTAATTTAATATCAAAGATCAATTTTTCTACTCTATTTAAACACTTTTACACTTAACTTTGGGGGAGGGGGAGGGGGTAGGAGGGGGGGTTGGGGGCAGGGAACCCCCCCCTACCATTTCCCCCTGCCGGAACCGCGTAGTTTTTTTAAAATTTAATATCAAAGATAATTCTACTGTAGTATAATAAGTCTACTCTACTAACACTTTTACACCTAAATTTAGGGGGGGGAGAGAGGGGGGGGGGGGTCAGAGTTGGATTTGTCACTAATTTCGACCTAACCGGTCTGACTTGGACTCCGGGTGGGCTCCCGCCAGAAGCTCTAGCGGTCGCCCCTGAACGTTGCTTCGCCGCATGAAGTCGAGTTGAGCGAAGGGGGGAGCTGGCGAGCGACCTCCCTTGAGCTTCTGGCTCCCGCATTATTTATAAACACTCTAGGGGTAGTAGCCACAAGAATAGGTGGAGTCGGGGTGCTCTGTGTCGGTTTTCTGACTACTTTCAACCTAACCGGTCTGAGTTGGTCTCTGGGTGGGTAAAGGAGGAAAATAATTTTCACAAAACTATGTAGGAGTATTTATTTTATTTTGTAAACATAGTTAAATCACAAACCTCAAAAATAGCGATCAAAGCGTTTCGTTTCACGAACATAAACATAGCAGACGTTCAAATTTATGCAATATTTCCTGATATTGCGTTCCGTTTCACGCATCCGCATGTTTTTCGTGTGAAATTACAGAAACTTTAAATATGAATTTAAAATACTTTCGCGTAACTCCGGCAGCCAAAATCGAATTGGGAGGGTCAAGACAAAGCCCCTTGACCATTCCACAGTAGCAGAATCCTCAAATTCAGGCGACTCGATTCAAGACCCGACCCCAAGTAACGTCAAACCTACTGAGTATTACTTTACGTAGGTACTTAGTGTAGTGTTGTGCAGCCAACCCAGCTCGACGGCAAGGCCGCGTGA
The DNA here is from genome assembly GCA_917880725.1 of Selenia dentaria. Taxonomy (NCBI): domain Eukaryota; kingdom Metazoa; phylum Arthropoda; class Insecta; order Lepidoptera; family Geometridae; genus Selenia; species Selenia dentaria. The sequence continues at coordinate 4,064,364 of OU862893.1, read as the reverse complement.
CGTCACACTCACGCCACCGGCCCGGAGTGCTAAGGTTTCCGCACTTAGCAACTCAAATGCAGTTCACTGCCTTTGAAAATAACCATGTGAAATCTTATACTAATATAAAGATACCGGCTGCACTCACTTGGTGTTATGTCGGTTTAAGGCTGAAGACGTTTCGAACGTGTAAGACGTTCTTCTTCAGGGAGTGTTCACGCGCGGAGATCGCGTCGCGCACCGACATAATACCAAGTGAGTGAAGCCGGTATCTTTATAATAGTATAGAGTTTGATACTCACGATAGTTTTCAAACTCTAATGTAAAAACTTATTGGGAAAAAACCAGCAGATTCTCATATGTGTATAATAAAGAAGCGAAATCGGTTTATATTTGTATGTTTTGTAATATAAGCAAAAATATAATACACTAGCTGCGCTCCGTGGTTTCACATGCGTGGTGAAGGATGATGATGATGATGAATTAAAATATCTAATGTGAATTACAAATCAGTCCAGTAGTTCGGAGCCTATTCAATTCAAACAAACAAATCTTTCCTCTTTATAATATTAGTACAGATATGTGTAAGTTTAATTCTATAGTTTTAATATAGTGGAATTTATTATTAATCCGGTATAGAGAATACTTTGTACGTTTTCATTTATGTGTTATTAAGTGCTAATAAGGAATAATTCTAAGGAAGTGCCTAGCTTTGCAGACGTTACACTTGGTTATCTTAGAACTTCTGGTAAGTCATTGTAAACATGCTTACACTTTACCTAATTAGCAATAATAATATATTATATAATTATGTGCATGCTGACGTGGTTTGTATGTAATTCGTAATAAGCTACTTTCAATTTGATGCTGTTTATTCAGTCTGAAGGCGCTCGTTCAAGACTTAAAATGTTTGCTTGTAAAGTTCAGCAATCGCGAATACAATAATTTCAAAAGATCACAGAAGGCATTAACTTATATTTGATTGTTATCGAAAAAGAATTGAATTCTCTATGTTTACCTGTATTATGTATCTCAGTTGCTAACACAAGTTTATTAAAATCGAACAAAATGGCGGCTCTATGTCACTTTTGTCAACTCCAGTGATCAACTTACTAACATTTTGCTTACTGTTGTCAAAAATGACATAGAGCCGCCATTTTTCAAGATTTCATACAACATTTGTTAGCCAGTTGAAATGGCAATGGGCAGGCAGCATAGCACGCGGAACAGATGGCCGATGATGTCGAAAGGTTCTAGAGTGGAGACCACGGACCGGCAAGCGCAGCGTAGGTCATCCACCGGCAAGGCCGACTGACGACCTGATAAAGGACCTAATAGCAGGACAACCGGTCCTTTTGGAAATTTGTGGGGGAGGTCTATGTTCAGCAGTGGACGTTCTGCGGCTGAGCTGATGATGATTTTGAAGATTTGTTAGTAACTGACATACATAGTAGCCCTGCAGCAGGGCAATGATATGACAACCTCAAAGAGAGTTACTTTATTTATTAAGATTGATAGGTTCAACGATGCAATTTCATCAAAGCTGTATTTCGAGCAGGGTCTTGATTAATTTCATTGTCTGTTTCCATTAGCGAAATCATGAATTCAAGTTTCATACCAACCGGAACGAGCACGCATACCGGACCGGAAGCGCAAGACAAAAACAATTTCCTTACAATCAGGCTGATTGATAACATAGGAAACAATCGAATCAACGGAATCGATAAGTGAATGAGAATCGATACACGTTCGCGATTTGCATCAAGTTATCGAGTAAAACTGTTTACGTCTATCTATAGCGGAAAAAGTGATGCTTTTTCAGGTTCCGTGAAACCCCTACCATTAGCATATATCTGTTATAACAAATCAATATAAATTATTAAGAAATATATGTTTTTAGTCTGATAGGTATCCTACAGACACAAAGTAGTGGTATAATCTATTGATTTATTAAAGTATTTATCTTAAAAACGTTATTGTATACCTACCCACAAAGAGACATAACTTTGGAACGGGCTAAAACTGTTCTAAAATATTTTTTTTCTAAAAAAATTTTAAGTATAAGTAAAAGTAACATCACTAGCAGGTTTACAAACGTCAATTGTATGGATAAACAGCCGTGCGATTCTGTAATGATTGAACGAGCTCACCGATGTCAAATACTATATGAGATATCGCCCTTGTACATAAGGTTGCTTTTCCAACGTTTCTTGTCATATCGTCATTTGTTTCACGGATGTTGTCAAAGATGCAACGATGTGTGCTCTTAGAGAATCGCACAGCTGAATGCAGGACAGCATAGACCGCTTATAGCGACGGACTGAGAGGCATATATCACATGTATATATACATAAGTACTAAACATATACAAGCTTAGAGCTTAGTAAAGGATACGAGAGATGTCACTATCGGTAACGTCCAGTAGTAGGCTGCTTGAGCACTCGTAGTTAGACTGCAGACTGCTTGGCGACTATGAGACTTCTTGGGATTACTGCTGTTCTACCTTTTGTATAGAAAAGGTTCTATAGGAAGGTCTAAATTACGCGACCGATATACTTTGTATGTTATGTACTCGTACAAAATATATTGGAATCGCATCAATACGAGACGTCTATGTATGCGATATTGGCGACCGAACTTCTTTGAATATTTGTTCTAATCCTGCTTAGAAATTCAATAGTTGATGAGAGGTTCGAACAGCCCTAATTTAGGTATATTCTATAGAATATCGCCAATTTAGGTTTGCTATGGTAATTATAGCTCTCAGCTTAAGTATAATTGTTACGAAATGTCTACAACCGAGGCAAAGTACAGCGCCGTGTGTTATTATAGTTTAAAAATGACCTGCAAAATAAAGAAAAAAAATAAGTTAAAGGTGCTCCAATAACATTTAAATACATGTAATGTCTTGAGTAAAAAAAATAGTTTCTGACTCTTTCTTTAGAACTACGGGCAAACTATTTATGCAATAACACAGGCGACCATTTGGCGAGTGATTTGTCTATTGTATCCAACCATAACTTTAAAACATTAACGAAGATTTAAGTATCGATAGTTTTAGTACGCTCCGTGAGCGTGGTATACAACACTAGTGGCTCATAAAGGTATTGTGGTAGAGCACCTTGTCAGACTGCTTGGCGACCGTTCTTGAATTACACTACTATGCCTGTAGTCTGAATTACAGTATAGCTTATTACCAAAAGTCAGGTTCATAGAAGCGTAAATACAAATTACACAATACGCGAACTCCCATACCACGATAATACTTTTATTTACCCGTGTGAAAATGAGGACCGATTTACTTCACGATGACAAACCGCCAAGGAAAATATACCAAGAAAATCAGCAGTTCCAACCACTAATTCAACGGCAAATGTCTCCTACCAATGCATATCAATATCAACATAATGAAGGTCTAAATTACGCGACCGATATACTTTGTATGTTATGTACAAAATATATTGGAATCGCATCAATACGAGACGTCTATGTATGCGATATTGGCGACCGAACTTCCTTGAATATTTGTTCTAATCCTGCTTAGAAATTCAATAGTCGATGAGAGGTTGGAACAGCCCTAATTTAGGTCTATTTATGTAGACTGGTAGGGGCAGAGTCAGACTGCGTGGCGACAGGCCTCGGAGTATAATAGGCAGTAGCAAGTTTGTTTTATTACCTACCTGACCTGACTTTATGACTTTCAGGGCAAACAGTTTTGAGTCTATCCCGCTTTTTAACTAGAACTTTAGTATAGAGTTTAAGTTACGTAGTAACTTATTTAATCTGTGGTTTAAGTTTATATGTACGAGACTAATATTTTAACCGATATTGAAACAAGAAGTAAGTTACAGAAAATGTATTTTTTATATATCTACTGCTCCAAGATTTCTGTGACAATTTATAATAAGTAGTCTTTAGTCTACCTCTACCATCTACTAATTATAGGCAGAAGAGCTTTATCAGCCGAGCCATGTACAAGTTATTATTATATAGTCGATAGTCTTCCTAAAAATAAATAAATAAAATAAAATAAGTAATAATAACAATATTGTATCATGGAACAACATCCAAACAAGGTCTTCAGATCTTAAAGTAGGCAGAACCTGTACTATGGTAACCTGATGACTGATATACATATATGTTCACCAAACAAATGTTTCACTTGTCCGAGGATCAAATTCGGGACCAACGGCCGCCAACTGCACCAACCGGCCAGTCGATATAGTTCTTCGATTTAGTCCCACAAAAATTTTAATAAATCTTGTTGAGCAGTTTTTATTTGTATTTGATTTACTTTGTATTTGATATGCTTAGTTGCGAAGAAAATAATAGAATAAAATTAACATTATATTCGTTCCTGTATTTCGAAGCAAAATACAAACATAATTTTAGGCGTATGATAGGAGAGAAGCATCTCATTAGTTCGTTACAAGTAAAAAAAAAAGACATACGGCCTAAAGCATGTTTTAAAACGACACAATTTTAATAAAAGACGTATGATAAAAGAAAAATAACAAGTCTCATTAGGAAATGACAGATATAGCCTAAAGCCCAATATTCACATGTTCACGTTACGACACGAGAAAATTTTGATAAATTTTATCTTGCCCTCATTATATAAATTACGTATTGTGTAGGAATTGGCGTCGAGGTAAACCTTGTGAGTATTGTTACAAGCCGGCAGTCTGATTTCTTAATGTATTGCTAAGATTTTTGGGTAAACATATTTTTTGCGATATACCGAAAATACTTGCGCGTATAAGATTGTCTATTTTATTTTTATAATGGTTCATCAAAGTGACTCCCTCTCGCCTGATGGAAAACAGATATGGAATCAAGAAGCGATGACCATTAATGAAGCAGTAAGCTGCGTTAATCGCCACTACTAAGAGATGCTTTTTCACGCCCCGCTTAAAAGACCCAGGGTCTTGCAGCTATGGCAAGGGAAAACGTACGCCAGCAGAGCATTCCACAACTTACTGACACGACAGAGGTAGGAACTGCCAATCTTTTTAGTTCGTGGTAAATACAATTTTAGGTACAATTCCGTCGCATCGTGACGGTGGTTTATTCCGTGATATAGGGTATCGGACAAGGTTCTTCTTCTTCTTCTCGGGGTGCCATCTTCTAATGAAAGTCGGCGATCATCAGTGCAATTTGAACCCTCGACACAGTAGCTCTGAACAATGAACGGGTGCTTTTCTTATACCACTGGCGTAAGTTCTTCAGCCAGGATGTTCTTCTCCTACCAGCACTGCGTTTGCCTTGTATCTTGCCTTGAATAATTAACTGTAGTAACTCGGACACTATACACAAATACTGCGACAAGGTTTAACCTACGTCAATAATAGCCCACGAAATGACACGAGTAGGTAAGTATATTGTTTATCGTTCAGTTATCTGATAGTGAAATTGTCAGCTAGTTCAATTAACCTTCAAAGCACGAAGGCAGGCTTGCGCTTGCGCTAAGGTAGGCTTGCTTGCACGAACGCAGGTTTGTACGGCGAACCGAGAAGGTTCGATTCCTGGTTCAGGGAAATATTTATGTGATGACATCTATTATTTATTCTGTGATGATGAGCAGACATATTTGTTCTCGTTCTTTGTTTTCTTTTTGTTTTTCTTGCGTTACACCGCTATCTCTAATAACTAGCTGATGTTAAGTGATGTAAGTAACAATAATTATATTTCCTCACGATAGCTTCCGATATTAAAAAAACGTTTAACAATAAATTAAAGTCGATATTCCCTTTGATATATTTAGTAAGCAAACACACCTCCCAATCCTAACTTAACGTTGAACACAATATCAAAAAATTTCATTAGTTTTTAGGGTTCCGCGAACATCACATGAAAACAACATACACCTGACTACCGGGAAATCAAAACAGTAACAACACATGATTTCAATGTCTGCGACAACGGATTTTGTAGATTTTTTAGGCCTTTATAGATTAGTGGGCCTAGTTGATGAATTAGCTACAGTTGTCCTAGATAAATGATAGTTTGTACTGTATACGTCAATAATACAATTACCTAACACTTATACGCAAATTTCGTACGTGTTAGTTTTTTTATTACTTTTTATGGATGGTTTTTTCTTTCTTTCTATGAAAAAAGAAAGAAAGACAACAAACACAAGTATATGAAAAATATTATGAAGAATGTGAAAATTAATGCAAATGATACCTATATTATTTTTCCTCTGTTTATTTTTGGACTTTTTTACATTTATCACATGTCAGCCTCATCAAATTTTCTAATACTATGCTAAGCAAGATGACAATAATTATAGAAACTTAATCCTTAGTATATCAACTTATGAATAAAAACGATTTTAAACAAGTATTTTGCTGCATTAGTGCAGACGCTGGGTTAGCCAAAATTTTATGGTAAATCATAATTCAAGTTGTACGTACTTTCGAGCCCATATCGTTCATTTAGAAAATAAAATTTGAAATTTATGTTCAAAAAAACTAAACCATTGAACTTAAATTTAATTATGGAAGTTCTTATTCAGTTACAAATAAAATAGATATAGAATAATCCTATTTAAAAAAAATATCATTCAAAGGGAAATGATATTTTTTTAAATAGGATTATTCTATTCAATTTTAGCTATTTTTCGTTAGTTTAGCGAGCACCAGGTTACGTGACGACTAATCTGTTTAAAATATAGCTATACTTACAAAATCGACATGAAAACTGTGTGAATTCTTTACCTTTACCCGAGAGAACCTTCCGTTTTTAGGCGAGACCCTGCCTGACCAAATTTTTCACCCACGCACCGAGGGGCACGGGGTCCTTTGTTGCCCTTCGATGCGGCTCAATTATTTCTGCCCACTCATCTGTGACAAAGAATTCCAATTTTTTCAATTCTCCATTATATTAGAACAGTCTGTTACTTCGCTGGAGCTCCGTGCGCATCGACCCTTCAAGGGTAAACGGTAAAATATATTGTTGTGTTCCAATTTTCTGTAATTATCATCAGGGATTTTAATCGCATTCGAACACGTAACACAGCTCGCTACGATTTCTTCAAGGAATGATCGTTAATTAAATACAAGTTGACTGTCATTACTTGAAGATATCATAATGCACCGCGTTCCGTGTTTGTATGGTCATAGCGATTAAGGCCCCAGGTGTATGTAGCTCCAGGTACTCCGAACTCTTAAAGTAGTCATGTTTCAACCTTACCATTAAATTTGGTACCACCACGTCAATATAGCAAGCTTAAAATAATAATGAATTACCATAGATGTTTTGATGACGTAGTATCAAATATTTCATTAAATTCGCGTACTTTGACGTTTCATTGTTCCAGTGTAAAATTTTTGAAGATCCGTACTCCCATCTCTTGAAGTAGTCATATTGCCGCAACCTTGCCATTAAATTCGGTTGACCGTTTTGTGTCAGTGGGAGTACAATAGTAAGTATGATTATTCTAAGCTTATTACAAAAAGCTCCTGATTTATGATAGATTCGCAAAAGGTGGGAGTAGGCCCCCAGAACTTCAACTTACCTTTACTAAACCACGTTGTCGGTTCGCCTAATAGTAGTGTTCAAACATTACTATGTTTCGGTTTACAGGGCAATAACAGAGCAAGAGATTTAACTTTTGATGTCATAACCTCTTATAAATCGACGAACGCCAGCTGCACGCACGAAAAAGTATGACTGTTGTCAAGTTTCACTGAGCCGAGCGTGCAAGCGAGAGCGCAGAACAAGCGATAGAGAAGCACGATCGGCCTAAGCGTTCGGCTTGTCTTATGACGTTATCACGTAAAATTATCGTCCGTAAACCGACTTTACAACCATTTTTTTGGCGGCAACGGCAATGCATTATATATAATATACATATATATATATAATGCTTTGCCGTTGATAGTTTTGAATTGTTGTAGTTTAAAATTGTAAATGACTGTTATGGACAAGCTTGACGCTTAACGTCAGGCGAGCGACCAGCCGTGCGATTCTCTAACAGCAAACATCGTTGCAACAAATGACGAGATGACAAGAAACGTTGGAAGAACAACCTTATGTACATGGGCAATATCTTATAAAGTAATTGACATCGGTGACTGTTAACGTTAACGCCAAACGACAACTCCAAAATGTATGGCGTTGACATTACGTGTGGAAAAGTCACGAGACGTCGCGCTAAGTTCGTAGACACATTTTTGTCTGTAGTGTGTTGTTTTGTCTGCGTCTGTAGTGTAAATTCGTGTAGCGGGTGCGGAAACAGGCGTGTTTCCGCACACGCTACACGAATTTTGTCTAGGCCCGAGCTCGTGACCAAGTTTTATAAAAAAAACATATAGAGAAAACATGTAATGAGAGTGAATGAAATAAAAGATGTCTACGTCAGGACCATAACAAGTAGAAATTCGTGGTCTCCAGTACCCTTCCGGAAACCAAATGTTTACACGGTTACTCAATGGTTAATGTGTTTAAAATTAATTTAAATTTAAGTTTGCATACTATACAGTATGCTTATGTTTCAAATGACAATATGGACGACTATAATAATATGGTAGTTTGTTCTTTTGTACCGTGTTTTAAACACGTAGTTAGGTACTTATATTAGTATTTTCTTTAGGTTTAAATCCACTTTTTTCATTTCATTATCTATGCTCAATGTGAATTTATATGAATTAATATCATCCAGTAAGGCCATTCAATACTTTATTAACTGGAACGATAAATAATGCAGAAAATACAGGTTCATAAACTAAGAAGGCCATTGTCCAAGTAAATATATAGCAACATTCACGTCTCCATTACCATATCCTTGAATATCTCTATAACAAACGGGAGAACAAATCATACATGAATACACATAAAAGGAAATGTTGCCATTGTAATGTAAGCCCGAGCGCACACTGGCGACTCACAATCACATAATTTGAATAAGCGCCCGCTGACAAAAACTGCGCTACGCAGATAAACACGGCGGGGGCAATTATGCAAATGCATTAAAATCGGACATTGTTCCGTAGCACGTGAACTAGAACTGGAGTTCACGTGCTACGGAAAACTGCCTGTGGAAACTCCCAGTTCAATAATTATAGCCGTGTCGCGTTGAACGGGGCTTTATCGCCGTGCTGTGCGTCCGGTCGGTCGCGCCGTCGATAGTGTGCACACAGCCTTACGTCTACACGTGTAAAGTGCACGAGTGCTGTTACAATGTTGCCAGTTTTGTATCTATTTGTAAAGCAGTATGTATGCAGTAACAGTTCCAGTATAAATAGATAACAAGGACACGCTTGCAATTCTATGTAAAGTATTATACTTACTCGTACAAAGTAACTATCAATTTACATATTTTACATGCAATACGTTGTCTAGGATACAGTGGCAATTTAAAAGTCTAACCTATGGCACAAGAAAGAGAGTAACTTGTTTTATGCCTTTTGATTGAGCGATGGTCTCTGTTGATTGGCTAAAAATGATTTTGTCCGCCTACAGGTCGCATTTTTTCAACCGATTTTAAAATTGGCACACGAGGTCCTTGATTTATTTAATTTTTAAAGTCGATCGCAATTTATAATTGGGAGGAAAATATGGAGAGAAAGAAGAGAAGCTTGCTGTAGCGTTATTTATAGACGGATTTTAATCATATTTTTGAGGAACACTAAAGTTGACATTCTTCATTGCGAAAAAAACTAAAAGTGAGGGGGAAAGGGAATAAAAAAATAATAATAATCCTACTAATACTTATTATAAATATGAAACTTTGGATGGATGGAGATATGATGGTTTGATACTCAATCACGCCATAACAGCTAAATGGACTTGAATAAAATTTGGCACACTTATGTAAATAGACGAGTCGCTGGAACAAAACATAGTATACTTTCATGCGAGTGAAACCACAGGGCGCAGCTAGTTTAACAATATATCTAATTAATGTTTAATTTCAGCATAAAGGAATTTAAGTAATGTTTAGTCCTCATAAATTCATGGAATATATGAAAAATTCTAACCTATAATTAACCTTACTGCCGCGTCCTTAATTAATAAACGCTAAGCCATCACACACGACACAAAACCACCATATAGATAATTAAACTAATTATAAGCTGTCCATTCACGTACCGCTTTCAAAACGCACGACAATGCATTGTTCGGACGTGTATTGTTTGTATTGTAAAAATGAATCGCAAAATGTGTTGGTAAGCGCATAACTCAACAACGCCTTGACCAATTTTGTCAATTCTTTTTTCTACAAGTTGGTTGAAGTCTCTTGGTCTTTACGGCGAGAAAAATTAGAATAACTACCGGGAAAACCCTGAAAACAGACCTTTTCTTTTGCCCATACAAACGTTTTCTAAACTAAAATGTAGATTCAATTTGAACTTTATTGCTATTCAATTATATTATATATAATTATTGCATTGAAGATGCTGACTAGGAGATGGATAAGAGGGACTGAGAGGTGTTTTAGTATAATATATATACCGATTTCACGCTATATGTAATTCAATAATGTAAACACGGTTTTAGTTTCAGACTACATCCATTTGTGTTAAGTCCGTTTTAAACGTTGACTCTCGTTTCGCCATATTTGGCCAAGAATACAATAGATTTCGCAGAAATCAACCTACTTTTCCAGGTACTGCAACGTCTGTGGTTAAGCCAAGAACTTATACTCGTAGCATAAGCAAGTTATAGAGCTCGCCTTAGTAAGTATGGACCGTGAGCACAAGTATGAACAGCACAGTCGCAAAACAATACGAGTAATATTGAGATGTGACGGTGAAATGTGCGGCGTCAGGGTGTAAACACGATACTACTTACTTTCATCGGTAAGTAGTATAATCATCGAATAAAGCGCTACACAATAGACAAGTACGTATACAGGTTGTTTGGTGCATGGACCGACATAACTTTCGGAAATTTGGGGGAGATAAAGCGCATATAAAAAATAATAATAGTAAAAGATAAAGCCCAAGATAGACCTAAGTGGCGTGCAATTGGAGAGGCCTATGTCCAGCAGTGGACTGCTACAGGCTGATGATGATGATGATGATGAAAGCGCATATTTTCCCCGATAGATCCTATGTCCTAAGGGTCACGGTAGTTAAGAGGATTGCATAGCTAGTACTTTCCATGCTAAAAGAGAAAACTCTTCTACCTCGTAACATTGTCCGTATTCAGTGATTTTTTTCTCATTGTTTACTATGCCCGTACGTTTTGATTCATTCATTTCAGTATTTCAAAGTATTATAAATTTCCTTTTTTATAACTTAAAAAAACAATGTAAAGTAAAGAATGTCATGATTCCATGAAACAAAAATCACTGAAATCGGACAATGTTAAGAGGTAGAAAAGAGTTTTCTCTTTTAGCATGGAAAGGACTAGCTATGCAATCCTCTTAAAATATGTTATTATTTATTAATTTTTTTTAATCACGCGGAATCTTGCGTTTAAACCGTCATAACTTTTTTGTTTGTTGTGTAATACAACAAAATAACTTATGTTTGTATTCTGCAATGTATCCTTATTCTAAATAAATTATTACGTGATACAAAAAAAAAAACTTCGGAGCTTTCAAAGCGGGTAATCTGTGTTACATCCCCCCCCCCACCTCTCAAAAAATCCTGTCGGTCCTTGCACCAAACACATATAACATTTGCTTACGATCGGCACAAACGGGCCGGAACGATACGCGCGCTCTATAGCTTGCTTATGTATACTCTAAGACTATGAAGAAATATAGGTTCGAAGTTAACGTCATTCTTTTGATTTTTGATGCCATAAGTGACAAATGGTGCGGCTGATGTTAAGCACTACGCTTGCCCATCGCAGTTGCATTGGCATCCACAGCTAGGAACTGTAGTATACATTAAAACCATATTATAGATAGATAATAAGCAACACGCATTCGCTCAACTAAAAACACTTTCCGACACGTGTTTCACCACGAGGCATCCTCAGATGTCTACTCGACGAGTGCTAGAATGATATTTTCAGGGGATGTGTAATGACACTAAGTGAACAGAAGTGTAATGATATGTTTCCATTTAATATCTTACAAGCTGATCCTCGCGGTTTCACCTGCGTAATTATTGATAATGTTGATAATGAGTTTTCAGTACATTTACGAGTAAATCCTGCATTGACCCAAAATCAAGTAATCCAAGAATAAAAGGTGTAACTGTATTATAGTTTTTGCGAAACTAACCTAGAACAATTGATATTGATATAAAAGAAGAACTATTAGAAGAAAATATAGATAAGAATAATATACTGGTAAGTACCCAATATTACCAACATCTGCCACGTTTCAATAGACATATGTATAAATAATAACCAACCGTAAAGGCGTGTGTAATAACACCTTCGTGTTAAAAAAGTGTAATGTTGATTTTAGGCTTGCATGTTCGCTTCGTAGATTCAGTCGGTGTTAAAACACTACAAGTAATGAACGATTGTACTGCATGCATGGTTCACTAACTTGCTAGGTGAGGAGACTTGATAAAAAATCACTTACTTTCAAGTATGTAAAACGTTATGAAAAATGTTTTTTGGTCACCAAGTTGGTGCCACGCTGTAACCCCATAGCCGAATGGGCTGGCTAGACCAGGGAAGGACCACACTCCTACCCTCATAACACCGACGTGAAGTAATATAGCTTGCTATTGTGTTTCAGTCGGTCTGTGGATTCGTGGTTTCTTGTAGTGTATTCGATATGTGGTTCCGGAGGCCCGATTCAAATTCCCCCTCTCCATCCCCAACCTATTATATCACCCCTTCTATTATATCCTTCCTTAAAGGTCGGCAACGCATCCTCGAGACCTCTGGTATTTCGGATGTCCTTGGGTGACGGTATCACTTACCATCAAGTGAGCCACCTGCTCGTTTGCCAACCTATCCCAAAAAAAAACATGCTAAGTATATATAGTTCTGCGCTTGTTTTTAAACCCTACATATAAATGCAATAAAACCAATAGCTGTCGGAAACCGCGGTCTCGACTTGGTTTTCCATACGTTTAAATAGTTGATCTCAATAAGCTTTTAATTGTGGAATCTTTATCCAAAGGGACCCACCCCTACTGAACCCACTGTTAGTATCATTTATATCTTAACTATTTATATTTATGATTATTAGCCAAAAAGCTATAAATCAACATCCCATTAGGAAAGTCCTTAACCTACATCTATAAATAAAATAAAAACTTAAACGACGACAGAAATAAATCTTTATATTTCAACAGCTCAATTAATCTTCCTCTTCACAAAAACTGAAACACAGTGAGCAACATTCCGCGATTTCACTTTAAACTAATGAATAAAGCATCGGCTTTTCCGCAAATAGTCCCGGTTCGATTCCCGTGCCAAGACAAATATTTGTTTGCGCTGGATAAGTATGCGTCCCGGGCCCAGGGCTTGTTTGAACTATTTTGTCTTTGGCAATGGGTATCCGGCTTCGAGACGGGAAAAAATACGGATTTTTTAGTTTAAATAGCATATTTGCTTTAGGATTTTCAAACATCCTCCGACGGATGAAAAAGGATGTTGACTGATTTAAGGACATCATTCATCGCTTCTTGATTTCATCTCCACTTTTCATCAGGTGAGAGGACTTATTGTAAAAAATATACTAATAGTAGTAGATACATAAGCTACAGAAAAATCCTGGTGAGTGTGACATGGATTTCTTTTGTCTTTTGTCCTTTGTTTAATCAGAAGTACTAAACAGCTTAGGGCCTTAGATATTTATACAAATAACAAATGTATTTGATTACAGGACGAATTCTCTAAGTAACGAACAAACTAAGTGAATGGCATAAAAAAGTTAATTAAACTCTACAGCCTACACGTACAATGTGAATAGCTGATCTTAATTAAGATGAAATTAAACCTTTGTAGGACCAAACCTACGATGTTTAATTATTGTAATGTTTTGACTTTTGAAATGTTATTTATTTACGAAATAAAAGGAGAAACCAACTACCGAGAGTAAAATATAGTAAATGATAGATAATCTATACTAATATTATAAAGAGGAAAGGTTTGTATTTTTGTATGTAAGGAATAAACATAAAACTACCGGACAGAAAACAAAAATTATTTGCCGTCACAAAGCTACATTATCACTGACTAACTTATGCTTAATATGGATCCTTTTGAAAACTTCGATAATGTTACCCAAGACATCCTTATATCGCGTATGCTGCGGAAACTATTGACAATAGAGCAAAGTAATGTACTGAATTTCTATTGAAAACATCAATATTTAAAATAAAGTCCGCAGTAGGTACCATATGTATTACAGTTATCTCACAATAACTACTTTTATAACGGCGGTACAAACTAGGCCACATTATTTGTAGTAGTGATAATCCTTATTTACTCTAATAATAAAGAGGAAAGATTTGATACTTTGTGTGTGACGGATAAAAGCGAAAACTACACTACGTACTAGTAAAATACATTATTATGCCAGAAGTAATGTGCTTATGTAACAATGACATTATACTTATAGACATGTCATGTAATTTCTACTTAGCGCGCCAAATTCGTGAGCGATGCATATTATACCTACAGAAGTAAGTACAGGGTATACCTAGTTTGTTTTATTTACTTGCATTGTCTCAGTTATAGAAAAGAACAAATGTTAAAAAGCGCGTTATAGTAACAAATAGAGATATTTCTAAATAAAAAAACATAGGAAGTCACGGGGACTGCCGAGAGGAGTGAAAACTGAACAGACAGCATGTCGGACGCGAGCTCATAAGTTTTAGCACTATTAACCCTGATTCCGAGTGGTGTCAACATCGATTTTGGCGATATTATCACTGTTTATCATTCCGATTCAATATAGCGCTTTTGACAGGTGAGTGTGACTTTTGAAAGTAAGATTCGTCAGCCATTCGGATCAGGTTGAAACGCTCACGTTGCTCACGGCATGGCTGACAGCGCATTCGTTATACGTTCCTTACAAGATATTTAACGAGACGGTATGGAAACAATACAATAAACCATAAAATAATGTTTAAAACAGGCCACTAAACGTCTGTTTTGACAGAACGAAAAAGATTAATCACACGCACACATCAACGAACTTTCAACTGTTCACGGTGATTTTCGTAGCATGGTCGTTGAAATCGCAAAATGGCGGTAATCCATGACGTCACATGGTTCTACGTTGTCGCGCTTTCGTTGATTTGGAATGAAACCAAATAATCGAAGAATATACTATTACCTGAATCTAGGGGTAATATTTGTAATCCTTAGCAGAGGACGTCAGTGGATGTGTAATTAGTATTTCCAAAATTGCAATGTTAGCTCTCGCTGTATGCAGGCAGTGGTTTAATAATCATGTAATGAAAATACTTTTAGATTAATTTAATTAAGGTATTATATATGGTTTGGACATGTGGAGAGAATGAATGAAATGAGAATGACTAAACAGGTATACATGGGACAAGTAAACGGAAGTGTTGGAAGAGGAAGACCTAGGCGAACGTTCCGAAATCAGATTGAAGACGTTCTGAAAAAAGGCCAGGTCAAAAGTACCCTAAACCGACGCTTATGTATGAAAGGATTGATGAGTATAGATGAAGCGAAAGAGATATGTCAGGATCGTAGTAAGTGGAAATCCGTGGTCTCTGCCTACCCCTACGGGAAAGAGACGTGATTTTATGTATGTATGTATGTATGTATTATACATATAAACATAATATATTATATAAATACAATATTTAGAAGAGTATTCTAAAAGTTTATCAGACGTATTCCTGATAAAATATATAAAATGTGTTGTGTATCAAGGTTGTTGTACAAAATTATATACAATACAAAATTGTCAATGCACTGTCACGCAGAAATTTGCACGGCATCAAGTATAGTTATTAGTTATATTATAAAAGATTTTTTTACCAACAAGTACAATTTGAAAAATTTAATACCGTCTTCCATTCTACTCAGTTATTGGAGTGTAAATAAAAAACTACTGAACCGAATTTGTGGAAATTTAAATATGGGACCACACGGGAAGCACCACCTTTCAAACAAAAAAAGAATTTTCAGAATCGATTCACCCAGTCCAAACTTATGAGGTAACAAATATATTTTTTATTTTATTTTATTTTACAATGTTGGAAAACAAACAGTCTTAATCAATAAAGTTAATATTCAACGAAACAATAGGAAACATTGACTTTTATCAGTTTTCGCTTATAAATTAACTATATAACTAAATATAAAAAAAACATACAGTCGAATTGAGTACCTCCTCCTTTTTGGAAGTCGGTATATAAATGGAACCGACTTCAACACCAAAAAAGTGTGAAATAACTTCTGAAGTCAGTACAAAAAAGATATCTCCCTTTTTAGTGACCCTTGCTAATTACGGGATTGATTGTCATTCACTGTCAATGACGATATCGTCAAAATAGGCGAAACACTTTTCAGTTATTGGAGTGTAACTCAAAAACTGCTTGACCAAATGTGATGAAATTAAAATGGGTCCACCTCGGAAGTATGCTCTACCAAACAAAAAATAATTTTGTGATTCGGTCCACAAAGGGGGCGAAATCAGTTACAAAAAATACATACAGTCGAACATAATTATAACCTCCTACTTTTTTGAAGTTAGTTAAAAATATAGTAGACTAAATGACCCGCCAGCGGCTACGCTCGCGTGGCCTCGCGGGGTACGGTTAATTACAGTTTTTAACTGTCCCACTGGAACTCTTTAATTTACCGGGATCAAAAGTAATGTTGATCAGGGATTACCATACAAAGTTTCATTAAAATAGGTCCAGTCATTTCGGAGATTAGCCCGTACAAACAGACAGACGAACAGACAAACAGAGAAACAAAAAATTGAAAAAACCTACATTAGTTCGATTTCAGTCCTTAAATCCACCTGACTCGGTTTTTAGCAGTTTTTTTATTGTACAGAAATTCGATCTCTACAGTTTTATTATATGCAGTGAAGTGATGATAGTATATGAGAAATAATACATCTTTGTAAGACTGTAACACAGCTCCCGGCAGTCACATTTCAGCCTTGTGTGATTGATAGCACCACATTATAAAGTCCGTGTTCGCACGTATCGTCGAGTGAATCGAGCCATAATTACAGTTAATTTAATTTGCTATCGATTGTACACATGATATCTAACTACTGCTGAAGTTTCAACACGCTATCACACTTTCGTATCCTATGAATTGTTAATATTAATGAGTAGATGATAATCCACGATTAAATTAATCAATAATGTAGAGGTTTGACTTTACTTGAGATGCGAGTCAAACATCAAAGAAACAAAGAAAGAAAGTAAAATATATTTGTTGAAGAAAAACAATATGACATTTTGCCTCAAATATACATAAAATAAACTAATTTTCTACACTACACAGTACATTGTTTTACTGCAACACAGCCCCAACTCAACATAAACTGGTTGCGTTGTAGCAACCAGCGCTGATCTTCCGCTGGGGCTGGCGGTGACGTCATACACGACTGCATGAAGCGCATTTTATGAGAGTAAAAACAAAACAAAAGCGACACATTAAATAACATAGAATAACAGTATAAAACCAAAAAAGGGTACGAATGTCCGGATGTACCTACACAGACATCAGTTTAATCAATATAAAGCTAGGCATTGTATTGATTAAACCGTAACCGAGATCGCCGTAGATGAATTTAGTTTAATAGGCAAAACAAAAATAAACAACTAATTGAAATATATGATTAAAAAAAGTATCGCTTGTTAAAATATTTAACCACCTCCAAATTTTTAATATATTTACTTTCACTTGCTGTCTGTACAAAAAACCTTTTAATTAACGTAACTATCCACATAAACGAGTAGTATTTAATTGCTATAAATTAATTATTCACACGTAATTTACAACTCTATAACAACTAGCAGTAGGGTTGCATTTCTCAGTAAACTCACTGACACTATCGCATTCAGAGGTCAATTAATATGCTAATATCCATTTATATTCATAGGAATTACTTGGTTGCACCAAATGGAAAATATGTATCAAATGAACAAGTAATACTCGTGGTTATAAGGGCTAAAAGGGGCGTGGCAAAAGCTACCGTATCTTGTGAAAATATATGTAGGTATACCTTATGGTGCTATACCCACAAAAAGATTATTTCTCGTCATTTGCGAGTTGTTGAAAGAGAGAAACCTTTAAGGCACTGTCAGCTGCTAGCGCGTGTGGGCGTCGGTGAAATCAAGCAATTGCACCTCGTAAAAACGTATAAAAATTCATAACAAAATAATGTTACATAAAAAAGTAATCCGTCAATGTATGTGTATTAAGAATTGCTATTTTATTACATGTATTTCATGACAAATACAATCGTGAATAAAGAGAAATACTGTTTTAAAGGCGAAATAAGTGGTATCTTTGATATTTTTTAAATGAACTCAAGTATGGTAAAATATGTTTTTAATTCCGTAAATGTGTTACTTAGAAGTCTTAGAAATGTCTTTTAATTTTTTGTAATTTTATGTTAACCACTGTTTATAAGATAAACTGCTTTAAACCCCCTCCTTTTTATCCTCGTCAGGAATTGACAGCACCTTAACAAAAATTCTCCGCGTATTAAAGCCGCTAAGCAACGCCCTGAACCTTTTCACTACCATTCCTTAACACGTCAGTTAAATCCTTTTCAGCAATTACAGCGCGGCAACTGAAGCGAGCTGAATCTCCGCGAAAATTATTTAATTTCCCGCAGAAACAAGCTGTGTCATTAGCGAAAATGTCTTTTCACTCCCTGCGCAAAACATTCCATCATAAATTACAGACACAGACGAGTGATCCAATGGACACCATAAGTAGAGCTACACTTTTATTTTAAACGATTAAGTTTATGTCAATCTGAATACATAAATCCACAAACTGGCAAGAGGCCACCACTGCATCTTCACCATAATCATAATTGACGTACATTTCTTAATGCTTCAATATTACCGTTTTATTATAGTCTGGAGGCAAATTGCAACATATCAATAAATAGTGTAATTTTTTGTTAGACATTAGTCTAAGTCTAAGTGTTTTCAATAGCTAGAATAAATAATTTCTTAGGGCTAAAATTTAACGTGTAAACTTAAACAGAAAACGTGTGTTTTCTTTTCGATTGCATGCAGTGAAATATACCCTTAAGGCGAAATGAGTTCCAAATTTCATGATTCGACTTCGCGAAAACTTATTTTTTCGACTCTTAAACCTAATAACCGAAGTTGGAAAAAAACGTAGTGTAAATTGAATATACGTCCTTGTGAAGTATGGGAGCCAATACACGATTGAGCAAACTTGGCTCGATAGAAAAAAATCGGCAACATTCCCTAAATTCTGCAATTTTTCTTACGTGCTTCGCGGGAAAAAGCATATATTCATTCATCATATTTCTTTATATTCATCATATCATTTATTCAATTATGGCCAAATATATTTCAATTAATGTATCATATTAATTTTTTAAATTTACTAGTGAACTATGGACTCCTTTATCATTAAAATTTAATCACTTGATTGTAAGAAATAAATATAAAAAGTATTCAATTGAATTTTCGCATTACGTCGTCCATCTCAACCTTATGTAAAGCATCGAAAATTGTTTTAAAATTAGGATTGGACCGCGCCTTAAGCTGCAAACATAGCTTGTCTATTGGCACAGCTATCCATGTGTAGATCATACCGAAAGAACGTTGAGCCTTGAGTGAGGGAGACATTACCTGAAACAGAAAAAAAAACATTACTGGCTCAGCCGAAAAGCATTTAAGTTTTAGGGCTTCATTACAGTTGGTGCATTTCCGTGTAAAAGCACCGGTTTAACTTCTTATACCAGATACATGTAATAATTGACTACGGCATGGCTAAGTTGAGAGTAATCATGTATTCAAAAATGCTAGTCAGAGTTTTTATATACATCAGATGCCAATATGTGTGTACACGTCTGTATTGCTCTTTTGTCAGGATCTGGTTAGAGCAGAATTCTGTTTTTTTTAAGTTATCGTTAGTCTTTTTACCGTAATATTTGCATGATACCAATCTTTCTTTCACTAACACTGTCTGGGAGAGATCGCTCTGAGCGATAAGAACGCCCAATGTTACACCTAAGTTTAAGTTGTACTTTTTAATATTAAGTGATTAATGTGGTGTTTCAATAAAGTGTTTTCTATCTATCTATGTAACATTTATCATGTTTTCCGTTACATATCTTGGTTACTTCGCCGCGTTAATGATAACAGTGACTAAGAGAACATGAGAGTAGAATGGTATCACCATTGAGAATAGAACAAGAGAGCAAAAACATATCGTTTGTATACAACGAGCGTATCGATACGATAAAATACGTGCAACACTACCAAAACGATACGCGCATCCGTCATGTAACGCCGTCGTAACGAATAAACGACGCTCTCGTTATTTCCAGACGGAAACACGGAATAAGGAGTTGTGTAAATATTGCTGGCTTCCGGTCCCGCCACCGTCGTTAATGGATCTCGATGGGAAAATGGTGTAATGGTGAAATCTCACAAATTAAACAGCGCAGTCATAGCCGTAGGCTATGTTTATTCTTTAGGGGGTGAACACACAAACCGGCGTAAATTCATGCATTCGGTTTTTCTTTTAAATTGGAAGATTTAATGTTATGTGTTTAATTCGTAATAATTTCACTCCTTATCAGCGTTGAATATCAAAACGTATCTCGTTGGAAACATAATGTGTGAAGCAGAACAAACTGTATAGATCTTTGTAATTTTATACCATTGTGTCATTTCGCTTACTTACGTTAGGGTGTGTAAAAAGGGTAAATGTCCTATAAACTTGATGTATAACAGTTACCCCATTGTCATGTCCTTCATCTTCAGATATCTGTTTCTTGAAATAAATCAATAAGTTTTTAGTAATGATCGATTAGACATAAAATGATTTGTAATTGTAGATAGTAATAAGATGATTGTGAATTTATGGGGGTCATATTTAATTTATGACAAAACCCCCTTTAAAAAAATGGATAAAAAATAAATAAAAAAACATAAATTGATGAAGGTCGCGACACATCGTTGGATGTAGGCAGGTTCGCGCTTGGTAATTTGGTTGGTCCTTTTGGAAACTTATGGGGGACGCGTGTGTTTAGCAGTGGACGTCCTACGGCTAAGATGATGATGATTATATAAAATAAAGTCATTGAGCTTAGCACCAGAAATTTGCGCAAGCAACGTAATAGGATCGTTTACGTAAAACATTTGAATTCAGTCTATCAAACAGTCAGTTCAGTATTCAAACTATCGTTTATCTAGTGCAAGTGTGACACAGGTAACTCATAGTCAGTACAATAGTGCCTATAGCGTTTTTTAATTGTTTAAGATTACGACACGAATAATTCTTTGGTAATTATTCGTGCTACGGTACTGTATATATACCCAAGGTTTATTTGCTCACACATTTCGCCAGTATTCACCATAATGTTAGTTATAGTTCTCCAGTAATAAAGGGGCGAGAGTGATAGGATCCAAAGGGTTCTATACTCAGTTTCTGATTGCTACTGACTTTTTTTTCACCGCCATCAATAACTTTTATACATTTTCTTCGAAATGTGAATCAAAGCCAAGAACTCATGGTTTCAACGTGAGTTTTACGGCACAGGACCAATATCTCTATATAAAATTATAATTACTTGTACAGTCTTAACTTTATACTAATACAAAGATACCGGCTTCACTCACTTGGTTTTATGTCGGTTTAAGTCCGAAGTTTCGAACGTGTAAGACGTTCTTCTTCAGGGTGTGTTCACACTTGGAGATCACGTCGCGCACTAGTCTTAACTTTATTCATCAAAGCAGAGAGTAACCCGTTGGGGCTACGAACTTGAAATTTTGGTAAGCGATGCCTTATATGTTCTAAGCACCCACTAAGAAATGAAGCGCTCGCAGCAGAGCTTGTCTTGGCGATCTTAACCAATCAACAAGTTATGCAACGCTTGCGGCGGTCAGGAGTTGGATGGGTGTGTGCTAGTGGTATTGCTCAACTGACAACTTCCGTGCTTCGGAGGGCAAGTTAAGCTGTCGGTCCCGGTTGTTTGTCCTAGGAGAACAGTCGGTAGGCTATCAGGCCTTTGCGCTGCCTGATAACTTTGGACATGGGTTGGACACTAGCCTATCCACCAAGTCGCACTGGACCCGCGTGGTAGGTTATTGACTAACTCCTCTCTCTCTGAGAGGAGCGATAAACGAGTCCCAGCAGTGGGAACTTAATGGGCTGATTCAATCAATCAAAGTATTTATTGTTGTAGAATTTGTTACAATTATAAATGTGAAAGCCACTGGTTCCCGAACTAGTGGTACTGTGTTTCAGAAACCGGGGTCTTCTCCCAATATTTAGAGCAGTTTACATGTCTATAATATATATTTAAGGAAAGTTACAAAAAATATGCCTTAACCAAACTGTTTTGTGTACCATACGGACTTAAATAAAAGTGCAAGAGTGAACTAAAAGGTAAGTACAAGAGGACTTTCAGCACCGCTCTTTGAGCTCTTTCTACAGCAATTAGATGTACCTTTGCAGTGTTGCCCCAAATGCAAATGCAGTAGTTTATAATACATTCACATAATGCCTTGTAAGTTTGTATAAGAAGCCAATGATCAGCTACTTCTCTAAGATTTTTGAATATATAAATCACATTTCTAACTCTTGTACTAAGGAAGGATTTGAAATTTTTTTATCCTTATAAATGAAATATATTGCTTCGTATCCCGCGTAGACCAAGCGAGCAAAGCCACTGGCGGGAAGGCTAGTAATTTATCAAATTTCATTATAGCTATAAAATAGCGTGACCAAGGACGGTAGAGTAACTTTTACGTAATAAAAAATATGCACTTCGATTTGCATAAGAAATTACGTTTCATGCTAACGCCGCGGATACACACGGACTGCTTGAACAGTTACCCTTGGATCAATATGCACGAACCCATCTTGCAGACATAACCAAGAGGTTGAAGCTGGCATCGATGGCAGCTTCAAGGTCTTGACTGCTGGAGCAGTTGGTATTAACTGGTCAACAAATCACAATTTCAATTCAGGGGCGGGAAGCGCGCGCGACGTGGCATGAAAATCGCGGGCGGAGGTAACTGCGCAAGAGCAGTCGACAGCTCGAGTCAGTGTATGCCTGGCGACTGCTTGACCGCCAACCGCCCGAAGCATATGCAACTGCTCGAGCGGTTTCGTGTGTCGAACGTGGTTCTGACTGTACTTCACTGTGCAGCCTTGAAGCAGTCCATGACTTCTTCAAGCTGCCCGTGTATCTGGGGCCTTATGTATTATAATTACGAGTTTCACAGTCTTAAATCAATATTAATTATGTCAAGAAATACTGTCAATCGTGTTATCACAGGAAAGGAGAGCAAAGGTTAGTCTGGTGACGCCGTAGCGGTTCAATTCCGTTCAAGGTAAATATCGTCCGATAAGTATACATAACCACAGTATAAATATAAAGAAACAATACGGAAACTACCCACAAACGTTCGAAACGGCTCACTCACCCAAACATGCGCATCGACGAGAGCCCTAAGCGGTTGTCGCGGTGCTGTCAGTAGTGAGGCCGCGTCAAGACAAGTCACTTATAAGTGTATTTCCGCTTAACTTGGCTTAGTTTCCATACTGTTGCATCTTTATACTATGACATAACTAATTACTGAGCCTTGCAGTTCAACGAGGCAATGCGACCAGTGTTCTGGGAACTTTCACCCACGATATATGTTGGTGGATGCAAATACCGAAGCATGCCTCATTTAAATATACACGTGCGCTGCAAAGTGCATGATTACACCCATAACTTCGTCCAACGCACAATTCAGACGTTAGCATTGCAATCTATTTCTATTCACACTATTATAATGCTAATATTTATGTATTAATACTATTTATTATATTATATATATATTTATTATAATTATGTAGTTTGTGAGTGATGGATTAAATAATAATAGTAATAATATGGGACAACAGCCAGACGTCCCGATTTTACGGGTGTCCCAATTTTTTTATCAAAATTAATTGTCCCGCGGACAGGCACAGTTCCTCGTTTTTATTTAGGAGACTAAGAAGACTCAACTACCTAACATCCTAACTATCATATGTTTATATAAAATACATTTCTATGGCTGTTTCTGCTATCTATTGTCACGTAAACGTAAATTAAATACAAATAAAAAGATATTTTTTTATACTTCTGCTTTTATTTAGTTTTTTTTACTATGTCCTGTTGTACTTGTTTTTGTCAAGTATATAAAACGTGGTTTACAGTTTTCTGTATTTCACTGACGCAAAAAACTTTGTGTGGCAACGTTGGCAGTTCGTACAATCAGAGGTGTTTATGCTATAGGTAATATGGACTAAAATCGTGTATCGTTCCAAAATAGTCTAGTGAATAAAAGAGTTCCCTGTTCATTTTCAACAATGTCCTGTTAAAATATTGTAATTTCGTTAATTAAAGTAGTGTGTCTATCTGTGCGAGCTTGTCACGTTACTCCATCGATCTCGGTCACGGTAAGGTACACGCAGTGTATGCACACTACAGTACAACAACTTGCTACAAATTGGAATGATTACTAGCTAGGTTTACCTTAAAAAATATTTATTTAATAATATGAACGCACTTGCGATATTAAATATTATCAGTCCTTAAAACAAAACAAAACAGTAAAAAGTATGTAAGTAAAATATTTTTTTTCTAATTTATAGCTAAGTTGATGAGTTTTAGTCTTATTTGAAGTGCAAATTATCTATGCACAGATTGTAAGAAATTACTTGTAGCCATATAAGGCCGCCCATTGTTCAAGCTCAATTTTATAATCATGTTTTCTTATATGTCGTTTTACTTAATTTACGGTGGTTAGTATTTAAGGTTACTTTTAATAGTGTTGAATAAAGTGTGTTTGAATAAAATTAAATTGAATTAATGCTAAAACTAGATTTCTACAGAAGAATTATATAGAGTTTATTTTTATTAATTTCACCTATTTCACTCGCACAGTGCTTAAGCACAAACTTGAACTCTATTTCGGTCAGCCCAAAAAATGTTTTTTTTGTAACACAAGCCAATGAATCAATTTAAAACATACTCAATCTAAACTAAAATAGGCGTTATCTGCACTACTTATTTTTCTAATTTATGAGCTCCTTACCCCATGAGGAAAAATAGCCGTTATGGGATCGCTTCCTTGTCCTTCTGTCTATTAAACCTTTTTTTTCTGATAAACGGTCTGAGGCACCAAATCAATATCAAAATTTAAAAAAAACACTCACAATATATTAAAACGACTTTCATATAGTACAGTAATATTTTATTGTGTCGATTAAGAACGTATTTTTTTTGGAGTTGGTACTCTGACTTTTACTTCTACTGCAGTGCGGGTAAAGGGTGCGACAAAACGAACATTACAACTGGTCCGCCATAATCTTGATCTATAAATTACAACTGTACCTATTGTTCACACGACTTATCTAACTGCAATTTAAACTGTGACACTGTTGTATTCGTATGCAGGGTCATTTGATACCCTTTAGGGTCAGATACAGTACAAAATATTTAGTCTTTTTTAACTTACGTTGTTGTAAAGGGTGGAAGTGATAACGAGCATAATATATTACAGCTCTTTAAATTATATATATATATATATATATATATTTAATCCAATCTCCACAGCAGTAGGTCTACCATGAGTTTACAATATTGACACCAATCGATGCTCGCTATCGACTGCCGCTAAAAATATATGAAAAAATTAACAGTGCCACCTTGCGGTCAATTGTAGAACTAAAATTGATCGCGAGTACGCCAATCACAAGCTTAAGGTACTGTCATATCATGATGTCGATAAAAATGAGGGTTTTTAAAGCAGTTTATCTCATAAGCAGCGATTTAATTAAAACTACAAAAAATAATATGACATTTCTAAGTACACATTGACAGAATTAAAAACACATTTTAACATACCAGCGTACATTAAAATAAATTCAAACATACCACTTAATTTTTTAACACCTTTAAAACAGTTTTTCTCTTTACTCACTATTGTATTTATCAAGTGCACATTATTTTTTTATGATTTTTTCAATTTTTTTTACGAAATGCGCTTGTTTAAATTTAAGTGAGGGAAATTGAACGTACCCAAGTGCTGAGCTACCGTGCGATTCTCTAAGAGCAAACATCGTTGCATCTTTGACAACATCCGTGAAACAAATGAACAGATGATAAGAAACGCAGATGAGAACAACCTTATGTACAAGGGCGATATCACAAAGTATTTGACATCGGTGAGCTCGTCGACGAGTGCATCGACGAGCTCATCAATGATGAGCTCATCAATGATGAGCTCGTCATCATTAGGGAATCGCACGGCTGACATCGCCTTAATAGGTAGGCGAGATCGAGTATCGACTATAGATGACATTTATGTTGCCAACTCATGGTAGAGCCACAGATTATGTATAGTATTTATTTATAACAATAAATATCACATACAAATCCAGTTTATTTTTATTAGGAACGACAAAGAAGCACCGGCGATTTCTCCTCGCATTTCCACTAACAATAAAATAGTCTCTGACAAATCGCCGCAGTTACAAATATAAAACATCCAGCCCCGAGGGAGAACAGGGAACGCTCATTAATGCCATTTCCTATAATATAAGGTGCGGTTTACACCTGCGTTCCGGGAGAAATGGAAACCTGCTTTATTTTGAGAATCGGTTCACCCAGTCGAAAGTTATGAGGTATCAAACATAAAAAAACAGTCGGATTGAGTACCTCCTCCTTTTTGGAAGTCGGTAGAAAAGTAACTTACACCTAGAGAACCTAACAGGGCTATCGCTACAGCTTCTACCTTCCTCTCAAAGAGTGAGGAGTATTGACCATAAATATATGCTCAGTGCAGGACAACATGGTATTACTCTATTAAACTAGCTGCCCCCGTAGTTTCACCCGCTTGGTGATGGATGATGATGACGAAATAAAAGTAGTATAAGTTACTTCTTATAACATCAGCTATCTGTCATTGAAAGCCCCGATAAAATTGGTCCAGCCGTATCCGAGATTAGCTGGAACAAACAGACAGACAAGACAGACAAATATTTTTTTAAAGTAATATATACTCTCATAAGCATTTAATGAAAAGCTGTTAATTTGGAATAACAAAAAGACATTTCAAGTGTATTTAGCTGTAATTATAGATTAAGAGATATTTAGTTTTATAGAGTATTTAGATTTTTAAGGCATTACGAATATTAATTAATATAATGTTTATAAGTTATTATGTTAATAGTTATAATTATTGCGACTTCAGACCAAACATTTGCCCGTCTGCTTGCAGGCTGAATACAGATGCGTCACATTTGTACAACAACTAACAAATGTTATGTTTAATGTTTGTATTCTGGGAAATAAATTATTTGAATTTCATGTAAAAGCAACGACCTATTGAATTTGAATCCACATATTCGAATTGTAACGCAACCATATTGCATACGTATCTCAATAATTAAACATTATTTCTGTTAATAAATTTTGGTTTAACAAAAGTGGAAACTTTAAACGCCCTGTGTGAAGACACCCTACGATACTAGGTGGAAATATCGTCGATTTCGGTGAAACTAGATTAAGCAAGATAAATATGCTATTGTTGTTTGATAGTTATAGATTGTTTGTTGTAGGGATTTAAAAAGAAACTCTGCAAATAGTGTTTGACCCGGGGTGCGGCTACACATTATCACGCCAACTACTACGTGCATCCGGGACGATTTGATTAAAATATCTTAGACGATAGAAAAAGATAATTTCATAACTTTAATAGAGAAGTAAATCGAGTAAGTCGAATAAAGAGTTGACTCAATTATTTTAGGTAAGATTATCATTAATGAAGCACATTTTTATTTGAATATATTTAATATTTGTATTTTAAACATGTAACATAGCACTTAAATCAAATTGTAATGTAATTGTACTGTAAATTTTTTTCATTAATCTGTTTGACATTATTAATAATCTTACTATTACTGTAGAATATACTTCCTAAATTTTGACTTCTTTCTTCATATATATTATTTTGTAAATTTGACTTGCCCAGTGTAACTGACAATGTTATAAGGCCAATAAACAATTTGAATTTGAGTACCATACAGTCTACAAGAGACAACTGAAAACTTTTCAAAACGTCAGCCTTGCGTTCACGTTAATCATGTAAAATGCACGTATATAGTTAATCCGTTTGAGGTTGTTTTATTTTCATTTAAATTTTCAATTAATTATTTTTCATTTTCCATCTGGGTAACCTTACAGGCCAACTTTCTGCTGGCCTGGTTATAATAGGGCCATATAAAACGGACGAGTCATCTTTTATCTACTCATAAAATGATATGCTAATAAACCATTTCGTTTTCAAAAGTCCAGTATAAATCCATAAATCGTACTTAAAATAAATAAATACCTGATACACTAAGCACGTATAAAACGCAGATTCGTAATACATGTAATGAAATGTTTAATGAGTCTGAATTACCCACAGTTACAAGGTTTGCCCATTGAGTGTTTGCCCAAAGCCCAAAGGGACTCTAATTCACGTCTACAATAATTATTTGAAACGTTGTTTGTTTGTGTTGGTGTAATGCCAAAAAAGGTCTCGCTGTGAACATTACAAATTGAATATTTAGATTTTTATACATATGTTGGACTAACGTTTGCCCATCTCATTAGATGGGCCAGTAAATATTATATTACAAAGTCTAGCACATTACATCTAGAATGACACCACAGATCACCGAAACAAGGGAGATATGAAAAGGGGACGGGGCCGGTATCGCAGCAATATGCCCAAAAACAGAACACATTGCTTGAGGCGGTTCGCAGCTTTTGTATTATGTGACTGAACGCCACTTGCGATATTGCATGTAAACAGTTTAAAATGTACTTACGAATATTCAAACATTAAGTCTTAATACCGCAGTGGATAGTGAACTTCTTGAAGCTAACAGAATACGTTGAAGCGCGGAATACGACCGCTGCTTGCGACTACAGGTTTAGTACTTATCGCGCGGATTGGCATCTCTCTAGATCTCTATGAATAACACAACTACGAAACCACGTATGCTCTGCGACAGATGTTCATTCTGGAAGTTGGTACCTGCATGGTGAAGGTTGTAGGTAACGAGACCAATAAAACTGTAAAAGTAATCTAACTTAATACGAGTTAGGTTTTCGCAATTCTTATACATTGAAATTAAACAACTTTAAACTGATTAAACTGCATACACTTTTATATTATCTACCGACTTTATGTTTGTTACCTCATAACTTTCGACTGGCTGAACCGATTTTCAAACCTCTTTTTTTGTTTGAAAGCTGGTGCTTTCCTTGTGGTCCCATTTAAGTTTCAGCTAATTCGGTCAAATAACTGAATAGAATGGAACCCGGTATTACATTTTTCAAATTGTACTTGTTATAACCAGACGTTCCGTATCTGTTAAAAGAGGCCATAGAAATTTAAAAAGCACCCTAATTTCAATAGAGTTGATGCTTGGGATCCAGTGATCACTACGTAATAATAATTTTTAATACAGTTGCTCAAAAAGTGGCGTATTGCAGTGACGTATAGCGTTCGGGATGCGGGCTATTACATACTCGTGCTTTTTTACCTTTCCCGAACTCGTGCGTTCTCTTTCCCAACTGTCAAAATAATGTCTATTAAAAAGAAAAACCAACCATGAAGTTTTTACTAAAAAAAATCATAGAAGTTTTTATGATTCATGCAAATACGTATATTTCTAAAAAGAAGCTTTTAATTTGTTTCAATATCAGATTTAATGGTTTCATTTCATTTCATCTCATTAAATTTCATTTTCATTACATATCAATAAAAAAATTCTACTGAAGACTTATGGCTGTATGGGCATAGTTCCCTTTGCCTACCACAATGGGTGAAGAAAAAAAAATCTCTGCTTATATTTTACGGTTGGCGCCATTTTCCAGAAATTTTCTTTGCGAGTTTATTTTATTAAATTGCTTAATTTTTTCGCAACTGTATTAAAAATAGTCGTTCAGTACACGTGCGGAACCGTCATTGCAACTTGTTCCGGGTAGACATTTGTCGGAACTCTTTGCAATGACAGCCTTTCCCTACTTGTAATGAAATATAATATTCCATAACTTAGCAGACAACAGCCGTCCAGTATACCCGTGACCAGGTTCACTGAAGAGTTCGAAACGTCGGGAAATTATACGCGTTTTAATCCATTTAAAGTTGTTTAATTTCAATACATATTTCCAAAAGGTCAAGGTTACTTACAAGAAAAGTCTAGACAGATAGATTTAATCCGTTGTTGTTTAATTTCAAAGCAATCTAATTTCTTTGTCTTTTGTTAGGTAACTGATTGCCAGAATAACATTAGTCGCGTTTCTAGATATTTAATAGCTTCGTAGACAGCGCAGCCCACGCGTTGGTGGCGGTAGATTATGTACGTTCAACAGTAAATTGTATTCAGTGAATGTAAAACATTCCCCCAAACCACTTAAACGGGATTTACACATTATTAGTTAGACGACGCGCAAAAGGCCATAAAACTGTTTATTTTTATAATTGAATCTATTTAGCCTTGAGTTGGCTGGCTCAAAGTCAAGTTCGAGGTCAAACGGCGTCCTCGTCGGGACAGGTGCGGCTATCGAATCCAAATAACAATCGGCTCAGTTTGTAAAGACAACTTTTACATTGTTGTCTGTTGTACTTGTTGATGTGTCATGATTAGGGCTTGCAAATATTTGAAAATTTTGATATTCGAATATTCGAATATTTTTCGGGTACTATTCGAATATTATTCGAAGTAGTAACGGTAACACGCGGTAGTAAGTTGTTACTAGAGTAAGTATGTAGGTACACAAACTACTTAAGAGGTTTTTTAAATCACGAAATCATAATAAAATTAGCAATTAGAGTAACATATATTAAACACAATCACAAATTCTTAGTAAAAAACAGAACAGTCTTTGAAATCTAGGTGAGTTGGTATATATACCTACTTACCTATACCTACAATACCTACCTATCTTTAATAATTAATTTCACAACAAGAAGTAAATAAACACGGTAAGTAACGGTAACACGGTAGTAAGTAGATACTAGACTAAGTAAGTAGGTACACTAGGTACACAAACATTCTTAACAGGGCTTACTCGTATAAATCAAACAATCATAATTAAGTTAGTAATTGGTTCTATAACTTTGTCTTGTTTCTGTGAGATCTTATAAATCTCTCGAGCTTCTAGAGTTACATACACCAAGTACTGCCTAAATCTAACTTGATTTTAATCGAATATTCGAATATTGCGAATTTCAGTATTCAAATATACGAACTAATATAATATTCGAATTATTCGAATATTCGAATGCAAGCCCTAGTCATGATGGATTTTCATTTCAATCTGCATGGGCAGCGACAATATGTTAGCAACATGCTCATAAAATGGATGTGTATGTAGTTGTTAAGGATAGGTAGGTTGTTAAGGTATTTTCTCAAATTATTGTACAATATACGATACATACAATATGTATGTATGTGTATGTGTATATACCATAAAACAAACGTATCTGCTGTTGATTATTTACACGTGTAAAGTACAGTTTGTTTTGTGGCAGTTGGTACTCTGTAGGACTGCATTTGCCGTGTAGTTCTGGGATTAGCGGAGGCGATGCTCAAAAAATTTGCGAAAAGTATTCGTATCGTAAACGTCAACGCATCATGCTTCGGCGTACAAACTATGACTTATCTGTGTCACAGTGTGTCCTAGATAAATGACAGTTTGTACTGTTTCACGTGAACGATACGTTACGTTACACTTACGCAGTTATTCGTGCTCGGCTCGTAATAACATTAGACTTACCTTTATACTTTTAACTTACTTATATATTAACTTACTTGAGAATAAACTTCAGTATAAATGCGTTCATTCCTAACATGAAAACTACATAAGATATTTGCACAGAACCGCTTCAAACGACTCGGTTAGAAATTATGTTCGCCACGTGCGTAAAGTTTTCAATTCTAAGAGGCGACCTCATTTCTACCCACCGTCCAGAAATTACTTCCTATAAGCACTAGGGAGCAATGGAAGTTCAGTTACGCTCTCCATCACACGACTTGCCCACCCACACTACAATAAGGCACCAAAATTTCACTGTCCAATCCTTGGTAACATAATGTTTTCATTTGGCATGGCACATAGGTTGATACATCAACTGTATGAAATCGTGTTGTATGTTAATGCAATCACTATTGACAGGATGGGACAGTCGCTACATCAAAGAGGAGGTTTCCAACGCTGACATTTCGACTTTTGAGATTTGTATTGACACTAATACATAGTCCAATGTTCAGATACTTTTTCTTCGTAACGCTTTAATGCGCGGTCGTACCCTGATAATAGTAAAAAGCAGAATCTTTAAACATCGAGTGTAACGAAACTGTTCGATAATAATCTATGAAAGCAAAACTTAGGTTAGAAAAGGAACAGGCAAAGAGTAATAACCGAACAGAATTCATAAATATAACTCGCTCTCTGCAGAAAAAAATCCTAAATAGGTGCATAAAAATAAACTTTCACGTCCAAACTCTCAGAATTTTCAGCGATAATACTATATTATTTTTTAGGTAATACATAGCCAACGTAGAGTACTAAAGTAGTAACCAGCAGTTTTTTTCAATTGTGTTAGTATATATCGAAAGATATAAAGAAAACGTACAAAATTAACGCAATTTCGAATTACATCGTCCAATCTAACAAGCGATTTTCAACCTTACATAAAGCATCGTAAATTATTTTAAAATTGGGGTTGGACCGCGTCTTAATCTGATGCGCACGACTATTTAGGAAAGCGTAACGTGTAGCCAAAAATCGGCGATGTCGATGTTCTGTCAACTAAATAATATGCAAAGTAGGTAATGAAATATATCTCCCGCTTACTGTATACATATATAATTATTGCTCTGGCCGGTTGACGCAGTTGGTAGCATAGCAACCCTGCCTTCTGACACGCTGGTCACGAGTATGATACCCAGATTGGTCAAGCATTTGTGTTCATGAACACGTCTGTTTGACCTGTATCTGATTATGTATATGTAGATATATATAAGGTGCGTTCGTTTAGCTTATGAGGGCATTGGTGGCGTTGTCATTGATGGCTCTTTTGTTAAAGCGTTTGTAAAGCTCAAAAACGTTATTTTTGCCACTTTTGCCCATACCCTATTCGAACGCTCAACTGAGCATAAGACCTAAAATCGCATGATTATGCTGTCAAATACATAGCTGTCAAGTAACGATCACAAACAACCATGCTCCGGACGTGGGTCAAAAATTGCACTTTTTGGTGTCATAAATTCCTCTTTTTTAGCTTTCCGAACGCTGAACAAAAAGAGACATGAATGACATTTTCACCCACAGATTCCCAATTCGAACGCCCCTTGTGAGCGTTTTTAGCGTTATTTTTGCCAAAAACGATCAGAAGTGATCTATTCGAACGCACTAATAGTATAAACATACCTTTGCCCGGCCCGCCTATCCCGCGTAATACAATTATAATAATAATAAATAGCCCATGTTAAAAACTTTTTTAAAATAACTTTTCTTAGGTGAAAGTTTAATTTTATCTTATAAGTACTTTTTGAGTTTATTTAAAAACCATTATACAAACGTTCAAATCTTTCCTTTTGTATTATTGTAGAAGGTGTAGACAAGTCGCCAGAAAAGGACAACAATATCATCAGCTCTCTTCTGGCAGTGCAGGGGAACCCCTCATAAGTGCAAGCTATTGATGCGTACGATTAGTTCCGTAGCTGTAGATAGATGGCGCCGCGTCGCGAGCATGTTTTCGCTGCACCATTGGCAATGTCAAGGTCTTGCCGAAATAGCGGCCAGCACGGAAATAGTGCGGTGGAAATAGTGCGGAGCGGCTCTACAGAAATAGGCGATGGATACGGTCGGCGTTGGCTGGTATGCGGGATTGGAGCTTTCCTATTTATTATGTTTCTTGTTGACTAGAAAGCATGGGAAAGTTAAATTAAGAACTAAAGTCACAATTTTATAATATTAGCCTAGAAAATGTGGTGTATGGTCCCAGATTATCTGAGAGGCATCATTCGAGATCATTTGAGATCAAACATAAAAGCCATTGACCATAATTGGCGCAAAATGTCTGAGTTTTTTTTTACCGCGGTCATAACCTAGGTTATTGGGTGTAAAATAATATAATAAGCAAAAGTTATTATTTGATTGTATAACTGAGTTATACAGATTTGAAAAAATAAAACGTTTTTATTAACAACTAATATTTATAACTACATTTTTAGTATTATTATAATGTCTATCCCTGTCGCATCGCCGCCGTGGCTTTGAATCCGATACAGAAGGATAAACCTTCTCAGCGAGTCCGGCCAATCACAGGCCTAGGATTGTTTATAGCTGCGCCTGAGCAGGTTACGAGGCCCTTTTTTCTATTATTATCATTATATGATATAAACAAACCCGACTGCGCCATAAAATATGTATTTATGTCTAGGTATATATTTCAAAAATGCATTTTCATTTACCTAGACGACATGATGACTATTATTAAGTTTTTTACTCATAACTTGAGTTGTCTCAGACTGCATATATTAAAAAATTGTTCATACATTAATTTTCGTAATAATTTTTCCCACCTCACCCCAAAGTTTCGACGCATTTATTTTTTTTCACAGCCATCCGTGGTTAAAAATAAATGCGTCACATCCCATAGTGATTTGGTCGTTGTCTTCAAGGTTGACAAGGTTCTAGTCCTAGCAATGTATACCTCGCTTTACTATTCTAAGTACTACTACTAATATCTACTAATAACTTTTTTATTCATACTATCTTCCAAAGAACCTTATAAATGTACCTGACTCACATAACAAAAGAAATGCTCATATCTTTTTATTGGAGTTTGTTATTCAACGGCAGTAAAGGCGGATTTACTCAATGTCCCGAAGAATCTAGTACAGTTTATACATTTGAAAATAATCACACCTTGGCTCACTTCCATGCGAATTAACGTAGGTTAGTGCATCAGCTGTCGCGCCGCACTTATAATGAGCATTGGATTCTAAGAAAACAAGAGAGATTCATTGGCAATGGGTATAGAGACAGCCGAAAAATACATCCTCAAAACTCTTTACAGAATAACTTGCGTAATTGAAACGTAGGGAACGTTTTTTGGAAATTGTACTTAAGAGATATAAAATATGGCAGAATTTAATGCATATCTATTCTAGCGTTTATTATTGATACTGTTATATGTGTCGTTTATTTATCATATAATTTTAGAAATAACAACTATTATAGTACCTAACTGAGTTCTTCACTTGATCCCATTATTAACTCATGAACTCGCTTTCCCGCAGCTCTGTTACGAATCTCAGTTACAATCAAATATTGATTCAAATCAAAAAAATGGCGGTTTTATATCATTTTTTGTCAGCTTCAGTCAACAATTAACTAACATTTCTGCTTACTGAAGCTGTCGAAAGTGACATAAAGCCGCCATCTTTTAGATATCAATCAATTTTGAATCAATCAGCCATGTTTCGAGATTTATTGATTATTGGCGAATGCTCGCGACTTCTTCCCGCATCTATTCTTCTCCCATCTTTTCTTGGTGTTTCTTTCACAAGAACTTTCTCCTGAAAATAATTAACACAACAAAAAAGAATTAGCGAAATCGGTAAAGCCGTTCTCAAGTTATAGCGGGACCAGGAGAAATAGAGGTTCATTTTTATATTATAGACTAGCGACTGCGCTCGACTTCTTTCACGTAGTAGGTTAAACGTTCGGCCTCGCCATAACCATGCTTTTCTTCATTTTTCGAGAATCTTCTCCTGATAATGATTAACTCAACAAAAAAGGAGTTAACGAAATCGTTCAAGCGTAATGCGATGACCATAGGAAATAGAGATTCATTATTCAATTTTGATTCTTCGGAAAATATAAGTCCAGATCATTGCCACTTCAGATATTCAACAGTCGATTTTCAAGAAACCTTTCCAGTTTTCAAACGCATAAACGCGAGGCTAAAATCTAGTCTCGAATAATAACATTCACATAAAATTAACATCACATAACGCTATCCAGAAATAACCCATTTAACGCGCGCATTATATACGTCAGGCGCATTCGCAACAAGTCGTTTCAACGATCCAAGTGCACTGTATAAACATCTCATAATAATTATAGCACGCAATCGTGTGTAGGTCATCGCGTATGTTGGTTTGCGTATCTTCTAAACCACTGCTCCAATTCTCACGCAGTTTTCTATCAAATAAAGGTACATTATTTGGCTACGTTTTAAGTTTTGTACCATCAAGTTGAGACTTATAGGGGCTAAGTAGGAAAGATTTTCGCCTGACGCGGTACAATACGGGGGTCGATTCCACTAACTAAATTGCAACCGTAGCTGAACGTTGACTTCTAATACGTTTTCTTATTCTGCTATTAAAAACCAGTCCAGCTGCAGTTACGTTTCTATTGACGTCAATGATCGATCAAAACTTAATTCTACTAGCTGTGCCCGGCATTTCATCCGCGTGGTGACGGATGATGATGATGATGATAGTACTCTTCGATCTGTTCTCAGACCTACTGAATATACACACAAAATTTCATAAGAATCAGTCGAACCGTTTCGGAGCAGTTTTGTTACAAACTCTGACACGAGAATTTTATATATTAGAAATTAACTGTATAGATAATGAACGCAACGCTAACTCATATTCGAGTACAGTAGTTTTTAATGTATATATTTGACGATGTATTTTTCGGCTGTCTCTATATCCATTGCCAATTAATCTCTCTTGTTTTATATTATCTCTGTTGTTATATATTAATATATAACAATAACCCTTAGTATAATATTAATATATTACCTGAGGCCAGTACTTCTGGCCAATAGCGTACACATAAGTATAAAATTAGGAAATATTGTTCACTAGCAATATTAGTATAGTATTTATGTATTTACAAAAAAAAATATGGACTCACTTTAGTTTTTTAAGCAATTTCCACCATAGCTTAAGAAAGTTTATTGTGATGTTTGGAGAACGAATCTCCATGAAAACGTAATATTTAAAAAAAAATACAATTCTAAAAAAGGTACGGACCAAAGAGTCTGTAGTGTGGAAGATCATTAAAAAAAAAGACGTGTGGCACTCGGAGACTGCCGCGGTAAAGCTATTGCATAGCTGTTTTTATCAACTTATGCAATTATAATTATTTAACCAATGCCATCTAGAGGCGAGTTGCTGAACTAAAGAGACAAGCGTGATATTTCAAAAAGTCATTAAAAGTTCTGCTATTCATCGATAGATGGAGTCGAAGTGGGGGGTGTTAGTTTATTTTCGTTACGGAATTTCTGGATTCGGTCTCCACGCTCAAGGCCCGCGATAGAAGCTATGCAATAGCTTAAAAAATATGTTACCATGGGTTAGACAAAGCAAATTGGAACGTAACGTCATCTTATATATAACATTATATAACAATATACATATATATACCAATATATACAATATAACATATATATAACAATAAAATAAAAAGACAATGGGAGTAAGCTCAGCGCTATACTGCATAGACCTGGTGGTCCGGTCCACCTTGTTGAATTCAATTATATTAAAATCTTTTAACTTTTAAGAAGATAAATAGTAGAATGGCTTTTAGGGTAATATTTGAACGACAACAGGGAGTTGAACGAATTGAACTGCAATTGCAGCGGGATAGATTGTTGAACGTTGTGAAATAGTAGAATTAGCCTCCTGCTCTTAAAATAGATGGATGATGTTTTGCGAATTCTTTGCTACCAGTTAATGCAGTAAATATCTGTCAGCGATAGTCGTATAGTCCCTCGAGACTTGTTGACAACAAGACATTATTATTAATGCAATGTATTCAATTGATAAATGGTTCAGAGTTATTTTAATGAAGTAGCAATCTGGTTCTTAAGAAATATATATAGCTCTATGCAAAAATCTTTCTGCAAATGGTTGTTTTATGTTGCAATATAAAAAGATTCTAGTTTTTCCAAATTCTACAGTATATTATTGTATTCATAACTTTTATATGTTAAATAAATACATCCTACTAATATTATATACGCGAAAGTTTGTGAGTATGGATGTGTGGAGCTTTGTTACTCTTTCACTGGCGGGGCCAATTTTGATGAAGTTTGGTATGGAGGTAGATGAGGCACTGGTTTAACACATAGGATACTTTTCATCATCATCAATCAACATGCGAGTGAAAGAGCGTAATATGCTTGGGCACAGCATAGACGAAATAATAAGATCTCCGCCTACGTCAAGATCGTATTGATGACAGTTCTGTCAAAGTTTGTGTCAGTTTCTGATAGCTTAGTAGAAAAGCCAATTCAATTTGACAGCTCGATACACTAGACGGGCTCGGCGACCGTCCAGGATGATGAAATGTAACACAAATACCGTCAGAGGTAGATATGGCCTTGGAGAAGATAATAAGCTACTAGAAATACTAATCCTGCGCAGACGTAGGCGCGGGCACCAGCTAGTAATTAATAAAGAGTTAACGAATATTTATAATATATATTAGAAACGGGATATTTTCCGTATAATCATTTTGTTTGAGTTCCCGATATTTCGGCACTGTTGCAAGAGCCATGATCACGCAGTTAAATACTTATATAATTAGTAAACATTATACTTTCTTCTAGCTGAATAAACATTTTTAGTGTATGCAAAAATATTTACGATTACCTCTAGTTTTCAAAATCATAATCTCAGCCCATTTTGTTCCCACTGCTGGGACTTGAGCCTTCCACTAAGAGAGAGGAGTTGAGCCATAATCCACCACGGGGCCTTGTGTGGATTGGTGGATATGCTAGTGGCCAACCCATGTCGAAGTTGTCAGGCCGCCCGAATGCTTTCGACATAGCCTAACGACTGTTGTCCGAAGATAAACAACCGGGACCAACAGTTTAACGTGCCCTCCGAAGCACGGAAGCGCTCAGTTGAAAATGCCACTAGCACACACCCATCCAAGTCCTGACCGCAGCAAGCATCTCTACGAGCGCGCCTCTAGTTTTAGTCAGTTGCAATATGGTCAGTTTCTAGGTTGGAATCTTTATGACATAGGTTATTAATGCCCGTTTTCACCAAAATTTTAGGTAGCACCTAAGGCAGTTAGGTAACACTTAGCAGTACAAAGATGCCACCTAACTTGGCTTATGTGTTACCTAGAATAATGGTGAAAACGGGCATAAGTCACATTCAGTCTTAATACTTGCTACAGAGCCCTTCAAACTTTCTTCTTAATTTGTCTCGGTAGGCTCTATATATTTCGTAACGCGGCGGTAGAGTCTTTAAAGTACATTACAATGAATTATTGACGTTCACAAGCGCTTCTTTGATGCCTTAATTGAATAAATGATTTTGACTTTTTTTACTATTTTCATATGGAATCTTTTCGGGGTTCCTTCGTGCATTATTGAGTATGTTCGCTTCGAGGTTATATCCAGTTAGTTTCATATTTAAATGTAACGAACTGGTTTCATATTGAATCGGTACGAACTGGCTAGAACTGGAAAACTCAGACGGATTTCGAGGAAACTTTATTTTATTTTTCAATATGCTAGAGCAGTACAAAGATTAACCAATTAAATGCAGCTTAAATTGTAAATAGATTGCTACAAAATTAAAAATTAGGATTAGGTGTTTCACCTGTACGTATGTCCGTTCGTATGTTCGCTCGTAACTACTCAACTGCTGAATCGATTTTGTTAAATGATGTATCATTAGATTCGTCTTGAAGGCGCGAGTGTCACTTGGTACTGTTAAAAATATGTGATTGTATGTACTTTAATGTGCTGGTTTTATTTACGTAGTCGGGTTATTTTTTAAACTATGGGTATGTTGTCTTGTTTGTTTATAATACAATGATACAGTACCGGTAACGACGTAAAATCAATATATTAATAAATTAATATAGGTATTGCTAATCAAATCTATAATATAAAAGATGTCCTGACTGACTGACTGACTGACAGACAACGCACACCCTAAACCACTGATCGTAGAGACTTGAAATTTGGAGGGTGTATTGTCCTTGATGCTTAATAATAATGGTAAATGTATAATAAAATAATAATAAATTAAAAATGGGTTTTTCAAAATTTTACCGCTAAGGGGGTCAAAAGAGGTGAAAACGTTTGTTCATACAAACGTTTTCACCCATTTCTCAGCAAACTCCTTTATTTTTGAACTTATAGTTGTGAAAAATTGTATTTGGATAGGTCTTTCAAAATAAAAAATGTTGTACTAATTTTGTTTTGGATAGTGGTGATTTAAGAGAGTGAAATGGAGGGGTAAAAGTTTCTATGGAGAGTTTTGTGTTTTCGAACATACTGTGGTGAAAATTAGCATTTGGACTGTTTAAAGTGATGATTTCAATATTTATTGACAGGGCACTTAACCCGTCCGAATCAGCAACTCTCATTCCAGGCAAGTTTCATTCATAAATCTATTGTTATTTTTTGTCCTGATGCGGACGAGTTAAGGGGGTGAAACGGGGGATATTTTTTTTACAAAAGGTCTTTGTTTTTGGAGCTACAGTGATGAAAATTGATAACTGGATAGGTAATTTAAAATAAATAGTGATGCTTTCAATATCTTTGTCAGGGACGACTTAAGGGGGTAAAACGAGGGATGTAAAAACTACTACATATTATAAACTGTGGAGGTCAAATTTCTGTACAATGAAAAATATGCTAAAAATCGGGGATGTAAGGAGTTAAAAATAACTTCAAATTGTTTGTTTCTCTGTATGTTTGTCTGTCTGTTTGTACGGGGTAATCTCCGAAACGACTGGACCGATTTTAATGAAATTTCGTATGGTGGTAGCTTATATCCCTGATCAATATATAGGATACTTTTAATCACGGTAAATCTGTATCTGTATAATCTGTAATTACCGTATCCCCCGCGGCCACGCGAGCGAAGCCGCTGGCGGGTCAGCTACTATATAATAATATATACTCATAATTGCAAAGAAATATGTTATTTTACTACTGATTTGGATTTTAGCCTAATCATATCATAATCAGCCCATTTTGTTCCCACTGAGAGAGGTGTTGGGCCATAATCCACCACGCAGGACAAACAACCGACGGCTTACCGTGCCCTCCGAAGCACGGAAGCGCTCAGTTGAATAATGCCACTAGCACACACCCATCCAACGCCTGACCGCAGCAAGCGTTGCTTAATTTTTTGATCGGTTAAGATCGCCAAGTCGAGCTCCGCTGCGAGCGCTTCATTACTTTTAGCATAAAGAGAATAACTGCCTTAATTTATAAATATGTAGTTTAGAGAATGCTCACAGAATTAACACCATTATTTACTAATCTAACGAATTCCGCATATTTTTTTATTTTTTTATAATGGTTCATCAAAGTGACTCCCTCTCGCCTGATGGAAAGCGAAGATAGAATCAAAAAACAAATGAACAGTGCAGCCTTAAGCTGCACTAATCGCCACCCCTATGATGACCTGACAGATGCTTTTTCACGCCCCGCTTGAAAGATCCAGGTTCATAGCTGCAAGGAAATACGTACGTCGGCAAAGCATTCCACAATTTACTTACACGACAGAGGTAGGAAATGTCGAACTTTTTGGTTCGTGGTAAGAAGTTTTCAACAGTATATTAATGCAATGCTAGGAGTAGTTCGGAATCGGATTGGTGATGAAGGAATAAGATTAAAAAGCTCTTCAGAACATTCGCCATGAAACCACCGGTAAAAAACGCTTAGAGAAGCAATAGTTCTACGCATTTGTAGGGGTTCTAGGTGTTGAGCGACTTCAGTGTCTCCAACAATACGGACAACGCGACGTTGCAGTCTATCGAGAGCATCCATAAGGTACTTAGCGAATCCATCCAAGAGGTGGCAACAATATTCAATACATGGGCGCACCTGAGTTTTGAGCATATTGTCAGTTTTCTAATGGCTAGGCTATACTTAGTTGTTATTGAAAATGTTATCGCTAAGCACCTAATGGTGTGTTACAACGGATGTCCTTGAGACGCAGTCGCCGTCTAGCCTAATGTGATACCTACACACTTCGACCGCATCATAACTGGTCGTCAAGTGAGATAGTAGTCGAATGCTCGAGTATTGATTATATTTTAAAAAATGGTTGTCTGTAAAGTCGGTTTACTAACAATAATTTTACGTGATAACGTTATAAGACAAGCAGAACGCTTAAGGTGCTGTCATATCACGATGTCGATAAAAATGACGGTTTTTAAAGCAGTTTATCTCTTAAGCAACGATTTAATTAAAACTACAAAAAATCATATGACATTTTTAAGACTTCTAAGTACACATTGACGGGTTTAAAACCTATTTTAACATACTAGAGACACTAGAGTACATTAAAAAAAAATTACAAACAAACCAGTTAATTTGAGCTTTAAAGCAGATTTTCTCTTTATTCATGATTGTATTTGTTTATGAAACATCATAAAATAGTATTTTTAATACACATACATTCACGGATTATTTTTTTATAAATTTTGTACCTTTTTCACGCCATGCCTTTGCTTGATTTCAAGTAAAGGAAATTTAACGTAGCCAAGGGCTGAGCTGACAGCGCCTTAAGTCGATTGTGCCTCTCTATCGCTTATTCCGCGCTTTCGCTTGCACGCTCGGCTCAGGCGGAACATGACAAGGAGCGTGACAAATTAGTCATACTTTTACGTGCGTGCAGCCGGCGTCATCGATTCATAAGATGTTATCACGTCAAAAAAAACCAGTATAGCGTTTAGCGTAGGCGACGTGATTGTAGACATGGAGAAGTCTCGAATGTACGGTCAGCAACAAGAAGTAGCTGAAGAAATACAGGTATTAGATTATTTCTATCTTATTTTACGGTTAATCCCAATTTCGTAATTGATTTATTTATATCTACAGCTATAATTGTAAAAATATAATTGTAAATGTATGTAGTTTTCATGCAAATGTTTTCAGTTTTATTAAGTTTATTTTTAAATTATTGCCAATACTGAGTTTTTTTTCAGATCGTACTTACATATTTTGGTGATCACAAAATAGTTTTATTTCTTTCAGTCTCCGAGTTTGTATTAGCATAGACTTATAGATACTTATTTATGATTTCTATCAGACTTTAAAACCTTATTTGTTGCAGCGGCGTGGTACCAACCTACGCAGGTCAAAGCTTTAATCGTGGGTGGTCGACAGTTCGATACCCGCAACAAACTTACACATAATTAACAATTTCATATTCATGGCGAACAAATTAAAGTTTGTATTATTAATTGTTAACGCCGACATTCATGTAACTCATCTTAATAATTTCCAATACTTTTAAAAGGAAGTTTACGTACCATAATTACTAATAACATATTATTTTTATTTATTATTTATAGCCATTTGCCACCAAGGCCTTTTACAACCATGGCGTTTTAAAATAAGACTATTTATACCACATAGGCGTTGTAGACGTGTTTATATATAGAGATGTATCCATA
The DNA here is from genome assembly GCA_917880725.1 of Selenia dentaria. Classification (NCBI taxonomy): domain Eukaryota; kingdom Metazoa; phylum Arthropoda; class Insecta; order Lepidoptera; family Geometridae; genus Selenia; species Selenia dentaria. Next base: position 4,020,776 of record OU862893.1, on the reverse strand, counting down.
GAGTTCTTTCCAACCAGACATTTTACTTACACCGGGAGAGGGGAAGTGGGTTGGGCCTCTGGAAACTCCCACAGACTGACATTACTTCACGTCGGTGTTATGTTGGAGTTTGGTACTTCCCCGGTTGTGCCGACCTATGCCGTTGTAGAGATGCCTAGAGTGGAGACCGCGTCTCGGCAAACGTAGTGTAGGACGTCCTGAGGCACGGTGGAGTGACGATCTGAGCAAGACGGCTGGCAAAAACTGGATGCGAGAAGCCCAAGATAGACCTAAGTGGCGTGCAATTGGAGAGGCCTATGTCCAGCAGTGGACTGCTACAGGCTGATGATGATGCCGTTGTAACCCATACGGTTACAGCATGGCCCCACCAAAAATGTTAAAGAAGCCCTCTTATTTCTTCGACGGAAACTTGCATTTACCTTTATACTTCGTGTTTTGGTAAAGTAAACTCTATCACCATATCCTATAAAAGAAACAGCAATAGGTATCAACCACATCCGGCTAGACAATACCGTTGTCGCCGAGCCGTCCGGCCGGACATCCAATCAGCACCAAATCAGTAAGTTATGGGTTTATCCACCAGGTGGTCAAAGTAACTAGTTGCTGATTTACGGTTTACTCGTACGTGTTTGGGTTCATAATTCAAAGTTCGTTGGTAACTTTTAAAATCAGTTCCAGCAATGAGTTAACGCTTCTGCTATACATACTGATGCAGCAGTAAGGACCTGTGGAGACCATAACACCGTGGGAACCGACCTGATACTTCCGAGACTTGAATTTATTAGAAATTGAGTGGAAGAATATTAATTGTTATGGTAGGATTATCTACCATGGAGTCCGCTGCTCGTATAGCTACAGCCCCGAGACGAGACTCACTCATAGAGAAGGAGATGGAGAATCTCCGACACTTGGATGGGGTCTTCATGACTAACGCCGCGGGGACCACGGGCGACTGCAAAAACGTACCCGCCGTACCGGCATCAGGAACACCGTGTGGTTTAGTCGGTATGGTCTGCTTGCTGCTATGGGTGCAGTTAGCGCGTAGATGACGAGTCCGACATACCCCGTTGAACCTCCCCAGGTTGGCGGGGATGCGTAAGAGCATTCACCACACGGAAAAAATAAATAAAAAAAAGGATAATCTACCATAAGTATATACAAATAATAGCATAGCAATATTATTATCTCCTTGCCATCTTCAGAAAGGCATAATATCCGGAACTGTCTTAGGTCAAGAGGAACTCATTGTTAACAAGAAAAAACGGGATTACTCACGCAATAATTATCGGATAGGTCCAACTATAGTTTCGACCACATCCGGTGGTCTTTTTGTGGATTACGTGAGTAATTCCGTATTTCTCAGTAAAATAAGTAGAAAACACGTTAGTTTTTAATTTAATACCTGTAATATAAATACGGTAATAAGGTAAATTATAATGGTAACCTATCCAAATTAAATCAAATCATTTATTTTGTATATACGGGGGCGCTATGCACTTACAAATTGACATTTTACATTTATTTCACTTAAATCTACAATCGCGACCACGACTGAGAAGATCCGGCAAGAAACTCAGCGGGCTTGTCTTTTGTTGCCTTACAAAAGAGACCATAATAATGGTATCAGTAGGGCAAGACACGCTACACTTTGACATCTTAGTACACGAGCAGATAGATCCTGGAGTGATCAGTCCCAAGCTGTTTTATCCTCCAAGTAATAAATCCTTATAAAGCATCATTTAGAACAAACAAATTCTATAAACCACAGTCCACCATTCCACATTATCACTTCAGTTTACGACTTCACGAGCAGAACAATAGATGTTACTCTACTTCCCTTATAGGCACCAAACTAACAATCGCTGAAATATTCAGAGCTTCAGGTTTTATGGTCACAAGCGCATCACATAAAGTGACTCCGTTCAGTCAGCCATCAAATCAATATTCTATGTCACTGGAGACATAGAATACATCGCAGTACGTTCACAAGATACCTAGTAGAAATGTCAAATACATATCGGTTCATCGACTTTTATGACTATCGATATTTTCGCAGAATAATATACTCGTAATTAAATAACTGACTGATTTAAACGATTGCATTTATTTAAATGATGATTGATTGCTTTTAAGAATTCAGACACTACAAGATTACGATTATATAGGATGTTTGGTAGAGGGACCGACATACCAATCCAATTCAAAATCCAGGTATCCAATTTTGCTTTGCTTGGCCTGAAGGTGTATAGAGACCAAATTCAACTAAAAACATCCTGTCTTAAACAGATTTTACAAATGTTATGGTGGTAAATAGGTACGATTTCGGGGAAAAGGGAAAATTCACAAACAAAAGATAAAAAAAATTGGGGGGTCTGGGATTTTTTTTGGCCAACTTGTATTCTTAACTTGTATTATAATATTATAATATTATAACTTGTATTCCCCGAACACGCTCATTTGGTATGTCGGTCCCTCTACCAAACACCCTGTATACTTAATTAACTTAGTATTTGGTAGCTTAATAGTATTTGGCACTACAATGAGCTCCACGAAGACATGTTCAGTGTCACAGCAAACATTAGAAACGGGATATATACCGTAAAATTCTTATTTTGTTTGAGTTCCCGAGATTTCAGCACTGTTGCAAGCGCCATGATAACTAGTAAACTCGGTTAATAACAGTTTACTCATGATCATGGCGTTCGCAACAGCCGAAATATCGGGAACTCAACCAAAATTAATTTCACGGTAAATGTCCCGTTTTAATGTTTACTCTTGCAAAAGTGACCGTGATAGTTTTAGAACTTATAAATGACTACTTTCTATGTTTTCCGATCGCAACAGCCTTTTGGGTCTTAAAACCCGCGCTCTATCAAACCGGAATAGTGCTGCGTGTCTGAGGCCAGATAATGATCTACAACAGCTGAACTGTTACTGTCCAGTTTCTTCATCGAATGTGTTCAGTGAGCCAGGTGAGCCTAGTAGATTTATTTCTTGTTATTTCAATGGCGTAACATTTTCCGTAATAGGGAAACATGTAAACAGGGAATCATGTAAACACCGTGGATACCCAGCGGCTCTCTGTCCTTGGGAGACTGAAGCATTTGTGTTAGTGCTTGAGGGGACAGGATATTGTCTTCAACTGATTTACGGCATTCCTGCCGTAATAAAAGGGTTTATTACGGCAGGAATGCCGCTGAACTGTCCACCCATGCTGAACGTACGTGGGTCAACGCGTAACAGATCACCTGATTTGGTTGAAAAAGTATTATGTCGTCATAATTCTTTATGACGACATAATACTTTTCACGCATCTTCATCACACTAGTATCATCTGAAGCGCTCGCAGCGGAGCTTGATTTGGAGATCTTAACCGATCAACAAGTTAAGCAACGCTTGCTGCGGTCAGGAGTTGGATGGGTGACCGCTAGTGGCATTATTCTACTGAGCGCTTACGTGCTTCGGAAGGCACGTTAAACCGTTAGTCCCGGTTGTTTGTCTTAAGAAAACAGTTGTTAAGCTATGTGGAAGGTCTTCGGGCGGCCTGAAAACTTCGACATGGATTGGCCATTAGCCCATGCACCAAGCCGCACTGCGTGGTGGATTATGGCCACAGACCAATATATATGGTCTGTGATTATGGCCTAACTCCTCTCTCTGAGAGAATGGCTCGAGTCCCAGCAATGGGAACATAATGGGCTGATTATGATGATGACTTGACTGATGGATTTTAACATTACAGAATAGATTTCTTTGTTTTCTGTCACTTTGAAAAACTCAAGCTTTGCAAAACGCAAACTGAGTTATCGATAGATTTGGATCTCAATTATCGATTTATTTTCTATTTTTAAAGACATAAACGTCTCACAGAAATGTCCACTGAATAAACCATCAAAGCGCCGAAGTCGATTCCTCACATCGAATCGATATATCATTCAACCTTATCGTCGCGCGTCTCTCGTCAGTGAAAATGAATGTTTCCGCCACTGCGTTATGTTACGGGAATCGATAAGGCATATCTTTCGATATGTTACACTGGACTGTTGCAATGTAAAGTGTTTTATATAATCTATTATATTTATTTCTATATATATCTATATTTCCCGATAGATATAATCTGGAAGTCTTCAAGTGCAGAGGGTATCTTCTAGGCAAGCATGCTCCACGTTCGATCGTGGCGTCACTTTCCATCAGGTGAGATCGAGGTCAAATGCTATCTTATTATGTTTAATAAAAACCAGCCAAGTGCGAATTGGACTCGCGCACCGAAGGTTCCATATTTCGCACACGACCGCGAACCCGCCGCGGCTGTCCTTTGCCGGACCCTTCTCTCTTGCAGCACGCCAGAACACTTGACGTGCCGCAACCGCCTCAGGGGACCAAACCGATAAATGGACGCCAGACTCCCCCGCGTCTGAGCGCCCTAAGTCCCCTTACGATGGGTCAGGTGAGTAGCCCCACCGCCTGCTACTTCGGCCACAGAGGATAGGGACAGCGGCGCCTCTCAATACCGACAGTCCTCTTCCCCTGCGACCCCACCGCGTCCGCCATCTAACGGTGGCGGCCCCGTCAAGACCGCGGAAGGCAGGGAGAGCGGCTCACCGCAATACCGGCACTCCTCTCCTGCCGCGACCTCTAACTCTCAGCCGCGGTGCCGCCCATACGACACCGCAGCCCGCCTCAGTTGCAGTGGCGCCCATACACCACCGCTACCTACAGTGACCGCTCCCACGTGGACTTGGAGGGCAAAGCCCATAGGAGCGGTCCCACCTCGGGCCCGCCAGTTATCGGCTAACACTGGCAGGCCCATTGGTTTCTCTTAGCTTCACCGAGGTGACCCAAGCTACGGCTACTGAGCCCCCCCGCCACGGCAGGCGGAAACCTTCGGGGGGGATAATTATTGCTCTAACTCAAGGCAAACTCCGTTGATCCCTTTGATCCGTTTCGCTCGCCGTTTGATCCCTAGATGTGATTATTGTACCAACCGCAAATAAGTTTGTAGTAGTAAATTCGCTTTTTTTGTTATTTTATATTGTCATATTGTCGTTATTTGTCGTATATTTTATTATTGTCATAGTCGTCTAGCACGGATATATCATATAATATTAATTAACCAACTTCAAAATAAAGGAATTTTCTCAATTCGAACGTATATATATTTTTTAGATAAGATTACCGTGCCTGTATCTAGTTTGGTAAATTGTCGATATCCATGGATCGGATCGACTGTAAAGGCTCTCAACATTTTTCAGTAAGTATACAAAATTTTGTATTTATAAAATAGGATTAAATTACCCATTTTTGAACGACAACGTAGGCCCCAAGTTCTTACCTATTGAACCGCGTTTTCGCAAATCAATTTCATTGTATGAAAATTTGTGGTTTTGACAGTTTTCGTTGTCTACACGCTATTTAGGTTCGATCGCAGGTCAGCAGCTTGCTATCCATAGTTTTTGACATATTGGTATGCTATTGTGTTGCGATTGCGTTGCTACAGTGTGGTACGGTTAATCTATAAATAAGATCTAAAATTAAAAAGCGTGAAATAAAATAGCGTGATATTTTGAAGGTTTTTAGGTCGGCATCTAATAAATAGTTAAATGATTTAAAAAGTATGGATTTATCGTGGTTTTTGCCCGAAAACCACTGTACCTACACTGTTTTGACTGATGCTTAATTGATAGATGTGTTTTCAATCCTAATTCAGCGGCAACACTAGCAGTCATCGCTACGATTGAGAGCTAGATGTAACAGACTAACGAATTTGACATCAAAAGCTGTTCAATCGCAGAAGCATCGCTGTAGTGAGGCATTGATCAATAGCAAAGAGACTTGGGCCTCAGCTTCGTGTAGAATCTAGAGTACGGTGCATTCCTCGTTGCGTCAAACCTCACACATCAGTCTAAAATGTCAGAGTAACACCGACACAAAATGTTCTAAACGCCACATCCAGTGTCGTCTAACTCGCTTTTCAATATCAACTTGCTATTTACTGCTTACGCGTAATGACGATTTCATTGGATCGTAAAAAGTTTTATACTGTCAACGTTATGCGTTTCTGATTTGTCATTTGACGTTGCTCCGTCACCTTTTATTCTTTTATGCGACTGAAAGAGGTCGCTTCGATCGATAAAGACGCTCCTAGTTACACTAAATTCACTATTGTGAATTGTAAGTAAAAATATGTTTTGAGTTTTACATTTGGAACTAGAACATTTTCAATGCGTTTAAGTTTCTAACACAAAGCCACGATTTTTTCATGTATGTCAATAATAATTCAATATTACAATTGTAAATTTCTAGTGTAAGTTTAAATACTAGAAGTGCTGCAAACTTATAAGTTTGTGGTATATGTTTTGCAAGCTATAATACTTTTACAAAAACCTTATGAAATAATGAAATGCTTATTAATTAGACTCATTACACTCATTGCGGCGTTGTTGTGTGTTGGAAGACCTATTATACGCTCTTTATAACTGATAACTCAAATAGTTCCTTCGTCCTATATTAGACTATAAACTCCTTGGTTGAAATATCTTACCAGACGTTTTTGTGTCGATCTGCGATTATCTAAAAGCAAACATCGTTGTATCTTTGACAACATCCGTGAAACAACGACGAGATGACAAGAAACGTTGGAAAAACAACCTTATGTAAAAGAGCGATATCTCGTAAGTATTTGACATTGGTGAACTCGTCGACGAACCAATAAATAATCGCACGACTGTCTTTATTTGTTGATGTTTGTTATAAGCGATATAAATTCAAATTTTCTCTCTAATCCGTTGAGTTTTCCAGCGTGAAGAAGTAACATCACAAATCATAACTCTAAACGTAATACATTTGTATTACAGCGAAAGTTTGTCAGTTTGTCGTGTGTTAGTTCTTCTTTCACGTTTAAACTTCAGAACCGATTTGGATGAAGCACAGAGATAAGTAGTCTATAACCCGGAATGGGACATACTTCTATTCGAGTAAAAATGTCTTTTGGAATAGTCTATAACCTGCTGCAGAAGCAAAGTACGTAATAAGAATGATTGTTTATTATAAACTTATGGAAATTATTTTTCGTACCGCTTATTATTATTATTTTTATTTAAACAATTTATTATTATTATTCCTTTTATTTGACATATTTCACGGGTTTCACCCGGTCCTTTACATATGCATAAGTGGGGCTGTAGCCAACACTTAGAGGCCCGTTTGGTATAAAAATACAATTTAGTATAAAAACAGAAACATTTTGGATGGATGGTTATATGGTATGTCTATTACAAAAATGGCATGGCTATTGATATGTACTTATTAGTGGTACGGGAGATAGTGAGCTATGGACGAGACTACGGCACCTGCCAATTTCAGTCTCATTTAAAATGTTTAGGCAGGTGGTATAGATACCCCCATAAGAGCCACCATCAATGGTGACAAAAGGGGCAACGTTGGTGTGGATGGCTGAAGGGTGTTGAGAGGTGTGCTGCGGTTTCACTAGAGCGCTACTACTGGCGTTATGCCCTTTAACACTTTCACTATTATTATTATTACACATGCGAAAGTTTGTCAGTTTGTCGTGTGTTTGTTCTTCTTTCACGTTTAAACTTCAGAACCGATTTGGATGAAGCACAGAGATAGTCTATAACCCGGAACAGGACATACTTCTATTCGAGTAAAAATGTCTTGTCTATAACCTGCTGCAGAAGCAAAGTACGTAATAATAATGATTGTTTATTATAATATTATAGAAATAATTTTTCGTACCGCCTATTAAATTTTAATTTACGCAATAATTATCAATTTCATAAAATAAAATTGCATTAAGTACTATTTTTTGCATCAATCAGGTAGCCAGATACGACACGCGGTTAATAAAAACCAATGTTTTTAGTAAGATAAAAATGTGAGGTCAGTGTTCTAACAACCATATCCTTGGGTATATCACTGTGCGGCACTAAAAAGCTAGTAAAGTCAGGCGGATTCACCTCTACGGTTGCTGTCGTAATATTGGGGGTTCATGCAGAATCCAGTGTTTAGTTGTTAGACATTACGTCACACCTCGACTTTAAAGTTTGTTTTTTTATGGGATAGGTTGGCAAACGAGCAAAGGGCATACCGTCGCCCACGGACATCCGCAATACCAGAGGTCTCGAGAATGCGTTGCTGACCTTTGAGGAAGGATGATAGGAAGGAATACATAGAAGGGGTGAGGGTGGAGGTAGAGAAGGAAGGAGAGGGAGCAGCGTGGCACTACCACAAAAAAAACATGATTTAATGATTATTAATATAGGTTCGGGACAGACGTTTGAATTATGCACAATAAAGGTTATATTTGGTTGGAGGCATCTTCTTTTCTTCCGACTTAAAAAAAACAAGTGCAATTTGAAAAATTTAATACCGACTTCCATTCTATTACTTTGATAAAAATCAGTTATTGGAGTGTAACTCAAAAACTACTTGACCGAATTTAATGAAATTTAAATGGGACCACACAGCAAGCACCAGCTTTCCAAAAAAACATCGGTCCACCCTATCTATATAGGAGGAGGTACTCAATTCGACTGTTTTTTTTTATGTTTGTTACCTCATAACTTTCGACTGGGTAAACCGATTCTCGAAATTCTTTTCTTTGTTTGAATGCTGGTGCTTCCCGTGTGATCCCATTAAAATTTCATCAAATTCGGTCCAGTACTTTTTGAGATACACTCCAATAACTGAATAGAATGGAAGTCGGTAGTATTTTTTTCAAACTGTTCTTGTTGTATCCGCTTTATAACCGCTTAGACGTTCCTATAGAGTAGCAAGCAAAAAAATGTTTAGAATCCTAAGAGTTCGTCACGTAGAACTTTTGACTCTGGCGTCGACTTGGCTTGTTTTCAATATCCTAAAGCTTCTCTCAGTGTAACGTCGTTAAACGTTAAACATTCAAAAATGAAGAAGAAGATGCTGTAACTTTCAAGTGTAGGCAAGTACCACTTGTGGGAATTTCTTAATAGTCAGAATTGAAATCGGTTACGTTACTAATAAAGTTCTACCCGTGAACATGGTGCATGTAACTGCGCCGAAATATCGGGAGCTCCAAAACCTGCCTAATCTTGGTGTACATCCCGTGAGTACTAATTATAATAAAGTTAACAACCGCAAAAGTCTAAAACAGTGTGTTATTTGAGTGCACTCAAAACGATACGAGTCAAACTCAAACGATAAATTATTATCTTGTTCTTATTATAATATTACTTTGAATCCAAACAATTTAAAATACTATTAAAGATGTTTAAAAAACGAATCTCCATCATGTCCTGCTGCGCTAAAACTTATACTTATAGATATATCCTATACGAAGACTGCTTCAAAATTCGTCAAGTAAACACCACAATACGCAAACATTGAGTTATATAAATAAACAGCGGTTTATCCGTGTTGTAATTGTTTTATCTTATCTTTATAGGGTCGGACTAAACGTGCCGAAATCGCAGAGGTCATGGCCGAGTTCATATCATACCTACTCCAGTACAAACTACTACTTACACTGTGTCGCAGGCGACACTAACTGCTACTAAAGCAGTGGCGCAATCTTTACTAACTATCGCTGTGGAGCTTCATCTATGACTCGACCTATAGTGACTATTAAGCAAGCTGTGCGACGAACGACAAAAGAGGTCGTTCAACTTTTTCACATGAAAAACGTATAAATTTTGAGGTGTATTATAGGTATTTGTTGTTTCTATTTGGGTAAATAAATAATTTGATTCGAATTTAAATAAACTTGTTTCTTATGTTAAGCGATGCGTATATTAAATTCAAATAAGTGTACATATTATTTCTTTGAAAAGTTTTGAGGTTAGAGAGAAATTGATGATGGAATTTGTCAACGTCGCTTTATTAAATGCAAGTAGTTAATTTTGGATTTGAGAAGAGAGATTCTTAATTTAAATTTATAAGATGCTTGCGTTGTTTTTACAACATTTGAATAGTGTGCCTAGCAGATACCATAGCACAAACAATTTGCGAAAAAGTATTCTTATTGCAAGCGTGAACGCGTCACGCTTCGGCGTACAAACTGTGAGTTAACTGTGTCACAGTTGCCCTAGATAAATGACAGTTGGTACTGTTTCACGTGAACGACACGTTACGTTACACTTACGCAGTTATTCGTGCTAGGGCCACTGGAATAACTGCGTCAGTGTAAGGTAACGTGTCGTTCACGTAAAACAGTACAAACTGTCATGTATCTAGAGCACACTGTGACACAGATAACTCATAGTTTGTACGCGGAAGCGTGACGCATTGACGCTTACGATACGAATTTTCGCAAAATTGTGCTACAGCCTCTGAAGGTATGGTTTGATAGTGAAAGTAAAATTTTACGTTTTTTTCCTTTTTAAGGGTGTCCCATTTTTTCGCTGACAAATCTCATGGCCTTAAAAATGTATTTATATCGACAAAAAATATAAAAGAAACATGTCTAATTTTAGTTTACAAATTTTTAAATTTAAATACTTTCATTAAAGTGGAACAACATTTTTCAAAGTCAAATTCAAAGTCAAAATCATTTATTCAATTTAGGCATCAAAGACGCACTTATGAACGTCAACTTTTCATTATAATGTACTTTAAAGACTCTACCGCCGCGTTCAAAAATATATACCTAGAGCCCACTGAGAAGAAGCGGCAAGAAACTCGGGGCCATTCTTTTTATGTAGATGTTTACAATGTTTCTACTTAGGTACAACAAATATTTACATTAAGTGTATATTTTTTTGATATGATATAACTTAACCCTTTGCGTGCCATTGACGTAAATTTACGTGCGTTCAATTCATAAATATTTTGTTATAATCATCACGGTTTAGAAAGGGTTAAGAGGTGAATCAACTAAAGCGTAATTCTCACCTAAGAGGGGGACGAAAGGATCAAATGTCTTACAAAATGAAACTAAATTTCGACTATGGTGTGGAGGAGTACAAATAAAAAGACAAACACCTCACCTAATTAATGGATGCTCCCTAATTAATCTGCCGGAACAAACCATTATTTTTTACTTATAGTACATATTACTTTTTAGAGCACTAACGCCTGCTTAGCGATCTCAAACATTGAAATTTATATAGAGAAAAATTCACATTATTAATTTAAACTTGCCGTGCGATTCTCTAATGATTCGTCGTTGCGCTCGTCGACGAGCTCACCGATGTCAAATACTTTTTGGGATATCGCCCTTGTACATAAGGTTGTTTTTCCAACGTTTCTTGTCATAATTACGCTTAATAACCGGCTAGGACTCGCGTAATATTTACCGGAAATATTCTCCGACCAGTTTCGAACTTATTTGAAGTTCTTCTTCTGGGAGTCACTCTTGTGCACAGCGGCGAGCGCGGGCCACATCTTGTCATCTCGTCATTTGTTTCACGGAGGTTGTCAAAGATGCAACGCTGTTTGCTCTTACGGCCGTTTTCAATAACCTATCTATCGCCGGTTTACCTTACTAGAGATAGATATTTGACACTATTTGTATGGACGTTATGTCAAATTTCTATCGGTAGTAAGGAAAACTATGGATAGATAGATTATTGAAAACGGCCTTTAGAGAATCGTACAGCTGTACGTGTATGACGACAGACTTTCTACTTACAGGGTAACTGACTTATCTACGAGTGTCAAAGTATCTTACCACTGCTGCGTATTTTATCACGATGTTACTTCCAAGCCACAAGTACCTAAGATTCAAACCTAGAACCGCTAGGTTGGCGACCAATACTCACTACCCCTGAGTCATCATCGACTATGCCCTTCCAGCTGACAAGTCGAAACATAGCGATTACGGATTTTTTCAAAAATTTGTCACGTCGATAAACTATATTAAAACGGGCCAAGTGCGAGTCGGACTCGCACACGAAGGGTTTCGTACCATTATCTATAATTAACGTCCGACTCGCACTTGGCCGGTTTGTTTGTTTGTTGTTATAGCGGCAACATAAATACATCATCTATGAAAATTTCAACTGTCTAACTATCACGGCTCATGAGATACAGCCTGGTGACACACTATTTATGTATCGATAATTAAGACGCGGTCCAACCCCAATTTTAAAATAATTTACGATGCTTTACGTAAGGTTGAAAATCGCTTGTTAGATTGGACGATGTAATGCGAAAATGCGTTAATTTTGTACGTTTTCTTTATATTTTTCGATATATACTAACACAATAGAAAAAACTGCTGGTTATTACTTTAGCACTATACGTTGGCTATGAATAACTTTATAAAAAATATAGTGTTATCGCTGAAAATTCTGAGAGTTTGGACGTGAAAGTTTATTTTTGTGGACCTATTCAGGATTTTTTTCTGCTGAAAGACAGTTATATTTATGAATTCTATTCGGTTATTACTCTTTTCCTATTCCTTTTCAAACCTTTGTATTTTTTTCATAATATACTATCGATCTGTTTCGTTACACTGGGTGATTAAAAATTCTGCTTTTTCTTTATTCAAGGTACGAGCGCGCCTTAAAATGTTTTGCTGTTGAATGAGTGCTGTTTTCAAACCGACGTGCTTTTCAACTGACTAGTTACAAAGTCGTTAAAGTAATTCATTAACTCCCGAGGTACGCAATGGCTGTAAGGCATGCTCGCGAGCCAACTCGACGGTAATCCTTACTCGCTGTTGTTATCCAGCACTAATCCGTTTAAGACGCAGCGCAAGTCAGAGAAGTATGTACATTTTTATCCAATTACGTTGTGACAGGATCTTTAGCCCGTTCTCCAGAAGTAAACTCAGCAGTGAATTAATTTTCAAGTATACACTGATATGTGTTTCATCAATATCTATAGAATAGAATAGAATTTATTTCACACAGATTACTTATTAAGGTACATTATTACCCTTATTGTAGACTAGCTGGTGCCCGCGACTACGTCTGCGCATGATTAGTACTTTGAGTAGCTTATTATTTCTCCAAGGGCATATCTACTTTTATACCAAAATGTCAAAAAATATGTACATGGTCAAACGCAATTGCTATAGAAGTATTATTTAAGTACATCTCAATTGTTAGTAAACAATAATATGGATGGATGGATGAATGTTTGTTACTCAATCATGGCAGAACGGCTGAACGGATCTGGTTGAAATTTGGTACAGAAATAGATTATAATCTGCAGTAGCACATAGGCTACTTTACATCATCATCATCCTGCGCAGACGTAGTCGCGAGCACCAGCTAGTAATAAAATAAAATAAATCTCTATGGAAAAAAAAACTGTCATTACATTTTATCACCCTTGGCGGTATTTGTGTTACATTTCATCACCCTTCGCGGTATTTGTGTTACATTTCATCACCCTTGACGGTCGCCGAACACGTCAAGTGTATCGAGCTGTCAAATTGACTTGGCTTATGACTAAGCTATCAGAAACTGACATAAACTTTGACAGAACTGTCATCATTACGATCTTGACGTAGGCGGAGATCTTATTATTTTGTCTATGCTGTGCCCAAGCATATTACGCTCTTTCACCCGCGTGGTGATGCATGATGATGATGATGAAAGTATCCTATGTGTTAAACCAGCGCCTCATCTACCTCCATACCAAATTTCATTAAAATTCCCCCCAGCCGTTTGAACGTGAAAGAGTAACAAAGATCCACACATCCATACTCACAAACTTTCGCGTTTATAATATTATTAGTAGGATTAAATCTAAACAAATTATTGTTTTTTTTCACAAACCGGTTGCAACTCAGCATAATGCTGGTTATAATCAGATTAATAATCTTACCTAGGCTTGTGGAATAAAGGATTCCAAAATTATAAAAACTACTAAATATAATACAAGCAAAAAGGAGAACTTTTGCTCACAAAGAGTTGCGGCTAAACCCAGTACTATCTGGCCCTAATCCGGACAAGTGACGAAGTCCAAGTCATAAACTCACCCACCAAAACTTGTGAGAATCCGAACCAACGCAGTTCTAAAAACAACTTGATAGAAATATATACTAGAGCAAGATAGCTCTATGTATAAAGTTGGCAAAAGACTGATTTCTTTTTGCAGTAATTTCAGAAGTCTGATCCTAGGATCAGAATGTGGTATCACGTACGAGTAACCAAATCTGAAATCTGAAAGAAATCTGTTACCACTAACCAAAAAGTTTAGCAGTTCCTACCTCTGTCATGTAAGTTAGGTAATTATGGAATGCTCTGCTAGCGTACGTATTTCCTTGCAGCTACGACTCTGGATCTTTCAAACGGGGCGTGAACAAGCATCTCTCAGATCACCATAGGGGTGGCGATTGGTGCAGCTTGCGGCTGCCCTAATAGTCATCGCTTCTTGATTCCATCTTCGCTTTCCATCAGGCGAGAGGAAGTCACTTTGATGAACTATTATAAAAAAAGTTACCTCATACTCTAGCAGTTTCCACGAATGTTAAAGAGGTGAGACCAGGTAAGATCCCTGAATAGGGCAAATATTTGTGGGATGGACAGAAATGCTCGTTCTTTAGTCTTGGATGTGGTCATGTGATAATTAATGTACCTATGTGGATATTTCCGATACACAGGGAGTCCTAGTACGGGGACATGAGTTTGTAAACGTTCCAAAACATTCTCAGCGTCGTGAGCGATGTTGCAGTACGACACGATAATGCACCTCAGATGAAAATCGTCCAACATTCCTCAACGATATGATGTCGTAATTTCCGAGAGTAGGATCAAAACAAAACTGACAGTTACACAACTTGCACAGTAATAATGTGAAGTAACAAATTACCACGAACAAAACGAACCTGACTACTAATTCCTCGTCAAGCCAGACTTACTAAGTACATAATTATGTAAAATCATCAAACTAGAATCAGCTCGAGCAATAAATCAAAGATTGCAACGCTCGACAGTGTAATTCGAAGCAGACGTCGCCCGCTACGGTTTCACATCCCAATAACATGAATTTATTCACTATTATTAATCATCTGTCTCGCCGAATAAATCAGTTGGTCGCCTAGGCGACGCTAATCCATAACAGAACCGGAATTAACTGGTATCGAGAAGATCTTAGCGCCATCTTTCATCGCTTGCGCCGCGGGTTAACGGTAGGTGGCGGTGAAGCGTTCACTAACCCCGACTACCGCGAGTACGCAACCGCACTAACTGCTGCTTAAGCTGCGGCACACGCACAAGCGCCGGCCACGTGGTCTTGCGTTTACCAAAACTCCATGTGAAACTTCACAGTACTACGGTTTATTTGTCTAATACCATAACATCCTGACCACTTTTAGCGCTCCCGTAATGAATCCGGAGCCGGGAGCGCTCGGTGCGACGGAAACTTTCTGATCGTGCTCAGATGAATTTCTCCACGTGAACGACACCGTGTGAAAACTTTGGATTAAAATTTTACTATCCGTCGAATATGAACGATGATTGCGCGCATTCCCCGCGCTGCGAAACGTAAACAGAATCGCGGTCAGCGGTTTGTGTTGTGGTGTTCTTTCTTATCTTGATTCTTAATTTCATTGAATCATCGTACGCTGCGCCAAAAAAACCGAGATGAATTAATTTTCACTAGTGAAAGTCGATCGTAGTCGAAACCATGGCGACGGGGCCAGGCCGGGGCCCGCCACCGAACCGCTTTTTGCGCTCGCAATTCTCGCAAAGCAATACCATAATAAGTTATGGCAGTTGAATTGGGCTTTGAACAAAGCCATTTCTTTGATGTTGATTTGATGGAGTTATTTGTTACATTGGAGATGTCGGTTATTTCCTTTTTATTGCTACTTGTTTCTGTTGTTAAGAAAGAACATAATGAGTATTTTCTTTTCAAGTTCAGAACATTCGACGATGTGTTATCGTCTATTAACGCAGTTACGTTAATAGTTGCCAATTTCATAGTTACTGGTTTAAATTGGCGTGGCGATGACTCGATAGCGATACACAGCGCGGAATTGCGTCACCTCATCTACTTTAACTTGTAATCCGGGGTTCTTGGCCTATTACTGCGGGGTACATCTCGCATAGAGACGTGAAATTAGCTAAACACCTCTATTTTAGTCAAAATCTCGAATTATCTTTAAAAATCGTCCTTATGGCTAGTGAGTTAAGAGTTTATATATGTCCTTTATAAATATACTGTAGGTCATTGCATTAGAACCGGTTTGGCCAGTGAGACGTCATTGCCTTATGTTACTATGTTATCAAGATCTTGTAAGGCAGGTCTTTGCAGCTATACTTTGCTATCTATAGGCAGATATAATATAAGAGGTGGACTTACTAGATTTTGATGTGATTTTTGAGGTACTCTTACCTGTAACAAATAAGTAATATATACATTAGTTGAACATGAAGTTGCCTTAAAATTTGAGTTGAGTGAGAATCCATTACCAAATCGGATACTTATATCAGATTTGATTGTTATAAGGATAAGTGTCAGTGTCCGGCCCTTTGCCAGAGCAGCCAGAACTGTCACAATCAGAATGCAATCACACCTGTACTATATACAAACATACATACTATCATATCTTTACTTTCCGAAAGGTGTTCTCAGAGTTGTAAAAACTCCCGCATTTTATCTCATCACATGGCGCCACATGGCGGTCGCCTTGTGAGCCAAATCAAAGTTTGAATTTGCTCATCTTGTGATTCACATTTTCAATGGTTCATCATGGAATGGCGATGTCAACAAGCGCTGCCCAGCGCTGAGATCGATCAATCATCATATTTTCTGGCAAATTAACGAAAAAAGGTTGCTAATGCCGATCACATACGCGCTTTTTCGTGGATGTTGAGATGACCAGAACAAAAAAAGAGCAATAAATGTTATCCAAAGTAACGAACATTATAATTTCTCTCGTATATGTATCGATATCACAATCGACAACTATTATTTCGGCTTCGTCCGCAAGAGCTTTTCAGAATCTTGAGTGCGGTGCGCTCGCTCCCTTTGTAACTAAACTGGAGAACTAAAATTTAATTATGATATCAAATTTAAATGGCATGATGATTAAGAAACGTCAGCTTTCAAACAAAAAGAAAGGAAATATCAAAATCATTTCACTATGTAAAAAGTTATGACGTAACATACAAAAATGACGACCAATTGAGAACCTACTCCATTTTGGAAGTCAGATTAGATTCGGAAGATAATCAAAAAACAAACGTAATGCAGGACATACCAATCGTAGTGTATACTACGATAGTGAACGACTTAAAATGTTGATAAAACTGACTGTGATAAGATTCGATAGATTTTTTGAAAACTAACTTTCTTACCATTAGAGAGCATTTATAAAAGCATTAAAACTCTTTGTGAATGAGCTCGTCCGGGGTAGTACTGCCACCATACCTATTTCTACCGAGAAGCAGTAATTCGCGACGCAAGAAGAAGCAGTAATTACTGTGTTTTGGTCTGAAGGTATGGTTGACAGCGAAATTACAGAC
Organism: Selenia dentaria; assembly: GCA_917880725.1. Classification (NCBI taxonomy): domain Eukaryota; kingdom Metazoa; phylum Arthropoda; class Insecta; order Lepidoptera; family Geometridae; genus Selenia; species Selenia dentaria. The sequence continues at coordinate 4,003,359 of OU862893.1, read as the reverse complement.
ACATGAGACTTAACAGCATGTCTAAGGGTTACGGCCGCAGTTCGTTACTTGAGACGAAATAAATATATCTGTTCTAGGCGGAGGTTACCACTTATCAGGTGGGTCTCGTGCTTGTATCGTTTCCTAATAACATAAAAAAATACGTGATATTTTTGTCAATAAAGGCTTTCTATTGTTACCTATTCTTTTCCTTTTTGCTTGTTCAAAATGGGCAAGAGATATGTTTTTGCTCATGTCATATAATTATTTCAAAACACATTGATAGGGAACAAGTGTAGATTACAATAAGCATGCCCTAAATTATGTAACTTTCTACAAATATAGATATGGAATAAATAGAGATACTAACAATGAAAACACGTACTAAACGTAGTGCAAACACTGCCAGCTAAGTTCACCAACGCTCAAGTTCCAATGGGCAAACAAACAGAGAAGGGGTAATATGAGGTTTGTTTTTTCTGGACTTTTCGGCTCATGCTTTAACACAAGACATTTTATATTTTTGTAGAGACAATTACAACTATGTGAGGCTATTTTTCGATAGTCCTTGTTCTATTATACGATCATCTGAATATTTTATTACTTATTGTCTATGAACATTACTCAAAACTTTCCAATGTAGAGTCTTTAGACTACATTATAATGAATAATTGACGTTCATCTTTGATGTTTTGCTCTTTGAGAAATTTTAATTTAAAAATTAAATCGTGTTAGTCGCTTAGAGTTTTAAATGTCTATCGTTATTTGGCGTACATTTTAATGATACACATTATTGACACTAACCGAAAATGCGACGAAAAAAATATATATCTTAAATAAGTAGGCTGATTTTTACAATTATTAGGATCTTATCGCTAAGAGCGATTTTTTCTCGTCATTCTTTGGATGGAAAAATAATAATTTTGAAGGGAGGTCAATGTGCATACTTACTTAACCCTTGCATATCCGTCGACGTTAGTTTCATTTATAAATTTTTGGTTCTAAGCGTAAATAAGCAGTTCATCTTATCTTTTCATTATCCACTATCGTATTTTTGTCTTGTCTTTCTCTTTTATATCTTATGGTAACCCTATTATAAGAACGTTCACACTCTCTGTTATCTGTGAGTTGTGTGCCGATACAGTAATCCTATTGATTTTGTTGTAGATAACACATGCTGTATTCATCGAGAGCCAATGCCATCCATCCGATTAAATTGCTCGACAAATAGTAATCATAAATACAGAAACAAAGAACATACGCTAGTCAATAAAAGCAAATGCAGATAACATCCAAAGTAAAACAAATAAAGTAATTGTGTCTCAAATGATAAGACCAGATAAAGTACTTAATTTTAACCAAAAGGGTTAATAGAAATATTTTCCAAACAAGCTTTAAGAGCCGTTGAAATAGAACTACTTTGTAAACGAACGCTACTGAAACAGTGAGCAAATATAATTACGTACTTCTTGAGACGCTACATCTACAATACAACCGTTTGTGGATCCTACCCTCCTTTGAGAAATATGTAAAATCGTCTTCAAAGTTTAGAAGCAGTACAATACAATAACATCTCTAAACAAAAGGTAACGTTCAAAATTATGAAATATTTAAGATCGAAAACGTAAAATCAAACGGCAACAATATCTCCGGAGACAAAGCAAAGTTCGCCTCCGTTCGTTCCTCTTCGGTTATTGTTTCCCTCTGAGAGGCAAGGAGAAAAGAGGAAACAAGGAAGACGAGGACATCACTCAACCAAATAAAGGAGGTCGGCCGAGTGTCTCTCGAATCGCCGTAACTTATGCGCCTTCTCGAATCTCCATTAGTAAATTACTATTCTTCGGAGAGTTTTACATAATTCCGACAATATGTCCTGATATAAAACGAAACGTTATTTCATCTCGTACTTTTCATAAGTTATGATAATGGATGGACTCACGATAAACATAAATCTACTTTTCCCGTTGAGATGGATTTGCCTTGGAGATTCGGTTGGCGTCACTACTCAGTTTACGATCCCTAGTCATTTAAATGCGTGCAATTTGAAACAAGAGTCGTTCACCTCTTGAACTACACGACATGATTCAACGGTCTAGTCGCCCAGTCAAGTTCATTTGAAAAATAATATGTTTCCATTATTTAACAGGACACTAATCAACATTACTGAAAAAATAAATTATTCCAAGCCCCTGCTTGTTTTATTAACATGTAAACCAAATTTGCAAAATCAAAGAGAAGTTTTCAATTCCCAAATGTGTCCGTCCATTTCAACATGCTTTTAGTCGAAATGGAATTCAAATACGATATTTAGAAGTATAACACCTATAAAAATTAGTTTGTACCAGGACCGGGACCTAACTCAGTGTAAATAGATTGCGTCACAAGCACCCAAGAGACGGCACAACAATCTCCTCAAATCGTTGTTGAAAATTCAATGACATTTGCCCGAGGCGAACGCTCGAGATATCTTTTTACGAGTCACAAAAAAAATGCCAGAAACTTTTTATCGGATCCAATTTTGTTCAGTAACTATGCCGGGTGGATTCGTGATAAGCTTTTTATAACAAGGGTGAGTTTCGATGCAGCGAGGGCCTGGTGGCCGGCCAACGCCGGCGGCGCAATACTCGGCCCGGACTCTTCAATCCGATACCAGCTCCGGCCAACGCCTGTCCCTAGATGCAATCGGCCTGAACTATTTACAATTTCACGTAACGTGACGTTCTACCCGCGGAGCCAATCTGCGGTAGAAATAACTCGAGATGTCTTGTCGGAGCAAAAGTCTATACATCACGACAAATTCCATCAAGTCGGTATATGAAAACCTATAAATACGTCAGTCAACGGGAGGACGGTGCGCCCGGTCTCGCGTATTTTATTTGAAGTGATGTTACAAATGTATCTCGATATCTTTTCTCTTCAACAAACATTCTGGAAGGAAAACACGGTTCTCTTATTATATAGTAGGTTTGGTTGTACAAAATCAATACACACAAGCCACAAAACGACACTAATGATTTGTAGGTATTAAAGCAATGACTGTAAGCGCATGTAATAGGAGTCGGTGTTGGGCAATTAAAGTAGAAGTTTAGTTGCTATAAAGTTTGTGTGGCCGCGTGAGGCCATGTTAGTCAATGTTTTCCATGTAAATTGGTCATAAAAACTTGAAATTCCGTTTCTAAGTATCGACGTATCCAACCGAGGCGTGAAGGCCCGGGAAAATTAAATGTGGGCTCGGAGGTGAATGACAAATGAGCTTGATGTTTTATGTACAATCAGCTCCAGGATTACCATGGCCCATCGCCACTCAACGGATTATGAACCTTTGGACCGTCTCGCAAAGACGACAATGCTTTCGACAAGATTCTGCAAGACTTAAGCTTATGGAACCCGCAACACCTTTAAACCAGCGAAGAAAAAATATTATGCAAATTGAGATTTATACGACCGAAGGGTGGATTCGGAAACTGAAATATGAAAGACTTGTATAAATAAACAGTGTCTTGGAAAATATAACCGAGAAAGTGTGACTAGATTTCACGCGACACCCTAAGCAAATGTTATCCGAACGGAACGCTTTGTGGAATCGAAAGAATGAAAACATGAAAAGTAGCAGAAACGAATTTCGGGTAAAATTAATTTACTTTTCTTTTATCACTTGACTGAAACTTTCCTAAGTATTAGACATTTTAAATATTATTTCAACGGTTTCACTTACGCGGCACATTCTAGTCCATACATAGCCATATTACACATTATATCTCGAACGGAAGACCTTCCGGGTCATACTCGTATCTTGTTTCCGTTAAACCTTCAAAAAATACTAACAAACTTCTTCTATCAAGCAAAATGAAGACCCGGCCTCAATGGTAAAACTATATACATGCAGTCAATGGGAAAAGGTGGGATTCTCCGTTACCCAAACGTATTTGCCGACGGCTTAATAAGAAACGCGTAATTATCCGCAAATCCTCCGCCTTGCGGGCCCGGGCCCATATCCGCTAAGGACTTGAGCAAACTCACTCCGGAATCCGTCGGTAATAACTTTTTGCCCAACTCAACACGGCGTAAACTCACTTCTGGCGTAAGCCATCTATAAAAATAAAGTGACTTCCGAGGCATCCACTGGGATGAATAATGTTTAAACCCTTAATACAAAGTCACAGAGACTTAGCATCTTTATGAGATGATTGACAATGACAAGGAAAACGTGGGATGATGCGATTACATTTTCTGAAAAGAGTTCGGGGCCGGCCGTCGGTGGATATACGCCATTCATCAAGTATGAATAGAATAGTAGATCTCTCCGCACTCGAGTCCGGAACACATGTGGGTCATTGTTCCGCCTCCGCTGTAAAATGTGATCGCAAACTTACAAAGAGAGTGCACACATCGAACGCATATTCAACCCTTTGGGCGGGTGACGGGTGACGGGTGGTGTTAGTACGACGCGGCACGGAACGGCTATCGCACCGCAAATATGGAGGCGCCCACTCTAGCTACCCGCAAATTGAATCCCGACGTAATATTTAACGTAGACATTTTGCGCTGGCGCTACCCTCGCCCGACGAAATTACGCGACGCAGCGTTGCCCGGGAATAACTTATCATATAGCTCGTTTAACTCTCCCATCAATAAGTCATCGTCGAATAATTTTATTTTGATGTCGCCTCGTAATCGCAGAGCGTGAAATTCGTTCCCTTAAACTCGAGTCATGTAGCAGTTTTGATGAATACAGAAGTTGCTCGGCAACGCAACTGCTATAACAATAAAGCAAATACCGGTGTTGTTTCTGAGAAGGTACTGTTTGTTTTTAGTTGCAGTAAAGATAAAAGGAAATCGACGAAATGCCGAAACTACGGTGTCATTAGAGGGTATTTTGTTATGACTTTTTAGTTCATGGCCGTGTAGGTGTACAACTTACACGCTCTCCTTACCGCAAACCAGACGCCATTGAGTAAGCAGCTTTCATACATACCTAATTTTAGAAGCATTAAACCCCATTCGCTTATGTTAAGAGGCGCTTATACAAAAAATGCGACAACTCAATTTGTTTGCAGGGTTCCATTCATCCGCATTAACAAGTATCGCTCGCTCAACACTTCGCTGTATGTATTCTATACATATTCATTAGTCGGCACACAAAAAGCCCATTTTATGCGCGTACATGTGCCGGGCTTACAGAGGCTCTCGTACAACGAACGAGCCCTTTGGAAGCTCGAGGACTTCTCTCGAACTGATCGGGTATAATACATAAAATTGACAGATAGCTGCAGCGGTATATAAATAGATGACTGCATTTTGTAAATCAAGTCAAGCACCACAATTGAAATCTTGATCGTCCGGATTACTGTTGGATTCATACATCTTATCTTTTGACATGCGATGCGAGATCAAAACTTTCGTCTTAAGCACGAGAACGCAAAAGAAACATGATTTAGCTTAGTTTCCGTACATTTAGTTAAATTAATTACTTTAAATGTAAGTGAAAGTATCAGAAATAAATAAATTTGTATGTCACAAACACACAAATTTATTTATTTACACTTACATAATATAAGGATTTTTCTCCTAATGATATCCTGAAGATATGAGAATTAAAAATCGCTGTTTTCGCCATCAGTTGTATGTGGTGTGGCCATTACCATATCTAATGATGCCATCTGCCCTTGCATGTTACCATAAATCTACGAATACATTTTAATACGTTCCGACGTATCTATCGAATCCTCGACCTCAAATTCGATATTAACTTTTAAACACTTATGAATTTTAGAAACCATAAAGACCTTTAGTTGTATTCTTCATAAGAACGAAAACTATTTCTTATGGATTGTTGGAGAAGCATCACGATTTCTGATTTGGTCGCCCAAATATTACGGCTTTTGCTGAACTTTGGTGTATTTACATCTGTTCGTGTTTGGTGGGGTTCAGTGTAATGCGGCGAATGCTAAATTTAAGAGACTGGTGTTATGTATAGAAGATTATATACCGTATATGAGTTTCCAATTTAAGTTCAGTTACATTTAATCCCAATTTAAATTCAGTGACAATTCTAAAACGATTGAGTAATAAGTCTATGAATAATGATCAAACGTAACGTACCGAAAAAACTTATAGTATATGATCATAATTCATTGACCAAGTTTATAAAAAAATATCGAGTTTGATCAAATTGATTATATAATGCCCTTTATAAATGATATGATTGAAATGAATTAAAAGCATATTTTCTAAGATTTAAGAAAATTCATGTGATTTTCATTGTATGGTAATATTCCAACCAAATAACAAGTTCCCATTAGGTACTACTATACATACTTGTAATGTGAATAATATCAATTTAATGGCAAACTTATACAGAATTAAATAAGAACTATTGAATCAGGATCCATCGTAGAGTAGAGAGGCTGTCCGAGCGAATTTGCCATGTCTAGATAGATACCACCTCGCAGCAACTGTCATATCTGAGTGCACCCCAATCACTCACCACCTATGAACATCTCGCATCCGACGCTTTAATCTAGGGATAACTTGTTTACGCGGACGGGGAGATATCATACTACTTTGGTTGGAAGTTTTACTAGATGCGCCCTTATTTCTTCCATATGCGTGGTTAGTCTGCCTTCTGGGATGGGTAATTGAAAGTGAAACATTTCGGTGATCACCGAAATTAATATTCATGATTATTCAGGATTACATATAAATCAAAAGGTTACATTATTTCGGTGGGCTAAAGAGCGGACACTCGGTACAAACTCAGTAACTGAGCGCATGACGCGACTTTTGCAACGGCAAATTGCGCTCACGTTGCATGAGTCGTGTCCCTTCAAAGTCAAAGTCAAAGTCAAAATCATTTATTCAATTTAGGCATCAAAGACGCACTTATGAACGTCAATTTTTCATTAAAATGTACTTTAAAGCCTACCGCCGCGTTCCAAAATACATAGAGCCAACCGAGAAGAAGCGGCAAGAAACTCGGGGCCATTCTTTTTATATAGATGTTTTTACAATGTTTTTACTTAGGTACTACAAATATTAGCTCCAGTGTGTTGCCTTACAAAAGAGAACATAATAATGGTATCAGTAGGGCAAGACACGCTACACTTTGACATCTTAGTACACGAGTAGATAGATCCTGGAGTGATCAGTCCCAAGCTGTTTTATCCTCCAAGTAATCCGAAATTTTGTAATAACCTTTTTGACAGAGTTTAGTTTTAATAGCAATTTTAAACTTATTAATAGGCAAATCTCGGATAACATTGGGAACTTTATTATAAAATCGTATACATTGTCCCATAAAAGAATGACTTATTCTGTGGAGACGCGTTACATGTACGGATAGCTTGTGCTTATTTCGCGTGTTGATGGAATGAGCATCACTCCTTTTATCAAAACTGCTAATGTTTTTCTTTACATACATTAGATTTTCATAGATAAACTGAGAGACAACAGTTAGAATGTTTATGTCTTTAAATTTCTGTCTAAGGGAAACTCTGGGAGCCAAACTGTAGATTGCTCGTATAGCCCTTTTTTGCAGTATAAAAATAGAATTAATATCTGTAGAACATCCCCAGAGCAGTATGCCATAAGTCATAACGCTATGGAAATAACTAAAATAAACTATTCTAGCTGTGTCTACATCAGTTAATAGTCTAATTTTTTTAACAGCATAAGCTGCTGAACTGAGCCTACTAGACAATTTTTTAATGTGGGGACCCCATTGCAATTTAGCGTCTATAGTAATTCCTAAAAAGACTGTTGACTCCACAAGGTCCAACCCTGTTCCATTCAATTGTATATTGGATTCTACTTGTCTCACATTTGGTGTCGAGAATTTTATACAATTAGTTTTCTTCTCATTGAGGAGAAGATTATTTGTATTGAACCAATTCACAACTTTAGCTAATGCATTGTTAACATCGTCATAGTTTAGTAACTGCCTTTTAATTTTAAATAACAGTGAAGTGTCATCTGCAAACAATACAATCTCGTTATTCTTCTCTACATAATAAGGTAAGTCATTATTATAGATTAAAAACAAGAACGGCCCTAGTATTGAACCTTGTGGAACGCCCATTGAGATTATAGAGCCGGGCGATTTTTTACCATTTATGTCAACCCTTTGAATTCTACCATTTAAATATGAAGTCAAAAGGTTGAGAGCCATGTCCCTAATACCGTAGTGTTGTAATTTCCTGACAAGTATATCATGTCGGACGCAGTCAAATGCCTTAGATAAGTCACAAAAAACACCTAAGGCATCTTGAGAGTTCTCCCAGGCATCAAACACATCTTTTATTAGTTCTATACCTGCGTCTATAGTAGAGCGATTCCTTGTAAACCCAAATTGATTTTTATGGAAAATTTTGTTTGCACTAAAATGAGTTTCTAATTGATGTAATATGATTTTTTCGAAAATCTTACTTAGCGTAGGTAGTACAGAAATAGGCCGAAAATTTGTTGGATCAGTAGTACTACCAGATTTGAATAAAGGAACCACTTTACTGTGCTTCATTAGGTCAGGAAATACACCACTTGCAACACAACTATTAAACACAGCTGCTAGATTGGGTGATGCTTCATACAGTGTTGTAGTTACCATACAGTAACATGTTCTATTAAAATAAAGTAACAATATCTCTGAAATGTTCGCATTGAAAAGAAACGGACATAACTTTTTTAATTGACTGCACTTTAAATCGCTGCAAAAGATCACCTTTTTGCAGATCAAGGGCCCGCATCGTAGAGGAAATCCACATTACCATCTGCGTTACTTTTATATATGTGTTATTTGGCTAGAATTTTAATTTGGGACCTCGAGTTTTGTGAGTTGAGTCTCAATCAAGTTATGTCTGATTTCACCGTCAATCGGTTCAATAAACTGACTTTAGCGTAAACGAGATTAAGTTACCATGGCAACGAGTGTTGTGATTGGTGAAGCGGTCCACTCGCCTAATAACAATGGAGTTTTATTGTGTCCGGTAACTTTAGCTGTTAAAGGCTTGAAAAAGACCACTTATGTCATTGGCTAGAATTTTGCCGACCGATAGCTTTAACTGCGTTTAGGTTAAATTGATCGTGTTCAGTTACAATAGTGAAATCCGACTTTACTCAAACGTCTTCACGTTCATCACTCTAATACATATTAGTAATGCAAGAGTTGTGTGTATGTTTACTTTCTGACGCTGGATTTGAGTGAAATTTGAGATGGTAATAACTCATTATCGGGCATAAAAATATACTTTCCGTTCCGAAAAAAATGTTCCTGTGGGAAAAACATTTTAACGCGCGTAACAGTAACTAGTTCTATATAAAATATCACTTTTCCGAACATACTGTTGAATCGTATGCTGAAGTGAAAGCACATTTATATTTCTTGGCAAGTGATAATGTAGAAACATGTCATGAATAAGTACATAATACGGATAAAAGAAGCGTAGCTTATAACAAGGTGTTGGTCACATAAATAAATATTAGTGCCATGGTACCTATCTGCCTACCAGTCCGTGTAAGATTGGAGTGCCTTTTTTATGCATGTTCAAACTAATAATAAAAGATATTCTTATCATAGGTTGTAGGAAGGACGTCAAGGCTCTTACAATATCATTTGGACAATGAAGGAGGCATCATTTGAAATTATTTATAAACACTCATAATTTTGAAAAAAACACAAGTGAACTTCTTTACACATCAAAAAGATATGCCGAGATATCTACCCTACGGTTGTGAGTTCTATAGATGCAACTCTATAGCACGGTAATATTGTCTGTCAATACTACCGTGTCTATAGCCATTACCAATATCACAATACAGCCGTGCGATTCTGTAATGATTCATTGACGAGCTCACCGATGTCAAATACTTTATGACAAATTGCCTTTGTACATAAGGTTGCTTTTCCAACGTTTCTTGTCATCTCTTCATTTGTTTTACGGATGTTGTCTAAGATGCAACGATGTTTGCTTTTAGAGAATCGCACGGCAGATAGTAATCTCGAAACGGGAGACGTACGTGCAGACAACTGCTTAATCTTCTACGCAGGTACATAATTCTGTCAAAAAGACACACGCGTTTAAGAGCTATTGGTAACGATTCACTTGTTCAAAAAACTAAACTAAACTACCGAACTAAAAAGTTATTATGGTGGTCCTTATTTTGTTAACAATAAAATCCAACATCATTTATTAATACTTAGAATGACACTTCTAAAAATAGGATTATTCTATTCTATTTCGGGTTATTTTAGGTTAGTTTAGCGAACACCAATTTACGTGACGACGTCTAAAATATGCCCACAATTGAAGAGAAATGTCTAATTTTAGTGCTGTCATTTGAAAGTGTTATACTAATTTGGATTTTAGCCTAAACAAAATAAGTACTGCCATAATTTTGAGATTTTTTAAGTTAAGAGAATGCTTACAGAATCGACACCAATATATATTATGGCAGTTTTCTAACAGCAACGTTTAATACTCATCTCCCAACCAACACAAGTAATGATTTGTGGTTTCTAAGCGCAAAAGTAATTAACAACTGGAATCGTAATTATGAAAACACGTGAACAACAGCCGCACAACGTGGTTACGTAGCACGCAGCCAACGTAGTGCCAACTTAGCGAAACTCTGTGCGAAGCGGAAAGCAACACAAGCAAAACTAAGCCCTGACTATCCGGCGAAACCGTAGAACAGTATTGAACTACCCTCAAAAATAAATAAATACAACTACACAACTCCCGATCAATGCAGCGAGATCCAAACGGAATCATTCCAATAAATGTACTTACAAATATTCAGGCTGATGCACCATGGAAAACGTATGAGTTATTTGGAGTTGGCATGTTTTACGGTACCGCTGGTACACTTCAATGGTTTTCCGATAAGCAGTTATGTATCTTAAAACTCCATATTAAAGGTTTCATTTTGAATAGCGAAATGAAAACATTCAATCAGCACAACCGTGAACAGATCTACGTTACATTTTAGTAAACAGATAATACAATTTGGCTGAATGAAGTTTCCACTACATCAACAGTTTATAACCAGCAGCGTTCCGAATGAAGCCAGCTCAATATTCCACTGTGATTAATCCGCATAATAATTAAAAGGATACAGTTAATTATTATCAAAACGGTACACCGCAATCGTGGGGTCGAATCGACCCGTGGCTTATCCCTCTGAAGGGGCATTCCGTAATAAAACGTGCTCGAGGTGCTCGCCTTCGGAAGCTCCAGACATTAATACCGCTCGCTTGAGGCTCGACTGATTTACGAGGCGAAGCCTGAAAACTCCCAAAGCCGAGCACACGTGATCTGCCGAGAGCCTTCAGATAAATTACTTAGTTTCGACATCTGAGCGGTGCCTCGCACCCAATGTGTCCACGAGACCCTCTCATCGGCCTCCGTTCGATATGTAAATCCCGCCTCAGCCTTTTAAAACGGCAATTGTTTTCCGAGCGTGTTCGTGCGAACTTCCATAATAGTACATTATGATATAAGTGTGGGATCAACATCCCACACGCGTGTCATACGTTTTTCATCACACATGCGAGGAAATAACACTTATTATTATCGTAAGTAAATTTTATTTATTTATTCAAAATTTTTACTATTTTTAGCACATAAAAACTCTTTGTTAGTAACAAGTCAAGCTAAATAAAGTCGTATAGTAAAGTATTACCCGGGTACATTATGATTGCTTCATTTACATGCAACGAGATAAAATTTTAATTTATTCGGGTAATTCTATAACGTACTTGTGCGGTAAAGGTAAAATAAATTGCAATTGGATTGGATTGGCTCGGAATCCAAGATTGTAAACATGTGTTTACAATCTTGGATTCTGAGCCTAAAAACCTAGTGAGCCACTTACGAGCATCGTAATCAGCCCATTTTGTTCCCACTGCTGGGGCTCAAGCCTTCCTTTCAGAGAGGGAAGTTGGGCCATAATCCACCACGCGGGCCCAGTGCAGCTTGGTGGATAGGTTATTGGCCCATGTCGAAGATTTCAGGCCGACCGAATACCTTCCACATAGCCTAATGACTGTTGTCCTAAGATAAACAAACGGGTTAACGTGCCCTCCGGAGCACGGAAGCGCTCAGCAAGTGTCGCTTAACTTATTGATCGATTAAGATCGCTTTACGAGCATGTGGGATGAGAATTAGTTTCGTTATAATTTAGACATTACTCTCAACTCTTTGTTTGTATGCGCCGACTAGATCACGTGTCATTGATCGCGACTCACATTCATGTCACCCGAAATTGGAATTCAAATCGGATTTCCAGCTGACCGATCGAAACTGTCGTGCCGTCGTGTTTTACTGGAATACAGTGCAGCTTTGGACACTCTGGCCTTTACGCGTGCATCATTCCGGACGACTTAATGAGGTATGCACATAACAGCTTCGAATGGGAGAGTCATGTGGCAGCCAACGGAGCGAAGTAAGCCAGATAAGCGTATGTTTGTGTTGCGAAGTTTATCACTACATAATAAACAAAGTCCGTCTGTTCCGTCGTGCGTCTGTTTGTTCGCGATTAAATCAAAAACTACTGCCCCGATTTTCATACTGTTTTCACCAATGGATAGAGTAGTTCTCGAGGAATATTTTAGTATGAATTAGAATTATTTATTGACCATATAACCGTGTTCGTTATACATAGAAAATAACATTTCTGCAACAATATCTTAAATAAGTATGTACCTAAGTGCACAAATTGAGGGATCTTGCCCATGACATTTATACAGTCCAATCATTCCAGAATTGATTTAATTGTATTGAGAATATCTATGCAATTAAATCGTGTTATATACTTATTAATAGAAGCTACATAAAATTACAGAGATTCAAATTCGTATGTAATTTGTTAAGTTTTTATATACTTTGGCTAAAATATAATGATATTAAAATTTGTTGAAGGTGTCAGATAAAATAAGCCTTCTGGGACCTTTCAACGAAACGCTGCTTAAACCCTTTCAGATATAACAAAATGATGGATGGTGAGATTGTGTATCTTATATATCTACAGAAAAGTCCGCGATGGCATATGTCTATCTCTTAAGGATAGCATTCAATATCCTTTTAAATACTTAAAAAAATGGGCAATTACGGATGTTTGTTACTCTTTCACGCAAAAACTGTTGATATATTGGTATGTAGATAGATGAGGCTCTGGAGTAACATATAGGATACTTTTTCATCATCATTCATCACCAGGATGGTAAAAGTGAGGCGCAGCAAGTTCACTATAAATGGCTATCAATGCTGTCGAAATTATAACTCAAATACGGTGCGACTAAAACTGCATGCGTTCCATTTCTGTTGCAGGGGATACTTCATGATTTCCGGACGAGCAGCGCAAAGGCATTCCACCCGAGTGTATGTCATATAAGGCCGGCTTTCAAACATTCAGACAAGTGGACGGTGCAAAGAGTCAGCTCTGAACGTTCCAGTCGAGTGGGCAGTGTAAAAGGTCAGCTTCGAATACATGAGTCGAGTGGCAACTAACGAGACGGCCGAGTGCTGGGGAAGCGGGAACATACGATGCACACGCCATCGGCAAGTTCTGCGTTCGACAAAGTTTGAGAATTCAATCTTGACGTTATTTTTATATCTGAGGCGTATATCGTATGATATTATATCGTATTGTAAGCGTCTATGTGTCACACGTCGGCGTACAAGTTATGAGTTATCTGTATCACAGTTGCCCTAGATAAATAACAGTTTGCGAAGTGTCATGTGAACGGTACGCTACCATACACTTACGTAGTTATCCGTGCTCGGCCCACAGGAGAACTTTCGAGAATGTAGAGTCACATTTATTCGGTGGTGTTTTATGGTTGGAGCAATATATTTGTAATATATTTAATTAAAAAAATATTTCAAATTTGGTAATTTTTTTCTTCCTTAGTAATTAGCTCGCTGCTGCTGAACTAGGCTGCACAGCCGTGTTTCAGCATACAGAGCTCTTCCCCGTGCGTTGGACATATGCTAGCTGGATTACATTACAGTTACATATCCTACTAATATTATAAACGCGAAAGTTTGTGAGTATGGATGTATGTATGTATGGATCTTTGTTACTTTTTCACGCTCAAACGGCGGGGGCAATTAGATGAAATTTGGTATGGAGAGTGATGAGGCGCTGGATTAACACATAGGATACTTTTCATCATCATCATCCATCACAACGCGGTTGCAAAAGCGTAATATGCTTGGGCACAGCATAAACTAATTAATAAGATCTCCGCTTCGAAGCAATCAAATATAGCGTATGTTACTTAGGCACAATGTAGGCTGGCTTGAGTAAATGCTTGCAGGGGATGCACGAAACCCCCTAAGCGGGACGGCAGTGCAGGCCACATCGCTCCCAAAACGAATAAGAATAAGATGGGGACGGAGTGACATCTATCGAATACCTTGACAAGCTTTATTATTCCTGTTGCCAGGCCATTTATAACTCCACAGTATACATTAGAGTACCAAGCGGAACTACACAGAGCATTGCGATCTCACGGCCTCCGTCCTTTTGTAAGCCGATTATTTACTACGATTATGTGTAAAAGTGTGTAAAAGGGCGGTTCCGGCCCTCGGTTAATCCTATTAAACAACTTTGTAACGCTACTCCGAGACGAGAACGTCACGTGTGTTATAAAACATGCGTGCAAGCAAAATATTTATCAAAAGTATATATCTATAAGTAGAACGTCTTCCCTACTAGCGATGATTCACGCAGGTTTAGCGCGGTACGTTTGCAGGGATGTTGGCATCGCTACAAAACAAGTGCACATCGCATCTAAGTTTTGTTGGTAGCATACCTACACAATAGAAAACAATGACATTTAAAAACTGCCAACCTCAACCGCTCTGCCGGCACTCGCGTAATAATTGCCAGCAAGTGGCCTCCGCCCCCACCTATCACCTCTTCCCACTTTTATGGCGATGACGTTCTACTTACTCGGAGCCGTGCGATCTACTTTGGTGTAAGTATGGACGAAGAAAGAAACAAAAGAAAACAAACCAAATGTTTAAAGTACGGAAATAATAAGATCATAAATTAAAACGCAAAAAATACGCCCTATTGAGATTTACCGCAGTCGGGTAATTATTCAGTGACACTCGCGACATCAAGACGAAGCTAAAGAAGTATCATTTATCAAAATCGGTTCAGCCGTTGAGTAGTTACGAGCGAACCTACGGACGGACATACATACATACACCTAATCCTACTTTTGGGCTTCGTCGTAGTCAACATTACCGGTTCTCGGTAGAAATAGGTAGGTATGGTGGCAAAACTTCCCCGGAAGAATTCATTCAAACACTTTTTATGAATATTAGGAGTCTGGACAATTTATCATCATCAGCCGGAAGTCCACTGAACATTTGCCTCCCACATAGAGCGCCACTTGTAATGGCTACTTGCATCCAGCGGTTCCCAGCGGTTGTTTACGAGGTCGTCGGTTCATAATTTCTATTAGATTTCATTTTTTATTCCTAATGTCAACAGATTTAGGAAGCATTGTATAGGCCACAACAGTGCCTCAGAACAAGAGTCTTCGACCAGTGTGTGTTACCAGTGATGACATATGGCACTGAAACGTGGTCTCTTACTATGGGCCTCATAGATAAGCTCAAAGTCGCACAACGAGCTATGGAGAGGGCTATGCTCGGGGTTTCTCTACGTGATCGAATCAGAAATGAGGAGATCCGTAGAAGAACGAATGTCAACGACATAGCCCAGAAGATTAGCCAGTTGAAGTGGCAGTGGGCAGGGCACATAGCACGCAGAACAGACGGCCGATGGGGCCGGATGGTTCTGGAGTAGAGACCACGGACCGGCAAGCGCAGCGTAGGTCGTCCACCGACACGGTGGACAGACGACCTGATAAAGGTAGCAGGACGACGTTGGATGCAGGCCGCTTCCAACCGGTCCTTTTGGAAAATAACGGACGTTCTACGGCTGAGATGATGATGTATAGGCCACATGCACTCTTTCACGACAAATTAGGTACGTCATACTACTGTTCGCAGTACTCACTGAACCTCACTTTTGGTAGCTAGTACGCTGTGACGTCATCAATCATTTCTTCAAATTGTAGGAATTACCTGTAACAACAGAACATTTCATTACATGTATGATTCAATTTGATTTGTAATGGGAACGCAATTGGCTGACCACGATAAAGAAAACACAAGTAATAATAAAACAAGTACAATTTGAAAATTTTAATACCGACTTCCATTCTATTCAGTTATTGTAGTGTAACTCAAAAAGTACTGGACCGAATTTGCTGAAATTTGATGGAACCACACGAGAAGCACAAGCTTTCAAACAAAAAAGAATTTCGAGAATCGGTTCACTCAGTCGAAGGTTGTGAGGTAACAAACATAAAAAAATATAGTCGAATAGAGTACCTCCTCCTTTTGGAAGTCGGTAGAAACTACCACTGAAATATGGAATCCCTATAAATGTGCTACTTAATATCTACACTGAAACTGTAACATTATCCAGGATGTGTTTTGTTTATTATTATTTTAGTGACCCTTGCTACTTACGGGATAATAAAGATATCATCAAGATAGGCGGAACACTCTTCAGTTTTCAGTCATTTTGGAGTGTAACTCTAATACCGCTTCACCGAATTTAATGACATTTATATGGTGCCACCTCGGAAGTATACTTTACCTAACTAAGCATTATGATAGTCTGGCTACTCTGTTCAAATGTATGCTAGGTCATACATAAAAACATATATGTATATGCGTCGACTTGAAAACCTACTCCTTTTGGAAGTCGGATGAAAAATGTGACCGTCATATTAAGTAAGATTAAGGTTTTCTAGATTACTTAATAGTAAGCTGTTTAAGACTTCCATAGTATAACCACAGTCTTTATTAAAACCCCTTTTACGACTCTAGTATTATGTGTGTTATTGGTTATTGTTTAACACTTTTTTATTTTTCTTGCACACATTTTGTTTTTTACCTAGCCATTAAAGTAACCACAAAGTAATAAGCTTTGTGACTCATTAACTGGGAAGGTCCTGTACCCTGCGAACCAGTTTTTAAATAGCACAGGGACAGGAGCTCAAAACAAAGACATTCTGTAATATTAGTTATTTTTAAGATCACCAATGTGTGTTACCAGTGATGACTTAACCCTGCGAACCAGTTTTTAAATAGGACAGGGACAGGAGCTCAAAACAAAGACATTCTGTAATATTAGTTATTTTTAAGATCACCAATGTGTGTTACCAGTGATGACTTATGGCACTGAAACGTGGTCTCTTACTATGGGCCTTATAGATAAGCTCAAAGTCGCACAACGAGCTATGGAGAGGGCTAAGCTCGGGGTTTCTCTACGTGATCGAATCAAAATGAGATCCGAAAAAAAGAGAACCAAAAGTCACTGAAAAAGCCCAGAAGATTAGCCAGTTAAAGTGGCAGTGGGCAGGGCACATAGCACGCAGTACAGATGGCCGATGGGGCCGGAAGGTTCTGGAATGGAGACCACGGACCGGCAAGCGCAGCGTAGGTCGTCCACCGACTCGGTGTACAGACGACCTGATAAAGGTCGCAGGACGACGTTGGATGCGGGCCGCTTCCAACCGGTCCTTTTGAAAAATTATGGAAGAGGCATATGTTCAGCAGTGGACGTTCTACGGCTGAGATGATGATGATGATGATGAAGATCATAAGATGTTTTCATTGTTTATGAGAAATCATTGTCTACCTAAGTGATGAAATAAATTATTATTATTATTATAGTGTATGTTATGCTGTGGTATAACGGTCATTACGAAATACGTAGCGTCCACTCCAGGGTTACATTTCAACAAAACTATTCCATTACTTGATAAAAAGGGTTCCCTTCAACATTTCTATTCCCGATCGCTCCCTAACATGTTCTGTGTGTAGTTTCGCGCCTCCCGGGCACATCGCACAATGCCCGGGGCAAAGCTCGCATTCCCCGGCCACTCTGCACAATGAGTGCGATCTACACGGATTCTAGCATGCCTGTTACTAGCTCTGCCCCCCTTGTTTGCTCGCGTCCGTGCACTACAGGTGAAATATTAAAGCTGTCATTAGCGCGTTGTTGTGTGTGTGTTTTTCATTAGAGGCGAACGACATTGCTTTACAATTTTATATTAAAGCTTACTTTTTTAATAAACTGAGCCAGGCTTTTACCTAATGGTGAAAACTATGCCTGACAGTTACAGAATACAGTTAATGACTCAAAATATTTGTAATTAACGTATTAATTAGAAATATTTACATCATAAATAGGATAGTTACCTAGTATTTTTGATTTTAGTTTCCGTTAATTCGGCGCTTATCGTTCGGATTCAGATAAAGTCGGTTTATGAGCGATCATCACGCTTGCAACAGTGCCGAAATATCGGCAGCTCAAATCAAATATACATTTTAACTATCCCTTAAATAATTAGAACATTTCTAATGTTTGTGACCACAGTTTTAAAACTTCGTAATTGTAGCTTGGACACGAATTCAATTGTGGCCAGCCATGCGATTCTCTAAGAGCAAACATCGTTGCATCTTTGACAACATCCGTGAAACAAATGACGAGATGACAAGAAACGTTGGAAAAACAACCTTGTGTACAAGGGTTATATCTCATAAAGTATTTGTCATCGGTGAGCTCGTCGACGAGCGCAACGACGAATCATTAGAGAATCGCACGGCAGTATATAACAGTTGTGGCCTTTATAACTACCCATTAAACAAATAAGCTTAGAAAAAACATGGGAACAGTACAAAACTTAAGTACTGCAGCAAATTAAAACAAAAAACAAACAACCGTCTACGAAGTCCACACACGCCATTTTAGTTTGTTAACCATTTTCTACTAGTACCAAAGTAAGTATCTATAAGTAGAACGTCTTGCCGACTAGCGTTGATTGACGCAGGTTTGGCGCGAGATGCGTGTAGGGATGTCAACATCACAATCTACGAACAAATCTTTGATCGATTTTATTTGTTGGTAGCCTACGTACACAACAGAAATCAATGACATTTAAGAATAAATTGGACATTTGATATGAAGCGCGTGAATCGCATGACGTGCCAACCCTGATTTATCTGCCGGCACTCACGTAATGATCGCTGGTAAGCGTCCCCTGCCCCCACCGCACCGCCTCTTCCCGTTTATATCGCGTATTTATAACGATGAAGTTCTACTTAATCGCGGCTTCCCTCGGTTGAGTGGTGCACTCACCAACAGTCCAGTGTCGCTTTTAATGCCCGTAGTGGCAAAAACTCTGTCATTCCCAACAAAAATAAACACCTGCACCATCAAGACAAATCTAATGATGGAATCATTTATCAAAATCGGTTGAGCCGTTGGGTACCTACGAAGGGACCGAAGAACAGACTTACATACGTACCGGGGGCCTACTCCCACTTTTTACGAAACTATCATATATCAGGAGCGTTTTGTAATAAGCTTAGAATAATCATACTTACAGCCCGCGGCACGTAACTCTAGCGCTGACCGTTATTGCGCAGAAGTAAAAAATTGGGTATAACATATTGGGGGCTACAGGGACGAAGGACTCTTGTCTCTCTCTGTCACATCGAAGACGAGGGACTCTTGTCTCTCTCTGTCACATGTGCGCGACTGTACCCATGCGCAGATATCCCCTCCACATTTCGCTCAGCGCTAGAGTTACGTGCCGCGGGCTGTACTATCGTACTTCCATCGACACAAAACGGACAACCAAATTTAATGGTGAGGTTTCAATATGACTACTTTATAAGATGGGAGTACGGATATTTAAAAAAATTACATTGGAATAATGAAACTTAGTGTCAAAGTCACGTCAAAGTACGCGAATTGAGTGAAATATTCGATACTACGTCATCAAAACGTCTATCGTAATCCATTATTATTTTAAGCTTGCTATATTGACGTGGTGGTACTCAATTTAATGGTAAGGTTGAAACATGACTACTTTAAGAGGTTGGAGTAGGGCAAGGTCAAAAACATAAACCTCTTTTAAGCTTTGCCGCAGTCACGTAAAGAACTCTTTATAAATTCTCTTGTTAGCATAGTTATATCCAGTATTGTCTAAAATATAATAAAAGTACAAAACTGACGGCTTGAAGAAATTAAAAAAACTTTAAAAAAGCTCATCGATCAAGGATAAATTCGTTACAGGGATCCATCAATCTGACGATCGCGTCACTTATCGTCAGTCGAGCCATTCAATCATTTCACGTTTTTTATTATTTACTTGGCATCATTCATTTCAATACGAGCTCGCTTTACTTAAGCACAAATAATTATCTAAAAAGTGTTCGTATTGTAAACGTCAACGCGTAACGATTCAGCGTACAAATTATGAGTTATCCGTGACACAGTAAAAAATATTTTTTAGTAAAAATTTTAAATAAATAGTGTGAAATAACTTGTTGAAGTCGATACCATGATAGTTCAAAAGTTACATATTATCTCGATATTGTGCGCATGGTTCCGACTTCGACAAGTTATTTCACACTTTTTGGTGTTGAAGCCGGTTCCATTATTTGATAAAAAAAAAATTCACTCTTTCTAGTGACTTTGCTACTTACGGGATTTTTTTTTTTTTTTTTTTTTTTTTTTTTTTTTTTATGTACAATAGGTTAGCGCTTGACCACAACTCGCCTGATGTTAAGCGTAGTTGTTATCTACGATGGAGCGCGCTTACCTAGAAGATACCGATTCACTCTCGACTTAAAGACTCGTAGATTATATTTATCAGGAAACAGAGGCATCGGCAGTAAGTTCCACAGTTTGGCAGTTCGCACAATGTAAGAGCCAGAAAACCGCTTAGTGCGAGTCCCTGGAACTTCAACCATGTAGCGGTGACGCCTTGAGGTGTCTCTGCTCGTCCGGTGATAAAATGGGGATGGGGGAATAAGATCGTGTAATTCCGATGCACACTCTCCGAAGTGCAACCGATAAAAAACCGAAAGGCAAGCTACTTTGAGACGATGTTCTAAACTTTGCAGCTTAGATTTGCAAAGGGATTCACTGCCTATGAGCTTCCTGGCTCTCTTCTCAATCGATTCCAGCGCCTGAAGCTGACATTTAGCCGATCCATCCCAAAGGTGCGAACAGTACTCCATGCACGACCGAACTTGTGCTTGATACAAGGTAAGCAACTGTTCCGGCTTAAAGTACTGTCGCACCTTTGCGAGAACACCCAGCTTTTTGGCAGCCAATTGAGCCTTCGACTCAATATAGGAACCGAAGTTGAGAGTTGGGTTCAGAGTAATGCCAAGAAGCTCCAGGTGGTCAGTGATCGGCAAAGTTGTACCACGGAAAGTCGGAGCCAGATCAAATGGCCTCCTCTTGGCAGAGAACAGACACGCCTGGGTCTTTGCTGCATTGAACTTCACCAGGTTGGCATCGCCCCAGTCGGAGACTGCCTTAAGGGAGAGGTTCAAGCGCTCAACCATGGTCTCTCTTAGTGACTGAATTTCGGCCGCACTGGCACGCGCGTTGGATATATAGCTCTCCACAACAGTGCTGTCGTCTGCATACCCAAAGATACCGGGTTTTAGCAGATCGTTGATATGGAGCAAGAAGAGTGTTGCAGAGAGCACCGACCCTTGAGGAACACCGGCATTAATCGCCCTTGGATCGGACGAGCGGCCATCGATGACCACTCGTATAGATCGATTCCTCAGAAAGTCGAAGTTCCTCAGGGATCGATTGTCAATGATGATATCATCAAGAAAAACTAACAATTCTCAGTTTTTGGACTGTAACTTAAAAACTGCTAGACCGAATTTCATGAAATTACGGGCCCACTTCGAAAGTATACTCTACCAAACAAAATATAATTTAGTGAATCGGTCAACAAATGGGGGAGAAATCGGCTAACATAAAAAAATACATACACACGAACATATAGCCTCCTCCTTTTTAAAAAACGGTTAATAAAATTAAATGACTGTTTCACGTGAACGACACGTTAGGTTACAGTTACGCAGTTCTGCTAGGTCCGTTGCACAGTCCGGTTATAACAAAATGTCTGATTGACAGAAGTCGCATGTACAAACCTTCCTCAACACGTTGCTCACTGGCATGCAGGTGGAGATTACACAACCTGTGTACAGTAGTAGAAGTACAGAGGTTTCCTCCCCTAGCCCTAAAACTGCGTTGTAACATCAGTGTTGCCATCCAAGAATAGTAGTTGTACGTTGTATATCTATTCAGTATTTAAAATTTAAAAAAACCTACTTTAGGCACATGTTAGATTTTATTTTATCACTCTTTGCTAATTATGTTAAATTGTTTTTTACCAACCTTTTGTTAGGAGGAAATAAATATATTTTGATAGAAATTTGATAGTATTTATTTTTATTTTTATTTAGTTCAGTAAAAACATCAAAATCATTTAACTATTATTATTAACCGACAAAACACTCACGTTAAGGATCGAATACGTCGACCCGAGTTACGAGCATGTCCGATGCTCATCTTCAGGGCGAGAGCGTATATTTGTTTTGCCGGTTAATAATAAACTCACGAGAACTTCAATACAAACATCAAAATAATTTGTTTGTGTATTGTAACTCAAACGGTTCGAAATCCTTTATATGTTTGTGTGTCATACAAATAATAAATACTGTTAGCGATCCTGATGTAAACCATAACATATTCAACTGAGGAAAAAGGGCAATTCTAAAACTGAGCTAAAAAATTTTAGATGTGGGTATTTTACCAATTTCAAGGACCGAGAAAACAAACAAAGAGAAATCTTTAACTTTTAATGTAAACTCTTGTCTAAGTACAGGTCTTCTAATTGATCTTGAACAAATGTTTAGTATTTGTGATATTTTTCTTTACGAAAGATTATTGTAAATATGTATTTATGTAATTATTGTAAATTGATATGCATATTTATCAAAATGTTTAAAACATGTTTTCAAAACAACCGATTTCTTAAGAATATACTGGAATATCATTGTATATAATAATATTTTTAACGTAACGTCATACTGGGCAGGTGAAGTTTTTAAAGAAGCTTGATTGGATGATGTAAGTATTGAAGCTTTAACCATCAAGAAAGAAACAAAACTGACGTTCAAAGTGAAAATGAGCAGTGCAACACATAAACTGACGTCAGATACATCATTGCCTGGCAAAAAACTTTAAATTGTATATTATATAAGTATAAACTTAATTACAATCCTTACGATTTATTAATAAGCCAAGTTACGTATATGGTATGGGCAAATAAATAAATTTTTGTCATTCTGATTTCCTAGGATCGTAAAGTATTTATTCCAGGAAGACGTTGGCAACACTGTTACATTGTAGCGCAGGGCTGGCCAGGGCCCGGGCCGATCGATGGCGCTCACGTGCGCTCCACGCGGCCCGCATTCTTTGTTCTCCTTTCAGGGCTATCAAAAGTGCCAAACAGCCTTTGTAAATGAGACGGCTTCTAATAATAAGCTACAGAGCGTCTACTTATTTTTTGCCGTTCAATGAGTTACAAATTGAGTTTTTCACGTGTCAATTAACACGCCTCATGGTGGGCGTGACAATAGGTTCAAAGTTATTAAGGTTGTGATTTAGTCGAATTTGTGTTGGGCTATAAATTGGTATAAGTAGCATAATTAACCTGTTACGCACTTAAGCGTAACGGTACCGAACCCCTTGTCAGGACACGCATTTTTCTCTCCGAGACTAGACGACTCAGAGATGAGTACGAACTGTAAAGAACTGGCCAGCCTTGGTATGAATTGACAAGACATATATATATGTCTTGTCAATGTAATCATTTTTAATTTAGTTTTTATATTATGTAAAAAAATGAAAAAAATAAAATAAATAAATATATATGTAAATGTTTTATACATATAATGTGGTCACGTAATTATATTATGCTAAAAAAATCTCATTACAAACCTATTACAAAAACCAAACTTGTATTGCCAAGATGTAAACGTAAGTTTTAATGAGAACTTGAAGTTTCTAACGCTGAGTTGTACAAAGTGTGTGTATATAATAAAGAACTTTAAAAATCAAATCAAATCAGCCTTAGTATCACAGTTCTCAGGCCACCTGAACGCCTCTAACATGACCTAGTTGTAACAACTGCTTTATTTGCACGACAACAACCGGGGACATCGGCCTTCTGAAGCAGGAAAAGGCTTAGTTGAAAATGCTCCGGCCACTGATAGTAGTAGTATCCGCAGCAAGCTTTGCTTGTCATAATTAAACATTTTAGATACAATACGCAAGCTAAGCTACGAGCACTTCTTTTCAAATATGTATGTCAGTTTCTTTAGATATTCAAAAAACAAAGATAAGACAGAATTTACCTGTTTTCTTATCTTTAATTTAGATACATTGTGTTATCACATATCCCGTTTTTCCCGTGTCAACTTGAGCTGTCTGATAAACCAAGCGCTTTATATATTTTTTATAAACACGACGGCAATCTAACAAAGCTCATCAGGAAGTCAACATAGGTACTGCTTCACCCTTATGCGACGGAGCACCCCTGTATGAGCCCCGCGCGTGTTATTCTGAGTTTTTTGCGTGACAAAATAATAGCGCCTCGCGTGTTTATGAACATGCGTTCTATGAGTTACTACGAGTTAACGAAACTTTAAATCTTTTGTACTGAACGAGCAATACATGTCATATGTCCATTGATAATATATGAATCAAAAGCACGTGTGAATGAATGAATCTATTATATTTTTCCATTATCGGCCATCTCTCGTATCTTATTAATAAAATTATTTATAATATATGATGGGATTGACATGTACTAAATTATAACAATTAGATTGTCGAACGTAACGATTGCTGCTCGGCGTGATTGACTGCTCGATGTAGAGCTTCTCCAAAGTATCCTGCACACATCAGCATGTGTCTAGGTGACAAAAATATAATATACATTTTTATTTAACAAGTAATGGATCGGGACTTCAACACCAAAAATAGTAAAATAACTTGTTGAATTCAGTTTGGTACCATGATAGTTCAAATGTAGCTACCTATTATCACAACATTGTGCACATGGTACCGACTTCGACAAGATGCAGGTCCTTAGAAATGAAGGAGATTTAAAAACTCTTCCGTGTTAATAGGCGAGGTCATCTATCTATAGGTTGGTCATCTAACGCATGTAATTTTTATATTAAATATAGCTAATTTGACCACGAACTCGCCTGATTGGATAGTCATTATATGGCCGAGGATGGAGTATACTTTGTTTACCTTTAGTACCTTTATAGACTTTAGGGTTCAGTCATGATAAAGTAAAAACCTAGTACGAAAAAGTTCATTTCGTCCGCTCTGGCATTTGCAAGATAAAAAAATCCTACGCATAAAGTTACTACATTTAAAACTGTAACTTGTATTTTCTGTTTATTGCTCTTTTGGTTTCCCCTGTATCATTCGCACGCGGTATTTCGAGCTTTTTGCGTGACTAGCACAGTGTCCTAGGCAAGCGAACTCAAAGCGAACGAGGCATTGCGCGGTGCGGCGCGACGCGAAGCTAATGTAATGTATCAAACTGTCGCTTGAAATGGTCTACGTTTCACCTGTCACCGCACACATGGGACTTCTAGGAGTGTAGTGCGGCGCGAGAATTAAGGGAAAGTGATTCGTTGGCATGAGGTACATAATTGTACATACACATAGGTTATTATTGTAACCATTGGTATGATATTTGCAGGCAATATCCACGCGGTTTGTGAAATTATAAATTGACAGTACTGTTCAAGAACGTTACTATTTTAGAGTTTATATAGTATCCGATCAAACCAATATTATAAATGTGGAAGTATCATGATCATCATCATCTCAGCCGTAGACGTCAACTGCCCATGAAGGTATATTTGGATGGATTTCACAACAGAACTGATTTGACTTAAATCAGTAATCCATTGGCCAAGTATAGCGATTCGCAATATTTGGCCAATAATACAATAGATTTCGCAGAAATCGACCTACTTTTCCAGGAACTGCAACGTGTGTGGTTAACGTAGGTAAATTAAAACATAGAGTAACTTATGACTAAACATAGGCTACTTTCTGTACCGGTATGTTTTATTGTATATTCCTCTACGAATGGGTTGTCTGGAAAAGATCGCTCTGAGCGATAAGACCGCCCATTGTTGCACCTAGTTTTTAGCATTGTTTTTTTTATTTTATTTTCTAATATTAAGTCATAAATGTAGTGTCTCAATAAAGTGTTATCTATCTATCTATCTATCTATCTATCTATCTATCTATCTATGTTTTTGTGGGATAGAAACGAATGGAGCCGCAGGACGCCGCTAGTTAACAATAAAAAGTTCCAATATTAGTTTTCTTTATTATTTGATATTTTAGATTGGCCATTACAATCACGAGAAACGACCATAAGGCGCAGCTTTGCAGGACAGCGTAGCCGCGTCGCAACGCTTCGCTTTGGATCGCTACCGCTTTCGCATTGAGTTCGCTTTCAAAGGACGCAGCGTAATTACGCGCCGTTCGCGTGAGAATGGACACGCACTCGTTTCCGTGGGGAGGGAAGGTACTCGTACTAGTGAGTTATTGGATTGTCAATCAGGTTTACGTTTGACATTGGTGGGTTGATTAATTTCTTTTTAATTTTAGGGGTTCAGAGGTCTGAAAATATTTTGACAACACATTGATTAAGGTGTTAACACAAGATCCAATTTATTTATAAGATTTTATGCGTTTGACAAGTTTGTAAGTTTTCTGACAAGTTTTCGTGAAATACCTACTGCATGCACAAACAGCCTGTTCGTTCCCGTTCGGTCAAATTGACGTAATTACTAAATGATAATAACCAGACAACTCGTATTTCTATGAAAGGTATTGTTTTGTAGGCCGCGCTGCTTACGGACAAAGAATTTCCTGGAAACATTGACCTGTATTTATAAATTGCAAAAACGGACTTATAGAATAAAATTTGTTTTACCATTAAACGGAACCGACTTCAACACCAAAACGTGTGAAATAACTTGTTGAAGTTTTTTTGTTTGGTAGAATATACTTCCGAGATGATCTCATTTGAATTTCATCAAATTAGGTCCAGTAGTTTTTGAGATCCACTCCAATAACTGAATAGAATGGAAGTCGGTATTATTTTTTTCCAATTGTACTTGTTATCTGCCGATAGGTACAGCGGTATCAAATGTATAGCACAAGTCACGGGTATTTTTAAGAGTCCAAAAATACAAATATCTACTAACACCGAAAGTGTCAAATCTTTAGAATTCTAATTTAATATATATAATAAAAAATTAAAAATTTTAGAGTGCTACTTTTATTTGCAACGTGTAACACGCAGTCACAACTCAATTATACGGTATACGAAGTGATATGGCTAGATAATCGGCTGTCCAAAACAAAGGCCCACCGCCTCACTATCGAGGGCATAGGGCATTGTTACGGCGTAACCAAGTAACGTTAACCTGCCCTTTGAAGGGTATAACAATGCAGCTGAAGGTACGGACTCCTTTTGTCACGAAGGACACATTCATGACGTGCTGGAAATTGGATCCGAAGCGCATTGGATTTGGTTTATAGCTATATATAGCAGCGAACTATACTTCCAATAAGTGATTATTGTCATATATCGCTACAAAAGGGCCGTCACGAGGCGATATGCATATAATTATAGTATCTATTTAATTCTTTACTACCAATTTTGGAAAATCTATATTCCTGGGGCGTTGCTCATGCTTATGGTTATGTATTTATTACTTCTCTTTGTACGTACAATTGCATGTACCACATGATTTTAGGCTCATCTACACTATCTATAGTATAGATTCTATACTAATATTATAAAGAGGAAAGATTTGTGTGTATGTTTGTAACGAATTGGCTCAAAAAGTACTGGACCGATTTCAAAAATTCTTTCACGATTGGATAGCAACATTCACCCTAAGTAACATAGGCTATATAAGATTCATCATCATCATCATCATCCATCAGCGCGCGGGTGAAACCGCGGAGAGTCTTAAATGGATCGCTGTGACCGTAAAAACCGATAGATGAAATACAATCTTCTTCTTTAAGTGCCTCTCCATTACTGAAGGTTGGCCGTCAGCTTCTTAAATTTTTCTTTGTCAATCGCCAATCTGAACAATTGCTCCACGGTCTTAATCCCAGTTCACTCCCCGATATTACGGAGCCAAGACATCTTTCGTATATCCGATTTACGCTTCCCGGGTACATTTCCCATCATGATGGTCTGCAGGAGAGAATCCCGTAACCGATCATGCCGTAGAACATGTCCGAGGTAGGCGACCTTTCTCTGCTTGACAGTCCGGATCAGTTCCACATTTTTTCCCATTCGGCGCAAAACTTCTACGTTTGTGACTTTATCCGTCCAACTGATGCGAAGCATGCGACGGTAAGACCACATTTCAAAAGCTTCTACTTTTTTACGGAGCTCTGCTTTCATGGTCCACGCTTCACACCCATACAAGACCACTGGCCAGATGTAGCATTGAAGGAGCCTGGTTCTCAATTCAATGGAGAGTTGACGACTGCACAGGACTTTCTGCATGTTTGTGAATGAAGCACGGGCTATTTCGATACGCGCACGAATTTCAGTATCCCAAGTGTCAGTGAAATACAATACGTCTTTTTAAATCACAAGTCTGTATTTTAATGAGTTTTACAGCTATGCGACACAGTATCCTCGTTATCCTAAATGCCTAATGATCACAACTTGATATCTTCAACAGGTATTATAAATATATATATATATAAGAGAACAGGTATCTTCTAAAGCTAGCTCTTCTGACCTGAAAGGTAGGAAGGTTCTGAAGAGATTTAGGTGTCGTGAACCCTCTGATGCATGTCAGTACTATATTTAATCAATGGCTTCGTTGATGTAAAATGTTACTTTTGTAACTTTTGCAGGCTTGGTGCTTGACAACACTCGAACCTTCAAGAAATCCTTCGTGACCAGTGTAGTGTCTTATGTTTTGAGAACAACATCCACACATTTTGTAACCTAATGAACGATTTACAATGACAAATACATGTAATCTATATAACGACAGAATTTAGTAACGCCCAAGGCGTACCTGTATACTGTATTGTTTATTTAATACATTTTTATTAAATAAACAATTATTATTATTATTGAATACCTACATAATTATATATTAGTAGCCCTGGAATTATTGACTGATTCATCAATGGAGAGCCAAAAACTGTAACTTGCTTTCGGTTTTAACCGACTTCAAAATAGAAGGGGGTTCTTAATTATACTGTTTATTTATCTTTGTTACCTCAGAACTTTCGACTGGGTGAACCAAATTTGATGATTCTTGTTTTCTGGGGACGATCCAGCAGTTGTCACACACCTATAACCGAAAAGTGTTTCGTCATTTTGATAATTTGATATTATCATTGACTGTGAATGACAATCGATCCCATAATTAGCAAGGGTCACTAAATATCGTCGGAAAAATGTTTACCATAAAACGGAACCGACTGTTAAATAACTTGTTGAAGTCGGAACCATGCTCACAATATTGTGATAAGTACTTTTTAACTATCATGGTACCGACTTGAACAAGTTATTTCCCACTTTTTGGTGTTGAAGTCGGTTCAGTTTTCAGGTTATAATTTTTATCATGTTTGCAGCTGAGAATACAAAATGTTGTAAACATCCACTAAGCAAGGATTTTTGGTGGAAATTTCACTCATGAAGGTGTGAATTTAATTTATTATTATGGCTATTCGTATACCAAGCATGCTGGCGGGTCAGCTAAATCATCACTACAAGAAGCGAAAGTAGTTTAGGTCCAAAATTCAATCGTATATCGGTCACAGATGACTAGGAGTGTGGTTCGGTCGACCATCAAAATGCTTACAGCTCTCATGCGTTCGCCAACTCCCAATTGTCTCGCTTCCTGTGGTTAAAAGCCAACTATCAGCAAGTTGACGAAGGGTTCCGTGAAACTATCTGGAACAAACCCCACGGCATGGAGGGCGAGGGTATAGTCGGGCATACCTAGTCGTAATTATCTCCGATATTGTGCCCGAGTGCTTGCGACTTCCGACACTCGTACTGGTGTTGGAATTTGAATAGTCATTAGGAGTTTCTTGCCCTTTGCGAGTTGTTACACTGTCATGCACACGAGTCTATGGTATTTCGCTCGTTAAGGAAGTAAAATTACATTTTTGGCAAAATATTATAAAGAAAATAGGCAGCACAGGGTAACGTGGCATATTTTAACACGATTGAGCACAGTGCATGTATGTTCCTTTACATTTATTTTGGGCCTTAATGTTTTCTTATAAAAATGTTTATTTAATATTATTTGATTATTAGTGTTAACATTTTAATGCCTAAATATACTTTTGTAGTCGATAGTCTTCCTAATAGAAAATAAAAAAAACATTTTTAGGGTTCTGTACCTCAAAAGAAATAAGGATTATATTATTATTACTTATAGGATCACTTGGTTGTCCGTCTACCTGCCTGTCAAGAACGATTGAAATTTATATCAAATACTGGGTTTACGGCCTCTTTTATCTGTGAAAATATACAACTTGTAAGTAAGACGTCATCAAAAGATATGTCCATATGTCGCATATTTTAGGGTTTCACTTGGGAATCAAGACCTTTTCACCAGGTTATTTCCCGTTGACCTAGAATCATGAAACTTGGCAAGCAGTAATTTCTCACAGCAAATATAAAGGGAACCGTGACTATGTACATTATTAACAAAACAAGCAAATTTACTATTATAAATATTAGTTGCGGTTGGTGCCATAATCATGTCTAGGCTTCGAAAGACAGACTTCGGCAAAGTTAAGTTTGCCCTTTATCCTATTTTGTCTTTAGTTAAAACATTAATGTTAAATGCTTTGTACGGAATCCTCGGTGCGGTTTGCGGCCTCGGCGAGAGTCTAACTCGCACTTGGACAGTTTTTTAGGTAACAAAGAGATTAATATGTTTGTATGAATAAGACGCCAAAGATATACTAACTAGAAAATAATATGTGGCCCCTGATATTACCTACTAAAGCATATTAAAGCTGACATGGCTTGCACCGAACCCGTCTCCTTCCAAAATTCCCTATAGTGTAAAACTAAACATGCCTACATCAATTTCATAATTCAACCTCTAAACCCTTTCATATAAGACAGTATCGTTATAAATCAGTGCTCCAATACATCAAAGTTTAACATCAGCCATCGCGCGAGTACATTGATCCTTCGGCATGCGATACCGAAGGTTTTAAGCAACCCTCGATAATAGCGGCACTTGGAATGGTTCCCCTTGGGCCTAGCCATGGAAATTAATATCCTCTTTAATCCTCATGGGCTTTTGTTAAAGTTCATGACGTAACTAGTGTAATCACTTTGAAAGCTGTAGCTTTTGTTGTCAGGATAGTTTCAAGATTCTTGGATTGAATTTGATAATGTTTCTTGGAGGCTCTATCAGATGGGATCTCGGAACTTAGAGGGCGTCTTTTGATTCCGGACGATCTATGCAGATATACATAATAGTATTAAATGGCAATATGAATAATCAAAAGTCCTTAAGTACTTCAAAGTGAAGTTACTACGAAATCACGTGGTATAAATAAAGTTGAAAATATGTTTATGGCTTGCAAAAAGGAGGTGCGCCGAATTGCTCTATTCGCAAATTTGAATTTAAAATGGGAATGCTCTAAACCCCTTTAAATCTGGCATCGGCCGTGATCGAGAGTGACATAAATGTGTCACGAATTGCCCCAATCATCAGCCAGTGATGTTTTAATATCCCGAATCGAATCGATTTCGCAATCGATTGTCAATCGCCTCTGGTCGCTGTCATTTTGTATCGAATTGGAAACGCCTACTCACGTAACAAATTCGGGAGTATCAATAATAATATTGCTTTTCTACGGCGAGCTTCAATCATTTGGTATTACACAAGAAACTTACGCTGACATTGGTGTGTAGGTATTTATTTAAATTGTTTATCAGCTACAAGATTGTACTGTACTGTATTTATTTATTTCCGAATGGATTTTATAAGCCGAGTAAGGGATAAGATTGCAACCGAGCTATCCACCATTACACAGTTCCAGTGCCACCTAAAGACTATAGAACTACGAAGAAATATTTCTTCGTAGCTATAGAACTAAAGTTTTGCGTGGCATTGCAACGATCTCGTCACCCCGAGACATTAGTGGATGAGAGCCTCATTCGCCCAATAATTTAACTGGCTACACTGCCCTTCGTCCTTATGCACTATTCCGTCACGGTAGAATATACTATCAGAGGTAGTTGCAATAAAAAAAAATTGCGCACAATATTGTGATAATAGTTTGACAGGCTTGTTGGCGCAGTTGGTAGCACCCCTGCCTTCTGAGCCGCTGGTCCCGGGTTCGATCCCCGGACAAATCAAACATTTGTGTGCATGAACATGTCTGTTTGATCAGTGTCTGGATGTGTATATGTATTAAGTATGTATCAGTTATCCGGTCACCATAGTACAGGCTCTGCCTAGTTTGGGACCTGAAGACCTTTGTGAGAATGTTATAACAAAAAAAAAAAACAAGTTACTTTTGAAGTATCATGGTACTGTCTTCGACGAGTTATTTCACACTTTTTAGAATAGAATAGAATGAATAGAATATAGATTTATTCCAGATCATCACACAACATAACAATAAATTACATGGTAAAGATAAAAAAGTTATTAACTAAACCTGAAAATAAAACACTTTTTATAATGTTGTGTGATGTCGGGAATGAGAGCCGCCTCAGCATATGCTAAGCTTGAAAACCTTAGCGCTGGTTTTCAGTCGGAACTCATGACCGACTTCACGAACGCCAGTGTAATAATGAGTAGAAAATACAACAATTTATAAAGAAGCATACAGAGTGTGTACAAAACCAAAGGTATAAAAAACATTACAAATAACATATCAGGAGCAAGAACCAACAATATAGTTCTATATTTATTAAAACGATTGTAAAATGCTGAATATTGTCAGTGCCCAGTGAGTTGTGCCAAATATCATAACCATCAAAATACGCATGCCGAACTTAAAACTTAACTAATAAATATGGCAAATGTATGTAAACTCCTAACGCCAATGTTCCATTAGGTAAAATATAATTGGATTAACGAATAAATAATAAATAAAGAAGTATTAAATAGCATTCAACGAGTAATTCACATTATAAAAAGGTAAGTGTAGATATATCAAAATATGTATCACAAAATATGAACTATAGTACCTACTTGATATGTAAATCAAAGCATAAATGAATGTATACCACATATTATACTTTCATTATGCCTTCGGGAAAGTTTTAGTGTTGAAGTCGTATCCATATTTTGGTAAAAAAATGTTCAGCCTTTTTAGTGACTCTTGCTACTTACGGGGTCGATTGTCATTCACCGTCAATTACGATATCATCAAAAAAGGCGAAACACTTTTCAGTTATTGGATTGCAACTCAAAAACCGCTTGACCGAGTTTGATGAAATTTAAATGGAACCACCTCGGCAGTTTGCTCTACCAAACAAAAAAATAATTATCAAAATGGGGCTACGTGTTCATACATAAAATAATACACGCGTCGACTTGAGAACCTCCTTCTTTTGGAAGTCGGTTGAAAATGGCATCTTGCACAAAATACCTATACCACGGTCTTCCAGGCCTCTTACAATTAGCATCTCGAATACACTTTAATTTTCACTCCGTCTTTCCACGTCCGTTTCACAGAGTAAACCGTGAGACCAAAAACAAATAGTACAGCGAAGTTAAGTCTCCTTTGAGCCATGATTAAAAGCACACGTTTGGAACGTAGAGAAGGGGTGGTATATGAACACAAACGAAAAACTTTTGACTCTACCCCATATTGAAATTCCAGGAGTGTTCCCACTTAAAGAAATCACATGGTAGCAGGGCACGCCAGAGAATACCCCTTTATCTCGGGTAATTCGATCTCATCGGGGACTATAGTACCCAGCCAGCAGTATCTACAGTCGTTCAGCATTCAGATCACGCTCTTATCACTGTAGTCCGTGGAGAGCCCGGACCTCAGCCGGCAGTGTTGCCAGTAAAACTTCCTAATGTTTCGTTTGCGTATTTTAGAAGCATAATTATATATAATCTGTAGCTTTACGTTCGGTAACTGAGCAACTTTATGCGAACTGTTGCACATACCGAAGGAAGATGAAATAATGTTCACAGTCAAACGCGTTACAATTCTATATGTCGCAGTTACGAGTACGCTCGTGCCTCGGACAAATATGAAAAATTAGTAATATTATTATATTTAATATAAATTTAAAATAAAATACAAATGTCATTAAAAAAATATTATATGCATGGTATATACCTGCTTCGTTCTTTTTCGATGACTATTGAGAGGAAGAAACGGCTACATATAATAAAACAACTAGATAGAACTGATTCGAAATGAATTTAAGACTTTTCATCACAATATTATACACATACATGTCACGAGTCACAGATGCAGTTAATTAGTTAAAGCAACATTTTTATTTATCGTTTTATATTACAATGCAAAGAGCAACAGTGTAAAACTAAGGATTCCATCGATCTAAAGGCTTTCTAGCACCGTTTTGCAAAGTGTATCAGGCAGCAGGACGACATTGCGTGCATGCTTCTAACAGGGCATTTTGCAAATCTATGAGAGATGATGATGATGGTGAAGGGGTTAAATATTTCTTATGCCTATAAATCGGTCGTGCAGACAGTTTAAGTTACACAGTAACTAGTTTATTAACTAAAACTAGTTTAATGACTATAAAACCATAGCGTTTGATTCACTATCTATTTGATATAACTTGAGATAATCTTGTAATTACGACCGTTTTCCCCCGTCCTATTGTGGATAGAAAATTATAGAGTCAAACGAAGTGGCAACCTGCTAAGATTGCTTCTGTAATTGAGTTTAAACGCTTACCGTGCACTTGTATAGTAATTACGATGTGGATATTAAATATATCGTGGATAAA
This sequence comes from Selenia dentaria, assembly GCA_917880725.1. Classification (NCBI taxonomy): domain Eukaryota; kingdom Metazoa; phylum Arthropoda; class Insecta; order Lepidoptera; family Geometridae; genus Selenia; species Selenia dentaria. The sequence continues at coordinate 3,968,384 of OU862893.1, read as the reverse complement.
TACAGGTTGGAAATATTCAAATTATCAACGGGATTATTACCATGTATATTTTCTATGAGTTTCCGATATTTCGGCACTGTTGCTAGCGCCACGATCACGGATGAACTGAGGAATTGCGGGTGGGTGAATGTTTACGAGCAGACGAAGCGGTCTACCCTCTTCCGTACTCGTTTGTTACGCGAGGCATTAGTACTATTGTTCGCATGAAATAGTCGTATAAAATTTACATGATAACTATCCCGTTGATAATATGAATATTTCTAATGTTTCTGACCATGATAGTTTAAAAACTTATAAAAATACAGGTTGAATGGGAGTGGGCGGGAGTCTAAGTCGAATGCACCAAGTTGCTGGATAGAAACATAATTAGCTTGTGTTTAAGTAATGGATAAGCAGCCAGAGGCAGGCATAGAAAGCTATGCTCGAAAACTTGGATATTTTATAGGACTTCATATTGCATAAGCTGCTTGGTCAAGAGGCTTCGAAGAGGTGTATGGACTCTACAATTCACTACGCTTGGCCAGTGCAAATTAAAAAAAATCATAAGTATATTAAAGAAAACATGCTATATATTTAAATATATATTTGATATGGATTATAATTGTGATTAATAAATTGACGGAGCTCAGAATCAAATCTCTTTTTTTAAGAACCTGAAGTACCTAGTAGGTAATAGTAAAATTAGCTAAAACATCGTAAACTTATAGATATAGTAGATAAAAACAGCATTTATATCACTGTCTGGGAGTAGGGTGCACAAAAAGCTGGCAACTTTACCTCGTTGAGTAGCCAGGCCGATACGTTGTCTAAAATTATATACATAATATGTATTGATAATTTTTGAATGGTAACCACGCTTAGGCAAACGTAGTATAGGACTATTTGCGATTCTGATGAGACACACCGGCGGAAGATGACAGTGAACCGATGTAGAGAGAGAACTGACCTCTGAGCATGATTATGAATGTGAATTTTATACAAAAAAGAAACGAATTAAAATTAACGAATACCAATCATTAACCCGATTTTTTAAATAAGACAATCATTCCATTCACGTCACTTCAAAGCTATGCGAAACATGCACTTCTCATCCGATAATAATAATGATAACTCCCCATGACAAAGGATTTAGAAGCTATGATGAAGGTGGTCACTGGTCATCGTTATCTTGAACAAAGGACGGGGGTGGGTGTGGCCAAACCACAGTACCCGCCGAGTCACGCTTACGTTTCATTCTTTATGTTTTTTCGTGACCGCACGATACCTAATTTCACAAACATAATAGCGAGATTCCTTCGGTTGTGTAACCTGGTAACTTGTTGCATATCTGATGTGCGTGATACGGAACGCTCCTTTGTTTCTGGTCGATGCTCATTTTGGACATGGAATTGTTTGCGGTGGCCATTATTAATGCTGGCGTTATCTGCATTCCTTACAACGGTGGTTCTTCACAACAATTTTGTGGGCTTGTTTCCGGGTGGTTTCGACATAGGTCGATGTGTTGCCGACAATAAATAACTGTCATTCTTTGTTATGGGTGTACGCTGTTACTAACTATGGGTCGTTATGGGATTTTAATTTGGTCGGATCATCAGAATCTATTATGTGCTATTAGAATGCAGCGCATCTAAATAAGAAGTATTAAATATATATTTTCTACAGACTTCCAAAAAGGAGGAGGTACTCGATAGAAAATATTTTTTTTATGTTTGTTACCTCATAACTTTTGACTGGGTGAACCGATAAACAAAATTCTTTTTTTGTTTGAAAGCTGGTGCTTCCTCACATTTTGTCTAGTAGTTTTTGAGTTGCTCTCCAATAACTGAATAGAATTGAAGTCGGGTTCAAATTTTTCAAATTGTGTACGTATAACAAAAATATTTGCCCCGCCCAGGAAACGAACTTAGGACCCCCTACTCCAGAGACAGATTCAATACCTACTCAGTTAAAGAGTATAGTCAATACCTACGTACTATATAAATGTCAGATAAAAAGACTATATAATATTCAGAGTCTGGTTACAAGACCGCAGAACTTAAACAACGCCGCAAATGTATTTTGTTATCGCAAGACCTTAACCCTTCGACTGGGGGTACGGGAGGCCCATCAGTCATGTGCCATCACGTGAGCAAACACGGAGTTTCGTCGTTAGGGCGAGTCATTAGGACCGTGTGATTACGCTGTCTGCACGCGTATTGATTGCCGGTCCGGTGGGAGACGGATTGGGACACTGAAACGGTATCTACCGGTGTGGACCGGGAAATGAAGGGGTTAAGTATTGATGACGGAAATAGAAGCTGTTTATGATTACTCTTGTTCAAACACATATGTGATTGATTGTCTTTGTTAGTATTAGTATCGTCCACTGTGTCATCGATAGCTATTCTCTTAGAGTTTCTTGCACTTTGTTAATGAACTAGCTGCCCCGCGGTTTCAGCCGCATGGTGATGGACGATGATGATGAAAAAGTTTCCTATATGTTACTCCAGCACCTCATCTATCTACATACCATATTTAATTAAAATCTATTCAGTAGCTTTTGCGTGAAAGAGTAACAAACATCCATGATTGCCCATTTTTCTACAGACTTCGAAAAAAAGGAGTAGGTACCTAATTCGTCTGTATGTTTTTATTATGTTTGTTACCTCATAACTTTCGACTGGGTGAACCGATTCTCAAAATTATTTTTTGTGTGAAAGCTGGTGCTTCCCGTGAGTGGTAGTTTCAATGAATTCGGCTCAGTAGTTTTTGAGTTACACTCCAATAAATGAATAGAATGGAAGTCGGTATAAATTTTTTCTAATTGTACTTGTAAAGGTACTACATTGTAAGTATTATTGGATATAATATGTTATTTAAAAATGATAGACATATGTCATCACGGACATTGCGGTAGACCTATATGAGATACATAACTCCAAATTCCACCAAACATATTTTTTTTACATCTCAAAGGGTTAAGGCCGCGGAAAAGAAAGCTCCCAGACGGCTTATGTTTTTCCGCAGCTCCAACAAATATCATTGTATTTTAGCCACTATACATAAACTTGACAAATTATATACTAATATACTTATAAAAATTTAGCACCTGGATGACTGAGCGTTGCTTGTAATTAAATAATTCATTTTCTTGGTCTAACCACAAACCAAACATTAATTAGCTTAGTGTTGCTTAACAACGACATCTACTGCCAAGTAGGTTTAGTGTTGCTGTGTCGGTTTTTCATTGCCTAAAAACACTGATAAAATGACGTTTTCTAAAAATTAAACCTAGCACTGTTTATCGTCCTTGAAAAGATTTTGCCGATATTATAAATAGTCGGAGCCGTTTCCGAGAGACAGATTGTATATACATATAAATATATACAAGAATTGCTCGTTTAATCTAATCTATACTCATATTATAAAGAGGAAAGATTTGTATGTAAATATGTTTGTAACGAATTGGCTCAAAAAGTACTGGACCAATTACAAAAATTCTTTCAACATTGGAAAGCTACATTCACCTTGAGGCTATATATGATTCATCATCATCATCCATCACCTTATGGTGATGGATGAATATTAAACGGCGGAGAGCAGCTAGTCCTTCATATACCTATCGATAATTAAAACAAAAGATTTATGAATGAAACGGACGTAAATGTACGTCTGGTACGCAAAGGGTTAAAGGAATTAGATATTATCATAACTTTTGAATGTAGAGAAATCGTAAAGAAAGTCGAAGAATACTGTCACAGCGTGTTGTGGGTTGGCGCAGCTCGTGATACGTAACACGACACTTGGTACTTAGCGAACACAAGCTGGAGTTACGCCACAGTACGGGCGCGACGCCACGCTGTCTGCGCCTACTGGCCGTGTGGACACAACTTTAATAATACTTCATCTACTGGCATCAAACAGGAGTAACCGAAGGTTTACTTAACCATGGTTACATATTTCGTAACTCAAATCAAACCAAATACACATGGTGTTTGTAAAATATTTCCGTTTGTGACTAAAGTTTAAATACATTTAACTTATAACTCGATTCTCTATTTATAGGATTTCGTAACCAAAGGGTAACGGCCTTATTACTGACGGCCGGTCACAATAATCTATCTATCGCCGGTTCACCTTACTAGAGATAGATATTTGACACTTTATGTATGGACGTTATGTCAAATTTCTATCGGTAGTAAGGAAAACTGTTGATAGATTATTGGGATTATTGGGATCCCCCATAAGACTCCACCGTCTGTCCAATGATACAGAAATGTCCAGGCTGTATCTCATGAACCGTGATAGTTACACAGTGGAATTTTTCAGATGTACTCGTAGTTCTGTTGCCGCTATTACAACAAATACTGAAAAACAGAATACAACAAACGTGATTTATTTTCTCGATTGATAACGGTAATAGGTAAACGCTTGAAATATTCACAAAATATTTAGTTAAATATTTTCACTTTTTTTTCACACACTAATAAAGGTACGTAACCCTTATTGTTTCTTGTCCAACTTGCCCTTGACCGATTCATAAATATATGATTTTCAAAGCAATAACGCCTGCTTAGCAACACCTGAAACTTTGTCTCTTCCTTAAGATTATCTTGAACCACGGTAATGTAAGCTCTACAACGGTTGAATTCCCAAATCGGATCTCCCAAAATGAATCGTTTGATGTCATCATCATCTCAATTTATATATTTTAACCATAACCGCCTTATTATAAAACGATAACCGATAAACCCGAGTTTAAGCATGGTATGGGAAATTCCATTAAACCAAGATAACTCCGAACAAAAAAAAACCGTAGAAAAGTAAAAGAAAAAAAGGTAAAGTGAAAGTAAAGGAACCCTTAGACTCGCCAATTGCAATATTTGGCCAATAATACAGTAGTTTTCTTAGAAATCATACTCCGATTCTAAAAATTGCAATGCATGTGATTAATGTTAACATAATTACATTGAAAAATGCTATTACAGTCACTAAATGTCTGTCATTGAGTCCTGTCTAAGTCGCATTCTGAAGCGGTGGGTGATTCACTAAAATTTTAAAATTTCTAGACGAAGACACAAAAACAATATTCTACGATTTTGTACACTTTGCTATTCCCATAGGTCTATTCCATAACCAGCCGATCATGTGTTCTGAACCTGTCATTTTGATCTATCTTACAATGGTACAAAACTAACAAATAGAACACTGTTTTAAACTATCACGGTTGTTCTCTAAAGTGATATGATTATTAACGGGATATTTACCGTGGTAAGGTAAGACTGAGTCTTGCCGTGAACATGGTGCATGTAACTGCGCCGAAATATCGGGAGCTCATTCCACAACCTTACCTCGATAAATATCCCGTTAATAATCATATAACTAACAAATAGATTTAAAATCCAGATATGAAAATAAAACATTATTTTCATATCTTCATTTTATCATTCGATAAACAGGCCTATGCAATCGCGTCACTCGTTAAACAGCTAATAAGTGAAATTCTATGCTGAAGTCTGTTTCCCGATTCGGATTCTTAGGCGACTCCAAGATTAGACTGGGGGTCAGGATAACTTCTGGGCGAAAGTGCCAAAACCGTCCATCGCCTCATCTGAAGCAAATACATTCGACTATCAAGCCACTTATTAAGGTGAAATATAGGGCTACTATGTATCTCAGTTGCTAACAAATGATTATTAAAACGAAAAATAAAATGGTGGCTCTATGTCACTTCTGTCAGCTCCAGTCATCAACTTACGAACATTTTTGCTTACTGGAGTTGTCAACATTTGTTAGCAACGGAGATACATAATAGCCCTGATGATGCAAATATCGAAGGATATCGTATTGACATAAGGTTCACACAAACGCGCGCAAACATACAGAGTGGCTGCTACTTCCAACACTGAGCGAAAATACAAAATTAGGCACGTATCTAATCATTAATATTTTAATAAGTATAAACAAAACTGTGTCATTCCAATTAGGTTACATTAGGCATCATATTCATGTCTGTTTCACAATGTATTCACATATACTTTTACATTTGGATCAAAACGTAACTATTTTTTGTAGGCATATTTGGAAGAGGTTCAGGAAAACCTGAATATTGTAAAAGATGTTTATTTCAAAATATATTGATAAATAACTATGTATGTATCAATTTATTGGGATAATGCATTTTGTTGTATTTATTTTTAAAATACATACCTGTACCATGTACCTTGCAACAACAGGCGAGGTTAAGAAAAATGAAACAGACTAATTAGTATCGGAAAGCTTAGATCAATCATCCATGAAACTCTGCAATGCTCACCAAAACTATACCAAGAAATGTATCCAATACATACATCATAATCGTAATTTATCAAAATCTTGTATTTTGATGTCCTACAAAAAACTAAATTTTTGTAGGACATCAAAATAATAAGGTCACATTGCCAAAAATACAATATTAGCAACAAGATAATAACTATTACCTTATCTGTGTATCTCTAAACACGTCGGGTACTGAGTCAGTCGATCACGATAAGTGCATGCGCAAATCATTGTCTTTACGTAATAATGACGTCACAACAGCTGCTTGGTGTTGTCGCGAATATTAACTAACAACAGTACAGGTAGTTAGACAAACGTGACTGCATGTAGATGTGTAGGGTAAAGATAATGTAGACTTTCTATTTTAGTGAGAAAGTGATACACCCATGCATGACGTACCCGTATACTATAAGCAGAATATCCAGCCCTATGATCCACACTGCGGAGGACTCTGGGACATGTCCCGGCGGCGCAGGGGATATTCCTACTGGTGAAAGATAGAAAACGAAAAGCATATCCTAAAAGATAACTTACTGTAGCGAGTGTCTCCACGTCTTTCCCGTGGTCTTGGGGTGGCGCCAATCAGGCTACACTAGGCGCGTTGTGCACGAATACAGTCTTGGTAAGTACCACCTTAGTGCGAGATGTTTTGCGTCAAAGGCCAAATACGAAATAGTTACGTAAGAATATGCTGTGGGGTATCACGTAGAGCCTTGGGATATTGGAACTGTTATTGGCAGGCGTGGTGCTTCAAGCCGGATTAATTAATGACTTGCCCTCTCGACATTTCATACCCTAAGAAACTTTTATTACAAGTAGGTAAGTACACTTATTGACTTATCTACCTACTTTAACATACACTTGTCAACCTCAGACATGAATGAACGCATGTCAAATAAGTAATATGCTAAAAGCATTCTTATTGTTTCTGGTAACGTTTACTATGGTGGCAGTATTAACACATTCCGATTGTTGCCAATTATCCAAGGAAGAATAAGCCAGAAGAGGATTTGGCAAAAAAATTGATCTCGTACGTCTCCATTGACGAAAAATAGTAATATTTTAACACGTAAACAATCACTGATGTAATTCATTGGCTTCTTAAAAACCTGGGGCAGAAAATAGGATTAATAATATTGTCACGACCCTTGTTTCTGTGATCTGTGCTCACGATCTTTATAAATAAAATCTAAAGAGTGAAGAGATATTAATACTTACAAGACTTCATTACTTCATTCTATATTTTTAAACTTTTTGACCTCAAACTCAGTACCTAATGTAGCAGGATTGCCTAGAAGCACACCTAGAGGCTACATGTTTATGTATCACCTTAAAAACTTCCAAATAGTAAGAATTCTGATTAATGTACTTCTGAATACCTTAACACTGAACCTAAATGATATAGTTTCATGTCAACAATAAGCATATTTACTTCTCAAAGAAAACATCTAATTAAATCACGAACTAGCTCCCTGGTATCGGTCGAACGAGCTTTTTCCTGACCACGAACCCTCGTCAACCTGGCTTCATGCCAGTTATGTTACAATTTACGGTCACAACAATTATATAATGTATATCTCTCTAGGGCTCGTCTTTAACATGTCACTTTGAATATAAAAATCGTTTTGATTAGTCGAATTACTTCCCACTGCCTATTGATTTTTGCACTATTTCAAGAATAAAACAAATCTTTTTTAATCTGACATAAGAATGGCATACTGACGCATAACCAACTACTGTAGCTTAATCGCCACTAGAAGTCTCTGTTTACTTTTTATCTATCCTTAACGATCTGCATACATAGATAGATAGATTAACTCTTTATAGAAACACCACAATACAAATATATGTTATAAATAAAGAAATAAGAATAGAATAAAAATAAAATCAAAATCATTTCACAATTAAATACTTAAAATTAAAAGTGTCACAGTGGGCGGTCTTATCGTTTAGAGCGATCTGTTCCAGACAACCATGCACGGAAAGAAATAGGCATAAACTTATAAAGGCGGTTGTGTATAAAACAAGTGTACTACTAAACACTACATATAGCAAAACTTAAGAACATAGCTAGAGAAAGTTACTTATAATATATACAAAGTATTCATAAAATTATTATTTTATACATATATACTACAAAATACGTACATAACTATACATACTATACATATACCATTTAATTATTATAACAAAGATAGTAAGTAGGTAGGTTTGCAGTTAGTTATTTCGCGAAGTAAAATGCTTTGACACGTTGTTAGAAGATGTTCAGAGAACATAAGTGAATTTCAATTAAAATCTTAATTTTAACCAACCTTAAAGATCAGAATAAGCTTTTATATGCCTTGCCATGTCAAGATTCAAATTTATCAGAACTCTATAATTAAATCAGAATAGCATGTAAAACAGCAGTGGTTTCCAAGTTACCAACGAGCTGAACGAGATTTCGCGCCACAAATTAATAACATAGGATGTGTAATCCACGGAGTATAAAAAGATCTAATCTAAAATAACCTCTGTAATAACATACATCACGTACTAGAGTGGAGTGTACTTATCCGATGCATAAGATCACGATAAGCACAGCTGCATCTATAAGGGCTATCGGACTTCGATATCGATTCTACTTTTCTGGATAGCCTTATATTATAAATGATGGTACGCCTGTAGACTTATTAACGCGGCTACGAATGTAACAGTGTATTTTAGGTGCATTTGCTTTAATGGTATAATGTAAGCTATTACTTGTCGGGAAATCGAAAATATGAGTATTTATTGTTTTAGTATTTATTTATATTAAAATATGAGCTGGAAAATTTATGAAATGAATTGATTTATTTATTAGAATTTTGTATTTTTTTTCTTAAATGTGACAGCTTCCATCCATTGAAATTTTGCCAGATTAGGCGTACACATTCTTAAACATTCTTGAAATTGAAATGTTTATTGTCACAGATCGTTGGTTATAAAGGGTGTTACAAAAATATTTTCATGGTTTCCTGTACAATTTACCCTATCTAGGGTGTGTAACATTGATTACATGGTAGAGCATGCACACAATACAAATAGTCTTAGTCATTGAGTCAAAATTATTACCTACCATTTACTAATAACCAAAATACAATTTTAATGTATAAAAACTCAAATACAAATTAAGTCACAAATAACGAATAATTAAAGTTACATTTTATTTAAAAAATCACGTAAACTATTACTCCGAATAGTTTTTATTATGTAAGCTCCATTAATGCTCTTTGGGAGGGCATTAAAAACTTTAATACTCATTGCATGGCAGTGCTTTTGGTAAACTGCAGTCCTAGGAATTATATCATTGACCGGTCTGTTCGGATTTCGCGTATTTCTGGACTAAATATCATCTTGGTATAAAATGGTGTTATTTCAATCGAGTACTTTCACTGTAACAATACTATTCAAGTTTAGACTAACTTGGAGTTGAAATAAATAAATACAAAAATCAATAAAGAATGACAAAATTAGAATATATAAATAAACCATTCGCCATGTAAGTATAAGTAGTCATTAACAGATTCAATTCAATTCAATTCAAATACTTTATTTGCATGAATATGGGTACAAATAAGATCTATAACAATAATTTAAGTTCGCCATAACAACCTCGTATGAGGTATGCAAAGTAGCATTACAGTAAACGACATTTAAAAAAATCATTTACATTAAAATGTTTAATCATGTCAGGTCTCTTAATAAATATTCGCATTGCCATACACTTTGCCTAACCGTTTACCGTTTGTATGCCCTTGATCACAAGCCAGTTAAATACGACCACTAACTCTTTCTATCACTAACTACATTTATTAAGATAATACCAAGGCATATAACCCTATTTCAATAAAGATAGAAGCTTCTAGAATATGAGTTTATATTTAGAACGTTGTTCGTTTCACCTCTGCGCTATGAGACATGGTGAAAGTCCCGTAAATAGTATCGTTTCTTACCCATAAAACCTATGGCTCTTTGGGTAAGACAATAGCTATCATTTGCTAAGTGTGTCATTCTAGCCGATCTGATTGCTGCTATAGAAAAATCGTAATGATATGATAATGTGCGTAAATAAATTGTTTTGTATATCGTGGACAGAACCGTTAGGAATAAAGTATACATACATGAACAGAACGTGACAATAGGCTTAGATGTTCCATTGAATACTTGAGTTATAGCCCGTTACAAAAACGAAACAGCATGAGATATGAATGAAGTTGAAGTCGATTAATAAGGAAACTATATCTTGACAAAGATCGGAGCACTAAAGTTGCTGATCGATATAACGCCATAAAATGCCGTAAAAATGGCAAAGTTATAGACACAGGCGCTATTATACAGCACATAATACGACCATTACGAATAACAACTCCGCAAATAGACCGCCAATCGAATGAATAAATAAACGATACTTCGATACCTACATAGTCTATAAACTGACTCATTGGCCGGCCTATAAAAAAACACCCTTTTTGGCTTTTGCCCGTAGCTTTTGCACTAAGACACTGATGAGCTCCGGACACATTTAGTTTTGTTTTTATTTTGTACTGTCCAGAGAATTCGGTGGTTGGAAGACGTTGATATGAAGAAGACACCTTAGAGGCACTAACTAGATATTCATGCGTAGTCTCTGATTCTTCTGATTTCATCTTAAAGCCCGCATTGTGAGGTCAAATCAATTTTTAACCGTCCGTTCGTGTGTATGTATTTTTTTTATATGTATTTAGACGATTTCTCTCCCATTTGTGCATTTGTTTGGTAGAGTATACTTCAGAGGTGGTCCCATTTGAATTTCATCAAAATTTTGAGTTACACTCCAAAAACTAAAAAGTGTTGATCTTGATGATATCATCATTGACAATCATTCCCGTAAGTAGAGGCCGTAGAGTAGAGGGTCACTAAAGATGATAATTGGTTTTTTTTTGTTTTTGGTGAAAAATGGATTCGACTTCAACACTAAAAAGTGTGAAATAACATGTCGCAGTCTGTATCATGTACAATATTGTGATATTAGGTACCTACTTTGAACTATCATGATACCGATTTCAACAAGTTAAGATTTATTTTTTGGTTAATTTTTTTTGTAAGTTGACGGTATTAGTGCATTTTCTAATCTCAGCAACATAATACATGATCCACTTAGAAAGCTCGTATGTGCCTATAAATACAAGCTAACAGAACAAGGGTCGAAGATGCGTAAATATTCAACGGTAGGGTATAGAAGCAACAACTCAGGCGGAATGTCCTTGTTAATAGGGACCACGGGAAGCCAGTGACGAAGGTGCGACGTACGTTACCTCGGCTATTTTGATATGTTCTTACATAACGTGTCGTGTTGTTGTCAGATATATAATATTGTTAGTAGTGGACGCGATGTGTGACGGTGGAAGAGTGAGATTGTAGCCTCAAAAATGAACGGGAACGCAAATGGCGAGAACTCGAGGATGAAGGCTAAACCTCGCGGAGTTAACGCTCATTTGTGGAATGGATAGCTGATATTGATGAGAATGATTTAGGTATAACTTCTTATTTATACGAGGGGACTCTAGCATAGTTCGTATATTTATCATAAATCATGTTCCAATTTTTTTTTATGTAATAAACTCTGCGGTGTTGTTGTTGAATGTTGTCTTTAATTGGCATTTCTAAGTGAAGTTTTATTACCGCAATATTTTATTTCTTTAGATTTTTGTTTAAATAGGTATATAACGATGAAACAAGCTTTACACTCGGAACTGAATTTTTAGATTTATTCATAATTTTCAATCATAAGACTGTTGTCATTGTAACTTGTTTATCATATCGTCATATATTATATAAACCTATCTCGGAGCTCCACTTGCTCGTATTAAGACTATTCCATAAATATAATTCAAGCTTTTAAATTGACTCTGGGTAGTAAGATGTCCATTTACACACAAGACTTCTCAAAATCTGTGTTGTTATTAGTTTTATTATATTTCCTATGTTATCTTTACCGCGTTATTTATTGTTTTGTGTGATGATCTAGGATAAATGTTTATTATATTCTATTCCATTCATTCTAAACTTTATCCGGACTCACTTATCCATTGCGACATAGATACATTATAGGCTCTATATATTTTGGAACGCAGCGGTAGTCTTTAAAGTACATTATAATGAAAAATTGACGTTCATAAGTGCGTCTTTGATGCCTAAATTGAATAAATGATTTTGACTTTGACTTTGACTTTGACATTGAAGAGTGGACAAAATATTACACTTGCACAGTCACAAGCTTCCGCTTTTATAATAAACTAGCTGAACTCCGCGGTTTCACCCACGTGGCGATGGATGATGATGATGATGAATCAAAATATATAGCCTATGTTCATCAGGGATAATGTAGGATCCTAATGGTGAAAGAATTTTTCAAATCGGTCCTTTAGTGTCGCAGCCGTATCAATTCAAACAAACAAATATCTTCTCATTATAATATTTGTATCGATTAATGTAATTGTTATAGAATAATATAATTTCAGCATAACTTGTGACTAGCGACATAATATCAAGTTTAACATAAGTTTACCCAAACGTGTCGCTATCATTCGTCACGGGTCGCTTACAAAACAACCGTGCATCTTTCCAAGGCCGACAGGCAATAGGTATAGAGGGACGTTGCCCCCGCCACGCCATTCAACCGAGTCTCGCCAATTTCGACCAACTCGGCCAATCTCAGCCGATCTCCAAGCACTTGTTTCTGAGGAATTAATGACCACTGTCCGTATTAGGTGGCAATTTGTCGTCAGCCCAATCTGGCCGGAACACGGAACTTTCCACATTTGAATTGCAGGGTAAACCCAAACTTGGAATATTCATTGTATCATTTGCGGTTAAAGGCTCAGTGTAGTCCAGATCGTATGCAATCTAAATCCTACCACTAGATTTGATAAACATCTGATAGTAAATTCGTCCACTGAGGAAATGAATAGTTGCGTAAATTCTTACAATCTTTCTTAGCCCTCTACATAATCTGTAGGACCGTTTCTGAACAATGAAACTAAAGGTGATGATAAATCAAGAGACTTTGTACATTTACAGCTTTTGTCAGCTTTGAACTAGACCTATTCCGTGCCTCAGCTCACGGCTATTCAACGAAAAATGAAGCTTCGCTTTCAAAGCATCATGGGGCTTAGCTCTGTCACAATAAGGATTACCGGATGGCTGAGCGATATGCCTTTATGCTGGATCTTGGCTGGAGATTCACGAGTCCCGGCAAATTGAATGCGTTCTGCTCTAATAGGAAGAGGCAAAGCCTGCGAATCGAATAGGATAGGGTCTGGTACAGTGGACTCCTGAAGGGCGTCTATTCAAAGATACAATTTCAAAGGAATAACGCGACAAAGGTGTCAGACAGAACGGCTTCTCCTGAATGGCAGACGTAAATAACACAATAAAAGTTCTTTTTAGAAATGATGTATCGTTACTGAATTGAGTCCAAATAAACCTCAGTTTTGCGCAATAAACTTATATTTTTGGATATCGATGTCCGGGTCTTTTCTAACAGATAATTTTTCCATAATAATTCTATCATCCTAATGAGAGTATGGCGTTTGAAATGTCACTGATATATCGTTACTGAATTGAGTCCAAATATATAGCTTAGTTTTGCGCAATAAACTTATATTTTCAGATATCTGTGTCCGTGTCTTTTCGAACAGATACTTTTTCCAAAATAATTCTATCATCCTAATGAGAGTATGGCGTTTGAAATGTCACTATATTGTTACTGAATTGAGTCCAAATATATAGCTTAGTTTTGCGCAATAAACTTATATTTTTGGATATCGATGTCCGCGTCTTTTCTAACAGATACTTTTTCCGAAATAATTATATTATCCTAATGAGAGTATGGTAAGAGAGTATATATCATTACTGAATTTGAATTGAGATTTAAAGAAAGATTGAAAATTGAGTCCAAATATATACCTTAGTTTTGCGCAATAAACTTATATTTTCGGATATCTGTGTCCGTGTCTTTTCTAACAGATAATTTTCCAAAATAATGCTATCATCTTTACGAGAGTATGGCGTCTGAAATGTCACTTACTGAGTGTAGCGTTTCTGAATTGAGTCCAAATATACCTCAGTTTTGCGCAATAAACTTAGATTTTCGGATATTTACTTTTCTAACAGATATTTTTTCCAAAATAATCCTATCGTCCTAACATTTAAACGTCACACTCTCATAATGACGTTTGAATGTTATTCTATTCTCTTCTTGTAGGTAATGATTGCTTATTAGTTAGTGTGCGCTGAAACGGCTGGACTGATTTGGATGAAATCTGAAACGGAATACACACACGCACTTCAAATTTTAAAATTACGGGCAGCTCTGGAAGGATCGAGTTAATATACTTATTTCACGTGGATGAAGGCGCGGGTAGTATTCCAACCGATTGATTTCTATTGTACGAAATTTGATTAACAGAACGCTTCCTATTTGGTTATATTTATGTAACGTAATACAACACAACGAACGCAAAGCTGACCGCGTGAACACGTTGACCGCACTCTGAACAGACCCTTAATGCTGTTTATAGAAGCTCCAACTTCATAGGTAAAGAATATCTCAATAAGAGGAAAATTAGAGCTCTGAAAAGGTCAGATACATGCTCCAGGCTCAAATCAAACAATACGTTGTGGGTCCAGTCAGACAGATACACAAAGCGTAGTCGTAGGCTTCGGATGCCAATTTCGAGTCTGCTTACTGAAGCTTGTCAGTAACCGTCTACGTAATCACTGGCTTCGCGGTTATTTAGAGTTTGGGGTCTTCATTCATGCAAAAGGCTTCCAGTTCGATGGTGATACCGGCCTGGATTGGTAAAACTAGTAGTAAACAGCAGTCCAACACACGGGGATGGGTGATTTCAAACGACTTCCAAAAAAGGAGGAGGTTTTCAATTCGACTGTTTTTTTTATGTTTGTTACCTCATAACTTTCGACTGGGTGAACCGATTTTGATGATTCTTTTTTATTTGAAACTGGTGCTGGAGCACCATTCTTCAAATTCGGTCCAGCAGTTTTTGAGTAACACTCCAATAACTGAAAAGCGTTTCGCCTATTTTGATGATATTATCATTTGACGGTGAATGACAATAGATCCCGAACTAGTAAGAATCAGTAAAAAGGGAGAAAAAAATGTTAACAAAAAAATGGATCCGATTTCGACAAGTTATTTCACAGTTTTTAGTATTGAAGTAGGTTCAATTTTTATGGTGAATTTTTTTATTCTAAAACATGGGTGGTGAGGCTATTTTGGCAGTAGACTCTGTATTTGTATTCAAATGAAATCCCCATTATTTCCTAAGTAAAGTTTGCTATTATTATTCTTTTTTTTCATACCCTTATGAAATATGAACGAAAAAGTACTTATTTAAAATTTGTGCTTGATACAATTTAACAGATGTCTTATAAAGTACTGTCTCACCTATGCAAGGATGCCCAACTTCTTTGCTACTGTACTGACTGAGCCTTAGACCGAATATAGGAGGGAGGATGTAGTACAAGTTTTTTAGTGTGTATTTACACTAAAACCTTTGAAAAATATACATCTATACTAATATTATAAAGAGGCAAGATTTGTATGTATGTTTGTAACGAATTGGCTCAAAAAGTACTGTACCGATTTCAAAAATTATTTCACCTTTGGAAAGCTACATTCACCTTGAGTAACATAGACTATATAAGATTCATCATCATCATCATCATCCATCACCGCGCGGGTGAAACCGCGGAGAGCAGCTAGTTTGATAATAAAGGAGTAGATCAGAAAATTTATTTGTGTAATGTACTTTCTTATGTAGTTATTGAGCAAAATGCTTACATATAATTTTGCTTGTTTTTGGAACAAAGGAACTTGTGATTTTTTTGAAGCTCATCTGTCATCATTTCTAATAATCGTAGCTATGATTTGTCATCTGAATCACTGCCATATTTAAAATCAGTGCTCCGAACAAACATCTGCCACCAGCTCTAAAACAGCCGTAAGACAAATAGCACGCAAATCGCGAACTCCGCCACAGATAGACAACGTTCAGTATGCAACATCGCGATATACGCGTATCGCTCGCTCAGTTCGTTGACCCGTGCGCGCGCGCAGCCCGCGGCGATCACGCTATAAATACGAGTGACGTCACATGTTTATCGTAGTACGCAAGGTTACGGGCCACGACTCGCTCATGCCCGCTCAGGTGATGTAACAAAATGTTATCGGGCTCTTTCTATATGTGAAAGCCACGAAGTGTTCTGCGAAATATTATGTCAGGTTTATTTAGAACATATTCTTTGCAAATATATTAGTTTGTTTTTAATAAAGTGTTAGTTACTTAAAATGAGTTTGCGTTTGACTACATCTCACCCGATACAAAGTCGAAATGAGGTCGTAGATATTACGTGCTTATTATTCAGTTGTTTTTAGAATCAGGCAAAATAGACGTTTGGAGAAGTCTGTATAAAGATAATTATGTTTTGTGTCAATACGCCGGAAAATGCTGATCCAGACGCAGTTTTCAAAAAACATGTTTCCGGTGGTATTTCAACAAAACATTTTTGGAACAGCTCCGTGCTTGACCTTGAAAATCCATTGATGCATTGATTTGAGACGATAATCAAAATGTTAATTAAATGATGTAATTCTAATTTCGTAATATGAAAACAGCCAAGTTATTTCTCAAACTAAGCAGGGCTTGCATTTTTTGAATTCGCACCTACGTAACTACTCGTATTGTTAATTCTGTTTAGTGTGTGTGTTCAAATGCAGGACAAACTTGAGCTTTTTTCAGCATAAATTGCTTGATATATTGCGCCCGTCCATATTTGAAACTATTTTAGTGTAATTTATTGGGAAACTGATATAAGGAATACATTAAGCAATCTTTGGGGCGTTTTACGTGGACGTGGTTTGAGGAACACTGGGCGATTAATTATTACCACGTTGTTGTAGAGACACTGTTTATTGTATTTCGTTGATAATCACATATCCGTGTGTACAAGGGTCTAAACGGTCTCATCTTAACATAATTAGTACATTGATTCAGCTGTTTTTAGAGCCTTGCCATTGAGTATATTATTAACAGTGCCCGTGAGTAAGATCCGAGTGAATTGGGCAGATGCCGCTCTGTCGACCTGCAATCTCTGCTTTCATACGCACTGTTGTTCTGTTAGCCTTTCCAACAATTCGGCCAAACAGTTGAACGCATTTAATTGTGGTGTAGCGGCGGCGCTAGTTGCCAAAGTCTCTATAATGCCTAATCAAAATTTTATTCAGTGTAATTAATTAATATCCACATTTAAAATAACGACAGGTTTTAATTCAGTTTTTCTAATGATTGTATATGTTGAAATGTATCACGATTTACCTGTTCCACTTTGGACTGATTTTTTAAAAACAAATTACGTAATCGTCAAACTAAAGATACGACTCACAACAATCTTATCAATCGTACTGAAAGTCATTATCAATGACCGATTATTGTGTTCAAGGTCACATGTTTTTTGATAAGTTTTGTTTATTCTACTTTCACGTCTTATCGTTATCGAAATAATGGTGACAACCATTGACAGTTACGCTAAGTATAATATGTCACATAATAAGTACATTGAAGCCTGCATTCGGCTCTAGCTCTATAACTTATATTCTTTATTAAACACCTTAAAATTAAACAATCAATACCGTTATACAGCTTAGAAAAGTGTAACAATAGGCGGTCTTATTGCTCAAAGCAATCTCTTCCAGACAACTTTTACTAAAACTTAGTATATAGCTAATTAAAATTACAGCATTTAAAGGTATTTTCACATTTTGAATTGTTTGTCAAGTATCTTAAATTCCATTTGTGTAATTTTAAAGGTAATTTTCTAATAAGCAGTACATAATTGTCTGATATAAATTTTCTTTCTATGTTTAAAAAATCTGGAATAAGTTTAATTATTCCACATAAGTGTATCATTTTTCCGTTTTAAATATCTAGTAGGTATATACATGTTTATGAGATGTCAAAGTTTGTACAAACATTTTTTTATTCCGACTTTTTCCGATTTATTAGACTAGAAAAACTGTAATTAGAATTATTTTATAATATTAAAATTTAAGGGAAATTGTATGTAGATGAAAAATAAATATCAAGCTACGCGCTCGTAGACGCGTCAGATTATATGTAGTAAGTACTTGGGCGATATCGTTTATGGAATCAAACTGGTGATATAAAAGCTAATGAAACGTAAAAGGTGGTAATATGGCCGTGTCAAAGTATCCGAAGGTGGCGCGGTGACCGTTATACGAGCTATGTCCGACAGTAAGTGGCATAGTTAACTATCTCTTCTGTAAACATAGATTATCACATTAATGCGACGACCTCGTTAGCGAGGTGGTAGTGGCTCAGCGTGGTATCGCAGGTTCGATCTTTGATCCTATGCTATACGTGTAAATTTTGCGATACATCGACAAATTTGACAAATGTGTGTGTGTGTGTGTGTATGTGATGAGTTATGATGATAAGATGCCACGGCCACGGCGCCACGCCTTTAAAAGTAGCTGTAACAGCACGGGCGGTATTTTTTAAAGTTTTGATTTATTTCCTTTGGACAATTTTAGTCGCATTTACTGAATAATTTATCTCGCTACAGACGCACGTCGAAAGGAAACATACTTTATGCAAAATTTTGCTTTGAGGCAAAAATTCTGTCAGTGAGGTGTTACAAGGTAGGCTTTGCAAAACTCTAAACTTAAGGCCATCGGATCGGTGAAAGGCAAAATTTTTCATTACTTGTTTTCAATAATTGCATTCTAATATAAAAATATATATATTGATATTGTTTTTTTTTAAATACACCATGGTAAATATCCCGTTTCTAAAGTTAATTCTTTGGATGGTTTTATTGCTTGACATGTTACAAATGTTCCAATACCACAACAACTTCTAACTTAGAATATCGAACATCGCTGTGATGTTCGGCTTAAGGAAGAATAACATAATAGACAATGAAAAAAAAATATAACACCTCTCCATATTCCCATACTACACCACGATTTAACGTCGTCGAAAGAGGTATATAAGCAGAGATTTTACTAATTAAGGTCGCTGTCAGTTCAGAGCTCGAATCCTCGTAAAAACGTATAAATTTTCGTAAAAAACTAATTGTTCACTCAAAAAACGATAGTAAAAATATTTAGTGATACTTCCGCTGAAAAAAACAATGATTTTGGCTTATTTGGGGGTGTGCACCACCCTCCCTCCCGCATAAACTGCTAATAGGAAGAATACAAAATAAAAAACAGCCGACAGGTGTCGGTCTAGCGCTCGACGAGTCAAACAGCTCCTGAGGATGCCTCGTGTAGAGGCGAAACACGTGTCGAATTGTTTTTGGTTTATTTGGGGTTTCTTGTGTGTTTTTTATTTTGTATTCTTCCTATTAGCAGTTTATGCGGGGGGGAGGGTGGTGCAAACCCCCAAATAAGCCAAAATCATTGTTTTTTTCAGCGGAAGTGTCACTAAATATTTTTTTAATATCGTTTTTTGATAATGGATTTCCGCAAAGTAACGCCTGAATCAATAAATTATCTAATTGTTCACTATTCAATAAAAACAGTACCCGTCAATGTATGTGTATTAAAAATGGCTATTTTATGATATGTGTTTCATGACAAATACAATAAAAAAAAAAAGAAAAACTGTTTTAAAGGTAAAATTAAGGGGTTATTTGAATATTTTTAATGTACCTAGTCCTATGTATTCTAGTCTACTAAAATATGTTTTCAAGTCCGTCAATGTGTACTTAAAAGTCTTATGTCATATATTTTTTTGTAATGTTAAGTAAATCGTTGCTGCGAAACTGCCATGCAATTCTCTAATGATTTGTCGTTGCATTCGTCGACGAGCTCACCGATGTCAAATACTTTATGAGATATCGCCCTTGTACACAAGGTTGTTTTTCCGACGTTTCTTGTCATCTCGTCATTTGTTTCAAGGATGTTGTCAAAGATGCAACCATATTTGCTCTTAGAGAATCGCACGGCTGCATCGAAAACCCCCATTTTCGACGTAATGTATTGACAGCACCTTAACGGTCAAACACCAAATAGCATTGGACAAACATTGGTGCTCCACATTACCAACTCTATTTGTAATTCAGTAGCCTGTTTGTTTTAGGCAAAACAAGCAGCGTGGATACTGTTTTCACCATTATCGTGTATGTACGGTATCATTATAATACAGTTTTCAAAATTATCGTTTGATTGGTGATAAGTCTACGGAACGTTTAATTTCTCTTTCGTTTTTATACACATTGGTTTCACCAATAATATTATTGTGTACATAACGATCGAGCCTATTGTATGCAAGGCCGGATTATCCATAAGGCGGATTAGGCAACTGCCTAGGGGCCCTGCACCGACTAGGGGCCCACGGGGCTCTGTGGGCCCCTAGCCAATGCGGGCCACGCACCAAGAAAAAAACGTTTCATGTAACAATTTTTTATGGAAATTTTATACTTCCTCAATACTATACCTTCTTTTAGACGCATGTTGTCAATTGATGAAATACTTTATACAGTAGAAGTAACAATAGCTGTTGATGGATCGGGAAAATAATAACGACGAGATCCTTTTTTGTTCCATTATGGCTTCGCACGGTTGCCGCATATAGCCAGTCCTCAAGTAATATTTTTTATCTAATAATTTGCTTTATTCGGGTAAAAGTGGTCAAATAATAGTCCATCATCCGTCATTGTCCATCAGTTGGTCCTAAGTCAAGTCCGAAACATATATTTTAAAAAGTCAGCAAAAGGTTATATTAAATTTTAGCCTTTCAGCCCCGAGAATTGCATTGCCTAGGGGGTCCCAATAGGGTTAATCCGGCCCTGTATGAGTGCATATGAAAGCCGACTTGTAAGGATCCAATTGTTTTCCAATGCATTTAAGAAACGAATACTTAAAAAAAAGTTATCTCTCTCTTGTTAAGAACTTTACATTGAATGTTATCAAGTGAAAACCTTTATTTTTTAGTCGATTAGCACAAAATGTGAATAAACTCGACAGCATACCAATAGCAATGTTAATATTTATGCAAATTAAGAAGTAGCTCAGGCGGGATTAGGATTTCATGTTTGATGATACAGGACGGACAAGCCGTTCAACCTTAGAGGCTTCAGTGAGAACGTATCTAGGATTTCGGTCTTGGGGCGACATTACGACTCCTGTAGCATCTAGAGAAAATCTAGCTTTACCCAGCGAATCAAAATGTAGGAATGATGTTATATTGCCATACTTTCGTAAAATAATACCAATGAATAAATAAAATAAGCAAATTCTCTAAAAGTACATTTTATTTAAAGTGATTCCTTAATCTACATATTACATAGGACACATTTGACACATCGAGTAATTCTTAAATTACTCGATGTGTCAATGTGTGCAAACTAAATTACTTTGCTTTCTTCGCAATGAATAACAAAACAAGCATTTATATAACGTTTGAATATATTTACATAATAAATCATTCTCATATTGGAAATTATTTTACGATTTGGTAAAAATGGCACACGCCCCTCGCCCAACCCTGCGTACGTCCATAGGTTTCAGATCTCAAATGGAGACAAAGTACAGTTTAATCATGTTTAATCAACTGATTAGAGAAAACGACCCTTAATGTAGCATTTGCATATGAATAGAGGGAAAGCCAAGTGAATGAGTTAGAGATAACAGAACCGCCGGAAATGCCCGCTAGCAGCGCGCTCTTTTGCGGAATAGAATTATATTAAAAAAACTTTTTACCTAAACATGGAACCGACTTCAACACCAAAAAGCGTGACATGACTTGTTGAAAACGATACCATGATAGTTCAAAAATAGCTATTCACACAATATTGAGCACATGGGACCGACTTTTTTTTCACTCTTGTTATAGTGAGCTTTGCTAATTACGGAATCGCTTGTCATTAATCTCTAATGATGATATCATCAAAATAGGCGAAGCACTTTTAGAGTGTAACTCAAAAACTGCTTGACCGAATTTAATGAAATTTAAATGGCACCACCTCGGAAGTATACTCATACATACATAAAATCACGCCTATTTCCCGTAGGGGTAGGCAGAGACCACGGATTTCCACTTACTACGATCCTGACATATCTCTTTCGCTTCATCTATACTCATCAATCCTTTCATACATAAGCGTCGGTTTAGGGTACTTTTGACCTGGCCTTTTTTCAGAACGTCTTCAATCTGATTTCGGAACGTTCGCCTAGGTCTTCCCCTTCTAACACTTCCGTTTACTTGTCCCATGTATACCTGTTTAGTCATTCTCATTTCATTCATTCTCTCCACATGTCCAAACCATCTTAACATACCTTTCTCGATTTTTGTCACTACACCCTCATTCACACTACATCGTTCCCTTATCACACTATTCCTTATCCTGTCACTCCGTTTCACTCCAATCATGCTCCTCAATGCTCTCATCTCCACAGCATTTATTCTACTTTCATGCTTTTTCTGCCACACCCAACTTTCACTACCATACATCAGTGTCGGAACCAACACTCCCCCATGAACAGCCAGACGAGCCTTTTTAGACACTTTCTGACTGTTCATAAAAGCGTGCAATGCTCCGTATACTCTACCAAACAAAAAAAGAATTTTAAGAATCGGTCCATAAATGAGGGAGATATCGATTAACATACAAATAAAATACATACACAAGAACATATAACCGCCTCCTTTTTTGAAGTCGATTAAAACACTAGTTAAAAATAATGTTTACTGATCACGACCTTTTAAGAAACAACCATACGAATATATAACTAAATAATGATACAATATTTTATTGTGGTACTATGGTACAATGATGACCTATTAGTTAAAAAGTCCAACTAGTTAACCATTTCTGGCGTGCAAGGCTCACACAAAATATAATGTTGTGGAACATCAGGAAGTTAGCATTAAGTTCAACGAAGATTATTAATTAATAATTATTACTACTATTATACATCAATAATGAAACACCCACATAACACCGACGTGAAGTAACATAGCTTGCTATTGCGTTTCGTCAGTTTGTCGGAGGTTCCCGAGGCCCGATTCCCGCCTTTCCCGTTCTCCCTCTCCTTCCCCCTCCTCCTCCACTCTCACCCCTTCTATCTCTTCCTTCCTATCATACTTCCTCAAAAGTAGAGGTTCCGGAGGTCCGATTCCCTCTTTCCCGTTCTCTCTCTCCTTCCCCTTCCCCCTCCACTCTCCCCCCTTCTATCTCTTCCTTCCTATCATACTTCCTCAATCGTAGAGGTTCCGGAGGTCCGATTCCCTCTTTCCCGTTCTCCATCTCCTTCTCCCTCCCCCTCCAGTCTCACCCCTTCTATCTCCTCCTTCCTATCATACTTCCTCAAAGGTAGACAACGCATCCTCGAGACCTCTGGTATTGCGGATGTCTGTGGGCGACGGTATCACTTATCAGTGGCCCGAGCACGAACAATTGTTAAAGTGTAACGTTATCGTATAGTTGACGTATACAGCACTAACTATGAGTTATCTGTGCCACAGTTGTACTAGATAGATAATAGTTTGTACTGAATACGTCAAAGATACGATTACGTTACACTTTAGCAAATGTTCGTGCTCGGGCCACTGGTGAGCCGCTTGCTCGTTTGCCTACCTATCCCATAAAACATATTTTGAATAACTTGATTATGACTACATCCCGCAGAATGGTTTTCCAGGTATTACCGGTCATTTATTACGTACGTATGTTAATGCTGTTATTTTTTTACTTTTAAGATGACGTAGATTAGTATGATGTACGATGACGTAGATAAGTAACGTAATATCCATCCATTCATCCGAACAAAAAAAAAAAAAACTTTCGAATGGATAATATTTGTGTGACAGTTAAAATAGTTCTTAATAATTAACTAACTTACAGTATTAATGTAAAATTAACATATATTAAACAAAACGAGTTGACAGAAATTATAACGCATTAAAAATTAATTAAGTTACAAATATAGCTTGATGACAGGTGTAACGATGATAATTTATACATACTTAATTCAAAATACATTTATTTGAACACCCAAATGAATGTTGTAGATATTTTGATTTGCTTTTCCCTATTAATATGCAAAATAGTAATACGACTCGCATCCAGGGAAATCCAGATTTTGTCTTAGATAATATTCAATAAGGAAACTGACGGGTTTCTTTTTGAAACTATATTCAAAATATGATCCATTCGATAAACCTTTAAGTTGGCTCCACTTGAACTACCTCCAAGTTATTTTTGAGAGTGCGACGACGAGCGAAGCGAGAAGCCTTAGGTTAGGTAAAATGGTGACCATACAACAAGCCACAATTAGGCTAGCCTACACCTTCCTAAGGGTATAACGCAGCACTTATGGGATAAAATACTTGTCGAATTATGTACTGTCGAAGCAATGACTTTTCGATATATATATTTCGAAATCTTGTCGAAGTATTGAAGTTGTCGAAATTCAGAGGTCCACAAAATTTCCAAAATTTTCTTTTCTACTCATTATACTTTTTTTATTTATTTATAAAGAAAACTAGTATACATAGTAACATAACATAATTCTAACAAACTACGTAGCGGTTTGTAGGCAGATGCTAACTCTCATGACTAATTACAACTATATACACGTACGTGTAGGTAAGTAGATGTATTATAAAATTAGGTATATACATAAGTAATAATATTTCTGATACATATCTATATATGTATATATACTAATATGTAATATGTATTGTGCTCGGGTAGGTAATCTATAAGTTAAATATATGCGTAAGTAAATTTAAAGGCTTTAGAAAAGTATGCTTAACAATTTTATTATTATGCTTAAAGTAGTTATTCTTTAAAAACATATGGCAAACAAGTTATGCCAAATGTATATTGTGCTATTATAAGAATAAGTGAATGTATGCCACGATAAATTATGACGCACAATTTATGCAAAAAATAGGGAATCGTCAAACAAGATAACTTGTAGCACCAATGTTTGACCAATGTATTGGCCGTTGACTATCGCACGGTAAAGCGAGCTCAACCTGTGCATAGAATAGAATAGACTAAGGACATAGATAGCCTTAACGTGTTCAATGAACTCGCCAAACAAATCGCTTGCCATAATGATGTCGAACATTTTCACAAGCAATTGGTTTTAATTTATGCGCATATCGCCGCCGAATACGGCTGTTGTTTGGTTTCGATACCCGCATTAGTCATCTTGTTGACCCCAACTAAGGCGCGTTTGCTAGTGAAACAACATGCAAATTAATTACATTTATCTATATATTTTACACAAGCTGACCCGCCAGCGGGTTCGCTCGCGTGGCCTCGCGGGATAAGGTTAATTACAGTTTTAACCATCCCACGGGAACTCTTTAATTTACCGGGATCAAAGGTATCCTATATAAGCCAGGGATATAAGCTATCACCAAACAAAATTTCTTTTAAATCGGTCCATTTCAGTCCTTTCGGAGATTAGCCCGTACAAATAGTCAGACATATAAGGAAACAAAAAAAATCAAAAACATTTGTTCGATTTCACTCCTTACATCCCCGTATTACAAACTGTATTACGTCACTTTGCTTTATTGCCAATAGCATAGAGTCTATGCCATAGACTAATGGTTAACAGTTTCCGCAGCGTACGCGGTATAAAGACTTTTTTGATTTTTTCCACACCTTGGTTTACATTATCAAAGTTTGCATACGGATCCATAATTTTTTTGAAAATATTATATAGCCTTGTTCATCACGAAAATGTAGGATTCTAATGGTGAGAGGATTTTTCTAATCGGTCCAGAACTTTTGGATCCTATTCAATATAAACAAACAAATCTTTCCTCTTTATAATATTAGTATAAGTATATACTTATACTAATAATAGAGTAATAAGAGGAAAGATTTGTTATATAAAGTATAAAAGTATGGATAACAAATGAACAGCCACACGCCCACATTTAAGTCGCCTCACTGAGGCGCGCTTTCATCTTTCTCAGCAAAATTGTCAACAAAACAGGTTCTGTGATAGTGTTTAGATTATAAAAAATTGTTTACTATCTGAACTAAGTAATTAGTGACATTGTATTGATTCTATGAACATGTAAATATACAATAGTTTAAAATGTAAGTAACACTTCTTGTGGAGTCAGTACCTTACCTACCTAACCTAACTAGTGTAAGTTAAACCAGCGGTTGATAATTTAGGATGGATGTTGGTTCATGACGAAGTATGCCTCAAGTTTGTCAATTCGTCCTCACGAATATTTAAAACTAGACCTTTGGAAACGGTCATAATAATGTTTTATGTGTAAAAAATGTTTATTGTTTTGTAGAAATCGTGAATTCCGTCAACCGAAATTTCGTAGTTTGTTTTCTGTAGTAGGTCTCCAGGATACTCTAGGAACCCGATACTTACAGCCTTTTAAAAGTTTTCACACACACACACACACACACACACAGAAAGCACCTTGTAGACTTAGTAATAGAATGCTGGAGTGACGAATCATAAAATCATTTTATTTGCCCTAAATGCTTGTGAAACACATCTCATATTGACACGTGTTTCAATTAGTTCGCTAGTGGCCATAGATTAATATTGTAACCGGATAATATTTTGAAGTAAAAACGTACGTAACATAACACTTGTTTTATTTTTATGAAAGCTCCCATTCGGAAAAACCAATATTGTATTGAAGGCAATAAGTGGTCCGGCAAAAATTTCGCCAGTTGGCAAGTCTGAAGGTTCCAATAAAGATATTTCAGACGTAGAAATTCAAGTGTCACTTGAGTGACACGAAACGTCAAATGGGAAACGGTTAAAACGAGGTAACGGCGGGATTGCAAACACTACGTCGGTGTCGACTTTGACATTTTGATATACATCTTGGAAAACATCTGCCGTGCGATTCTGTGATGATTCGTCGACGAGCTTACTGATGTCAAATACGTTATGAGATATCGCGCTTGTACACAAGGTTGTTTTTCCAACGTTTCTTGTCATATCTTCATTTGTTTCACGAATGTTGTCAAAGATGCAACGATGTTTGCTCTTAGAGAATCGCACGGCTGTTTTGGATACGTAGCACGTACCGATGGCATCAAAATACAAAAATGTACACTAAGAATTGTAAGTAGAAAGTATAAAACTCTATTAGCTTAGCGGAATTTTTCTCCGTGAGGGAACAGAGTTAAAAAGTCTGTAATGATTATTCACCATGACTACTGCCGTGCGATTCTTTAATGGTTCGTCGTTGTGCTAGTCGACGAGCTCACCGATGTCAAACCGCTAAATACTTAAGAGATATCGCCCTAGACATAAGGTTGTTTTATTAAAGTTTCTTGTCATCTCGTCATTTGTTTCACGGATGTTGTCAAAGATGCAACAATGTTTGAGAATCGCACGGATGAGCCTTATAGTTCGACGTTGAAAAGTATCATTGGTTCGATCATCGAGCTAAACAATCGTACTATTTAATTGATATGATAACCTCAAGAACACAAAATCAAAATCAAATCATTTATTCTGTATAGGCCTACGGGGGCACTTACAAATTGTCATTTTACATTTATTTTTTCTTTTCTTTTCGGTGGGTGGAAAT
Organism: Selenia dentaria; assembly: GCA_917880725.1. Taxonomy (NCBI): domain Eukaryota; kingdom Metazoa; phylum Arthropoda; class Insecta; order Lepidoptera; family Geometridae; genus Selenia; species Selenia dentaria. Next base: position 3,940,434 of record OU862893.1, on the reverse strand, counting down.
TGTCACCTAATTATCTTTTATTTAATTTGTTTTTTTAATTATGTTTTTACTTTATGATGCTTTTTAATTATAATTTTTTGTATTTTAATTTACTATAAATATATACTTATGTATATTCAAATTTAAGTTAAATTATAATAGGATATTTTTTTTGTGATATCATTTTTGTGTACCTAGTGTGATATGGACCCTGACGTCTGAAATAAAGAAATATTATTATTATTATTTAAATCTACAACCAGGTCGGAACGCGACCACGACTGAGAAGATCCTCGGAAACAAGCAAGAAACTCAGCGGGCTAGTCTTTTTAATTTTGTTTTGGACAATTACCTAGTGTATTTAACAAATATTCGTTTATTTTTAGCTCCAGTGTGTCGCCTTACAAAGGGACCATAATAATGGTATCAGTACGGCAAGACGTGCTACACTTTGACATCAAGACTAGAACCAGCCTCTTTAATATACTACGCGCATTTTTCACCTGTAAAATTGTATCGAACGAGTTCAAAAATTAACAAAAACAAAGAGATGTTGTGCGTCTGTCTCTGTAGCAATGATGAATTGTATCCTGCATGTAATTGTCCTTCAGGGGGTGGGGGTTATGGGCGCGGCAGGGCCGTGACGCAAGCCCTGCGGTCATTGACCCGCGATCAGCTGACGGTCAGGGTGGACGAGATGTGGCATTAGGCTTACGTATGAAGCGAGGTGAGGTTGTAGAAACACTAGCGCTGTGCTTTAGTTGAAGTTCTTGAAGCTAAGCCTTAGCATTTTATACGTGATATAAAAATGTCTAAGGCTTAGAACAATAAGCATCATTTATTTGTATGATAAATATATGTAACAGATAGTCTTACAAGTCAAGAAATGGAACCGACTTCAACACTAAAAAATTAGAAATAACTTGTCGAAGTGTTTTTAACGCAACCGGTTTCCTATTCAACCTCTTATTTGGATAATGCTTTCATTGGTATTTCTCATATTTGCACTCTGCTTTTCTGTAGTACGAGTACGAGTAGATAGACGGAACAACGGAACTGAATTAGCTGATGTTCAGCTGTTGTAGACTGTGCTTTAGACAATTATGAACCGGTGCAACTACAGAGTGCAGTCACAAGAAAGTCTATATCATAGTAATCTATATAAAAAATAGCAAGGACTGTCCACAGTGGCTACTGTACTAACACTATGTGGACGATGACACAGATTCGTGTCGCATAGTATTACGTACAGCGGAATGGCAGAGATCGTTTATCAAGTGCTATTTTTAGTACTCGAATGTCGCTACATCAACTCATTCCCGAAACTGAGTTATGACCCATTTTCATAACAGCTCGCGTCAGCCTCAAGGGCTCAGTACGTAAAATACATAACAAGATGAAATATGGAAACCTTCAATTTTAATCTGACCATTGATGTTCTTGGAACGAGTCGCAGTTTTGTTACAGAATAAGTTATAGTTTCTAGTGTAGGTACCTAGTTTAAACGTGAAAACCGCTTTAGGCGAGTTGAGCACTTTTTGGTCTTTTTGGGTGAAGAAAAATCAAGGAATTCCGATCAACGTATTCGTATCTTCATCACCGAACGTAACTCTTTTAAGGTTGAAGAAATATCAAGGAACTCGCGTCATCATCACCGTCACAGAACGCTTTGTCACAGATAATGTAGTTTTCAAGTGAAACTACATATTGTTGTTTATTGTGTCTTAAAACGCGCGCGCGCTCCAATAACTTTGCCTTAACACGGAACAGAAATTAAAATGTCAATGTAAGTCCTGCAACTTACAGTCACAGATGAATTGCTTACTTTACGTCGCCAGCGACAATCGTCGTCGACGTAGGTGTCGAACAAAGGGCTCTTTATTCCGGGCCCACTCGAACCTACGAAGCCCTTCATTTAAATTTGAGGTCGCTATTTACAAACCCCAGTTAGAGATGATCCATACTACAACGGCGGAGACAGAAAGGTCTTTGAAAACAAAGCCATCAATGTTTTATTTATTTAATTATTGATCGAGCGAGCGAAGTGTCTCTGCTTTAAAATGCCAAATTGACTTTCATCTGTCCGTATGGTTGTTAGGTTTTATGTTGGTCCTCCTGTACACATCGCATTTTTCAACCAATCTTTACAAATCTTGGTATGCATTTACTATTTCATAAAAAAAATTGTCGTTGGTGATTATCAGTTGTATTTTTTCTAAAAAGGGGTGAAGTTTGCTGCGGCGCTATTTACCGACCCGTATTGATATTTGGTACACACATCAGGTACTTACCTGACTTTAAAGAGGAATTTCAAATCTGAGCATAATTGCTCAAGTGATTTCCGACATAATAGGTTGTGAAGTACTGCGAAAAATTGCCGCTGATAAGACTTGTGCTCGCGAGGTCTTCTGCTCGCAGAACTACTAGTGTAATTATAGGCGAGCATAGCTTTTGCTGTGTCTATTACAATGCAGTGTTGGTTTAGCAATCCATTCATAAATTGAGGACTGATTTTCTTTCTGATAAGAGTCATTTGTCCAGTCTATTCTTAAACATGTTAGTTGAAGTGGCTGATGCCACATGCTCTGGCAGTTTATTCCAATTGTTCACAACTTTGTTGCTCTGGAAGTGATGTGCAGCCTTTAGTTTTGGCCTAATCCCGTATGATCTGGATTAGGTGCCCCCGGATTGATTTTGTGCTTTCCTGTAGTATATACTAGTCTATTGAGTTGGGCAGGTTGTAATAATTGTCCAATATTTTGGGAGGGGCATGCAAGCCCCGCGGGCGGTCGTCGATGGTGGGCTGGACGTAAAGGCTCTGCCAATTTCCCAGTTCTCCGCACAGACTGAGCCGGAGTGCCACTGGATCGTTTAGTGGGTATACTGGCATGAATTTTCGTGCCAGGGAGTCCCACATACCCCTGAATGCGTAATGCATTTCTCGCACCAAAAAAGTTGTTCAATGTATATTTTAAAAGTTTTAGGATCATTTTCAGCCGGAAGACGTCCACTGCTGAACATATGCCTACCCCATAGAACGCCACTTGGAACGGCTACTTGCTTCCTGCATCCAGCAATTCCCTGCGGTTTTGACGAGGTCGCCAGTCCATCTAGTGTTTTAGGATAATTAAATAAAACCAATTATAGTTATTGTAAGGGCCCCACCATCTAATATTGTTTTATTAATTTATAATACTCAAAATGTAAACATTGTAGGAATTCTTACTCATCTAGAGTTACGTATGGTGATTCCGGTATCCGGCAAAACGAAGTATGGATCATCCCTCATTACGAGAGTCGGGTAGAGTAGAGACTTCAAGTAGACTTGTGTAAGATATGTTAATGAAGGCCAAGTTTCTGGAGCTGCCGAGTGCCACTTCAAATATCGCCTGAATTTAAATGTTGTGGTAACCAGCATCGTAATTTAATTACTAAAGTATCTGCCTAAGGTTTAAGTAATACTTACATAATTTGAGCAGAAATGTCACATGTTTGCTTACCTGAAATGATAAAAACAATTTATTAGTATGGGTAGTCGATTTACTTATTTGAATTGTTTTTAAGATAGGTTATCGAATATGTTCACATGATTAAAACGATTGCAGTATAAATTAAATCTAGCAGCCTCAAGACATGTGTGTTACCAGTGATGACTTATGGCACTGAAACATGGTATAAAATATGGGCCTCATAAGTAAGCTCAAAGTCGCACAAAGAGCTATGGAGAGGGTTATGCTCGGGGTTTCTCTACGTGATCTAATCAGAAATTAGGACATCCGTAGAAGAGCGAAAGTCACCGAAATAGCCCAGAAGATTAGCCAGTTAAAGTGGCAGTGGGCAGGGCACATAGCACGCAGAACAGATGCCCGATGGGACCGGAAGGTTCTGGAATGGAGACCACGGATCGGCAAGCGCAGCGTAGGTCATCCACCGACACCGTGGACAGACGACCTGATAAAGATCGCAGGACGACGTTCAGCAGTGGACGTCCTACGGCTGAGATGATGATGAAATCTAGCATCAAATTTATTTATACATGAAACAATTGATAAGAAACTAAGCCAGTACTTCTAACAAACAAAAGTATTACAGGGTGTCTCGAAACTCGACGATAACCTGGTACCGGGCGAGAGGCCAAGGTATACTAGTTATGAAAAAACATTTTTTTCCAATATCGAGTGTCAAAGTTAGCTGACAATAATTTTGTGAAACCTAACTCGTCAAAACTTATTTTACTTAGTTAACAATGTTTATTACTTTTATTTGCCGTTGCGATCAATAGAAATGTAATTTGAGATTACATTATTAAAAGAACACTGGTCAAAATTTGTTCAATCTTTTCGAATAATGACTATTATCGCTTGGCTAAGTGAAATGTTTTTTTCCTTTTGTTACCTGTTTAGACATTGCGGATATTAGCAATCACAAATATCACAATATATTGGTGAGCTGTTTATATATCGGGTGTCTCTAAACTCAACCATAACGTATTCACTACAAACTATGAGTTATCTGTGCCACTATTGTACTAGATAAATGCAGTTTGTACTGAATACGTTAACGATGCGATTACGATACACAACAGATTTTCGTGCTCGGCCCACTGGTTATCTTTGAGTTTCGGGACATCCGATATATAAACAGCTACCCGTATATATATAATATTTGAGATAGCTAATCTCGACAATCGCTAAACGACTGCTCACTCAATGTTAAGTGATGGTGCGGTCTAAGATAGAGCCTACACATATGTACCAACCTACCACTGGCTGATTGACGCAGATAGTACCAACCCTGCTCTCTGAGCCACTAGCCCCCGGTTCAACTCCCGGACAGGTCAAACATCTGTGTGAATATGTATGTTTGAGCTGTGTCTGGGTGTGTATACGTATATAAGTATGTTATTCAGTCATCAGGTTACTATAATACATGCTCTACCTAGTTTCGGTCCATGTGTGGATGTTGTCCTATATTATTATTATATTACTGGCCGTCTGTGCACCAGCTACAATTTTTCAGTTTATTTACATTATGCTTATTACCCGAAGCACTTATAGGTGTATGAAATTCTAATAAAAATATTATTAATCCGACTAATTTAAAAACACATAGAGAAAGAGGGCTCGCCCACTTCCATCGTATTCATTAAAAAGATTAGCATTTAAAAGCGTTTCCTGTTGAAAAATATAAAAAAAACGAGGAAAATGGTATAACCGCGCCATTAGCGGGCACCCGAAGACCTTAATATCACAAACAGTGGTATTAAGTGGGATTCAGTCGTTATTAAACCCCGCTAAGTACGTGGACAAACAGACCGTGACGTAATCCTCTTTTTCTATACATAGACAATGATAATTACCATTTTTCCTTAGCGATACTTCTTTCTTTCCTTACATAAACATACATCCATTCATAGTACGAGTATACCAATTTCGCTATCGGACATCAGAAATTCCATAGAGATCATGTTGACGTCTGGGAGTCCACAACCGTGCGATTCCGTCGGCACTTTCTGCCTCACACTACTACTATATGGAACCAGCTGCCACTTGAGGTGTTTCCGAACAGATACGACATCGACTCGAGACCTCTGGTATTGTGGATGCCCGTGTGCGGTGGTGATCAGTTACCATCAAGTAAGCTGCCTGCTCGTTTGCCAACCTATCCCACAAAAAAAACAATTCCTAAATTAACTAAATGTCTACATTAGTGCGAAGCCGGGCGGATCTCTAATAAAGGAAGAAACTCTTATAGTTTTAGCGGATACAACAAGAGAGTCATTCGATCTCACACGTCTTGAAGGAGGAACCATTGTATGAACCAATCAATCAATCATTTATTGATAACGCCAAGTTACGGAAGAACGGAATAAAAATAAACTATGTATTATGAAAAAATAAATAATATATAAAAATTGCAATGAGGTTGAATGCTTTTCCCGCGGTGCATAGCGTTAACGTTTCGATATCGTGTAGGTACTAATTATTTCATGGATTATTCATTATAAATTTTAATGAAAAAAATTATCTGCAGCTGCATCTAACATTTATAAAATGTTAAATAGTGTTAATTAAAATGATTTTTAAAACACTAACTTCTGATAAGCTTAAACGAAACCTGGTTTAATGAAACAGAAAAAATGATCGGCGTTCGACGGGATTTGAACCTGCGTCCAATAGGTTTGCCGGATGCTCTAGCCAAAGCATAGTCAAATACTTTTAATAAGTTGCTTTTATTAAAAAATTACCAAAAAAATCACTTCAATACTAAAACGTCCATTTTTTGTTAAACATTTTTTCAAAATATTTAGTGACCCTGGTTACTTACGGGCTAGAGTGTCATTCGCCAGCAATAAGGATATCAGCAAGATAGGCGAAACACTTTTCAGTTATTGGAGTGTAACTCAAACACCGCTTGACCAAATTTGATGAAATTTGAATGGGACCACCTCAGAAGTTTACTCTACCAAACAAAAAAGAATTATCGAAATCGGACTAATCCCTAAAAAGTAATGCGTGATCATACATAAAAAAATACGCGTCGACTTAAGAACCTCCTTTGGAAGTCGGTTGAAAATGATATTCTATTACACTACTAAGTACATACACATGCTGTATTCTACTTAGTAATCGGACCTTATGCATCGCCTCCGCTAATCCTTGAACTACACGGCAAATGAAGTTCTACAGAGTACTTACTGACTGCCACAAAACAAACTGCACTTTACACGTGTAAATAATCAACAGCCGACACGTTTGTTTTATGGCATCACAAATAATTGATATACTGAGGTCCATAGTTCAAAAAAACACAAGTTAAACTTACGTAACATGTAAGTATGACTGCTTTAGCAATAACACATACAATGAAAAAAAATTTTTTTTTCAACATCCATACAAACGTCTTCAGGTCCCAAACTAGGCAGAGCCTGTACTATGGTAACCTGATGACTGATATACATACTTATATACATATACACACTCAGACAATTATATCAAATCTGTCCTGAATCTGTAGTTTTTTCTTTATTTTCAACTTAATCTATACTAATATTATAAAGAGAAAAGATTTGTATGTAAGTATGTTTGTAACGAATTAGCTCAAAAAGTACTGGACCGATTTCAAAAATTCTTTCAGCATTTGAAAGCTACATTCACGCTGAGTAACATAGGCTATATAAGATTCATCATCATCATCATCATCCATCACCGCGCGGGTGAAACCGCGGAGAGCAGCTAATATATCATAAAGTATACCAAATTAACACTAAGTACATGACAGCACGTATCGTACAATAAGCAGGTAGCTACATCAGTTTTTACTAGAAACGACGTAAGCGTAGTAGTTGTACAAGTTTTAATAGTTAATTCATTTCAACTTGTAACAAGAAACAACAGCAAAAATGTTCTAGGAATCATTTGGTTTTGACATAGGTGTCCCTTATGATATCAATCCCTTATGATATCATATCAACCGGAACGGCCACCGTTGATCAAGGTTTCCGTTAATGGGGGGATTGGCCATAATCCCCACGCTTGGCAGGCGTCTTGGGGATCGAGTCGTAGGCGGCAGTTCCTCAGGTATGTTAAACATCTTTCGTTATTTCAATCACCTATCACATAACCTTGCGCTGCGCATGCAATTTTTTTTATAATGTCATTTTAGCGCAAGGCTTATTACGCGGATGTGAAGGAAGTATCGAATCGAACACGTTTCATTAGCTACGTCGTTCGCTTAGAATAAAGTTATAGATATCCTTGCGTTGCGAAATAAAGCCTATGTGTTGATTCTGGACATACACTATCTTCACTCCAAACTTCACAACGTATAGTGTAGAATCGAGATAGATAGAATCGAGGGAAAGAGACGAGCTGGTCGTAGTAAGAAATCATGGCTACGAAACATCAGGGTGTGGACAGGGATTGCGAGTGCCGCTGAACTTTTTCGCCTCGCCAAGGATAAAGACGAGTACGGAAAGCTGATTGCCAACCTTCATTGATTGAAGAGGCACCGAGAGAAGAAGTGTAGAATCACATTTCTGTTCCCAGAAACTAAACTGTGTCTCGTTTTGTCTGAGCTGATTATGGGGGATAATGGGGGCGCTTACGCAGGTAATGTTAACCGCAAATACGGTATCCCACCTATACATACTATATAAGAACATAATTTTCTTGAAAATTGCCACAGTCTGCGAGTAAGGGAGAGAACGCTTGTGGTACTGTGTATACCATATAACAACATTAAATGTATTATTGCTAGCAATAAAAATGCTACAATATAACGTGCCTTACACGTGTACTTTTAATGAACATAGCTTCACCACAGATAAGCTAATAGTTGCACTAATATTACAAGATTGGGTTTAACTATGGTCAAAGAGCTTGTTACAAAAATAAAGATATGACAAATACGAGCAAAATGGGCCTCAAAGACGTCCCAATTAAGACGTCTTTCAATTACTTCGCTCGTGGCCGTGGAACGAGACGTCTCGATGACTCAAAGTGGGTCGGTTTTAGGCAGCTATCTCTCTATATACTTACCCATGAATAATTTTCTTTGTATACACTCATGACGAGTTTACACCTATATCATTACAGAATTGTGCAAAAGTAATTGACCGAGTGAGCGAAGCGTCTCTGCTTTAACTGGCCAATTTGACTTTCATCTGTCCGTATGTTTGTTAGGTTGTATGTAACAACATCTGTAAATGTACTCACCATGTTTTGATGCAAATAAATGTTTATGATTTATGATGATTTATGTTAGTTTTCCAGTACAGGTTGCATTTTCAACCAATCACAACGATACTTGGCATGCATGTTTCTACTATTTTTTGTCGTCGTCCTAAAAAGAGGGGAGTTTGCTGCGGCGCTATTTACCGAACGATTTATACATCAAAATTTGGTAAAACAAAATAATTCAAAAATAATTTAAAAAAAAAAACTTAAAAACCTTCAAAAACCTGACTTTAAAAAGGAATTTCGAATATGAGCATAATTGGTCAAGTGGTTTCCGAGATAATAGGATGTGAAGTACTGCGAAAAATGGCCGCTGATAAGACTATGTGCTCACGAGGTCTACTGTTCTCAGAACTACTAGTATTTATCGTATATTTTTATTGATTTATTCGAACAGTAACGGCTATCGCAAGGAAAATACGGTACAATAACAATAGAACGCTCATTGCTGGTTCTCACGAATAGATACGTGATATCACATAAGTCATATAAGTTATCACTGAGATACATGTCGATACTCTAGGTAATGCATATTAACTCGGTGATATTTATGGTTATATTAGCGCGCTCGAATAATTGATGCCATGCATTAGAAACATGACATGTCTGTATTAATAAACGGTCTTTGACTACGATCTAAAAAATGAACACAGCTTACCTCCTCGCACCGTTAACTTTACAAGACATGATTTATGTTATGTACGTCGTTATACGTCACTTGAGTGTTGAAATGAGACTAAACTATTATTGTACTCATTCATACACTGCCTACGCTGTACTTAGTCTAATTTATAAGTTCTTTTGTATATAATAAAGTGGGATTATACGAGAGGTGATGACAGGAACCACAGAAAAAAAATACTAAACGAAATGCCAGTTGTATGGCAATTAGAGTATACAATACTTTACCTGACAATATCAAGGGAGCTGCTCTAAATCCTTAAAAATAAACTATTTGACTTATTATTGAAAAAATGATTTCACTCTATAAAGGACTTCTTAGATGATAAAAATCTAATATAGGTAAATCTAATATATAATCAGGTTTGTTATTTAATTTAATTAATTGTCACAAGTGACTTATCAAACAATTATTTCAATTGAATTTCTTAATTATTATATCTAATCAGTTTGTATTTTTTTAATTACTGCCTGTATAATTATTTTTGCGTAGGTTATAAAAAACACAAAAGTATTATTCTTGTATGTTTCAACTGTCATATATGCTTTAAAAACTCTGCAATATTGTACCCAAAACTGTAGCAAGTAAATATTTATTAATTCATTAAATAAAGTAAGAACAGAAGACGCAAATTATTTTAAGGCGTGGATAGGCTGTCATTGGCGTACCGACCACTAGTATTGTTTCGTAAAAATGAAGACTTGCCTTACGGGTCTTTACCAGAGTGCAAAAACTTGCAGGTATTATTCTGGCCAATTTTAATCATTGTTACTATCTAGTTCCTATTAGATATAATTAGTAGCACAAAAGAGGGATGTGAAATGAATTCTGGAGGCATCGATGAATTGGGAACAAACAAATCAAATAGTGATGGAAGATATATAGGTATTCAATTTATTTGCTTTTTTTCGTTTTTGCTTGCAGGCATCTTTAATTATTGCATTGCAATTGTTAATGTTAAGTATTTACAACTTTTTTGTTTGTCTTATTTAGATATGAAGTTTTATACATGATTGTAAAGGTCGTTGAAAGCCTTAAAGGTACAATAATCGATGAGGCTTGGTATTTTTTTATTGTAAAACGAAATGGTGGTCTTAGTCTTATTTTGTGGCAATACCTATTTACTCATTAATGTTTAGATAAGTTTTTGTTCATGTTTTTTGATATTATTTCAATTCATTTCATTTCATATTCGTAGTCGCCTTATTGGAATTCATGGCAAGTATAATTATGTTTCTGGCGTGGTGATGGAGACGAATTCAATTAAACCTCATTTGTCAAAACCCATCAAGACGTACAAAAAGGTTTATCGTCTTTCTCCTATCCTCTAAAAATAACGTAGGAAGATAAACTTGAAATATCAGAAAGAAACATCATAAGTGAATTTATATCTGTCCATGAACCCAGTCCTATACGAATATCACGTCATATAAACATACGGACGCAGTCTAAAGCCGCGCGCTCACTAGCGGACAAATGGGCGGGACGTGACGCAACAACGTGCGTCTAGTATCACGTAGCGGGACAACATAACGCTACTGCCGCAAACGGCTTCCCGATTAAAATATGCTTCCAGGACACACAAGACGGCTTGAACATTTGCAATGCATCCATGACACTCGCAAATATCATTAAAGCTTATAAATAGAGGCACCAACAGCGGCGGGAATGCACGTCGCGCGCCAATCTGCCATCGCACATTCACGGCGCGTTGCGCGTGCGAAACCCCAACGCACACGTATAACCATTTACAAACAGATTTCACGTGTTGCCATAAAGAAGTGGCACAATCAATTACATACGCCTCTGTTCGTTGTGAAATACACAGTTTAATTAGTAGACAGAAACAGCTTGCATAACGTGGATCTGCCCGCTCGGCGCACGCGCGTTCGCCGTTCGCGCGTTCACACACACATCAAACATTCGCAATTGGTAAGACCATAAAAAGTACGTTGACTCTGCGAGAATAAAGTGTAAACAATTAATTTTAAATGCGAGCCGTTCTGTTTGTTTTCCCGATGAAATTTCTAAGTCGGATAGTTTTCGTTTCAGGCGGACGAACGGTCGGTTTTAGCTTTAACAATGTAGCGTACAACGTATTTGTAGGTCGAACGAAAACATTATGCCGATGACGGTGTGAGAGCGTATCTAAGCTCGAGCCACGCGCGCGGGTTCAACGAACGGAGTTTTTGCGTATTGAGGTTGCAGCGATTTGCGCAAAGACGCGTGCATCGGATGCGTGGCGTTATCGAAGTCGGCGCGAAGAAGTAACGGGTCAGTCGGGCCAAAGTAAACAATTACGATAGCATATAGCATTGTGTCGCGCGGTCGACGACCCGTCGCCACCCACCTCCTGCCTATTACCAAATCGCGCGGCGGCTCGTAGCGCGCGATACGCGTCCCGCTTAGCGCACACGCGCCGAGCCGATATCATTTGCATGCGAACTACCTACGTGATTCACCGAGCTCTTCAACGAACTCCGCGCCGTATGCCTAATACCAGACGGCGGCGCTGACCTGACCGAAATCGTATTAAACAGGTCCTTGATCTGTGATAAAGTTCGAGTCTGTTATCCGGCTATGGGATATGTAGCTGGCACGTGTAAGCTCCACTTTCGATGCCAAAGTAAACACCGATATGGCGACTATGGCGGCGTCAGGGGAAAAATGTTACTAATCAAGCGCGGTCCGATCGGATCTGACATGCACGTGAAAAACCCCGTGTTTTCATTTATTACAAAGTTTGCTTCATATTTCACGTTGTCTAGTCGCGTTATAAAATCTCGCCAGAGGAAAATATCTTTCCATTTTCCCGAGGCTAAACAACGACAGTGATCCGTAGAGGGAAAACGGGCGTCGTTACTTTTTTCGGCGAGCAAAACGGCCGGGAAAACTCGTCAATATATCAGAATTGTCGGACGCAGGAGGGAGGGCACGGGATAGTGCGGGGTTGAAAATGTTGCGATGCGCACGACCGATAGTTTGGTGAGCGACGATAATACGCCGACTACCGACCAATTTACGCGGCGAGGGCAACTCAATTGCGGGATCTGAGAAAATTCCGAGCCTAGCCGACGGGAATGTCGACATAGCTGAATTTGTATGGCTGCTGATAGCGGGTCATCACATGTGAGATGTGTCTCTAAAGCGGTTCTGATATATAGACGATAGCGACAGTCGATAACATCCGTAATAAATTGAATAGAACAGCCAAAAAAGAATAAATCTGAAAAATTGAAAAGCATCTCCTTGATATAGACTTGTGAATATTTCACAAGTAACCGAAATAGAAACACGACATAACCTAATCCACAACGCTTCCAGTGAAGCCAATAGCCAGTAAATGCAAAACCACAAATCGAGTTACTTTATAGTTGGAGTAAACCACATGTTCATTACTCAACTACCCTTTCAAATGCCACAGAGGCTGCAGATATCAAAAGGTCGTATAATAGCGTCGTGATGCAAACCACTATTCCCTAGGCTGTGATGAAACTGATCATTCTGAGGTCTAATCCTCGCAAACTCATAACACGAATAGTGTTGGCCGCAAACAGCTATACAGCTAGTTTCACGTCTATCTGGGGTCAGGCAGATTGCAGTACTCGCTGTTTGGATGGTCATACAATGGTTTGTGTCTGACACTGCATTCAATGTGAGGATATCTGCTTGTGCACTTCTGTCTTATCATTCGTCGATCAGTGAGCATGGACGTTTCCTCAATATCAAAGGTAAGTTATTCGCATAGATTAAAACGCCTGGATTGTACCAGAAGGATGTATGGATATCATGAAAGTAAAGTATTCTCGTTTATATGCGGTAACGTTTTAAAACAAAAAGTTTGTAAAAATCTAAATCTTCGACTATATAATTGTTCTCTCGACATTAACTGTAATACATATCCAGACATAATGGAATATGTTACCAGTATACTTACTTAAATTATTCGTACTTTATTATTATTATTTTATTTGTTTTGTTCTGGAAACATACCTATATATATATATATATATATATATATATATATATATATATATATGTGTATTTCTTATATATGTATTGTTGGTTTTATGGTCATCAAATACCTAGTACTTAAATTCTTAGGGAAACTGTTGTAACTATAATATACCTCCGTGACGTCACAAACCGGCCCCAACGGGAGACCAGCGCTGGCTTAGAACTAGCAATGCTGAGTTGGGACCGATTTGTAACATTTGACATTGTTATTGTTCTTGATTACTTTTGTCTATTACTTTGTTTTATATTTAGCAATGTTGTTGTTACAAATAAATATATTTTCATTCATTTCATTTCATAAAAATTGGTACAACATAGAATGATACTACGAATAACTAGCTGACCCGCCAGCGGCTTCGTTCGCTGTACCACCTTATGGGTAAAATTTTCAAAAAATCTTCCAACGACGAGAGTTCGAGCCTCATCAGAGCTCATGTTATTATTTTTGTATTCGTCGTTAGCGCTTTAAAAGGCATAAAATACGAGTAGGTACATACATAACAAAATCACATCACAATCTGATATCAGTATTCTTGACAAATGGTGTCAAGATAATAATATGTTATTAAACGTTAAAAAATGCTTTATCATAACATTTACTACAAAGGTCAATAAAATACTTTATATCTACAAGCTAAAAGATCATTGTTTAGAGAGAAAGGCGGTTGTCAGAGACCTCGGGGTCTTACTTGACGAGAAGTTCACATTTAGAGACCATTATGACTACATAATTACTAAATGCACTAAGATTTTGGGTTTCATCTCTCGGATATCTAAAGATTTTAAAAATCCATGTTGTTTCTTGAATCTTTACTTTACATTAATCCGTAGTATACTTGATTACAACTCGGTCATTTGGTCACCTTTCTATGACGTTCACAAAAAACGTATAGAACGAGTACAAAGTAAATGCTTAAGCATATTATGTTCCAAACAGGGTATCAAACGAAAATTTTCTTCATATTCAGAAAGGCTGGCCCAATATAAACTGCAAACCCTTGAAACTCGACGATTATATAACGATCTAGTTTGCCTATTTAAAGTTATACACTCGAAGATTGATTCTCCCTCGCTTCTCTCAAGCATTAGTATAAACACAAAGCCTAGAACACGCGATGGATTTTCCAAAACTTTTATTTTGCAGGTATATAAGAATAATACTTCCTTTTATAACCCTATTGTGAGAATTTGTCGCCAATATAATGAAATTCTGAAAGAACATCACGACTCTATTGACATATTTGTCCAAAACCTACCTAGATTTAAAACTAATGTCAGGAATATAGTATTTAAGGCCTATGATGAAAGTATTTAAGTTTGTTTGCCTCTTTTTATTGTTATTATTAAAATACATACCTAACTAGTTACTGCTTAACAATCAACCATGTTGTGTACACATATTTAGGAACATAGTCTAGATCTAAATTGTACTATTTAATTTTAACCATTTATTGACTGTATTCTGTTTTGTGTGCCAATAAATAAATAAAAAAAAATAAAAAATATTAAGTACTTACGATATATAACACTGAATTCATAAAATGTTATTCATTTTTTTCATATGTTTCGACGTTCTACTATCTTCTTCTATCTTTATCCTCTTGTATATAGAATTTATTCGCATTTTCAGACAAACTTGTGTTCGCATACTTTATGAGCATTGAATGTTTTCTGAAAGCCACATCCCTTTCTGTAACAACAATGTAATCCTCCATCGGAATGATAAATCCATTTGAAAATATGGAACTATTGAAGTCAAATCAGAGAACCTTGTGCCAGCTCGTCAACAAACAAACCCGACAAGTAAAGCGTACGCACTCTCACTACGAAATGCGTTGTAGGTTGTAGGCACATGGAAACAGTACTGAAACTCATAACAAAACCTTTGATAGTAGGCTCTGTTTAGCAGTATCATTCTCAGCCTGACTCTGTTATCCGATCAATTTCAAATCAAGTTTTACGTTGCCTTAGTTAGTTATACCTAGTTTAAAATTAAGGGCTTCATGAAATAGCGTTAATTAGAGCCAATCGAACATTGCTACAGCTCTGTAAACTGTTCACAACTACAGACTTGCATTCCAAAAAGTTTGGTAAACGAGGTTGGTACGCACAGCGCGCAATATGCGGCTGCCTGTTCCTCTTCATGAATAGGAATCGCTCACTTTAACAATAACTTTCCTGCGATGCGACAAGTCAGCTCCCCCTGTAATAGCGCTGTAATAGACAACTCGACGAAACCGGGGGTCCCTTATCCACTGCCGGTTTATTAGCGCCATCCATATACATGAATATGTGCGGGGGTCTATGTTTTCCAATCTTCCGATCTCGTCGCCTCAGCTTCAAGATTTCAAACTATATACTGTGATTTAAGAGCACGAAGAACACGTTTCCGCTCGATTTCTTACCCATCAGAGACATGGCAACCATGCTATTAAAGTATCTTTCACATATTTCGACCCCATTCCTTCATCGGTGTCAATGAGGTGGTGCTAGCGAAGCTAATGTTTCGCAGTGAAACTTAATAGTAAAAATCATGCTCACTACTTTACTTTGCGTAAATAATGTTTTACCATACCAAAATGTTTTAATCTTCGTTGTATTTGCAGTTTAATCCAAATTTATGTTTGTCTTTGCGAATTTTCTCTGATTTGCCTCAACGATAAGCTATCAAATCCATGTTCTAGGATTACGTTACGTGCTTCCACCGCTTTCAACTAATTTAAAATCTCGTCTGCTTCCACATGTAATGTAAGAATTACCTAGATTAACGTCGATATATCAAGTCACGTTTTTATCTCTAACCCGCAGATTGGGCCGTGTGGTTATGTTGTTTGTTGCCTTCTGGCCCCGCCGCGGCTCGATCGCTGCGATTACGCTGCTTTGTAGAGAAAGGTTTTTTAGAGAAAAGAGAGTTCAGAAATGAAAGGAACTTTCATGTTGTACAAAATATACATGCATAATATTCAAGGAACTATTGAGAAATGAATAAAAACGAACTCATTAACCGTCGCGTAGCTTACTGAAGACCAAAAGCACTGAAATGAACCACGCCGGTCGTCACAAAAACAAGAGCAATTGAACCCCATTACCCAGAGCGCACTAATTAAATCAAAGTTGCCATAAGCGCACTGCTTTACCCCTTATTTTGATTGCTTCCATGTAAATTCATTCTCTGTTATTCGTATTCAGCTCTAAATGAATTTCGTGTCCGCCGCCACCCAAACGCGGCGGGCCGACATCGGAAACTTTATAAATTATTATTACAGCGAACAAAACAATCTACAAATTCGAACTACATAACGGGAATGCTCAAATTGAATTGTAAAAGTTCACAGTGGCGGACGAAATCCACGAATTTATGAACACGATTGTTCACAAATGCTATATAAGTAGTTAATTAGTTGCGGAAGCTCGCAGTTATAAGATTCATTATCAGAAGTGGGATCGGTATCAGCGCGCGCCATGTAACCTGATACATCTAAGTATTCCTCTGCTCCGAATAATGGAGAGGCGCGAATTCCGCGGTAATTAACAGAGCGCGAGCCCGGCATCATAATGTTTTCATAGCTTGACACGTATCATGTGGAAGAGGCGTGTGATGTGAATGTGACGGGTCGGGAGGCCGATGCCGACGCAGTGTGAGGGAGCCGCGCACGGCCTCACCCGTCAGACGTCACCCTTTACCGCAGTCGCGGGAAGATATCTGTAGCGTCACAAGTAATTGAAGACATGAGTGGATGAAGGTGATATGTCACAAAATTCTAATTTCGAGAAAATTGAGTTTAAAGTTTCGCATAAACATTTAAGGATATTACTGAACACCTTTAATGTATTTATCCAATAAGGGTGTCCGGCGGCGCGAACCGATTAGTATTTTTAAAATAGGGGAGAAATTAAAGAATAAATTGTATTTTTAGTACTTTATTTTAATAAAAACTGAACATAACTCCTTCTTCCGCAAAGAAATGTTTTAATTAATTTAAGAAAATGAAGTCTGAAGGAGACTAGTGTTAAAAAATTAGAAAGAAATTAAAAAATTAATTCTTCTCCAAGTTAAAAATTAAAAATTATTAGGTAAAATTAAAAATTATTCTTCTCCAAGTTAAAAATTAAAAATTATTAGTTAAAGTTAAAAATTATTCTTCTCCAAGAATGGATTGATAATAATATCGATATTCCGGTTTAACAAATTTTAGTTGGTCCTTAATATTAGCTTTTTTTTCAACTGACACAGTACCATATTTTCCGTTCACACGGGGTACTTCAAAGTTTGGATTAATATGACCCCTTTTTTTTAAAATATCTACTTCTTGGAATGGTGTCATTTTGTCATAGGACTCTTTATATAAATACGAACCGTATTCATCAATCCTAATCCACTTCACGCCATCCCTAAAACTAATTTTGCCATTATTAGTATTTTTTTTCCTGTTTATCAAATTTAAATTTTGTTGCAAATCGTTTATTTTTCTGAAATGGTCAGTCATATCAATAACTATGTTGTTTCGTGAAGCTTGACTTATAATGGTTCGGTATTGTTCAGGTGCATAAATTGTATCATTTTTTCGAAGCACTTTTTCGATCCTCCCGAAATCTCGATCCGAATCCAAGTATGAGTGTCCCACTTCGGGAAATTTGTGGTCTATGATTTTAAAATATCCTCTTAAAATCAAGTATTGGTAAAGACATATTAAATTGAAATTTTTGTTCTGTCCGGCACACGAATCCAACCAAATGATCAAATGATCTTTACCTTGGCAACTTGGATCTACCTCCACAAACCTCAAGAGTGCACTTGCGACTTCTGAACTTCCACGATCCGCTACATCTTCAGTCCATGTACAACAAACGGCTTTTTCTTTGGATGTGCCGTCTATAACATGAATACCAAAGTTATAAAACCAGAGTTGACGTAAATAGAATGCCTTGGATGTAGTTAATTTTGGCAAAGGCATCGTTTGCTGTAGATCTACTGTAATGTAAAGTACACTATCAGCCGGTTTAGGTTTCTTTCGGTCGACTTGCATCGCTTCCACAGCTGCATAGTAATTGGCTTTATGTTCTTCATTTGAGTCCCCAGCATCACAAGTTGCACAGGTATCACTCTTTGGATATCCAAAAGATAAATTAAATTCAGTGACAAAGATTTTGTTGTATGTTGTCTTTTTGATTTTATATTTCTCTGTTAAATTTTCTTTCTCACAAATTTCCAGATATAGACTATGCATCTTGGTCACATTCAAAAGGGGAGAAAGATATAACTTGTTCATATTTTTATTACGAGAATAGTGGGACTGTTCGGCGGGAAAGCTGGATATATGTGCTTTAATACGGTTCACAACGTCTTCATCCATTTTGTGAGGACGATTCTGGTGCTTGCCTCTGCAGTCTGGATTTGGAGCAGCAACACCGCTTTTAATTGATTTTATTATGAGATCAATCTTTTTACGGCCTATTTGATACAACCTACACAATCCCAACTTGCAAACTTGCTTTGTAACCCCTGCAAATTTAACATAATACTTGTAAGACGCCGATTTATGGGTTTTGGCATTACAACGTTGTCTTGCGACAGGCTTACTGATAATGCTATTGAAAAGCAAAGCATTCTTGCTATTCACATCTAAGCAGTAGTAGCTTTGTAAAATAGACTGCCTTTCGTCTATTGCAAAATTAGTGGAGCACTGAAGCCTACATTTTTCGTGTCACAAAATTCCTTCTTGAACTGATTTTTTTTTAACAATCTTATTTTTATATGAAATGTATTCTTCTCCTTTCTCTCTTGCAATCGCTGCAACTTTTTTTTTCCAAGTCGTTTCATTTTTAGCTCGTTTTTTTGATTTGTTGTCCCTAGATGGAAATATTTTTCTTTTTCTAGGTATCACGCACTCTTGAAAATCTCCATTTTCGTGGATCCCACTAGTAGATGGACGAGCAATGTCAAGGTCATGTTCTCTGTCACCTATCTCACAAGAAGTTTGATAAATGGAAGAGCTTGGAGAGCTTTCTGGTATGAAAACATCATCACTTCCTGAAGAAAAATCTTTGTCATTTTCGTCAGAAAAAGTTGCATTATCAAGAACAGTATAGACTTTTTTATTTCGCAAAGGAAGTTCTGATGTATTTATTAATTCAAATTGGGAATCTTCTATTACATCTAGATCTCTGACACCTAACGAACTGGATGTATGAGTTTCATTATTTCCGGAACTTATTTCATGATCTATAGAAAAATTAAAATTTGAGGGCTCATGGGCTTGATCGTGCTCAATGCATTCACACTCATGCTGAGACACTAACTCCGTGTTGGATTTATCTAGAAGAGAAAAGCAAAGCGATAAAGTATGCGTGCAAAGAAGAAAAATTGGTGCAGGAAGAATATAGATGAATATATAGTTAATTCATTTGACAGGCCGGTTGGCGCAGTTGGTAGCACCCCTGCCTTCTGAGCCGCTGGTCCCGGTCGATCCCCGGACAGATCAAACATTTGTGTGCATGAATATGTCTGTTTGACCTGTGTCTGGGTGTGTATATGTATATAAGTATGTATATCAGTCATCAGGTTACCATAGTACAGGCTCTGCCTAGTTTGGGACCTGAAGACCTTTGTGTGGATGTTGTCCCAAATTATATATTATATTATTATTTATTCTTTAAAAACGATCTTTGCATTTAATGTTAAAGTACGTTATAAAAGCAAGCGTGCTATCAGCTCATGCTCAACAACCCATAAACAACAAAATAAAAGCTTCTGTAAAAACCCTTGTGTCCATTAACACACCACACATTTCAACGATAATGCATCAGGAGTAGTTATAACACTAGTTAGTATTATTATGACAAGAGTCATGAAATAACGGAATCTAACAATAAAAGAGAAAAGACTTACCTTGACAAACATTTTTTAGGTTATAATTTTCGTAAACAATGCTTTTCACCGGTGTTTCAACCACATTACGGTTAATGGCAGCTTCCACTAATTGTTTTACTCTTAATTTGGCCCCTGCCATTGTTTTAGTGAGTTATCAATATCGGTTTACTAACACAGTTGAGTATTTTTGACAACAACAAGCGACTCGTGCGTCCGTGCGTCCAAAAGAGCGGGAATGAACGGAACGGAATGTTGACGCCGTATTATGAATGAAAGTGATATGTGCAGCACATAACACCTTCATTCACTGTAAGTACAGTGTAATGCCACATAGCTCCTTCATCCACTGCAGAAAAGTTAACTTTTTACTTTTTAGGCATCTATAAAAATGCTATGTGCCCATACCACATTCTTCCAATATTGATTAAAAATAAAAGTGTACATGACACCCTCATCAAGTAGTGAATTTCTAAAATAGCCACAAACGTGGTTGTTTTAAGGTTTAAAATTGTTTGTATGTACATAACACCATCATCCATGCATAGAACAGCGAAACTCTAAAAATGCGACATATCACCTTCATCCACTCATGTCTTCAATTAAGAAGCGAGCCACGCTTAGTCCCGGCCGTCCCTGGGGAGCCGGGAGCTTTCCTCGCCTCTCCCTGCTTACATAATTTCTCCTAACTGCATAATCGATATAAACGTGTAGCTCTAGTCTTGTCTAGACGTTGACTTGCTCCATACATCTGCATCAGATTGCATTTGGAGCGCAAGAGTTAGCTCTCTAGGCCTAGTGCGATGGGTGTTTTCGTTAAGTGAGAAATACACGAGAACGATCAGCGGTAAACTAGGCGTATATTAATCATATACCGATACGACCAATACACGAGGTCAACGTCAGAAGCGGAGAGTATTTAATTGACAATGAATATGACAGTATTACGGTACGCGAGAGGGTCGCGACTGTTGCGAGCCATGCGGAGCGTTACTCTGTTAATGGGGTCAACGAAATTGAGAAAAGCGAAAAGACGAAGTGGGCATGACGGCATTTATTGCCAAGCGTACTAACGACGGGCGATCCTGCTCGGTGCGTTGATATTCGAAAGTGAGCATTTTCAAACCAGTACATAATCAGAGAAAGAGCAAGAGCACATGTAGTCCCCATCGCATTCATTACACATCGAGCCCACAACGCAAGGATTCTCTACTCCGCACTCCCGAAATTAATCACGAAATTTGTGTAGCCCTAGTACGTGACAAGGCGAACGTCTTCCGTATCACCCTCGTTTAGCCTCCACCGGGACGGGACCGCGAAATTGAAGTCGACGTACGATTTCGGATATCCTCGTTTATAAGAACTATAAATAATTAATTAGCCCGTCTCCCTTCGGAGCGCATTCAGTTTACCCGTGTCAAGCTTGTGACATTTTAATGGGCTTTTAAACGGCCTCCACATGAGCTTTTGTATCACTATCGTACGTAAATTGAACGCGTTGTAGCTACAAGATGTACCGCGATAGCAGAAAAGATTGGATAATTATTTCCGCTTCCAATATTCGCATGCATGTTGTAGCTACGTCGGCACAAAGCCGTTACGGTGTCGACCGTCGACAGAGATGCCTCAGGGTGCGTCTCTTCCGTACGGAGTCCGTTCGTAAATCACTGCTGCATGCAATCACGAGGCGACGGCGCTGGATACAGAGTTTGAAATCAGTTTGCCACTATTGAATTATACGAGAGCTGCAGCCGGGACGTCATACGCCAAAGTTTAATCTCCCGGAGCGGCGGACGGGCTTATTATGCAAATAGTCGTCGAGGCTCCTCGGTCATCTCGCAGTCACGTACGTCGCTCCACGTCTCGCGCCCGTCCCTCCGCGCCACGCCGGCACGCGCTTCTGTTTACTCGATACCTTGCCACTCATATTTGCTAACTAAACGGAACGGAGGCACCACCGCTTTCACAGAAACGCCTTCATTAACTTCCGCAGGATAAAATACAACGTCGATGGAGATAAAATTATTCGCCTATCAAAAGACGGGGTGAAACTTTGACGACATCAATTTATTGCCTCTTAATGAAGTCCGAGCCGAAACTCACGAAGAACTGTAGAAGGCGTCGGGCGCAGGAAACGAACGGAGCGATAGGAAATTTCCAACTCTTTCTCCGTGGAACGTCAACCCTCGACGAACGTTAATTAAGCGAAAATCGAAATGTCAAAGCTCGGAGCGAGCTTCATGCTAATTCGCTCGAATTGACTTTCTTGTCGACAGAGTTAGAATTTTTACCGACGATTGTTTGAACAAGGTAATTAGGAGGCTGCGGGCGGAGACACGAGGTCGTCTCATAAAGGCGGTTTCGCGTGTTGATTGAGAGATGTCTATATTTGATTTCCTGTTTCTGCGTGGTTCGGCTGTGACGGTGAGTCGGAATGGCGCTGCTACAGAATGGCACGAGCTAGGTATACGGCACAGGTATACGGGCACGGCGGCAGGTCGACGGTACCGGTGCGTACCGTTAACTCGACCCCGCGGCCCCAGCTTACACCTCTTACATAACCCGTAATAAAGTCACGAACGCACACCGCACGCGCCTATAAAAACTTAGGTAATTACTATCGAAAATTAACACCAAATTCGAGCAACAATATAATCGTTAAAGGGGGTAGCGCAGGTTTTTGTTCACGTGTCGTGAGAAGGGGCATTTAGCGCTTTAGTTATTTGAGGTGTATCGCGTGATATCATTAGAACATTATTGCTACCACAAATTTCTTTGTCACTTAACCAGCGGTAGATTTGTAAGATTTATTGAGCGTGACGGTATGCCGCGGATGGTTTGGGAAATTTCGTAGCTGTCCCACATAAGTGAGCACGCCCGCTGTTTCTGTATGAAATACGCAGCCGAGTTGGAGACAACGTCTCTGGAAGCAGAGTCCTTGCACGCGCCTTTGCCTTTGCGTTAAATAAGCTTCAATCGATACAATATTTATTTTGCCCACAACCAGCGCCATTACAGGGCAAGGGTTTTAACATCTTTTATGTCAGGGTGATGAGTGCAGTGCATTGCCATGAAGGGTTTTGAACTGTTCTGAATGGCTCTGAACTGTTATGGGTAAATGTGACGTTTACCATCAGCCCAGCAGCTAAGTCATTCTTACCGTCTGTCATATAGAATTTTATATTACTCTAGCGTACTGAGTTGCAAAATCATCTCAAAAGCCGTGTAATTAAGTACTTTACTTGTAACCAGCATTATTTTCTATAGCAATAGGATAATAAATCACGAAGATAATAATTATTATATAATCCTATACCACGGTAATATGCTATACCAGGTAAAAAGAATAGAAGTAATATTAATTTTTTTTGAATTTGACTACAGTGTAATAGTATTTTATATTCATAAGTTTTAGGAGACTTTTGTTATCATTATGGTTCCATGTCTCATAAGGAAAAAGAAATCCATAAAGGATCATTTTGTTGTCCGTCTGTCTGCCTGTCTGCCAAGACTTTTTTTTCTCAGGGACTCGTAGTGGTATGGATTTTTTATCAAACGCTCTGACAGTTGCTTTCAGCTCTAACCAAAACAAATTTGTTTGTCAACGCGTTTAATATATATGGCCGTTTGTCGCATATTTTGCGATTTCACTAGGGAATTAAAATCTAGAGAGTACTTTCCGATGACGGTCAATGCAACTGAGTAGATGTACTCAAGAACGTATTTTTCTGAGGTTTTTAGACGTCATTCTATGACGGTTAGGATATATCGTTCAACAACAAATATTGAGGTACAGCCACATCTATTGTTGCCGTATTTATACGCGAGTACTATATCTACCTCTTTTTAATCACCATTGGCCAAAATAGTGTTATTTTTGTGTTTCATATAAAAATGAATAGATCATTGGTTAAAATCAACATCAAAGATCTGGATGTTCACCGCACGTTTCGGGCGAGTGGCATCCGAGGCGAAGACAGCGAGCCAGTAACTGGATATATCATAAGCACACGATTTGTTGAAGTATACCTTCATAGAGTTTGTTAGCAAATTGGGAGTTGCGAAACGCGATCAGCTTCAGTAGTCGCGTCAAGTGATGTTGCGTAATCTGCTGCGACATAATACCTAGAGGATACTACGTGTACCGTTCGAGTTCCTAAAAGAAATGGAGGTTAATTGATAGACCTATTCAAATACTAGACGTCCAAAGATAATGTTATAGACCAAGCGAGCGAAGCGTCTCTGCTTTAACTGACCAAATAGACTTTCATCTGTCCGTATGTTTGTTAGGTTGGTCCTCCTGTACAGGTCGCATTTTTCAACCAACCTACTTCTAAAATTCTACATGCATCAACACTATTCATTAAAAAAATGTTTTCGGAGATTTTTGGGTATACTTCCTAAAAAGGGAGGAAGGTTGCTACGGCGCTATTTACTGTCCGATTTAGGTAATATTTGGTACACGCATTTGGTACCTGACTTTAAATAGGAATTTCAAATATGAGCATAATTGGTCAAATGGTTGCAGAGATAATAGGTTGTGAAGTTTAAAAACTGAACGATTTCGGTAATATTCGGCAATAACGTTTTGTTTGCGAGGTTTACTGTTCGCAGAACTACTAGTATGCTTAATTTGAAATTCGTGTAGTCATACATATGGTAGATGACAGATGTATGATATGTATACATACATTAGAAACACAGGAGTTGTTAATGCGGCTGTATATATTCTTTAAAATTTTCTTAGTTTTGTAAGCGTCACGCCTGTCTTCCATCCAAAGCCACTCGGCTTCCATTCCTAGGAATTCTATTGGGAAGTCAACCACATAGCAATGAAATTCCTGGAAGCGATTGAGCAGTAAGGCACGGAGAGTGATAATTGTTAATAATTATTAAAAGTTTTGTATAACTGGATAGAAAATATGTTAAATAGTGCACTATACGTCTTCACAGACGCAACAGAAAGCCATGCTGATCGATTATATATTCAAATCATGCCTGTTTCTAGTAGCTTTTAAGCAGTTTTACATCTAAAGTAGAGTCTGAACAAACTTCTCCTGAATTGCTCAATAACTTGTATAATGTATTCTGTACCTCGGCCTTTATTGTGCCCGTTGTCCGTAACAGACTTAGGGATGCTTTTCAGTTTCCGAGAAATCCTCTTAGACGTCAATTTATGAACACTGCAGCAACTTGATTATTCACGACTTTCCAATACACCCTTGTTATCTTGTTCCTTATAATTTCCGGTGATGCTAGTCTTCGCTACAAAGAGATTGTGTTCTAAAGCAATATGACAAAAAGTAATCATATTTTTCTCATAAAAGCGGGTATATGTAAAGTGGATGAGGTACCGTTATATTCTTTTAGATTTCGTAGCTTCTTAGTTTCCTACGTCTCCTTTTTTGAGTAATTTGTAATGTGTATTTTGTTATTTCCAATAGGATAGGAGTAATAATTATCAACATATTTTCATTACATTTTTAAAGCGAAAGGTTTGAACCCTGTTTCAGACTTGAATTGAAAGATACCAACATGAAATAACAGCAGCAACGTTTTAAGACACTTTTTAGTGTTTATCCGGATGGTAGTGCTAATGAGAGTGCTCTCAAGGTTGTAAACCACTCATTAAGCACCTAAAGGAGTGTTCCGGCAGCTGTTCTTCAGTGTCAGTTACAAGCCTAGATGTGTCATCATCAGCCGCATCATTACTGACCATCAAGTGAGCCAATTTCCAAACCAGAGCGTATCAATATCATTGATAGGTTGTTATTGTTTGTTCACGTCACGTCTTTCTATCACAACGGCAGTGTCATTTAGAACTATGAGTTTTTACGTTTTATGGCACTGTATCTTGTCCCTCTGAGATCACTCCATTTCACTCGCCCCCCTGAGAAATAGATTTTTAGTACTATTCGTCCAACAATTTTACTTACTAAGTACCTCCGATTCCAAACACTAAAAAGTTATTCTTGCACATTTCTGCTTGAAGGTAATGACCACCCTTCCAATTACTGAGCATCTAAGGCAGACTCTTCCAGTAGAGCTCTACTGCTTCTACAT
The DNA here is from genome assembly GCA_917880725.1 of Selenia dentaria. Classification (NCBI taxonomy): domain Eukaryota; kingdom Metazoa; phylum Arthropoda; class Insecta; order Lepidoptera; family Geometridae; genus Selenia; species Selenia dentaria. Next base: position 3,914,087 of record OU862893.1, on the reverse strand, counting down.
AACGTCACGCCCGTTTCCCGGAGGGGTAGGCAGAGATCACAGAACTACTTGCTACGATCCTGGCATACTTCTTTTGCTTCATCCACTCGCATCACATTCTTTCTACACAATCGTCGGTTCCGCATACTCTTGACCTCGCCTTTCTTTAGAACATCTCCGATTTGATCGGGATACGTTCGATGAGGTGCCTCTTTTATTCACTCCATCCACGCTCGCCTTGTACACTTGTTTCGTCAGTCTTCTCTTATCCAAGATGGATGAGTTCTACATGCCCAAACCATCTAAGCACCTCTCAACTCTAGTCAGTACATCTTCATTCACTCCACTGCTTTTGCTTGAGTAAAATAAACCCCAGCGTCCATCGCATCAACCATTAAAAAACCTTTTAAGGAACGTATTTAAATAATAACTCGCAATTCGTAAACCATTACAATTACGGTTCAAAGTTGTTTGCATATGTCAATCTTCAATTCCATTACGATATTCCCATTCTTTTTTTTAATTCTGAATGGCAACAGTCATGGTAGCGTTCCGCCATGTTTCCCCGTAATGTACAAATAATGTGCACGTTGGCGGACCATTATAATGTTATTTGAGGGCAAACAATAATTGCTAAAGTGCTTACCAGTGTTGCTAGTGCGATTGATATCATCTTATTCTTTATTTTCACGAACGGTGGCAGAACTTTCAACGTGATTAGCAGTCAGGAACAAAGACGAAATAAGTAGTAAAATAAGTTTATATATTACTAGCTGCTCTCCGCGGTTTCACCCGCGTGGTGATGGATGATGATGATGAATCTTATATAGCCTATGTTACTCAGGGTGAATGTAGCTTTCCAATGGTGAAAGATTTTTTGTAATCGGTCCAGTACTTTCTGAGCCAATTCGTTACAAACATACTTACATACAAATCTTTTCTCTGTATAATATTAGTACGAGTAAGTATAGATAAGGAGTGTTTGACATGGATGAAAGCATCATATTTTTTTATATGGGACAATACCCTCACACAAGTTCTTCAGGTCCCAGACTAGGCAGAGCCAGTACTATGATAACCTGATTACTGATATACATACTTAAATACGTATACAGACCTGTTCATGCACAATAATGTTTGACCTGTGCGGGGATCGAAATGTACCTAATGTAATGTGAAATGTAAACATAATCTACAGTGTCCACGAGCAAATAACTAAAAAGCAATATGAATGTCACTTAAATCGTCAACAATGCTCAAGAATCGTGGATTATAAATCACTTAGGCTACGTTCTGGGAAGGACCGAAATCACTCAAGGCGCTCGATACGTCATCAATGACGTCACGGAAAACGCTCACGCCGCGCTCATAACGCTCGCGGATCTTAGGTGGGCCTACGTGATCATTGCGAGCTGTCACTGTCAACCAAAGGGAACGGCAAAACGGGGCGCGAGCAGCGAGAGCAGTTGTGAGCGTTGTCGGCGCTTCCCGGAACGCACCCACAGTGTTCGTATAGGTAGGCAAAGTGTACAAAATCAAGAAGCATGATTTATTGTTTTCATTCCTGATTTACCTTAGAATGTTTTAGTACTGAACCGACTAATACATTACTTGAACAGAAGACTTAGAAAAATATCGTGAGTATCACACACTCACTAAATTACTGACTATAGAGTCGATAGAGCGATGAGTGGCGATAGAGTCGGCATGTCATCCATCTTTGTTGTTCAGCCGAGTAGTCGAGCGATTCCGCCATCATCACGGAGGTGGAACATCAGTCAAACGGTATTGAGTAAATCGCCCGCAATACTTACACATTATTTTTAAACACAACATAACATAGTTTCGCCTATATATCCTCAAAGGGGTAAGCAGCGGTATTTTAATAGGATACTTTCCCCCATCATCACCATCTATCACATCGCCATATTATGTTTTTGGTCATGTGATCATGTAACAGGGGGCGAGCCTATTGCCATCTACGGGGCATTCCCCGGTTCTACTATCCAGACTGTTATTGAGAATATCTTTCATTCTCAGAAAAAACCCAATAACTGTCCAACCTGGGGATCGAACCTATGACCTCGAGGTTCCAAAACGGCACTTCCACCGCTACACCAAGACCAAGCGAGCGAAGCCGCTGGCGGGTCAGCTGGTAATATTATAAACGGGAAAGTTTGTATGTTTGTTACTCTTCACGCTCAAACGGCTGGGCCAATTTTGATGAAAATTAATATGTAGTTAGATGAGGCGCTGGATTAACACACAGGATACTTTTCATCATCATCCATCACCACGCGGGTAAAACCGCAAGGCGGAACTAGTAGTGTATACTTTCGCATTTACGATGATAATATAATTAGATAAAACTTAACATTTGAATTTAATTATCTTAACTTCGTGTTACATAACGATAATCTTGTTGTAGAGTCGGATGAATAATTCAAGGGTAGACTTAGGTAGGCTTCAAATTCCAGCTGATGCTTAAACTCGAGGAGTTTCCAAGTTCCAGAATGGGGTAAAATAAGTTTGTTTTTGATGTATGTACGACCTATTTATACATAATTGAGGAAAATGGGAGAAAAGCTTTTGCTTCTATTTATTTTGTCAACGTGTAGTGAGACAGGTATTAGATAGTTAGTATTTAGTTTTTTTGATTCAGGCGTTAATTTGCGAATATCCATTCTAAAAACGATATTAAAAGAAATATCTAGTGACACTTCCGTTGTAAAAAATGCTAATGGTAGAGATGCAGTGTGCACCTCCCGCCCTCCCACATAAAATGCAAATAGGAAGTATACAGAATAAACAACACAGAACAACCCAAACAACCAAAAATGATTCGACACGTGTTTCGCCTCTACACGAGGCATCCTCAGGAGATGTTGACACACGAGGCGTCCTCAGGAGTTGTTGACACACGAAGCGTCCTCAGATGTTGACACATGAGGCATCCTCAGGCGATGTTGAAACACGAGGCGTCCTCAGGAGATGTTGACACACGAGGCGTCCTCAGGAGATGTTGACACACGAGGCGTCCTCAGGAGTTGTTGACACACGAGGCGTCCTCAGATGTTGACACACGAGGCGTCCTCAGGAGATGTTGACACACGAGGCGTCCTCAGGAGATGTTGACACACGAGGCGTCCTCAGGAGATGTTGACACATGAGACATCCTCAGGAGATGTTGACTCATCAAGCGCTTGACGAGATAACAGTTTATACGGGAGATGGTGCACAGAACACTGCATCTCAGCTATAAGCACTTTTTCCAGCGGCAGTGTCACTAAATATCTCTTTAAAATATAGCTTTTTTGTTTGAGACGGCTATTATTAGTTGTTTGTTAACAGTAAGCAACACGCCTGCCCATATCGGTTCCTGTGCTGTACTATAGAGTAAATCTGATTGTCAGCGCAAGCCAAGCAAGCCTTATTTTTTTATGGGTTAGGTTGGCAAATGAGCAGGCGGCTCACCTGATGGTAAGTGATCACCGTCGGAAATCCACAATACCAGAGGTCTCGAGGATGCGTTGCCGACCCTTGAGGAAGGAATAGTCTCTTTTCTTGAAGGGTCCCAAGTCGTATCTGTTCGGAAACACCTCAAGTAGATCGGAAATTTAGTGCGAGGTTGACCAAAAAAACGGTTATTTTTACTAGCCTACACTGCCTAAATACAAATATAATCAATCACCATGAAAAAAACTTGTCATTACATACAGTACAAATACAGTCAACAGTATTTGTACTTTTTCGCTTTCACGGTAGAAAACGTGAAATCCGTGACACGATACGAAATTCGGTTTTAGGAGTAAATGAATATATAAAAAATAAATATGCTGGACAATCCACACAGCACCATCTAGCCCCAAAGTAAGCTACTCAAAGCTTGTGTTATGGGTACTAGATAACTGATATATTTAATACATTATATACATGGTTTTTTTTTATTATACATAGAAAACACCCAGACCAACGGAACAAATTTCTGCAGATCGTACACAAGTTTGTTCTAAGGCGGGAATCGAACCCGCAACCTCTTGCATCGCAGGCGGACTCTCGCCCGCTGCGCCACTGAGCTCGTCTGAAGTACTGAGCAGTACCTACAGTATCTGAGAGATATCTACTACTTATTCTGTGGTGCTGTGCCCTAATTCATACAAGTATGTGTACATCACACATTAATTACTTAGGCACTCAAGTGTTAACTTAGTTTTCAGTTGATTACTCATTCGAAATGGATTTACATTGAAATTAGATCACCAGACATGTAAAGTGCTAGGGATTCTCTACAAAGACCACATACCTACGTTATATTAGGTTATGTACATATTTCACGTCAAGTGTTATTTATTTAGGACCATCGAGTATAATAAGTTTTAGAGAGAAGCGTGAATTTTCAAATTTCTCTTAACCACACACGTTGCAGTTCCTGGAAAAGTAGGTTGATTTCTGCGAAATCTATTGTATTATTGGCCAAATATGGCAAATCGCGAGTCATCGGGTTAACCCTTTGCGTCCCAGAGATCGTAAATATACGTCAGTTTCATTCATAAATCTTTTGTTTTATATATCACGGTATAGGTAGGATTAATCCTTTGAGTACCATTTACGTAAAAGTACGTGCGTTTCATTCATAAATGTCTTGTTTTAATTATCACGGTATATGAAGGATTAAACATAATGTTGTACAAAAGGTCTTCTCAGAGATTTTTTTCATAAAACTAAGCCTAAAACAACTAACTGATAGAATTACCTCAATCGAAATAAGAACTAAAACCAAAGTAACCGATATACTTACTCCAATTGACCACTTGAAATGGCGTTGGACTGGTCACATGTTACGTTGCAAGACATAAATGGAGTAAACAGGTAACACTCTGGTACTCAAGAGACGGAAGCAGACAACGGGGACGTCCAACAAGAAGATGGGAAGATGATTTCCACCTAAGCTTTGGGGCCTTACTGGACCAGAGTTGCAACCGACAGAACACAATGGAAGCAGTTGGAGGAGGCCTATGTCAAAAGACACACCGAACTGAGGGATATTTTATAACAGCATAATTAAGTACATTATCTATAATTCAAACAGATGTTCAGTTCGGACTAAAAGGGCTATATTATTATTATATTATTAAGCCTAAAACAAAAACAAGTAATTTTGAACAGTTTTAGTTAGAAACAACAACAGAAGACGATGTCAGGCGACGACAGGATTTAGACCCGCGTCTTCTGATTCAGACGGCATGAATGCTAGCCCATTGAGTCTCATACTACAGTTTTTAACTAGATTAAACTAATTCAGATAGGAGCCACGTTTTATGAAAACACTAGCTGCGCCACGCAGTTTCACCCGCGTGGTGATAGATGATGATGATGATGAAAAAGTATCCTATATGTTATTTCATATCGTCTCATCTATCTACATACCAAATTTCATTAAAATCCATTCAGTAGTTTTTGCGTGAAATAGTAACAAACATACTATATAATCTATCTATTCATCCATCCATCTAAACTTTCACATTTATAATATTAGTGGGATTACAAAATCCATAACAAAATAAACAAAAATTGCACCTGATGCCTAATTTTGATTGCCTAATTATAATTTACTAATTCATAGATACTAAAAAATCAAAGTCAAAATCATTTATTCAATTTAGGCATCAAAGAAGTACTAAAAAACCTCATAATTATACATTATAATGTACAAAGTTTCTACCGCGGCGTTCAAAAATATATAGAGCCTGCCGAGAAGAAGCGGCAAGAAACTCGAGGCCATTATTTTTATATAGATTTCTACAACGTTTCTACTTAGGTACTAATATAATTACATTTTAAGGGTGGCAGATGACAACTTGCCACAAGTGGAGTATTCCAAGTTTCATTATATACATTTGTTCGAACATTGAGAGCGTGCACACGTAAGTGTAACGTTACCGTATCGTTGACGCATTCAGTACAAACTATGAGTGATCTGTGACACATTTGTACTAGAAAACGACAGTTTGTACTAAACACGTCAACGATACATTTCAGTTACGCAAATGTTCGTGCTACGGCACAAGTAGCTATAGTTCGCTGTACAACTTGTAGAAGACACTCGAAGCGTCTCCTTTTCATCTCAGCTGTTCGCAGCCACGGACTACTGCATCTTTAATGTACCCTGCTATACGTGAAGACTAGAGATGACGAGATGTGACTTAAAAACAGTTTTAACGGTTTTGTGGGAACATAAGTCTCTTCTAATAGATTTTTATTTGTTACTAGCTGCTCTCCGCGGTTTCACCCGCGCGCTGATGCATGATGATGATGATGAATCTTTTATAGCCTATGGTACTCAAGGTGAATATAGCTTTCCAATGGTGAAAAAAAAACATACATACAAATCTTTCATTTTACAATATTAGTATAGAAGTATAGATTATTTTATACAGAGCTTACGAAAATGGAAACAATAGCATACCATGGCCAAAAGTGAAGCACCTTATCAATAGCTATATGATAAAACTATCGGTAAAAGACAGACCCCGATATAACAATCGCAGTTAGATCGATACTAGAGACAAGGTAAGATAGCTGATACAAGTCAGATTATCGGCTCGACAAGTTTATCGTGAGAACCATACACGCACGGCAGGTTTGTGATCATAATCATAAACCCAGCACAAAGAAATAAAATATCCCCTTGTTTTTATTTCCCTGCATAATAATGACATGATTTCTTTGTAGCAGAATTTCTTTATCAGTATATATTTATATTCTTGTAATATTTTATCATTATTGGTGCGTACTGTACATCACTTACATAGTAGAACACGTACGTAGACATCGCGTACATAGTTGAACACGTACGTAGACATCACGTACATGAATACAAAGGAATATGAACGGGAATGCACCTTTGAAAATGGATGTACATAATATACATACATGTATATATTTATAAACTAGCCAATGGAATATTAGACATAGCTGAATTGATTTTGACTCGTAACATTTTCTACCCCGTTGCATCTACCGAGAGTATCCCGGTTTAACTTACTGGTATAGGCGGTCAGTGTAAATCCAATTGAGGCCAAAATGCACATATTAATAATATGATCAGAGTTTAACCGAATTTCTAAAGAAAAGAACTTCGATTTATTTGACAAAAACGTTGGCTTAGGAGAACGATGGCAATGTAGTTATTCTTATAACTAATTTAATATTTAATAATTTATCTAATTTTCTATTTTAAAACCTACATTTTTAACACCTGTCAAAATTTAGTAATGAATGATAGTAGGTATTATATTTCTGCTTTTACTTATATTACTGCAATTACAACATTTTAAATTAAGTTTAAATTGATACGATCGCAGATTTTCAAATAGAATTCGAAAGAAATTTCACTGAATGTATTTAACTACGATTTTGGAATTTCACTGTTAGGTATTTATTTTATTGCACGCAGTCATCACCTATAATTATGATAGCATTTAGTTCTGTGTGGATATAAATGTATTAGTACTTTGTATTGTTATGGTGTACATTATGTTGGTGATTAATAATAAAATAAATAAATATACAGTTATTTATATTTCATTTGCAGAAATATAAATAAATAAGGTCAACTAATAACCAAAACATATTTTTCTTCCTTTAGGGTTCGGACATCAATAAAGTATAGTCGAGGGGCAATACTAAACATATACATAGAGATCATTAAACAAGTATTAAGATTAGCAGAGGCCTTATTCGCTATGACTATCAAGTATGTAACGCGGCGCGTTATGTTATCATCACGGAATGATGGTAAAATTGTATGGACTTCACGATCATCCCCCGAAGATATCGTAGCGCATCGCGTTACGTGTTTGAATGGTCATAGCGAATAGGCCCCCCGTAATGGTTTTAAAACACGTTATCTTATTAGGACATAGAAAATGTTTCCTTTATTGAGCAATTCGAAGTAATTAGAGTTAATTGTTAATAGGTTAACAGCATTCTCTATAGATAGGTACATTATTTCCAAGGCAAAAAACGTATTCGTTTTAAAAAGTTACTCAATTATATGAGAAAAAGTTATTGAAATTTAAAGAATCTCTCGCCACTACACCAAGACCAAGCGAGCGAAGCCGCTGGCGGGTCAACAGTTACTAACTAAAACTAAAACTAAAAAAAATATGAAACTGGGAGGCGGGAGGGATATCTAATAAATAAACAACACACAAAATACAGTTTGCTAAGTATATGTTCATAACAAGTCCATTCGATGATTACGGACCAGTGGTGACACAGTGTAGGCACTAGTTAGCAGGGCTAATTATTAACACGATTAAGATAACACCAAGTTATCTGTAATGTTTGACCGTTTGTTTGTCACACTGGTTAGTTAAAACGAAGTTTTGAGTATATATATATGAGTATATATGATATCTTACGGTCTTATTAATAAACTTGGCTTACACCCGGAGTAGTTAAACATCTATCTGTCAATTTTTCGCTTGCAGTAAATGTCACGCGTGAAAGCAAGACAAAGCATGTTACGCCTAATATAGGTTTACGCAACGTTTATTAATAAAGGCCTTAAAGTATTATGTTGTATTAGGCTTCTAGTCTTGCTGTAGTCTTCAGTCCGGCGCTATAACTCTACAATTTCTCTAAGGAATTGTAGAGAATTATAAAAAAAAGGACGTGATTGTTCTGCGAGCCTAGGTCCATGTGAAACTGAACAAACTGTCATGTATCTAGGGCAACTGTGACACAGATAACTCACAGTTTGGACGCCGAAGCGTGACGCGTTGACGATTACGATACGAATACTTTTCCTCAAATCGTTTGTGCTATGGCCTATGATACCTAATTTGCATGTCACACTATTAAGATTGTTCATGTTCCAGTAGTGTGTTGTCAAAACAAATTCAGTTCACTTCCCTTCCCTTCATTTAAGGCCTATTCAAACCTGGGCGTTATTCGCTACCGCGCGCGGTAGAGATATTCGTTGGCAACGGTTAGCGGGGCGGCGGAACTAGTTTCACCAAACAAGAGAAAATACCGCCTCACTAGGCGGTACAAGTTTCGCTGCAGTTATGAAACTTCATACTATTTACCCATCTAGTTCCGCGTGGTATTTTTCGCTACCACAGCGGTAGCGAATAACGCTCAGGTCTGAATATGCCTTTAATTAATTTCCCCGTTACGAAATACCGTCATTATCGATGAAAAGCATCAGAATAACATATCTACATTTACAAATAAATATATCTACAATTTACTATTTTACGATATTAATTTATTTTTTACCTATATTAGTAGTAACTTTCTGCTGACTAAATAAACATAAGCTACTCGCGTATTGTTTACAAACAAAAACAGTTCCCACGCGTACAAGAAATGCAAGTTTGCAGAGTCTGTACAAACACATATGTGAGAGAAAAAAAACAACGGAAAGTAGGTAAATAAAGTGAGTCGATAAACCATAATACGGACAATAGTAAAGGTTACATTGCACAAGCATATAAAGGAAAAGACGATAAAACAAAGAAAGCTGACAATGAATAGTAATCAGACAATAAAAGTTATGCAAGAGTCAATTTCACAAATAAAGTGATCAAGCGGCAAGCTTTCATTTCAAGTCTCAAACAAAAAAACAAGATGTCTTTCTAAACAATACTTATCCCATAGAGACGGCACATCACCATACTAAACTCGTAAGTAGGAACAAAGACAAAGACAAAAAGAGACAAATAAAAGATTAGGAACAGACCAAGCCCATTCATTATGTTGTGAGCCCTCTGGGTAATACACCAGGCAGTTTATCATAGTCGTAAAGTCGTAGTTGGAGCACAGTAACTGTTGCATCATCTATGATACAATCTCGAAACGTTTGAACATATAATAGACTCACCTGGTTATAAGGCACCGGTATATTGTGGCTAAAAAGACATACATTATAATAAACCTACATCAAAACAAAATATTCGTGTCAACATAACGATACTTGTACGATAATTGTTTTCTAATCAGAAAGTCCACTGATTGAGCTTGCTTGTACAAAATCGATATAAAATGTAAATACAGATAACAATAACAATGACTGTACAATCGATAAGGAGACAACAAAATGACGCAATAATTTTATAACGCTATTTATTTTTTATACGTCTATAACGCTTAACCGTCGATAGTGTCGATATAAATATCTGTTGAACGACAAATGGTAGACCACCAGCGGTAACGCAGCACGGTGCTACATTTTGAATTTTAAGTAAACTGTGGTAGGAGATGAAGGGTTTTAGGATTTTGTAACAATATATTACCCGTGATAAAAGGTTAGTCTCTTCCTGCTGCTATTATATACAATGCGAGGGTTTACCTTATAAACAGTTTTGCGAATAAAATGAACACTAATTCACAAATTGCTAACCAAAACAAGCTGAACTATCATCATTCATTTGTTTTTAAAACTTAAGACCTACTAACATTTGTGCATCGAGAATCTTTAAATTTACCACAGATTAAAACAAGAGCAATTTAAAAATTTAATACCGACTTCCATCCCGTTACTTTGGTAAAAACCAGTTATTGGAGTGTAACTCAAAAACTGGATACTGGACCGAATTTGATGAAAATTAAATGGGACCACACGAGAAGCACCAGCTTTCAAACAAAAAAATTGAGAATCGGTTCACCCTATCGAAATTTAAGAGGTTACACACATAAAAAAAATACAGTCGAATTGTGTACCTCGTTCTTTTTTTGGAAGTCTGTAGAAAATAACATAATTTACACAGACTACAACACAATTAGACCAAGAAGAGGCAAAATTAATTTTATACTGGTAGAATTCGGTAATTTAAAAGATAACGTCCAGGACAATTCCCTCGAGAAAGCTAGCAAACTTACTTCAGTTTCCTAAATAACTGTGTAGAGCTAAGATTTCACATAACGTCCCACGCTCGCAAACCTCACAGTCTATATAAAACGAAATCTCAAAGAAGGCGAGCAATGTCATCATCATCATCGTCATCTATTCCATACCGACGAAGTCGACAAACACAACACAAAACACATGTAGAGGAAATAAATTGTCGACGAAACAAAGGGACGACTTTTAAAGATCACAACGCTCCAGCTTTACCTTACAAGGCGAGGATTATAATAAGAAAAGACACACGACGGATTCAACGAAATTTAATGTATTAAATGCAAACAAAAATAACGTTGGAAAAAACGGTACTCGGGAACTGATATATTCTTTTGTGGCAACATCATGAAAGGCGAAACAATTGAGATTATGTGTATGATAACAAACTCTACGGATAGAAGTAAACATCAGAAACCTGTTTTATATTCAATCGTTTGAAGGCCCGTCGTGTGTTATTCGCATAATAGAATTTCCTTCCATTTTGATACCCATTTTTTCCGTAATATTATGATATATTCCTTACATTAATATAGAAAAGTAGGTTCGACTATAGGCTCTTTGATTTTTAATTCTAATGTAATCACCCATCAAGAACAATAATAACGAAACTCCATCAAATAGATCCTACTTGACGGGGTTTGGTGTTCTTAATATAAGTACGGTGCTTATTAGCTTTTTACCTTCCGAAGAATGTTAAGTACCCAATTAAAAGTTTCAACGAATCGATAAATAGAAAACAATGAATATATTGTATTAAATAAATGGCTAATTTTAAGGATACGGGAAGCGAGACATCCGACACTTTTCGTCCCGGGAGTTTATATTGATGTTACCAAAAAATACAAGTAGCGACCAAATGCGTTTTCCTTTATCTGATGGTTGTTATTTAGTTAGCAGCGGGTTGGGGGACAAGGTGCGCGGGCGGGACTGGCTACGTGTATTGATTGATGACCCAAAACGTGCACTAGGGCTGCCAACATTGGATGGACATCACAAACCGCTTTCATGGCCGACACTCATTATATTCCGTAACCGCTTCCATATATTCCTAATCAAATAAATCCTGAAATCAAAGGTACGTAGGTCTTTTATGGTAGATGCATAGTAAATCACGCACGATAGCAGTTTCCGGTGGCCTGAATAATCAGTCCATCTCATCAAATACTCAATCTCAATTAACATCCCTACACAGGGACCGGAGATTATTCCGCGCTACACGTATCAGATCATCGCGCTCTGGTTAAACCTTCGCGTGCCGCCGAACTAACAACTCCCGAACCAAATTAAAAGGGGTCACATCGTGATTCAATCGCACGTCGAATCCACTATGAAGGGTTGCGCTAATAACTTCCATCGATTCTAGCGATGGCGTTAAATCTCAGTTTTTAAACGTTCTTTCGCTTTAATGGAAGAAGGGACAAAGGCAGCGGAGGAACGAGGATTTCCTGAAGACAATGCTAGTAATCAAGGCGCGAGCCGGCGTGATTACCGCCCGCGCCCCGCCCCGCCCGGTCGCGGCAGCACGCCTTCGCTACACAATTTATAAGCTTACGATAAACAAGCCGAGCTACACAATGTGCCCGGCACGCCGAATATACAGCCAGTAGACGCATTACAATTCAAAACCGACCTAAGCCCACAGCCTAAGTTTGAATTGAAATGGTAGACATTAAGATAAGTAAACAGAGGCAAATTAACGCGATTGAAGATTATGATCTATACTAATGACACTAGAAACTCTAAGAATATGTTGCCTCTAATCTCTAACCCCGAAGCGAGTCAAACATGACCGACTGGAGAGTGGAGGTTAACTGATGTGCGTGACTGACAAAGTAGTATTACCTCAGCCGCTGTCAAAATTTTTGACGCAAGCCAGAGCGCAACGCGCAACGCATCGCAAAGATTCCGGTACACGAGCCAAACTCAATTTGCGATCTTCCCGACGAAGTTGAAATAAATTTGCGCAATCGTCGGAACGAATTACGTCATTGGCCTACCGAATATCGTGGCGCGAGAAAAAAGTCAGCAAGGCCGGCCGTCGTCGGTGCAGTCCGTTCACTTGCGATTTCGACCGGTCGGGATGGTGGTACAAAAACAAAATCATACCCGTATGTCGTGTGCTCACGCTAAAGTCAAGGTGAACTGGTAATGTTTACTGAGATTGTAGCTCGCGCACTCGCGGTGCACTTCCCACGGGCAAGTGTAGTGTTACTTATAGCGGTGCACTGCTTTGACCACCCTCCCTTATTGTAACACCGTCACAAGCGGTGCGTCAATAATTAGTCATAGACACGTGGTAGTTCGCATCGAATAATGAGTGCGATGATCGACCTATGCGGACTCGAACGAGGTCGGTGAAACTGGGCGCCGCAACCGCACAATTTTCTTCGCAGGAAGCCGACAGCTGTCTGCGGAGTCAAGTTTTCACAACAATAAAGTCTAAGTCAACAATGAGCCGAACGCACGACTGCGAATGCAATCAAAGTCGTGTACCGCTCTTGTACGGTTCTTCCACTCTTCAGACGCCGGGGCAATACGAGCCTCGTGTTCTTCTACGTCTCACCGATGGATGTGTGCGGTATATATATATGAGCGAGAGTGTGCGTGCCACGAGCCCATAACCATTGAGGTACATCTACTCGTCTTTTCTAGGTTAAGTATCATCTTGAAAGTTGTCTACGCATACTAAACGAGTCAGAACTCGCACACAAATAAGGAAATAATAATGAAAACGCGGCGAGCGCCGTCGAAGGACCGGACGACCAATAAAAAGATAAAGTAACGGAGCCGAGACCTATAGAGCGAATATTTGATATTTTATTCTTTTGTGTACTTCGTGGCCATAACAGATGCCGCCCACGCTAAGAGCGCTTTACTCCGTGCAGCTCCCCATTTGCAATTTAGTAATCAAATCATTTATTCAGTAAATAGGCCACAACGGGCGTGCTCACACGCACATAAATAAGTTAAAATGGAGTCGTTTTAACTCAGGGCGGGCCGCAATGTGCCATCAGCCAGATGAAACGCCAAGAAATTCTGCGGAAAATACGAGCTATTTTTTTGGGAGAAAAAATTTACATATTTCAATTAACGGACCAATTTTAGATCTTGTGCTTCGGTGTCATGGTGTTAGGATATTGCTAAGGTCCACATTATATTTTGTTAGTTTTCATGGAGTTATTTTTAAAGTAGCTTATAAAATTACTAAATCTAAGTCTTCACGCATTCAACGCACTCAAATGTTTGTTAACTATGAAGTTCCATGTCTCAAACCTGGAGATACATTTGGTAAATAGAGTTTTGTGCGTTCGTAGCGACATAATATACCTTATCGGCGATGAAACAAGGATGAGGGAAGTGAACAACATACTTAGCTCTAGTCGGTAAGCTTTAATATAAATAATAATGGCTAGCTAAATATAAACATCCTGTTATCACAATGTATAACTTATAAGCAAAAAGCAGTATCGCGAAGTTCGCTTACGCCTCCGCTAGCTATATTAGTACTGTATTAATTACTCGCTCTAAAACTAGAAACATTATGTGCAGGAATATATGTTATGAACTTATTGCAGTGTTTTGTGCGTTTGTAGACCAGTTAGAACTCAGTTATTGTTACATATTCGCATATGGATATGAAGGTAGACCTGATCGAGCTTCATCGGTGTAATTTAATGTGGAACAATTTTTTTTATGTGTAGAGAGTGATGATTGTTTTTATGTGGCAACATCAACCAACAACCAACAAAAAAACAAGCAAAAAAGCACAGTTTCATATACTCAAGGTTTCATACTGAAGACGAAGATGGACTGTGTATTGTGGATACCTATTATATGTATTGGGGATATATTATGTGTATAGGGGACTCACTTCATGAATTAAATAAGTACTACCTACCCAATACTGAAGAATCAGGTGTGAAATGTTAGATAGTACCAAAATAAAAACCTTTGGATTTTGATCATTCAAATTGCTTCCGGTTATTCGCTTCGCACTGCTGTCAAACGGAATCTATGCTCCAGAAAAATATGATATCTTTATTCCAAATAACAATAACATTCTTATGATTCTGAATCGTAAAAAAGCTCTATTTACGACTGCACTGTGATTTCTCTGATATAAAAAAAAACTCGGCTCCATCCTGTTGGGTTTGATATAAAAACATAGTTATAGTTGAGTAGGCATTTATTTTATAGGTCTATTGTGAGTTTATATCCCAGCATTTAGCCATAACGGGCTCAAGTAAATAGGGAAAGTAAGTAGTTACATAAACTTTATTAGACGGTTAAGCTTTATAGTGTAGAAGGTAGGGATTAAAAGTGGGCTCTTTTTGACGGAAGGGAACAAAGGCCCATTATCCTCATGCACGCGTTGTTTACCCTCTACGTAAACGGTGAAGAACATTCCAGGACTACTCAATAAGGTTACAAAAAGTTTCAATGAAACCATAGATCTTCCAGCGGTTCACATAGCCCGATCGTGCTCAAAATCAAAACATTTAAATGATTTATGTGTTCATGATTACATCTGATACTTATACTTAATGGCGTTCACAATGATGGCAGTAAATTGGCCTACGCATTAAAAAAGAACGTCAAGTTGCTAGAAACCGGTTAAAAAGTATATTTTCAATAATAACTCCGCTCAGTTGTTCCTTAGACGGCTCTAAAGTAAAGTTGAGTCGAGTATTATTTTGTGTCTAAACTTTTTAACTACGGCTCTCATTATGCCGAGAAGTAAAGAAGTTTTTACGATGGCTTCAAATGGTTATTAAAGTTGTATCTTATCATTGGCACCCCTCGAGTTAATTAATGGTACAGTCCAACTGTTTAAAGTAAAACGAGTAGATCATATCGTTAGATATTGCAAATGATTATTTAGATATAAATAACTAGCTGCTCTCCGCGGTTTCACCCGCGCGGTGATGGATGATGATGATGAATCTTATATACCCTATGTTACTCAGGGTGAATGTAGCTTTCCAATGGTGAAAGAATTTTGAAAATCGGTCCAGTGCTTTTTGAGCCAATTCGTTACAAACAAACATACATACAAATCTTTCCTCTTCATAAATATTAGTATAGGTAGATAAGATTCATAATCTTTTGTATTTTTTTTCTACCGAAACGAAAAAATGGCGGAGGTACTCAATTCGCCTGTATTTTTTTTTATGTTTGTTACCTCATAACTTTCGACTGGGTTTTTGAGATACACTCCAATAACTGAATAGAATGGAAGTCGGTATTAAATTTTTCAAATTGTACTTGTTCGCTTAGCGAATATGCCGCTCCGTTTGGCAATAATATATAAAATCCAAGTATAATTACCTATTTTTTAAACCAAGCTTAACCATGGCTAGTCAGGCTATTACCGTTTTGGCTTGGCCATATGATATGACAGGTAGCTATTACACAATCCAATGACTGTCTGTCACCAAATGACAATCTTCGAGGCCTTTCGTTTCGGACACATTCATAGTCGCTGTCTCAAAGGTGTCAAATTATTTGCACTTATCCTAACTTATATCGATAACTAAGTATATGTAATAGACCAAAGTAATAGAGGGTGGAATGATGAGATAAATGCGAGTTTTCAGTCAGAGTCCACTGAGGCACAATCTAGGCTAATAACCTATATGGAATTGGAATCAGCCTTGAATGTGAAAAATATGACAAAATTAAAGATCATTTATTGCTTGTGTGTAGGTATATACAATGCAGGTCTTGTTGCTTAAGGCTTACAATAGGTACAAGCCACATATTATATTACCCCCTGGGGGTGTTGCAATTGTATAGAGCATACCAGTCTAATGTATTATCGTTGAAAAAATCGTCAATATTATAATAACACTTCTGCAAATGAAATTTTAAATGTATACTTGAAAACGTTGATTTTATTTTCATTGTTTATTTTGTTTTAAGTGTATACATTTTAACTACCATTGTTTTGATATCGTAATTGTGTAGTAGAAAGAAGTAAAAGGGTATGTGTGATTATTTTGATATCTATCTCGTTTGATCAGGTTCACATAACTTGTACTATAGATCTAGAACGGCGACTTGCTCTCAGATAAGAGACAGCTGCCGGTACACTCTCCGGTACTTCGCCAGGTGGGCAGAATAATATACCGCCATGCTGTAGATATTCATCACGATGTTACATTCAACAGAATCTCAAGGTCAAGGCAAGAATCGGAAAAAACTGGATGAGTGCTGACCTTTACCCCAGACCATCGTTTCATACTTCTGGAATTCACATGCTAAAACCTTTACAAGCCTGCAACGGCTGGCACTAACTTCAGTATAAATTAGAACTAGTAATGGCACATGCAAATGATGTCAACAAAAACTAAAAGAGCATTAATGCAAATGAAGCAATTCGTAGGAACGCAGTTTACGATCATGGTAAATAGTCAACTTGAACGTGTAGCTGTACTTTTAAAGGGCTATCAGTCAAGATAATGATATATAGGTATTTTTAAGTGGCAACAAATGTCTGCTTAGCATGTTTATCAGCATGAGAATTCGTGGTAAATGTTAATTTTAGTTAAGTGTCACATGTTAGCATGGCTAAATAGAAATTTGCGTAATTTTATTATGTGTATGTTACCTCCCGTCTACTTTTCCGGAAAAGTAGACGGGAAAAGGCCTCGTGGTCGCAGCCCAATACGTTGGTCCGACCAGATCCGCACCGCGCTCGACTCTACGTTTCACAACGCCCTCCACGCCGCCAGAAACAGAAACAGATGGAGAACAATCATAAAACAGAAGGTGATTCCGAAGGGAGGTCACGACCCTCATCACTGAGGAATACGACGCAAGGAGGGAGGATGTTACCTATTCCAAATAATTAAATGAAATAGGAATTTATATACCTTTTGACTGGCCGGTTGACGCAATTGGTAGCACCCCTGCCCTCAGAGCCACTGGTCCTGGCTTCGATCCTCGGACAGGTCAAACATTTGTGTGCATGAACATGTCTGTTTGACCTGCGTGGGTGTGAATATGTATATAGGTATGTATATCAGTCATCAGGCTACCATAGTACAGGCTCTGCCTAGTTTGGGACATTTAGGCGTTTGTGTTGATGTTGTCCCAAATTATATTATTGTTACCATTGTTTAAGAATGCGATCGTATAATTATGTAGATGTTATAAGGAACGGTTTACGTAATTATTATTTTATATTATGTTCAGTTAATAGAATAAATAAAATTGCAATTTGGCGTCATATTTCACTATATTGCACCTGCCAAGGAGAAACCGATTAGATGCCTATGTGTTAATTTCGTCTGTCTTATAATTTGCATGGTAGAGTCGTGGTTACGTCCTAGATGTTCTGTTACAAAACAAATAAAATAATAATGATTGTTTGCCTGTCTGCTTTATTTATTTCGGTAATTCAACAGCGTTTACAATTAACATGTACACTAAATATAAAAACTTAAAATATGGCCAAAACAGAATTACTCAAATTAAAAACAATTTACAGAAAAGTAATAATAATACGACAAAATATATATAAAGGACAAATTTTGAAATAAACAATGACGTTTATCGGCACCTGAAATGTTGTCAATTGCATCATAAAAAATGGTAAAATACGAGTTGGACTCCCGCACTGAGAGTTCTGTACATTAAAAAGCATCTAACATTAAGACTCAGGCTAATAAACAAACTTAGCTTAGCCGTTCGATTCCTAGACACGATTATAGCTTCCACCGCAAACTGAACTGACTTAAGAGTATAGGAAGTACTCTTCTTTCCTATACTGTTACTAAGGAGGGATGGATGAGAGAACCTGAAGAGATTATATCTACATCATCATCAAGGACGTGACCATCTTTCTGGCGTAAATCATTTTTTTTGGCATTTCGGCTCAATTGTTCGAACCGGACTTACACCGATATGACCAGTTTAAATAAGAATAAGGTTAGATTGACTTCGTCGTTCGCTTTATTTATTTTTATTATGTCTGTACGGGGGTGACATGGTCACTGTGACAAACTCCCTATAAAAAAAAGAAACAAAAATAAACATCATCTCAAACGTATACTTATACTGCTGAACCAAAAAAAATGCCTACCCCATAGACCGATTAACAAAGGAATGAAAATGTAACATGGGAAAAATAATACATAGTCATTCATTGTATTATTTGCTTATATGCCTCATATACGAGTATGTACAAAAATCAGATTTGGATTTCTTTTTCAGTCATGTTATATTATTTCATTGAAGGCTTAATTTTTTCGTATATACCTAATGTTTTCTTAAGAATTCCCATAGAAATACTACAAAACGCGCACGGAACCGAGTACAAAAAATATAGTAATTTATGCGTTTTTAGCGTCACAGACTTATCCATTTTTTACTATACAAGTAAATCGACAATACAGGAAAACGAGCGGAATTATCCTCCTCTTCCAGTTAACCTTTGGATCTCTGTCAAAATAGAAGTAAGAGGCGACATAGATTCATCGCCATAATTGTACTCAAGATAGTCAAACTCAAGTAACGTATTTCAAAGTAAGATTTGGTCGATATGAGACCAAATAATATGCCTATTACATTTCAAATATTTACCAAGGATGACTATAACTTCCATGCATTTTGATTTGTTTGTAACATGTGATAAATTAGTTGCCTTTTTATAATAATACAACAGAATTGACGTGAGGCTTATACGCGTTGCCGATATCGCGGTCGACAATATATGGACTTCTTCCACGTTCATTAATATAAAATTATAATGAGCTTGTTTAAATAAAACATTTTTTTAGTAATGATTCATCAAAGTGACTCCCTCTCGCCAGATGGAAAGCGAAGATGAAATCAAGAAGCGATGACCATTAGTGCAGCCGTAAGCTGCACCAATCGCCACCCCTATGATGACCAGTGGGCCGAGCACGATAATCTGCTTAGGTGTGACGTTATCGTATCGTTTACGTATTCTACAAACTATGGGTTATCTGTGCCACTATTGTACTAGATAAATGACAGTTTGTACTAAATACCTTAACGATGCGATTACGTTGCACTTAAACAGATTTGCGTGCTCTGGCCACTGAGAAATGCTTATTCACGCCCTGCTTGAAAAACCCAGGGTCATAGCTGCAAGGAAATACGTACGCCGGCAAAGCATTCCACAATATACTTACACGACACAGGTAGGAACTGCCTTATAACCGTTGTATAGCTAGATGGAAACGTCCTGTCATTGAACAAACTCCCCCCTAAGCTCACTGTTGCAAAGTCAATGATATTTCAGTGACGATCAATTTTCATCATATCCAACTGAAAGATCAGACACAACATAGATGTAGATCAACTAGAATTGAAGCCAGACAAAGCTAGGCATTGTCAAGGCACACAATGGCCAAGACATTGGCATGTCGACAAAGGACATAGTCTAATCTAGGTGCCCCAAGGGCATACAATTACAACAGCAGGTATTATAACATCCAATCCACTGTATAACTAGAGAAGTACGTTATCTGGCGGCCCTTAGGAGAACCAAGTGACTACTCTAGTCTGCTTACGCAAGTTTGTTCATATCTCTTAGTTGTATAAGGACCTGTGTAATAATCTAAGTGATACCTTTAATTTTGTACCTATATATGTACTTAAGTATTTTTATAAACTAAATCTCGGACACGTCACCAACAATTTTCGTTAAATTTCGTATGCAGGGGGTTTTGGGAGCGATAAATCGATCTAGCTATGTTTAATTTTTATAAAACGTAGCTTCAGCAATGTTTTTAGGCAATGAACAACTGCAACAATATCAAGGCAACTAGGGGCTCAGCTTAAACAACAAATAAACTATTTTACCGACACATCAACACTAAAGCTACATGACAATACATGTGTATTTTTCAGTGCTAAGCGAGACGTCATCGACGCGGGCGTCCCGAACACTTCTTAAAAAAGGCCACCGAATGTGGTCGAAACTATAGTCGGACCTATCCGATAAATATTACGTGAGTAATCCCGTATTTTTAATTAATAATGTGTATTTTTATTGTTTATATTCCTAATTATAATATAATTGTCTAAGTATAGTTGTGTATCCATGCCAAAAACCATGCGTTACAGATTTTTTTTACATTCCCAAGTAAATTTTAAACTCTAGCTGGTGAAACTGGCTACGAACTGGCCACTGGTATTATACTTTTAGGTTTTTGCCTCAAAAGGAAAAGGAATCCTCTTAAGATTCCTTCGTAGTACTATAAGTTTTTAAACTGACATGGTAACTAATGTAAGAATTAACTCGAACTGGATATTTACCATGTATTGTATTTATTTTGAGCTGTCGATATTCCGGCACAGTTGCATGCGCCATGTTCACAAGTAAACTGAAGTATCTGCAGGTAGGTGTTGTAATGTCATGGTGAATATCCCATTTCCTAAGTTAATTCTTCGTAGTAATTTCTGTAGCGGAGAGGCGTAGATGGGACAACATTGTTTCTATGGTGTTACGATATGATTTATTCATAGGCACTAGATTTATAATAAGTTGGTACCATGATAGTTCAAAAGTACCTATTATCACAGTATTGTGCGCATGGTACCGACTTCGACAAGTTATTTCACATTTAGTGCTGAGGTCGGTTCCTTAGTTACCCTTGCTAATTACAGGACCGATTGTCATTCACTGTCAATGATGATATCCTCCAATTATCAAAATAGGCGAAACACTTTTCAATTAGTTGTGTGTAAGTGTGTGTCAAAAATTAAACGGGAAGCACCAGGTTTCAAATAAAAATCATTAAAATCCAAAGTTGTGAGGTAACAACATAGGTATATCGATAACCTCCTCTTTTTTGGGTTATGTTTATTTTTTTGGTTGGTTAAAAATAAGATGGTTGTCAGAGGTAATCAGAATTCGAAGTCGAAGCGTCTCCCGCTCGACTCGGGGATATAACAGGGATATTCGGTTAATAAAGACTTCAAGGACTAGTAATACCTAAAGGTACCTCTACCGCATTGTGTATTTTGCTTTCTGTGTTATACTGCCAGATTTCGACGATACAGAAGACACGTGTAAAGCGTTCACAAAAGAAGTTCAAACGTGTACTCTGTCACCCAATCATCCGTACCTATCGCACTATAATAGGGGTGTCACACATGTCGCCCTATTTTGATGAAGTAAACTTTACTCAGTCCTATAGCCCGTAATAGAATATATAGGATACATTTATCCCTGAAAGTTATGTTTGTGTGATACGTGTGGAGCCACGGGCCGGTCACTAGTAGAAATATAAACCAGTATTTTTGTACATCCTCCATGCAAGTTTAGTATAAAAATGAAGGTATTTATATTAACTGACTTTAAAGCGATTAATTGGATTATAAGTTTTGCGATGATACTACGGAGCAGACGATGCTAAAGCTCATTCCGTCGCTTTAATTTAACTATTATTGTAATGTTCATTTGACTGATTAAGTATTATTCAGTAGAAATAAACTATATTAAAGCTTTTCAAATTTATAGAGAAAATACAAATTCACGAATGGGATTTGAACCCGTGTCTTCCGATAATCTGTCAGATGGCATGATCACTAGGCCACCGAGGTACACCGTCCGAGCTTTTAACCCGTTGACTCGCGATTCGTCATATTTGGCCAATAATAAAATCGATTTCGCAGAAATCAACCTACTTTTCCAGGAACTACAACGTGTGTAACGTAACTCTGATTATAATCGCCGTATGGGGACGGTTTGGTTAGTGCTTAATAAAAATTATAGAACAGCTGTCATTGCTGATGATGACAGCTGTCGTGATCATCATTAGTCTGCTGCAAGAAATTAAGGATTAAATATAGGAAATCAAGACTATTTTAGCTTTATCAATTTACTATTACTATTGAAGCGCGAATTTAAATTCGGGTTGTTTTTAAACGATTTGTGTAACTCGACCGCGTTCGGGTTTTACACCTCCGCTCGCTCGAGGAAAAGAGAGAGCTGCTTGAAAGTTACAGACGAGCGAGAGGCTCATCTCCGTGAAGAATTGTTGTTATTGGACTTGATTTCTTAATATGTTTACTCGTTATTGGCTAATTTGTAATACACTATAGTAATACAATTTTGTTACTCCATTTTCACGCCACGAGTAATGCTGCTCTTGGGGATTCTTTGCTATCTATCTGTATCACTAAATCAAGAACAGCAACTGCTAATAATAAATTAAATTAAATTACACATTATTTTTTATGTAATAAATATTACTGTAGTATGTTTAAACCACGTACTCGTATTATCCCTCTGCTAGTTCGGCTGCCAGAAAGAGAAGGAAAATATCGTTCTAAGCACGCTTAATCATAACAAATCATTGGAACATCTAGTAATTGATTTACCTGTTTTTCTTTTTAGTTATTTTTTAGTTTACTTATCTTTGCCTTTTGTAATATTTACGAAATACTATCCTTTACGACATAATGTTGAATTACAGATATATTGAATGTTACTTCCACACATCACGTCATGCTACGACTGAGTGGCAGCCCTGCAACATTCGGGGCGGTGGCAGACAGGCTGACACGCCGACATTCGACGCGCGATCGCTATCATCGATAACATGGCTACAATGTAAGCCATACCTACTAATAACACATATACCTACACCGACGCAGTGGATTGCCATGATGAACGGGAAAAATACGATACTTATAAGCAAATTGAAAAAAGGGCAGGCTCCTTCTCTATCGTGCAAATTTTTGATAGTGGAACTAAAGAGACGATATCCTTATTGTTTCTATTGTACCATTATGAGGAAATACCGGGCAACACAGATTAGTATCTAGTTAGTACGGCTTTGGCCATTTCCATACAATCGTACTCGAATGTCCCGATACAGTACCATATCCAAAGGTTTCGTGCATACAATACAGTGGTTCTGAACCATTTAGTGATGAGGGACCATTTCACAGAATGTCTTGCCATTGGCCACCAACTGTTTGGAGGTAATATACTGTACTTAAATGTAAACAAAACGCAGGACATTGTTCGATGCCAACAGTATTTAAATATTTTACGAAAATTTTACATTACAGGGATGTATAATCATCTCGAAACACGGCGAGACATATTCAATCCCTAACGCGAGTGTTTTGCCGGTTAAGACGCGGTCTAACCCCAATTTTAAAATAATTTACGATGCTTTACGTAAGGTTGAAAATAGCTTGTTAGATTGGACGATGTAATGCGAAAATGCGTTAATTTTGTACGTTTTCTTTATATTTTTCGATATATACTAACACAATTGAAAAAACTGCTGGTTATTACTTTAGTACTATACGTTGGCTAAGTATTACCTAAAAAAAATATAGTGCCTTCGCTGAAAATTCTGAGAGTTTGGACGTAAAAGTTTATTTTTGTGGACCTATTCAGGATTTTTTTCTGCTGAAAGAGAGTTATATTTATAAATTTTATTTATTACTCTTTTCCTATTCCTTTTCTAACCTTTGTATTTTTTTCATAATATACTATCGATCTGTTTCGCTACACTAGGTGTTTAAAAATTCTGCTTTTTCTTTAATCAGGGTACGAGCGCGTCTTAATAATAAATAAATATAACAAACTTATTATCAGCGGTTGCTGCAATAATCATCTAATAATATTCCTAGAGATCGATCGGCAAAGTTAAGTTTTTCCTTTAAGGCGAAATGAGTTCCAAATTCCATGATTCGACTTCGCGAAAACTAAGTTTTTCGACGCTTAAACCTAATAACCGAAGTTCGAAAAAAAACGTAGTGTAAATTGAATATACGTTCTTATGAACTATGGGAGCCAATACACGATTGACCAAACTTGGCTCGATAGAAAAAAAATCGGCAACATTCCCTAAATTTTGCAATTTTTCTTACGTACTTCCTGGGAAAAAGCATTTTTATTCAATTAGGGGCAAATATATTTCACTGAATGTATCATATTCGAATTCCCAATGAAATTTACTAGTGAACTATGGACTACTTTATCATTAAAATTTAATCATTTCATTGTACGATGCAAATATAAAAAGTATTAGCACGTATTCAATTGAATTTTCGCATTACACCGTCCATTCTTGTTAGCAATTCTCAACCTTATGTAAAGCATCGTAAATTGTTTTAAAATTAGGATTGGACCGCGCCTTAACCTAGTTTGAGTTTAGAGCCATAATGTTAAATGCTCTCTTATTGTAATCTATTGTAAGCTTTGTGAAACTTACCTATTAATTTGATTTTTAATTTCTTTGACAATGAATTACGTAATCTTATGTTCCTAATTAATGAAGTTGTGCACAATAAACATTTATTTTTTTTCTTTCTTCTTTCCTAAAACAAACTTCCTATGAGATGTAATTCGAGATGTCCAAGAGCTTTATTTAAACTCGGAATTATCTTTGCACGTTTTACATGACGGATTATGTTGATACGGATCCCCTGGTGCGGTTTGATCGTAAGTGGGACAGTCGTGTGACTCGGCGATCGTGACAACAAAATTCAATTTAATGAATCACCGGAACTGCTTGTAAGAAGATTTGATCCCACAATCCCACAAGTTACAATGCTGGGTGCTAGCTTCAGTGACAGGAGCTGGCTAGCAACAGTTCATGTTAGTAATTGTTGCAATTTAACATATCCCCTTTGTTAGCGATGCCATTGTTTAACGCAGTGATTCTTAACATTTTACTGACGAGGCCGCGAGGGACCATTTTATAAAATTTCTATCCAGCCATGAACCGACTGTTTGGAGGTAATATACAGTAAATATAAAAAGAAAATGTATTTCTTAGTATCAGTTGTTCAAGGCCAACATTATCTAAATTTTTGAGCGAACTCCATAATACAGAATTATACATGTATGTATTATATTTTAATTAGATTTTTGTGAATTGTGAACATTATAATAACTTCTGAAATTTTGGTTAAGTTCTTAGTATCACTATTTTTTGCATCTTCGTGAAAGAAATTGATTGCTATTTGATTTAGAAAGCCTTCAAGATTAATTCCTGTTTCGAATGTATCTTTCAATTCGGTTGTCTTCGCGGACTACATACTTCTATTGCTCCCAGGGACCGCAGTGGTCCGCGAACCCCCGATTAAGTACCACTGGTTTAATGGTATAATGTTGGCATTTAGTTCTTAGCCTTTACTTGTTTCTGTAATTATGCATGCGAACTTCTAACTGGGATCAATAATACTACAACTGGTTTGTTTACTTGGAATTTGTGTTGGAAAGCACGCTAGGTTCGCTTGAATATTGATTTGTTATAACATTGGAGAAGTATGGAAGTATGGAGTGTGCGAAGATATTTCAAGTGGCTAGCTACACAGGTAGTTCTGTCTGACTAACAAGAGATGCAGACCTTGTTTGGTTAACACATCTAGTCCCCACACAAAACCTAATCTAAATCTTCTTAGACGCGTACCATTAACATTACTGTTTTTTATTTAACCAACTGCCCAGAAAGAAAAAAGTTATTTTTAGAGTATAATATGCATGTATGGTTGTATTTTTACCGTTCAAAGTTGCGGAGTTGAAGAATATTCGCTACGCCATTAGAAGGCGAATGGTAAGAAGCGAGGAAACCTGACTTAATAGGTACAACTCTTGAGTAAGAGCCCGTCTTGGTTACTTATTAAAAATACTTGGTTATTACTGTATAACGGTGTAAACACGCTGTAGCAAATGAAATTACTGGGCGAATCAAACTCATAAAACAATGTCCCGGAGTGACGAGCGCAGAATAGTTTCATAAAATCTTAAGTTTTAAGTGGCATTGCACTTGTCATGCGCAGTGCTTACTAACAGGCGGACGACTTATCAATCTCGTCATTCGTTCGTTGGTGAACGCATCATTTGAGAAAGACTGGATTTGCCATTTTTTTCCAATGTCATCCGAATAACGTTTTACTGAAGCAAAGATTGTAAAAGTGGCCAGAAAATTACGCGAGATACTGAAAGTGCTTTTTCTATGGGCTATGTTAGTCGAGTCAGCTAGTACAAAATAAAAACTGTAAACAACTATGCAACTGGGCCCCTCATTTCTGAAGTATATCCAAGTCCATCGGTTCTCACGCAAAAAAACGTCGACAGTACAAGCCTCTATAGAAAATATCTTCCGTAATTATCTTTTCAGTTATATAAGAGTAATGGATATCAATTTATCTGTAGGCGATCACTTACTCTAGCATAATGGCAACTGCCGAGTGCCTCTAAGTAGTTGTTCTAATAGTAAGAGACTAAAAAGTTGGGTTCCCATTTAGTACGAATCCGGGTAATTCAACCAGCAAAAGCGATCGAAAAAAAACAATTACGCCAGGCCATATTAGATTGGATTGAAGAGGTATCAGTGGAATTGAGAAAAAAATAAGCGGTAAAATTTGACGCCAAATTATCACCTTCCTCCCAATTGAGGTGAGGTCGGTACAAGATGTCTTTCTCTAAACCACATATGACTTTATAGGTTATTGCTTTAACCCGTCGCGTGCCGCGACAAAAAAGTGCTATGCCATGTTGCGCGTACACCTAATGTATACACATTTTTATACCTCTGCCTGGTTTGGAACTAATTTGATCAGATCAAATGCTCTCCATCGGTATAAATTTGCTTTTAGTTGGTCTAACTATTCAAGTGTAGTCTTTTTTTATTTGATCTTTTAAGCATGGTTCGGAAATACACCGAAAGAAGTAGACACTTGACGGGTTAAGGCTGACCGCCTGCCTGCCGCCTACGTCCTTGGTAATCCCCTTTGTGCTCCTAATGTGCAGCTACACCCCCATTACACATCGACATGAGTTATGGCACCACGTTCAATCCCTTAGACGTAAGGTAATCTCATGAGAGAATATCGATATCAGTCCTGAAGTCTTAATTAAGAACTTAACGGCAATATCTACGAAATCCTAGACGAAGATGTTAGGTCTGCCTCTAAAGTCTCACTGTTATAATACGAACTAAAACCAAATAACTTTTATAAAAAGCCCAGCTTGAGAGCAATTTCCCTGAAAAAATAGATGCCTTTATAAACAAAGTTCGCACAACTATAAGTAAGCAATTTCCTAGATAAATGAAGAGATGGGATGGAGAGCGTTGTACGGAAAGGGCACGCCCTTCCTCGCAGTCGGTAAACGGGAGCAAAAGGATTTTAACAGAACCTACTTAGATAGGCTCGTAAGAGTTTACGATAGTGCTCCGGGATTTATTGCGCCGCATTTTTAGGGTTCCGCTCGCGCTATTATATTTTGTGCTGCCGGAGACTGGTTAATGTTTGTTTTCTGTACGCAAGGAGTGTAGGCGTGAGAACGTGCCTGTTAAGTGGCTACCACCGCCCACGAATACGCTCGGGCATACTGTGTCGCATCGCGTTGTTATTATTACACACATTTTTAACGCTTCCTGGAACCGAACATCCTCGATACCTCAGTTTGTTTTGTACAAATCGATAAGGACCTCCCTACAGCTTCATAATTAGACGAGATTATTTTCGCGTCGGGCGGGAATCTCGCAAATTGTTTCTTCTTCCCTTGACGGTTTATTCGGAAATAAGCTTAGCTAAAGATTCCAGTTTTATTAAGAAATTCTCTGAGATCATTCAGCTAAACTATACAATCGTATACTTAGTGCAATTGTTTCTCGGAGATATATATTTATGCTACATAAATTTGAGTAAAAGGCAGTTAGGCCCATGACCTCTAGTTGAAGGCAATAAGTAGGCACGAATGATCGCAAATCAGGGTCATGATTACAACTCTGTCGTACAGTCTTTGAAAGTTAATCTTGGTCCTTTGGTCTTGACGCTCTAACTGTTGACGCCTACACGGAACTTAGATTTACGAGCAAGATATCAAACGCACAATATGGAGATGGTTTAAATCCATACGTAGCTGAACAAAGAAGTACGCCTCAAATGTACCTTACATTACAACAGAGCTCGACGTGAAAGGCTCAAACGGCACATTGTACCCGCTCATTATTTCACATAAAACGAGTCTCCAGTTATCGTTACCCAAGCTTATAATAGAAAGACAACAGAACAACGGTTGGGTTAACCGCAAGCATCCATATTATCAACAATAATGGTGATATCATGTTTTCACTGACTAATCACATTCGATCAGATTG
This sequence comes from Selenia dentaria, assembly GCA_917880725.1. NCBI lineage: Eukaryota > Metazoa > Arthropoda > Insecta > Lepidoptera > Geometridae > Selenia > Selenia dentaria. The sequence goes on along the minus strand of OU862893.1, from coordinate 3,885,083 downwards.
AAGGTTACTTTATACATATTGTATGCGGACCATTATAACCGTTACAGTCCAATGGGCACGTGTGATGTGGCACTTGGTACATACTAGAATGTAAACAGTTTAGCGTTACCATGGCATTCAATGCTCATAATATCGCCGGTTGCGTTACTGTTTGATTTGAATTATATGTATTATGCCATTTATAGGCCAGTTTCTGGTGACGACGGAGACAGGGTGCACAGAACTAGGAAATTAGCTATGTATTCAAATCGAAAGCGTATTGTTGATAAAGGCAATAAAAAAATATTTTTTTCTTGGACTCTTGGGTATTCGAGAGAGGAACCAAAGTTCTTCCATGTTGCATTTAGATTCTTCTATTCTAGAGGACCAAGAAGGTCTAGACCTTCAACCTTTACAGTTAACGAGCCTGACCTTATAACCTGATCCACACAAGCACGTAACAACCACCACAATGAGGATCGTATACTAACTGAGAGCCGGATGGCAAAGCCATTTCAGTATCAGATACCGGGTCTAAAAATAATTTTTCAAAATCAAGTCCAACGATCACTAGACGCGAGGTATCCAAACAAAGCAAAGCATGATGATGGTTCTTAACTGGCACCTAGTCTATATTCAATAAAAGATAAACAGAGATGGTAAAATTATAGATGAAGTCCTAAGTATAAGACGGTGACTGAATGAAGGCTAAAAATATGCAAAGTTGGAATCACGTTGATGACACACCTCGCGCCGTCTTGGCAACGAGAGGGCGTAATCATAGTGGTCGGCAAGCGAGCAACAAGAGCGAGATTACGGATAATATATAGATATGGAAAGCAGTTGTTAAGCTACGCCCTTTTTTGACAATATCCACACAACGTATTCAGGTCCTAAACTAGGCAGAGCCTGTGCTATGCTACCTGATGACTTGATATACATGCTGATATACATCATACAGACGTGTGCATGCAGACAAATGTTCGACCTGTTCTGGATCGAATCTAGGACGAGCGGCTTACAATTACTGGTGTTATGTACATATCAAACATATATTATTTGTTAGATAAGGATATTATGTCAGACATGAAGGTTACTGTAGCTGGTATAACGTACGACTTAAAATACTGACCAACCCCGTATATCGCACCAAAATGTGTACTGTATTGGAAAATTACTTGCGCATGCGCGGCACGACGCATCGCGGCCTGCGCGGGCGCATCGCTGTCTCCGCCGCGGATACGTCATTCGGCAGATCATATAGTATACTAGGGTCACCTACCGTGACATTTTAGTATATCTATATGAAACTATTTGTATTTATTCAGGTAAGGGATCGTTTTAGATGGAAAGAAGCCGAGAAAAATGGAAACATCTCACGTAGTAGTTATTGTGGAGTGTTGCTTGTGGAATTCTTAATGTATCGGTGTTTGGCTTTTAAAAATCTCCTCAGTTTGTGCATTCACCAGTCATTCTTTTGGCAGAGGTTAATGACGTTTCAATGATAAATTAGGAGGCATGTTCAAAAACGTAATTTGATTTGAAGAGTTCAATGCTTCGAGTCCTAGTGGTCAAGCTTTCATTCATGCATGTTTTGTTGTCCGCGTAATCTGGTCGTCTTCTAGTGAAGAACGGGAGTCAGCTCAGCTGCTATGATATGATTTCTCGATAAAGTAAGACAAGCACTGAAATAACTGTAATACAAAATAAATTTTAATAAGGTAATATACATTTACCATAACTCGGATGGACAATTTCACCATAACCCTGTTAGGTTTAGACTAGAAAATATATAGTTCTATTTAAACTTATTCATAGTCCAGTCCCGTGAGAAAACAACCGGCTTTGAGTGAGCAATACCCTAATATGGAACCTATGAAGGTCACTAAACTATCAAGTTACAGTATTAAACAATTTGAAAACAAGTTCCTCGAACAGAATCCTTTCACGAAGTTTCTCGTGAGGGTCATACCTAAACTGAGTTTGGTTACCGATTGCGGTTACAAAACTCATATAAATCCTGCTGTTTTAACAAATCTCATTTAACCTATCCGTTATATAAACGAAAACTAATTTCAATTCTATGTTTATTGTAACTTGCAAAATAAACTTTCTACTGTAAATCGCCTATAGGTATTTGTAAAGAAAGATCAGTGGATAAGACGGCATGCCTCATGGCCATATGATACAGAAAAAAAGAAGGGGACAGATCAAGTCCTAAAATTGTTGCCCATTGCCAAAGAAAGCTATGCATAGTAAGAGCTGGGAATGCGGTGTCTGTATGTGAACAGTGTAAAAACCCAGGTCGCCAGGGATTTCATAGCAGACAACCCTAATGTAACACGCGGGAGCAGTGAAGGCCATAATGTAAACACTGGTAAGCCATCTCCGTTGGTACTGCTATCTAATCTGGTTGTAGTATAGCTAAAGTGAACGAGAATAGTGAACTGAATAGTAGACGTTGTTTTGAAATAGGTTTTGAAATAGTTATGCTAGTTTTTCGTGTTGTCTTTTTAATAATGTAATATATTTTCTCTCTATAAATTTCAAAGTTTGAGATTGCTAAAGCAGGCTTTAGTGCTTTAAAAAGTAATACTATAAAAATTACAAGGATTGCGATGTCAATACGAAAGTTTAAGTATTTCTAAATAATGCTTCTTTCGGTTGGATAGTACTGTCAAAGCTGTTCAATAGATGTCGCTCTGTCTCCATAAGACGGTTAGTCAGAGAGTTAAAATTCGATGATCGGACCCGAACTTCGGTGGCCTAGTTGGTCAATGGCGTCTGACAGAGAGAGTCAGAAGACGCGGGTTCGAAACCCGTTCGAGGATGTGAATTTTCTCTCTATATGTTTCAAAGTTTGAGATCGCTAAAGCAGACGTTAGTGTTTTAAAATGTAATAAGGTTGACAATCAGCAGACCAAGCCCTAACTAAACGAGAGTGGATAACCAATATATCAAAGAATAATCGTGACACACAGAATATTACCTCGCAAGAACGCACAGCGATCCGAGATCGTGCGTACACGCAATCAAGACGCGTCGTAGTAGCAAACACAAAGTGAAAGAAACTTCGAACGGGGCGTGTGGAATTCCAACGATATATAAGCATTTGGATCATTGTTTGATGGGAAAACGAAACAGAAGATTAATGTTAACAGCTACACGCCTCGAGCAAAACTACTACTGGCTTATATTACTGTGTTTTTTCGTAGCTCTGGGGTATTCCAATAAATATTCTCGCAGGTAAAAAGTAAGATGTATGGGTGTACTAATTTAACGCGGCCTTCTATCAACTCTCTCTCGAAATTGTTGTAGTATACATATTACGTCCCAAGATAGTAACTAGGTAAGGTTCGAGTAATATAGGTTGTAATATAGGTTGTTTGGCGTCTGGAGAGCAAATAGCGAACAAGTTCTCAGGTAGGCAGGTACCCTAGATAAACTAAGGCTGTACCAAAGTGCTGATCCGAAAGGAGTGACGTTCAATAACGACGTATGCCACATGTGGTCCGGATAAAAACCTTTTTGGTGTAGAAAATAATATATTTTATCGTACAATGGCGCGTTTCTGTAATGTTACTGTCCATCAATCACGCTTACATTTATATCTAAAGCGTTATAAGAAAATTCCTGGGAGCGGATGTATTCTGAAACATTTTCCGTGTGTATCGAGGGAACATCCTCCTTACCTTAGATGGTACTTATCTAAAAAGTCAATAATATTATGGATCGTTATGTTACAATGCTCTCGGGGAACAACAGTCTTCTCTATAATACTAATTACCCATCTATGATTTAATATATTTTGACATGGCTCCCGTGAAATTAATTAAATGAATTACGAATCTTTTTTTTTAAATAATGGTCTGGCGTTTGACCAATAGTCAATTTGATAGCCGTGAAGATGCATGGTGACCAGCTCTGAAGGTGAGTTGCCAGAACACACCTCAGATTGTCCATTAAAAGAGCTTAATTAGCCAGACACGAGAAAGTGCTGCTGCCAGCGTTTTGGCTTCTTTTCACCCCACCATGGGGCTTATAGATTAGTTTTATTTTTACGTACAAAAATACCAAGCGCATTTTTGGTAATTTATACAGAATTATCGGAGTGACAACATGTCAGTTTCCACCCGGCTCGCCTCGGGCATTATGCTAGAGTCAGAACCCCAAACTGTTATTGTTTTGGATAAGTAAATTTTATTTTTACTTGAGCCGCTCTACAAAACAACTTAGATACATTTTGCGTACTTGCGAACTTTAGCGACAAGGTGGGGGTATCTCTCTGAGGGGAAGGCTCGAGTCAGCTGTGCGAATATAATGGGTTAATTATGTTTATAACTCTTTCTCTGTCTGTTTGTTTGTTACCTATTCACACCTGTACGGCTTCGGATAGTAATGAAATTTAGCAAGGCGATAGATTACAACCCTGGGAAGAAAATATTCGACATATTATAATACTTTTCATCATCCTCATACATTACGAACGAAGCTAATTTATATACGACTAGCTGCTCTCCGCTGTTTCACCCCCGCGGTGATTGATGATGATGATGATGATGAATCTTATATAGCCTATGTTAATCAGGATGAATGCAACTTTCCAATGGTGAAAGAATTTTTAAAATCGGTCCAGTACTTTTTGAGCCAATTTGTTACACACATACTTACATACAAATCTTTCCTCTTTATAATATTAGTATAGATTATTATTGGTGTTTAGTGGATGATTTTTCAACTTTTATATTGAAATTAAATATACTTCTGTATTTTATGAAAAATATTACAAAAGGTAGTTTTATATCAGCTAAACCCATACCAGATTTAACCACTATTCTTGACGCATACGGGTGACGGCATTCATTTTATTTGACGACTAGAAGCACGATAAAGAAATGAGGCACGTGTAGATGGACGTAATAATGTAAGGTATAATTCAATGTTAAATTGTAATCGTCCGCCATATATATCAACCATAACGTTAAAAAAACGAATAGATATGTACTATAAAATTATTAACAAATGTGAATGAAATCATCCAAACTCGTAATTATAAATGTGAAAAAAGTGTTTGTTTGTTTCTAACGCTTTCACGCGTAAACGGCTAAAGGGTTCGGAATCAAAGGCAAGGAGATAGATAAAATCCCAAGGAAGACCATAGAAGACTTTTATCAACATCATCATGCGGGTGAACCCAGTGGTTCAGCTAGTATTATTAATAATAAAAGCATAAAAGGAAGCTGAATTATAATTACAGAGCTCGTACCTGTAACAAGCTATACATGCGCGCTGTTTGTCCACTTTTGACCCTATGAGACTAATTTTAAGACAGTTATTTACTATGAGAGACTTTTACTATATGAGACTTTTAAATGTTATTTTGACGGTCAAAATAACATTAATTTTGGACATCAACCAAACCCCAGCAAACAATGTAAAATGATACAACAGAAACAAGTAGGTAAAACAACAATAACTTTAGTTGCTAAAACTACATTAATTATATTAGTTAACATTGTTAAAGTTAATGGGTTATTTATACAAGTACAATTTGAAAAATTTAAAACCGACTTCCATTCTATTCAGTTATTGGAGTGTATCTCAAAAAGTACTGAAACGAATTTGATGAAATTTAAATGGGACCACACGGGAAGCTGCTTTCAAACAAAAAAAGAATTTCGAGACTCGGTTCACTCTATCGAAAGTTATAAGGTAACAAACATAAAAAAAACATTCGAATTGAGTACCTCCTCCTTTTTGGAAGTCTGTAGAAAAGAAGAGAAATTGCCGTGATGTACGGACCAAAAAAGGACTTGGCTCAGCATAATGCTGCAGGCGAACCTACAGTTCATTTTCAACCACGGCCTAAGTGGCACACAGACACTAATAAAATTAACTACAAATTGTTCATGCCCAAATAATAATATAAAATTAATTGTATTTAAAGTCTTATATACTATAATAGTCTTATATATACGGTGTATAAAACGATCAGCGGAAATATATACCGCAACTTCTGGAAGCAAAATCAAGGCACATAAAGATCGTTAAGGTACAGACAATGGCGTTATGTAACATGCACACGTAATGACTCACTCTGTAAATTATGTACGAATGCATATGCAAAATAGTACTTACAGATATCAACAAAAGCGACTGCAGTATACCCAGGCATCAAGTATCAAGGTATGGTTAGACATCTAAACAGTAAATCAAACCGTCATGGGCTTAGCCATTATTAGAATTAGAACAATGGGGTACTAGACAAGACAAATCGTGTAATGACAATGAATTTGCGTGTTTGTCAGACATCGCTATATGTCTCAGCTGAAGGCGAGTCAGATGTTTTGGAATGACAATTAGAGCATAATCTCACTAATATTATAAATTTGAAAGTTTACATGGAAGGATGGGTGAATGGATGCATAAATGTGTGTTACTCAATCACGGCAGAACGGCTATACGGATCTGGTTGAAATTTGGCACAGAGATAGATTATAGTCTAGAACATATTATCATAAGTCAAACACTGTTTATAATTTTAGACCTATTTAATAAGCGCGACATGATGTTATCGACAACAATGTGGTTATAGTTGGTGTCAATTTTGAAACATTATAATGGTGCCAAAGGGGAAGATTTGCCAGAAAAATTCGGTTTACCCACAAATTCTACATTCTACAAATTCTGGGGAGAACCGCTATGTGCAAAGCGTGTTATAATAGAGGCTATAGAAATTAAATAACACCTTAATTTCAATAGAGATGATGGTTAGCAAGTACCTGCTTGGGATCCAGTGATCAAACAAATAAAATCCCTAAGCCAGCACAATACTGCAAGACCTCTGGACACTGTGACTACTGCATGCATCGGGAACGTTTTGACTTTAAAAGAAAATATGATAGACGGTACATAAAAAACAAATCCATAACTTTCTACTTAACAGACCACTGTCATCCAGTGTACCCGTGACTATGTTCACTGAAGTGTTTGAAACGCCGGGATAAACTCGACTTAATCCGTTTAAAGTATATATAAAAAGAAAAAAATAATTTCAAAAATTCAATTTTTGTTATTTTTTCAAAAGGGTACTTACGTACAAGAATATTTTAGATAAAATTATTCATTCGACTTGGAAATAATTGATAGTCTGCTCAAAGGGAAAGTGGACTTGCCCAAAACGAGAACTAAATTTACAAATTTAATAATGCCATTGACTGGTGTTTTAATTTTGGTGAGTGTTTACTATTTTTGGTACTATAAAGTTTTTTTTTGTAGATTTTTAGTGATACGTTAAACATAACCCATTTACAATTAAGAAACGGTGTAATTGAGCCTATTAGATAATAGAAATCGCTTAATTTATGTATTTGTGCATTTTACGGTCTGACCTGCCGTGCGATTCTCTAAGAGCCAAACATCGTTGCATATTTGAGAACATCCGTGAAACAAATGAAGAGATGACAAGAAAGGTTGGAAAAAAAACCTTATGTACAAGGGCGATATCTCATAAAGTATTTGACATCAGTGAGCTCGTCGACAAATCATTACAGAATCGCACGGCCGACGACGTTCGCCTCGTTATAGCTCGCGCTTGTTTTGAAACTTATTTCATTGGATTATTGTTCTATATTTGTAGCGTTTGCGTTGTCCTACTTATTAATGCAGGATTCCTCCTCTTAATTAAGAAGCAGGTTCACAAAGCTGCCATCAATTAATCGATTTGCGGATCTAACCTACCTATGCAAGAAACGAGCTTGACTTTGGAATTGAACTGACTGGAAACAACATTGTTGCAAATGGTTTGCTCTCTAAGGGCCTCTACAAGCCACTGGACAACTATTATAATACAAATATATAACAATTTCAATAAATGGTACAATAGATAAGGCAAATATCACGATTTGTATTGATACAAAGCGTGCAGACGTTTTTAATTAATTTGAATTACGAGAATTCCGGCATAATATAATTCTAAAATAACTTACCTGTGATAGGAATGAAGACGGCAATTCGTGAGGAATGGCAACGGATTGTGAGGCAAGCCACCACCCGAACTGATGACCACGACCACTCTGGCAAGAGTGTTAATGACTAAGAAGAAGATAGGAAATATGTCCTTGCATTTGCGGCTCGAAATTGTTGGGATATTGCAGTTAATTATCACGCGCATTCGTTTTCGCGTGTGTGTGCTGCAACACCAGACACTGCGTGGAGTGTAAGTAGCGGCGGCGAACTTTGACGCTCGGTCGGGGTTCGGACACGGTAAGTACACGCATTTACGTTTCTATTGTACATATATATCATGTATGTAATGGCTGTAATAGTGTAATATAAAATTCTATAATGGGGATGGCGGTCAATTTGTGACAAAGCCCCAAAATTAAAATAGATAAAAAGGTTTGATACCAATATGAAAAAATGGTATCATAGGCTACTGTATAACCCGTTACCTAGGGTCCGAAGCCGCGGGCAGAAGTTACTAGTAAATGAAATATATTTTCAAAATGTTTCACAGGCACGTCTTAGGCAACACTCAAGAAAATCAACAGTTTATCTGGTTTACTTAACAATAATTGCAACAAGGTGACAACAAACCAGATCGATGACTGACCAGACTTAACTCTTGAGATTATCACGGACAAGTCAAACCAACACGCCTACGCTACGTTGACATTGCAAGCTGTATAATTTCAATAGCTAAGCAATAGACGAGCTAAGACTATTATGTAATCAGCGACGCAGCTAGATATGAGCACTCGAGCTATTAAGGTCGTAGTAAGGTTATCCACATACCCAGTGCCTAACATAAAGTAGTATCTATCGTGAGAGAAACGATACATGTGATGACTTATCAATAGACTTTCAAAATTGGAGGTTCTGAATTCAACTGTCTTTTTTATGTTTGTTACCTCAGATTTTTTTCTAACCAAGTTTGATTTATTTTCTGATTCTGGCCGGTACTTATTATGTGTACAATTTTATCATCAACTCTGCGCACCGGTACCTAGCCCGTCGCCGCTTATGTATGTCCCGCGCCTAAATTGAATAAATATTTCTTTACTAGCGACTGCCTGCGATTCGTTTATGCCTGCCTCGGCTTTTTCGCCATGACCTCCCATCTTTTCTTGTTTTCTTTAAGACCCTTCTCCTGTCAATAATAATTATTAACAAAACAAAAAAAGAATTAGCGAGATTTTTCCATCCGTTATCAAGTTATATCGTGCAGGAGAAATAGGGGTTCATTTTTATATACAATGGAACCTAGTTAATTGGGATCTGACCAAGAATGTTGTCCCATTTATTGAGGGTTTTCATTAATCCAGTTTTCCAATTAGGCAGGTTTGAAATTATAGTTGTCTCATTTACAGAGGCTCCCGCGTATAGAGGTTGAAATGTACGGCTATCCCATTTTTAGAGGGAGAGTAGTCCCTTGTTTTTAGGTCAAAACCTGAGATAGTACTGACAAACAAAGCGTGTGCGAAAGACATTCTAATGTTCATAAACAAAAGTGTCAAAACCTGTCCCAACCCGATTAATTTGTCTCATTTATAGAGGGAATTGAGTTACAGAGTCCCAATTATAAATGTAATCATCGAATAAATCCTAGAAATCAGATGTCCATTAATAACCCAGGTTCGAAAAGTCCCATTAATAGAGGTAATTCCATGAAAAAGTACCGGGACCTCATTGCAACTCTCAATAATAGAGTTTTCTCATTTATCCAGATCCCATTTAACCAAGTTTCAATGTATATTGTATATGAGAATAGAAGTTACAATTTGGAGAAGTGCAATATCGTTTTACAATTCATTAAACAAAAGTGAAATTAAAATGAAGATTGCATGCTAGTAATGTAAAGTGCATTATTTGCAGTTTTATTTATGTTAAGTACGTTTATAGTTACTATAATCAGCTGTTTATGAGTGCAAGATAAGTGAACTGCTTGAAAATTACAACAAAGATAACAAGTCTAGCAATGCACATTCAGGTTAATATTTATTAGATTTTCGTACAGAACAGATAATTATTTTATAATAGCTAAATAATTTCTGATGCCACCAGACCACAAGCATTAACTTATGGAACAAGGTTATAGTTTAAGCCATATTAGTTAAGGAAAATGGGGAACTTTATGGGGGGCGATGCAAATACAAAGGACATTTCATTATTACTTCATCATTTGAACGACCCAGACAATAGAAAGTTCATGGTTATATTGACAATCGACTGGTGAGGGGTTATAACAACGTCCGTCTTCGTGCGCGTTAGAGACATTTTAGGGCTTAGGGCAAAGGCTTTTACGCCTAACACGAAAAATAATTAAGATGTAGTGACAAGTTCGCGTAAAAGCCGCTACGAGTCTGAAAATAACAAGTAAAATTTGAAAAATTTAATACCGACTTCCATTCTATTTAGTTATTGGAGTATATCTCAAAAACTACTGAACCAAATTTGATGAAATTTAAATGGGACCACACTGGAAGCACCAGCTTTCAAACAAAAAATTTGAAAATCGGTTCACCCAGTCGAGAGTTATGAGGTAACAAACATAAAAAAACATACAGTCGAATTGAGTACCTTCACGTTTATTTTGGACGTCGGTAGAAAAACTAATTCACTTTTAAAAAACCCTAAGGTGCAAGTTTCTAGTAATTCGTTTTAAATAAGAGTGGGTGCAGATGTATTTTTGGTCCTCTCATGGCCATTCTTACAATACCTAAATAATTCGTTGCTAGGAAAAGGGAAAATACAAATCTAGCAGGGGAATTTTCTACTCAAAAATAAAAACAATGAAATCGAATGCTTTTAAAACTTCTTTACTCATCCGGTACCTTTTCTTGTACATGTCTACATAAACGGTATACTTAATACATTTATTAAAAACGCTTAAAATTAGTTTATAAAAATTTTTTTAGTTCGAAAATTCTCAACAGTTTGACACGTCATATTTATTTAATATCAAAACCGACTTTACTTTAATTACGTCACGTAATTACGCATTGACCTATGTATTTAAATAGTTTGTATTGTGAAATAAATTACAGTTGATCCCTACACTGTATTTTTTCATTACAGTATACAGTAAATATGTAAAAAAATGTAAAAAATACAGTAAATGTACTGTAATTACAGTAGGTCTGGAAGCACTGATTACGTGAGTAAAGTCGATTTTGATGAAAATGTAGATATAGGTAACTATCCGAACAGGCGATATGCTTACAATCAGAAAAAAGGTCAGCCAGTCTCTAATTCCTAAGAATAAAAAGTAGGCATGTCTATTCCTAATCAGAACACGCCTCAAGCAACTGGCAGCTTCAGCAAAAATTGAGGCAGGTCTATACAAAACAGTACAGACAACAAACTTGGGTGTGGCGTCTGGCCTTTATCGCGTTTCACACAGAAACGGTATTGTATCCAATTGTTTTATGATTCTGGTGGATTCACGCGTCTGCGCTAACAGTGTTAATTGTGATCCAACTTAGCGGCGTTTATCTAAATAGTTATGAGCAGCTCTATCTGGGTAAAATCGCTACTTTTCAGGAGTTTGTGTCGCCTACCTAAGGCGTAGGACTTTTCCTTATACCCGTAAGACTAATATCATACTCACTCGATAGGGGTCACTAAGGTTTCGCTACACAGTTCTTTAAGCGTCCACGAGATGAGGTTCGAGAGGGTGAATTACAATATGAAAACGGATGATTGATTTTGAAACGAATTTCGAGGTCTTTTTCATTATTCATCGCTACGCTCTTGACAGAGCGGTCGTGGTCGTCACTTCAGGTTGTGTAACGCGCCTTACTATGCGTCGCCAATCCTCCCTGCCTAACAGCCTTCCGTGCCCGCGTGTAGAGGACCGAGGAGATATTGATATGAAAATAGAGTATTTGGTACCTGTTTTTAAACGTATTCTCTTGTACAACCATAACTATGATACGAGAATTCTACTATTGCAGTATTCGGTGACGAAATTATGGATGGATGTTACACGCCGTCTACTGTACAATTTTCACCAACATTTTTGACATACTTAGGTAGTGATAAACAGGTCTCAGCTCACTAGGTGTTTTTCAAGTACTTATATCGCCCAAAAAGCATATGTTGTACAAACTTATTCACAAATCAGCAAAACCTTTTTTTATAGGGCTGATGCTGTAGATACATCTTAGGTATAAACAAGAAGTTTGGCGAGCCATCATATACCTACCTATAGGCTTTTTTCTACCGTTTTCTCATAGTATATAATTTAACCTGTAACTTCTAAATATAGCTTCGATTTGTGATTACAAACTTTTAAGTTTATAAGCTACAGTTTACACGATCAGCTGAGAATCACTAATTACTTATAAAAGGCAAAACGTATATAGGCTTCTCACTGTAATAATAATTCACTGGGAAAATTATTTATTAACATATATTCGATTGACATGATAGCTCTCCGATGTATAAGATATATTCAAGTACACAAATCAAGTTTCTTAGTAAATCACTCTGACGTAGACGATGTATTACAAACGGGTGACCAGCTCGACCTAACCAAACACGGTTTCTATCAACAAGGAGCTCTACAAACAACATAAACAGCAGATTTCTAGTAACTATAGTCTTTGTAAGATTAGATCTTTTTGAATTTATACAGACCTGGTACATTTCAGGTTGTATTTCATCTATTATAACAGTGTATCATAGACGTAGTTTTTCGTCGCGTGACCAGGATTACATAACCAAATACAATTATGTTAGGGAACACAGATTACTATATAGTAAGTAATTCTTTCTATCAACAAGGGGGCTCTACAAACATAAAAAGCAGATTTCTAATACCTATAGTCTTTGGTTGATTAGATCTTTTTGAATTTATGCAGACCTGGTACATTTTAGGCTTATTCATACATAAAGCTATTTATAAGAGTTGACTGCACTGAGACATTGTTTTTCAACGGATGACCAGGATTACATAACCAAATACGATTATTTCAGGGATCACAGGTTAGTTAGTATAAGTAAAAACTTGTTTGGTGTCTTCTGCATGCAAATGATTGCATTCCGTGATTACATCTTAAACATTGAACTATAAGAAAGACTGATTAAAGCTTGCGTATCATTAGAACAGACAAAGTTAATAAAAAAATAATAATTCCATTATTATTATACTTATAAATTTATGATAGTAGGTAAACGATATCAAACAGCTATAATAATTCAGAGCTTTCTTCTAAAATGTTTTGAACATTACCTAAAAAATTAATCATACATTCATGTCCAATTGAATACCAATGAAATACCTATGTTTATTTGCTACCGGAAAACACCCTACAATGTTTTGTCCGATAACCAATGAGTCCGCAAATAAATAGCACGAACGAAATCGCACACTATAATTAAGACGCGGTCCAACCCCAATTTTAAAATAATTTACGATGCTTTACGTAAGGTTGAAAATCGCTTGTGAGATTAGACGATGTAATGCGAAAATGCGTTAATTTTGTACGTTTTATTTATATTTTTCAATATATACTAACACAATTAAAAAAAACTGCTGGTTATTACTTTAGTACGATACGTTGGCCATGTGTTACCAAAAAAAAATATAGTGTTATCGCTGAATATCTGAGAGTTTGGACGTGAAAGTTTATTTTTGTGGACCTATTCAGGATTTTTCTCTGCTGAAAGAGAGTTATATTTATGAATTCTATTCGGTTATTACTCTTTTCCTATTCCTTTTCTAACCTTAGTATTTTTTTCATACAATATTATCAATCTGTTTCGTTACACTAGGTGTTAAAAATTCTGCATTTTACTATTATCAGGATACGAGCGCGTCTTAATTCGTTATATGTACTATAGTAATAACCTCTTGTTATTAAAATAAGAGATCTAAAAAGTAAGTTAATATAAACCCCACAACGGTACACAAACACGTATAAAAAGTTTATAAGGAAAAAGGTTGCCTACGTAGCGAACAATATTCATCACTGAAAATATTAGCAGGCAAGTTACGCACGAAGGAAAAGCGAGTCATGCGCTCATGAATAAAGAAAATGTTCGTAAGACAGTGATGTAATGCCGGTGTGGTGCGTGGTCGGTGGTGCCAAATGGGTTACACGCCCCGCCCGCGAGTCGCTCCTGCACTTCCCTTCGCTACATGTGCCAAGGTTACCACGCGGCTTCGCAGTACAACTGACAAATGGCTAATCCAGAAAAACTAACGCATGGCCTATGAGAAGTAACTTCCATTTTTCGCGGCAACGTGAATTAACCCTTACTTAATTTGGTTTTAATCATTATAATAAAAAAATATCATCATATTAATAATTGTTTACCAAAAAACGGAACCGACTAAGGAGAGAGCCTTCGTTGTGGAAATTTAAAAACAAGAAATACCATAATCGAGTAAAAAAAGATTCAGACATATTAAAATTACGCGAATAGGTCCTCATTGTAATAAAGAGACCGTTCTTAAGAAAATTATTAACCTACGCTGTATACAAGGAATGAAATATAGATTTACTAGCTGCGCTCCGCGGTTTCACCCGCGTGTTGATCAATGATGACGATGAGGCATCAAATATACGAAAAATACAAAAGTTTTTGTGCCCTAAAATATTAACATGCTCAAACATAATTGCTTAAATAGTATTATATGAGTATACTATGTTAATTATAGTCGTCAAACATTGAATCGATCAGTAACTAAAACACTAATAATAAAATACAGTATACCTACGTACTTACTATGTAAGTATGTATAATACATATACAAATATAAAATTAATCAGAATAACCAAATAATTATTCAGAATAACTTGTAATAAAATAAATTATTATAAAAATATTATAAAAAAAATATTATTATAATCATGGATCATGGAAATAAAGCTGTCATTACATTTCATCACCCTTGACTGTATTTGTGACGGCTCTCACTAAATAGTGCGAAACAACGCGTCGAAGTCGGTACCATGCACACATTTGAACTATTAAGGTACCAACTTCCAACACGCTTTTTTACACTTTTTAGTGTTGAAGGCGGTTCCATTTTAATGGTAATATTTTTTAAAGCTTGGTAACACACATGCTGACATGCACACTCACACTTTCGCATTTGTAATGTTTTGAGTATCTTAACTATTCAGTCAAACCATTATCAATTCAACTTACTTTTACTTGGTGGCTAATTATGTTTAACGATTTTTTAAATTCCAACATGGAGATTGAACATTGCAATTTTAGAGATTCATTCCATTATTTGGTAAATAAAATTTTTCACTCTTTTTAGTGACCCTTGCATAATAACTTAGTAACAGCTATAAGGCGACATTTTTCAGTTATTGTATTGTAACTCAAAAACCGCTTGTCCGAATTAGATGAAATTTAAATGGGACCATCTAGGAAGTATACACTACCAAACAAAAAAGAAACATCAAAATTGGTTCATAAACGACAAAGTTATCCGCGAACACACATTTAAAAAAATACGGTCAAATTGAAAACCTTTTGTTTTTGAAGTCTGTTCAAAAACTAACAAAGTACCTATCCGAACTGTTACTAAATTAAGTACCTAAGTACTACCTACGCATAATCCATCAAAGGTCGTTGGTCATCATGCGGCCAGACACAATATAAATTTCATTGTTATAATATAACGACTCTTGAAAGGATATGTCCTATGAGAAGTAGCTTCACATTTTCGCAGCAACGTGAATTGATCCTTACGTAGTATGTTTTAACACTTTTAATCATAAAATCTAATTAGTAAGTTTGTTCATGATCATGTTCAAAATGCAACGCTCTAAAACTATCTTCGATTCCCTGCCGTGTTTCCCCGCGCAACATGACCCTCTGACAATAGTTAGGGTTGTACCAAACTGTATAGTACCTAGGTACGGATGAGCACTGCGCCCGACAAGGTCAGTGGTACAGTACTACACATTTGACAATATGTATTATTGTTAAAGGTTGAAAATCGCTTGTTAGATTGGACGACGTAATGCGAAAATGCGTTAATTTTGTACGTTTTCTTTATATTTTTCGATATATACTAACACAATTGAAAAAACTGCTGGTTATTACTTTAGTACTATACGTTGGCTATGTATTACCTAAAAAAAATATAGTGTTATCGCTGAAAATTCTGAGAGTTTAGACGTGAAAAATTATTTTTGTGGACCTATTCAGGATTTTTTTCTGATGAAAGAGAGTTATATTTATGAAATCTATTCGGTTATTTTCTTTTCCTATTCCTTTTCTAACCTTTGTATTTTTTCATAATATACTATCGATCTGTTTCGTTACACTAGGCGATAAAAATTCCGCTTTTTCTTTAATCAGGGTACTAGCGCGCCTTAAGAGTCATACTCTTGTCGACGCAGCCGATGCAATCTCCTCCATAACGATCTATTTAAGGCTGGTATGGCTATATATGCTGGAGATAAATAAACGCCTAGTCGACGCCAATGACCTGCTTATACTAAACTACCTGCTCTCCGCGGTTTAATTGATGCGCGTGATGAATGATGATGACGAATCTTATATAGCCTATGTTAGTCACGGTGAATGTAGCTTTCCAATGGTGAAAGAATTTTTGAAATCGGTCCATAACTCTTTGAGCCAATTCGTTACAAACATAGGTACATACAAATCTTTCCTCTTTATAATATCAATTATAGTATGATAGTATAGACACATAGTACCTGTGTAGGGCTTGGCTTGCATCAGAACACCGTAATTAAATAAAACGATTACCTATGTAAAAACCAAACCATTCCAATTTATTGTATGTAGAAACAATTTAGAATTAGGAGGTTCTGGTAATTAGAAAAATGCGATTCATTTTATGTTGTTTTTATGTGTATTTTAAATTTTTTCTTTATCTCTAAGTAACACAAGTGTGAAAACCAAAACAATTCCAAGTTATTGTATGTAGAAACAAATTTGGAATTAAGAGCTTCTGGTAAAAAGAAAAATTCGATTGATTTTATATAGTTTTTATGTGTATTTTTACTTTTTCTCTTTATATGAGTAGATAGCACCTACCTACACACCTTAAAAAGCCACATCTCTTGCAAAGCCATGTAAACTATTGTACATATTTTTAAATGCAACTACATTCACTGAGGTACCATTACCTCAGTGTTATTATTATACATTTTGTTGCAAAAGGCTCAAATATCACAGGTATCTAATTTGTATGTTCCACCATCAACATAATGTTCAAACTCCTGTGTACAACCCTACTGAAAAAATCTCTCCGTTCCCGTTCCCCTAATATGAATTGACCCTGAGAACCATTAGGGTTGCACAAAACTTTTACAATATGTATATAACAATACTTGCAAGGCAGAATCAAATAAGTGCTTAGTAGGGGTGTGTGGCAGTGGTAAAAAGCCCCGCCCTCAACTGTAGGCTTTACACCTGGCTGGTGTCTTCTGTACATCTTCAAGGTCACTGGTGTTTCCTCGGTTGCCTTAATACACTACCTAACCAAACATATGTAACTCGTAATGTGCCAGGATAGTAGTTTTCTTACGTGAACTCTTAAAACTCTGATATGGTGCCAAATAGGTTACAATAAAGTGCCCCGCCCGTTTCATTACAATTCACGCCTGCATTTCTTGATACTTTACGAGCGGCCGAGTTGCCAAGGTCACACGATACGACTTTTCCGGCTAGCTAGGGGCACTAAGTAAGAGTCGTTTACAAAACTAGAATTGTGTTTAAAGCTACGATATTTCAATTTTCAGATAGCAATACGCGCCCACTCGCGTATTCGAAAAACAACTAACTCCATAGATAAACACTATATTGCATTACGCTCTTCCCTGTAGTGACAGCCAAGGTCACTGCGCCACGTGACAGCAAGCAATTAGACCTAGCGCATCTAGGGGGATTTGTTTCATTTCTCAAATTAGTATGAATAATTAATTTTTAAATAAAAGAATACTGATCCAAACTGTCAAAATATAACACAAACTTCGGCATTACAAATTAGACTTTTATCTGCATTATTACCGAACGAACCTATGTTCAACTGTGCCTATGCATGAATTCATGTTCCGGTCACACAAAGCGGTCTCGTAAATTTTAGAGGCTATAGAAACGCGTTACCGGCGAGAGTTTACGGCCTAACAACAGCTGACGAGTGCCAGCTCGCCACTTACGCATAGAAAAAAAATTGACTTACCTGTTTTTTTCCAACTCGTTGTGAGTGGTCCTGGAACAGAAAACATACAGCTGTACACATCCGTCTGTACGACAACACTAGACACTGATTCACTGCACTGGATTGATTTGAACATATCACTACACCGGCACTCACCTGGATCCTTGCGATTTCTTGGTCTTCGGCCGCCTGCTGCCTCCCCGCAGCTCCTCGTATACCGGTAAACTTGACGCGTAGCCGTGCTCGGCCTCTGCAACAAACACTGCCATTCCGTCAAAATCAGCTGATTACAGCACGGCAAAAATAGACGGGAGCCATGTTGACGCGTATACTGCACTCGATTGACAATTCAAACAAAGAAAATCCAATTCACCTCTGTCGCGCCTCTCGAGGAATTCAGCGGCTTTGAGCAGAGCAGCAATACTCATATTTATTATCCGGGGTTAGCACAGGTATTCACGAACGAACGCGACTTTATTCGATTAAAACTATAAATAAGTGGCGGAGCGTTCCGAGTTCCACGCGGCGTTCGCGGACGTCAAAAACACACTAGGCGAGTCGGGACGCGAGTGCCGGTTCGCGATACGTCGGCGGCGCTCGGGCCCGCTTCGGCCGGCCAATCGCGGCGCGCCGCTCTTCACAATAAAATACCTGGTTCAATCACGTGTTTCCAAACAAAACATTTTTTTTTCGTTTGCACTCTCGCTGCAACTTTATTATTTACCTTAAACTGAATACAATTGGAATTTACTACTTATTAAACTAATATATTATAATGCAGTGCAGTAGCGTAAGTGTCGCAACACATACATTGAGTTATCCTTCTCAGATAATGTATCTTTTCTTTTTTATTATTTCTCATTTTAATTTCCTTAACACTTTCAGAATTTCCAATCTGATCCCTGAATTGAATAGAATAACTAAAAGGAAACTTAATTTCTCAAAAGTAAAATCATTCAAACTGAGCATTTGACTGTCATTATCCATTGTGCATTTCGGCCTTTACAGCAGACTTAATTTACTACTAAGGTATAACCAACTTTTAATGTGTATCCTGCTTTCAGTCGCAGCCCTGGTGGCACTCGGAGGGAACAGAACGAGCTGGTTATATACGCTTTATAAAATTACATTACAAAAGATTTCTTAAACTGCAATATAAATTAAAAATCTAAACTCAACTTCTCCTCTTTATCATCATCATCATCACATAAAGGCCGTGAATTGATTATGTATTATTAATAGTTTCACCATTAGACTTTCTTAGGATTTATTTATTATTGAAGCGCATTTACACGAATCTCAGCTAAGTCTGCTTTATAAATCACATTACAAAAGATTTCTGAAACTGCAATATAAATTAGGAATCAAAATTTACTCCAAAATGCAACCTAACTTCTATTTATCTTCACGGTCTTGATTATGTATTATTAATTAGTTACATCATTAGACTTTCTTAGGATTTATTTATTATTGAAGCCCATTTACACGAATCTCAGCTAAGTCTGCTTTATAAATCACATTACAAAAGATTTCTGTAACTGCAATATAAATTAGGAATCAAAATTTACTCCAAAATGTAACCTAACTTTATCTTCACGGCCTTGAATATATTAAATGTTTCATCATTATATTTTCTTTGGATTTACTTATATAAGTACATAAGTACTAAGCAAAATTTAAACATGATTCTATTTTTGTCTCTCGTTAGACATCTGATAGAGACGGAGAGAAAATTTAAATTGGTATGTTTATAGCAAATACTATTTAGTGAATATCATGCAATACGGCCTGCATCGAACAAATACTAAGCAGGTAAACCTACTAAATAGATGTTTTTAGGCGTCTTGATGCTTCCTCAAGGTTACATATTCCTACCTATATTGTATTTAATTATAAATAATGAATGAATATAAGGAGACTTTTTGTACAACTTAGATTATAATTCGATAGAATACAATTATACATTAAATATTTAAATAACAATTTACATTTGTGAGACACTTCTGATATTCAATATTTTAAGGCACGATTTAAGTGTATCGTTCAATACCGTCAAGAAGTGTATCCTGGCATGAATTGTTGGCAGGAGGTGTGCCCTCGGTTCCTGCAAACAAAATTACACATTTCTAGGAAGAATCCAATTGGAATTCAAATATGAGACTAACCTCCAGTTTTTGGAACGTCTGTCAAAGTTTAATCAGCTAACAGACGGAATACTGACCGCTGATTGGTCACATATCGCGTCATAGAGTACATTGACCAATGAGCGTTTAGTGTTTAGTTGGTCAACTAATCAAGGCTTTGACAAACGTAGAAACTGAGGGTTAAACAGATGGTTAACTAACTGATCTTATTAGTCTAGGCAAGCTTTCCGCTTGCCTTTCCTAAAGAAACACTGTCCTTTATAAAAAGTAGCTTTAAGTGTGGATAATTTATCTCCAAGTCTATTTTATTTCTGAAGTATTGATGACTATATTTTTAATTGCATTTATTTGTTAAGGTTACCTATTCGGTCAGTGTTCGTCGGTAAAGCAGCATAGCAGCGCATTTGCTTTCGTGTGCGTGTGTTTTTCATATTGCCTTTTGAATAGCATAGAATAATAATTAACTATAGAAACAGGGCATTTACCATTGCATTGTATTTATTTGACTAAACACTTCATTCGTGAACATATGCCGCATGCAACTGTGCCAAAATATCGAAGAGTTCAAAATAAATACAATACAATGGTAAACATCCCGTTTCTAAAGTCAATTCTTATTCTATGATTGCATTAGTGACTTTGTCAGTGTAAGAACTTATACCATAGACTATATTTACTGTGACTACACTACTACTACTACAAATTTAAGAGTCATATGAGGATTACGTACAGTCGTAGATAGTACAAAAACAGATATATAAACGCTACCGGCCTTATTAATAAACTTGTAATAAACCCGGAGTAGTTAAAACATCTATCTGTCAATTTTTCACTTGCAGTAAATGTCACGTGTGAAAGCAAGACAAAGCATGTTACGCCTAATCTATGTTTACGCAACGTTTATTAATAAAGGCCTACGGGTATTGTCGAAGTACTTACGGAGATGCGCTGTCCGTATTGTCTCAATTCTAAGATAACGATATAGATATGAATCAAAACACAATGTATAAATAATAAGATTTTGGTTAGTTAACTAAACTAGTGCTGTACTGTTTGCTCTGGGTTTTAGCATGACAATACTAAATGTACACATAATATGATTTTATTATGAAAACTAATATGGTTTATACACATTTCTAATATGAGAAACGGAAATCCCTCGCGTAATCATAACTCAACTATAGTTGGAAATATCTGACTTATTTGTTGATTCCCGTTTTTCGTATTGATAAAGAATTTGGTTCAAAGCCAATCACAAGCATCATGATTAAGTCGAATAACTACACAGCCAAACAAAAAAGAACAATTTTGCATTCACTGTGGGCGACGGAAGGAATACATTTACTTTCAGTGTCATTTTTAATGTTGTTTGATTGGCTAAGCTCATTATTAGAACATAACAACCGTAGTATGTTGTTAACTATTCTAATTAGCGATAAATTCATTTTGTTTATTTTAAGAAAGACACGTTACGTCTGCTTTGCGAGACCGAACTTTGCAGTTTTATACAGAGAAAAAAGAATTACAAATTACTATTATTATTACTACCCAGAGTGGGTTAGAATCCAATCTGATGATTTATAATTTTTACGTCTCTCTATAAAATTGTGCTTTAAAAAAATGTAATAATAATTAATCTCTTTTATCAAAGTTCATTTATGAATTTCACGACACTTTTAAACAATCTATTTCATACAAATTCTCAGTCGGTTTATCGATCTCGGTTTATAAATGATAAAATTGACTTACCACAAGTATCCTAGTTTTCCTATAATATTGGCTGACCACTCTGACCATGGAGCATAGGAAGCTGCATATTAAATGTGGCCTGAACTCGCACCTGTCATTAGTAATATCCAAGCAGCTGTCCAGCATGGACGGGAAGCCCATTATGAAGCTGAAAATGAGGTTCCATTCATCCTAAAACAAAGATAAACTAGCTAATTTCCCATAAGTTATTACAAAAGTGTTATAGTATCATTATCTCAGCCGTACGACGTCTACTGCTGAACATATGCCTCCCCCACAAGGACCAAAAGGACCGGTTGGAAGCGGCCGGCATCTAACACCGTTCTAAATAGGGCAGTGGTTTTATAAGAAATAATGCATCACCATCAGCTGGAAAACGTCCATTGCTGAACATATGCCTCCTGCTATCCATATCGACTGCCACAATGAAATGGCACTGTCAGGCATTTCATTGGCAGTCGAGTCAGCATTGTCAGGCTCCTGTAGACTTTCACCTAATAAGGCCTCAAGAACTAATCTTCCCCATGTGATATCAGGGGCCCAAGTCTCTTTGCTATTGAATCGCGTTATCGCAACTCAACTGTACGAAAATTGACGTTTTTTGACAGTTTAACCCGTCCGAATCAGCAACTCTCATTCCAGGCAAGTTTCATTCATAAATCTATTGTTATTTTTTGTCCTGATGCGGACGAGTTAATACGTAGTCTGCTCGCTGTTCAGCAGGCCTAGACAAAATTCAAACAGGCGCACACGCTACAGACAAAAATGTGTCTACAAACTTAGTGTGACGTCACGTGACTTTTCCACAAGTAATGTCAACGCCATATATTTTGGAGTTGTCGTTTGGCGTTAACGTTAACAGAAAAATCTTTTGTCTAGGCCTGCAGGTCCGATCGCGGGCCAGTGGTTTGCTATCGATAGTTTTTAACTTAATTGGTATTCTGTAAACTATTGTGATGCGATTGAGTTGCTACAATTGCGTAGATTGGCAGTCTGATCCATAAATTAACTTTTCGTGATATTTTGAAGGTTTTTATGTAAGAAAATTATTTAAAAATATTTATTTAATTTGTTTGTTTTAGAAATCCACTGTATTGATGTTTTGACTGACACAAGATAGACAGAATGTTTTCAATCTTATTTCAGCGGCAACATTCACAAGCCGTAGCACAGCCACATGACAGCGATGCGATTGCTCTACAACTGCGGTTGAGAACTAGATCTAACAGACTACCGAATTTGACATTAAAGGCAGTTCGATCGCAGAAGCATCGCTCTAGCGTGATGTTTGTTAGTCAAGAGACTTGGGCCCCAGTTCGTCGAGAGACGTGGCCTACCGATTGACATGCGACACATCATCTTACAAATTCTGGGATATATGAGTATATAAGTAGTTTTCGTACTTCGGCGATTTTATCGCAAAATGAAATTCGAAGCATGACCCTATCCATAGCGTGTTGTGAACTTTAAACTTATGTTAAAAGGGCGACAGTTAAACACCACATTTCTCTACGATAAGTCATCACATAAACCACATTAATTGAAGTATTGGGCATAGTTTAACGCGATTGATAATTAACTTTATGTAGGTACATACCTACCTTCTTTTAATTTTGTGTATGTAGTCGCATTCTATTTGTGCAAATATTTGTTCTCTGTGAACAAACTCGACTTGCATACCAGAAAAATCTTTGCAATTTTTTTATATGGTTGTAAAAGTAGTTAATAAATAAATTAAAAAAAGATTCTCTTCCATCTCCATTTTAGAATATAAAAATAGTTGAACTTAATTAGCCACCAAGTAAAAGTAATAGTTATATTGATAATGGCTTGTCTTAATAGTTAAGATACTCAAAACATTACAAATGCGAAAGTCTGAGTGTGCATGTCAGCATGTGTGTTACCAAGCTTTAAAAAAGAATCATGTGAGGCCCATACATCATAGGCATCATACATTGTCTTTAAGAGACTGCCGATAGGAATGAAAACTATTCGAATGATTTTTAAGAGACACAATCAACAATAGGTAGTCATGGAAACCATTTCTTTACAATGGTTTCCATGACTACCTAAGTCATGGAAACCATTGTAAAGAAGTTTTCGCTTCAAAACTACATTATTTAAAACAAAGCGTTCAGTGACGATGACGCGACTTCCTTGATTTTTGTTCACCCGAAAAGAGCTCAACACGCCTAAAGAAGTTTTCACTTCAAGAACTGAATGATCGAAATAATTGCTTTAGTGGCTGAGTCTTGGTCAGCTTGATGTGGGTCTACTCCAGAGTATCCAAGCTGAACTAGCACCTAGTGCAGCCACGTTGCTTTATCAAGGCACCTACAATGTGGGTATGTCATGGAAATGACAAAGTTGTGACACAGTATAGTATGAGAAAAATACCAAAATACCAAGAAGAATAATAAATATTGTTAATTTATTGCGGAAATTCATTTTAAAACGATGATAAAAAGATGCTATACAAATGTTAGGGAGAGAGATTAAAAAATTATGTTATATTAACTTTTGTTGTTGAACAAACTTTAATAATGTCTAAGCTTAAATTTAAAGCTTTACCTCTTGGGTGAGTAACGTAAAATCCACTTGATCGAATGCAGGCAACAGAGGGTAAACTCCTTCTTTCACTCTCTCATCATATGTCCTTATAATGGTTTCTAGTCTGGCACAATTGTAAAGGATGAATGCTGCTCCTGTAATAAGAAATAGAGAACGAAATTAGTTTCATTCATAAAAAAAAACAGTGTATGTTTATTACTTTTTTACGTGGGCATATTTTCACCTACAGTCCGAGAGTCTCATAGAGTTCAACTTGCTTGCAAGTTAATTCCGTAGATTCGCCAGTTGCCGTATTTGGCCATTAATACATTAGTTTTATTATTGGTATACATTAGTTAGAGATATTTTTCCTAGAAATACAAGAAGTCCAGATTGAATTGTCTTACCAAGGGTTGTGAGAACAAAGCTGTATATGCAATGTGTTGGAATTTATATAATTCTATTCCCAAAGAGATCAAAGAACTGCCAACCAACACATTCTGCAGGAAACTTAAACATTGTCTCATAGAAAAGTCATACGAGTATTTGTTGTCGGATCTCAAAAATTGCTAGTAATAAAGATTAATTTAATTAAAATTTTGTAATTATAAATAGTAATATTATGTAATTTGAAATGACACTTGTGGTCATTTTTATTTTGACATTAATAATTTTATACCCTCCTAATTAAATATGGAAAGAAGGAAGGTTGGGAAGGCGGCGTCAAAATAGGTGGTCATCGCATTAACAACCTTAGGTTTGCTGATGACACTACGATAATTGGCGCATCTGAATCAGAGCTCAGCAAACTACTCCAGGAGGTGGAAAGGGTGAGCAAAGACTATGGGCTTCATATTAATAGATCAAAGACGAAGCTGATGTTCATCGACAGACATAGAGATAGAGATATAAATTAGATATACGACAGTTACAATCAACTTCATATGAGTAATCTGTTTTTTTTAGCGCACTGATTATGTGCTATACCCGGATGCACCTATTGAGACCAACGCTTATGGTTGTCGTTCAATATCCACTTTTCATTGCAGGTAAAATTGGATTTAGAATTCCCTGTTTCTATGCCGATTCAGTAGAGATAAAACTCAAAAAATACTGGTTATAGAATCTCCAATTACATAAGTAGGACCTATTATTATAAAGGCGAAAGTTTGTGAGTGTCATTTGCATGTTTGTTACTTCTTCACGCTCAAACAGCTGGACCAATTTTGATATTGATTTTGATAGTATGGAGATAGATTAGGAGCTGGATTATCTCGTAGAGTAATTTTCATCATCATTGATCACCATGCAGATAAAACCTCGGGGCGCAGCTAGTGATAAATATATTTAAAGCTGAATGCTTATACCAGTTTTCCCTAGACGGATCCAGGTATGATATTAATAAATTCTGTGGTACCATCTTCAGTAAAATTGTTAATTAGAAGTAATTTGACAGGGTAACATGTCACTTCCTATACCATGATAATTAAAACAAAAAAATTATGAATGAAATGCACGTAAATTTACGTCTCTGTGACGCAATGGGTTAATCAAGCATTTTAGTAATGTAAAAATGTAGCTTAATCTGTCCGAATCAGCAAGACTCATTCGAGTTAAGTTTCATTCATAAATCTATTGTTATTTTTTGCGCTGATGCGGACAGGTTAAAACAGATGGTTTTAAGTTAGTTGAAAAAAGAAAACATTTCTTTACCTTTACTAATCCCCCCAGCCATATAATCAGGATTAATCAATACAGCAGAAGATGGTTTGTTTTGCAACAGTTCAAATGCAGCAGCTGATTCTCCAAGGTGTGCAATGAATTCTTTCCATTTGGAGTCTGTTGTTACTCTCACTCCATACTTGTGCTGAGCTATTTGCATCATTTCACCCTGACGTGATCTGGAAATTGACAGCACATCCTTATACAATCTATTATATATTTTCAGAGCAAACTTTCTACTTTTCTCATCATTTTTTCTTATTCTTAACCCGTCGCAAGTCGAGTGTACACCTTGTGTACGTGCAAAAAAGTGCTAACCCATGTCACACATACACCAAGTGTAAACACATTTCATACCTCGTATTAACTTGTTTGTAACTAATTTTATCAGATCCAATGCATTCCCCACGAGTATAAATTTGCTTTTAGTTGGTTGGCCTTCTAAAAGCAAATTTACTATATAATGGCAAACTATTAAAGAGTAGTATTCTTTTATGAACCTTTATTCCAAGTTCAAAAAGAAACCAAAATTAGTAGACATTGGACGGGTAAAAGTTAGACCTTTTTCTTTTTGCCAGCCTATACGTACATCAATAACTAGCGCCACACTGATTTCCGATGCATATACAAGCATTGTGCAAAATATATCCCAAGGGGCACGCTAGTGCAGGATTTAGCGCCCCACACTGAATGTGAATATATAAACATAAAGCAAATATAAACCATATCTGTTGCTTGATTGAGCAATTTTCAATATATGAACCACCTAAGCATTTCTTATTGAACACCAAATGGCCAAACTACTACCATAAAACTCCAAACATTTGGAAAACATGTTTTTACTGCGATTATAGTCCTTTAAAACTTTTAACTATTGATGCTTCTGAAGGGGCAATGACTTTGTTTCAATACCTTATAAAATCATCAGCATTTATGTCCAGGTCCTTTTTTCTAGTTTTAGCATTTAAAACTGAGGAGCAAAGTATTTTGAATCCTGTGCTTGTGCTGGTAGGTATTGATGTAACAAATATTTCAGGCGTATTTTCTTCCTGGGGAAATCTTATTGAACATAGATTATCTACAACTTTTCTGAGATATTTGACACGCAGTGCAGTTAGGCAGTCACCCTGGGCACACAGAGGATCTATGCTGACTGAACTGTTGTGTACTCGAAGGCAGTGTGACGTAAATAGAGTATTCCTTATACCCTCACATAAACCTATATGTATAGTTCCTGGGCGCTCTAAAAACAAATAAACACGCCCTTTCTCTTCTTTCACATTTTTCACTTGTATGTTCCAAGTATTCGATTCTTCGATTATATCTTCATGAGTTTTGCCTATTAAATGAAGTAATGTATCATCAGTGCCCGTGCCACACTGTTCACGATGTATATCTACGTATTCACTCCAAGATTTTGTGGCACCGGGAAAACTAAAATCTCCATGCGATTGCAAATTTTCAGAGTGTTTCTTCACAAGTAATCCTTTAACGATTAGTTGACGTCCAGTAATAAATAAGAACAAACTTTCAGCGAAACGTTGTAAAGAATTTTCTAACATGTTTCCGATATTATTTACAAACTATTGATATTTAATTAGACTGTTTTAATCTTATATTTACAAACATTTCACTCCACTTCACTCCATAGATTAATCAGACTATATCTAAAGAAAGATGGCAATCATTAAACCAAACAACGGAACGTTAGCGGGAAGTTTAATTTTTTCAGTGCCATCCACTTTGACGGATCATAGTCGCGCGCTCGACTTCCATGTGTGACATTAGTGACGTGGAACGCATTCTTCTTGCAGTCTTCCACGTCACTAATGCGCGGGTAGCAATAAGCGTTCCTTACTAATCTATTAAATTATTGTTATGTAAACCAGGGTCTATGAAATAAAAAATCAAGGTTAATATAATTTAATTTATGTTACCTGAAATAAAGATTTATTATTATTATTATTATTATTTAATCCTTTTATTGAAGAACACATTCTAAATTAGCAAATATTATATGTTATTAGGAGTAATACATATTGTTTACCTTACATATTGAAAAAACTTATGTTATGTGAGATGACGATTCAAAACATGCATGATTAAAATTTCTAATTCGACATTTTTGTTTTGTTATTTAGGTAAGTACCTAACTATAAATTAATATGTATTAAATAACTATAAAAACGTACATATCAGTAAAAGTTTACTTTCATAATAAAAGAGTTTTGAAGAAAATCTGGGCGAATAGGTATCAAGTAATACCTTAATACAAGGGTTTTTAATAGAAGGTTTAATTACGTAAATGTTACAATAAATTATCATTTCTTAACTTTAATTTTATCATATGACTAGATTAAATTAAAATATTCAATAACGCCTTTTTCTGTAGAGATTTCTTTCTTAGGTGTGGTTTATCCGTAAATAGTGCTGTACCTTTGGTGTTTGTACTACACTGTATGAATCCTGCATTTGTAACAGCTTGGTCTTCACATAGTCTATAGTCAACTCTATATTTGAGTTTTCCGTGGCAAGTCTCATTGGTTAAACATATTTAGTTAAGCCTTATAGCTTTGACAAAAGTCTGCAGCGGTTGTTTAGAC
Source organism: Selenia dentaria (assembly GCA_917880725.1). Lineage (NCBI taxonomy): Eukaryota > Metazoa > Arthropoda > Insecta > Lepidoptera > Geometridae > Selenia > Selenia dentaria. Next base: position 3,856,173 of record OU862893.1, on the reverse strand, counting down.
CTATTTCTTCAAAAGCTGACCTTAAAACTTACCTTGTTTCCTTTGCCACTTTTGCATATCTCACGTGAACCAGGCAATGATTATATCATCAAACATATTCTCGCTCTTGCTTTTTGGTTTATCTTTATGCTTTATCAGAATTCACCAGTGTCGTATGAGTGTACTCCACAGGTCGCGATTACAACTAGATCATGAATTTCAGTGTATGGTAAAATGAGTTGGCATTTAATTTCTCTATGTATGCTAAACTCATACCTGTATCTTGTGCCGGCTGCGATCTACCAGTCGTTCGCCGCTCGAAGTTGTGCTTGCAACTTTACCTTCTGTAGCCATAGTACTGTTTAGACCCGTTCTTCATGAAACATCGAATTTACACATAACCTGAGCGGGATTGAGTATCTTTGCTCACCGACAACGTACAATGAAGTTACACAACATTTGTGTATAAACATATAGGAATAGAAACACGATAATTAAATATAATGAAGCTCATAGTAATTTTCACTATTGACAAACGTCCCTCAATCAATGACAACTCTTAAACAAATGATGATTAGACAACGATATAATCCTATTGTGCTTATACCCATTATATTCAAAATATCCAAAAAAATAATATAAAACAAAATACTTAAATATCTTGAAAAATATAATATCTTAACCAATGTGCAATACGGATTCAGAAGAAATAAATCTACAACTCGGGCAGTATACGATATGATGAAGACCATAAACGAATGTCTTAATAATAGAGTCCCAGTAACGTCAATATTCATGGACATGTCAACAGCGTTTGACTTCGTATGCCATAAAAGGCTGCTAGCAAAGCTAGAATCATACGGTATCAGGGGTGTAACGTATAACTTACTTAAATCATACCTAAGTAATCGTGAGCAATATACCGAGATTACTCAGATATATGGGAACGAAGAAATAGTTTATACATCCAGATTAAGGTGTTTAGAATATGGAGTCCCACAAGGCAGCATTCTGGGACCTTTATTATTTCTCATCTACATAAATGATTTGCCAAATACAGTAGATCATCAAATGGGTCTGTTCGCAGATGATTCTACTCTTATAGTAAAAGGTGTGAATACATTAGAATACGAAAACACTATTAACAAGGCGCTTGCTAGTATCATGAATTGGTTTGGAAGTAATAACTTAGTTGTAAATATAGAAAAAACCAAAGCAATTCAATTTCATTTTCCACAATCAAAAGCTAAAACTTTAACAATCAAATATGAAAATACAGTCATAGAAAAAGTTAAAGAAATAAGCTTCCTGGGCATAATGATCGATTGTCACGGTAATTGGAAGAGCCACATTGAATATGTACGCAAAAAAAATTGTCGATTCGTTTATGCATTAAAACGACTGACTAAAGTAGCATCACAACAAGCAGCAATTTGTGCCTATCACGGAAATGTGGCTTCCAATTTACGATACGGATTGTTACTATGGGGGAACTCTGTAAACGTTAAGAAAGCATTTTTAATTCAAAATAAATGCATCAGAGCACTAACGGGAGCTAGACAAAAATAAAGTTGTGTGGCAATATTCAAAAAAATTAAATTGCTTCCTTTAGCATCAATGTATATTTTAGAGGCATGCTTATTTGTAAAACAGAACTTAAATAGCTTTGACATAAAAACTACACGTAAACCACGAAATACTCGCAGAAATTTATATGTGTTACCCCCTCAGGGCTCTAGAATTTTTTTTTATAATGACAGCATTTATGTAATGTGCACTAAATTATTCAATCATTTGCCAGATACAATTAAAGTTATGACATTTAGAAAATTTAAATATAATTTAATCAAACTATTACTTAACAAATGCTATTATAAAATTGACAATTTTTTAAATGATAAATATAATTCCATGATATTATGTAATTGACATTAATTGTATCTTATTAACCATTATACAATTCGCATATATGTAAAATTGTATTCCCAAAAGGGTAGCTGTTGATATTTTTAAGTTTTTAACAACATGTAACACACAGCTAACAATAAACGATTATGAGATTACGTAAACTCTTTGCTCTAATAGAAATGAAGATAACGAAGCCACCGTTTAATAGAAGATGGATAACTGTGGTGCTGTATTGCGTGTTGGCGCAACCATAGACAACATCTTTCTAAGGCCTACAGGGCAGTAAGGAAGTGAAACCCCCGTGCTTCACTCACGGCACTTTTTTTCGTAGTTTCGTAGTAATCTATGGCTATGTAGCCATAGGTTATTCAGACTGGTACATAGACATAGGGCCGCGTTCAGAACCTTATATATTTTATTAATTATATTATAAATATTAATTATATTCTTATTATTAATCCTTTTATTCAAAAAATTCACGGAATTCATCCGGTCCAACATAACAAAGGTTAAAAAAAACATAATATGGGATAACGGTGACATGGATTATCAATTACAAAAATGGGTTAAATAACAACGCTATTGACATGAACTTATACATGTAAGGAAAATAGATAGCTATGGACAAGACTACGGAACCTGCCAATTTCAGTCTCATCTTAAAATATTTAGACAGGTGGTGACTGGCCACCCACTAAAATAGCCCCCATAAGGGCCACCATTATTATTATTATTCTTTTATTTAAACTTTATCACTTTATCACACGGCTTTGTTATCCGGTCCTTTATAAAGGCATAAGTGGAGCTATATCCAACACTTAGAGGCCTGTTTGGTATAAAATATACAAAAGTGTTTAAAAACAGAATTTGGGATGACTGTGACTTGGATTATCTATTACAAAAGTGGGTTAAATGGCAAGGCTATTGATATGAACTTATACAAGTAGGAAAGATTAGGCAGATGGTGACTAGCCACCCACTAAACCATAAGGGCGGGCCACCATCAATGGTGACCAAAAGGGCAACGTTGGTGTGGATAGCTAAAGGGTGTTGAGAGGTATGTTCGGTAATTAAAAATTAAGATATTAGAAAATAATTCTAGCCAAATTACAGCAAGTGTCGCCTTCTAGGTGGAAGTATTACTAGTTTGAAGACACCTACGACACAGACGGCGCTATTGCTAATAAAGCAAGTATATAGTCACCTGTGTCTAAGAAACTAATAGATAGAGTTACTGTACACTATGTCCAAGACTGATTTTAAAGATATTTCCTCCCGCAAATTACAGCCATTCTTATCTGGAACAGCTTTTAAAATTACCAAATAAGGTTACGCGCGATGAACAGGCGAAAAAGGGAAGGAGTCAAGGCTGAGTCACGAGCGTCATGCGAGGATCGTAGGCGGAACACACCTCTGTCATCAGTGATTACCAAGTACTGTGACCAATAAGCAATTGTGGGACGTTGTATCGTCCAAGTAATTTAACTTAAATTCAGTTTAGTCCCCATCTTGGGGACCCTACGGCAGGCTACCTACCGCTGGCGCAACTTGCCGCGGACCGGAACCCCCGCTGGCTAGACTGCAGGGCCAGTACTGTGCACATAGCCGGAGCGGCCACCAGCTACCACAGAACCCTGAATCCTGCTGGGCGTCTGGGCTAACCCGACAACTGCGACTGCCCGTTTCCCGTTTTTTCCGCTACTGCCTTCTGCCGGTTACTGCACCACCCACACCACCGGGTCGTGGACTCGACACCTATTCTGAGATAAGTCCCCGTAACAAGGGAGGCTATTGCATAATCTGTCTGTACTCACGACCCAGCTTTGGGCTTTCTAGAGGTAAATTAAACGTCTAGAACCCATACCTTGTCTTTTCATGTAAATCTCTAAGTCTTCTAGGTAGGCAAGAAAAAAGGTTTCATTGGCGCCCAACGTGATGTTTCACGCTACTACTGGCGTTAGGCCCTTTAACACTTTCACCCTTGGAGCTTTTTGTTACTTGCTCTTGCGTCCCCACCCCGCGAAGGTCAATTAAGGCAAGCCGAGGGATAGGGATCTCATTAGCCCCAGGGAGAATAACTAAACCAGACCCTACTAACTATCGTCCTATAGCTGTCACCTCAGTATTGTGTAAGGTGTTTGAACGGAACATCAATACCCACCTTATCCACTACCTAGAAGAAAACTCTGTAATAAACGACCGGCAATATGGCTTTAGGCCGAAACGGTCCACGGGTGACCTTCTAGCATAGGTCACACACCTTTGGGGTGAAGCTATAGACAACCATGGCGAAGCGTTGGCTATTAGCCTCCACATCGCCAAGGCTTTCGATCAGATATGGCATCGTTCTCTTCTTTCTAAGCTACCGGCATACAGCCTGCCCGCTCGCCTCTGTGGCTGGATTGCTGGCTTCCTGCACGAGCGCACAATTCACGTCCGTTGTGATGGTCGTACGTCCTGCTCATTCGAGGTCAATTCCGGAGTGCCACAGGTGTCTGTCCTGTCACCCACACTCTCTCTCCTGCATATCAATGATATGTTACCGCTAGGTGACATTCATTGCTACGCAGATAACAGTACTATCCACGGTCGGTACTTTGGACCATCTGGTGCGACAAAGACTGAAATTGTAGTGAATAGACGGCCTCTATAGAATATAATAGAATCATCTACAAACAAACATTTATCTCAGTTATGGTCTCTTAACCTAAACACAAGTTTAATAAAATCCATTTTAGAGTCGAAAATATAAAATAAATAAAAAATCACCGCTAGTGTTTTAAGGCTATTCGATCAGAAAAGAAAACGAATATGATATACAATAGACAGTAAAACTGTGCTTTATTAAATTTAGGCCGTTTTAGATAATAATCCGAAAAAATACCTGTTTATGGTGACCTACCTACGTGAAAATAAAAAAAAAAACGAGCCGTAGCAAATAATAGATACAGTCCGGCAAGTATAACTTGGCGCGGCTGTGCGCCACTGTGTTCAATGTCACTGTTGCCACTGCACAGAAGATGACGCGAAAATTGGGAAAAAAAATGAAATTTAGTTCTATGACTTACGGATTTACTTGAGGAGTATTATGATAACTAATAATAATATATTTTTTCTCAAAGTTTCACGGCTACCATCAAATTGAATATCATTTCTTAGTTCCACCAAAAGCTTCGGTAATGTCGGAATTTCTTTTTTTACGGTATAAAATTGATGTATATTTCTCCGAACTACACCCAAATCAAAGTCATCCAAATTACACTTGGTTTCCCGTCTTTGTCTTTTTTTTCCTGGTGTAACAATTTTTGACGAGGTAGCTTCCGCTTGTTTCCCTTCTGCAACAATTATTTGAACAGAACGTTCAGAAACAAAATATGTATAAATGTAACCATGAAATTCGAATAGGTAGGTAAATTTATAAAGTTTGCAGTTAACAATGCTATCTCATTTCGAACGCACCTCATGTCATCATCACTTTTGCTATCGTTTGAGTTTGACAACTTTGACATTGACAGGTTTAGAAATCGTAAGCCCATCGTGGCAGCGGGGAGAGCCAACAATTTTTTGAAATAAAACTACATCTAAAGACGATATTTAGTGACTCGACAGGGCGATCTCTGTTTATTATATTATATACTTAAGAATGTAATAAAATGAAAATGTATTCTTATACAAAGTATTTCACAGTACTATGCTTGGCATGGCTGTTCGTCGAGGTTTCTGCTCATGATCATCTTTTGGAAGGTATTTACTGTGGAAAAACGAACTGCTACGAAGTTCTTGGAGTCTCAAGAGAAGCTACAAAAAATGAAATCGGTAAGAGCTACAGGCAACTTGCCAAAAAATTCCATCCTGACATGCACAGAGGTGTGGAAGAGAAAAAGGCAGCCGAAGAGAAATTCAAGGAAATAGCGACAGCATATGAAATTCTACGAGACGATGAAGAGAGAAGTGATTACGATTACATGCTGGATAATCCACAGGAGTACTATGCACATTACTACAGGTACTATCGCCGGCGAATGGCGCCGAAAGTCGACGTCCGAATCGTATTAGCAGTCACCATCTCCTTAATTTCAATATTCCAGTACTACAGCGCGTGGTCCAAACACGACACCGCTATTAAATACTTCATGACAGTGCCAAAGTATAGAAACAAAGCTTTAGAAATAGCCAAAGCTGAAACTAAAGAAGCTAATATGAGAAAAGGAAACAAAAAGAGTAAATCTGAACTTAAAGATGAACAAGATAAAATAATCAGAAGAGTAATTGAGGAAAATATGGATATAAAAGGTGCTTATGCAAAACCTGAGATCATAGATATTCTCTGGGTACAGTTAATTTTACTGCCATACACAATAATCACATATATTTATTGGTATTTGCGATGGCTTTGGAAGTTTACAATTTTAAAACACCCATATGGTGAAGAGGAAAAGTTTTACTTAATTAGGAAATATATGAAAATAGGTAATCATCAGTTTAATGCTTTAGATGATGATGAGAAACAGCAATACCTTGATGATGAGCTGTGGATCAAAGAAAACTTTATCACCTATAAGGAAATCAAAGATGAAGAAGCCAAGAAGGCACTTGCAGAAAACAATAAGTATAAACAATACAGAAGGTATATAAAACAACATGGCGTTGGTAGAATGACTTTTGATGATTCATAACTGCCTAAAAATATGTGATTTATTTATTGATATTATATTGTATAACACCAGTTTAAATGCATTTATATTTTATTAATAAAGCTATTTTTGTAATAGTCATTAATGCTCCCAGATATCCTGTAACTGTTTTTCCATTATTTTAGAGCATTGAGAACCTATTCATTCTAGAGTACTGAGAGTTTACAACTTTACTGTGGGTTAATTCATTTAGTATATTATGTTACACTTTACAAAAAATAAAACCATTTTTATACACAATTTGTTACTTTATTTGTTGAATATGTCTAACTATATCAACATGTACTAATATGATTCAATTACAAACATAATAATCAATAATCATACAACACATTGCTCTCACATTCAATCACAAATGGCATTTAAGGCATACAATACATTCTCCCAGTGCTCTGCACACAACACGCAAGGCAAGTAAATTATATACAACTCTTGACCTACCTAACCCCACTTCACAAACCCTGGTTAAATGTTACCTTTGATCTCTTAATGGTTTATTTATATTTATTTACGGTTTTTGTAATAAATAAACTGAGCACCAATTTTGAGACAGATATACCCATTACTAGGCGTTGGGTATGCCTGAAACTTAGGCTAGGAAATTAAACTAGAATTCTATAATGTTATTGTTTGGCTAAGCAGGTATTAGTGCTTCAAAAATCATATATACTAGTATTATTGGTAAAGTTCATTAGGTTCTGCTTCTTTCCGGTTGCTGCTTCGTTCTGATTGAATAGATGATTTTTAAAACTGCACGTGTTATACAGACCATATTTTTTATCATAAAAACAATATAATGCTTAAACTGTAACTCTAGATTTTTTTGGTTTTTCTGTTATAGTTTATGAATGGGCAAGTTATTTAATATTGTTTTAATTGATTTAGACTACTGATACTGGCAGATATATAGAGCGACAGTAAAACACATATAGGGTTTTAGAAGTCACCGATTCAATTATAAAATATGAATGGTTGGTTATCTCCTATACTACATACAATACTATGACGCTGGTCGGTACACCAGGTGGATATAATAATTGAAGTCCTAATTAATATTAAAGTAATTTAACATATTTCACCCTTATTATAACATTATTTATGTAGTGTAAATTAATACGTAAAAAATTAAATACCATTTACGTTTTAAGTTTACCCACTCGAGCCCATGTGGTTTGCTTATAAGCCAAAAGTGGTACAATCAGTTAACATAAGTTAGGTGCATACTCAAACATAATTTTAAACCAGGATATTGTGTATTGGGGTACATCAACATATTATTGAACATTTCGAACCAATTTGTATCAAAAGAATAACAATTTATCACATATGAAAATGACATCAACAAACTCAATAGCTACAACAAAATTGTGAGATCTTTAAATTATGACCTGTAATTATGATAATTATGCATTATAATTGCATTGGCAGTGCAGGTCTGCTAATAAATATAAAAAAAAATATAAATCCCAGAATGAAAAGTAATGGAATGAAAATTTTTAGATATTTTACTTTATGTCAAAATACACATTGATATTTTTATTTATAACCCTATACACGTAAATGATCACATCAGAAAATATGTCAAAAAGGATACTTTTCAAATGAACATAGTCTTAGGACTCGTCAATATTAAAATTTAATGCCATTCTTTGTGTATTTCGTGAAATATAAATCTATGGGAATGTGTTACATAGAAACTCAATACCAATTGAACAAATTAACCCAATTGAAAATAAATTACTAATATTGATCAGCACATATCATAAAAGATTATGCTTCATGTTTTTATTTTGAGATTTGTAGCGAAAACCAAAGTCAAAGCACAAGCCACACGGAAAACCAGGCGGGGGTCGAAACGAACAAACGAAAGTTTAGTTGCATTGTTTGAAACTGTAGGAAACACGACAGTTGTATATATTATGTGCCCAGTTTAAGTTGTCATGCATGACGTCACCCGCAGGGTAATAACGGGTAGGTAATAAAAAAAATATCGGCTTTATGTCAGCTCCAGTTGGCAACTTACTAACATTTCTACTTACTAGAGGTATCAAAACTGACATAAAGCTTCGATTTTTTCAAGATTTCAATCAAAATTAGATTGCAACTGAGATACATAATAGCCCTGCTGGTCCGCCTTTGCTACGTACCTGGCACAAGCTTTGTGTGGTTTGAGCTTTACAGCTTAGTAAATAAAGCTACGGTGTCCAAGTGAACACAGAATTATAATTATAGATCATACTGATTCAGAAGACTTGGATTCTGACCACTTGACGAGAACATACATTATCTCTCTAAAACAGCTCTTTAAACTTAACTTTCCCGATTATAATAGTTATGAAGAATTGTTGAAATTCGACAGTCACCTAAACGAAATCCAGTGGACCGTAAAGATGAATCAATCGCAAAGGCTATTGTCGTTCGCCACCTTTAGTCACGCTTTCACTGTGTTGACAGTTGTTCAACTGGTTTTCAATATTGCCTCGCAATACCATCAGCAAGTACTTAAATTTTATTTAACACAAGTAATATAGCACAAAGTAATACCTGTTCTAAATCTATTTCAAAAAAATAGAAAACCTCATGGTCAGTATCAAATCAACGACCTATTTTTGACATTTGTCAATTAATTTCTAATATAAATTAGTTCTGGAAGTATTACTGTAACCACTACTACAATGCAACTGTTCGTCGTTACGGAACTAGAAAAGCTGTACCAAAAAAAAACTAGGTATCTATGATAGTGGTTATAGTATTTTGAATTATGTTTAAAAAGTGTGTACACAAATAGATAATCTATAAAAAGCCTTAACCGTAACGGCGATGGCTCCATTTCATTTTAAAAAAAACCCACTAATGACTGAAAAAGTTTGAAAACAATTGTCAAATAACTACTAAATTACGTTTCATATAATCAAATAATGAATTTATCCAATGAATTGACATAACACATTATTGCGTTTCATAAAACAGTAGTGAGTAGGACAAATGTTTATATAGGAAAAACACCGACAGACATTATGAAAAAATAAAAATGTGGTGACAGATTGTAACTGTCGCCGACCCATTTCATGTGGTATAGAACACCACCATGCACCATGATCTCTGCCTGATATTGTGAACTACACTTCGGCCAACAACCATTATCAATTATTTTATGAGCGTATTTCATAAAACGGATTATCGTAGAAAACATATTTCTAAAAATGTTTATTTAAAATTGTTAATAGGCTGTTAAATAATACAATAAAACGGCATTGTATCAGTTATATAGTTTCTATATAGAAATATAGTTTCTATATAGAAATATGTTTTCTACGATATGCCGTTTTATGGAAAAAGGCTTGCAACTCTTAATATGAAACAGGAGTGTTTAAGATTTAAATAAATCTATTACTTTGTGCTATACAGCTGGTATTGAAAGTGAAAAATAAAATCTGTTGTCTTTCATTTCGATAATTCTAATATCCTAAGAATTTGTTTCATTCAGTACTTAATTTACTCAAAGGTAACATTTAAATTGTATATCCTATGTGTGTAACTATTGGATATATAAGGCTTCTTTTTGTGACAATAAGTATGGCATTTATATTTTTTGTCAAGTTCACAAGTTTCGTACGACAAATTAAATCAGGTACATTTGTGGTTATGCAAATAATAACGTAGAAATTTGCGAAATTGATAAAAATCAATATTAGCACAATCCCAGCAACATAGAGTAAGTTTTAAGCGATAGACTCAAACTTTTATTTTAGTACTTGAGCTTGTACATCACTTAAAATGTACTCTGTAGTGAAGCAAGAAAATAATTTATTTATCTTGTTATATTAATAGTGTTTTTACACATATTGTGTACAATTTGGAATATGGCCGCCTTTCATGTCCAATAACTAATTACCAATTACTATGTACATAAATTCCAATTAAACAATATATAAGTACATAATAAATTTAGTATTTACATATATTTTAAATCTCCATCTCGAATATATCGTTCTAAATATCAGGTTATATTCTCTATTCATATATGTGTAAACAAAATAATGCTTCCGATATTTATGTTATCAAAATTGAATGAAACATCTGTTTAAATATAATAAATTCATTTTAACATTCCCAACAATGGTTTGATCGTTTCTTTTATGTAATTAGCTGCAAATGAGTATAGCTGCCAAAATCGTTATGTCGATGTAACAATAATTAAATATTTTTTCTGTAATGAAGACATTTTATGAATGATATATATACATCAGTGAGGATATAAGTACTATGTACTGTACACAGTTGATAATTGCACAGGTTAACGATTCACTGAAGAAACTATCACATTTAGGTCTCCTATCGTGTGCGTCGGATCGCAATAGTACTTTTTATCAATCCTTGTGTCGCAAGTAGAGACTGTACAAATAAAATGAAAACTATTGAAGAATTGATGAAACATTTGTAATAATAAGACGGGATTTAAGAAAAGTGAATTTAAATCGCGATCTAACAATTATTTCGGTATCAATAATGTATTCTTTGGGATATTAATAACTCGTAAAACAATTATAATAATATTAAAATGATGATTGATACATTTAATTAAAACTTTCGTAAATAGAACACATTTTAAAACGATTAGTAACCGAGTTTTAACTTACGCACTGCTTACGATGTGCATGTGGACGCGGTCGGGAGCGCACGTACTCCGTAAAGAAGCGGCTCTGAACGTCGAGAAACCGGTCGAGTCCTACATACAGATCGCGCGGCGAGAGTTTGGCTTTGACCTTCGGGTGGAGGGGATTACTGCGCATGGGTACTGTCGCGCCATGTGACAGAGAGAGACAAGAGTCCTTCGTCCCTCTAGCCACCCTGTGATACCCAATTTTTGACTTCTGCGCAATAACGGTCAAAGCCAAACTCTCGCCGCGCGATCTGTACACGGCTTATTGCGTAAGTTAAAATCACTAATCGCTTTAAAGTGATTTATACAATTATTATGTTATCATTGGTAAATTTAATTATTCGTACTATTAAGTTCACGTTGATCTCGTGTTAATATTACGAGCTGTATGAGTTTTAATGAACATAATTGATAAATATAACTCTACTTCACATAATTTGTCATTATTTATCAATATATCAAATCTCGACTCTAAAAGTTTTCGTAATTCTTATGACATGTCTGAATTATGTTTGAAGTTAAATGAAATGAAAACGATAATGGTTCTTTTTTTGTAGAGATTCTCGTGAGTTTGACCCTTTAACAACTATTATATAATTACTATATAATATATATAATTACTAACCGGCAAAACACTCATGTTAGTGATCGAATATAGCCTGTGCTCGAAACCGGGGTCGACGTATTCGATCCCTAACGTGAGTGTTTTGCCGGTTAATAATAATAATAGTTGAATAATGGTTCTATTAATTAATGATATACACTGGGACGTTAAAATGTCAATAAATAAAATAAAAACAATAAAGTAAACAAAAAATATTTAATTGAAATTCATGTAGATACAGATCGCGCGGCGAGAGTTTGGCTTTGACCGTTATTGCGCAGAAGTCAAAAATTGGGTATCACAGGGTGGCTAGAGGGACGAAGGACTCTTGTCTCTCTCTGTCACATCGAAGACGAGGGACTCTTGTCTCTCTCTGTCACATGGCGCGACAGTACCCATGCGCAGTAATCCCCTCCACCCGAAGGTCAAAGCCAAACTCTCGCCGCGCGATCTGTACCAAGCTTTGTGTACTGTTGTGATCCGGCGCCGTGTATAAGAAGCCAATATGCAATATTTGTTGGTTATTTATATATATTCTAAATTCTTATATTTCTAGCAGATATTGGTACAAGTTGTTGCTATTGACCCTTAACAATAACCTGTCTATCTTAGATGATGATATTTTCGACATTTACAATACGGCCCTTACTTTTTTTTAGACCTTTAAAATATAGAATAATTGTTAATTGGAAAAATAAACATTGGAAATCTCGATACGTAAGTAGGTTTAAAATATAAATATTCTAAGAAATATAAAAAATCTGAAATCTATTTGTCCTCCCTAGAAATACAACTGATTCTATGAATATCGTGTCTCACTCTCTCACTGGGGTCAAATCAAGTCTTGAGAACTTACTCAAATAAATAATTAAATTATTTATTGGTTATAGGTAGTAAAATATCATATTGCACCAGGGATAGTAGTAAAAATAATACAGTAACCAAAGAACTCTAGTTTGAAAATTGGCGATAGACAGGTTATCAAGGCTATTGAAAATAAGTTTAAGTTTAGAGCTCGTGGGCACTAATCGTATGGTGAGACCGTATGACAGGCTTTTACGATAGTCCAACTTTTACAATCTATAGTGTTACTTAGGACACAAACACACAGGCGGCATATCGTCACTCGTCGAAACCTATCAACACTCACAACAAATAATGACTAGGCGTCGATCAATCAAGAGTTCTTCACGAACCAATTGTTTTACACCTCTATAGTTCCGTCCCGATTTATGATTATCGCACGGACGAAGCAAGAAGCGAGTACAAAATGTTTGTAAGGCTGCGTTCACACTAGCGGCGCGCACGCTTGCCGCGCGGCGGTCGCACGGCAACGTGCAGCGCCCGTCCTCAAACCGGCGTCTCGTGGTCGGCCTCTTCTATCCGACCCAGTCGCCATGCGTTTGGATCTGCCGCTGAATTGTTTAAAATTAATAAATAACTGAGCAGATAAAGTATTCAGAAGTACTTGCACCAAAACATTATTTAATAAATAATTGATCTATCCATCATACAAACAGTGATTTATAATTATAGAAACGTCCAAAAATTTATTGAACGATCAAATTAGCTTTGCTGTTGCAACAAACGTTTTCTTCTTCTTCGTTGTCCGTCTTCCAACGTCAACAAACGTTAAAAGTTAACCAACGAGGAAGAAGAAGCAGAACCGGGCAACGTTTGGACAGCTTATTTTTAGAGCAAGTATAGACCTATCTCACACATGACATAACAATACTATACATTACTGGTATCCAAGACTAAACAATACATTATAATCACAGGAAATAGGTAGCCATATTGGGGATGCTCTTAAGAAACAATTGGTAGGTGCAAGTCACTTCAGCTTAGTACTTTCGGTGCATAAATTCTGCTTTAGTATCGTAAATTTCGTGCAAAAAACGAACGTTAAATTGTTTAATTTAGTTTGTAATTGCAAATGCGATTAAATTCTTATCAAATTAATGTGACCTTCAGGTTACACTAATAAAGTATAAACTCAAATGATAACTAGCAATATACTGCATTGTTTTTGCACTAAAATACAATTTTAATACGTCACACGTACTCAATATCTTTTTTTTTATTTTTTGTTTTATTGAATTGTTTATACCACGCTGTAACAATACAAAACGCTGCTTATGTAAAACATAACCAACCAAAAATCTATTGAAATCATACGTAGTTATTAAGTTGAAGCAAAATATTGTCAACACCGTTATATACTTTAATAATATAACTATTGTTATTTCGTGTCGGTTAAATCAGAAGTAGTCACACCATTTAACTTTTGAACCCCAGTCTTCACTAGCCAACATTCACACAAGCAAAACATAATATCGCACGTGTTTCTTATGGTGTTGTGCACGTGCCTTAACCATCAATGTGTCGCATGTTCCATAAAATTAACATGTATGATAAAACAATAGAAAAGCATTATTTGCAAAGCAAAAAACAAAACAACATATTTGTGTGGATGTGAACTAGTAAAATGAATATCTACACAAAGCAGCGATAAAAATAAAAATATCGATTGAACGGCGGTAGTATTTGCTCGTACACATGGCATTTTATTTAAATCTATACTAATGTTATAAAGAGGAAAGATTTGTATGTAAGTATGTTTGTAACGAATTAGCTCAAAAAGTACTGGACCTATTTCAAAAATTCTTTTACCATTGGAAAGCTACATTCACTCTGAGTAACATGGGCTATATAAGATTCATCATCATCATCATCATCATCCATCACCGCTAGTCTATATATAAATAAAAATGAACCCCTATTTCTCCTAGTCACGCAATAACTTGAGAACGGCTATATTCATTTTATCATTCATATTATTTAAAATGTTTTTTAATACTTCGTAGAAGTTTCTTACATTAAAAAAAATTAAGAAAAGATGGGAAGTTATAGAGAGGCCGAAGGCCGAGCCTATTACGCGATCAAAGTCGCGGGCAGTCGCTAGTACTGTATAAAAATACTATTGTAAGTTTAAAATATAATTCGTTCAACTGATGTTACAATTCCCTTATCGACAAATCTTGGACCTTATCTTGACGTTCATGAGCTTTTAACTAGGCGCGCCAACGTATTTTTTTAATTTATCGATATCGATATGATATGTGACTACTATTTCACTTGATATTCAGTGATAATGCGGTCGAAGTTGGTAGTACATTAATAGACCTGGCTGAAAATATATTGACATAAGATTTTCAGCCTATGTGAGCACTAGAAGAGGCTCCATGCACAGAATGTCTTAAATCCGGAAGGTCAAGCCCTAGGTAGGAATCTAGTTTCAGTTATCGGCGAAGGTTACCTCATGGTAGCATATTCCCCTCCACCCTCCATGCAAGCTACCCCACCCTCAACTATAAACATTCAGTCCTTAAATGCCAGTCACCATTCCTAGATTTAGTCATCCTATCATAACTAATCACCGTATCATCGCTGACTTTCAAATGAAGTATGACCAAACGATGCCATTTAAATTAAAAAAAAACTTTACATATTAAACATATTTTGTATCATTTTGAAGTGATAACTTCTTATGGGAGGGTGAACAGATTCGTGACGCAAAGTTACGTAACGCGTTACGGCGCCAGTATGTCTGGCTTCCCTTTCTCTCACGCATCCTCTCTCACTCTAACCCACACCGCTAGACTAGTTTAAGTTATCACTTCTGTCGGGCGTCCCGAGACGCACTCCTTTTTTATAATATAACGTTGTTTAGTGTACAAATCAGGTGTAACTTATATAAATAAACTTGCAGAAATTAGCCAAAAAGTGTGGTGAGACAAAGCGAATAATGAAAACAAAAAAATAATTACCTTTTACAGTTGATCTTCCAAACATGCTTATGGATTTAGGATGTACAGGATTGAATAGGACTACAGGGAATGTTAGATATGTAAAGCTAAATATATATATATACTATCTAATTAGTAATTACTATAAATATAATACTTACGAGGGTAACAACTGTTAGAAATAAAGCGTTCACTTTTGAAACCACTTTTGGTACTACATTCTAAAAACGGCTCCAATATACAGAAACTCAAACAATAAACAGCCTAACGATGATGCTACATTTTCCCCCGTAGCGACCTGGAAACGCGACTCTCTGAATGTATTAAAATATTCTATATATTCATGAGTTGATATTTACATATATATATGTATATCAGGTCGTACCTAGCTGTTATAAAATAACATTTTTCTAACACATCGCAACACAACACTGTGATAGAAACAACCCAACTTCGAACACAATTAAAATATAACAAAAATAATTGAGAAAAAAAATATATATATTAGCTTACACCGATGTAATAATATTTTATAATATTTTCAAAAGTGGCTCAACTAAAATAGATTATCACATGCATTTAAATCATTATATTATTTTTGTACACACTAATTAATAGAGAGACACGTTAGCACGTAAATACTAGTTTAATACTTATATAACTCACTTTGTTATGCCATTTGGTAAATTAAAACTATATTTTCGTGTAAAAGCTTATACGTGAGTTGAGTTATTTACGACACATACGTACTAGAATATTATTAATACATAAAGCTTATTACTAATAATACAGGTTAGACATGGCATGAGTAAAAATGTAGATTATTATGCATGAAAATTCTGCACCGAATTCCCAAAAATATGTAGGTAACCAAACATTATGCTCATAAACTGCATTTTATGTTTCAAAATGTTCCCAATGGCCAGACAATGTGCCCTGTATGTGAGATTCGTGAGCTATAAAAGAGATTCAACAGAAAGTTTATCTACACATAAAGTTTGTAGGCATAATTAGTAATGTACGGCAAAATGTTAAATATACTATGGACTCGGAGGACATGGCAATATTGACGTGTAAAATGTCCCATAATATAAATACATATCAAGCATCAACTATACGAAGTAGTGATGAAATATATACATTTTCAAATCGTTAAAGGTCATATTAATAATTTATTCAATCAAGTTTTAGCTATTTTAAAGAAAACTAGACGAATATATATTGTACTTATCGGTCAATATTGTACTTTATTTCATCAGTATACTTCCAAATAGTTCAATGGCCAGCTTAGTATGTAAGTAGGGATGAGACGGGAATGGGAGTTTTGCTCACGACAGCACTCATAAAATAGAAGTTTTTATTTTTGATACATATAGTATCAAGTTTGTATACTGATGCCAATTTTGTACAACCTATGGACGGATTAGTCATTGAGGCACACTATTATCACTGCGTTTCGTTCAAAAACCTTAGATTCTTTTACAATGCGAACGGCGGTTTGCGAACGCATATTAGAGAGGTTGCTGATAAATATCACATGTGTTAACAGTAACCTAAAAATGTTATTGATCAAATTACAACAGCTGACCAGTTTTACTTATAGTTTAATTTAACAACTAGGCGGATTTACGACGGAAAATTATATTTTAGATAGACATATATAATCACAATTTGACAAAAGACGAAGCGAGTGATTCAATGACAAATTAAAAGCGATATTTTGTTAAGAGAATGCACCGGTTGTCTAGAAACAGAGTACCGTGAGCAAATAAAAGGAATGAGGGATGGGAGGTATGCGACGACGCAGTCAGGCGCTAGGCGTGTGAAGCGGGCGCGACGCGAAGCAGCGGCGAATGTTCGTCTGCGCGCCACAACACACACGTCAGCGACACGGCACATCATCTCAGATCACGATTCATCGACAACTGCTTGTCCCATCACTAGTTAAGAATCTCGTAACCAGATTAGGGCAGTCTTGAATTCTTTTGATTCATTAAAATGATACCGAGCCGATTTCGCGAGTATATTCATGTTAAATAGAAACCTAATATAAATATAACACTGATCGGACGCTTTACGATAGCAGCCTACAACCTGTCATATACGCAGCTATAATGGAAGGTAATCTAAATACCTTTGGATATATTGTGTACTAATCGGCAAGTGAGATTGACCTGTGTCACAAATAAAGTTATTATATTTACTGCCATTACAAAATAGGCGTACTTCATGTCAATAAAAAAAATTTTTTCTTATGACGTCACCTGTCATCTTGGCGAATCTCCGCGTTGGTAAAACGCCTAACGCGAAAGACGGTAGATAAAATTTCCTCTGCTCAGCGTTACGATATCAATTCGTATTCATATTTATTCGGAAAAACAGTTAATCATTTTGGACGGAAAACAAAGTTGGCGGTGAATCGTGATACGAGATAATAAAATTTAGTTACATAATCTAACATCAATGATATTTTAGCACTCCTTCTCAAGGATATAAACAGTCATCGATGCAATCATTTTAATCATCACCATCATCAATTTGATGATGATGACGAGAAGGCGTACTAAATAAAGGTAACAGTAAACTAAAACACACATGACGACATTCAGTTTTGCTTACATGAATGTTGCTAATATTGAA
Organism: Selenia dentaria; assembly: GCA_917880725.1. Lineage (NCBI taxonomy): Eukaryota > Metazoa > Arthropoda > Insecta > Lepidoptera > Geometridae > Selenia > Selenia dentaria. The sequence goes on along the minus strand of OU862893.1, from coordinate 3,837,876 downwards.
CATTAATAAATATAACAAATTTACAATAAAGAAAAAACTTTAAATTTCCCATAAATTCGTGTCATTAACGTGCTGATTTCGAATTAATTTCTCACCATAAATAAAATACACATGCTTTTAAATATAAAAAAAACAATATACAAGTTTTCAATGCACATTATATAAAATTATTAGACTACAAAAGATATTTGATAGTAATCAAAAATATATTGCTATCCCTTTCTTTATAAACAAAATCATACAAGTAGATTACATGGCAATACTGGGTTGTGACATCAAAAGAGCTAGCTGCTAGCTAGCTACTGCTCTCTCTCTCTCTCTGATTAGAACTTTAGTTATATCTTCGTAGTTTTTAAATCGTTATAGTTGTTTCTCTAATAGTAAAACCTTTATTAACTACTAAAGTACTAGGTATTCTAGTGCTATGTATTCTGCCACTAAAGTACTTCTAGCAAGCACTTTAGTTCCAGGTATTCTGCTACTAAAGTACTTCTATCAAGCACTACGTGCCAGGTATTCTGCCACCAAGCAATGATGCGAAAGCATTACTATGTTAGGGTGTAAATAGAACTGAAGCAAGAAAATTACAGGACTAACATCCCGGGGGACGATCGCAGTGCAGCCCCACACAACACTTCAATTCTAAGCACTGCAACTGTCACGAGCGGGCATGATGCTTACTGCTTACCATCAGGTACGCGACATGTTCATGTCGTCACATAATACAAAAAATACTAAATATTCCGTTCTGGTAACAATTCGCCCGTGCAGAACACCAAATTAAAGTTATCGAACTAAAATTTATTTTATTGGAAATTATGGTAGTTATCATTCTGTTCACACTAAATCTAAATTGGTATGCTTAATTCGGCGTTCTTAAATTTGCCATTTCTTTCCAATTCTGAGTATATTTAGCGCAAATTCAATCGACATGTAACTTCGTGCTTTCTAAACTAATATTGAGCCCACACTTGAATAGAACAATCATATTTTTAGATGTGAACGAATGTGGATCTTAGTATGAACAGAATAAGAATTATCATACTTTAGAAATGTTCGAAGTCATAATTTCTTAAGTGAAGTCAAACCGATTCGTTGCGTAACGCGTTACGGCGCCAGTCTGTCTGGCTTCCTTTTCTCTCGCGCATCCTCTCTCACTCTAACCCACAGCGCTAGATTAGTTTAAGTTATCATTTCTGTCGGGCGTCCCGAGATGCACACGTTTTTTAGATTTTAGTTCGGTAGTGTAGTTTATCGTTCTGCACGAGTAAATTTGCTGCCACTGTCGATAAGCTTATTGTCGGCCCCATATCCCCCCAACATATATCGTGTGAATACCTTGAAGCTGCCGATTGAGCAGTGCAGTGATCCCAGGCCCGTCACCAGCTTTCTTCACGACCAGCATAGGCTTATCCTCGCCTTCATCATAGCTGTTGGGCAAATGGCCGTTGCTAACCGCCATGGTTTCCGATACCTGGAAAATACGACGGATGGTTACAGCACACTATGGCTCTTTTTTTTTTAATAGTTTATTTGTGATACACAGGTTATTAAACAAGGATCTTAAAGTCAAAGTCAAAATCATTTATTCAATTTCGGCATCAAAGACGCACTTATGAACGTCAACTTTTCATTATAATGTACTTTAAAGACTCTACCGCCGCGTTCCAAAATATATAGAACCCACCGAGAAGAAGCGGCAAGAAACTCGGGGCCATTCTTTTTATATGGATGTTTACAATGTTTCTACTTAGGTACTACAAATATTACATTTTATGGGTGGCAGAGAGACAGCTTGCCAGAAGTGGAGTATTCCAAGCATCCTTATCTTCTATATAATGTCGAACTTTATAGTAAGCTTTTTTTATTAAAACGTTTTTTTACAGTCAACTTGAATTTGCCCTCTGTGAGCTCAGTTATGTGCTTTGGGATTTTATTGTAAAAACGCACACAATTTCCTAGGAACGACTTATTAGTCTTCGCAAGTCTAAAACTAGGTACCTATCCTATTTGTATTTCTGGTATTAAAAGTGTGGTGAACACTATTTAACCTATATATTTATGTAATTTTTTACGAACATACATTATATTTTCAAATACATATAAGGAAGGCAACGTATCACTTAATGATTAGGTAGGTATATGGTTCATGCCGTGATCAGCTTTGTGAGCATACAAATATACGTCAATATAACATTCTAAATTAATATCAATAATATTCTATAAATGTAATAATCATAATAATTATAATAAAATGTAGCACGTCAACTGGGCATAAACAAACAATTTCATGTACGATTTTACAACTGAAATGACACAAAATCGCTCACTGAATAAAAGGTATGGTCAATTAAAAATTTTAAAAGTTTGGATTTAAATAAGTTATAGTCATTGCACTCTTTTATGTAGTTTGGAATCCTATTGTAAATCTTTGGCGCCATTACAAAAACACTCTTGGCGTACAGGGCAGTTTTGTGTTACTCTTACGACCAAGTCGAGAAAAAAAAGTATTTCTACATACTCCTAATAGTATATTTCATTACAAATGGGGAAAGGCTGTCATTGCAAAGAGTTCCGACAAATCCGGTTGACAGTCGGAACAAGTTGCAATGACGGTTCCGCACGTGTACTGAACGACTATTTTTAATACAGTTGCGAATAAATGAAGCAATTTACTAAAATAAACTTGCAAAGAAAATTTCTGGAAAATGGCGCCAACCGTAGAATATAAGCAGAGATTTTTTTTTCTTCACCCATTCTGGTAGGCAAAGGGAACTATGCCCATACAGCCAAGTCTTCAGTAGATTTTTTTATTGATATGAAATGAAAATGAAATTTAATGAGATAAAATGAAATGAAATGAAACCTAACCTAATTCATTCAATCAAATCATTAAATCTGATATTGAAACAAATTAGTAGCTTCTTTTTAGAAATATACGTATTTGCATGAATCATAAAAACTTCATGGTTGGTTTTTCTTTTTAATAGACATTATTTTGACAGTTGGGAAAGAGAACGCACGAGTTCGGGAAAGGTAAAAAAAGCACAAGAATGTAATAGCCCACATCCCGAACGCTATACGTCCCTGCAATACGCCACCTTTTGAGCAACTGTATTAAAAAAAATCATACATACCCCTTCACACTCGCGCAAACTCTTACACATCCACATACACAAACACACAAATGCACACGTTGAGAACACAGCTATTGGGAATATATAAGTTTTTAAACTATATACCATATGGTCACAAATATTCAAACTATCAACGGATTTACTGGACCATCATATGACTCGGTACCGTGATAGTTCATAAGTACCTACCTATTATCACAATATTGTGTGCATAGTAGGTACCGACTTCGACAAGTTATTTCACACTTTTTAATGTTGAAATCGGTTCCATATTTTGGTAAACATATTTTTTACCCTTTTAGTGACCCTTGCTAATTACGGGATCGATTGTCATTCACCAAATCATCAACTGGGCGAAACACTTTTCAATTATAGGAGTGTAACTCAAAAATTGCTTAACCGAATTTGATGAAATTTTAATGGGGCCACCTCGGAAGTATATTCTATCTAAACAAAAAAAATAATTTTATGAATCGGTTCACAATTGGGGGGAAAATCGGTGAACATACATAAAACAATACATATAACCTATAACATCGAACATATGACCTCCTCTTTAGCTGACGTCGTTTAATAAAAATAGGTCAAATTGAATCATCATAATACTGACTTACAAGAACTTGTGGACCACTACTCTGGCTGAGCATATGAGCACAGCCTGCAGAAAATCGTGTGATATGGAGAGTTTCAACTTGTCGCTATGCCAGACTGCCAGACCCTAGACTATTCCATTTCCATTATGGATAGTTGGAAAGTTCAAGTTCTACGAAAACTACAAACCTGCATGAGCTTGTGAACCACGTCTCTGCCGAGTATGTGGTCGAACACGGCCTGCAGAAACGCGTCTGACATTATCGAGAGCTTTAGCTTGTCGCGATGCCACACGAGGACCCTGGACTCCTCCATCGCCATTATCGAAACCTGAAACCAGAAAGATAACATTACAGCAAAAAAAAAAGATAAGGCTTTAAGAAAAATGATAAAAAAATATAAGAAATATTTAGAGTACGTTCCGGTAAGCGCCGTCAACGCTCAAAACTGTCGCGCCTCGGTTTAAGCTCGCAACGACCGCAAAACCCCAGCTACGATCTGCGAGCGTTTTCGGTGACGTCATCGTTGACGTATCAAGCGTTTTTCCGCTGGAAAAACGCTTATGGCTGAGATGCGGTGTGTACCCCCTCCCTCCCTCCCGCATAAATGCAAATGGGAAGTATACAGAATAAGCAACACACAAAACAACACAATCAAAACCGATCCGACACGTGTTTCGCCTCTACACGAGGCATCCTCAGGAGATGTTGACTCGTCGAGAGCTGTTAGATTGGGTTGTTTTGTGTGTTGCTTATTCTGTATACTTCCTATCTACATCTTATTCGGCGGGTGCACTGTATCTCAGCCATAAGAATTTTTCCAGCGCAAGTGTCACTAAACATTTCTTCTAAAATTGTTTCATAAATGTATTTTCGCAAAGTATCGCCTGAATCAATAAATTAGCTTTGAGAAAATCAAAGGCGTTAAAAACCTGGCATTTTATAGGATTTAACAGACAAGGCGGGGACTTTTTTTTACTAATAATGGTTCTTATTAAATATATAAAAAAAACCGAATAATTTATAGTCACATATGTGAAAATTAAAGATTTTACGATATTTGCAAAAGCATCTTGGTATACGTATGTATACATATTTTATATATACAATACAATGTGTCCGGTCACCGATGTCGAATACTTTATGGAATTAAAATACAATTAATCTATCTAATAATCTAATCTATACTAAGATCTAATGTTTTTTATCCCCAACTACAACAAACGACAGCCATTTAAAAAAAAGGTTGCCGAAGCACAGGTACTTGGTGTGTGTAAAAGTACTTATGTCATTTTTTATAGTTGGGGATAAAAAAATTATCGATGATTTGTCGATAAAATTAATTGTAATTTTTATTCCTTAAAGTATCCGACATCGGTGACCGGATTCATTGTACAATAGAACCACAATAGCACTATCGTATCCATTTGTGCACCTACGTATAGTATATACTATACGTATGCACTATACGTATAGGCTCCAAATCTTCATATCTTTTCAGTAGGTACACGTAAATAATCCGTAATCAGCACTCTTCAAACACTTAATTGCACTGTCGTCTTTTCCGATAAAAGTTTATGACCTGGTCGTCCCATTTTAGTACCTCACAATTACGACTTTTCCTAGGCTATAAAAGTACAACGCGAATCTAGAGAATGCGAGCTAGAATTACACAAGAGAAAAGCGCTTAGTAGCGAAACTATATTCGGTTTCAGTATGGATCTGGTTAAAATGTGTATAGCATGACACTAACGTAAGACCGAAGACCAGAGGCCGCGAAAAAGTATTCGATCGGAAGCGTCAAAATGTCACGCTTCGTCGTACAAACTGTGAGTTTTTTTTTAATCTTTTTTTTATGGGGTTTTATCAACGATGACAATGCCACCCCGTAAAACTGTGAGTTATCTGTGGCACAGTTGCCATAAATAATAACAGATTTTCCTGTTTCGTGTGTACGACACGTTACGTTACACTTACGCAGTTATTCGTGCTAGGGCCACAGACTTAGGCCGGTATATCAGAAAGTTGCTCAGTTGTAAATCTGAACTTTACTCAGCGGGGCTATTATATCTCTTTTGCTAACAAATGCTGATTGAAATCTTGAATAATGGCGGCTCTGTGTCAGTTTTGACAACAACTAAAAGCAAAAATATTATTATAGTGCCACCAACTTATCTGTTCAGGTGGGCAAAATTGGAACTACAGTATACATCCATACATACCTACTAACTTTCGCGTTTGTAATATTTAATATTTGCAGATTAAAGAGTGGCTTGAGACTGCCCTGTGATTTGATTCTTATTTCTACCGACTTCCAAAAAGGAGGAAGTACTCAATTCGACTGTATGTTTTTTTTTACATTTGTTACCTCATAACTTTCGACTGGGTGAACCGATTCTCAAAATTATTTCTTTGTTTGAAAGCTGCTTCCCGTGTGGTCCCATTTAAATTCGGTCAAGTAGATTTTGAGTTACACTTCAATAACTGAATAGAATGGAAGTCGGTATTAAATTTTTCAAATTGTACTTGTTTCTTGGTGAATTTCTTAGGTTGCAATACCCAATTCTCCACTAGCAACACTGTCATCTGAACAGGTAAGATGGTGTGTGACTATAAGTTAATGACTGAGCTTACAAAACTGACATAGGGCCGCATTTTTTTTCGATTTCCATCCGCAGTTTGTTAGCAACTGAGATAAATAAAAGCCCTACTGGTCTATATTCAAACCTATATTTACAAATGAGCGTACTTCTGGAATACGATCTTACGTTAGTGTATCTGCCAGTCAGCAGCTGATAATTTTCAAATTGATAATTACAAGCTTACGTCGGTCTTGGTTTGAAGTTTTTTTTTATACGGACCAATTATCATTTCTGCATTACGCGAATTTCTATTAGAGTGAGTGAAACAAAACATGCGACGTGTTTATTGCGTACTTTAGAATTTAAAAAGTAAACATATTTCCAACCGATTATAGACTACCAATAATATCTACACCTTAGCTTACTTAGCGGCGCTACAGGCTAAATTAGTAAAAGTCAATTTCCACTAGATTTAAAGCCACTAATACAAACCTAACATTGACTAACTAAACAGATTTCAGCGAAGTTGAATTAAAGGTAGATATACATTGAATTAAGATACAGGTATATAAATAAATGATAATGACTATTATAATTATATGTAATGTCATATAGTTTCAGTAACAGCGCGAACGCAGCCGGGTGTGCAAGTACTCCATGAAGAAGTGGCCCGGACGGTCACGAAACTGCAGGTCAATTTTGTTATTTCACAAAGTTCAATAATCTATCCCGCTGCAACTGCAGTTCAACTCCGGTTGTCGTTCGAAGCTTTGGCAAAAAGCTATTCTACTATTTCTGTAGACAAATTGGATTGTAGCGTCACATAAACATAACATAAACGCTACTTTTTTGCCAATAGACAACTACGACTAGCCAATTGACACTACTATATACAAACATGAGTTAACAACGCGTTCATGATCTATCGAGTTAGCAGAACATAAAGTTCAGATCGATCGCTAACGTCAACAGAAACGCAACTGCAGCTGGACTGTTGTTCAATAGCAGAATAACAGTCGCCGTTCAGCTACGGTTCGATTGCAATTTAATTAGTGGAATCGGCACCCAGGTACGCGATACTCTACTACTCGTACCGCGTAAGTTAAACTCTCAAAATAACACTTAAATGTCATACAGTGTCCATTGTAAAAGTCATACTTATTTTAGAGACAAAACATAAAGAAATACAAACAGTATATTTAATGTACAATGCGTAAAACGATTTCCCAGACCAAATAACCACACGTTCCGTTTCACGACATGAAATTACTAGATTCGTGACACAAATTCGTAAGTACGTACCGTACACTACAATCAAGCCGAAATATGACCTTACTTTTACGTTACTCAAGGGTGCTACTGATATAGTTAAAGCAACAAAGGTAAACTGGTCCAACAGTTTGTACCACAGTTAAGGCGCTGCAAGAGCAAACTTTAGTAGTATTTGAGGGGGTGAAGCAGTGGCCGTGACACGAACAAGCGTGCGTCTGTAAACACGATTACTCTATCGCAGTTTTAATTTGTTTAAAATAGAAAAGTAAAAAAAAGTTAATTCTTTAATTTATATACTTAAACTAGCTGACCCGCCAGCGGCTTCGCTCGCGTGGCCTCGCGGGATACGGTAATTACAGATTTTTAATTATCCCACGGGAACTCTTTAATTTATCGGGATCAAAAGTATCCGATATGTTGATCAGGGATATAAGCTAGCACCATACTAAATGTCCAGTCGTTTCGGAGATTAGCCCGTAAAAACAGACAGACAAACATACAGAGAATCAAACAATTAGAACTTATTTTTCACTCCTAAGCCAGGTTTTTAGCCGAGCCCCTGAACACCCCCAGCAGAAAACCCCTGACTCGGTTTTTAGCATATTTTTCATTGTACAGAAATTTGACCTCTACAGTTTATAATATGTAGTAGTTTTTACATCCCTCGTTTCGTCCCTCGACAAAAATATTGATAGCATCACTATTTATTTTAAATTACCTATCCAGATATAAATTTTCATCATCGTAGTTACAAAGACCTTTTGAAAAAAATTATCCCCCGTTTCAACCCCTTAAGTCATCCCTGTTAATAAATATTGAAATCACACTGTCCAACTGCTAATTCTCACCACTGTATGTTCGAAAACAAAAAACTTTCACCCCTCCATTTCACCCTCTTAACCCGTTGACTCGCGATTCGCCATATTTGGCCAATAATACAATAGATTCTGCAGAAATTAACCTACTTTTCCAGGAACTGCAACGTGTGTGGTTAAATCACCACTATCCAAAAAACATGTCCTACATTTTTTATTTTGAATGACCTATCCAAATACAAATTTTCACTACTATAAGTTCAAAAACAAAGGAGCGGTTTATGCAAACGTTTTCACTCTTTTTGACCCCCTTAGGGGTAGAATTTCGAAAAACCCATTCTTAGTACACTTCTACGCATCAAGGACAATACACCCTCCAAATTTCAAGTCTCTACGGTGGTTTGTCTTGCTGTGCATTGTCTGTCAGTCAGTCAGTCAGTCAGTCAGTGAGGACATGTTCTTTTATATATATAGATTACCTTTTGTCTGATAAAAAAATATATTTATATATTTTTTTACTTTTTTTATTTTTTTAACTTAAGTTGTCGCTCAAAATACTGAGAAAAGCGGTACGAAATTTTTTTTTCTGTCGTTTTATTTGCGATTTTTTCTTTAATATGCCTGATGGATACTGTGCAGTATTATTATATGAGTTTTTCAAACTCTAAACTATGCACTGTATTTTTTTCAAATTTGTATCAGTAACACAGTTTAGACATACAAGATGTCTAAACTGTGCGACGAAACACATAGCGTTTTACGGATTTTGTCTTTAGGCAGCGCCTTAATTATTAGCAATTGGTCAGCCCAGCGAACGAGCTAATTTCGTTTTGGAATTGACACTTCAGGAACGCATAAACATTAAACGCGAGTGCTTATTAGCTCCGGTTTGCGGGCACAATACTACTTGGTTCTTGTCTTATTTAACTGGTCAGCCTTTGTGGCAAACGGTACATAAACTTTCTCATATCCTTAATATTATAAATGCTAAAGTGAGTTTGTTTGTTTCGTTTTCACGCATAAACGGATGAACGAATCTCGATGAAATTTGACAAAGAGATAGATTATATCCCGGAGAAGGAGTTAGAATACTTTTAATTATCACCATGCAGCACCACGCGGGTGTAGCCGCGGGGCACAGCTAGTCTATAATATTAGTACGATGTGTAATGTGAATAAAATTATTTTGATCAAAATCACTCTTACATTTAGTAAGTCACTCGCCAATTTTTTATTACCTTTTTATATTATCACCTTTTCAAAGTACTAATATAAATCTAATCGAATTGTAAAAAAAACGTCTGAAGATTAATTAAACGAGTGGGTAAGAAGCATCCGCTCCACCTGATGAAAAATATCATGACATCTGAAACACCAGAGGCATTGACGGCGCGTTTCCTTCCCCTAGTTAAAAATACCCTTTTAATTATGCACTTACAGATATCCAAGTTGTAAGTAGATGCACTTACAGATAACCAAGTTGTAAGTAGATGCACTTACAGATAACCAAGTTGTAAGTAGATGCACTCACAGATAACCAAGTTGTATTTATGTGGAATCTCCTCGGAAGGAAAATTATTCCACATCCTAGATGTACGTGGAAAACGAAGAACATGCGCATAAACGAGCTGTGTGCGATTTCAGCGTATTTGTAGATACGAGTATGTGGATGAGCTCGCGATGATTATGATGAAGCGGGGATAATATTATAAAATTTTTTTTTAAGTATTTTCATAATGATAGTAAATCCTTACTTCGTAAAGAGAGAGGCTTAAAGACCATTCCCGGATATTTACTTACTTTGCTGTAACTATTATGGGCTAGTGTATTGCTTACAATCTAAGGGCCGATTCCACTACCTAAATTGCGATCGAACCGTAGCTGTTTACTTATTCTCCTATTGAAAAACAGTGTCCAGCAGTTACGCTGCTGTGGACGCCAGTGATCGATCAAAACTTTAAAATCTGCTAGCTCGATAGATCATGAAGACGACGCAAACTCATATTCGTAGAAAGTAGCGTTTGATGTATTTAAAATAGATAGTAGTGTTTAAGATGACGTTACGTCTCAATTTATCTATAACTAGCGAACGCATGCGACTTCGTTCGCTCAGTAGGTTCGGCCTTCAGCCTCGCCATAACCTCGGGTCTATTCTGGATTTTTATTATATATAACCTTCTTCTGACAATAACTAACACAACAAAAAAGAATTAGCGGAATCGGTAAAGCCGTTCTCAGTTATAGCGTAACCAGGAAAAATACGAGTTCATTTTTATAATACTGATAGATAGAAATAGTAGAATAGCCTTTTGAGTAATTATTATATAAGGACAACCGGAGTCGAACTGCAGTTGCAGCTGGATAGGTTGTTGAACGTTGTCAAATAGTAGAATTGGCCTCGTGGTACACGACTTACCCGTTTCGTCACTTAGTAGTATGAAAAACAACTCAAGGGCCTTTATTAATAAACGTTGCTTAAACCTATATTAGGCGTAACATGCTTTGTCTTGCTTTTACGCGTGACATTTACTGCAAGCGAAAAATTGACAGATAGATGTTTTAACTACTCCGGGTGTAAGCCAAGTTTATTAATAAGGCCGTAGGTGTAAGTATACTACGAGTAAAAGAGCTGATATGACGGCGCAAAGTTGTAAAAAGTGTCTTGCCAGTAAGCTTTTAATTATTATTATTCGCCTTTATTATTTAGTAAGGGTATAAGTATAGAGTTCCTTTGAGAAGCTTCAACTCGAGGATGTTCTGTCATAGTTCCCAAGTTAGCACATGACTCAGAGCAAGTTATCGTGCTCTATCGTGCACGTGCCCTATCTTTGAGATATCGCTTTGATGCGATTCATCCAGTGGATAAAAACAATCGAGCAAGACTGTGCGATATTTTTTGAATGAGAGCTTTAGCCGAGACCATATCTCGGCTTTCATATGACGGTCAACTTCTGAACGGAAAGTCACCAAACAATCCAGGGACCTTATTCGCTATGGCCATTCAAACACGTAACGCGGTGTAGTACGATATCTCTGGGGAATGATCGTGAAGTCCATACAATTTTACCATGATTCCATGAAGATATACGACACGCCGCGTTTCTTGTTTGATGGTCATAGCGAATAAGGCCTCAGGATGTGCAGATTGTGGGTACACCAAACAAGTCCAATATAAATTTATGAATTAATAGAAACGATGTAATGATGACAAACGGCCTTACTTATAAACGTTGCTTAAACTTAAATAACGTCAGATAATTTATTGATTCAGGCGTTACTTTGCGGAATATTTCACTAAGTTAAGTTAATTAAGTGTCACTAAATATTTCTTCTAATATCGTTTTTTTTAATAACGTCACTTAGTACGGCGCAGAACATTTTTCCATTGCGCAGTACTAAATAACGTCATATAAATTTAAGTAGCGTTTATAAGTAAGGCAGTATGTCTTTAAATTAAATTTATGTTACACCTTTCACTGTCTTCAGCACAATTAAACTAAACTGTGAGACGAAAAAACATAGCGTTTTACGGATCTTTGGCTTCTGGCTGCGGTACTTGCTCCGTGAGGATTGTGCTGAAGACAGAAAAATGATTGTGCCGATACAAACTTGAAAACAATACAGTGCATAGTTAAAAGTTTTAATAAGACTTACATAATAATAATGCACAATATTTATTTGGTGCATTGAAGAAAAATATCGCAAATAAACCGACGGATAAAAATCTTTCCGAATTTCTCAATATTTTGAGCGACAACTACTATATTTTTTGTAATCAGAAAAAAGGTCAAGTCAAAATCATTTATTCAATTTAGACATCAAAGACGAACTTATGAACGTAAATTATTCATTATAATGTACTTAAAAGACTACCGCCGCGTTCCTAAATATATAGAGCCTACCGAGAAGAAGCGGCAAGAAACTCGGGGCCATCCTTTTATATAGATGGTTTTACAATGTTTTTACTTAGGTACTACAAATATTAGCTCCAGTGTGTTGCCTTACAAAAGAGAACATAATAATGGTATCAGTAGGGCAAGACACGCTATATACACTTTGACATCTTAGTACACGAGCAGATAGATCCTGGAGTGATCAGTCCCAGGCTGTTTTATCCTCCAAATCCGAAATTGTGTAATAACCTTTTTGACAGAAGGTAATTTATTAAATTAAAGAACTATCTATATTTTTTACTCTTGTGGTTTTTTATTTATTTTTTAACAAATTAAAACTGCGATAAAGTTATCGTCTTTACAGACAGTAACGTTTTACAGTTGCGCTTGTTCCTGTCACGGCCAGTGCTTCACACCTTCAAATACATAAAAGTTTGCTCTTGCATGGACTTATAGCACGGTTGAAAGTCGCATTGGGCATGTTCGGTACCTTGCTGTACGGTTGTTTAGTTGTTCTCTGACACCTCCTTTGCATCAAACGACCACGGTTGTTTGTCTCTTGTCATTTTCCCACGATCAAAATTGATGGTTCAAAAGTTGCAACCTTCAAAGGTTCGGAACGGTCGAGTTGGATAGAACCAAGTGTTTTATTATAAGGTCATGAACGGCGCTAGTACAAAAAGTTCCGAGTGTGCTTTACAGAAGTTATTGTATCGGACACGCCCCTGTTATGAATTATTTAATTCAATTTGTGTGTTTTATCCCATAAGCTAGTTGCTGCTAATTAGGAGCAGAATAGAGCCTAAATACAGACTGTATTCTGCTCCTAATTTATATCTATTTGATGTGCTCCATATTTTGCAAAATATTATAAATCATAATCATAATCGGCCCATTTTGTTTCCTCTGCTGGGACTCGAGCCTTCCTCTCAGAAAGAGGAGTTGGGCTATAATCCACCACGCAGGCGGATAGCTTAGTGGCCAACCCATGTCGAAGTTTTCAAGCCGCCCGAAGGCCCTCGACATAGCCTAACGACTGTTGTCCTAAGACAAACAACCGGGACTGACGGCTTAACGTGCCCTCCGAAGCACGGAAGCGCTCAGTTGAATAATGCCACTACCGGTCACCCATCCAAGTCCTGACCGCAGCATGTGTTGCTTAACTTGTTGATTGATTGTTGAATTGCAGTAAAGTCTCGATGTACATTAAGTGTCCGCGCGCGTTCCCGTATCGTATGGTAATGAGAACTCGAGCGGTCGAGAGTGAAATCTCCTCATTGAATAATATCGCATAACCGCCGACGCCGGCGACGACCGCCCACGTGCAGAGGAAACAAGGCTATTGCACAATTGAATAATCTACGGCGAAGGCGTTTCATTGTACCGCCTTCCGTTGTTTATTGTCTTACCTACAGTGACTGTTTTCCTATAAGATTAAAAGCAGCCGTGCGATTCTCTATTTGCGTCTTTGACACATCCGTGAAACAAATGAAGATATAACAAGAAACGTTGGAAAAGCAACCTTATGTACAAGGGCGATATCTCAAAGTATTTGACATCGGTGAGCTTGTCGACAAGCGCATCGGCGAATCATTACAGAATCGCGCGGCTGAATTTCCAAAAACGAAGTACAAAGTTTCGTTTGATGAATTTCGCGATTTCTACTGTTAAAGTGAAAAAACACAATTACAGTCAAAGTCAAAGTCAAAATCATTTTTTCAATTAGACGCACTTATGAACGTCAATTTTTCATTATAATGTACTTTAAAGACTCTACCGCCGCGTTCTAAAATACATAGAGCCTACCGAGAAGAAGCGGCAAGAAACTCGGGGCCATTCTTTTTATATAGATGTTTACAATGTTTCACTTAGGTACTACTAATATTACATTTTATGGGTGGCAGAGTGACAGCTTGCCAGTAGTGGAGTATTCCAAGCATCTTTATCTTCTATATAATGTCGAACTTTATAGTAAGCTTTTTTTATTAAAACGTTTTTTACAGTCAACTTGAATTTGCCCTCCGTGAACTCAGTTATGTGCTTTGGGATTTTATTGTAAAAACGCACACAATTTCCTAGGAATGACTTATTAGTCTTCGCAAGTCTAAAACTAGGTACAGCTATTTTATTTGTATTTCTGGTATTAAAAGTCAAAGGGGATGAAATGTACTGATATAGGTTAGAGCGATTAGTGTATAATGTTAACCCATTCCTGGAAAAGTAGGTTGATTTCTGCGAAATCTATTGTAATATTGGCCAAATATGGCGAATCGCCATTCAAAGATTAAGCAATAATGAAGTGAAGCACTGATTTATTGATGTTATGAAACCAGTTATGAGCAAGGAAACCAATTTCTGGTAGAGGCCGTGTTATTTTGACAGATTTAAACAATAATACCCTAATGTAATGCGACAGTAATTCACTCTGTTTATTGTCATTTGAGCTTAAAACCTTCGACCAAAAAAATAATAATGGACGGGCCCAAGGACAGAGAATTTAGACGAATATAAATAAAGTGAGCGCCAGCTCACACTTCGCCTTGCGGGTTCAATGAATGACAACGGTTCGAGCGCAACTGAGAAACACAGGTGTCCCCCTTTTCTCACGTAGATAGTATATTCGCTGTCTCTTTTTGTCATACCTATAATAATATATAATAATATTTTGAAGTATAGGTTTATCTACTTCTTTTTAGTGAGGAGTTTGTGTGGTAAAGGCTCGTCCATTCATTTTATTTTGGTCGTAGCTTAAAACAGAGTTTATGTAATTTTGGTACATAGTTATCACAGGCCCTTGACATAAGTTTACTTCACATCGTCATCTTCATTGTTGTCATCACCACCTTGCCCCGTAATTTCTTTATATCTTTAGTTTTGACATTTTGTATTTCAAGTTTCATCATCGTTATTAATCGGCCCAAATCAACAAGCCTCCGCTTCATTCATAAATCTTTTGTTATAGCGTAAACCTGATGCGGACAGATTAACCCTTGATAATTAAAACCAAAGATTTATGAATGAAACGCACGTAAATTTACGTCTCTGGGATGCAAAGGGTTAATCACATGTTTACCCGTCCAGTGTCTAGTGTTTTTCGGTTTATTTCCGACCTACTTCGATACTACTCTTGAATAGTTTGACCAACTAAAAGCAAGTTTTTACGATTTATAATTTTATTTATATTTTACGTTTAAGGAGTGTATTGGATCTGATAAAATTAGTTACAAGCATGGCTTAGCACTTTTTTAAACGTACGCATGGTGTACGCGCGACACGCGATGGGTTAAAGACAAGGATACAATTTTCACATTTCCATCAATTTTTCGAAGCAGAGGATTCATTTTTACAGAACGTTTATTTATAAAACTTCACTGCAGCGGATTATGCAACACATAACTTCTGTGAAGGAAAAAGCTAATCTTTAGGAAAATCGGACCTTAACAGCTTTCCACGATAACATTTCCATTGCTACGAGATGTGTTCATTTCCCCTTCATTTCTACTTCCACAACCCGCGCGGAAGGAAACCTAGTTTCGAACGACTTCGGAATCGATGCTTGAAACACCAGGAACTCAAAGTCGGTTTTTAAAACATCTCAATTATCGAAATTGTCTCACATTTACTTATTACAATGAATGTGTAGCTATCACCACCTCACGAGTCTTGAAAATCGAAGGATTTTTGCGGACATGTCTTTTCTTCACGGTACTTGTAATGGTTTCGTGGATTGTTATGAATTGTCGACTAAAATGTTACTCGTATATTTCAATGTTCCAAAAAACCGTACTATAGGCACTCGAAACTGTTCGCTATTCCGCAAACAAAAAAATAGATAAAAATAAAAATAGGTCTCGCACTTCGCGATTAGTCTAGAAATATAGTTAAATGCAGAAAATTTAAACTGTTTTAGCCCTTGGAACATACCGAAGTAATCATTATGGATCAAAGTTTGGTGACACCTGGTTTAGAGCAACAGACATATCATTGCACTTGCTCGCAACCTCCCGTTTCAAGCAATTGCAATCATCATCATCTTAGCCGGAAGACGTCGACTGCTGAACATATGCCTCCCCCATGATTCTCCAAAAGGACCGGTTGGAAGCGGCCTGCATCCAACGTCGTCCTGCGACCTTTATCAGGTCGTCTGTCCACCGTGTCGGTGGACGACCTACGCTGCGTTTGCCGGTCCGTGGTCTCCACTCCAGAACTTCCGGCCCCATCGGCCATCTGTTCTGCGTGCTATGTGCCCTACTTACTACTGGGCTATGTCGGTGACTTTTGTTCTTCTACGGATCTTCTCATTTCTGATTCGATGTGCAATGATATGTCCTTATATAATAAAAATTAAATCAGTGACACTATTAATCTCACCTGAAAATACTCGTCGGTGGACACTCCGAACCACTCCGGCGAGTCTAGAAAGTGATGCGGGAACACTATGTGAAGTGCTCGCTGGTTCTGCGACACCACAAGTCTGGAAATATATAAATACAATGTGTCATTTATAATTATAATGATACTGAGTCGAGGCACAGGTCGGGGCCTTGTCTTGCCAGTGCGCTTTAAGATACCTAAACAGGTGGATGAAAACAGTACTTTCTAGATAAAACAGTTCTTGTTTACTTTCCCCTAAAGTATAATTATATTTTCCATAGATTTGAGATAAATATTTACCATATTTAAAAAAAAATCCGGCTCATAATTTGTGACAGAAAAAGTAACATCAATCTTCAGTTGTTTCAAATTTTTAATGTTTGTCTAATTTTTTACGTATTTAAAATGATGTTTGTTTAACTAATCAGGTTTTTATTGACCAAGCTTCTCTACTTTAACTGGCGAAATTGACTTTCATCTGTCCGTATGTTTGTTAGGTTGTTCGTTGGTCTTACTGTACCTACAGGTCGCATTTTTCAACCAATCTTGATGAAAATTTGTATTCATGTTTTGTTTTTACTATTTAATAATTTTTTTGTTGTCGGTGATTTTGAGTGGGGGGACTTACATTTCCTCAAAAAAGAACGGAAGTTACCTGCGGCGCTATTTACGCACCGATGTGCTACCGAGGTTCTAATATTTATAGAACTACTAGTTTATTTTCATTCACATTTGAAAGGACAAGCAGATTTACCTTAGATTAAGGATTGGTCGCCGCGCGCGCTTCGACCGAGAGCGAGACCAATAATTAATCTTTTAGGTGAGTATAGACTACAACATTTACCAGTCATCAAACCACTGTTTGATTTATTATAATGTTTTTATACGGCCGTAGTCATTCTCTTAACGACAGCGAGCGCCTGGTAATGGTCCTGGGGTTTCATGTTCGAAAGTACGCGTTAACAGCATAAAAAAAAACATATTTCCACTGTCACTAAATACGCCTATGCAAAATACATTAGATATTTGGTGTAAGTAAAATCAGTGAAATTCACTCACCTCTAAAGCCGATCGTCCACCGCCAACTATACTAAGTTAGTTCTAGCTTACATATAGTTGAACCAGTTTTTCATATATGTGCGTCCACCGCATACTACGCCAAGATCATCATCATCAGCCCACATTCGTCCACTGCTGGACATAGTCCTAAAGTACGCCACAGGGCTCGGTCTTCAGCTCAGCAAGTACTGCAAGCCGCCATCCGCAGGTCGTCTCTCCACCTGGCCGCAGAGAGTCCTACACTCCGTTTGCCTAAACGTGGTCTCCACTCAAGAACTCGTCTACTCTACGCCACTACGCCAATATACGCCGACAAAAATGGTTTATACTCTCTACTATGTGAGCTAAGCTAAATTAGCTTAGTTAGCAGTGGACGATCGGGTTAAAGGGCGTCACTGAAGACGGTTTGAATTATTAACGTTTGTTGAGAGCTTTCGGAAGCTTATTCCGGATTCCAATTTCAATTAGATTTGATAAGATGCCAGACTAAATGCCAGTAGGACAACTTTACTAACGGCCGGTGCCAATAACTTATCTATAGATAGGTAAACCGTTTACCCGACCGGTTTACCTTACTAGATATATTAATATTTGACGCTATTTGTACGGACGTTATGTCAAATTTCTATCTATAGTAAGGAAAACTGTGGATAGATGGAATATTGTGATCGGCCATAAGTACGTTTCTAATATGTACATATTGGAAACGTAAACAATTGCTATTCGTATGGATATACATTAATATATTCAATTATTCAAGTGATGCGTTGTCTTAGCAGCTTATTTTTCTACCGACTTCCAAACAAGTACAATTTGAAAAATTTTATACCGACTTCCATTCAAAGTCAAAGTCAAAGTCAAAATCATTTATTCAATTTAGGCATCAAAGACGCACTTATGAACGTCAATTTTTCATTATAATGTACTTTAAAGCCTACCGCCGCGTTCCAAAATACATAGAGCCAACCGAGAAGAAGCGGCAAGAAACTCGGGGCCATTCTTTTTATATAGATGTTTTTACAATGTTTTAACTTAGGTACTACAAATATTAGCTCCAGTGTGTTGCCTTACAAAAGAGAACATAATAATGGTATCAATAGGGCAAGACACGCTACACTTTGACATCTTAGTACACGAGTAGATAGATCCTGGAGTGATCAGTCCCAAGCTGTTTTATCCTCCAAGTAATCCGAAATTTTGTAATAACCTTTTTGACAGAGTTTAGTTTTAATAGTAATTTTAAACTTATTAATAGGCAAATCTCGGATAACATTGGGAACTTTATTATAAAATCGTATACATTGTCCCATAAAAGAATTTCTATTCAGTTATTGAAGTGTAACTCAAAAACTACTGAATTGATGAATGAAATTTAAATGGGACCGCACGGGAAGCACCAGGTTTCAAACAAAAAAAGAATTTTGAGAATTGGTTCACCCAGTCGAAAGTTATGAGGTAACAAACATTAAAAAAATACAGTTGAATTGAATACCTCCTCCTTTTTTTGGAAGTCGGTAGAAAATAATTTGTTCTTCATTATATCAGGTATAAAAATAATGAAGCGCTAAATGAAGGGAACAGCTCGCATCACAGGAGAGTTTCAGCAAAAAAAAACGCCGAGGGAAAGTTTATTAAACGAAGGTTATTATACCGCCGTCAGCGGTAAAGGGGCGAGAGGGTGCTAATTAAAATGTGTACTCATACGGGGTGAAATACCTACGGGACAAACGGCGCATTGCAGGCAGGCACCAATTTAGACTACATTGTACGGTTCAAATGGCACAAGGAACATCAAATTATGTCTTTCAGGCCGAGCGAGCGAAGCGTCTCTTCTTTAACTTGCCTAATTGACTTTCTCTGTCCGTATGTTTGTTAGGTTGTATGTTGGTCCTCCTGTACGACCAACCCGACAGACACTGAGTGTCGGTCTAGCGCTTGACTAATGGAAAAAAAGGTATTCCCGGTTTTGTACAAAAAAATGAAGTAGCTCTACTGTAAAATTACCTTTTGGCGCTTTAGTAGTAGGTATTGCTATTTTGGTGCCGTCAAGTCGATATTAATTTATATATATAGTTTTTTTTAATCACAGACGGCTGTACAAGCGCTGTATCATGCCATACATTGTATTTTTACCTCATCTGTACTTACAGAATGAAAATGTGTTGCTTTTTTGCCTGATCCGGGACGTGTCGGAATTCACAATAAAATTGTCCGAATGACTCCCAAATGCCTTTATGACAGGCTAATAACTTACAATAATATGTTTTTATGTTTTTGGATTGTAAATGTTTTGGAGTAATTATGATGTTATAAGGGCATTGTTCCGCGAATGGCATAATTATGTATTTTCAACTGAATTCGAAAAAGGAGGTGATTCTCGATTCTATATACATAACTTTTTACAGAGTAGAGAGAGAGAGCCCCATTTTGTTTTTTTTTTGTTTGGTATGTAGAGTATACTTCCGAGGTGGTCCTATTTAAAATTTACCAATTTTTTTTTTATACCGAATTGGGTAGCACTTGACCACTATCTCACTTGATGCTAAGTGATGATGCGATCGATGATGGAGCGCGCTTACCCAGAAGATACCTATGCACTCGTGTTTTGAAGACCCCCATATCGTACTTAACTGGAAACACCGACTCAGGGAGGGTGTTCCATTCCCTAGCGGTTCGTATGATAAACGAAGAAGTAAATCGCTTCGTCCGGGTAAATGGAATATCCACCATAAAGCGGTGGCGCTTCTGAGTATCTCTGGATGTCCGATTATAGAATGGGGATGGCGGAATGAAATTTTGAAGTTCCATTGCACACTCACCGAAATGTATCCGATAAAAAACCGATAAACAAGCGACTTTGCGGCGATGCTCGAGACTCTGGAGTCTCTTGCGTACTAGGTGGTCGTCGTTAATGAGTCTCTTGGCTCTCCTCTCAATAGCTTCCAGTGTCTCCAGCTGGTATTTGGCAGAACCATCCCAAAGGTGAGAACAGTACTCCATACACGACCGGACTTGGGCTTGATAAAGATTAAGCAACTGTCCCGGTGTGAAGTATTGTCTCACCTTGGCCAAAACACCAAGCTTTTTTGAGGCAAGCTGGGCTTTGGACTCAATATAGGAGCCGAAATTGAGAGTTGGTGTTAATGAGATGCCAAGAAGCTCGAAATGGTTACTTATCGGCACGGACACATCCCTGAAAGTAGGAGCCAGCTGGAAAGGGCTCCGTCTGGCGGAGAAAAGACACGCCTGGGTTTTAGCAGCATTGAACTTAACTAGATTGGCATCGCCCCAATCGGAGACTGCCTGCAAAGAAAAGTTCAAGCGCTGAACCATCGCTTCCCTATGAGACTGGATTTGTAATGCACTGGTTCGTGCGTTAGATGTGTAACACTCCACAACGGTGCTGTCATCTGCGTAACCAAAAATACCGGGTTTCAGCAGGTCATTAATATGCAGCAGAAAAAGTGTTGCGGAGAGTACTGATCCTTGGGGGACTCCGGCATTTATAGCCAATTGGGCGGAAGAACAGCCATTGATGACTACTCGGATCGACCGATCCCTCAAGAAATCTGAAATCCAGACACACAAACCAGTGGGAAGGCCGTATGAAGGAAGCTTGCTAATGAGGCTATCGTGCCAGACCCTGTCAAAAGCCTTCGAGATATCGAGAGAGACAGCAAGCGCCTCTCCGTGGTTCTCGATGGCTGAGTTCCAGATGTGAGTGGCATACGCTAGAAGATCCCCAGTAGACCGGTTTCGGCGAAATCCGTATTGTCGGTCACTGAGGAGATCGTTCATTTCTAGGTATGCCAGGAGCCTGTGGTTCAGTACACGTTCCATCGTCTTACATAGTACGGAAGTGACTGAAATAGGCCTGTAATTAGCAGGGTCTGCGCGACTACCTTTTTTGGGCACGGGCTGCACGTTTGCAAGCTTCCAGGACTTTGGCACTTGACCAGTCGTCATAGACAAGCGAAAGAGGCGAGTCAATACAGGAGTCAACTCTGGCGCACACATCCTCAAGACTACAGCTGGTATACCGTCTGGACCACTAGCTTTGTTCACGTCTAGATTGCGCAACGCTTTGCGGACTTCAGACTGTCGAATGCGGATTTCTGACATTACCGTCCCGCAATTTGGCAGACTAGAAGGTACAGCATTACCAGCATCTAGACGTGAAGACTCTGCAAACAGAGTGGCAAATTCATTCAAGCTGCTTTTTTAGTTATAACCCAATAACTGAAATATGTTTCGCCTATCTTGACGATATCGTAATTGACGGTGAATGACAATCGATTCCGTAAGTACGAGAACGGTCACCCAAAAAAAAGCACATTGGTCACAAAGGGTGGCTTTTTTCACCAAAAAATATTATACATATTTTTTTTGATGTATAAGGGTTTTTACCAAGACCTCTCGACATTTTGTCTTACATCTGATAGCATTCATCATAACCCAGATTGAACTGATTATTTTCGTATTTTATGCATAAAAGTATAAAGCCCAGAATATAAAAACACTAAGAACTACTAAAGTAATATTGAACTGATATAAATAAATAAAACACGTTCATTTAATACCAGTCATTTTTTAAATTGTATATGTCATATGACCGTGCTTGATTTGATATATTTTCACGTGCAGGTATTTAGTAACAAGTACAATTTGAAAATTTTTATACCGGCTTCCATTCTATAACTGGAACCACACGGGAAGCACCAGCTTTCAAACAAAAAAATAATTTTGAGAATCGGTTCACCCAGTCGAAAGTTATGATCTAACATAAACAAATACAGTCGAATTGAGTACATCCTCTTTTTTGGAAGTCGGTAGAAAAGCGGTTATTTTTACGTTACAGACATTTTATAATATATTATTTAGGTATTATAGTAGTTGCCTGTAAAGCAGGTATAATACTGACTTAAACTTACATCGCATACAATTTCAATCAACAAAATGACAGGAACAACTAAAATTTCTACAATTTTTTTTTATTATTTACGAGTAATTAAATTGGTTTTGCCCATCCATTCAAGTGTAGTATCAAATTCTCATCTCAAACGACGAAAGTTCAAACAAATGTTTTGTATAATTCTGGGAATACAATTCGAAGAGATAAACGATAATTTCGTACGACAGAATAAAAAATACTGAGAGTATATCCGGTTTCCTGGTTGTTGTGATGGGGGGTGGGAATGGCGACCTTAGATCTTTGACATTAGCTTTCATGCCGCGTACAATTCCCGAGCAAGCCCCCGTGACGCTATAAAGGTCATCTGAAGCGACTTTTCCGAAATAACAAAAGATTGCCCTTAACAGGGTTGTCAAGCCGTGCCACAACTAAGCCAGTAAAAATGGCAGGTTTTTGGTCAACCTTGAACTAAATTTCCGATCCAGTATTTTTATAAGGTTTAGGGTCACTTACTGAGTATAAAAATATCACAAAATGATGATCCAGATCCAGGTGGAGCTTCAAGCGCCATCTTGAAAAAAGTTTTGGTCCGATATCTTGGAAACTATGCACTTTAGGGCAAAAGTTATTGAGACCATTATTGTGGAGAATAAAATTACGCATCATTTATTTCTTGTTAACTTTTTTGTAAAACTTACAGTTGACGATTTATGGCCCATTTAATGAACTGAATTGAGATGATTTTTTTTTCAAGATGGCGCTTGAAGCTCCATCTGGATCAGCATTTCACTGTCACCCCTGAACATAAAAAAAATAGATCGGATATTTAGTACGAGGTTAAATACAATTTTTACTGGCCTAAACAACAAAACCTTGTATTTATTACAGCTATGGTAGTATGAGGTATGTTTTAAGGCCTATTCAAACCTGGGCGTTATTCGCTACCGCGAGCGATAGAGAAATCCGAAAGGGTATGCGTTAATTTCACTGTTCACACCAAAGCGGATATCTCTACCGCGCGCGGTAGAGATATCCGCATATATATATATCATATATGATATATATATCATATATGATATATATATCATATTCGTTGGCAACGGTTAGCGGGGCGGCGGAACTAGTTTCGCCAAACAAGGGAAAAATACCGCCTCACTAGGCGGTACAAGTTTCGCTGCAGTTATGGTTCTTCATACTATTTACCCATCGAGTTCCACGTGGTATTTTTCACTACCCACAGCGGTAGCGAATAACGCTCAGGTCTGAATAGGCATTTAGAAATCGAACCCAAATTGTGGAATTAAACACACGTGTCACCTTCCGATCCTGTCATGAATATTGGATAAGCCTGTTTGTTTTCACGTTTATAGAGGCGTGAAATTTTCATGAATATATACATTGAATAACTTGTCGATACCATGATAGTTCAAATGTACCTATTATCACAGGATTGTGCGCATGGAACCGACTTCGACATGATTCACACTTTGCTATTGAAGTCGGTTCCGTTTTTTTGTATAATAGTGACCCTTGCTACTTACGGGATCGATTGTCATTCACTGTCAATGATGATAACATCAAATCATCAATATAGGTAACAGTTTTCAGTTATTGGGATTGTAATGTAACTCAAACACGGCTTGATCAAAAAAGGCCATCTCGGAAGTGTAACACCAAACAAAAAAAGAATTTGAGAATCGGTCCACGAATGGGGGAGAAATGCGTGAACAATATTTAACATACACAAAAAATACATACACTCGAACATATAATAACCTCCTCCTTTTTTGAAGTCGGTTAATAAATACATTGAATATTAGACGAAGATATTTGATAAACTCTACGCCGTAGTAATGCAGCAGCCCTATCCAAGCTTACACCAGTCAAGGCCTGAAAACCGATTCCAAATATTTCAATTGTGTTCAATCCGAAAATAATTAACTGGAGTATAAGATTTCGGCCATTAAAAACAAACAATTACAAAGATGAGTCGGAAACAAATAAATAGTAGGCCGATATTGTAGATAAAAAGTCAATTTGGTATTAAATCTCTCCGACCCTCAACAGTTGGCTGCTGAATAATTGAATAAATGATTTAGGAAACTGAACGAATCGAATAAAATAAAACATCTCTCTCTGAGATGAGAAAGTTATTGCTCGTTTTTAACCCGACTTCAAAAGAGGAGGTACTCAACTCGACTATATTTTTTAAAATGTTATTGCCTTAAACGTTTCGACTGGCGATGAACCGATTTTGATGTTTATTTGAAAGTTGGTTGGTTGGTTGGTTGGTAGTGGAAAACTTCCCGTGTGGTCCCATATATATTTCATCAAATTCGGTCAAGCTGTTTTTGAGTTACACTCAATTAACTGAAAAGTGTTCCGCCTATCTTGATGATATCTTTATTGAGGGCTAATGACAATCACTCGTCACTAAAAAGGGGGAAAATATTTGTTTTACAAAAATAATGATACCGACTTCACCACTACAAGAAGTGTGAAATAACTTGTCGAAGTCGGTACCATGCGCACAATATTGTGATAATAAGTACTTTCGAACTATCGTGACGTAAAACAAGTTAGTTCACACTTTTTTGTGTAGAAAAGTCGGTTCCAATTTATTTGGTGTACATTATTTCATTGTTTGACATTTAGTACAAAACCATAAAGGGTATATATGTAGCCAGTAACGTACATAACATGTTAAGGCCATGTTCATGAAGCATTCCAAAACTTCGGAGCATTTCAAAGCCACAATTAACCCAGTATTTTTCGTGAGTAAAATTCGCCCGTCGTTACATCAAATTCTATAACTGAAATATATTAACCAGAATGCTTATTCTGTTATTCTGATTCTGGGTGGGGGCGATAAGTCATGCATTGATGCTTGAAGCAAGCACCGAAAAAAATGAGAAAAGACAAGAATATGCGTAGATGGAGCAGGGAGTGACGGTCTTTCCTAAATATAAAGAAACTTAAATAAAACGAGGTAATATCTTGACTTTCAATCGATCGATCTTTTGATTGTCCGATTATATGCTGCTTGATCCTTGGGTTATATTGTTTCCTATCCTCTGTCGGTTACCCTATCCATCCCAATTCCTTCATATAATCGAAGTATGGCTCTAGGTTGCTGGCACGAGTAAAAGTCAAAATCATTTATTCAATTTAGACATCAAAGACGCGTTTATTAACGTTCATTATTCATTAAAATGTACTTTAAAGACTTGCGCGTTCCTAAATATATAGAGCCTACGAAGAAGAAGCGGCAAGAAACTCGGGGCCATTCCTTTCATATAGATTTTTACAATATATTTACTTAGACACTATTATTACATCTTATGGGTGACAGGTGACAACTTGCCAGACGTGGAGTATTCCAAGCATCTTTGTCTTCTATACTCGTATAATATTGGATTTTATAATATGCTTTTAAGCTATTGCATAGCTTCTATCGCGGGCCTTGAGCGTGGAGACCGAATCCAGAAATTCCGTAACGAAAATAACCTAACACCCCCCACTCCGACTCCATCTATCGATGAATAGCAGAACTTTTAATGACTTTTTGAAATATCACGCTTGTCTCTTTAGTTCAGCAACTCGCCTCTAGATCATCATCATCATCATCTCAGCCGTAGGACGTCCACTGCTGAACATAGGCCTCCCCCATGATTTTCCAAAAGGACCGGTTGGAAGCGGCCTGCATCCAACGTCGTCCTGCGACCTTCCTCAGGTCGTCTGTCCACCGTGTCGGTGGACGACCTACGCTGCGCTTGCCGGTCCGTGGTCTCCACTCCAGAACCTTTCGGCCCCATCGGCCATCTGTTCTGCGTGCTATGTGCCCTGCCCACTGCCACTTCAACTGGCTAATCTTCTGGGCTATGTCGGTGACTTTCGTTCTTCTACGGATCTCCTCATTTCTGATTCGATCACGTAGAGAAACCCCGAGCATAGCCCTCTCCATAGCTCGTTGTGCGACTTTGAGCTTTTCTATGAGGCCCATCGTAAGAGACCACGTTTCAGTGCCATAAGTCATCACTGGTAACACACATTGGTCGAAGACTCTTGTCTTGAGGCACTGAGGTATTTTTGACGAGAAGACTTCGCGAAGTTTCCGGAACGCTGCCCAGCCGAGTTGGATTCGACGATTGACCTCTTTCTCGAAGTTGGACCTGCCTAGTTTGACTGTCTGTCCCAGGTAGATGTACTCGTCAACAACTTCAAGAACTGAGTTCCCAACTGATATTGGGGTAGGTACAACATGGGCATTAGACATAATTTTCGTCTTGTCCATGTTCATCTTAAGACCTACCCGTTGGGAAACTCGATGGAGGCCTTCGAGCATTGTACTGAGGTCTTCCATGGATTCTGCCATGACTACAATATCGTCGGCAAATCGAAGGTGAGTGATGTATTCGCCGTTAATATTGATGCCAAGTCCTTGCCATTCCAGAAGCTTGAAGGCGTCTTCCAATGTAGCGGTGAACAGTTTCGGAGATATAACGTCTCCCTGTCTCACGCCTCTTTGCAATGGAATTGCCTTCGAACTCTGCTCCTGTACTCGGACTGACATGTAGGCGTTTTTGTACAAACACTTCAGCACTTCAATATACCGATAGTCAATACGGCACCGCTGGAGAGACTCAAGCACTGCCCACGTCTCGATCGAATCAAAGGCTTTCTCATAGTCCACAAACGCTAGACAAAGAGGCAAGTTATACTCTTCGGTCTTCTGTATAACTTGCCGTAGCGTGTGGATGTGGTCTATGGTACTATAGCCTTTTCGGAAACCGGCTTGTTCCGGAGGCTGGAATTCATCAAACCTGCGACTGACACGGTTCGTTATGACCTTCGAAAACAGCTTATAAACATGGCTCAAAAGCGAGATGGGTCTGTAATTTTTAAGTAAAGTGTTGTCACCTTTCTTAAAGAACAGCACCACCACGCTCTTGTTCCATGCTTCTGGCGTTGAGCCTTCGAGTAAGACGGTATTAAAGAGCTTCTGAAGGACTTTAAGTACCGGTGTTCCACCCGCTCTCAGAAGCTCAGATGTGATACCGTCGTCACCAGGCGCCTTGTTGTTCTTAAGCTGTTTCAAGGCCATTCTAATCTCGTACAGGCTGATGTCCGGGATATCTTCGGTATAATGTCGGGTCAGCTTGGCTCTTGGGTCTTTGACCGAGCTGCTAACAGGTTTAGCGACCGAGGTGTATAACTGTCCGTAGAAACTCTCGACCTCTCCTAACACTTCCGCTTTGGTCGACGCTACACTGCCGTCTCCTCTCTTCAGCTTCGTCAACTGGCTTTGCCCAATAGACATGTCTCTTGCAAACACTTTGGAGCCTTTTTTCCGCTCTATCGTCTCTTTAATACGGTTTGTATTAAAGATCCGGATGTCGTGTCGCAAGGACTTCCATATTCGTCTATTGAGCAGCCTATATGCTTCAGCATCATTCGAAGACTGCAATTTCAATGAGCGTCGTTCAGCCATGAGGTTGAGGGTATCGTTGGAGAGTTTCTGTGGCCTATCTGTACGGTGGGGTTTAAAGTACTTGGAACCCACTGTATGGACAGTTTCTACTAACCTGTTATTGATCTCGTCCACTGAAGCGATGTTCTCAAGGCAATCGAAGCGATTGGATAGCTCAAGTTGAAAGCTCTCGGGGTCTTGAATACGGGCACGAGTGGGTCGGAGCGTAGACTTCATCAGACGAGACCTCTCCAGTTTGACATTAATATTCACCGTGCCTCTTACCATTCGGTGATCACTACCGGTTTTAACCCTGTTGATCACGGAGACATCAGTGAATATTTGCCTTTTGGTTGTCATAATGAAGTCAATCTCATTTCTCGTGGAACCATCGGGACTCAGCCAGGTCCATTTCCTGTGAGGTGGCTTCTGAAAGAAAGAGTTCATCATAAAGAGTCCCTCTTTCTCCAGGAAGTCGGCCAACCTCTGTCCCCTACGGTTCCGTTGTCCATAGCCAAATTGCCCCATTTTCGACTCATCCTCGCTTCTCTTACCCAACTTCGCGTTGAAGTCCCCCATAACAACTAGAAAGTGCGTTTCAGAGGTATGTATGGCCCGACTAATGTCCTCATACATATCCTCCACCTCATCATCCGGGTGCGACTTCGTCGGTGCGTATACCTGAATTACCTTCAGCGAATATCGTTTGGATACTCTGAGTATTAGGTATACGACCCTATTGGAAACGCTATCGATCTTAACTATGTTGTTAGTAAGGGACTTGTGGACGAGAAACCCGACACCACCTTGGGACTGTTGGTCGCCCTCCCGGTGATAGAGTAGGTTACCTGATTTTAGGGTTATCGTGTCCTCACCCGCTCTACGGACTTCAGATAACCCCACAATGTCCCAGTGTAGCTTACTCATTTCTTCTTCCAGCTCATATATCTTCTCGTCTGTCCTCATCGTGCGTATGTTGTGTGTTACCAGGGCCAGTCGTCGTCGTTGGGGGTGGTAGCCGGGCGTCTGCCGGGGATTCTTAGCACCCCCTGCCCCACCGTTACCGTGGCCGCTACCGTAGCCAGGAATAGCGGGGCTGCCGGGGACTGGGGGCCTGGTTCTTTTTGTCCAATCCATAAGGGGTTTTTGCCAATACTCGCCACGCTTGGCAGGCGGGTTGGCGAGCGCAGTTTGTGTGTGTTTGACTGGGAAGGTGCTGCTGCCCACCTTCTGATTTGTTATCCCTTAGCCGCTTTCTACGGCACCCACGGGTAGAGTTGGGGGGGTGCTATTCTAAGCCGGCACCGCCACGGCCTCTAGATGGCATTGGTTAAATAATTATAATTGCATAAGTTGATTTGGCATCTATCGATGAATAGCAGAACTTTTAATGACTTTTTGAAATATCACGCTTGTCTCTTTAGTTCAGCAACTCGCCTCTAGATGGCATAGGTTAAATAATTATAATTGCATAAGTTGATAAAAACAGCTATGCTTTATTACCGCGGCAGTCTCCGAGTACCACTCGTCTTTTTTTGTATCAAAACTTTTTATACAGTCTTGAATTTTCCCTCTGTGAGCTCAGTTCTGTATTTTGGGATTTTATTGTAAAAATTGTCCAGATATAATGTGGAACCCCCAAATGTATGTGAAGACACACAAGTGGAACACTGTATTTACGAGTACGCTACCACGACTAAGCTAACCATGCTTGTATGTCACAATAATCGCAATCCGAATATTGCCTCTCTTTAGTAACACATGTTCATTAATCTAGAATATAAATAAAATAAAAACTAGTCCGCTCCATAAACTCACGGCTTCGTGCGAGCTGTGAGAGGACCTTTAGTTTTAAGTGTAGGTACAACAGAGTGGGGTTAGCAAAGTGCTTGGAAAAACGTGTGCTGAGAGAGCGCTCTGAACCATACATTGGATCGTACACCGACATAAATGGCCTAATGCTCCCCAATTACGTCGTACTGACTAGTTTTTATGGCTACAGTGTTGGATTATCCGTGGGCGCTATATATTCAAGTTACTTATGTGTAACTACTAGCAGTAAATAAGTAATTGCGAATAGGCAGATGTAGTGTTTTGGAGGACATATTATATATACAGGACGTATGAGAAATGAAGCGAAAGTACTTTAAATATTGTAGATATGATATTTTGATGTAAGGACACTTTATTTTATTTTTGAAAAATAGTAATACTGCATTCAAAGATTTTCTAAAAAATACTTGCTTCGTCTGTGAATCGAACCAACTCAAATGTGAAAAAAAAACACCTCGTATTTTATGATGCCTATCGAAAGAATTGACAAATATAATAATTCCTCTT
This sequence comes from Selenia dentaria, assembly GCA_917880725.1. Classification (NCBI taxonomy): domain Eukaryota; kingdom Metazoa; phylum Arthropoda; class Insecta; order Lepidoptera; family Geometridae; genus Selenia; species Selenia dentaria. The sequence goes on along the minus strand of OU862893.1, from coordinate 3,807,432 downwards.
AAGTAACATAGTATCTGAAAAAAAAGGAATACCGTAAAATTAATAATTTGAATCAAATTATTACAACCATATGATGTACTTAAAACTGTTGTTTAGGAGTTTTTAATAGCACGCTTCAGCGTATAAGTGCGGATTGTCTTTACTCACGTCTTCTTCGATATCTGCTAAAGGTTTATTTAAATATGCATAACATAGATATTGATAAGTGTTCGTTTAGTCTTTTCAAATAATTGTTTTCATATTAAGGCGCTGCCCAAAGCCAAAGATCCGTAAAACGCTATGTTTTTCGTCGCACAGTTCTACATACTAGTTACTGATATATATATTTTTGTAACACAAAAAAAATACTTTTTTAAATTAAAGAAGAAACTATATTTTTACCGTTGTGGCTTCTTTTATTTTTAATCAAATTAAAACTGCGCAAAAGGTTATCGTGTTTACAGACGCACGCTTGTTCCTGGCTCGGCCAGTGCTTCACCCCTTCGAATACCTAAAAGTTTGCTCTTGCAGCGCCTTAAGTTCAAAATGCAACAAAATGTTTACATACTGTAATTTTCGAAACTACCCTACAATTTAAATGCAATCGATTCTAATTAAATCGATTGCGATCACAAGTGCACATAATTTATACATGCACAGAATATACAAAACGGTAAATACATTAACAACATTACATTTGGTTACTGAAATAAATATTATTATTATTTCTTTAATTCAAAACAAAATCTCGGATTTCATCCGGTCCTTTACAAAGGCATAAGTGGGGCTGTAGCCAACACTTAGAGGCCCGTTTGGTATAAAAATACAATATAGTATAAAAACAGAAACATTTTGGATGGATGGTTACATGGTATATCTATTACAAAAATGGGTAAAATGGGCATGGCTATTGATATGTACTTATTAGTGGTACGGGAGATAGTGGGCTATGGACGAGACTACGGCACCTGCCAATTTCAGTCTCATCTTAAAATATTTATGCAGGTGGTGACTTGCCATCTACTAAACGGGCCCCCCATAAGAGCCACCATCAATGGTGACAAAAGGGGCAACGTTTGTGTGGATGACTAAAGGGTGTCGAGAGGTGTGCTGCGGTTTCACTAAAGGGCTACTACCGGCGTTATGCCCTTTAACACTTCCACCCTTGGAGCTTTTTGTTTCTTGCTCTTGCGTCTCCACCCCCAGACGGCCAATTAAGGCAAGCCAGGGGTCTCATTTCCTTCCATCGCCCCAGGGAGAATCAGGGTCCACGGTGTCGCCACTCACCGACAGTTCGCCACAAAGCCACCCCTGCGGTATTATTATTATTATTAAAAAAATACCCCAGTGCCTCAAGACAAGAGACTTCGATCAATGTATGTTACAAGTGATGACTTATGGCACTGAAACGTGGTCGCTTACTATGGGCCTCATAAGTAAGCTCAAAGTCGCACAACGAGCTATTGAGAGGGCTATGCTCGGGGTTTCTCTACGCGATCGAATCAGAAATGAGGAGATCCGTAGAAGAACTATTAGATTAGCCAGTTGAAGTGTTAGTGGGCAGGGCACATAGCACACAGAACTAATGGCCCATGGGACCGGAAGGTTCTGGAATGCAGACCACGGATCGGCAAGGGCAGCGTAGGTCGTCCAGCCCAACAGGCCGCTTCCAACTGGTCCTTTTGGAAAATTATGGGGGAATTATGGGAGGCATATGTTCAGCAGTGGACGTTCTGCGGCTGAGATGATGATGTTGAAATACATAACATGCTTACCTTATTTAAATTCGCGGCAGCTACAGATGCATCTACAAACATCATATCTAAGTCAACAATTTAAATCTAATGTTGTCTTAAAAGGATTTTCTTTTAACACAAGTACAATTTGAAAAAATTGAAACCGAATTCCATTCTGTTCAGTCATCGGAGTTTAGCTCAAAAACTACTGGACCGAATTTGATGCAATTTAAACGGGACCACACGGAAAGCACCTAGCTTTCAAACATTAAAAGAATTTTGAGAATCTGTTCACCCAGTCGAAAGTTATGAGGTAACAAACATTAAAAAACTGAGTACCTCCTCCGTTTTTTGGAAGTCTGTAGAAAATTGATCGAACCATGTAGCGAGCATTTATTTGAATAGGAAGATGGCAATAATAGTGAATCGAGGTCGGCATGTGGTAACGAAATCGGAACGCTGTGTAGGCCGGTCCGTGGGACGTTCAAAGATACAGCCAACCTACAGATCACTGGATACAGCGAAGTCATGGAATGAAAATATTGTCACAGTAAAAGTTTGCAAAAATTTCCATCCTAAACAAATTCCGAATATTTGATCGACAAAAATAAACCACATGAAAGGGAATCCTAACGTCAAGCTTTACCTGTAAAGTTAATGTAAAGACGAAACATCAATTTTCACTTTATAAATATTTTGAATAGGCTATATTATATACTTATCTATGTTTTATGTAACGGTACGAAATTAGAATGATACTAGTTTGTCGCAAATTAATGTTCTGTGGGCTTTATTGCAGATATACATTTTTAACCGACTTCAAAAAGGAGGAGGTGTGTAACATACACAGCCGATTTCTCCCCCACGTGTGGACCGATTCACAAAATTATTTTTGTTTGGTAGAGTGTACTTCCGAGTCGGTACCATTTAAATTTCATCAAATTCGGACAAACAGATTTTGAGTTACACTCCAAAAACTGAAGTATTGATTTATCTTGATGATATCATCATTGACAATCTATCCCGTAACAGGTTAGAAAAAATAGTGAAAAATATTATTGCTAAAAAATGAACCGACTTCAAAATCATTGGCAAAAAAATTTTTGCTATAATATCTTACAATACTGTCTCTCCATTCACTATATAAATACTATCTAAAAGATAAAATAGAAATAAAATCACACGATGATATCTTAAAACGGATTAAATCGCATATAAATTTATATTATTTTATCCTGACGTTTGGAACAATTTTCAGTCAACATAGTAACATATCATAGTACATCAACATAGTCAACATAACAACATAGTTCAGTCTACCCATAAATAACCATGTTCACTGAAAAGTGTTCGCAACGTCGGATACAATTATATAAAAATATACGCGATTTTATCCGTTTAAAGTTGTTAAATTTCGATAAAATAACACGCTTAAATATTATTGAGACATACAAAATTAACCTATATAAATAACCTCCTAACGTTTGTAGTAGCAAAAAGGTTTTTACAGGGTCAAAACAAAATACCGTAAGTCTGAAATTTGACGCTCATGTTCAAAAACAGCTGAGGCGTCGCCGACGGCGGTACAGTTATACATGGGTGAAAACACAAACACAAAATCAATTTAAAAAAAAATCAACGTACACGAGACCAGCCGGTGTATGACTTTTGGTTTCAGTTGACCTCAATACGAATAAGGAGAGACTAAAAGTTGAATAACCATATCTAGTAACGAAATTCAAGGTAAATCGATCTCGCGCGTGGGTCCGTTTTAACCATCGCTTCGGTACCAACATCTACAGCCACTGAAGAAATATTTACACACATTTTTTATAGATATCAATAATGACGATTCAAGGAGAATAACGTTCCTAACCAAGCAGCAAATGTTGAAGAATATTTCAATGAAATAACGTTGATATGCACGAACTGGAAAATGGTTGGAATATTATTATTAAGTTGAGAATTTTATCGAATCTTAAGTACATGAAAGTGCAATATATGTCAGACATATGTCTTAAATTTCATTGTTGTACTTAAATAATAATGTGAGTTTTTTAAAGTTAGGCCCGTAGGGTTATTATGTATCTCGGTTGCTAACAAATGTTCATTGAAACCGAAAAAAATGGCGGCTCTATGTCACTTTTATCAGCTCCAGTCATCATAACTTCGTAACATTTTTGCTTCCTGGAGTTGTCAAAACTGACATAGAGCCGCCATTTTTCAAGATTTCAATCAACATTTGTTAGCAACTGAGATGCATAATAGCCCTTCAGGTCTTAAAACTCTAGGTAGTTCTTTAGTGATTTAAGGTTTTATATTCAATATGTAACAGTTTTATATATTTGTCGACTTTCGAAATTATCTAGTGAAGAATCATATTGGAAGGCCATTTTCCAGTTCGTACATAGTTTTCCTATTTTTTCACAGCACTTATGTAATAGATGTTGAATTGAACCAGCCAAAGGATCAAATCTATTCAACCGATTCGACGATTACGACTGGCTGAGCATGACATAATTGTGACTTCGAACAGAAATCTTCCACGCCAGCAACGCGCGAAAAAAAACACTAAAATTATATGTGGAAAGATTCTCAGCTCGAGAATAAAAAAAATCAGCTGTGAATCCCCGCCACGAAAGCTTCTGTTCGGAGTGACAGAGGTTAAAACAGCTGAACTTCGAGTCAAATATTAAAGGGAAGAAAAATATGCTCAACTCAAAGTGAACATTGTCTGTGACCTATTTCGTCTGACAGATCTGCAGGAAATCCAGAACGGCGGCAGCGAAATGGGTCGTGTCGTGAGCTAGAACTGAGGATGGTCTAATGAGACTGAACAAAGAACAGTCATGGCCTAAATTCTGACTCCCGCAAACACTCGATACAAAAGCGTGCATTATTCATAGAGTAAAGCGAAGTTCGTAAAGAGGTCGTGGTTTGAGCAAGCGGCCGGCTGACAAGTGGCTGGTCGAACATGTGCGTTACGCAATAAGGCTACAACAAACATGATATACTATAAGTAAACGAATCGTATACACATTGCGTACGTGCTCTAACTTTCAACGGGTATTTCATTCAATGCTCCATATCGATCGTAAGCCATATCAAATTATTTTTTAAGCTTACAATCATTGGAATACTTTCTATACCTTTTGCATTTTTATCCTGATTTTATACAAAATACCTATTATACCACTGGTCGAATGCTCTGTAATATTATCGACAGTTTGAACACAGATCCAAACCTCCAAACACGAAAGTTTGTGAGTAGGATGTATGGATGTATGGATCTTTGTTATTCTTTTACGCTCAAACGGCGGGGGTGATTTTGATGAAATTTGGTATCGAGGTAGAATAGGCTCTGGATTAACACAAAGGATACGTTTAATCATCATCATCATCCGTCACCACGCAGGTGAAAAAGCGTAATATGCTTGGACACAGCATAGACAAAATAATAAGATCTCCGCCTACGTCAAGACCGTAATGATGACAGTTCTGTCAAAGTTTGTGTCAGTTTCTGATAGCTTAGTCAAAAAGCAAAATCAATTTGACAGCTCAATACACTACACGTGCTGGGCGACCGTCAAAAAAGGAGTTTGATGGACGAAGGTTCATCACGGAGGTGATGAAGTATAATGAAAGTTTTCCATGGTGTTTAATTTTATATTTGTTTATTTTTTTTGTATTATCTGTATGTTATTATCAATGTTAACTGATTGTTAAACTAAGTATTTCAATTTACTCATATAATACTATTATAGCAATTGCGTTTGACCATGTACATATTTTATGACATTTTAATATAAACATAGATTTGCCCTTGGTGAAGATAATAAGCTACTCGAAGTACTAATCCTGCGCAGACGTAGTCGCGGGCACCGGCTAGTAAAATAAAAATGTTTAAAAACATTAAGTTCACCTTAATATTACGTCAATTTTGGGGGCAGCTTATTAACTGTGATATTCTATTAGCCATCTATCGACTACAGTATAGAGCTCAGGATCAGCTTCTGAACTGAGTAAAGAGTATAGATTGACTATTGAGTACCAATACAGATAAAATGTACAGGGGAGTAAAGCAGTGTCTTATGTCATGGGCTACCACCGCATATTGAACGCTGAGTGTAAAAGGGACTCTTGGGTTAATCCCTGGAGATAATTGGGATTAAAATTTAATTCCCGAGCGTAGCGAGGGAGTTATGTAGAGTCCTGAGTGAAGCGAGGGGTTAAAACCGCCCATGACGAAGACAGGCTTTATCCTCGAGGTGCATACTCTACTTTACATACTGTAAAAAGTAAAATACATTAATAGTTAATATTCATATTGGACACATTTGTACCGTTATAGAGGGACAGAGTAATATTTTTGGAAGGAACATTTTATGAAAAACACTGTTCTAGACTTTCGCGGTTGTTAACTAAGTTATAATGAGTACTCACGGGATGTAGACAACGATTTAGTTGCTTTTGGAGCTCCCGATATTTCGGAACAGTTACATGCGCACCACGTTGAAAATAATATTATATTTTAATTTCAACCAATATAAACCAAGTATTAGGTGGTATCTAGGTATCTATGACTTCAACTATGACCTTGAATCAAAATCTAGTATAGATGCTAACGCATGCTTAGAAGCTTAGCTGTGCGTAACCCATAGCAACGCGGCGCACAACAATGCGTTCGTTTTGCAATAAGGGCATTCATTGGTGCCGTTGCTATTGTTGGCTCTTTTGTTAAAGCGTTCGTTAAGCTCAGTTTTGGTGGAAAAATAACTCCTTTTTAGCTTTTCAAACACTGAACAAAAAGAGCCATAAACGACATTTTCATCCATAGATTCCCAATTCGAACGCCCTTGAGAGCATTTTTAGCGTTATTTTCGCCAACTTAGGGCTATTCGAACGCACTACTTATAGTAAAACCTTTCCGCGCCTTTTTTCTTTTTTTTTCCTTTATGTTGTCTCCGTACTAAGAGTATTCCTACAACTAACGTTCCAAATCCAAATCACTTTACTCCCCAGGGAGTTTCATACAACTTTACAGCCCCGCGTATGTAATACCTTGCTTTACGTAGAGATTGTGTGACATGTAATAGAACATTTTCGAGCAGGTGGTATGAAAACTTATATACATATATCTATATAATTAATTATCCTGATCATTTCACTGATTCATCAACGCCCAGAGCGACCGCCAAGCGACTAAGGAAGGATTAAACATTTCACTCAGAAGGGTTTGAATAAAATGCATTACTGTGGCTTCGTTCCCCTTAGATCAAACAAGCGAACCCGCTGGCGTAGCAGCTAGTTAATTATATAAACAAACACCGTAGTCCATACATGTGATTATGGCCCTATATGGATGAAGTAAATCATAGCACAATCTATGTAGATGAAAGAAAATAGTATCAGAAATGACCAATCTATTCCTTTATCCATCGACCATAATCGAAGGCTTTATTCAATTCGAAAATTTGGCACTTCCATCAACGATTGTTTAACGTACCATATGCCAGCATGTAATACGATACAAGCCTTGTAGCGAGCCGGTTTCAAGTTCCAACAATATAAAGGCCCTTATTTATTGCAAAGTCGGGAACAAACTTTCTTTGTACGGAATTTAATTAGTCACGTTGTATTCAGTAAGGACCGATATATATCGAGTGATGAGACGGGTTAGTCGTGATCGTGACAGCCGGGGCCTGACGGTAAGAACCGCCATACTAGTTGCAGTGCCGCCCAGAGCTTCTTGTTCACACACTCACACCCCGCAAAAGGATTGCTTGTGTCGCAGGAGGCATGGATACACATATCACAAACAGATCTACTCATCACACACACTGAAAGCAAATATTAGTTGGATTTACCATATTTCAACAAAAGTTTAGGGTTAATATAGCACCTACCCTTGAGTTTTGTTGAGCTAACAAAAAGTGTGTCTTTTGTTTATTACTCGCTAATAAATACTTAACTAAAGTGCTCTTCAGGCAAACTCATCACTACGCTAACAGAGGGCGCTGTCTACAAATACCGCAGAAACAATACTTTATGATTGTATTATTTTCACCAAAACTCTCTACTTAATACTTTACTATAAACATGGATGAAATAAAAAACATGTTAGAAAATGTTGTAGCAAAAAAAACATATGCACGACATGAAAGAAGACATTAAAAACACAATCAACAATAATATAAATGAAAAGTTTAAAAACCTGGAAAAAAAAGAACGAACCTCTTGAAAATAAAATTGAAGAACATTCTGTGCAAATCAACCATATTGAAAGATCTACGAGACGCAAAAACCAAATTTTCTTTGGTGTGGAAGAAGGGGAAAAATCATACGACTTGGAAAATGCAATACTATACATAATAAACAAATACTTTGGCTTACATTTTGAAAATGGTTTAGAAGCTGTAAGAAGAATCGGAAAAAAAGGTGAAAGAGTCAGGCCTGTTGTTGTCACGTTCAGCACAATGGGACTCAAATTGAAAATTCAGTAAAACCAAAAATGCTTAAAAGGTTCCCAATACTATATTAAACAGGACTTTCCGCAAGAAGTACTGAATAAATGTAAAGAATTACAGGCCCAGTTGATGGATGAAAGAGAAGCAGGTAACACAGCTTTTATAAAATATGATAAAGTATTACCACGAAATAATAAAAACCCTACAGAAAACCCTACCAACAAAAGATTACTATCTGAGTATCAAGAAACTGCTTCAAAAAAACCTTCAAACACCTTACAAAATAAAATCCAGCCAGTTAAGAAGAGTAAAACATCAACAATGAAGGAATACATTCTGCAAAAACCAAAATTTATACATCACTTTGAACAGGCTATGCTCGACTCTACGCCCAATAAAGAACAGAAAAAATAGCAATTATAAAAGGCCCCTTTCAATCTCACCGCAGGAGATAAGGAATAAAACCCTCCAACACAACAACTATATATATGTACGTACAATGTAAGATCGCTGTCATCGCCACAAAGATTGATATTACTAAAACACTCCCTAAGTAACATAAAATACGACATTATTGGATTGTCGGAAATACGAAGAACTGGTAGCCACATCATAGAACTCGAAGAACACATTTTCTGCTATACAGGAGTAACGAAAGGCCTGCACGGTGTTGGCTTCTTGATCAAAAAGAAATATAAACCAAATATTCAGAACTACATAGGATTATCGGAAAGAGTATGCATACGTAATCTCCAATTTGACAAAACACAATTATCATTAATACAAGTATATGCACCCACCCACGACGCAATTGATGAAAAAGTGACATCCTTCTACGATCAACTTCAAACTGCTCACTCACTCGCCAACGGGACGCTGATTGTAATGGGAGATTTAAACGCCAAAATTGGACAAAGAAAACGAGGACAAAAGATTACTATCTGAGTCTCAAGAAACTGCTTCAAAAAAAATCTTACAAAATAAAATCCAGCCCGTTAAGAGTAAAACATCAACAATGAAGGAATACACAGGAGAATAACATGAACAGGAGAAAATTCAGTAATTGGACCATAATGCTATGGTATCAAAAACGAAAGAGGCGATAGGACAATACAATATGCATTAGAAAATAATTTTACTGTAATGAATACATTATTTAAGAAGAAACAAAAAAGCCTATGGACTTGGATTAGTCCAAATGGAATGATTAATAACCAAATAGACTACATTCTCAGTACTAATCCTAAAAAAAATCTCAAATATAGAAACATTAAATAACAATATATTTAAAAGTGACCATAAATTAGTACGTAGTACCTATAACCTAGGAAAACTGAAGAAAAGTAGAGCTATGTTTCGCAGTCTTCCAACTCTAATACAAGGCGAAGTAAATACAAAAGCATTCTTAAATTCATTAGAAAAGGAAAGACAAAACATATCTTGGTAGGAAACTGAAGATGTAGAGTCCTACTATAATAAAATAGAAACAGCGATATTACAAAGTATAACCAACACAACTTCTAAAAAAGAAAAAAGGATATAATATCTACAGAGACAAAAACTTTGATAAAAAGGAGAATTGAGCTACAACGCATAAAACCTAAGAGTAGAGAAGAGAGGCAGGAGTTATCTAACCTATATAAAACTACAAACAAAAGCTTAAAAACAGACTACAATAATTATAGAATGAAAGTAATAGAATCCAATTTATTAAAGTCTGGAAGTCAAAAAAGAGCGTTTAAACAACTTAATAGCAGTAAAACATGGATACCAAAGTTACAATCAAAAATCCCACACAAACAAACGATAACCAGAATTGATAAGTTAAAGCTGCCTCATATTTCTACAAAGATCTATGTGCCTACCAAAACTGGAGCAAAGAAATCGAAACAAGCTCAACTAAAGTTCACACCCCAGCGAATCTACTACCAACTCGACCAATCAAACTGTTCGAAGAAATGGAAATAACAAGACAGATAGACAGGCTCAAAAACGAAAAAAGTCCCGGATACGATAATATTCCCAACGAAGCTCTCAAACTAGGAAAATTCATACTGGCTAGTTCTCTTACAAATCTTTTCAATGCAATCTTGCTAGAACAAAAAGTACCTTTGAAATGGGCGGAGTCGAGAATCATACTTCTTAACAAGAAAGGCGACCCATCGGATATGAACAACTATCGGCCTATTAGCCTACTTCCTTCGATATACAAGTTATTTGCGGCCTGCTTAAATAAGAGAATAGAGACAGAAATAGAGCCTCATCAACCCATAGAACAGGTAGGATTTAGAAAGAGCTTTTGCACCATCGATCATATCCAAACTTTGGAACAAGAAATTGAAAAACATCAGGAACATCAACAGCCCTATATCTAGCCTTCATAGACTACGCAAAAGCCTTCGACTCTATCTCACACAGCAGCCTCTGGGGAGCGTTACAAGACCAAAATGTTCCAGAAACCTATATAAACATCCTGAAAGACATCTACAGCAAAAGCGTAAGCCGAGTGAAGCTCGATAGAGTTGGGCCAATAATCGAAATATGTAGAGGCGAGAAACAGGGGACCCGCTATCGCCTACTATTTTCATATCTGTATTACAGTATATTATGAAAGACCTACATTGGCAACATAAAGGTACCAACATAAATGGAAAAAAATTAAGTTACCTTAGATTCGCTGATGATATAGTACTCTTCTCAAGATCATCAAAACAATTTATTATTATTTCAATTAGAAGAAATGATATAAGAACTATGCAAAATAAGACACGGGGAAAGTTCTGGAGCCTAAAAGAAATTTTGAAATTTAATCTACCTGTAAATCTGAAAAAGAAAGTCATGGATGGATGTTTACTACCCTGTTAATCATACGGATCACAAACCTGGATCTACAATAAAAATGCGACAGACAGAATACAAAAAGCGCAGCGTGCTATGGAGAGGAGCATCTTGAATATTACGAGTGGACTAATGGATAAAATCAAATAAATAAAAAATAAGGAAAAAAACCAACGTTATAGATGCTTTACAACATATGAAAAAGCTCAAGTGGAAGTGGGCTGGCCACATAGCACGACTGTCAGAGGAAAGATGGACGCATTTGGCTACAGTTTGGGCAGGACCAAGCGGCAAGAGAGCTAGAGGCCGTCCTAAGGAGCGCTGGGTAGATGACATTAAAAAACATGCTGGAAACGACTGGATAACAAAAGCTAAGACAAGAAATACCTGGAAACTGTTGGAGGAGGCCTATACCCGCCAGGGGCCTTAACTATATAAAACGGCACCTGCCAATTTCAGTCTCATTATACATTTTTGGGCAGGTGGTGACTTGCCACCCACTAAACGAGCTCCACATCAGGGCCACCATCAATGGTGGCAAAAGGAGTAACGTTGGTGTGGATGACTAAAGGGTGTCGAGAGGTGTGCTGCGGTTTCACTAAAGCTTTACTACCGGCGTTATGCCCTTTAACACTTCCACCCTTGGAGCTTTTAGCTTTTTACCTTTTTATTATCATTATTATTATAAAGTGCTCTTCATAGCTTGACACATTAGCACAGCAGAATAGTACAGTAGTACCAACCAAGGCGATCTCTTGTACAAGAGGTCTTCTAGACCTCGATCTGTTGTACAAAAGGTCTACTCGACCTCTTTGAGCCTACAAAAGACCGCCTTGGAGGCCTTACTAAGTCGGGTATCCTCACCTCTTCCGATTTATATTCTTGCTACAGTCCCCTTCACACCTTGACACAGTAACACAGCAGAATAGTACAGTAGTACCAACCAAGGCGATCTCTTGTACAAAAGGTCTACTCGACCTCTTTGAGCCTACAAAAGACCGCCTTGGAGGACTTACTAAGTCGGGTATCCTCGCCTTTTCCGATTTATATTCTTGCTACAGTCCCCTTCAGACCTTGACACAGTAACACAGCAGAATAGTACAGTAGCACCAACCAAGGCGATCTTTTGTACAAGAGGTCTACTAGACCTTGATCTCTTATACGAAAGGTCTACTAGACCTCCTTGACGGGCATCCTCGCCTCTTCCGATTTTAGTCCCGACGGTCAAAGTCAAAAGTCAGTCCGTCCGCCGTCGGGATGAATCTGTCCACTCACGGAATAAAATGATGATGATGATCACCATAATACGATCAATGTGTACCCACGATGTACCAGACCCTTTAAGGTTATTCCCTCCTTATTTTGAAGCGGCAATAAGTTACAAGTCCCTGCCTTACATAAAACAACAGCGTATATCTTATCTTTAGCCACAATCGGGTAACATTGAACTTTACAGAACCAGTTACATAAAGGAAGAGGTCGACATTGACCGAAAACACCCATAGCTTGCTCTGTTGTGATTCTTTATATCCATAAAAACAACAACGGTAGATACTGTCCAACTATCAACACGTTCTGATAGTAGTATAAGGAAATAAGTACCAGGTACCGCATCTTGGTATTCCGTTAGTAAGTTTTTGAAATCTTCTCCACAAACTTATTCCCCGATTCCTCTCTCGATTTTCTCTCTGGAATAGTGCTAATACTTTTGTTATGCGAATTATTGCCCACGAGCATATTCCTATGTTTAGCTTTTGTCGATTAGTTAGTTCAAATACGAGGTACGAGTTTCCAACAAATGCGTGGTTTCTAACTGGGTCTTTACCTCCTATAAGAAGTAACTTCTTATAAAGTAAACAGAGACAATGTTAACAGCCAATATCTATGTCACATAAAAATACTAGCATTTAACCTCCTGATAGAAAAAAGTTTTGTACTAAGAAATACTTACTAACTAGATTCCTAGAGCGACTAATGTTTCTTGATATTCCCTATTAGCTAATATTATAATAGTTGGCTACTAGTTGACCCGCCAGCGGCTTCGCTCGCATGGTTTTGGTGTAGTGGCGAGAGAGTTATTCTTTAAATTTCAATAACTTTTTTACTTATGAACCGGTTGACATGAAACAAACACTAAATGTTAAGTGAAGCTTACCTTAAGCTACAATATATTAGTGAAAATCACATTTCAATGGGATAAGCCGTTTCTGTGATTAGCGTGCACAAACGCACAGACAAACAACCAAAATTTTCTAACAATTTTTTTTTCATTCTATTTTGTTTATAAAAGTCCCAATATTATTTCTCATATATCGTCCAGGTACATACAGCGATCCGTTACATGTTTATTATATATGTATACATATTATTAGAATAAGAATAATAACTTTCGGTATATAAAGTGTTTTAACCACACACGTTGCAGTTTCTGGAAAAGTAGGTAGATTTCTGCGAAATCTATTGTATTATTGGCCAAATATGGCGAAATGCGAGTCAACGGGTTAATTATATTAAAATTAGCAATTATATAATCACACTGGCCATGAAAAGTGCTCTCAGAGATATAATTTACCGCCATCATAATGTAGTCAGAATGATAATAAAGAGTCATGGAAGAGACTAGAATTTATATCATTCCTAAGGATTATATTCTCAACTGTATGAATATGATTTGTTTGCATTGAGATTACTTTGCATACAAAGCGGTAAACGCAAGCAAATATATTCATGCAAGATAATAAAAAACTGCTGGTAAAAAATCTACACATCACACATACACTTTCAATGATAGCGTGAACAACTAAACAACTAAATGTTTTTACAAAAAAAATTAACCGACTTTCAACACCAAAATGTGTGAAATAACTTGTTGAAATCGGTAGCATGATAATTCAAAAGTAGGTTTAAACCTATTATCACAATACTGTGTGCATGGTACCGACAAGTTATTTCACACTTTTTGGTGTTAGTAGGTTCAGTTTTTTTGTAAAATACTTTTTCACTTTGTTTCGTGACTCTCTACTTACGGGATCGATTGAAAATGATGATATCATTTCGATAGACACTTTTCAGTTTTTGGAGTGTAACTTAAACATGCTTCACCGAATTTGATGAAATCACAACGGGACCACCTCGGAGGCATACTCTACCAAACAAAAAAAATATTTTGAGAATCGGTTCACCAATGGGAAGAAATCGGCTAACATACACATAAAAATAGAATACATTCACACGAACATTATAAACCTCTTCCTTTTTGAAGTCGGTTAAAAATAGAAAACGATAGCATTAAAAATTGAGACAATAAAGACTGTAGATGACTCACACAAATGGTTTAACGGTTTGCCTTTTTTATAACGTAACAAGAATGCATACATCACAAATTACGCACATGTTTTCATTTCATCAAATAAAAATACAACGATGAAATTAATCTATCCATATAATAAAAATGTGATCGCTGTCTGTACATGGAAGATATATGAGAAAAATATTATTGGGACTTTTATAAACGAAAGAAGAATGAACAAATGGTTGCCAGAATGTTTGTCTGTGCGTTTGTGCACGTAATCTCAGAAAGAGCTTAACCGATTTAGATGTGGATTTCTTATATATTGTGGTAAGTAAATGTTCACTTAACATTGAGTGTTTGTTTCGTGTCAATCGGTTCATAAATAAATAGGTTATTAAAATTTAAAGAATAACTCTCTCGCTAGTACACCAAGAGCAAGCGAGCGAAGCCGCTGGCGGGTCAACTAGTGTTTAATATAAATGGTCGTTAACGTACCTATGTCAAAGACAAAATCATTTATTCAATTAAGGCATCAAAGTCGCACTTATCAACGTCAATTTTTCATTATAATGTACTTTAAAGACTCTACCGCCGCGTTCCATTATGATATTCCATGATAGTATAAAGCAGGCTACAAATTCATACATTCTGCACTTTACATTCAACCGATCTTTTGCAATGTCCAAACAATTTTCAGAGCATTATATATCCTATTAAGGAAATTACTACTAAAACTGGATCCTATTTAAATAATCATAAGCTTATTCATCAGATAGAGAAGTTATTGGGACATACGTTCTATAAAACGATTACAGTTAATGGCTTACACGTAATATAATTGATTTTTTTTAATTGTATTCAGTGATTTCGTTGATCAAAGAAATAAAGAAAGAAAAAAAGAAAGAAAGAAACATTTTTATTAGGTACTTAAACATATATAGGTACAGAACACAGAGCCGACATATATCAAATGAATAAACAAAGTGGAACAAACATGAAACATAAAGCACCGCCTGAACCCTGGAGGGGAAAGCAGGCAGAGACTACGGATTTCCGTACACTACGCTCGTCTCATGTGTCTAAATACTTCTGAAGGCAAGTACCTAACTGGTATTCAGCTCAGCATGTGTTGGGTGTGTTACGTTCAGTACTAACCTATATCTTATTCTTTGTCTCTTCCACATGTATCTATCTTGTCTACTTATATTTTTCATCATTAAGTTTATCGAAGTGACACAGGGTCTTCATAGTTAATTCTACTGTGGATGGGTATTGATGGCATAATATCAATTAGCTGGACAACAAAGAACGCAGGGAGGCGGATACAAAACAGTGTTGTTTTTTTTTTCTTATTAGTCTGCGAACCACGACGATAATATAACTCCTACACTATACTACAACCGTGCCACAACCCACCATTGTAATGGGCAGGCGTGTAGCATATCCACGAGGCAATTGGCTTGCCCGTTTCCTCACTTGGTGACATAAGAAAAGGCTGTCTCAGAATTGGCTAGCTAATCCGCTTATCTCTAATCGACTTTGCGAAATGAAATGTTCTCCAGAACTTTGATATCTTTGTCTCTCGAGTTGGGTGGTTTGGATAAACCCACAGACTGGTAGATATGTTCAAATTTCAGTTTTTTGCCAATACATTGTACTATTGCTATATTGGTTCACATGTATGGTATAAAACCCGCGTAAAAGAGTTTTACTATAGGCTTGTCCCTTATTGCACTGGACGTTTTTTTTTTGGCATCTGCTGTTTACGACCAACAACTTGACTGGCGAAATTTGGATCTCAACACGCCTCTTTTACAGACATTCTAAGGTGTCATGGTTTGTAGCTGCTATAAAAGGACTCTTTATCATCTTTTTTTTATGTATTTTTTGCTAGTGTTAGTTGCTAGCTTATTTGGTGCACAACTGCACACAGAGTAACTTTCTCGCGCCAAATAAAATATTTTACACGTGTATATCTCACTTGAGCTGCCATAAGAACCGGTATATAAAAAAAAACAAAGTATGGGCAGCAATATTTTTCAGAATATTCACAATAAATACTTATTAGTATTGTCGATGAGACGATTAGAACACAAAAACACTATTCGAATATTGAAGGATCCAACTGAAACACCTCACACTTTGCCAACAGATGTATTCGTAACAAAATCCAAAGTAAGACTAACTATAAAATAACGCTGTAACAACCTCAACGGCTTGTATCATAAAAAATGACATTTCCCTACAACATGGCGCCACAACTCGCACAGTCAACTCAAGTCGACTTAAGTTCTTCTAAGTACTTTTAATATCAATTAATGTTTTTACATATTGATCATAAATTATTACTGTTAAATTACAATTAAATTAGGAATACAATTAATTAAGGCTTAACAATATGGTAACAACTATGACACCGCCAATTCCACTACAAAATGGCGCCACAACTCGCATAGTCGCTCAAGTCAACTCAAGTACTTGTAACTTTTAATATTAATTAATGTTTTACATACTGTTCAGATAACTAATTACTGTTAACTTAAATTAAGGATACGATTTATTGAGGCTTAAAAGGGGTGGTATATTAATATACGGTAACATTAGATACCGACTCTAAGACTATTTGCCAAGATGATTGGATCTACTTGCGAATGATTAGGCAAACCCATACTTATGTTTATTCTCTGTCCGTTTAGCATAAGACGGTTTTCGTTTTCCTAATCCTCTCAGGTGCTTGTGGAAAAATACCTAAAACAAGAATTGAAAAGTTTTGCTTCAAACTATTGAGATTATATCCCTAGTGACAATGTGTTCGAAATAACTGCAAAATACTGAAATTTGTACATTTCTGAAAATAAATCTGTGGGGCCACCCAAACCACCGAAACTCGAGAGGCAGAAATTCTGGAGAACATTCCATTTCGCAAAGTCGACTAGATAAAATGGATTAGCAAGCCAACTTTGAGACAGACTTCTTTTATGTTACCAAGGGAGGAAGCGGGCTAGCTGATTCCCTTAGCCTCAGCTTCAAAACACTATTTAGTCTAGTAAATCCAATTTGGGACAAAATATGACCTGACAGCTTAAGCCGGAAACTATTTGTATAACTATTTCCTATATTACTCACTGACAGGTTTTCGAGTGGAGACCACGGATTCATCACCATCCGGACCAACTGTGGCCAAGCAACTTACAGGTCGTCCATTCTGTCATCGTGACGACCTCATGTTGCCAAGGTTGTTTTAATTATTGCCAACTTTTAGAAAACATGAGGAAGTATATGTAGTAATCGTCCAAAGGTTGAGAATTGAGATGAATGTTGAAAATATCCGCAGAATAATAGACTACAGGTAAGACTACAACACACCATACAATTTAACTAATGCTACCCATGGTATTCGTATTCGGCCATGGTAACATATGCACGCAGGTGTTGCATGGTATTGATTATTCAATACATAATTTCATCACTTTCACAACGTAAAGCTTCGTGGCTTCCTAGGATTTTTATATTTGACATGTTGTGTAAAGGCTTAGAAATCCTGGAATATAAATGCACTAGCGACCAGCCCCGGCTTCGCACGGGTGCAATGCTGATACTTAATATACTACAGCCCACCTAAGAGATATACATATACCATCGCTGACTTTTTTGTAGTAGGCCTTTTTGTGTACAATATTTTGATCTATCTCGTAGGGTTCAGCCACGGTTAGCAATGTAAGCGCAAAAAAATGTGTAACATTAGTAACCTCTAAAATTATCAGTGTTTCTCTGGTATATTATGACATATATTATACATATAAACCTTCCTCTTTAATCACTCTGTCTATTAAAAAAACCGCATCAAAATACGTTGCGTAGTTTTAAATCTAAGCATACATAGGGATAGACAGACAGCGGGAAGCGATTTTGTTTTAGACTATGATGACTTCATCATCATCTCAGCCGTAGGACGCCCACTGCTGAACATAAGCCTCCCCCATAATTTTCTAAAAGGACCGGTTGGAAGCGGCCTGCATCCAACGTCGTCCTGCGACCTTTATGAGGTCGTCTGTACCGTGTCGGTGGACGACCTACGCTGCGCTTGCCGGTCCGTGGTCTCCATTCCAGAACCTTCCAGCCCCATCGGCTGTCTGTTCTGCGTGCTATGTGCCCTGCCCACTGCCACTTCAACTGGCTAATCTTCTGGTCTATGTCGGTGAGTTTAGTTCTTCTACGGATCGCCTCATTTCTGATTCGATCACGTAGAGAAACCCCGAGCATAGCCCTCTCCATAGCTCGTTGTGCGACTTTGAGCTGACTTAACTTCTGTCAATTATCGCGGTCACTCCCGTATTCTATAGTTGTGGGCCATAATCAAACTCAATTCATTTTGCAATTCGGCGGTAGAGTCTATTAAGTAAATGGTAAACTTTCATAAGTGCGTAATTAATGCCAATTTTTAATAAAGATATTGATTGTGTCGGAGTTTTCAAACCGGGGTCGTGTCTATCCGACATGACGTAACAACGGTTGTCCTTAAGAAACAACCGAGAGCGTTTCCTCAACGTATCCTCGTTGCGTCGTATACGTTCATCCAACCAAATAGTGGCCGCCACAAGGTTTGCAACCTATGGGAAAGTCCGACCAGGCTGGTACCACTACGAGCTCTTCGCCAACTGTACTCCTACGGTACCGTATCATTATCATTAGTCTTGAGAGTGGCTATACAGAAAAGGTGGTAGAGTTTACAAATTACGAAGTCGTTTCGTCTGCTCATAACAACACCCACCAACAGATACCTCAGTATACTCGTGAACACGGCGCATGCAACTGTGCCGAAATATCAAGAGCTCAAAATAAATACCCTACATGGTATATAATTACCCCGTTTCTAAAGTCTCCTTCGACACCGACACAATTCTGTCCTTAAAAGTGAGCGCCTGGTTAAGGAGTGAGAGCTATTCAAAGGATTTAAACCGTCATGCAATTCAAAGGATTTATACCTAGATTTTGTAAAATAATTGACTAAAAGTGGATATAGGCATCCAGCGCAGTCATGCTCAATTGCTCACGAAAAGGTGTTGGCTTGGCAGGCGGTGGCGTGTGTGGCGGGTCGCCATCTTCCCTCAAATATGGTTGAGAAAGGCGTCGGCTGCCTTGTCGTCAACTCGTGAACGAGTGCTGCTTGTAGATACCGGTATATCTATTTCGTATCTATCTATCGTATATATATCGTGCTTTTTATTAACTATTTGCAATTGATTGCAAAGCAATTATTTTTAAGAGCAACATATAATTGTTTTGCAATAAATTGCAAATAGTTAATAAAAAGCACAGACCATGGAGTCTGTGGAGTTTTTCTGTATATAATAAAAAATATAATAAAAAAACCGTCATGAGTCTAAGGCAGGTGAACTACATGCAGCTGACCCAACCAGCGCTACTACTGCAGACAAGAGTCCAAGGATGATGGTACTCACTTGCCGGAGAGCACCAGCGACAGGCTGTCGACCTTAGTGACCTTCTCGTGCGCGTACAGCTCGTGGCACTTGAGATGGCGCACGTTGCGCATGCACATCAGCACGCGCCGGAACTGTCTCCGGGAGACGCGGAGTGGCTTGAACAGCGCTGAATATACCTGGGGAAGAAGGGATAATTTAAGTACCCGGCTATTGAATTACCTAGTAGTTAACTTCTTTTGATACCGATTTAGGCTGAGCGCACATTGGAGTCACGACAGTTTTAAGACAGACTTTCCATACATAGACAAGTCTGTCTTAAAACTAAAACCAAATTGTTTAGGCTATGACACGTCGCACATCTAAAACGAAACTGTTTTGAATATGAGACGTTTTGTTTGAAGTGTGCGCGTCTTCATAATTTTTGTAAAGCAATAGTCTGTCTTAAAACTATCGTGACTCAAGTCTGCGCTCAGCCTAATGAGTAGTTCCCGAGGCATCGCGAGAACCTTTTTCTAAGCTACGCGGATGAAGTCGCATAAACTAAACTTATCTTTAATAAACATTAAAAGAAATAGAAATAACAAAACCGGTCAAGTTGAGTTGGACTCGCACGCAAAGGGTTCCCGAACCATTATTATATTAATCACGTTTGTTGTACGGGAGCCCCCTTTGATAATTATTTTATTCTGTTCTTTGGTATTTGTTGTTATAGCGGCAACAAAAATACATCAGCTGTGCAAATTTCAACTGTATGACTATCACGGTTTATGAGATACAGCCTGGTGACGGACGGACAGCGAAGTCATAGTAATAGGGTAGTAGTTTTACCCTTTGGGTACGGAATCCAAAATACGTGTCATAGCAATGTGATGTATGCAGCATAATTATTTCAGTTTCATATTAGGATTAATATTGATAAAACAATAAAAAAAAAATTGATCCAAATTCAACACCGAAAAGTGTGAAATAACTTGTTGAAATCGGTACCATGAAAGTTCAAAGTACTCGTAGGTACCTATTATCACAATGTTGTGCGCATGGTACCGACTTCGAAAAGTTATTTCACACCTCTTTTTTGTGTTGAAGTCAGTTCCGTTTTTAGTCAATACTTTTTTTTCACCATTTTTATTGACCTCTACTTACGGGATCGATTGTAAATGATGATATCATAAAGATAGGCGTAACACTTTTCAGGTTTTGGAGTGTAACTCAAAAGCCGCTTAAATAATAATAATAAATTTATTAAGTGGGACCCCCTCGGAAGTATACTCTAACAAACAAAAAATAATTTTGAGAATCGCTCCACAAATGGAGGAGAAATCGGCAAACATACACATTGAAACAATACGTACACACGAACCTATAACCACCTCCTTTTTTGAAGTCGGTTAAAAATAATTACAACTGTAAAATGAATAAGCAAAAATGTTATTACGCGGATCTGAAACATAATGACACACTACTACTATGTGGAACCAGCTGCCACTTGAGGTGTTTCCGAACAGATACTACTTGGGATACTTCAAGAAAAGAGCCTATTCCTTCCTCAAAGGCCGGCAACGCATCCTCGAGACCGCTGTAATTGTGGATGTCCGTGGTTGACGGTGATCACTTACCATCAGGTGAACCGCCTGCTCGTTTGACAACGTATCCGATAAAAAAAAATGTGTGTGTCCATGCCTACAGTGACACAAAGAGTGCGAAGTTTCATGCACTTATAGGATTCGTTGTGCCTTCATTTTAAAATTAAAAGGTATAATTAACAACGTTGTAGATGTGTAAATTGGTAAAAAGAAAATTCAAACATACCATTTAATTTCCCCTTTAAAACAGTTTTTCTCTTTATTCACTTTTATATGTGTCATGAAACACATAAATAAATAGCATTTCTTTTTTCAAAACAATTTTTAATTCACATACATTAACGGATTATTTTTTTATGATGTATGTTATTACGAGTTTCATGTAAAGGAAATTGAACGTAGCCAAGCGCTGAGCTGACAGGGCCTTAAGTATGTAGGTAGGTAGGTAATTCCTATTTCTGTGGAAGCAGTGACCTTTTCAACCTTTTCAAGGGAATACTTATCGGGTGTTTCATATATTTATCAATATTATTTACGAGGAAATACGGGAGTGTAGGCGTGAGCGGCGAAACTACTCCGAAATAAATTAATAAGCAAGCAGAATCTCTCAGAAAACTATTTTTGGTGGTGTCGGCAACGGCGCATGGACAATCTAAGCTTAGAATGGACAACATATAAAGCGCTTCCTTAAATTGAGTTTCTATCGAATTGTATAAAATGTCTGATAGAGTATAATTAAGTATATAGATTAAAACGATTTCTGACAAAATAGCATTTAAGTACTTGAAAATAAAATAATAAATGAACCTTAATGGCCACTTCAAGAGTTCTTAATCCGGACTGTATACATTGTGAGAACAGAGAATTTATTTTTTTGCGTCAAAATATTCAACCATACGAAGTTCCAAACCGACTTCCAAATAAAGAGTAATTTCTCAAATCGTAGCGTAGTTAACTTTTTATGAATAAAAACCGCGCATAGCTTTTGACTGTAGTATTTAAAATAAAATTATTACATTGATATATATATATATATATATATATCGGCGCAACTACAACAGTTCGTCGAGAATAATTAAGTTTAATCATTTGATTGCCCTAAAAATAGTTTATAAATCATCAGTTGATTATTTTTGAGTTGATTACGATGTAAAATTAATGTTATGATTGTAATTTCAATACTTTACCAACAAACTTGTAAACTCGTGCACGTGCGCCGAGTCCTATAAATACGGCCGCACGGTAGGCGCTCGTCTCAGTCGCTCTCGAGTCGCCGTACAGTACGGACCTCTTTGTGACGTTGTTACGCTGCTCGTTGAATATACGAAGCTTATAAAAGTACTTGTGAAGTTTTACTTCGAGGACCCAAAAATGAGTGATCATCATGAAAACAACAATTGTGACGTCAGCAATGCTGACGTCACACTTTTTAAAAACACTCCGGAGGTGCTTTCTCCGTCATCAGAAGTGGGATCAGAACAAGCTCTGGTCCCAACCACATCCTCATCGACTTCGGTTCAACCTGTCACGACTGGAACAGCGCAGGGCAGTACCAGGCTGATAGGCCCTGCCTCATTGAACACTTCAGGAGTACCAGCAAACAACTTTAATACCATGCAGCCCATCACAACGGGAATTACCACAGACATGACGTCCACACCAATCGCTGCGGGAGATGAACTCGATACACTGCAAAACAACGCTGCAATCGCCCCTGATTCAGTGTCATCCACATCTCAAGCTGGCCAGTCAGTCCAGATAACTCACGACGACGAACACGCATCATCGGATTAAAACCGGCAAGTATAACATTCATTATGTTTCACGATATTTGCAACTAGAATCTAAAAGAATAAAATGTCTGGAGAGTGATACCTCTGAGCTAAACCATGTGTTACCCTTGAGCTAACCACGGATCCTTGATGCATCCACAAGTGAACCCTGAGATACCGTGGGGACGCCTTGTGGAACTATGGGTAGACACGTATACACCACAGATTCTAAATTAATAAGGCAGTGCACTTAAGATGTCTTAGTGTACTGTTGTAATCTACAAAAATAAAATGTCTGCAGAGTGATACCTCTGAGCTAACCATGTGTTACCCTTGAGCTAACCACGGGTCCTTGATGCATCCACAAGTGAACCCTGAGATACTGTGGGGACGCCTTGTGGAACTATGGGTAGACACGTATACACCACAGATTCTAAATTAATAAGGCAGTGCACTTAAGATGTCTTAGTGTACTGTTGTAATCTACAAAAATAAAATGTCTCCACGAGTATCCACGAGTATCCACGAGTATCCACGAGTATCCACGAGTATCCACGAGTATCCACGAGTATCCACGAGTATCCACGAGTATCCACGAGTATCCACGAGTACCCACAACTATCCTAAAAACACTTCTAAATATTTTTACAACACTCATTAACACTAAGCAACACGAGTTGCTTACAGATACCAAACTCAGAAGAAAACCATTTCGTTGTTTCAGATACACAATCAGGCTGGTGCAGAGCACGCACCGCCTGTCAGAATGGCCGTATCGGCGCAACTACAACAGTTCGTCGAGAATAATTAAGTTTAATCATTTGATTGCCCTAAAAATAGTTTATAAATCATCAGTTGATTATTTTTGAGTTGATTACGATGTAAAATTAATGTTATGATTGTAATTTCAATACTTTACCAACAAACTTGTAAACTCGTGCACGTGCGCCGAGTCCTATAAATACGGCCGCACGGTAGGCGCTCGTCTCAGTCGCTCTCGAGTCGCCGTACAGTACGGACCTCTTTGTGACGTTGTTACGCTGCTCGTTGAATATACGAAGCTTATAAAAGTACTTGTGAAGTTTTACTTCGAGGACCCAAAAATGAGTGATCATCATGAAAACAACAATTGTGACGTCAGCAATGCTGACGTCACACTTTTTAAAAACACTCCGGAGGTGCTTTCTCCGTCATATATATATATACATTTATTCTCGTAATAAGCCTACCATTCCGACTTACACATGCTTCTCGCATAACAATATGTAGAGTCGTAGGAGGTAAAATCCACCACGAGGGCCCAATATGGGTTGGTAGAAAGGTTATATGATACAAATCGTGTACAGTCAGCATCTCAGGTATACCGTATATCAGAGTGTCTCGTGTACGGTTTTAAAGCAAGTACCAAAGTTATGTACATACAAAAGTGCACATTGTGCGCGTGTAACTTGCACTCAAAGTCTTCACAGAATGACGTAAAATAAGAGTAACAGTAAACAATTTACTGTTTGATGATATATCTCTAAGCTATGTTTCATTTCCTTTCTTTACTAATAAGCGACTGTGTTACAGCTATCTTAAAAGAAAAATAGGATAATTCTTAATATCGATATATTATGGGGTCGATAATACTGGTGACAAACAAATACAATGCAATGTAAACGTGATTTATTCCATAATATCCGTCCCTAGTAAAATTGATACAGCAACACCGGTACTTACTGTCATTGTACCTGACAATGTGCCTACTTATTAACACATCCGTTGATGATGTAAGATAATTTTTTTATATTTTTTCCTGGTGATATATTTCGTAAAACTCGTATTAATTGTAAATATTTTCGATTTTTCGAAATTTCTATTTGCTAAATTAATAAAGACCGATTATAAAAATTGTTAAACTAAAGCAATTGAAAATTAAATTTTAATTTGATACTGCACACAGGCATCTTTATACCACAAATAAAAAAATCTACTAATATTATAAACGCGAAAGTTTGTGAGTATGGATGTATGTTTGTTACTCTTTCACGCTAAAACGGCTGGGCCAATTGTGATGAAATTTGGTATGACCATCATCCTTCACCTCGCAAGTGAAACCGCGGGGCGCGACTACTATAAAATATAAGTTACAAATCAACATTGTCTAATTTTAAACTCAGTGTACATTATTTACAACGAAAAACTTCCCACACTGCAGTGCTAGTGGAACAAACGGGGTGCGAACAAAATTTGCCTAATTATCGGCAGCGGTGCTATCCTGAGAATCTGCATATTTCCGCCATATTGCGGCCGTACACGTGCATGTCGTGCATAGATACAAAAGCTATATTGTGTATTGAAAATGCGGTCCCAGCGCTACCGATTCCATGGAGTGAGCTTACTGTGCCTTATTTCTTATACTGTGGTACCGATTGCTGTCTACTAAGGCTGAGCGCACATTGAAGTCACGACAGTTTTAAGACAGACTTTCCTCATATAGACCTAAAACCAAATTGTTTTGCCTATGACACGTCGCACATCTAAAACGAAACTGTTTTGACTCTGAGACAATTTTGTCTATGAAACGTTTGAAGTGTGCGCGTCTTCATAATTTTTGTAAAGCAATATTCTGTCTTAAGAAAGACTATCGTGACTCAAGTCTGCGTTCAGCCTAATCTAATTTCAAAATGTATTAATCTTCCTTCGTATATAAATTCTCGTGTCACAGTGTTTGTAGCAAAACTCCTCCGAAATGGCTCGACCGATTTTTATGAAATTTTGTTTGTATATTCAGTAGGTCTGTGAATAGGTCGCAAAGTACTTTTCGTCATCATCATCCATCACCACGCGGGTGAAACCGCGGGGTGCAGCTAGTAAATAATATGTACCTACAGAAGAGAGCAAAATAAGTTAATATTGATTTGTAAGATATACTTTATACTTTTCATTTGTGATATAATATATATAATAATTAACCCGTTGACTCGCGATTCGCCATATTTGGCCAATAATACAATAGATTTCGCAGAAATCAACCTACTTTTCCAGGAACTGAAACGTGTGTGGTTAATGTACTCTAGTGTGTTAAAATATGTATTAATTCCGTCAATTTGTATTAATAAGTCTTGAAAATTTCATATTATTTTTTTGTAATTTGAATTAAATCGCTGCTTATGCTTTAAAATGCCTCATTTTTATCGACATCATGAATTGACAGCACCTTAATACATGTTTGTTGTTTACTTGAGTTTGGATCTCTAGTGATGTTTCCGTACAGTTATAATTCAATTCAGGAAATATTGGTGGTGTGTTACGTGGCGAGGTGAGTTTAACCTAAATTATTTATTTATAACTAGTTGACCCGCCAGCGGCTTCGCTCGCTTGGTCTTGGTGTAGTGGCGATAGAGTTTTTCATTAAATTTCAATAACTTTTTTATTTATTTGATTGAACAGATTAAAACAACCACTAAATGTTAAATGATGCTTACCACAATATATTAGTGAAACCACATCTGAATCGGATAAGCCGTTTCTGAGATTACCGTGCCCAAATGCACAGACGAACTGACAAAAATTCAAATTTTTTTTACTTTCTATTTTCGTTTATAAAAGCCCCAAATTTTTTTCTCATAATATGACATATACAGACAGAGCGGTCCGTTACATTTTTATTATATGTATATAGATTATACAATCGGTAACAATGCTTACTGATAATAAAATGATTACATTGATATATACATATGTATACATTTATTCTCGTAATAAGCCTACCATTCCGACTGACACATGCTTCTCGCATAACAATATGTAGAGTCGTAGGAGGTAAAATCCACCACGAGGGCCCAATATGGGTTGGTTGAAAGGTTATATGAAACAAATCGTGTACAGTCAGCATCTCAGGTATACCGTATATCAGAGTGCCTCGTGTGCTCAACGGTTTTAAATTTATATTTTATTTTATACTTTTTTTTTTTGGCTGTAGCGAACACTTAAAGGTATGTTTAGTAAAAATATATACAATCGTATCAAAAACATGGTCAAATGGGGTAAAATGGTAAGGCTATTGTGACATAAGACTATTAGTGACAAGGGAAATGGCTATGGACGAGAGTATGGAACGTGCGGCAATTTCAGTCTCACCTCAATTTATTTTATTATTATAATATATAAATGTACCAAGTACGTGAAACAAAACTTACCGCCAATACAATTATTCAAAACAAGAACTGGACCGGTTCTTGTTTTTTCAACCTCATCTTAATTTATTTTATTATTATCATTAATAGATAAATATGTATTAACGTACGTAAAACAAAACTTACCGCCAATACAATTATCCAAAACAAGAACCGGGCCGCGTATATTGATACTACATAAAAGTATAATACATATAAAAGTTACTCCACTCCAACATGCCCCCACAGTCGAAGTTGAAGACAAACATGATTAGCATAGCTATGTAGATGATACACATGTAGAAATGCTGCACCAATATACGAGTACCTACGTCTGAGACGGTGCTGTAGCGTAGGTTTTCTACACTAATATGCATTTTAAAGCACTAGAAATCTTTATAATGTATCACCTGAGTGACGTCACAACCCGCAGGAAAGTATTTCAGTGGGGTTTCTATATACGCGGCGGCCGGTGCTTGTTTTAGAACAATAATCGTTAGGAATAGCGGACAAAAAATATAATCATCATCATCATCATCATTATTATCAGCCGGAAGACGTCCACTGCTGAACATAGGCCTCCCACATAGAACGCCACTTGGACAGGTTACTAGCTTCCTGCATCCAGCGATTTCCCGCAGTTCTGACGAGGTCGTCGATCCACCTAGCGGGGGGCCGGCCTACACATCATGTTCCGGTGCGTGGTCGTCACTCGAGAACCTTTCTTCCCCCATTATCAGTTATCAGTTCTGCGAGCGATGTGGCCTGCCCATTGCCACTTCAACTTGCTAATTTTGAGAGCTATATCAGTGACCTTAGTTCTCCTACGGATCTCCTCATTTCGGATCTTATCACGCGGGGAAACCCCAAGCATAGCCCTCTCCATTGCCCGTTGGGTGACTTTAAGCTTGTTAATGAGGCCCAGCCAATAGCTAACGTTGATTTTGTTTAGATTTCATAGATTTGTATTACTTCGAGCTTTTCACGTGTAATAATGGTCGATTATTAACAGTCAAATGTCCGCAATGGTGCTCAAGTAGAGGCAAATTGTATACAAAATCATGACACTTTGCTTTTGTGTTTTCTTCGTCAATCGCCCATAAGGTTTTATTAATGCATCTGCTGTGTGTTCGCGGATAACTTCGTCGTTTATCAACGATGTTGATGATTCTTTTTTGTTTGGTAGAGTATAACCTCATGGTGATCCCATTTAAATTTCATCGTATTCAGTCAAGCAGTTTTTAAGTTACACTCCAATAACTGAAAAATGTTTCGCCTATTTTGATGATATCATCATTGACGGTGAATGATAATTGACCCCGTACATAGCAAGGGTCACTAAAATGGATGAAAAATGCGCACAATTCTCTCACAAACTCATTCCACAACCTTACCACGGTAAATATCCCGTTAATAATCATATAACTTTAGTGAACAACCGTGATAGTTTAAAACAGTGTTTCTTCACCGACTTCCAAAAAGGTGGAGGTACTCAATTCGAATGTATTTTTTATGTTTGTTACCTCTTAACTTTCAACTGGGTGAACCGATACTCAAAATTATTTGCAAATTTTTTGTTTGATAGCTGGAGCTTCCCGTGTGGTCCCATGTAAATTTTGTTAAATTCGGTTCAGTGGTTTTTGAGTTACACAAGTATAACTGATTTTTACCAAAGTAATAGAATAGAAGTCGGTATTTAATTTTTCAAATTGCTGTTGTTAGTGTTGAAGTCGGTTCCATTTTTTCGTAAAAATATTTCGATTCATACTTTAGTAGAACATAACTTAGACATGACATTTAAAGACTTATTTATATGAGTATGACTTGACTCTAACTACTACAGCCTAAAGAACCCTCGTGACCTATACTCCTATCGCTAACAGGAATGCAAGCACTAACACGTGTGACGATGAAGAACCTTTTAAAATCCGGACTGCATCATACGAGCACTTTAATCATTTATGCTAATCTCTAGCCTACCTATAGAAAGCGCAGTGCTCAACTGCAGAGCTACGGTTTAAGAGCAAAACAATAGAAGCTTTTTAGAGAACCCTGAACGTCAGGAAGGTATATTGTTCCGCGTTGTACCTGGGGGGCAGTTCTACTATTTGACAACGTTCAACAATCTATCTCGCTGCAACTGTAGTTCAACTCTTGTTGTCGTTCGATCATTTCACAAAAATCCATTCTACTATTTCTAATAGTACGTAAACGTAACATGAAAGAAAGTTAATATATTTCTTGAAGAAAAACAATATGACATTTTCCCCTACATATACATAAATAAACTAATTTTCTACACTACATAGTACATTGTTTTACTGCAACACAGTCCCAACTCAGCATAAGCTGATTGCGTTTTAGCAACCAGCGCTGATCTTCCGCTGGGGCTGGCGGTGACGTCACACACGATTGCATCGAGCACATTTTATGAGTAAAAAACAAAACAAAAACGACACATTAAATACAATACGATAAAAGTATAAAACCTAACAGGCAAACAGGTTGTGAATGTCCGGATGTACCTACACAGACATTGGTCACATAAACGATACTTTATAATAAATATATTTTAGACACAAACGGTCTTACTTATAAACCCTGTTTAAATTTAAATAACGTCATTTAGTGCGGCGCAGAACAATTTTGCTGTGCGCACTACTAATAAATGTCATTTAAAGTTAAGCAGCGTTTATAAGTAAGGCCCTTACTTGATATACCAATATCAGATAGTGTCACTTTCATGATCTATCAAGCATAATATAAAATTTAGGTCGATCGCTGGCGTCAATAGAAACGTAACTGCGACTGGACTATTTTTCAATAGCAGAATAAACAATATTAAATTCAGCTGCGCGGTTCGATTGCATTTGGAACAGATTTAGTTAGTGGAATCGGCCCCCTGATACGAGTGCTCAGGAAAATATTCATAACGGAGCCGAGTGCAAAATGGTCTTGTTTGCTTCGGGCATATTGACTCCGTCTCTACTCTCGTCTGATGTGAGATTGCTGCAGACCACTTGATATTCTATACTCTATCTATACTTATAATAAAGGAGTAGATACCAAAAAGTCTGTACTTGGAAGAAAATAAAAAATGTGGGCCAGAAGATGTCTAATAACCCACTGAACGCGAATAAAGCGTTATTGAAAAAAATACCTGTCTATCTGTCTGTATGCTCACGCATAACTTGAACACAGATTGCGATGAAATTTACACTTATATGGATAGAATTTAATTGATTGGTCGGCGCGCACGATCTTCTATAAAATGGCTTGAAACCGTAATAACTAAGAAAAGTAGCAAGTATTTTTTAATTTTTGCAAACTTACCCATATAAGGCATGCAGTAAAGCTTAGAAATTATTATAAGGAAAAAAAATTTCAGATGCAGTTCACTCAAAACTTGGCAAAAATAAACTTTAACGGAAATAATGCAATACATTTTTACACACAACATAAAAAAATAGTCATACATATTATATTCTCGTAGGGGTTAGCAGCGGTGTTTAAATCACATGTTGGTCCCATGTAATAGGGGGCGAGTCTGTTGCCACCTTTGGGACACTGTTCCAGGCTCCGAACTGCTTTTGAAAATATTTTTGTCAAAAAATCTCTAGAACCCAGGACCCGAGATTCTAAAACGGCTCTTCTACCAGCGAGTGAAGCCACTGGCGGGTCAGCTAGTATATTATATAATAGTTTATGGTCGCATCGTCGTTGCTTCGAACCATTTCTCAGTGGGTATTGTTTCTTATTTAAGCCAAACATCGTGTATTTTTTGACATATTCAAGAATTTCTGGTGTGTTCATTCAGACCATATGGTCTGTGATTTCAATGTGTCATAATTTTGCATGTTTTCATTTTAATATCTATTGATCCGATATATTGCGAGCCATGTGCCTGGTGCTAAGCACTTCGTCTGCCCCTGGCTGCAGTGTCTTCAAGAGATAGATACACTTGCTAGAGTATTGAAAACTTAGCACAAACAATTCGCGAAAATGTATTCGTATCGTAAAGATCAACGCGTCACGATTCGGCGTACAAACTGTATGTTATCTGTGTCACTGTTTCCCTAGATAAATTAAAGTTTGTGCCTACTGTTCACATGAACGACACGTTACGTTACACTTACGCAGTTATTCGTGCTAAGCCCACAGTACAATAGTGAAGGGCAAGCGCGGCCCACCGTCGTGGGCACGATGGCATCCCCACAACACAACCCTAAAAGAGTTGTGACATCAGACGTCACACTTTCATGTTCGGCAGGCTGAAGATATGACGTTTTATAAAATGTACAAAACCTGGATACCGATGAAATTATTAACGTTTTCGCGAAAAAGAAACGCAAGCTTCTTTTAAATTTAATTTGATATCCTTTGTAGTTGTTTCCAGCGAAGTTACAGCGCAAGAAGATCTTATATCTCCTAGTAAAAAGCGCAGTGCTTTGCCATGCACGGTTTTGAAGTGTTGTACCCAGTTCAAAATCCTGAATAGCACTGGACTGTTATGGACAAACGTGACGCTTAACATCAGGCGAGCGACTTGATAATATATATATCATGAGAGAGTTCATGCTCCGACTCGTAGTTTGCTGATTTTTGGGTGGCTGTGACCACAACCTTTTTTTTAAGCTGGACCCGCGCCTGGTGAAGGGTACACCCTTCACACCCTAACCACAGTGTGGCGGCTTAAAATGTTGACTACGTTAAGACGACTTAACGGATTTAGATGGGAATAGAGGTAGCTTATACCGAGAATTAATAAACAGGGTAATATTTTGTATCCCGAACTAACAAGTAATTCCAGAACGATCGTGATAGCCTTATTCCACGCATAAGGAATGAAATAACAGACCAAATAATAATATTAACAATATTTTATTAATTTATTTATAAGTACAGCCACGAGCACCAATATGTAAGTAAACACTTTACAACTTTTCAAACTGTGTTTCTTCTACTGTGCTGATTAAAATTGCATGTTTTTACGAACATAGTATTCTGAAACTCATATTTTATTGAAAAGATCCCATCTTCATGTTACAATCGTTATTTCTCGAGAAAATTGATTTTATTTTTATTAAAGTGTATATATATTAAAGTGTGTATATATACATATTGGTGCACGTGACTGTACTAGACCTATACAATAATATTAAAACCAAAAAAAACGATATTAAAAAATATTTAGTGACACTTCCGCTGAAAAGAAAACAATGATTTTGGCCTATTTGGGGGCGTGCACCACCCTCCCTCCCGCATAAAATGCTAATAGGAAGAATACAAAATAAAAAACACAAGAAACCCCAAATGAACCAAAACCGATTCGACACGTGTTTCGCCTCTACACGAGGCATCCTCAGGAGATGTTGACTCGTCGAGCGCTAGACCGACAGTCTGTCGGTCTAGCCAAATCAAATAGGCCAAAATCATTGTTTTCTTTTCAGCGGAAGTGTCACTAAATATTTTTTAATATCGTTTTTTTGATAATGGATTTCCGCAAAGTAACGCCTGAATCAATAAATTATATTAATACCAATTAAACTAAGTCACGAAAGATTAGGAACGATTCATTTATTCTGTGAGCAAAGTAAAGAAACTCAATATTTGGCCAAAACAAAACCTTATTATACCTGGAGTAATGATATAAAAAGGTAAACAAAGGCAAGAAAAACAGGTTGGAAATAAAAGACGCGCCGCAACATTAAAAATCATGATAACATGAGAAGTCGTATAATGAAGAGTACAACAAAACTAAAGTATTTATTTAACAAAACAATTCGTTCAGCTGGCCGAATAATTGCGAGAATGGAGGACGGCACACAAAACCGGCAAGTAAACGAACGTAAACAAACCCAGCTAAAAGTGACAGCTAATATTAGGAACTACGAACATAAGGCTCAACCCACACTAGTGCTAAGTCGCCGCGACGGGGTCACGTTTTTCGCCTATAGCTATTCGTCTCAATTTCCCATAACAATGTTACAAGTTTTGTGTGATGATAATATGGAATCAAGCGTTGATGTGCAACAATACGCGTCTTTGCGCAACGAAGCTTGCCGCGCGTTATCGAGAGCAGTGACGAGTTGACGCGTCAGACGCCCACCACACCTGACGTAGCTCAGTGTTCTCTGTACTAGTTCAGGAGGCCGATTCCAATAACTAAATTGCAATCGAATCTTAGTTCCTATTCTAAGCGGTTAGGTATGTCTCGCGTATTTACTGCTGTCTATTCTGCGATGTAGAGGTGCATTGGGTCGTGCGTTCAGTCGCACTATAGCTCTTAGACGTGGAGCGGCGAATATTGGTTCATAATAATAAAATATATGTAATTTTTTTTCTTTTACTTTCATGACCAGTTATCGATTCCAAACCACCTCGTTTAATATTGTGCACTAGTTAACTAACACCGTATATATCCATTTTGCCGTCACCGAACCAAGTAGCGTTTAAAATGTCGTTACTTTCTAATTTGTCTACTGAAATAGTAAAATTTATATAATTTTGGGCAATTATCGAACGACAAGAGTCGAGCTGCAGTTGCAGTGGGATAGATTGTTAACGTTGTGAAATAGTAGAATTGGCCTTCTGCCTGCACTGTGCTGTGATCCGCCGCGTCGCCGCGTCGCTTCTACTCTGCACCAGTGTGAGTCGAGCCTACATGCCAACAAAATTAAAGTAAACTTTACCGCTAAATAGAGACAAACATATCGACAAAGAATATTCGGGACGATGGAAATACGATTATTTTTTCTGCGAACACCTGCGCTACATTGACATTGAATTTTAACCAACCTTAATACTGAACTCGCTTATACACTATAGAATACTTTTGATATGAAAGGGTCAGTTTCAGTTCTCTACATTGTAATTGATTCAATAGGACGAAAGCTTATATCGTCAAAAGACATCAAGAGGATTGAGAAGATGCCACCAGGTTTATTAATTTAATTAGTATTATACTTATAAAATTATCTAATTAAAATTTGCCCTAATAAAAATATATATTCATACATTTTTAGCCCTAATAAAAATATATATTCATATATTTTTATTAGGGCGAAACGATTATACTTACATATTATAAGATACTAGCTGCGTCTCGCGGTTTCACCCGTGTCCTTCCATCCCCGGGATGTAATTTATCTCCTAGCCAAATTTCATTACGATCCGTTCAGCGTAACAAACAAACTGACTCGCATTTACAATATTGGTTAGGATAGTGTTAGTGTAGAAGTTAGGACAACGACGTGTTCTTTTAATACCTAATAAAAAAAATACATAAAAAATTAATACCTTTTTTAATTTATTTGTTCAAAGTCAAAGTCAAAGTCAAAATCATTTATTCAATTTAGGCATCAAAGACGCACTTATGACCGTCAATTTTTCATTATAATGTACTTTAAAGACTACCGCCGCGTTCCAAAATATATAGAGCCTACCGAGAAGAAGCGGCAAGAAACTCGGGGCCATTCTTTTTATATAGATGTTTTTACAATGTTTTTACTTAGGTACTACAGATATTAGCTCCAGTGTGTTGCCTTACAAAAGAGAACATAATAATGGTATCAGTAGGGCAAGACACGCTACACTTTGACATCTTAGTACACGAGTAGATAGATCCTGGAGTGATCAGTCCCAAGCTGTTTTGCCATTTTGTTCCCAAGCGGATTACTTGGAGGATTCCAAGTAATCCGAAATTTTGTAATAACCTTCACTTCCACTTTATACCCATTTAGGCCGATACACGATAACAGTACACAACAGCGGGAAGTCATGTGTCAAAATAACCTGTTCTGTCACACACGTAATATTATTTTATCAAGGTGACAGCTCATTACCTCGACATCGGTTAAGACTGACAAGGCTGCGTCGCAATACAAATTATATTTTATAAGTATAGATAGGTCAGTAACGATATCCGTTTTTTTTTGTAAACCTTGCATTCAATTCCCGATCCAATTTTAATGATGTTTAGGGCTGCAGTTCATTAAATGAGTCATAAACCGTTAACAGTAAGTTTTGCACGTACTTTGCCGATGACAGCTCGGACGCGATTGGCGATTTCGTCAGGCGGGCGATTAAAGCATCCGAATATCGAAACATAGCCTATAATCTCAAAATGGCGATAAAAGACCGAAATGAAGAGATCGTGACGGCTATGTTAAAAAGGACACGGAAAAGGCGTGAACCTGAGGCCTTCTGGCCAATAGCGTACACATAAGTATACAAATAAGAAATATCACTAGCAATAAGATTTATGTATTTACAATAAAAATGGACTCCCTTTTAACTCATAATTTTCCAAACGAACCGGTTGGAAGCTGCCTGCATCCAATCTTGTCCTGCGACCTTTATCAGGTCGTTTGTCCACCATCTCGGTGGACGACCTACGCTTGCCGGTCCGTGATCTCCAGTCTAAAACCTTCCAGCCCCATCGGTCATCTGTTCTGCGTGCTATGTGCCCTGCCCACTGCCACTTTAACTGGCTAATCTTCTGGGCAGTCGGTGACTTTCGTTCTTCTACGGATCTCCTCATTTCTGATTCGATCACGTAGAGAAACCCCGAGCATAGCCCTGTCCATATCTCGTTGTGAGACTTTGAGCTTACTTATGAGGCCCATAGTAAGAGAGAGACCACGTTTCAGTGCCATAAGTCATCACTGGTAACATACACTGGTCGATTTTGACCTGATTGTTTGTATCACAGTTACCCTAGCGAAATGACAATTTGTACTGTTTCACGTGAACGACACGTTACGTTTCACTTACGCAGTTATTCTTGCTAGGCCCACAGTTTAACCACATCCTCCCAAAATACCCCGAACCAATTATACCAAACTGAATAGACTGGACGCGATTGTAGCCCTGAAGATTAGTACCGGGCACATTCCTTCGAAGAAAGCATTCCTGATGCGGAAAGTTCCTTCTTCTTCTAACTGTTCTGGTCCAATTGTGTTCCTGGGGACGTTTACCACGTCCTGGTGGAATGAAACCTTTCGAAGAATTGTTAAGCTGAATATTTTAGAAAGAGCTTTTTGTAACACAATCCTGGCCTGTCTGTCATATAATCCCAGATTGTTGTATAAATTATACAAGTTAAGTATGATGTGTATTAAATAGTTACTGTGATAAAAGATTGAGCTGATTTTGTTATCAGAATGGCATAATCACAAAAGCGATAAAGCTCTTAAATAAAGATAAAATAGTCAATATCTATATTATCTATTCTAATACTCGTATTATAAAGAGGAAAGATTTGTATGTATGTTTGTAACGAATTGGCTCAAAAAGT
Organism: Selenia dentaria; assembly: GCA_917880725.1. NCBI lineage: Eukaryota > Metazoa > Arthropoda > Insecta > Lepidoptera > Geometridae > Selenia > Selenia dentaria. The sequence continues at coordinate 3,770,863 of OU862893.1, read as the reverse complement.
TCTGGACCGATTTCAAAAATTCTTTCACCATTGGACAGCTACATTCACCCTGAGTAACACAGGAGCTATATAAGATTCATCATCATCATCCATCACCGCGCGGGTGAAACCGCGGAGAGCAGCTAGTTACTAATAAATGAGTAACACAGAAAGGAAGAGTTTAAACTTATTTTGGATATGTATGTAGGTACATTATGATTTATGTCGCATTTATATAATAATCATGTAGAATATTTATGCAGGGTTTCCAAAGTAGTTTAAGCTATATACGAGTAGTTAATGTATCGTTAAAGTTAATTGAAGTCTTATCTCACGGAAATAATGGCAGTTATAAGACGCCAACTTCAACGAATCATCACAGTAATATTGTAAAGGCGAAACTTTGTGAGTGTGAATGTTTGTTTCTTCTTCACGCTCAAACGGATTGGAGTATGTAGATAGATGAGACGCTGGATTAACACATAGCGATACTTTTCGTCAACATCATCATTATCCACTACCAAGCGGGTGTAACCGCGGGAGCTAGATCATAAAGTTGGCAATGAGAACAGCACTAATTAACTGAACAGTAACACGTTACTGTAGATTTCTTAACGTCATCAAACTTCGATTGTTCTCTGTGCAAATGAAAACTGACAAAAAGTGTATCACGGCCATAGAATACAATGAGAACTGATCGGAAAAGCCGTGAACTGAAAGACAACTGTTCCATTATTTCCATTCAATGCAGCGGATTCATCGCATTCAGTTTTTTGCTGGTGTTCCCGTGGTAAATATTTTAATGGATACGATCTGACTTTTGTAATGGTATTGACGAAGACCTGCAGGATAAGTCGAACTAAACAAAATGGCTTTTAATCATAAAGTGTTTTTTGCGGGCGGGAAATGCTGTGCACTTCCCTTCCGTCACCTCCGTGGGGCTGAAACCCACAAGAACCCCCCCGTGAGCAGTCCTCCGTCAATATGGGGCGAGATGGGGTCGCAGTAGCATTCACCATCTCGCCCCAGTGGTAGGCCCGGATTGACCAAGGCCACCCCTTAGACATGTGGGGACGTGCAAGCCAATGGACAGTCCCCCGACTCCACCAGTAACCACGTTTAACCCCTTACATCGTATATTTGTAAGGCCCACTTGCACGTTCCAGAGTTACCTTCAATAACTCAGAGCCAACTGCTAAAACGGGGTTTTATAATTAATTTATCTTGCACCATTAAAGGTTAGGAGTAAATGTAAGGTTATTTATTGATATTTAACCAGCAATGTGGGGGGGGGGTTTAGTCTTTAACTAGGGTTAGTGAAGTTTTGTGTCAAAAGAAATTGAGGTTACATTCTGCTGTATAATGTACTCTTTGGACGGATAAAAAGTCGTCAAATTCCATACAACAAAGGACAAACAAGAAAGTCTATATACATTGTAAGTACTGTAGTGCCAAAGAGATACATAGATATAAGTTTCACTTTTTATTTATTGATTCATTATTGGTCAGGTTACAATATAAGCGCATAGACAATTCAATGTTCCCATCTAAACATTAAAAATGTCAGTTTAGCAAAACCGGTGATCTTTTATAGTCGTGCAAGGCAAAATGAGAGTTAAAAATTGATATGACTAACGCAAGTTTACAAACTCGTAGACTTATTTATTCAACCCGAGCAAACGTGCAAGTTTTTTTTATTAACGTGTGGGGAATGCGCTTACACATCCCCGTCCGACCCGGAGGGATTTGACGGGCTATGTCGGAGTCGTCCTTTACGCGCCAACTGCACCCATAGCAGCAAGCAGACCATACCAACTAAACCACCACACGGTGTTTCTCCTGGCGCCTTTATATCGGGACAACGGGCACGCTATTGCAATCGTCCGAAGTCCCGGCGGCGTTGGCCCTCACACGTAGGGGCGCGCGGAAAAACCGCACGCGCCACCTCGAGGTCATAGATTGGCAGCAACGGACACCCCCGTATCCATCACCACGACCTCTGTTATGGGGGATGGAGGAGAGCTTGATACGCCGTCCTCCTACGCCCGAGTCTCCGGGTGCGGATCGACAGAGTAGAGGTGATCTCTCTCTCCCTTTCCGCAGCCTCCTTCTGCGACACGACCCATTCGCAGAAGTCTAGCCCCGTGTTCCACGACCTTTCGCTTTCCACCATGGCCTTGACCAATGACGGAAGCGAGATGTCGTCCCCCACTACTGCGACTAGATCACGTCGCTCGCTCTCCCAAGCTGGGCACTCCTCGAGCGTATCCCAGTCCCAATAACTCTATCATGTGCAAGTGGGCCTAAGCTAACTTATATTGTTATTTTCTTAGATTAATGATTGGTCTCGCTCTCGTACCGCGCGCGCGAAGACCAATCCTTAATCTAAGGTTATTTTATTTGGTGGTGTTAAGTGATAAGCTCTGCTTATTTAACAAATGCAGTTCGTCGCAAGTGATGTAATGTAAATGTAAAAAGACGTCTCGTATGTCAGTAATTTCTCCGACTCTCATACCCCAACAAACCTAGTATTGCGAACATTACTGGTTCTCAGTAGAAAAACGGTATGGTGGCAGAACTTCCCCGGACGAACTCATAAGATATATATAATGGAAGAATATTTTTTTTGGAGCCACCTCTCTGTGTCAGATATACTTGAACCTAGAAGCGCTAGTGTGCAAGCACGACTGTGTCAATGTTTAAAGGCCTCAGACAAAATAATAAAGTCAGGCCAGAAAGTTGTGAAAAGAGAAGTGAGGCCGGTCTTCTAAACTACATGTGCGTACATCGGTACTGCCATTATAATTCGAAATATTAAAAAATAATTATTCATTAATACATTTATATTAAATGATAATTAAAACTTTACGTGTTGCTTCCACGCACCGCGAAAGTTCGACTAACGAGTCAAGGCGTAGTTTCGTTGTACTTGTTGTGTGTATGTATGGACACGGCGAGGCGCAATTTTACCGGCCTCACTTCTCTGTTCTCAACATAGTCTTGACTTTTTTATTTTGTCTGAGTAAATGGCACCATAGAAGCGCTCGCAGCGGATCTTGACTTGGCGATCTTAACCGATTAACAATTTAAGCAACGCTTGCTGCGGTCAGGAGTTGGATGGGTGCAGTTATTCAACTGAGCGCTTCCTTGCTTCGGAGGGCACGTTAAGACGTTCCGGGTGTTTCTCTTAGGACAACAGTCGTTAGGTTATGTCGAAGGCCTTCGGGCGGCCTGAGTTGGCCACTAGCCTATCCACCAAGCTGCATTGGGGCCCCGTGGAGGATTATAGCCCAAATCCTCTCTCTGAGAGGAAGGCTCGAGTCCCAGCAGTAGAAACATAATGGGCTGATGATGATGAATAAGTGCGTTAATTAACCCCAGGCTACCATCGCAGTCGCCAATCCGGCGGCACTCACCAACCACTATCTCGGGCTTGAGATTTCGCTGAAGGACGTAGTGATGAAATCCACAGCATGGTGACCCGCCTATCATGAGATCAGCGACTAGACTGCTTTTCACTGGATGCTAATGGAAAAGTTTTATAAAATATGCAACCTAGCGTTGGTTTTCGGCAGTACGAAATATTTATTATTGGTAAAATTGCTACATTCGTACATTAATTATTGACGTAATGACCTGTAAGTCCTCCGGGATGTGCTCTACTTTTAAGGCTTTCATCGTTACTTCGTTATTTACTATGTTATCATACATAGGTTTGTATAAAGTACCTATACCTACATAATTATTTATAAGTAGACGAGCAATATATTTTTATGTTGCGTCATTCAAATTAGGCAATAGATTTTTTATGCATATATAGTTTTCGAATCCAGTCTACATAAAATCACACAATAAAATCCAACATTCCACGATCTTTATTATTGGTCTTTATCATTAATTCGTAATAAATAAATAATTCATATTGATCTTTATTATGGTAGTCATCATCATCATCATGATCTCGTCGGACGTCAACAGCTGAACCTACCCTCATAATTTCCAAACGGACCGGTTGGAAGCGACCTGCATACAACGTCGCCCTGCGACTTTTATCAGATCGTCTGTCCACCGTGTCAGTGGATGACCTACGTTGCGCTTGCCGGTCCGTGGTCTCCACTCCAGAACCTTCCGGCCCCATCAGCCATCTGTTCTGCGTCCTATGTGCCACTTCAACTGGCTAATCTTCTGGGCTATGTCGGTGACTTTAGTTCGTCTACGGATCTCCTCATTTCTGATTCGATTACGTAGAGAAACCCCGAGCATAGCCCTCTCCATAGCTAATAGCATAGCATTATATGGTTATATATTACCATATTACCTTAATACCATATTAAGTATGAAACACAGCTATCGATCTAATTATACCTTTTCGAGTATAATCGACAGTAGCGAATCATTTGAAAACTGTTGTTAAGATTACGTAATCGATTTCCATCATTTAAGCCGTGAGCTAATTGAAGTAAATTTAACTGGATTGTTAATAAAATATGAAAATGTATCCATCGATGTAAAATTTACATTACGAATAGCATTTTTCCCGCTACATTTTGATTTTATAATTATATAGGGTGTTTGGTAGAGGGACCGACAAACCAAATGAGCGTGTTCGGGGGACCACTTGGAGAATACAAGTTGGCCAAAAAAAATCCCTGACCCCCCAATATGTTTAACTTTTTTTTGTGATTTTTCCCTTTTTCTCCGAAATTGTACCTATTTACCACCATAACATTTGTAAAATCTGTTTTAGACCGGATGTTTTTAGTTGAATTTGGTCTCTAATACACCTTCAGGCCACACAAAGCAAAATTGGATACAAAACAGAGCTAACTAACTGATTTAGTTAAAAAAAATTGGGGTGTCGGGGATTTTTTTCCCCGAACACGCTCATTTGGTTTGTCGGTCCCTCTACCAAACAACCTGTATAATAATAAAAATAGAATTTTAACGTAGTAATAATTTCTCAAAGATTTTAAAGGTGCATCTGTGACTTTTCTCTTCTTAAGTTGTGTAGAGACGTGCTTACTCCAAATATTTTTATAAAATATATCATAAAACCAACATACAAATCTAAAGGTCAATGAATCAAAATCTGCCATTTGTAAAACCATAACGCTTAATTAGTATTTAGCCAATATGAAACGGACATAAATAATGAGCAAAATTTTTTGACGGTATGTTTTTTAATTAATATTATAATTTTATTAGGTATTATTATAGTATTATTTTTAGGTATTAATAATGTGCCTTCTTTAGCACGAGCGATAAATAGAAAATATTATTAACTTATCAAGCTTATTAATTTAAAATTGAGATCTAGAAGTAATCGATTTTTTTGCCTAATTTCACTTACGCTTAAAAAGTTGTATAAGATTAAAACGGACAGAACGATCAGGGCATTCTGTTGTTCTTTGTAGTCAATCGGTGACGAGACGAGTAAGTCGCTCGCCCGATGTTAAGCGTTACGTTTGCCCATAACCGCAGGGCTATCATGTATCTCAGTTGCTAACAAATGTTGATTGAAATCTTGAAAAATGGCGGTTCTATGTTAGTTTTGATAACTCCAGTAAGCAAAAAAGTTAGTAAATTGATGACTGGATCTGACAAAAGTGACATAGAGCCGCCATTTTTTTCAATTTCAATCAATATTTATTAGTAACTACGAAACATAATAGCCCTGCAGTTCAGTGCCATACAGAGTTTTAAACTACAACAGTTCAAAACCTTGCATGGCAATGCACTGCGCTTTCAATCTCTTGCCCTATAATTCCGCTAGAAACATTGCACTTCAACGAAACACAGCAATGTTTGCGCACACTACTGCTTCACGGTTGTATAACTGGCAAAGGTGTGGTACTTCCCCATGCGCACTCTGCACATGTTCTACCTCTACAATATAACTGTACAGCCCTAAAAATGGTCAGGTAAGAAAGCCTTATGCAAAAAAAGGACGGTCATGTTGTATGCTCGTAGAACGACCACAAAAACAGACAATGTGAAAAACACCAAATTGGAAAAGGTTTTTTACTTTTTTGGTAAGTTAGTCGAGATTTTCGCTCACCAAGCCCGATAAACAAGCCGGCACGTGTTATTTTGACCCTTATTACGATGACGTAGAGCAGAAACGATCTCAACAAGGGTATCAGTCTTGTCTGGCGTGTCCGAACCACTTTGTGGAGCATTCAATTTGAGATAAATTCCCCGAGACTTTACGCTTTTTGAATAACACAATATGCTTCTCCTTTAGGGGTTCTAAATGTCAAGTATGACCGAGTAGGTATGCTTAGACGAGATTGCCGAAAATGGTTTCGCTTGGGGTCATTAAGAAAAAGATAAAATGTTATATTAGAGAAATACCTTCCAGAGCAATATTTCGTTATTAGAACAGATTTCACGTACAGTTTGGGGCAATGGTGTGACCAGATGAGAGGCATAACCAGGCATAACTTTCCTACTTCCACGACACGGGCATTATCTTAAACAAAGTATGGACTACTAGCTGCGCCCCGCGGTTTCACCCGCGTGGTGATGGATGATGATGATGATGATGATGAAAAGTATCCTATGTGTTAATCCAGCGCCTCATCTACCCCCATACCAAATTTCATCAACATTAGCCCCCCCGTTTGTGCGTGAAAGAGTAACAAACATCCATACATCCATACATACAAACTTTCACGTTTATAATATTAACTAGCTGCGCCCCGCGGTTTCACCCGCGTGGTGATGGATGATGATGATGATGATGATGAAAAGTATCCTATGTGTTAATCCAGCGCCTCATCTACCCCCATACCAAATTTCATCAACATTAGCCCCCCCGTTTGTGCGTGAAAGAGTAACAAACATCCATACATCCATACATACAAACTTTCACGTTTATAATATTAATAGGATAGGATAAGCACGGGTAGTAATCTACCTAAGAAAAAAACTAGACACGAGAAACGTCATAGCAAAATTACATATATATATGTATATGACATTTGCTTTCCCCCGCTCACCCCGTTCCCTCTTCTTTGCAGCGATGTCATTCGTACCATAAAAATGGTACACGTACCATTATCCAGGTGTCCGTACCATAGCACTTCCTCGCAAATATAGCAAATTTTTCTCATCTATCATCGATACTAAGAGACGATATACATAGGGACTGAAATAAATATGACACAACCTACTTACGATTAAGTACTTAGTAGAACATCCTTTACAAAATAAAAATAAAAAGCAAATGTCATAAATAATTTTGCTGTAGCCAATCAGAGCCCAGATCTCGTGTCTAGCAGACACGAGATCTGGAATGTACTGCAGGTGTCTGTATGATACGTAGTATCTTAGTCTGTGGGCCATATTCCACCACTTGGGCCCAGTGCAGCTAGGTTCGGAGACGTCAGTGGTCAGCCTTAAATGACAGAAATTTCCGACTGAAGCCTTAGAGACAAGGACTATTAACGACTGTTGACTGAAGACAAAACTAGGACCGACAATTAAACGTGTTGAGTTGAGCTCCCGATTAGAAGTGCCACTAACAGTCACCCATCCGAATAAAAACCTCAACAATGCTTGCTTAACCTAGTTGAACAAGCTCCACTACGAATGCTCCACTCCACTCCGCTTCCGTTCCATATTAGATGACTGACTGATGCCAAACTATACAATATCCACATATTATGAAACTGACATGTTGCCTCAATATTATGCATTGCCTGTCACACCATATGGTTCACCAATCACAACAAATCAAGGGTACATGTAGGATGGGATAACATACAGACTTCCCACTCTCCCTTATAAATGTAGGGTGCAGATATATTATAACACTAGTATAAAACCAATAGTTTATTCACCGTCACTTGTTCGTTGCCCCACACTACCCGGTTTGATTTACGATCGCGCACCCCACCATTATTCTGGTAACCGTTCTTTAGTTAACTTATTTGCAACTGGTCTGGTGGAGCACGGGACAGTTGGCAGCCTAGAGGAACAGGCTAAATGCCAAAAAATGTTTTGTATAACAAATGTCTAGATCACGGATTTAGGAACGGAGACTCCCTTTCTAAATCCGTGGTCTAGATACTATTAATCTCTGGGGAAAAGGAACCTAATTACGTGGTCATTTAATTTACTGAATGAGATGCAAGGAGTTTCAATCCTAGTTGCCCTTATTATCTTGTCACGTACAGACGGGGGTTTGATTTTTTGGTTTTGATTGGTTTGGTTTAGCAAGCCTGTGTATTTAAGTGAATTTGCCGCGCTTTGCGACGTCGTTAAAAGCGTTAGAATAGAACGTAATATCGGCTCAGTGGTAATCACATGTATAGGTACAGCAGATAAAAAAAGTCAAGATGGTGGCAAGTGAAGAGAATCGTGTTGATAGTTAAATAGTATTTTGGAAAGTTAATATTGAGAAGTGATAAAGAATTGGCATTGTAGATTATAAGCTTTGAATGTCGTTTCTTTGTTTATACAGGCACGTTTTAGAAAATAGTGTTTTCATGTAGGTAAATAGTTTGGAACGTGAAACTGCTAATCAATAAAAACTTTGTTTACAGAGCAACAAATTATAGTTTTTTATAGCAGTACTTTTCAAAGCACTAACGCCTGCTTAAGCGATCTCAAACATTGAAATTTATAGAGAGTAAAATTCACATCCTCGGACCGGATACGAACCCGCGTCTTCTGACTCTCCGTGTTTTTTCTTCTCTCTATAAATTTCAATGTTTGAGATCCCTTAAGCAGGCGTTAGTGCTTTGAAAAGTAATACTATAAAAATTACAAGGGCCGCGATGTCAATGCGAAAGTTCAAGTGTTTCTAAATAATGCTTCTTTCGGTTGGATGGTACTGTTAACTGTCCAATAGATGTCGCTCCGTCCCCGCAAGACGGTTAGTCAAATAGAGAGTTAAAATTCGATGCTCGGACCAGATTCTCGGTGGCCTAGTTGGTCAATGGCGTCTGACACGGAGAGTCAGAAGACGCGGGTTCGAATCCCGTCCGTGGATGTGAATTTTTCTCTCTATAAATTTCAAAATTATAGTTTATTTTCAATTGTCAATCCTAAACTATAGGATTATAATATAAATCTAGATCTAGCCACTCTAAGCCGTTGGCGCTTGCGCACAGTAACTCATTAGCTCATCATGGTGCAAAAAATTAAATCTTAAGCATGTACAATCTGGATTAAATGGACCAAAATAGTATTTTTTTTTTTTTGTTTCTGTCAGAAGAAAAATTGCGTGATATTTGCCGAGACCCCCCTCTCTCCAACGTAAGATTAGATGAGATTTGACTCGACCCCCTCCCCCCCTTAAACATCTCACGTATTTTATGAACGCCCCCTAAGCCTCTTGCGAAGAATAAGCTCCGACAAAACAGAGAAAATATTTATTTTAAATTAGGGAAATACAAATTAATACTTGTATTTTTATGGTCCATGAAGCTCATAAACTATATATGTATATGGTATATATTACAATATAACTTGTGACTCTTTTAATTTTGAGTATTTATAGTGAAATATTTTTGTGTTCAGGTATTTCAATAAAGAGTTAATCTATCTATCTATTTAAAAACCATACGTACAGTTTCAGTAGAACAAGATCACCTATTAATGGCTGTTCATAAAAATTATATAGATCAATCTATATATATATATATATATATGTATCTGCACACATTAGCTATTTGTTTATTACTTATATACTATGTTCTCTAGCTGCATCTTCTTAATTAAGTCTCATAATGTCAATTTGTGAATAACGCCGTTGGCTGCATTATTACTTATTGTTATTAACCATGTACTTTTATCTTATAGTGTATAATGTAGCTGTTAGTTATTCCGATATAAAAATAAAAATAAAAAAGTATATATATATAGTTTATGAGCTTCATGGACCATAAAAATACAAATATTCATTTGTATTTCCCTAATTTTTTTATTTTATCTAAGATAATTTTATAAGTGTTGAAATTGTTTTAGAGCACCGCGTGCTTACCCTTGAAAAAAATAAAGCGTTAAGTATATTCATACATATTATATTTCAACGAAATCACTGTCTTAGTTGCTTTTTCGAGTCAAGACTGTACTGAGTTAGCTCTTATCTACCTTAAAATATTTAAATACAATCTGTGAAATGTTAACTGTTAAACATTACACCCTCGATAGGGTGCCCGCGAGGGGGTGACGTCAACAGTTAAAAGGTCGTTCACACCGTCTTTCCTGCCCCACTGACCTATTCAGCAAATTTCGAAGTTCTTGGAACTTGGAACTACACACTGGCTGTAAGCACCGACAACCATCTATCTAAGGGGTTAGTGACATATATAACAACACCGAATTAATATCATAATGTAGATCGGAAGTTAAAGCACGAAAATGCAGGCGAAATGTATATATTACGACCAAATTTCATGATTCGACTTCGCGAAAACTTAATTTTTCGATGCTTAAACCTAATAACCGAAGTTCGAAAAAAAACGTGGTATAAATTGAATATACGTTCTTATGAAGTATAGGAGCCAATACACGATTGAGTAAACTTGGCTTGATAGAAAAAAATCGGCAACATTCCCTAAATTTTGCAATTTTTCTTACGTGCTCCGTGGAAAAAAGCATTTTTATTCAATTATGGGCAAATATATTTCAATTAATGTATCATATCCGAATTCCCAATGAAATTTACTAGTGAACTTCTTTATCATTAAAATTTTATCATTTGATTGTACGAAACAAATATAAAAAGTGTTAGCACGTATTCAATTGCATCTTCGCATTACATCGTCCAATCTGATAAGCAATTCTCAACCTTATGTAAAGCATCGTAAATTGTTATAAAATTAGGATTGGACCGCGTCTTAACATACTTACTTTATGTAATAAGTATACTAGGCCCGTATTCAAAATATCATCTGTATTTAGCATAACCGATCAAGTACCAACATAAATAAGGTCTCGCGTCCTTGTGATTAGTACATATACCTACATTATTAGTAAAAGGTCAAAACAAATCTGCCAAAATGTTCTAGACGTAACCCTTGTAACCATTGTGGATTAGATCTAAAAAGTTTCGGACATGACTCTGCAGTGCAAGTACCGTAATAATCGTTAAATTTGTCGAGTCGCTAAGATCGATAAAAAATCGCATTGCTCCTAGCAAGTATGGAAGTCATATCGACGACTTATACGATCGTCAAATTGTCGACAGATTATTACGAATTGTTTGCATTTCACAATGCGTCCTTCTACCATTTGAAGATTTCTACGAGCATTTCGCTCTTCTAAAAAAAAGAAAGCCGAAGTCAATTTTTTTATTGAATACAAGCTGCGCCCCGCGGTTACACCCGCATGGTAATGGATGATGACGATATTGATGAAAAATATCCTATGTGTTAATTCAGCGCCCCTTCTACCTCCATGCCAAATTTTATCAAAATTGGGCCAGCCATTTGAGCGTAAGATAATAACAAACAACATTCATCCATAAATACAAACTTTCGGGTTTATAATATTAAAGATCAAACGCACCTAAACAATATCGCCATTCCCGTCGCCTGTCGATCAGCTATATCGAGGTCGTTTTCAAAGCTGACAAAACAATTGTTAAAATCGATTAAATAGACGATCGCAAACGTAATTCAACAGTTCCATACCAGGGTTTCCGTTATAACCGTAAAAACTTATCGAATTTGTCTACCGATCGCTTAATTTTCTTACTTACTTGCAATGATCGATAAAGCCCGTTTTTTCGAAGTATGACGAATTCAAGATTCAAATTTATCGATCGGTAAATTCGGTACTTGCACTGGCTTTGTTAGCGAATTCATGAGTCTTAATTCTCGTATTTTACATGTCCGCATCGCAAAAGGGTGAAAACGATCGCATAGTAAAATGTCAATGCCACATGATTGGATAATAAGGTAACGAACGGAATAATGAAGTAGTAGCAAGCATCTAACAAGCCAATTAGAGGTTGCCGAGAAACCTGCACTATGACACAGAATTAATAATAGTACTATTAAGATACGGTACAATTTTACATACAAACAAAACGGTTTTCTAGAGACAATGTTGTCTGCGACTTGTTAGGTAACGTACTGAATGCACCCGTGTTCAAAGCTATGATTAAATCCATAAGGAAACAACGAGAAGTCGGTAGTTTAAGATTTTCGTTTTCTTTATTCGGTATTTTTTAAATTGCTAATATAATAAATAATTGGAATTTGACGAAAGTGATAGGTGTAGCGCGGGTGTTTTGTTTCTTCTCCAGATACCTACATTTCGTCAAATTCGGTCAAGCAGTTTTTGAGTTACACTCCACTGAAAAGTGTTACGGCTATCTTGATGATATCAACATTGACGGTGAATGGCAATCGATCCCGTGAGTAGCAAGGGTCACTAAACATTATGAAAAAAAAATTTGTAATTTCAAACTGTTTGGTGTTGAAGTCGGTTCCATTTTATTGGTAAAACTTTTTTTTTTTGATAAATGCACTCCTAGTCTTCTACGTCTACACTAATCTACACTAATATTATAAAGAGGAAAACATTGTTTGTTTGTATTGAATAGCCTCCGAAACTAGTGGACCGATTTGAAAAATTCTTTCACCATTAGAATCCTACATTATCCCTGATGAACATAGGCTATAAGATATTTTCAAAAATGTAGGGATCTGTATGAAAATTTTGATAATGTAACCCAAGGTGTGAAAATAATCACCAAAAATTCCTTATATCGCAACTAGAAAAATGAGCAAAGTGATGTACAAATCTTTTTATAGAAGACGACATAGACATCTACAAAAATGTCTGCAATACCAATAATATGTCGGACTTTTAAAGTTCTTGTTAAAATACGCAATTGTATCGCAGAAAAGGCCTTATATCGCGTACGCTGCGGAAACTATCGACAATAGAGCAAGTAATGTAGGTACTACAGTTTTATAGAGGACATAACTATCTACAAAAAAGTCTGTAGTGCCATATGTCTAACTATTACAGTTATGTCATAATAACTACTTTTTCACGGTAAAATATGCAATAAAAACGGTACAAACTAAGCCCCATTATTCGTACCTTGCTATTTAATCCTTATAATATAGAAGAAAGATTGTATAATTTTTTGTTTGTTTGTAATGGAAACGCAAACATTACTTAACCGATTCAAACAATTCTTTCAGCAGTGGAAAGCTACATTATGCCTGAGTAACAAACGCTATATTTGATTCATCATCATCATCATCCATCACCACGCGGGTGAAACCGCCGATGCGAAGCTAGTCCAATATAAAATTGCAGCTGTCAAGTGGCTTAGACATGCAACTATTAAAACATTTAAAACAAGTACAATTTGAAAAATTTAATACCGACTTCCATTCTATTCAGTTATTGGAGAGTGTATCTCAAAAACTACTGAACCGAATTTGATGAAATATAGGATATATAGGTATATTATATGGGACCACACTGGAAGCACCAGCATTCAAACAAACAAAGAATTTTGAGAATCGGTTCACCCTTTCGATAGTTATGAGGTAACAAACATAAAACAAATGAGTACCTCCTCCTTTTTGGAAGTCGGTAGAAAACTTAATACTCCGTCCCTGCACGCAGCCCGGCGCATGTTTATCGACTTTCGAAACCAAAATGATTCATTCTTAAAGCAAAGCTCTGTTGGAGCTTGGCGAAATATTGCTTCCCGCTGTCAAAATGCTTTTAACCTGACGCGATGGTTAATTGAGACATTCCTTGTTGAATGAAAATGAATTAAAGAATAGGCCAATTAGTTTGCTACATAACATAATACTTTTTGACAATAACTAGAGACATATTTATTTACCTTCTAATGACTGCCAGCGACTTCGATCGCGTAGCAGGTTCGGCCTTCGGCCTCGCCATTACCTCATTTTTTCTAACGACTTCCCAAAACAGGAGGAGGTTTTTTTTAATGTCCTTTTAAACCTCATAACTTTCTACTGGGTGAACCGATTCAAGAATGCTGGTGCTTCCCGTGTGGTCGGGTTCTCTTCCGGTGTGGTTAAATTCGGTGCAGTATTTTCTGAGTCACACTCCAATGACTGAATAAAATGGAAGTCGGTATTAAATTTTTCAAATTGTACTTTTCTTGGTTTTCTTTCATAAGAACCTTCTCCTGACAATAATTAACAAAACAAAAAAAAAATTGCTAGATTGTTCCACCTGTTCTCAAGTTATAGCGTGACCAGGAGAAATAGGGGTTCGTTTATAAAAATAAATCTATAAGAAGAATAGCGACTGCCCGCGACTTCGTCCGCGTAGTAGGCTCTATATCTATAGATATACTTGCTGACATATATGTTACAGACAGTTCTTATAAAAGGTCGTTTAGTTATTATATGTCCCCTGTTAAGGGTATTGCAAGGTCATTTACATTATTATTTTTATTTATGCATGCAGCTTAGTGTGGGTACTTACTAGTCGTAAAGAATAGTATTCATTATTAAAATACTACTGAGTAATGAGTAATAAAATTGAACATGCGTTATTATTTCTAAAATAATTCATTTGGCAGTTAACTAATAAAATTAATAATAAATAATATAAAAGATTTCTCAGAAATCATACTACTTTTCGTGGAATTGCGACATGTGTGGTTAAACCACGACAAATATGAATTTTCATACAACTTTTGCTGTCCGCCGCTCGCATGTTTTTGGCCAGTACAGCAATTTCGATTTATCTCGATGAAGGTTGTCAAAATAATGCTTAAATTTCCAAACATGTTCGAGAAAAAATATTTAATTATAATTATCGTGCATATTGTATATTATATGTCTGTCAAAATCGGCAACGGTATAGTGTATGCGTTTTTTTTTAAGGAATATTGTTTTTTTACCATTAATATAAAATGAGATTTTCTTTTTTGGCTATATTATGTAATATATGTGTACATATATACTTATAACATAATATACATGTATATTATTATATTATTCCGTAAGCTGTTAGTACATAAGTATTGAAATAAATAAATAAATATATATATAACATAATAATTGATTAAAAAAAAACACTGTTTTAAACTATCTCGGTTGTTCACTAAAGTTATATGATTATTAACGGGATATTTACCGTGGTAAGGTTGTGGAATGAGCTCCCGATATTTCGGCGCAGTTACATGCACCATGTTCACGGGAAGACTGAAGAATGCGGGTGGTTGGTCGAAAAGTTAAAAAGTTAGGTGCAGACATAACGATCTACCCTCTTTCTTAGTCTTTTGCTACGGTTATCACTGGAACTCGAACTCAATCCTAAGTCCCGACAAAACACACTCACTGTATCACTGCATATAGTATTTTGAACACATTTTGAATGCGGACTTTTATTTTTAAAACAACTTAATACTGGATTCCACGCACTGGCGAGTTGAAAACCATCACCTCGACTGAAATTCTGGCATTTCGAGATCTCAATAGTTTCCTATAGGTAATATTTGATTGTTCAAATTCAATAAATTTGGATTTGCTTGCCTACCAAGTACTAATTTATCCTAATTAACTTATATATATATATATACATACATATATAGGTATATTATATATTGTCTATTATAGGTATATACTTATAGGTATTCAGAGTTGCTACAAGATGTTATTGCATTTACTGTATACTAATCTATCGGCTCAAAATAAGCATAGCATAATACCATTGTTACATAGTTTATCTAATCAGTTTTATTCCAACACATATTTACAAGTAATTAACTACAACAGATATCGGAAACACTATCAGTGTATAGGTATATATATATTTAATCTATACTTAAATAGTGGTCATGATTATTCATCATTTTGGATATGTACTATTCATATCTGAATATTCTTTCAGTATAAGTTGCATTATCACTAAGTGCATATCTATTACATCTTATTTTATTACATCTCTTTATTAGTTATACAGGTTTTGGTTAAATTTTGTGCGTAGATAGATTCCTAGGCTGGTTGTAAGTGGTATCAGGAGTACTCCTGATACCACAATTTCAAAGCGGTGGCCAGAAATACTTATCAGTGAATATGTATAATCCTTAATAACAATGATTTGGTGCCTAGAGCCGGCCCTTGTGTAAATTATAGATAACTAATCCCTGCTTTTATAAATGGCTCTTAAGGCATAGATTGCAATATGCTTCTCATTTAGGTATATATGATTATGATTATTTAAAGATAAGCACATAAGCAGGTTTATAGGTATAAACCTATTAAAAAAACAAATTTTTGGTAAAATATTTTTCTCCATTTTTAGTGACCCTGGCTACTTACGGAATAGATTGTCATTTGCTATCAATGATGATATCATCAAGATAAGCGTAACACTTTTCAGTTTTTGGAGTGTAACTCAAAAACTGCTTGACCGAATTTGATGAAATTTATATGGGACCACCTCGGAAGTATATTCTACAAACAAAAAAAGAATTTTGAGAATTAGTCTACAAACGGGGGAGAAATTGGCTAACATACGAGTACATAAAAAAATACATACAAACAAACATAATATAACCTCCTCCTTTATTGAAGTTGTTAAAAATGGATTTTACATCCTTAGCACATGTATCTAAATAACTAGGTATACTTTGAAATAGATGTACATATAAATGTATGTATAAAATCTGCATCTTTTGGCCTGGGCTTTGGCTTCCCAGGGTCAATGCTTCAAGGCTGTGGTAACAAAATCTATTCATCTAATTCACAACAAATCAATCTACTGACATGTGGACTTATATCAGGCAAACTAGTTTTTTTATATGCTAACAAATCATGAGAGACACCTCTGCCCCACAGGTGCAATGTATTTTGTAAGGCACTGTGCATATTAAAAACTTTAAAAAGAATTACTTTTAATTTATGTCTCATTCTTAGAGTAATTTTACATGCTATAGTGCCTTTAAAACACAATAGTAGATGTACATTAATGCTTTGTAGCTTAGTAATTGCCAAGCACTGCAGTGGTACTGAGTAATACTGGGATCATTTAAAAATAAATATTGTTTTGCTTACAACTTGTAATTATAATTTCATGCACATCAGGTGGTCTTTTTCAAGGCGAGTAGCCAGTAGCCTTAACTCAGTAATTATGACTTTACCTTATCAAATTATGTAATTATAATAACTAGTGTGTCCACTAAAATGGTTTTTCAGCCGAAACCGAACTTTCAGCCTTGCTCTCTATTTCGGCTGAAACAGACACTTATTAAAATTACGTTGTACTTACTGTTTTTTAACATTTATTTGCATATTATATAATTATATATATATATCATAGACAGTTAAATAGTTTTAAATAAGATTGAGAAAAAACCATAGACACGAGTTAGCTGCGAAGTTTACCAAACACTCGAGTTTCGGTGTGACCGAAAGTTTCGGCTTTGTGGCCGAAACTGAAATTTCGGTTGGTCACTAATAATAACATGTCAACATTGCGAGCATGGATTGTCAATAGGTTAAGGTAGGATATTTTACAGCAATAATATTTATCTATTGTACGGCGAAAATAACGCTAAAAACGCTCATAAGGGCGGGTGTTCAAATTGAGAATCTGTGGTTGAAAATGTAGTTTATCACTCTTTTAGTTCAGCGTTCAGAAAGCTAGAAAAAGAGTTATTTTTGCCATGAAGCAGTGCAATTTTTGACCCACATCTGGAGTATGGTTGTTTGTGATAGTTTTTTGAGAACTACCTATCTATTTCATAGCTTAATTATGCGATTTTAGATTTTATGCTCGGTTTAGCATTCGAGTAGGGTGTGTGCAAAAGTGGCAAAAGTAGCAAAAATAATGTTTTAGAGCTTTACAAATGCTTTGACCCTTTGCCTACCAGAGACGTAAATTTTGTTTTTGTGAGTTTCATTCATAAATCTTTTGTTTTAATTATCATGGTATAGGATGGGTTAACAAAATTGCTAAACTATCCTTTAAAGATAATTACTGTCAAATTTTATTCTATCATCCATGCTCATAGTACTGTAGGTGCCAAAGAAAACTGGAATTCAATGAATATCATAACATGTTTATGAAGTGTCCCATTTCATTGATGAGTCACAGAGCCAGATGGTTAATGCAAACAAGGGGCCTCGGTCAAGTGATTCAACCCTTGCAACGAGTATAAGTAGATATTGTTGGTGATTGACTGACTGGAAACTAACTAGGTTATATGCAATTTGACTACTTTTATTATGTTTTGCTTTGAATACATTATCATTTCATTTTGTTTGTCTTTAAATATTCAATATTTTGTTGTCTACTGTTTGGCACATGCCTCCGGTCCATTCCTACTATTAACTCTCTTTAATGACTTAGCATGTGTGTATACTATGTATACTTAGAACAGTTATATGAATTAAACTAACATCAACGGATTAATTAAGGGTTAAAACCAGATGACACATTACTTTTGTCTCTAACCAATAACCATGTTTCAGATAAAGTATTCTCAGATGCAAAATTGTTAAATGGACCAAAAACTACTGACCATCTCACTGCTTACCCATCATTCTCCATCGTTTGTTGTCCACTCTATCAGCGCGAACTGTTATTGGCAAAATTGTGGTTACGCCACACAAGCCATAAAAGGCTAAGTCTAACCATTGGCTAAATTATGTTGATTCAACATTGTACCAAGCTCTGGAAAATTAGTAAAGTCTAATACATGCATGAAATGCATTACTACGAATATGAATGAATATCTCATAAGCTTGTTTGGTGCAAGAGCCCATCTTACCCCCAGCTCCTATCCACAAACATCTTCTCTCAAACAAAAAGTGTCAAGTAATTACAAGTTGTGAGCAAAACAATGCTGCGTTGATACCACTACAGTGCTAAATGTATTATAAAATATGTAGTAAAACAGGGACTCACCTCTTCAATCTCTTTGTGGAACTTGATAGGCCTCATCAAATACAACTGTACAGCAAAATATATAAAGTTTATCACAACAAATGCACTGTTCCACACTACAGCATCCAGAAAACACTCGATGCTCATTGCCCAGAGCCCATAAAATGCACACCCCACCATCAATGTAGCTCGCAGCCATATCAAACCACTAGAGGTGTGTGGTGCCAAAAATGAGAACAGAAAGAATATATTGGCCAATTGGAAAAATACGTGGTTTACAGGACGCCACTTTGGGCAGTGATTCAGATACAGATCCCACATCGAGGGGCGCTCCTGTAGGGTCACATTGACGAAGTCACTCGTCTGGCCAGAGAGGCGCGTCGTCTCCACCAGGCCCATGTCGGGCTCCGTAGTGGTCACCACTTCCGTAACGTCAGTGCTCGTCAGGATTTCCGTCGTTACGTTCTGCAGCCCGGTAATCATACCGATCGCTAAGGCACTCACAAACAACATAGTCCCACCGCGGGTTCGCGCACCCTCCGCACACACCTCTCATCGATACTCCGCGCGCAATTTGCATTTGCCTGCTTAAATTTATTGCACTTACACCAGCTGTTTATTTCTAATGTATATATCGAAAATAGGAAATTAGAAATGCGGCACTGCACGAAACTAAATCGCTAGAGTTGAAGCGCGACTGACGAAAACTAAAATACGCGACGCAGCAAAATAAACATATTCAAAACAAAATCGCACGCACCAAGGATCGAAATTAAAACGTTAGGAAATATAAAAAGCAAACAATCGAAGCGCACACGACCGACCAGACTTGGAGTTGACCACAGACTAGCCAGCATAGATAAGATTAGAGTATGACGTATTACTATGTATGTATACTGGAGATTGTATGTATCTTAGCCTCCAAAATTAGCTGCGATACTAGCGACAGCTTCTGCGGTGGATAATTTTACAACTCTGCTGCTTCATGTATAATAATAATAAAATGTATTTAATTTTACTTTATATTATTAACAAAAACTATCAAGGATCCCTTTTTTTTTTTAATTAATGGTTCACAAAACTGGTTCTTACACTAACGCATTACTTACAAAACATACAAATTACATAACATGAATGTGCAGAACCTACTTGTCGTGAACACGGCATGCATAAATATACACCCATCTAATCTTAAAGAAGTTATTGTTACATATTATGTCACTGAGCAAGTTTCAAAGTCTTGCATGACTTGCTTGATTTGATTTGGTTTGATTTGATTGAGAGGGTGTGATTTGTGGCTTCAAATACGAAAGTAGTATTTTTTGCACTAAGCTTTCGAAAAGTTTCCCAAAGGCTGATAAAATCGATATAGGCCGATAATTTGCTACATTGCATTGGTCTCCATTTTTGTAAATTGGAGTGACATGGGCGATTTTCCACTTACTAGAAAATTTTACGATTTCAAGAGAATGGTTATTAACGTAATACAAGGGCTGTACTAGTTGCGTGGCACACGTTTTTAAGAAAATTGGAAGGAAGGATTGAACTGAATCCAGCCCTGGTCCCTTATCTGTATCGAGTGACTTAAGAGCTAAAAGAATATCCGTTTCATTAATTTTGCAAGAGTTGATGTACTTATGTGACTCGAAATTTAAATATGAACTAGTTGAACTACTACCCTCTTTAAAAATTAAATAGAAGTGGTGAGAAAAAAAGTTCACTTATTTCTTTACCACCATGCGCACTTTGGTTGTGGAGATACATTTCGTCTGGTATATCGCATTTATTGTGTTTTGAATTTTTAACAAATTTCCAGAAGTATTTGGGATTCTTTTTAATATTTATTTTTGCATCAGTTTTAAATTTGGAATAGCATGCTATCACCATTTTATCGCAACGTTTCTAAGCATCTCAAAGGTAAGCTTATCTCTTAAATTTTTATATTTTCTATGGAATTTAGCCTTCTCTTTAAGAGCTTTAATTAGTGAAGAACTATACCAAAAGGGATATATTGTGTTTTTTAGAAAATTGAGTATTACATTTTATGATAGGCTTTAAAGACTCGTAAAATATGTCAATATCATCAATGTTTTTAAATTTTTCTGACCAGTTTATTTGAGACAAACCGACCTTAATCAAGTCATAGTTTGCTTTAGTATAATTATGTGTTGTTGTCTTATTTACTTTTGGATTTTTAAAAGAGTTGCATTCGGATTGTATTGAAAGAGCAGGGTGGTATTTATCTACATTAACCAGATATAATTTACATTCTTCCACTGAGAATAAGTGGGGTGAGTTTGAGAATAATAAATCTAATATTCTACTTTGTATAATTATTTTGTTAAGTTGATAAAGATTGTCCCTCTTAAATTCACACTCAAAAGCAAATATTTAAAAATATCACTTGCCCCGTGAGTATTAGGGTGACGCGCACTCGCGAACACGTATGTCGATGCCGGCGAAGAAGGGGGCGGATCCCGGCGTGTCGTGACGCGGCAGCACGGAGCTGATAAAAGGATGCCGATCGAGCCGTGCGCTCGCGCCGGCGCAGGAAAGGCGACACGCTCGAGGCGCTTGCCCGAGTAGACTCTTGGCTCGGCGTTGGACCGCCGAGTAAGGGGCGGCGAGCGGGGGGCCGCATTCATTGTAGTGACGTCGCGGTTCAGGCGCGAACAAATGCTAATTTCCGAAATATGTTTATGAAATATGATTTAAATTGTGTGGTAAACATAACATCGTAGCGTTATAGTGGAAAAGGTTAGGAATCTTTTTTGTAGATCATACTATCGTAAAGTAAAATAATTTTCCATGACGTTAACACTGCTGGCTTTAGGGCCTTCTTCCATAGAGATAATCTACGTGGGACTATGCAAGCCACGCTTAGACATGAACGATAGTCAGCCGAGGCAAAAATTGGATGTATGCCAAAATTGCAAAAATAATGTTATTGATATCTATTTCAACATATACATTTTGAAAAACCTAACAATTTCAATGTCACCACGGTTTCAAACGTATTTATAATATCTACGAAGAATTATTGTTATTACTATTTTTGATATTACTATAAACTAAAAAATGTGATACTGATGAACTACATTTTATTTTTACAGGTCGAGCTAAATGTAGCCACCTTGTATTTTTTATGAAATGGATAATGCAAATCCCAATTTTGTCTTTGCACTATGCCTGGGAAAGGAGCGTTTATATCATTTATTTCATTAAAGTGTAGTTATGAAGAATCAGTGTTTTCTTTACTTAGTCTACATATTTTTTGACATGTTCGTGCCTATTAATTTCTAGCAAACAAGTGCTCAAACGGTTTCTTTACATATTTTTTTACTAGTGCGTAACTTGAGTAGTGGTCAGCTTGATCTTCTGACCATACATACCCTTTCTAATAATGGTTCATATACTTTATCAAACGGGATTTAGTTCAACGCAAACTTGGGCGCAGAACTTAAATGAGGTTCGATAATTCATTTCTTACATTTAAATAATTATGCGCTCAAGTTTGCGTTGTACAAAATCTCTTTTGTTAAGGATAAGGAACGATTATTACTATTAATAGTATCACAAGCATGGCATTTTCAAACAAATCAGGATGAGAAAGATTCAAGAGATGGCATTAAAATCTCATTTGTCTTAAGGAGTCGTCATTCTTCTTCTTGTAGTATTTAAAAGTTGAAGAAAAGTCACAGGGATGAAAGATCAGTTGATGAAGATAAAGAGAATAATAAACACTTCGGATTAGATGAAGATGGCATGGCGGCTTCTGTTGAAAAATGAGCACAAATATTTAAAATTATTGGGAGTTTGAAGAAATATTTTTGTTTAATCGATTATCTGGGATTATTTGTAAGTGAGTTGGCTATTATATGGAAGTTTAATGCGTAGATTTCTTATTAATTAATCTTGATAAAAAATTTGGTTTCGTTTCTGTTAGTATTTTTTTATTTTTGCTTGTAAATAGTATTTGTATCATTGGTAAAAGTGATTAAGATTTTTCGAAAGAATAATGAGTGATCCTGAACTGGATCAGTGGAGTGATCCTCCGGATCTTGGTTCGGGATCAGACAATACAGATAGCACGTTAGTTAGTCTTCATACAGGAGCTAGGAAGCATCAACGTGCTCCTAGTGATCAGGATAACTTGATTCCTAGTAAAAAAATATCAGCCCTTCAACTTTGACGCAACATTTCTATGTTGTCCCCCTGTTTGACGTGAAAGATCTTCATTATGATCAGACGGGTTGGGTCCCCTCTGTGGTTCACTTGCACCAAGTTGCAGGCATTTTTTCAGATGGAATAAAATTGATAGGTCAAAATAAATTGCGCTTCAATTCAAAACGTGGAATGATGCTCACAAGTCCTTGGACTGTGAATTTCTGTCTACTTATGACTTTCATGCTCAAATTCTGACCTATTACGTGACGCGCACGGGTATTATCAAGGGCATTCCAGTGGATTGGTCCATGGACGAATTGGTTAATGCACTTGAATGCCCTTCTGGCTGTGGGCCGGTTTTAAAAGCAAGGAGACTAAATAGGATAACATTAATTGAAAACAAGCCAGTATGGATTCCGATGCAAACGGTTGCAGTTACATTCAAGAGTATACATTTCTACCAAAGAAAATTAAAATTAATTTATGTGGCTAAATATCAATTACCTTTTATTCAATGTTTGTCCTGCTGTCGATAGAATAGAATAGAATATTGTTTATTTGCTTCAAATGTGAGTACATGATAGATTTTTACAAAATAAAAACATTGAAGAGCTTACACATTTCGCCAAATTAATAGCATGCAAAAATTATAAGCTAAAACTAATACATGAAATACTGTTATAGAACAAAGAAGCAAAAGAACACAACGTAAAACTAATGAGTAATTATTTCCAAACACTTTTTAATTTGATGCTAGGTATTCGTTTAGAACTATACTTCCAGGGGGTTTAGTAAAATGAGCGACGCAGCAACCAGGTCCTCAATTCAGTTTTAAAATAAGGTAAGGACATTTCTTTCATGTCTTGAGGCAATTTATTAAATATTTTGATTGACGTTGAGTAACTACTTTTTTAATAACGTACACTTTTGTGAGTATACTTATTTTCTAATCTCTCTCCGTTCCGTGTATTTTGAGGATACATTTCACCCGCCTTAGTATATAAGTACCTGTGTTGTTTGACAAAGCATGCTATGTCATGAATGTTCTGACATGGAAGAGGGAGGACTTTCAATTGCAGAAACAAAGGTTTGCACGACTCCATAGATCCCACTCCACATATTGCTCGAAAACATGTTTTTGAGCAATGAATGCTTGTGCTATGTCTGTACTTCGCCCCTAAAGAATAAGACCACACCTTAGAAGGGACCCAACATATCCATGATACGCAACCAAAGCAGTTTCTTTATTTGAAGTTTTTCGTAGTCTCTTTAGAACATAGACACAGCTGTTGATTTTCTTACATATTTTATTAATTTGAAGTTTCTAATTAAGTGCTTTCTCAATTATTAAACCTAAAAACGTTACGTGGTCAGGTCTCTTACTATCTTGACCATTAAAATTTATTTCGAACTCGATATTGTTTAAATTGATTAATGTTTTTGAGATATTAATCATTAAATTATTCATGTCAAGCCATGTTTTTACGGAATCTATTGTTTTACAAATGGCAAATTTATGATTATCGATAATATATAAAATTAGAATAGAAAGATAAGATTTGTTTGATGTCACTACAATTGAAATGTCATCAGCAAATAATACGGAGTTGTATGAAGTTATGTTAATAATATCATTAATATATATTAAAAATAATAGTGGGCCCAATACACTGCCTTGAAGTACACCGTATTTATTTATTTTACATTCTGATTAAGAATTCTGTACTAATTTGTTCTTGCCTGTTGATATTATTTCTACGTACTGTTGTCTATTTTTAAGATAGGTTTCAATCCAATTTATTGCCGGGCCCCTAATGCCATAATACTGCACTTTATGTAACAGCAGTTCATGAGATACGATTCGGTCATACTCCAAATTTTTGCCGATCTAAGCCGTGTTGTTTTAAATGTCCTCAACCTCATTCGGGCACTAACTGTCAGGTAATTGATCCATCTTGCCTATTCTGTTCGAGCAATCATCTTGCTACATACAATGTTTGTCCTGAGCATAATAGACAAAAAATAATTAAAACATGGTTTCAGAGGAAAGCATATCATAAGTATATGGAGGCATCCACGCGGATTCCATATTTAAATCGTCATCTGTATGCCGATATAGTCAAATGTACGCCAAGTCCTCCGTCTCCTATTAATTGTTAAAAAAGACCAGACGCAATCTGCTCCTGTCTCCTATAAAAAAACTGCGTCTGTTCCTCGAAGCTGTCCTGCCTCAGTACGCAAATATTACGATAAAGTAGCTCATAATACAATTATTGCATCTCCTTCATCAACTATGGCTAATGGGTGTGCATTAAATTCTGAAAGATCTTCTCAAAATGAAAACCTTTTGAAATTAATATCTTGTACATTGTTAAATATGATTTCAAAATTTGATGATTATGCCACTACCGAACAATATTTTGCAGATTTAACAAAAAACCTCTTTTGTCGTAAATTCTCAACATGGATCAGATTCTACAATGGAATGTAAGGAGCGCCATATCAAAGAAATCTGAGCATAATTACTTGATAAATAAGTATAAATCCATCGTTGCGGCTATCTCGGAGACATGGCTGAAGCCAGGTTATGGTTTTAGGTTACCTGGCTTACGCCTGTTTTTGAGGTGATCGTAACGATGGGTAGGGAGGTAGCGCCATCCTGGTTTAAAAAAACTATGTCCTACTCTTTACTATCACTTCCTCCTCACAGTAGTAGATTTAATGCTTATGCTGTGAGATCATTAGATACATCTATTTTATAGATTTATATTCATCATCCTAATGCTTCTAAAATTTCTGAACTCCTACTTTTTTTTCCTCTCTTCCTCCTCCACTCATCGTTCTTGGTGATTTCAATTGTCATCACCCAATTTGGGGTTTTCGTGCTCCTGACTCTTTTTCACCTTACCTACTTGATCTCATTGACGATTTCAATTTATGGATTTTAAATAATGGTTTTCCCACTCGACAGGTTTCCCCTCTTCAAAGTCCTAGTGCTGTAGATTTATCTTTAACTTCTGCTCTATCCTCCAAACTGTTTTGGTCTGTCTTTCCTAACTCTCATCAACAACATAACCCACTGCGCTCACGCTAAAAATTAGTGGTAGTTGAGGACAGAACATCCAACACCCACAACACCACAAGGCCATAGAAAGATTTTCTTTTAAAAAAAAATCGTACTCTCCGATTAGTATAGCTTCTCGAGAAATGCTTTTGAAGTGTGTGAATAAGGGCCTTTCTGTTTCTTTTGCTTTGATTCCAAGTCACAACGGTATAAAGGGCAACGAAAAAGCTGACCAACTGACTAATAGCGCTATACAATGTGGTGACATGCACCCGTACAATAATTATAGTGCAGACCAGGCTGCTCTTGCCAAACCTTTTCTTAACAATCTTGGAGTGAAGCTTGGAAAAAGAGCGCTCAATCAAAAGGAAAGCATTACTTCCGTGTTCAACCTCACATTCCAGTAAAACCCTGGTTTTATATGGCTAGGTTGAACAAACGAGCTACATCCGTGATTATACGAATGAGATTACACATGTGCAGTCCAGCACAACTTGCTCGGATACGTATACTAGATTCAAATAGTTGTGAATGTGGGCAGGATGTGGGTGATTCCAACCACATCTTTCTTAATTGTCCGCGATACGATTACTCTCTTCTATACCAAAGTCTGATAGAACTTGATGTACCCCTTCCTACTAATGTATTATGTTTATTATCTTCTAACTACTACTACCTATATATAAAGTCATTGCTTCATTCATTGAGGCTAATGACATCACTTTGTAAAAATTTAGTAATGATATATATATTTTTTAGTAGTAAATTGTAGGTAGACTTATTTTTAGATGTATTTCCTGCCTATACATAACTCCTCTGACCCTATCATTTTTCCTTATTCTTTTAAATTAATTACATATCCGTTTCCCCGTTTTTAAATAAAGGAAAAAACCATTTAGTTGTACAAACTTTCTATAAATCCTACTCCTAACCTTGGCGCTACCACTTCAAATTTGAAAATGAAAACGAAGCCGAAGACAATATCTTGGAAGAAAACAAGACGCTGGCAAATGCACATGTGCGACGCAATATTCCTCAACGGGGTTGAGTTGAGGGAAAAAAAAGAACATGACACTGGCAGAGTAACGTCTTCCAACGTTAAAAAACTATAGAAGAAGAAGAAAAGCCACAGAAGAAAAAGAAGAATTATTATTCTTTGCTTTGATCCCTCCAAAAATGAAATATCTAAGATAAAATTGTGAAAAATGGCTATACCTTGTGACTCATTATTATATCCTGAACTATTGACTAATGAACAGCTTATATTAATCATACATGAGGTTAGTAAAGAAATATAATACCGAATTATAAACGATATGTATTGTGTTAGAGTAGTATATTTGTTAATGTTTATGATCTTTTCCTTGCAGAGGCATTTGCGAATTGAGAATATTGAAAGAATGTCTCGGTTGGAGCTTATAGAGTTATTTCGAAACTACTGTGTACCATACGGACAGAGGAAATACCGAGATTCTGGCCGAGGAAAAGTATTGAACAAATCGAGACATTTTAGTCCAGAACCGGAGTCTAAATTAAATATTACAATGGTCAACACCAACCAAAGTAGAATGACACATACGAAATTCGATAGGTTAAAACCACCGCCAGATCCGCTTGCTGGACAAATGAAGAGAATAAAACTAGACACAAGCATTTCCACTTTAACAGATGTTAATAATTTCAAAAGGAAAATGTCAATTGATTCCGTGAGTACATACCTACATATTTCTTCTTTGTTTTAGCTAAATCATCTGGATGTTATGTCTCAGTGCGACTCTCCCTATGTACCACCAGTCATATTATTAAACAACAACTAATTTGCCTGATGGTTTATGAAACTAACATAATGGACACTGGCAGAATTGTGACAACTAGTTGCAGAAGCCATAGTCTAAAAACTGAACTGAACTACCTACTTTAATAATAAAAAAACTTTTCTTCTTTCATAATAACCCCTGTGTCATACAATTGCTAGGCATATTAGTTATCATCAAAGTTAAAAAATCTGTAGGTCATCCATCTAAATGTACCACTGCAGTTAGTACTACCTTCCATATGTTCGGTCCCCATGAAGTAACATGCAAGCACCAATTACTACTGTGTTTAGTTTGGAATGGCACTGTAGCAATTGATATTACTGACTAATTAATTGCTGAGCATAGCATACGCCAGCATACAAATTTGGTAAGCAGTAAATCTAAATAGATACCACTGCTTTTTAAATTGTCTACCTTCATACATTTGTCTGCAGTAAGCACTACTTTTTGAAGAGTGCTAGGGCAAGTGAAATTGTTGGGCTCAATGGTACTAAAGAACCATGTCATGAAGTAATGAGTGTAAATTAAGTGTAATCAGTGCATTTTGTAGCACTCATAGTAGTTAGCTTGCTTAGGAGTTTCTAACTATTAAACTAGGTTGAAATCTTGATGCAGTCACTACTTCATTGTGTGATAGCTAGTGGGGTTTTCAATTAAGCACTTCCATGCTTCCAAAAGCGTAGAAATACATTGATTGTTCATTAAGCCATGTCTGAGACTTTAGGCAGGTTAAGGCTGGCAAATCTGCCAACCAATATCTATAATTTGAGAGGAAGGTTGATACTCCTCTCTCAGAGAAAAGCCCATGTCCCGGTATTTGGAACATGATTACCTGATTATAGATAACTTTATTATCTCTTTTTCCTCTGTTGATTCTTCTCAGAGAGGAGTTGGGTCATATTCCATCATGCAGGTTTAGTGCAGCTTTGGTATGGCTAGTGGCCAACCCATGTCGTAGTTTACAGGCCACCTGAAGGCCAAAGACACAGCCTAACAACTATTGTCTAAGATAAACAACCAGGACAGATGACATAAAGTGCTTTTTGAAGCGCTTATTTGAATAATGCTACTTGTTGATCAGTTAAGATCGCCAAGTCAAGTTTCACTGCGAGTGCTTCAATAGCTACTCTACCCTTAATAAGCTTGTATTCATTAGCTTATTAACAATATCAATACCACAAATGCATTTTGGATACAAAGTATTAATTTGCGATTTATTCATCTTATTAATGATATATAATTAAATAGAAAGTAGCCTCTTTACATTCTTACTTCCAAGCTGTTGTTTAAAAAATAGGCCCCAGATACAGCGTCAGCTTGAAGCAGTCCATGTTGACTGCTTAAAGCTGTGACTGCACAGTGAAATAGTCTTCTATGAACACACATACATGAAACCACTCGAGCAGTTTAAGATGATTCGGGCGGTTGGAGGTCAAGCAGCCGCCAGGCATACACCGACTGCTCAAGCTGACGACTGTTCTTGCGCAGTTACCTCCGCCCGCGCTCATTACACGTCGCGCGCGCTTCCCGTCCCTGAATTGAAATTGTGACCTGTTGAGCAGTTAATACCAACTGCTCCAGCAGTTATCAATGGCAGAAGAGTGGTCTGTGTATATTGAACACTGGCTAACTGTTTGTATACTCATAATAAATGAACATAACCTGTGTTATTGCATCAAAGGTTGCACGGCTTGACACAATAGAAATTTCATTGTTATAATGACGTCATCCTTCAAGGGTCGATACCCTTGCAGGGTTATAAAAATTATAAATTTCATATTTTGCAGCTGTCTCCTGTCTCGGATAGTCCACCATTGAAGAAAGAGAAGAAATTAATAACCTGGCCTTAATTCAAAAAGACTGTTGTAATTGACACTCATGGTGTATAATATTATGAAAACAATATTACGACAAATATTCCATGTGAATAAAATATCAGACTCATCATCTGACCACATAAGTTCATCAACATTTGGTATTTAAGGCAAGTGTATACAATTGTTCATTTTACACATTGCGTAAGTTAAAAGTGAGATGGTGTAATTGTTTACCATCATTTAATGAACTGCTATCCAAAGGAAAAATTCTGCATACACAAAACATCCCAAATGAAATAAGCGATACCTACTCCTTTTATAATGGACTAGGCAAAATATGTTTCCATGAGCAACCTAAGTAGGTAGTCTGAAATGGATAGGTAAAAACATCACAATATGTTACTTCTCGGATCAGGGCCATTATTCGATATGAGCAATCAAACAAGTAACTCGGTGTGCTCTGATATCTTCATCGAATGACTGTGAAATCAATACAATTTTGCGATAATTACTTGAAGATATTCTAACCCGTTGCATTACTTGTTGAATGAATGTAGCGAATAAGGCCCCAACATGTGTGAAACTGTTATAACAAGACAGACGTTTCTATCGAAAAGCGCAAAAGAGTAGGCATTTTATTTTAATAAACAATATAGGAATGTACAATAAGTATCTATACATACTTCACTTCACTTTTTTATTTATATGGCTCATACAGGGTTGCGCAATTTCGTCAATGTCGCGTGGATATAAAAGGAAACAAATGATACAAAAGTTGTGATTACTATAATACTTGTAGCATGACTTTGCATAGCAGTCACAACTTTTTCCCAGACACTGATTTAATTAAGATATTGCCTAAGATGGGTTTCATGTTATGAATATGAACAAAAGTGATGCTTAACCAAACACGTTGCAGTACCTGGAAAAGTAGGTTGATTTCTGCGAAATCTATTGTATTATTGGCCAAATATGGCGAATCGCGAGTCAACGGGTTACAGCAGTAATTATAATATTTATTTATACTGCTTGGACAAGCAGGTTTCAAGGTAGGGTAATTTCGCCAGTTCGCGTCCATTTAGTGCAGTTGGCAAGTTTGAAGGCAAAAAAAAAATGTTCCAGCACTAGTTTCAATGAAAAAGTTTAAGTAATGTGTTCATTATATAGTCTACTATAGGGTTCGCTTTCAGTTTTGTTCGAAACTACTTGTGTTTTTTTTATAAATTAACAAACTTAAAAAATACGCGTTTTACCCACTTTACGTCCAAAAAATCTAAATTGCGTCCACCCATAGACCATTTTGCGTCCACCAGCTAAGAAAAGGAATGTAGGGGTGATATTCTCAAGATAATGTAAAGAAAAATTATATTTTAATAGATTCTTTATTCAAGAATATAGTTATTTGAATATCAACATTATTATCATTAATAAATCACTATAAAGAAAATAAGAATACCTTTTTATTCTTCTCAACATTGATAGAACTTAAAACAAAACTACTTAAAAAAACGAAACATTATTCTGAAACAGGTAATTAATAATTTTCAACCTTTTAAAAGGTTGCAGGTCAACAACAATCAGTTCTGTTAATTTCACCCTAAAATCACGATATTAATATGTCACTGAAGATCAGCCTTGATTAATAAGTTGTTAGCTATATTATAGCAACAAAACAACACAATAGTTTTGTCTAAATAATAATGTTTTGTGTAATATTATGATTATGAGACAATGTATGATTACTATTGCCTTTGAATTTTAATTAATCACTCAAGTCACATTCGAAAGAATTATCTTTGGCTTCTGAATAACTTAATCCTAGAAATCGCGTGCATTTCAGATGATACACTTGTCACAGCCAATGTTTTTTCATCGTCATCTTCTACATCAGAAATTAATACATCTTCACATTGAGCACATTTCATTATCGTGGAGCTAATGCCGTGGAGGCTGGAACATTTTCTTTTTTAGATTCCACATCTATCGAATCTATCGTTTCCTGTGTGACCTTTATCTTCTTTATTCGTTTCGGAGCAGTTTTTTGAACCTTTCGAGCTCTCTCCTGTTCTTTTTTCTCTATTCGTTCTTACTTTCTTTTTCGTATTGCTTCCTGTTTTTCGTTCTTGATCTGCTCTTTATCTTCGTAATACTTTCTCCATGCAGCAGAAGATATGGCTGCTGGAATCCTTTGCTTATTAGGTGTTCTTGCTTCTTTAGAAATTTCAGGCAGCGTCAGGTGTTTTTAAATGGATCACAGGTTTTTTTTAGGCTTGAATCTCCAACAGCTGCTGAAGATGGTTGTACTAGAGGAGAGTTTTCCGTAGGTAAAACGAAGGATGGCGATACAATTGATACTGTATGAATCAAAGAGGTCAGGGGATGAATAAAAGAGGTCAGGGGCGGTTCTGGCGTTTGTTCCTTAGTAGGAGTTTATTTTTCAACACTTGACGTAGTGGGAGTGGGAATTGATTATATACGAAAGATGACAACGAAAGATGGCGATACAATTGATACTGTATGAATCAAAGAGGTCAGGGGATGAATAAAAGAGGTCAGGGGTGGTTCTGGCGTTTGTTCCTTAGTAGGAGTTTCTTTTTCAACACTTGACGTTGTGGGAGTGGGAATTGATTATATACGAAAGATGAAAACGAAAGATGGCGATACAATTGATACTGTATGAATCAAAGAGATCAGGGGATGAATAAAAGAGGTCAGGGGTGGTTTTGGCGTTTGTTCCTTAGTAGGAGTTTCTTTTTCAACACTTGACGTAGTGGGAGTGGGAATTGATTATATACGAAAGATGAAAACGAAAGATGGCGATACAATTGATATTGTATGAATCAAAGAGGTCAGGGGTGGTTCTGGCGTTTGTTCCTTAGTAGGAGTTTCTTTTTCAACACTTGACGTAGTGGGAGTGGGAATTGATTATATACGAAAGATGAAAACGAAAGATGGCGATACAATTGATACTGTATGAATCAAAGAGGTCAGGGGATGAATAAAAGAGGTCAGGGGTGGTTCTGGCGTTTGTTCCTTAGTAGGAGTTTCTTTTTCAACACTTGACGTAGTGGGAGTGGGAATTGATTATATACGAAAGATGACAACGAAAGATGGCGATACAATTGATACTGTATGAATCAAAGAGGTCAGGGGATGAATAAAAGAGGTCAGGGGTGGTTCTGGCGTTTGTTCCTTAGTAGGAGTTTCTTTTTCAACACTTGACGTAGTGGGAGTGGGAATTGATTATATACGAAAGATGAAAACGAAAGATGGCGATACAATTGATACTGTATGAATCAAAGAGGTCAGGGGTGGTTCTGGCGTTTGTTCCTTAGTAGGAGTTTCTTTTTCAACACTTGGTTTAAATATATAACAAATAAAGGTTTAATAAAGCTAAGCAAATATAAAATCTCCAAAATTTGGAATAATCTTCCCCCGCCAATGCGGAGCAACATTTAAAATAAGAAGATAAAATAGCAACATATGCATAAGTACAATGTTCACATAAACACTCATATCCAAACATACAAACATTCACACACACACACACCCTCACACACCACATCGAACCCTAATACTTAATTCTTCCAGCGATTCAATTATACGATTATTACTTGTATACTATAGTACTTTGTGTAAGAACTTCTTAACAGATTATGGCTATCTATAAATCTATGATAGATATTGAAACCTTGCTTTACAATCAGTTACATACGTAGTTCTTACGTCATTTAATATTATGTGTTATTTTACCCGCTTGTCTGTACTCTCGATTAAGAGCTTTATTCGAGCAAAGGATTGCGCTGAAAAGCAGCCTTGCGTTAGCGAAATGCTAACACAGTTCAGTGCTGAGCGTACTCCTATTGCCATAAACCGGTTATTAACCATTATTAAGGTTAAATCCTGATGTTTTCAATGTGTTTTTTGTTTTGTTACTATGTTTTTTGGCAATAAATATATTCTTTCTTCTTTGAAGTAATTTTATAATAGGTACCTGAACCCACATAATTCGTCCTATTTACGTTTAAGTATATCTATGCCTAAACCTACCTATTATGTAAACATCATTATGTATCGTTAGACATGTCCTGTCACAACTTACCCACAGATTAGACATAATTCTATCGAATCTGTTATTTATATCCAAAAAAGTTTTATTTACATTTGTATAGTTTTTTTTTTGTTTGTGTTCCGTATATACAATTTTCTCTATGGTTTTTATATGCCTGTCATGCTTATCTCAACTCTACCAATTTGTCAAGGAAAACAATAAACAATAATAATAATATACCTTTTATTGCTTGTGATAATAACGAAGTATTAAGTATTTTTGAGTGTAACAAATAATTTATTAAGTAACACCAATCACGCCTGGCCTAAGCCAGTTTTTCTGATTTCTATCAAAAATGTCCGACCCAACTCCCAAGAACGTAAAGTCAACCAAGAGCAGGCTGGACACGATCAACCAAGATGAGTCCAAAAAATCCAACATGTCCAAGGTCCACTCCCACTTCCTGGTCCCTTCGGAGAAGCTGGACAAGGTGACCAGAAGAGTAATCGCTCCTTACGCCCAAATTGAAAGAAAGGGGTTGAAAGAAGAAGAAGAAGAGAAGGCTGGCTACCTGGACATTAACCGGTTCAATGTGTTTCTGGAAGACACCATCGATTTAGAGTCGCTTTTATTTGAGACTGCGATGGTTTTGAAGACTGTTACTAATAGTTCTGGTAAGGGACCGATTCTATATCTCATGGTGGCTATATGCACAGTTTTCCTTACTATATAGATATATAAATTGGATATTAAGTAGTTCCATACAAATAGTGTCTAATTAATATCTCCAGTGGGTCTGGAAAGAATAACTGCGTAAGTGTAAGGCCCTTTTCTGATTTATCGGCCCAGCAGCGGCGCGATTGCAGCATGCTCGGATGCGTGCGGGATGCCGAAAACATGCCGCGCCGCCTGCACCTACACACGTATCAGTAAAAAAATATGCAATGCCGCTTCTGCCGTCGCGAAAGATGGCGTCTTCGAGTTTGAGTGAAAAAGATGCTTTAGTTTGTTACATTTATAATCGTTTACGTAAAAAAAGAAAACGTTATTGGCGTCATACAATGCATTGTATACATTTCGTCACAAGACGAACTGCGCTGCGCCCGTAAACCTGTGTGTAAGTAGTTAAGTTTCATGTGCTTGTAATTTCACCGGCACCTTCAAACAAAACACAGTGTTACGAACATAAGAGCGGATGTACACGGACTGCTCGAGCAGTTAGCCAGTGATCAACATACACGGACCGATCTTGCAGGTACAGTCAACAGTTTGAAGCTGCCATAAATGCTGGAGCAGTTGATATTAACTACTCAACAAGTCACAATTTCAATTCAGGGGCGGGAAGCTTGCCCGACGTGGAATGAAGAGCGCGGGCGGAGATAACTGCGCGAGAGCAGTCGACAGCTCGAGCAGTCAGTGTATGCCTGGCGACTGGTTTGACCGCCGACCGCCCTAAGCTGTTGAAACTGCTTCGGTTTCGTGTATGTGTGTACGTAGAGGACTGTAGGTAGTTCACTGTGCAGTCGCAGCTTGAAGCAATCCATTGCTGACTGCTTCAAGCTGTCCGTGTATCTGGGCCTTACTGCTTCACGGTAGAACTAGGTGCAGTGGCAGTACTTCCTCGAACTTGTTCACAAAGTTTTCCCGCTACTAAAATGTCCCGCACTCTCCTTCAAATGGCCGCTTGATGTCCTTGTTGAAACTGTTTTTTGAACGTTCCGGCTTATTTACTCGAGTTTATTTTTCATTTTGTGCCATGAAGTACTTTACATATTTTTACATATTTTTTTTTATAAATAATGCTGGACAATCCACACAGCAACATCTAGCCCCAAAGTAAGCTACTCAAAGCTTGTGTTATGGGTACGAGATAACCGATATATTTAATACATTATTAGATTTTTTTTTATTATACATAGAAAACACCCAGACCAACACAACAAATTTCTGCAGGTCGTACACAAATTTGTTCTAAGGCGGGAATCGAACCCGCAACCTCTTGCGTCGTAGGCGGACTCTCGCCCGCTGCGCCACTGAGGTCGTCGTCTTATGTCTTTTTCAAAAATTTTCTTCAGTTTACGCTTCGCTTTTCGCCTTGCTCGTCGTACGTCGTCTTAGTTCGGGTGGGGCGACTAAGGTCTAAAATGATAATTGTCAAGGTATAATCATGTACATTATCCAGTACCTAGTAGGTACTTATAGTTTATAATCACTGCTTGGTGAGCTATTGCAACAAGCAACAAGTAGCAACAAGTGACAAGTCAACTGTCATTAATTTGCAGGAGTTTTCGTTTACATTGTCGACAATGCGAAAAAGGAAATAGTCATGATGCCCCAGAACACAAAAAACCCGGAGCGTCACGAAGTGAACATACCAATCGGTAAGTTACTTGATATTAGGATCATTTTCCAGAAAATATAGAAAATGAAAATTATTATTATAATTACGCAAGCGCGGATCCACCGTCAAAGTCAAAATCATTTATTTAATTTAGGCATCAAAGACGCACTTATGAACGTCAACTTTTCATTATAATGTATTTTAAAGACTACCGCCGCGTTCCAAAATATATAGAGCCTACCGAGAAGAAGCGACAAGAAACTCGGGGCCATTCTTTTTATATAGATGTTTTTACTTAGGTACTACAAATATTTGTGGCAACACCCTGGGACGATGGGCATGCCCACAACCTTAAAGACTTGTTACATCAGACGTCACACGTTCATATTCGACAGGCCAATGATATTACGTTTTATATCAAATACCTTAATAAAATATACAAGACCTGCATATCCATTGGAGAAATCATTAAAATTTCGAGAAAAAGAAATCTTTTTAATTTAAATTCTCATTGTTTGATATCCTTAGTTGTTTCCAGCGAAAGTACAGAGCAAGAACATCTTACCTATATATCTCCGATTAAAAAGCGCTGTGCTTTGCCATGCACGGTTTCAAGTGTTGTACGCAGTTCAAGATTCTGAGTGGCACTGGACTGTTATGGGCAAGCGTGACGCTTAACATCAGGCGAGCAACTTGATACTATATCCATCATGAGAGAGTTCGTGCTCAGACTCGCACTTCGCTGATTTTCGGGTGGCTGTGACCACAACCTTTTTTATGGGCTGGATCCGCGCCTGTAATTACGTCATGTATACTTACATTAATGTTTGTAAATACCGACATTCTTGACGCAAACACTCTTCGACGTATAGGCAAGTAGGTACTTATTATTTACTTATAAAAATACGTTTGCAAAGATCGTTTGAAATCCTGACAATTTTTGTCTGAACATTTTCTATCGAGATCGTCGTTTAACAACAACCCAAGTGGGGTTGTTGTTAAACGACGCTCTTTATGTATTTATTGAACCTTTTTCGAGCTATTTTCACTGAGATAAAAATATATTTCCTTTAGATGTACTTGTTGACAACTATCTTTTTTTATTATCTTACACCCATCGTGGCATACCATAGGGCAAGGCAAAATAGCAGCGGCGCACGTAGCTTCCACCAAGGAGTTCCTCCTCTTGGATGACGTGGAGCGCGATCGTCGGTTCGCTGAAGGTTTGAAGTGGATCGACGCGAAGGTAGCCCTCTGTATGCCCGTTGTGAAGCCCGACGGAGAATGCTATGCTGTGCTGGAGCTGTATCGAACGTATGCTGATAAATATGATGGTGTAAGATACCTCATTGTTTCCTTCTAAAAATCTCGTAGACACTGCTGGTATAGTTAACTATAAGCGCACGATCTAGGTCTATA
Source organism: Selenia dentaria (assembly GCA_917880725.1). Classification (NCBI taxonomy): domain Eukaryota; kingdom Metazoa; phylum Arthropoda; class Insecta; order Lepidoptera; family Geometridae; genus Selenia; species Selenia dentaria. The sequence goes on along the minus strand of OU862893.1, from coordinate 3,733,350 downwards.
CGTGCGCCATTATTTCCTCCATATGAGAGTTCTGTCTGCTTACTGGGATGGGTAAATGAAAGTGTAACATTTCGGTGATCACCATTAATATTTATGATTATTCAGAATTATATATAAATCAAAAGGTTACATTATTTCGGTGGGCTAAAGTACGGACACTCGGTACAAACCCAGTAGGGCAACTGAGCGCATCACGCGACTTTTGCAATAACAGCAAATTTCGCTTACGTTGCATGTGTCATGTTCCTTCAGACACCAAGATATAGGTATGATCTACTTCGACTTTGAGTCATATCGGTTGCTCATTAATGCTATGAGTAGATATCATTATCGTCTCAACCGTAGGACGCTGAGCATAGGTACGCCTCCACCATTCCGAAAGAACTGGTTGGAAGCGACCTGCATCCAACGTCGTTCTGCAAACTTTACCAGATCGTCTGTCCACCTTGTCAGAGGACGACCTACGCTGCGCTTGCCGGTCCGTGGTCTCCACTCCAGAACCTTCCGGCCCTATATAGGTACTTGGTTGGGCAGATATTACTATCCTTTGATCTACCCAAACATACAATCCTGGCGCGATAATGTTCCAGAGCACAGTGTACACAGTAGTGAGCATAGCGTGCTGGGCCGGCGCTGCGGTGCACCAAGCGCAAGAGCGCATCACCCTGCAGAAGACGGCGCATCTCAACTCGGAGCTGCGGGAGCTGTTGCAGAACTACTTCTGTGATCTGGCGTCCATCGACACTATGCTTACAGATATGTTGGTTAGTCTTCAGGTTGTAACTTATATCAACGCCGATGACCTCATGACCACTTAGAGCTGTGGTAAATTGAACACCAAATCAGAACCATATTTTCCACCAAGCCTACAATAAGGGTTGTGTGTTTGACTTGTAGTAGGTATGTTTTTATCTATACTTTTAATAAAGGAGCTGAGGCCAAAAAGTCTGTACCTACTTGGAAGAGAAATAAAAATAATGTGGACAGAAGACGTAAAATTGCCTAAGGAACAAGAATATGATGTTGGTCACTTATTTGACTATAGCCTAGTAGGTAGCGATCATGCCTTCGAAGCTCTTTTTTATTATTATGGTTCATTAAAGTTACTGCCTCTCGCCTAATGGAAAGCGAAGATGGAATCAAGAAGCAATGACCATTAGTGCAGCCGTAAGCACTAATCGCCACGCCTATGATGACCTGACAAACGCTTTTTCACGCCCCGCTTGAAAGACCCAGGGTCATAGCTGCAAGGAAATACGTACGTCAGATGTAGGAACTGGTAGGTACCTAATGTTTGTGCTCGGTTCATAGATGTTTGATGTGTTAATGTGTTAGCTATGCCTCCCACGACACAGGGAGCCTATTGCGGGAGCATGAGTTATTGAATGTTGTGTTTTTTACACATCTATAGTTAGGCAAATATTTTTAAGGCGTAACTTCCTCCAAATAGTAGGTATATAAGGTAGGTATTATATTTTAGTGCACAATATTGAACGGGGTGAATTAGAGACGATTACTGGTGATGAAAGTAAAAGAAAAAAATAACATATATTTTTTATTATTATGAACCCATATTCGCCGCTCCACGGCTAAGAACCATTGTGTGACAAAACGCACGACGAGACGCACGCTGCTACATCATAGAATAGATAATTGCAACTATGGGAGACATACCTATCCTAACCACTTAGAGGTACGACGTAACAAACGTTGACCCAGCCAGGCAAGCCGTCACAGACAGACGCCGTCGTATAGGCACCAGGTTTAGGCATAGAGATCAGCTGTGTAAACATTCGCGTGTAGGTTGGTACGTCTCGCGTAGTTACTGCTATGTATTATTTTTTTATTTTTTATTCTGTAATATTTAAAGGAGCTTTTAGCCGCATTGGTTGAAACCATGCCAGCTCCATCGGTACATTCATTGCTTATTTAGTACAGTTTAAAATCTTATGGCATAACCTATAGTGTTCTAGCAGTGTCGGATGTAGACTCTGCTAAAACACTTTACACCAACATCCAAATAGTTGAGTTTACCTCCTAACTTAATTCTAATTGGTTAAGTTCGGGCACATTTCATTAAAAACTGGTGAATGTCTTCTTCAATGTCACAGATATTACAGTTAGGTGAATCAGCTTTCCTCATCATGTGTTTGAACTTATTTAATGGAACATGCCCGGAGCGAAGCCTACACGCCATTACTATCATAAGTCTGCTTAACTTAGTCTTATTGAAACATGGCGTTCGAGGGGCTCATTTTGTATTGAACTGTACTTACCACATACCATTGTTTTGAGAGGAGTTTTCGAAATGCTTTTTACAGTGCTATGTATTCTGTGACGAGCGGCGCGGTCGTGCGTTCAGTCGCGCAATAGTTATTAGTCGCGGTATAGTAGTTATTAGCAATGAATGTGGATTCATAATAATAAAAAAACATGTATTGTTTTTTTTTAATAATGACCAGTTACCGATTCCAAACCTCGCCATTTAATATTCTGCACTAATTAAGAAAAACCTTATATATAACATAATAGACTTCTAACCGTTCAGGCAGTGGTGAAGTCGTTTATGGGAGCCATGAGGAGCAGCTTCTACATCCTTGAGAAGGACATCGGTGGCGAACAGACGCTGGCTGATATGTGGGACGACGGCTGGGTCTCGGAGAAGACCACCATGCCCCGGAAAAAGACGAAAGTCAAGTTAGAACAGCTTTATTAGCGATTTGTTATGGTAATCTCGTAGAAGTCGTGGGATGATATTTTGTTCAGCTGGTAAGCGAGGAACTGTTCGGTCTAATACCTGCAGCTAAATTTCGCCATTTGACATCACGACGGAAATCTCATAGAGATCATGTTGACGTCTGGGAGTCCATAACCGTGCGATTCCGTCGGCACTTTCTGCCTCACACTACTACTATGTGGAACCAGCTGCCACTTGAGGTGTTTCCGAACAGATACGACTTGGGAGCCTTCAAGAAAAAAGCCTATTCCTTCCTCAAAGGTCGGCAACGCATCCTCGAGACCTCTGGTATTGCGGATGGCCGTGGGCGACGGTGATCGCTTACCATCAGTGAGCCGCTAGCTCGTTTGCCAATCTATCCCATAAAAAAGCGCTACGCTTCGCAAACCATTCATTGTACATTTGAAAAATCATTTGATTCGAGATCTATGTCCGGGGTGAATTGATACCAGTTCTAATTAGAGGTCTACAGTTGACACAGCCACTAGTTAATTATTTAGTTGCCTAATTGTTACGTAGTAATGAATTATTTAACTTTCGTGGACCAAAGACACCTTAAGTATTGTATAAACCTAGAATGTAGCACTGATCTTATCACTCTGACACGTAAACTACATCAGTCGCTCGGTTATTACAAATCAGGAGGCCTACTACCAATAAAGAAGTACGAAATTTCGTTTTTGACGGATTTTGAATTTTCTACTGTGAAAGTGAAAAATTATAAATGCAGTGAAGGGTGATGAAAGGTACAGACAGGTTTTTTTCATGGATATTACAATAATACGTATATTATTATTAATATTTAATTACTTATATTATTATTAAGGTATGTACATTTAAACAACATACACAACAACAGGTTAAAACTGTGATAAAATATTTTAATATATGTTTAAGCTCGAACTATAACAATTGCTACACAATATTTTATGCGTAAATACTTTATTAATATAGTAGATGAAATAGTAAATATCAATAATAAAACATACAACCTACATACAAATATAATAAATATAGATGCTACCAGTCACTACATTGCATTAACCTTGATTATATTTTGTGCTTTTAACTTTCACAGTAAAAATATCAAAATCCGTCAAACGTAACTTCGTAGTTCGTTTTTGGTAGTATGCCTCCTGTCTCTCGGTTATTTCAGATCAGTCACTCTGTTTTTCAGATCAGTCGCTCGGTTATTTCAGATCAATCGCTCGGTTATTTCAGATCAGTCACTCAGTTATTTCAGATCAGTCTCTCGGTTATATCATTTGTTATAGTACACTAGTGAGACTTGAAATTGTGTTTTAGAAATGGTTAAGTACAAAGTGTTCATACTGGAAGACACCTTTTTGTTGGTCTTGGCTAACAGGATTGTTTCTTTTCGTAAGGGCAGCGAATGAGGCTTCTAACGTTTAGACACACTATCTTCCTAATCTATGTGTAGGTTTCAAGCTCAGTAGACAGCATCAGGTTGCGTCTTTACTGTGCAATAGAATTCTGGTACTGCGGCTGTATCTACTAACCTGATGATAACTGATTAGTTCACCCTGAACTTAGTTTTCGAAAGAAATTATTATCCACATTCTGGCTTATTAAAAAAAAAAAACTATGTACAAATAAAACCATTTAATTATCCGACTTCAAAAAAGCAGGAGGTTCTCAATTTAACTGGTTTTTTTTTGATATCCCACTTGACCTGATTGTATCACTTTTAAAATTTCTTCATATCTTAATGAACCTACCGGTCAGTTTGATTGAGTTCCGGTAAACCGCTTGTAACATTTTGTCATTCAAAATGAAATGCTGGAAGCTTTCAACCTCACAAAACAAATAGGTAAATAAACAATCGACAGCGACAACATTCGCAAGCCGTAGCACAGCCATACGACAGCGATGCGATTGCTATATAACTGCGGTTGAGAACTGGATCTAACAGACTACCTAATTTGACATGAAAGGCAGTTCGATCGCAGATCATCGCTGTAGCGTGACGTTTGTCAATAGCTAAGAGAATCAAGCTCCGCAGGCTGCAGCTTACCTTACAGACAGCCCTTCCACTGTTCGTAAATACATTTACACTTTTGTCAGATTACGTATTGTAGTTTTCATTCATATCCCGTTTCCTCAGTATAAATCAAGATCAAACCGTAGTGGCTCTGGTGGCCAAGATTGGGGAGACCCTCAACGTCAGAGATGCCTACAAAGATTCGAGGTTCACGAAGGAAGTGGACCCAACCACTGGCACCGTCGTGAGGTCATGTCTGGTGTCTCCTATAGTAGACAAGAACGGCGTAATTGGTAAAGATTGTTCAATTTTATACTCGTATAATTACATAGAAAACGTACAACGAAACTACGCCTTGACTCTTTAGTCTACAAATCGCGGCGCGTGGAAGCAACACGTAAAATTTTAATTATCGTGGCAAAAATATGTTTTACTTAATAATTTGGGCGTTACATGTATTCAGTAAATAAAAGAATGACCACAGCGGTGAGGGATCGAACCGATGACCCTACGCTTCGAAGGCAGGGCTACCAACGGAGCTGTCAATAAATTTGAATTTCCAAAAAAGTTTATGTAGTGACCTATCTATTATTGTTTGCTGAGCTTAAATAAGTACAGTCGCCTGCAATAAGGTGTACTTACACATTTCACAATTTTCAAACATGCCTCAGCATTCCATTTCACAAAAATGTACATCAAAATTATTCTAAAATGAATATATCTATATTATTCTAGGTAAGTATTCCTTCAATAATTCTTGTCTAAATTATTATAAAATGTAGTACTTTATCATAGTTTTGAAAATTAGGAATGTATATGTTTTATTGCAGACGACTGTACTAAAGTCACCGCGTTACCAACCGAGTCGTGCGGCCATAAATCATTTCACTACCTATGTCTATCTCGCTCGCACTTGTGGGTGTTATGGAGCCGCATAGTGATGTGCGTAAGATGGTTATAGGCGCATATTGATTAGAATAACATCAGATAGAAACATAGTAGATAGTATCGTGGCCCTGAAAAGGGCCGTTTGTAATGAATGTTAAATAAATAAAGTTTATTCTTCCTCATCGGAACCTTCGTCCTCTGTATCGTCCTGTAGGTTGATTATGAATGGTGCTTGATCTCTTATAATGGCTCCTCTGGTCCCTGGCGGCCTCTGGTCGTTAGATTTCCGCAATGTGTCTAATTTTCTCCAAAAGTCCATTCTAGCACAAACAATGTCACTTCTTTCGATTAAGTATTTTCGTCCTCCTGCGTTTTTCTTACATCCAATCTCTTTTAAAAGTTTTCTCATTGAAGTAGGTATTTCCGCACTTAAAATCCGGCATTAGCTCTCGGTATTTTTCTATTATTCTATCCACCGATGGATACTCTTCGTTGTCATAAAATGAAGCAATCGTGCGCTTCAATACACTTTTATCAAAGTCGTCAATTTTAGTTACACTAACTGGTTTGTGGTTTGCAGGGTCGGCCTGCCTGCACTTCAGTCTTTATTCGGTCTATACTGTCGTCCTACTGACACCACAAATAAGCGCTGCCATTTCACGTGGTTTATTGAAATTCATTAAATCTAGTTTTTAGGGTCACTTTTAAGTTTATTTAAAAACAGAAATACCTACGTTATGAATCCCTGTCCGAGTTTGAGGGCTAACATCACCTTGTAACTTCTTCAGGTCTACGCAATTATATTATATTAATAAAAAGAGACTAATCTTTGTTCAGACATCGTTGCGCGCTATCCTTGTTGCTCTCATAGAATGACCGATTTTATGTCGCACTCCGGCGCATCGTCGAAACATAATCTATCTATACAAGTATATACGTAAATTGACGGTACGGGCGTCGTTTACAAACGTGGTTTTAATACGTGTATAACGTATCTTTCGTAATCTTTGTGTCTACGTTAATAATAAATTATTCATTGTGAGCGACGAGACTTGACGAGAGTTGTCACATGAATGTAAACACATACCTACTTATAGCAAAACAACAACTGTGCGACGACGGCAGCGCGGCGGCATGATGTTACGACCAATCAGAAGCTAGCGATAAGCGAGCGCTAATGAGGGTCGAATGCAGGTAGCGGATTATCGATAACACGTTCGGACGCGTTGCACATTCCTATCCCTATTGACGTTTATCGCCCTACGACTCAGTTGGTAACGCGGTGACTGTAAGAGTAAGTTGTTCCACTTGTTGTGTGACGCAGGTGTTGTGCAAATAACGAACAAATTGAACGGACAGCCGTTCAACAGCGAGGATGAGCAGGTGTTCAAAGTGTTCGTGAGCTACTGCTCACTAATCGTGCACTTCTACAATATGCAGCAGAAGAAAATGTACCACGTTCGTATTATACGTATTCTACCCATGTCTTAAGTACTTCACCAACATCCGACGATCCGAGAACAAACAATTTTGCTCATTCCACAAAATTAAAGATAAAAAATATTTGTAGGTGTATGTGTTTGTCTGCCTGTTTGTTCCAGCTAATCTCTGAGACGGCAGATACCTGATGTTATAGTATAGGGAGTAACTTAGGCTAATTTTATTTTATTCATCATCGTCATCATCCACCTGCACACGGGTGAAACCGCGGGGCGCACTTGTTACTTACTCGTATAAAACTTTCAAAGTTGCAAGTATCGCAATCATGTCGACAACTCTTAACGACGGCTTACGATCGTCAAATTGTCGACAGTATATCGAACTTCATTAATTTTGCACAGATTACTGAAATCATTCATTGTGTAAGTACCTATTAAACATTTGACATGAATTACTTTTTTAATACTTTTGTTGATTTTGTGGGCAGAATCACAGAATATCATATTTTATTTTGTGGAATACAGCTATAGATCTACAGTATAAAAATGAATCACTGAACATGTTGCTAAGCGAAAATCTCGAGAGCAGCTGAACCGAATTTGTTAATTCTTTTTTTAGAATATTCCTTGAAGTACGAGGATGGTTCTTACGGAGAGAACAATTTAAAAAATTGCCTGAAAATGTCTAAAAACTACACTTTTCTATACTCCCATACAATCGATTCGTAATAATACTTAAGTGTCAATTTTAACTTTAATACCATACCATAAAGTTTAAATGTTAGTGGAGAGGTTCATATTCCTATATCTATAAAAAGCTGTTATTTAATTAAAAGTAAAATAATTTTATCGATTTTGATTTTTGATTTTGTTTTGTTCTAAATTAATTACAGATCGCGGCACGTAATTTGACTTGAACTATGACCTCGAATGCGCAGAGAGAGGTCGTGTGTAACTATAGCGACGCTTGCTCCCAAACAATCTCACTCCCTATAGTACAATCGCGCCTTTTTTCTTGTTTTTCTTTATGCTGTCTCCGTACTAAGAGTTTTCCACTAACGTTGAAATTTGTGGTATCACTTTTAGTTATTACTGAATTTTTCCTAGGCTCCTAGTCCTAACTGTCTCAGGATTTAATACAGCTAGACAACTTCTATATGACTAATCGAAATTTCAATGTCTTTTGCTGTTTTTTTCACTGCTGGTGGATAAATATAAAAAATTTCGACTTTTATTGAGAACATATTAAATTAGTCGGGTTATAAAAGGCTGGTAACTGCTCTAGCTCTCTAACTGTAGGCCGCTAATCACACCAGCAAAAGTAAACAAGCTTTAGATTTAATTAATTAATATGAAACACATGTCTGGAGGCTACATAGGAAATAATTAATGAATAAATTAAATACCCGATGTCAACTGCATTTGCATATAACCAACCCTTTACCTCCTTTTTTAGATATGGTTGTGATATGTATATCAGTCATCAGGTTCACAGGTACCTACTTCTACCTCTTAAAGTAGTCATATTTCAACCTTACCAATATATTTGGTACCACCACGTCAATATAGCAAGCTTAAAATAATAATGGATTGCGATAGACGTTTCGATGACCGATATAGTTCACTCATCCCATACTCCGACGTGATTTTTGACACTAAGTTCCGTTGTTTTATTTGCAATAATAAAAAAGTTGGTGTGTAACAGTAGAACCACTGATCTAAGCCTTTTTTAATTAGTTTAGAAACTACGTGCAATGTTAAAGATCTGATGTCTGTGTTAATTTAAATGCCCGTAGAGATTAAATATGTTTTGGTGTAGCAAATCAATGCGTTTGTAGACCGGCGATGAATAGAGTTTTTTAAAGTTTTATTCAATAGAATCTTCTCCTGACAATAATTAACACAACGAAAAAAAGAATAAGCGAGTTGATCCATCCGTTCTCAAGTTATAGCGTGACCAGGAGAAATAGGAGTTCATTTTATTTAAATACTAGCGACTACCTGCGACTTCGTTTCGTTTCGTTCGCTTAGAAGGCTCAGCCTTCGGCCAAGCCATAACGTCCCGTGTTTTCTTGGTTTTTCTTTCATAAGAACCTTCTCCTGACAATAATTAACACAACAAAAAATAATTCGCGAAATTGTTCCATCCGTTCTCAAGTTATTACGTGACCAGAAGAAATAGAGGTTCATTTTTATATATATAGATAGATAGGTAGTTATAGAATTATAACAAAAAACAATGCATTATTTTATAAATTAATTTGTACCCATTAATTGTTGAATTGCTTAATAATACCCACTACACATAAAATAAGAGATTTTTGTATTTTTTTAGGAGAATTTGAACCACGTGTACTCTTCGCTGATGTCCCTGCACTTGAAGCCATGTCGCCACGACATGGATGAGCTGATGGAGACCAACGGGGTGATACTTGCTCCGCCTAACTTCAGGAGGTTATCTATCTTCTTTCTATATTCTTCTTTAAGTGTATCTCCATTACGGAAGGTTGGCAGTCAGCTTCTTTAGTTTGTTCCTTGTCAAGCGCCAATTGCTTCACGGCCTAAATCCCTGTCCACTCCCTGATGTTACGGAGTCAAGACATGTTCACAAGAAAAACTAATAAAAGATGGGAGGCTATGGAGAGGCAAAAGGCCGAGCCTACTATGCGAACGAAGTCGCGGGCAGTCGCTAGTAATATTATAAAAGCGAAAGTTTGTGTTTCTATGTTTCTTACTTCTTCACACTCAAACGAATGAACTATTTTTTATGAAATATGGCATAGGATACTTTCATCATCATCCATCGTCACGCGGGTGTAACCGCGGGGCGCAGCTAGTATAATATTATTACTTCATTAGTCTAACGACCCAGACTCAATATAAATTTCATTGTTATATTGACAATCTACTGGTGAGGGATCCTAATTAAATATTATAAATGCAAAAGTGAGTTTCTTTGTTTGTTGCGTTTTCACGCCTAACCGGATGAACGGATCTCGGTGGAATTTGGTGAGAGAGATATCCCAGAATATTAGATGGGATACTTTACATCTACAACTCGACCAAGCAGTTTGCACCTCGTGTCGATTACGTCACACTGACGCTTAGGTACGGTGCGCAAAAAGGATGCAAAAAGGATTCGCTATGACTTAAAAAATGTAAACCATTGTTTGTTAGATTTTACTTTGCATTTATTGTTTTTTAACATTATATAATACCTACATAGGTAAGTAGGTACATTAAATTATACACAAAAAATTGGGATAATTATAATTAATTGGGCATTAGTACTTGGACGTGGTGAAGAAGGTGGCTGTGGCGAAGAACTTCAAGCTGGTAAAGCAGCTGGCTGCGTAAATCGTTTGTCTTCCTTTTTTATATTCATTAGCGTCCTCTTAGATATGGCGGAGTATGTACTATACGTCTCGTTAAAGAAACACAGGAACAAAAGAATAGGAAGCAGGAATTTAGAATTTAGCCGAATACTTGTACAGATTCAAGCTCAAGGAACCCCCGGATGCGAGTTAAGGCCTTTTCATATCACTTGCTCATCTTAGCATTATCACGCAATCTCGCCGTAAGGCAAGGCATTACATCTTAAGGATGTAATTGTATGAAACAACCGTGGGCGTAGAGTGGTTTAGATTTGGAACGTTAGCTGTAGGTAAACTCTTAGTACTGAGACAGAATACAGAAAAAAAATAAAAAAGGCGCGATTGTACTATCGGGAGTGATTGTTTGGGTGAAAGCATTGCTATGGTTACGCACGGCCCCTCTGCGCATTCAAGGTCATATTCAAGTTACGTGCCGCGATCTGTAATGAATTTGGAACAAAACAGGGTGTTTGGTGTTATTTTAACAACTTCCATAAAATGTCATTTTGAACATGGAGCATGTAACTGTGCTGAAATATCTGGAGCTCCAAAAGCAACCAAATCGTTATCTACATCCCGTGAGTATTAATTATAACTTAGTAAACAACCGCGAATGTCTTAAAGAGAGGGGTTCAAGCCGCCCAAGACGATGATAGGCTTTATCCTCGAGGTGAATACTCTACTTTTCGTACCTACAATAAACTAAAAGTTACCTTATATTAATATTGGACATATTTGTCCAGTTATTCCTTCAAGAGTCGATGTCATTATATCAATGAAATCCCTTCAAGAATCGATGTCATTATAGCAATGAAATCCCTTCAAGAGTCGATGTCATTATATCAATGAAATCCCTTTAAGAATCGATGCCATTATAGCAATGAAATCCCTTCAAGAGTCGATGTCATTATATCAATGAAAATCCCTTTAAGAATCGATGTCATTATAGCAATGAAATCCCTTCAAGAGTCGATGTCATTATATCAATGAAGTCCCTTTAAGAATCGATGCCATTATAGCAATGAAATCCCTTCAAGATTCGATGTCATTATATCAATGAAATCCCTTTAAGAATCGATGTCATTATAGCAATGAAATCCCTTCAAGAGTCGATGTCATTATAACAATGCAATCCCTTCAAGAGTCGATGTCATTATAACAATGCAATTTCTATTGTGTCTGACCTTTAATGGATTATGGAGGGACAGTAATTGTTAGAAACATGTATGGAAGTTGTGGAGATTACAAAGATTCTAAAACTTGTGACAAGTTCTCGTTAGGGATTATTGTATTGTAAAGAAGGTTTATTCGAAATTCGAACTGGCCACCACAGGCAGATCACATGAAGATAATATAAAATGCGAAGACATTTTCTAACAAAATTAACGTTCTAAATCCAAAACGCTTTAACCCCTTGGGGGTTACATACCACATTACCCTTGGGATGTAATGCCTTGCTTTACGTCGAGATTGCGTGATAATGTAATTTGACACTGTCGAGCAGGTGTAGCGGCACGAAGCTCTAGCACTGACCGTTATAGCGCAGAAGTCAAAAATGAGGTATCACAGGAGAGCTTAAGTAGTATACAGTCGTATTCCGTCCCATGTTATCCATGCGAAGCTCCCCTCCACATTTCGCTCAGCGCTAAACTTACGTGCCGCTACCTGTATGAAAAATTGTTTTTGTGGTCGTGTTTGTAAACCTTTCGTTCGTTTTGTTGCAGTTTCGAGTTCCACATAAGCGAGGGCAACAGAGAGGACATGCCGGGGCTGGTGTGCTACATGTACGCGGAGACGTTCGCCGACCGACAGTTCGATCGCGGCGTGCTGGCCGAGTTCGTACTGACGGTGCTGCGCTGTTACCGCGACAACCCCTATCACAACGCGGAGCACGCCTTCTGCTTCACGCACACCATGTACCTCATACTCGTCAATAACCAGGGGTACTTTGATTTTGATGAGGTGAGCCACTTGGCAGTTTCTTAATGATTATTTTAACAAGATAAGCCAGTTGAAGTGGCAGTGGGCAGACCACATAGCATGCAGAACATCTGTTCTCCACTCTAGAACCTTTCGACCCAATCAGCCAGGTGGCCGATCTAGTTCTAGAGTGGACCACGGACCGGAAAGCGCAGCGTAGGTCCTAGGTAGACGACCTGATAAAGGTCGCAGGACAATGTTAGATGCAGGCCGCTTCCTACCGGTCCTTTTAGAAATTTGTAGGAGAGGCCTATATTTAGCACAGTGGACGTCTACGGATTATTTTTTTGTTTATGCGGATATGTTCGCCGATACAAGATTAACAAAATTTCGCTCGATAGAAAAAAAAAAAAACTTTCCCAAAAACACCCTTGAAGACGTTCCCGTTGATGTGATGAATCAGCTCCGTTCAGTATCTATGGAAGATATACAAAAAAATAATGTATGTAATCCCAACAAATATTCAAATACTTTAGTGAGCTGAGTTTTATGTAAAAGCGAAAGTTTCTTGTTTTAGAAAAAAACACATGTAGGTACATATTGTAAAAATTTGAAAGCGCGCAAGCTTAGTACCTATTTCATACAACCTTACAGCTTCTTTCGCCTCAATGTCTACGGACGGGATTTGAATTAACGTTTTTTGAAAATTCGCCTCTGACGTCAAGGCCACCGAGGCAAGCCGTCCGAGAATCGAATTTAACTTTTTCATTTTAACCGTCCTATGAGGACGGAGCTACGTCTATTGAACAGCTTGACAAGCATTATCAAACCGAAATAAGAGTTTCTACAAACACTTCCTTATCGAGATCCGAAAGAAGAGTTTCTACAAACACTTCCTTATTGAAATCCGAAAGAAGAGTTTCTACAAACACTTCCTTATTGAGATCCGAAAGAAGAGTTTCTACAAACACTTCTTTATTGAGATCCGAAAGAAGAGTTTCTACAAACACTTCCTTATTAAGATCCGAAAGAAGAGTTTCTACAAACACTTCCTTATTGAGATCCGAAAGAAGAGTTTCTACAAACACTTCCTTATTGAGATCCGAAAGAAGAGTTTCTACAAACACTTCCTTATCGAGATCCGAAAGAAGAGTTTTTACAAACACTTCCTTAGTGAGATCTAAAAGAAGAATTTCTACAAACACTTTCTTATTAAGATCGGACCGAACCCTTCATTGGTTTTAATACGATTTTTATAGCCTGCATAGCGAAACCACAAGTTGTAATTTTAAAAAAATAATTGCAAATATGGACGAGATTCGAATCCGTACATTTGGCAATTACGAGTTCAACGCAATGATCGGTAGACCACCGTTTGTCGTGAGGACTTTGAATTTTGTCCCAAATTATTATGTCTCGCTCGCGATTCAATGGAGGGTGAGGCGTGATAAATAATCTACCTATACCTACTCGCAACATCTTGTCGGAACACAGAATAACAATAATGTGATTAAAAGTAAGTAACATTAGACGTGTTCCGTGTTCTCGCAGACGGTAGCGCTGATGCTGTCAGGGCTGTGCCACGACCTGGACCACCCCGGGTACAACAACAACTTTCTGACGCTCTGCAAGCACCCCCTCGCTGCGATGTACAAGAACTCCATGTTGGAGTACCACCATTACTTCTTAGCTAAGAAGATTATTGAGGTAAGTATGCGTTACTGTTTTACTTTAATCTTAGGTTAAAACAGCTTTAACAGACTCATAAAGGTCATAATTTGTACAGAAATAAAAATAAGTAGATCAGGGTTATTAGTTAGTTATTATTATTATTATTAGTTAGCAGGGTTGGGCAGTATTTGAATTACTTGCAATAAATAGTAGATTAGCAGCCAAGGGCTGTAAGGCATCAATTGCAGCCCGAGATATTCAGGCGCACGAGCGCAGCGACGGCTTCTATAGTTCGAGGGTGCAATTGATGCTTACACCTGAGCTAACTACTCTGCCTTACATCTCGATTATGAGGTAAGTAGAAAAAAACCGGCGTTTCAAAAATAAAATTGATGACTATTGTACTCATACGAAGACAAGGCTAGCGAAGCGACCTCTTTTGTCATTGGGCTGAATGCATGATGTCTATTGCCAGTATGATGGTTAGATGTACGCAAACTTATTGAAAAGAGAAGTGTTTTTTTTAATTACTTACCGCCCTAGGGCTTTTCTAGCTACATTAACCTACCGAACCTAAAGGCCTACTTACCAAATATGAGAGATGTAAAATACGTATTTAGTATTTGTGTTTCAATTACTTCCTTAAAATGTAATTTGTATATCGTATTTCAATTAGAAACAGCTGAAACTGGACTGTATTTCGTATTTTATATTTCAAATACCGTACTTGAATGTATTTTGTATTTTAATTACTTGGGATACAGTATTTTTAAACTTGTATTTCGATTAAAGCAGCAGCATGTATTTTGCCCGGCCCTGAGTATAAGTACCTAAGATAATATATTGAGTCAGGCGTTACTTTGCAGAAATCCATTTTAAAAAACGTTAAAAGAAATATTTTGTAAAACTTCCGCCGCAAAAGTGCTTATGGCTTATAATTATGATAAGCATCTCAGACAAGCACTTTTCCAGCGGAAGTGTCAACAAGAAACAATAGTTTAGACAATATTGCATTATTATAATATATAAATGTTTCCATATATGGAAATATTCATTTATTAATGCAATACATACTAGGTTTGGAAGATCTAAGGCGGGTGGATCATAGGAGGCTATGTTCATTGTATGGCCAATTAGTCAAAAGTCGTAGTAATTGCCTTATCATGTAATGACAATTGCTTCTACTCACACTAACACCCATTGAACTCAGATACATGACGTGCGGTGGGAAATCGCTCGCACTGTTATATTGTCAGTACGGGGTCATCTCTTTGTTGACTTCGGTAATCGAAGTAAAAAATTATAATAAACGCTCACGGTAAAACGTTACTTGTCAATTAAATAATGTTTTCTTGCTCTGGGCCAAGCATTAATAACTGTGTCAGTCTAAAGTAACGTGTCGTTCACGTGAAACAATACAAACTGTAATGTATCTAGGGTAAAATCTGTTCTGTTCTTCCCTCCGACTCCATCTTATCTTAAAGAACGTTTTGAATTTCTCCATCTCTCTAATGAATTTTCTCTTCGTTCTTCCTGTACCCGTCAGTTGAAAACCCCTAAGTACTTCCTCGACAACATTTTATCAAAATTCGTTTACTATTCGAGCTGCCCGTCTGTGGAATGCTCTTCCCGTTGATATTAGACACGCTCAATCAATTAATCTATTTAAGAATATGGTAAAGAAGCATTACATGTCTGAAGGCTGCTAGTCATAACTTTTGAATATTTTGTATGTATAGCACTGTAAATCTAATTTCTTTATTTATTAACTGATCCTATAGTAGGTATGTTTATATTATATAATATATATACGAGTATATAATAAATATGTATTGTATGTATGTGTTATTTATATGTAAGTATATATATTTGATTGTGTTTGAGCAAACGAAATATTTTGAAAAATAATATGGTAACAAGGCTTTTTTTTTAAATATTCTATGCACCAAGTCAAAATTGTTTTTTTATTTCCATTTAACACCACCATGCGCCAATTCTAACGTATATAAATTTCTATCCATCCCAAGGTTGCCTGTAAGAAATTGCTTATAGCGATAAGGCCGCCCATTGTACAACCTGTTTTGTAAAATATTCTTATTTGTTTTCTTTTATAAGTTTGGTGTTCAATAAAGTATTATTGTATTGTATTGTATTGTAACTGTGACACAGATAACTCACAGTTTGTTCGCCGAACACGCGTGACATGTTGAGGGAGACAGAGAGGCGAGAGCGGTCACGCGTTCATGCGTTTACATGGTCAGTTTTGCGTTCTTTGTGTTGTATTACGTTACAATACTCTTGGGTATATCTATGTAACGTAATACAACACAACGAACGGAAAACTGACCGCGTGAACGCGTGACCGCTCTCTGTCTGATAGCACCCTAACGCTTACGATGCTAATACTTTTCCGCAAATGTTTTTGTGGTACGGCCTCTGGACTGTTGTATAAGAATTTGCTATACCTATACGGTTGTACCTATTTAACTGTTTAGTTGATTAAAAAAGTAAGTTATAGATAATATTATTCATTTGTTTGATATGGCCTTCTTAGGAACATTTTGGCCTAACAAGGAACATACCCTTATTTTTGCCATTACTTTATTGGCCATTTAGTTTTTTGCTTTGTATATATGTGTATATTATATATATATTCTATTATTATATCCTTTATCCTATTTACCTATGTATATTCTTTCTGATCACGATGTACCTACTCAATAATCATAAAAAAATTAAATCAGTTGCAGGAATTTACAGTTTTACGATTGTGTTCGAGTAATGTTAGTTGTGTATTTATATGCGAATATATTATGATAAGTATTTTATTATTTAACATTAATTGCAAGTATGTTTCATGTAGTTTAAGTATACGCAGATATTTTGATTGTCCCAACATTAGAAGTTAAACGATTGATTTATTATATCTGCCTTGTATGGAGTCTTGTTCCTTGCAGGGCCGTTTGAAAGAGTTTAATAAAACTAAAATTTAATAAATAATGCAGTTTTAAATTACAAAATAAAACAAAGCTTTTCGTAATAATTCGCTCGTTTCGTTTATCCAGTAAATAAAAGAATGATAACTGTTTATTTTGTATACTTTCCTTCCATGTTCCACCCACCTTACTTAGTTCTCAGAATTAACGAGACAAAGAAAGCACTCTGTCTATCCCTTAACTAACAACGTGCTTATATGTATCCTTTCATTTCCTAATCTTCTTCTTCTTTAAGTGCCGCTCCATTACTGAAGGTTTGCAGTCAGCTTCTTAAATTGTTACTTATCAAGCGCCAATCTGAACATTTCCTATTATAGCTTCTAATGACCTACCTTCGACAGCCCAGCAGGGCTATTATTATCTCAGTTTTATGCAATCAAATGTTGATTGAAATCTTGAAAAATGGCGGCTCTATGTCAGTTTTGACAACTCCAGTAAGCAAAAATGTTACTACAATGATGACTGGAGCTGACAAAACTGACATAGAGCGGCCATCTTTTAGATATCTATCAACATTTGTTAGTAACTAACGGCCGGTCCCAATAATCTATCTATCGCCGGTTTACCTTACTAGAGTTAGATATTAGACACTTTTTTTTTGGATGGACGTTATGTCAAATTTCTATCGGTAGTAAGGAAAACCGTGGATAGATAGATTATTGGGATCCCCCTTAAGATACATAAAGCCTTACTGGTCCCAGTAGGATCGATTCGTTCGTCTTTAGCAAATCTTTGAAATGAAAAGAAATGAAATTTTATTTATTTAAGACTAAGTGACACTAAATTAACATGTACAAGACAAGGTAAGCACGGAATTGTAAAAACAGAAGAGAAAAGACAAACAATAAACAAAAAGAGTAGGTACGTGTTGCTGTGTGTAAAATAATAAGGTACACGTTAACTAAATGGACCCATCTCAGCATATGCTGGTTACTAACCAGCGCTGGCCTTCCGATGGACCCAGTGGGTGACGTCATAACAGCACAACGCCAACCACCCCCAACTCACTAACCGTAAAACAACAAACGCTACTACATAATTAGTCTTAAGTTCCAAGTAAAGAAAGAAAAAAAGATACCTATATCGTTATAATTATATGAATTAAATAAATAAATAATATATAATAATAATAAATTAAATTTCTTTAAGATTATGTGATATCCCTTCAAGGGTCGATGTCAATATAACTGGTGCGGCGTTGTGTTTGACTTTATAAAAATCTTCGAAGTTGTGGACTGTATTTGAATTTAGAGAATAATTGACGTAATAATGGGGACTAAGGAATAGAAATATGGATAGGTACTTACAGGATTGGTCGCAATTAGTGTCACTTTCAGCAGTTCCAACGTCCAAAATGAATGTCATCAGTGTTCGTTTGCTATTTCACAGTCTGTACACGATTGATAACACTTAAACTGCGGTAAGTATTATCACCAAAACCATAGGTATGCGCGGGCGCAGCGTATTTGCGCTCGGTGCGTACGGAAGCGTTTCAATTAGCGCAGTGACGATTACCGAGCGTCGCATCTGAGCGTTGTCCAAGCCGGAACTCACTGGCGTGTGTGCTTCACTTCACGGCGACACAATTGGAACAAAAGGCGGGAGGGGGTAGGGGTTGAATTCAGGAATGCGGACACACTATTACGTCAATATACTACTACATCGATTTAACAGCGAAAATTGTAATATGGCGCAACCAATAACAATGAAATTTCTATTGTGTCTGGCCGTGCGACCTTTGATGCATTATTAGTTAATACATAATTTGGCATCATATAATAACAGATATTAGAATGAATAGTTGAACTGGATAATGCAAGATGTAGACGAGTACTCGTATCATATTTCATAGTTTCCTGCTGCTTTTCATGCTCATGTGTATAAATTGAAGCTTCGTGTATTAATGAGCAGACATGTTCACGTGTCTTGTTTGTCTGCAATGTATTAACGTGCGTGCCTATCCATGCTCGCCTCTCGCATCACAGACATTATTTGCAGGTTGGGTAATTATTCGTTTTCACTTTATATTTGATTAGGATAAGAAAATCCTGGCCAAGCTGTCTACGTCCGATCGCGACCGAATCATGGAGGAGATCAAATACGACATCCTGTGCACCGACCTGGCGGTTTACTTCCAGGTCCGCGCTCAGCTGACGCCCCTGCTCGCAGACCATGCCTTTGATTGGTCTGATACCACGCATCGGAAGATGCTCAAGGTATTCTTACATTATAACGATAATCATTTCCCTTTTCATGTGTACAATGATTGAAATAAGTACCTACCTATTACATTTTAATCCATCCAAAGTTTGCTTGTTAGAAATAGCGTGTAGTACGAGAATGCCACTCATATGGTGCAACTTGTTTATGTTCTGTTTTTGTCGCACATAATTTGTTGTTGGATCTAGTTTATCGAAAATCACTCTGATTTTCGATATTCCCATCTTCACGTTAAAAACTGAATGTAAAAACAATAGAATTTCAAACAAACAAATGCATCCTTTTTTTAATTTAAGATGTTATAGTTTTAGATTGTTAAAAGTTTCACTTTAAACTTTGGCACTATGAAAATGTAACTTTAACTCTAAGTGGCTATTGCGCCAAATAGGCAATTTCATATTTAAACCCCTATTACGTTTCAGGGTATACTGATGACGACCAGCGATCTGTCCGGATGCTGCAAGCCGTTCGGCATTTCCAAAGCTATTGCTGAATCGGTTTACGAAGAGTTTTACAACCAGGTGAATATGTTTGGATTGAGTTTTGAGACGTACCTACAAGATTTCTTTTCTACCGACTTCCAAAAAAGGAGGCGGTACTCAATTCGACTGTATTTTTTATGTTTGTTACGTCATAACTTTCGATTGGGTGAACCGATTCTCAAAATTCTTTTTTTGTTTGAAAGCTGGTGCTTCCCGTGTGATCCCGTTTAAATTTCATCAAATTCGGATTTGGAGCTACACTCCAATAACTGAATAGAATGGAAGTCGGTTTCAAATTGTACTTGTATGCATATACGGACTACTTTTTAAGCGAAATTATAATTCGAGCGAAAATAAACTATTAGTTCTGCGAACAGTACCTAAACCTCGCGAGCACATTAGTCTTATCGGCGGCAATTCTTCGCAGTGTGAGCTATATGCAGTCAAGACCTTGACCAATTTTGTTAAAATTTTATATGTTGTTACCGTAAGCCAGAGAAGAGAGCCGTAAGAACAGACGCTCGACCAAGTCTGCAGTATAGGAGCATGTTCTGGATAACCACTACACCCGGATCGATAACCTACAAATTCTAGCTAGGGAGAACCGCTATGTGCCGAGAATGTTAAGAGAGGCCATTAAAATTAAAAACACCCTAATTTCAATAGTGATGATGTTTGGCAAGTACTAGTTTGGTGCTTGAGATCCAGTGATCAAACTAATAAAAGCTCGCACCCAACACAATACTGCAAGATCTCTGGACACTGTGAGTGACTACTGCGTGCATCGGGAACGTTTTGATTTAAGTATGATAGGTAGATAAAAATAATATCCATCACTTTATATCAGACAACTATTTACTGTCAAATCTGTTTGTCCTTGAACCATACAGCGTCATTGTGTATAACAATAATTTACATTGCTATATTACAGGTATAATAATTAACACACATGTATGAAAGGTAGCAGGGGTTGCGTATTTCAAAGTCAAATCATTTATTCAATTAAGGCATCAAAGACGCAATATAACGTCAACTTTTCATTATAATGTACTTTTAAGACTCTACCGCCGCGTTCCAAAATATATAGAGCCTACCGAGAAGAAGCGGCAAGAAACTCTAGCCCATTCTTTTTATAGCGAGAGAGGTCAATGTTTCTACTTAGGTGCTACTAATATTACATTTTATGGGTGACAGAATGTCAGCTTGCCAGAAGTCGAGTATTCCAAGCATCTTTATCTTCTATATAAT
Organism: Selenia dentaria; assembly: GCA_917880725.1. NCBI lineage: Eukaryota > Metazoa > Arthropoda > Insecta > Lepidoptera > Geometridae > Selenia > Selenia dentaria. The sequence continues at coordinate 3,712,373 of OU862893.1, read as the reverse complement.
GTCGGACTTTATAATAAGTTTTGTTTATTAAAACGGTTTTTACAGTCAACTTGAATTTGCCCTCTGTGAGCTTAGTTATGTGTTTTGGGATTTTATTGTAAAAACGCACACAATTTCCTAGGAATGACTTATTAGTCTTCGCAAGTCTAAAACTAGGTACAGCTATCCTATTTGTATTTCTAGTATTAAAAGTGTGGTGATCACTATTCAGCTTATATTTATGTATTTTTTTACGAACATACATTATATTCTGTTTTAAACTATCACGGTTGTTCTCTAAAGTTATATGATTATTAACGGGATATTTACCGTGGTAAGGTTGTGGAATGAGCTCCCGATATTTCGGCGCAGTTACATGCACCACGGGGTCTTCCCGTGAACATGGTGCATGTAACTGCGCCGAAATATCGGGAGCTCATTCCACAACCTTACCACGGTAAATATCCCGTTAATAATCATATAACTTTATACATTATATTTTCAAATACATATAAGGAAGGCAAAGTTAATATATGGATTTCTTTAAATTTAAATATGTTATCAATGTCACAGCTTGCGGTCTACCCTTGCACTATATACATACTTATATTATATCGAGGTATGGTATGACCATGTTCACTAAAAAGTGTTCGAAACGTCGTCGAGAGAAAATAATATTATACTATATGCGATTTAATCAGTTTAAAGTTGTTTAACTTCAATGTATATGAATATTATGAATCGCGAAAGCCTAAGAAATCTAACAATTGCGTAGTTTGGCATCGCTAAGCAGCTGTTCTGTTGTCTGTGTCGCTAAGTGCAACGGTGTATGACAAGCTATGGTTAACTTCAGGGAGACCGAGAGCGCAAGATGGGGTACACGCCCCTGAGCATGATGGACCGGCGACGGCGCGTGAACCAGCCCGCGGAACAGATCCAGTTCCTGTCGGTGGTGGTGCTGCCGTGTGTGCTGCTGCTGCAGAACGTGTTCCCCAACACGGCGCCTCTTACCGACAGCTGCAGGTCAGCATCACTGTTTGTCTAATAAACTGTGGAAGTTGTGACGTCAGAAAAGCAGGTAGGTAAATACAAAGACGAAAACGTACCTATGTGATTTTAACATTTTCAATTATAACGCGTTGATTTTGTTGTGAAAAATCAATAAAATGCCGTATTGTTTTGCCCCCGGGTGCAATCATATCCAACCAGTGGAACCTGAAAGGAAACCTGTAGGTTACTTTACTTCTTCGTTATTTTCACCTTTCTTAAACACGGATATTTCCTATTTATATTGCCATACAATTATATTGTTCTCAAGCTAAATAAAAAAAACGTTACAAATCCCTTCTCACAGAAGTTTGTTTTACCCAAAATGTCAAATATAGCCATTTTACGTCACACTTCTGCTGTCTATTGTAATTATAGTCACGGTAATATTATCTATCCGGAATTTTATCTTCATAGAAGCGGCCGATTTATACCTACGCCCGATTTAATTAGAGGTTTTGATTGCTGTATTTATATATACAAAAATAATCGTTATTTTGAGTTATTTCATGCTATACGTAAACGGTTAATAAGCAGAGATGAAAAAAGATTCGTTTTTTATGTCATGAATACAAAGTTTTCCAAACAACGCACGAAAATTCAAGAACACTCGAGTTTCGGCGGGACCGAAAGTTTCGGCTATATTGCGACCGGAACTTCGGTCGGTCACTAATCGTCAAGCTCCGCTGCGAGCGCAATGCTTAATAATGCTGACGTTTGTTCTCCAGGAAGACCCAGGCGGCATGGCACGAGGAGATTGAGATCCGCGGACAGAAGCTCTGGCGACAGGACGAGTCCGTGCCCACCGCCAGACCCACTCAATACTTGCTAAAGAAGAAATCCGACGAAGGCAGTTGATACCACGGATTTCGGAAGGGGGGGATATGTCGCTAGGCATTTATACTACTGATTCACATGTCGCAGTTTTTCAATTACGCATCCCCACTGCCTACTGACAAAACAACCACTGAACGCTAATAACTCCCGGACCCGATAGCAGCGGCCGCACTACTCTACGATGCGCGCTGAGAGAATCGTCATACGCAATACTACATTGCGGCTTTTGTTTGTTGAGTTGTAAACAATTTCATAACACTACCAGCAATGGATGCCGAAATGAATATGGTACACACTGGCGCGTCGATATTTACGATTTTAGCCAACTAGTTCTCCTGAACTTGTTGCTGCGACACGCGCCACGCCTTCTCAACACATCCCATTCTTTCCTAAATCCGTGGTTGAAACATACTTGAAAGTATGGCAGCGAGGGTAGTTGAAGTTACATCACCCAAGAGTTAGTGTAGAGTAATGAGCAGCGGGTAGTATCATTTATGAAGTGATGTAATCTTTGGACTAGTAAAGATAGGTCGTCAATGATTAGATAGATATTTATACATTAGCTATTTGCTTAACTAATTTATGTAGGTATCTAAAGTAGGTAGGTACTATGTTTTGAATTTAGGAACTTTATGTACCTATTTAACTTTTTCTGGAAGAGGCATGTACTATCACTCAATTTTATGTCTGACCAGTTCAAAAAGGTTTTGCTTTGCACATGTGCATTGCAAGCTAACTCCGCCTTTTATTGTATTGCCCAATGACAGGCATAAAAAGCAATTCCTTTGTAAAAATCATTTGTTCCTACATATTTTTTTTAAATAACAGTTTTTTTTTTAATTATTTTGTCAGGAATATGATTATTGCATTGTATTACAATAAAAGTTGCAGTTCTTTTAAACGCGTTGATAGTGCTAAGATTTTTCTACCGACTTCCAAAAAAAAGGAGGAGGTACTCAATCCGACTGTATGGTTTTTTTTTAATTTTTAAGTTTGTTACCTCATAACTTTTGACTGGGTGAACCGATTCTCAAAATTATTTTTTGTTTGAAAGATGATGCTTCCATTTAAATTTCATCAAACTCGGTCCAGTAGTTTTTGAGATACACTCCAATAACTGAATAGAATGGACAAGTACAGTTTGAAAAATGTAATACCGACTGGTATTAAATTTTTCAAACTGTACTTGTTCTTGTATACCTTATAGGTTTACCTCCTCGACAAATCATATTATACTCTTAAATCAGTTAAATGTATTTGAAAAAGATTTAACTATCTATACCTCTTAGTTTTTTTCAATACAATGTTAAACCTACTTATTGTATTTTAATACACTAAAATAAAAAGTAGTACCTAGTCCTTTTAAGCATGTTGGTTACTTTTGTTCCAAGGATTACCACGTAAACTATGTGAAAAGAACTTGTACTTACAATAAGCTTTAACACACCAATAAGCAGAGAATAGGCGGGGGTAGCGAATGGTCATTTCGCACGCAAAATTCGCCCTTATTAAGATGGTCAGGCATAAACTTGACTTATGGTACTTATGTAACATTGTTGCACGGTTCTGTAGGTGTCATTAATTCTTGACAGTTGAACCTACTGTTATTGTTCTAAATAAATTATTATATTAAATTTGTTTACGGATTTCATCTGGAACTTTACATAGGTATAAGTGCTTGGCATGTCTTATGCCTAAAGCCACTCAAATAGACACGATTATCAGAATTATTCGTTCTTTTCTCACTATATGACTCCAAAAGTTACGCTTAAGTGAATAACTTTGAGAACCAATTATAGTCGGAAATCAGCTATTTAAGAAGTACGAAGATGCTAGATGATACGGTCATATTAACTTGACCGAAATTAACTTCGCGCGAATACAGGTGCAAGTTGGAAGCTGGCTTCATGAAGCCGTAGCAAACGACATGTCGCAGCGACACGAAGCTAGCGTCGCGTCGTCGAGCGGCAGATCAGACTCGCCCGACCGCAGATCAGTAGTACCGCTCGCTTTTCAAATGATTTATGCCAGCTGCAGTTGCCGTCTGCAGTCGGGTTCGAAATCATGACTGCAGCGGCATGAAGCGACGACACGTCGTCTGCGGCTGCGACGTGTAGCCGGCTACCAACTTGCACCTTTACAGCGCAACACATTTTTAAGGAGCATATACCAATATGTATTCTTGCGCAGTATTTTTCGGTGGCCACAATATGAACGGTCAAATTCAAAATAAAAGAAACAACATAGACATGATAGCAAATTTATTATCCTATTATATTACGATCGACATTTTATCAAACCGATTGAACTGGTGTTCATCAAGTATTCAAATCATACCCTTGTGAAACCGACTGTCATTTCTATTATCAATATCAACTTAATCTATTGATAAGGAAATAAAACATAATAATATTGCTTATGAAACTAAATATATAGAATTACACTATACGCAGCTTTATTGCCAATTTGCATTTGTTTAAAAACGGGAAATAAATAGTTTTCGGGTACTTTATGTAGCCAATTTAACACCCAATTTCACTAGTAATCCAAATCGTATACAGTGCTTAGGGCAAATTACGTTAATACAAAAGAAATTGAATGAATAGATTGTCAACAATCATAAATTTTTTTGCAATAAATTTTTGTCTAACTCCTGAATCTATACTAATATTATAAAGAGGAAAGATTTGTATGTAAACATGTTTGTAACGAATTGGCTCAAAAAGTACTGGACCGATTTCAAAAACTATTACCATTACCAGGCTATATAAGTTTCATCATCATCCATCACCGCGCGGTAAAACCGCGGAGAGCAGCTAGTTAGTAATAAACTTTTCAACTCTAATGTAAGACAGATGTCATAAATATTATTGTACACAGATCCTGACATCTATATATATTTAAAATTTCATCAAAATTCGATCAGCCATTGCAGCATTGAGTGATACAATACATAATAACGCGCACATGCTTTCGCATTTATAATATTAGTAGTAATGCCCTGGCTCTTTCCGTGCTACAGAAACTTATCAAATACCTATGCGTATAACCCAAAATAAAAACACTGTTCCGCTGTTGTAGCATGATTAACACAACACACATACTTTCTCAAACAATATTAATATAATAATAATAGCAATTATTGCTGTATTTACTTGTTGTACTAAGCACTGCATATGATTAATTATAATTTATTTAAAAGTACCTCACACAGCTAACAACAATATGACCAAATACGTTTAGCCGTTTAATTTTTTCCAATAAATACAATACACTTATCAAAATAAAGTAAAATAACTTTGACATTACATTAATAATGAGATTTATAAGGCATAGTTAAATTATAATGGCAATCCACAAGTTGCCTCCGGTGAATTACCACGGACCGATATTTACTTACAAACAATTTTTAACAATTCCAATAATAAGTATTGCTTATAATGAACAATAACTATAACATACTAGTACAGTAAACGGCAAAATAGCACTTCTGTGGTTATTTCACGGATGAACAGGATTGTGGTAGCAGCGGTAACTCACAAGTCCGGAGTGTACAGGTTAAGAAAAGCCTGATGAGTAAGATGAAGCAAGGCTGAAAATAGAGTCACTTCAGCAGTTACCATATTTGGGGTAAACTTGTCTTATAAATCTGGGAGAGATCAAGGACTTTGAGTAAACATGAGGATTACCCGGATCAGTAGCATGTAAAAGTGGCTGCCACTCTTCTGTTAAAGCTTAAATGGGTTTCTTTTCGAACTTTCTGGCAGACGCAAGGCCTATTAAGCCTGTCTTTATCTTCCCCATTTAATTCCTGTGCATTTTCTTTAACTTATACATAACTCCTATTAGGGAATATCTCATGCAGCCATCGCTTGGACTACCATATAGTAAAAAACGAAAGATGATGTATACAGAAGAACAGTACCTACCTTTTATTTTAGTGATGAGTGCTTTCGCCGATTACTGCAACTACAATTTCGTCCTAATCTTCAATATATGTATGACGTTTTCAGTTATAATTAAAACAAAATATATTAAAAATACATTTTGTGGAATGCAGTGCCGTATTTTTGTATCATAGTTGCATCTTGGTGTATGTATACTTTGTTTTGTAGAATCTCGGAAAATTATTGCAAATTGTGTTATCTAAACCTAAAAATATGTTATTATTATTAATTTATTTATTGATATATTCCACAACTGCAATAACATTCAGATGGAAGCTTTGACAATTGTTTGTGAATTGCACTTCTTAAAAAAATCAATAATCATGTATTTTATTACTAGTGTAATCTCAACGGGGACAATAACCCATACTTTAGCATGTTGCTTGTGTATCTCTCTATTCATATTTTCAGTTGCAGGCCATGCATACGGGTCAGACAATAGATTACAGGTAATTTGCCATATTAAGTTTGCGCTAAACAAAATTTTAGTATTTATATTTATCTCTTTCTCTATAGAGTCAAATGGACAGACAGAACAAACATTTATCAACACCAATTAATGTTTTGTATGTCAGTCTTGATTTTAACAATTCCGGCGTACGGTTTGTTCGATACAATCTATTATTCATGCCTTTTGCCACAATATAAAATTTATTCAGCATTTAGTTCATAAGTGCGTCTTTGATGCCTAAATTGAATAAATGATTTTGACTTTGAGATCTTGTTAGCTCAGCTCTATATTTACTAAAGATAATTTTCATTCTATACCTCAAAAAAATTGTCAAAAAATGACTGCGATAATTTACCTCACAAAAATATCTTCAAAAAGAAAACAAAACTAAGAATCATTTGTATGATGCCTCATTTTTTTAAATTAACATATCTAGTGTGTGAAATATACTGTTTAGTACTGCCTGTCGAAGCAACTCTTTATGTCAGTACTAAAAGTAATTCCGCAATGCGACTTCGAGTCCAGTATGCTCAGCATAACATGACTAGCTAAGGCCCAGCTCCAGGCTGTTGGAAGCACAGCGCAGATGTTTCTATGTATCTTAAGAGGATTGTATGGTTAGTACTTGTCCATACTAAAAGAAAATGCAATTAACACATTGTTTACTATGCCCGTACATTTTGATTTTTTTAACTTAAGAAAACTGAAAAAATCTAAACATACGGGCAAACAATGTTGATTGTATGAAAAAAATCACTGAACTCGGACAATGTCAACAGGTAGAAAAGAGTTTTTTTTCTTTTGATATCTGGCTAGCTATGCAATCCCCTTAAGTAAAAAAAATACATTTCGTTATTTGAACAACTGCTCTCATTTGTCTCCCAGATGGGGGAAAAAACAGTCACTTGATCCTTTATATTTTGACTGTGGGAACAATTATTTTCGATTTTAGTTGAATGGAAGTTTTTTTGGCGACTAAAACATGGCCCAATACCTGAAGTGCAATCAATGGTTGGCTGTTTGGGTGGTTGTTGATTCTCCTTCATCATGGTAAAGTGTTGACAGTTCACAAACAAAGTGCCAAAGGTCCTATGCTAGCACACTTGGTCCGCCAACATTATGTGTTTCGTATCTTGCCTGGGACGTAATTCTTGTCGATATTCGGCTCCTGTAGGAACATGTGAAGGCACCGCTCGTTTTGCGCCAGTGGGTGACCTGCAATCTTGTTTATGAATACTTCTAGACCTGGAACCAAACAAAAACTACTATGAAAACTATATTAATTATTATTAATCGAATTCCAAGTAGCGTTCTATGGGGGAGGCATATGTTCGGCAGTGGACGTCTTCCGGCTGATAATGATGATGATGTTAAGAACCGACTCGGATTCTTCAAACTCAAACTATACTAGTAGTTCTGCGAACAGTAGACTACGCGCAAAATGTTCTTGCCGAATATTACCGAAATCGTCCAGTTTTAAACGTCACAACCTTTTATCTCGGCTTCACCTTGACCCTTTATGCTCATATTCAAAACTCATTAAGCCAGGTGTCTGATGTGTGTACCAATTTTTATCAAAATCGGTAAATGGCGCCGCAGCAAATTTCCTCCCATTTACGATAACCCCACTCGAAAAAAGCCGACGACAATGAATATTAAAACATGCATACCAAGTTTCGTCAAGATTGTTTGAAGAATGCAACCTGGGGGCCGATTCCAAAAAAAAAAAAAAAAAAATTCATTTCGCGACATGGAGGCCGAATCCAAAATATAAAAAAAAATCAATTTTATTTCAATTTAAATTATATCTTCTGAACCAATTCTCACGCAGTTTTTTTATCAAGTATAGATACATTATTTGGCTACGTTTTAAGTTTTGTACCATCAAGTGGAGACTTATAGGGGATGAGTGAGTAGTAAAGTTTTTCATCTGAGGCGGCACACCAGGAGGCCGATTCCGCTAATTAAATTGCAATTGAACCGTAGCTGAAGGTTGACTTTGATACGTTTTCTTTTTCTGCTATTGAAAAACCGTCCAGCTGCAATTAAATTTCTATTTTTAAAATTCTATTACGTCAGCGATCGATCAAAACATTATAATGCTGACTTAATAGATTATAAACGCGTTTAGGGAACGTATCTATTATCTAATATATAAAAATGAACCCCTATTTCGCCTGGTCAGGCTATAACTTGAGAACAGATGAACAGAACGAAAGAAAAATCAAGAAAAGATGGGAGACCGAAGGCCGAGCCTACTACTCGAACGAAGTCGCGGGCAGTCGCTAGTATATAATAAATAGTAGTGATTTCGATATACGTTACGTTCTAATTTGTCTATATAAATAGTAGAATGGCTTTTTGGTAATAATCATAAACAGCACATTTTTTTCCCACTGTTGGAACTCGAGCCTTCCTCTCAGAGAGAGGAGATGTGCCATAATCCACCACGCGGGCCCAGTGCGGCTTGGTGGATAGATTAATAGCCAACCCATTTCGAAGTTTTCAGGCCGCCCGAAGGTTTTCGACATAAGCATAACGACTGTTGTCCTAAGACAAACATCCGGGACCGACGCCTTAACGTGCCCTCCGAAGCACGGAAGCGCTCAGTTGAATAATGCCACTAGCGGTCACCCATCCAAGTCCTGACTGCAGCAAGCGTTGCTTAACTTGTTGATCGGTTAAGATCGCCAAGTCAAGCTCCACTACGAGCGCTTCAGTTTTGGGTAATTATACCGAATGACAACCGGAGTCGAACTGCAGTTGCAGCGAGATACATTGTAGGACGTTGTGAAATAGTAGAATTGGCATCTTCTACAGGAGCACCAACATAATACCAAATAAAAATACGGACAGATGAAAGTCAATTTGACCAGTTAAAGCAGAGATGCTTGGCTCGCTCGGTCAAATCTAATCAATTATAATATATTAATAATAAGTCTGATCTTCATTGACATTATGACCTTTCAAGCACTAGACCAGCAGAAAATCGTTTCGGATTCAAGGAAATCCTTGGTTCTATATACGAGGGTCATTTGAAAAGTTCTTAGCTTAACATACTTATTGAAACCACACGATTTTGAGTTTATTTTTATTTTTCAACATACTCTCCTCCGAGTTCAAAACACTTTTTCCATCGACCCGGTAAGACTTCGATACCCGTTTTAAAAGAATCTTCGTCTAACTCTTCAAAATAAGCGTCCACGGCGGCTATGACCTCTTCATTTGTAAAAAAATGTTTACCACCAAAATTTTTTTTCAGGTTTGGGAACAGATAAAGGTCGGACGGAGCTAAATCCGGTGAATATGGGGGATGAGGTAACAATTCGAAGCCACATTGATGGATTTCTGCCATGGATTGCACAGAGGTGTGAACGCGCGCATTGTCCTAATGAAACAAGACTTTTCTTCTCAATAAACCTGGACTTTTTTCTTTGATTTCTTCTCTCAAACGACGCAACAGGTTGCAATAGTAATCGGAGTTTATTGTTTCACCCTTTTTGAAATAATCCACGAGAATTATACCCTTTGCATCCCAAAAAACGGATGCCATGACTTTGCCCGCCGATAAAACCACCTTTGCCTTCTTTGGGGTGGGCGATCCTGCTCTTTTCCATTGTTTCGACTGTTCTTTTGTCTCGGGTGTATTGTGGTGAACCCAGGTTTCATCCATGGTTATAAATCTTTCAACAAATTCTATTGGGTCAGCTTCATATAACTCTAAACAGTCGCGAGAAGTTGTGGGTCGGTTGCGTTTTTGTTCCACTGTAAGCAGTCGCGGTACCCACCGCGCAAAAACCTTAGAGAAGCCAAGTTCGGTAGTAATTATATGATGTGTTCGCTCATATGAGATGCCTACAAGTCTTAGCTATCTCCTCGACAGTCAATCTTCGATCAGATAAAATTAAATCACAGATTTTTTCTTTGTTTGGATCAGTGGAAGCAGTCGAACGCCGGCCACTACGGGGCTCATCTTGAATGGTCTCACGACCACGTTTAAACTCTGCCACCCAGTTTTTAACAGTCACATACGAAGGAGCGGACTCACCCAAAGTAGCAGACATGTCTTCATGTATAGCTTTTGGAGTTAAACCTTTCAAATTCAGGTATTTTATCACTGCACGATGTTCAATTTTATCCATTTTCAAAAATAGCTCTGACTTGACTTACGGTATCACGTGTAAACGAACAATGAGTCACTGTGAATAAACTAAACTGTGCATACTTGTTGCTAAATAATGTAACTTCAAAATGAGGGTAGTTATAAAAAAAACCAATGACTTTAACCATGTTAGGCTAAGAACTTTTCAAATGAACCTCGTATCAATTTATGAAAGCGCGACTGTAGTGGTAGAGTACTGGTGTACTGGGAGACGTACGCTCATCCTCACTCACCAAGAATCACCTCACTCAAGAACACTCAATCTATGTTGTGAGTGATGATGTCACAGTAAGCCTCGGATACACTAGGGGACAAACGCAGCGACATGTTGCGGAACTTGTTGCTCAAAAACAACGTTGAATGACATGAGACAAATATTGCGAAACATTTTGCAGGCCACACTAGTCAGTGCCTAATAGAAATTTCGCCCGAGGAGGTTGTAGCGATTAGTGCTGCGTACATACTTATTTTGGGAGAGAAACGTCTTCTCCAGACACAATAGAAACTTCATTGTTATGGTGACATCGACACATGAGGGGTTGAAACATGAAAGCGGATGACATGTTGCACCGCTGCATGAGTCATCGCATAAGCAATGGTAGAAATAAGTATTTTAACCGACTTCTAAAAAGAGGAGGTTCTCAACCCGGACTCAGATGGGACCACACGGGAAGCAATAGCTTTCAAACAAAAAAATAATTTTGAAAATCGGTTCACCCAGTCGAAAGTTATGAGGTACAAACAGTCGAATTGAGTACCTCCTCCTTTTTTGGAAGTCGGTACCATGCGCACGATATTGTGATAATAGGTACTTTTGAACTATCATGGTACCGACTGTGACAAGTATGCTGAAGTATGCAAAGTGTGAGCATGAGAGGAAGATTTTAATTTATAAAATGTCCTGACTTTGTTTATTTACTTAATATATTAACAGACTATAATTATACTCAAGTAAATAACCGACATCTCTAAATTATGGCAGTCTTTATTCTGTTTAGGTTAAAATCCAAATTAGTATAACCCTTCCGAATGACAGCAATAACAGATTACTCTTTATGCATCGGTATATTTTAGACAAAAGTCGTCACGTAACTTGGTGCTCGTGCTCTCTGAACTAACATAAAAATACGCCAAAATATTCTATTTATAGTGTATATATAATAGTCCTATATATAGAAATGTCGTTAAAAGTGTTACATGAATTTAGATTTTAGTATTAACAGAATAAGGACCCATCATCATCTCAGCCGTAAGACGTCCACTGCTGAACATATGACTCCCCCACAAATTTCCAAAAGGACCGGTCGGAAGCGGCCTGCATCCAATGTCGTCATGCTACCTTTATCAGGTCGTCAGTCCGCCGGTCCGTAGTCTCCACTGTAGAACCTTTCGACCCCATCGGCCATCTGTTCTGCGTGCTAGGTGGCCTTCCCACTGCCACTTCAACTGGCTTATCTTAGAATAAGGACTATCATAATTAAATTTTAGTTTAGTTTTTCGAACAAGAGAATCGCTACCATTGTCGAACTAGGTTTTGAGCATGCCCTATGCCCGTGCTCAAGTGCACGCTGCAAGATCGCCGCGACCTCTGGCGACGGCGGTCGATAACGTCGGCTAATTATGCGAGTGAAGCCGGTTTTCATTTTAAATAAATATGAGAGCAAAAATTTGTCCATGCTAATACTTTTTGATTGTTTTTTTTCTACTGTTTTTTCTTGTTAATAATTTAGTATCGGTCATTTGTCATCTACACTAACATTATAACGAGGAAAGATTTGTATTTTTGTAAGTAACGAATAAACTCAAAAACTACGGGACCGATTAGCAAGCTACATTATCTCTGAGTAACTTAGGCTATATAATATTTTAAAAAATGGATAGGGATAGGGATCCGTACAAAAACTTCGATAATGTATGTTAAATATGCAATATTAACGCCGGTTCAAACTAGGCCACAATATTCGTAGCTTGGTGTTAATCCTTTGATAGTTTGTTTGTAACGGATAAACGTTTAAACTACATAACCAGTTAAAAAATATTTCACCAGTAGATAGTAAGAATAGAGATCGCTTTAAGCGATAAAACCGCCCATTGTACCTAGCTTTAAGATATATTTCTAATCTGTTTTTTAGTTAATTTGGTTTCAATAAAGTGTTATTGTATTGTATTGTATAGTATAGATAGTATAAATTTACTTTTTTAGAACTTAAATAAACTGAAAAAATCAAAACATACGGGCATAGTAAACAATGTGTTGATTACATGAACAATATCACTGAAATCGGACAGTTAGTGGTAGAAAAGAGTTATTTCTTTTAGTATGGACAAGTACTAGCTATGCAATCCTCTTAAATCTGGAAATCATGAGCTGAAGAACGAACCTCGCAGTCGGCCGGTAACCACTGTCGAACGAATTGAAGGCGAAAATGGAAGCGGGTCCAACTCAAACCACGGCTTAGCTTGCTGCGAGCCTTGGAATTAGTGTCAAAACAACATTGAAACACCTGTGTCTGATCGGATAGATAAAAAGCTAGATAAGTGGGTGCCACACTAACTATCCGACCAACAGCGAAACTTACGCGTCGAAGCGTGCACACCACTACTGAATCGGCATAGAAACGAGGGAACTCTAAATCGAATTGTTACTTGTGATAAAAGTGGATCCCATACTGCAACCGTAAGCGTTCGTCTCAGTGGGTGGAACCCGGGTACCGCATCTAACCAGTGTCCTAGAAAAATTACTCATTGGAAGATGATGGTGACTTTGATGGACCAGTGCCGCACTTGTACATCACAGCTTCTTACCGAATGGCACAACAGTGACGGCTGATGTCTATTGACAAGAATTGCGAACAATGATGGAGAAACTCTAATATATAAAATAAAGTAATTAAACTACCAAGACTGGTCTATCGCTCTTCCCTATTGCTACACCCCGACAACACACGTGAGCTCACACTTCACGACAGACCATCACAAAGCTACAAGAGTTACAGCTGGAAGTTCTCAGTCACCCACCTTACTCACAAGACCTTGCCCTAACAGATTTCTACTGTTTGCTAAATTTGAGCATTTGTTAACTGGAAAAATTTCTAAACCCACGAGGCAGTACTAAAGGCTTTCGCTGACTTCATCGCCTACCATCCGGCAGACTTCTACAGTAAAGCGATAAACAAACTGCCATCAAAATTGCAAAATTGTAGATGACTTGGGCCAGTACTTAGCTTTTAGCTAAAATAAATATATTACCTAAATATTTATATTTTACTATTTAATACAAATCTCCAATTTCATCGGTGAAATGATGATATTTGTGTTATTACTGTGTCATTAGATGTATAACCAGATAGCTGAGAAGGTAATGCAAACAGTTTTAAAACACTGTTGCAAAATCCTTGTTGACTTCTCATCTCCAAGATGTATAAGTTGCGTGTGTTCTTAATACCGCAAGATTCATAGAAATATTTTTTATAAAAATCGGTATATATTATATTGAACCCGGTTCCGTTTTTTGGTAAAAACATTATTTTCACCCTTTTAAGTGACCCTTGCTAATTATGGGATTGATTGTGATTCATCGTTAATGATGATATCATCAAAATAGGCGAAACACTTCAGTTATTGGAATGTGACTCAAAAACTGTTGGATCTATTTTGATAAAATTTTAATGGGACCACCTCGGAAATATACTCTACCAAACAAAAAAGAATCATCAATATAGGGTCATAAACAACGAAGTAATCAGCAAACACACATAAAAAATATACCATAGAATTGAGGAACCTGCTTTTTTTTAAGTCGCTTAAATAGGTGACACTTTTTTTGCAAGGCATTATAGAAAATCACACTACCTACTCAATAATTGGAGTCCCTAAACAAATAATGCCAAATTATATGGGTCAAAAATGTTACCTTTTCTGCGGTCCTCAATGAATTCATCCTCGAATATGCCATCATCACCACGGAAGGGAAGTTGTCTCTTCAAGGCTTTGCCTGGTAAAGGTGGTACTACAATCTGTAAACATGTAGTGAAAAATTAAAAAAAAATAATACTATCGCCACTTCATCCCCACTACCACTGCTGAAATTTCTCGGGGAGGAGTATGTTCAGTAGTGGATGTCCTACGGCCGAGATGATGGTGATGATGAATACTATCAAGTAATTTTACAAGCAATAGTGTGTCTGCTGGTAACAAAGGGTTTTCTTTGTTACTCATAACTACTCAATATGATGATAAAGTTGATGAATAATAAATTAAGATGAATATGAAAGTATTTATGGTACTTTGCCATATCTGTTATAATAATTTGCATCAGGCCAAATATTGAAACAAAAATTATGCTAGTACACAACTACAATTGTACATTAATGATTATAAAACAATTGAGGAAAAAAGAAGGAAATATATAATTTTCCACATTATTCTATAATACACAGCAGTGCAAGTAACAAACTTACCGATCGATAAATTTGAATCATGAATTCGTCATACTTCGAAAAAACTGGCTATATCAATCTTCTGTTGACAATTGCAATTAAGTAAGAAAAATTAAGCAATCGGTAGACAAATTAGATAAGTTTTACGATTATAAATGTAACCCTAGCATGGAACTGTAAAATTACTTTTTAAATTGTCGATAAGATAGACATTTAATAGATTTTAACAATTGTTTTGTCAGCTTTGAAAACAAACTCAATATAGCTTATCAACAGGCGACGGGACTGGGGATATTGTTTAGTTACGTTTGATCTTACTAATAATATAAACGTGAAAGTTTGTATTTATGGATGAATAGATGTATGTTATTCTCTTACGCTCAAACAGCTGGCACAATTTTGATGAAATTTGGCATGGAGGTAGATGGAGCGCTGAATTAACACATAGGATAATTTCCATCAACATCGTCATCATTCATCACCATGCGGGTGTAACCGCTGGGCGCAACTAGAATACAATAAAAAAAATAGAATTTGGCCATTTTTTTAATTGTAGAAGAGCGAAATGCTTGTAGGAATCTTTAAATAATAGAAGGGTGCATTGTGGAATGCAAACAATTCTTAATAAAAAAACTGTCGACAATTTGACGATCGTATAAGTCGTCGATGTAACTTCCAAATTTGCTAGGGCCCGAAACAATTCTTTAAATTTACCGATCTTAGTGATTCAACAAATTTAACAACTATTATGGTACTTGCACTGCTAATCGAAAAACAATAGAAATTCCAAAAGACTACTAGACAGAATAACTCCGGGAAGCAATGCGAGAGTGACTAGGTGTAGCCACCAATGTACTTGTCGCTTTGCACCTAAAGTGTGGAGTGATTCAAACCTCTTTTTGACACCATAACACAGTAACGCTTACCACAATACTGTCAGGTATTCTGCTATGAAGCAACACTGGCTTCATAGCAGAATACCTGACAGTGTTGTGGTTTTGATAAAGAATCTGAATACTAATGTAACATAAAAAGTGTTGTTTAATATTTTTGGGTATTAAAGTTTTTTGAGGTCTTTGACTTTAGCCATACAAGTATTTACAAAGTTTATATATGAAATTCCCTTAATTCAAGGTTTAAACTCTGGACTATCTTTAGATGACATTACAATTAGCCATTAAGCTACCAAAATCTTTATAAGCTTTACATTTTCTTTGTAACCATAATAACAAGAAACATTGTTGCTTGGTAATGTAGCTTATAAGTAATATAGTAACTTATTGAGTATATGACTCACTCCAGCTATTATGCCAGTAATATATTATATTGAATACAAGTATAGACTGGTTTGCAAAATGCACTCCAAAAAGTATATGAATAACAAGGTGGTGATGATTATAATTGTAAAACTGGTTTTTATAAGCATAAATTGTATGCAGTCCAGTTTTAGTCCCTCTGTTCCCAATTCAGAGTTTTATTATCTAGAGTCCTTGCAGTCTTTGTAAGGGGGCAGGTGGAGCACATTGTTTCTTTTCTCAAAGTACTTATATCTGTAGTGTTGTTTATGTTTGAATGAATAACCTTGACATTTATTCATACCAAAGGTTATAATTGCAGCTAATAGTACAATCTGAGCATTGTTAAAATAATTACCCAGCGGTCATTTACGAATCAAACACAATATCGGCGGTTTTAGTACGCTAGATAACGCGTTTTTATCAGTGCATGAGTAACAAAATAACAAGAGTCTTACCTTACTGTCTCGTTCTAGTTCGTTTCTCAACCATTCGAAATCACTGTACCGTCGTCTCACGCTGGACTCTTTCACTTTAAACACAGGGAGATTTGTCTGGAAACCAGAACATAGTATGAATCGGTGGTTATCAGCACACAACGCGTCGGCAGCCTACCCATATCCGCCCACTGATTAATGCAACTTGATTGTACTGTTCGTGCACACTTAATTTAATTATACCAAACTAATAATAGACGCGTTTACTTACCCTCATGCGAACTTCATAATCCGTATAGCGTTTTTTTCCTACTCCCATAGACGTGACTGGGTTTACTACGTCGATTTCCAAGAAGTTCGCTGGCGCCGCATAAGCGTCGTCGAGGGTCTGTTTTTTAACGTTTAAACGTCTAGTGGCATCGGCTGTCGCGTCCTCGGCCATCATAACGATATATTTATTGTAACAATCACAAAACTATCAATAGGACGGTCCACTTCTAATAGGAAATGAAAAATAAAATGACAAGATTGACAAGATCGCAAGAATTCAAAACTTCCAATCTGACGCATAAACAATTTGACGTTTAGATTCAAAGTTGCCATTCAAAAAAATTATAATCTACGGCTGCTTTCGTGTGCATTTTAATAGTATTATATCGTCCGACGACGCTCGATGTTTTTTTATATACGCCCGGGGCTAGCACGAAAATTTGCGTAAGTGTAACGTATTCGTATCTTTGCCGTATACAGTACCGAGTTTTCTGTGCCATTATTGTACCTACTGACTGGATAAGTACAGTTTACTTTGTCCTACTCTGTGGTACTGTGGTAAACCCATGTTTAGGGTATCATCTAGAGACGAAACACATATTCGGTAAGTATCCAGTATCTGGCCTATCCGGCAGTCTAAACACTATCCGGCCGAATACCGAATAACTACGGCCTATCTGGCCGAATACAGTATTTAAAGAAGTAATTAATAGCAATTAGTCGAATCAAATCAAATATCTTTATTTACATGAATCATGTGTCATAAAAAGTTGGTAACATTTTAACACTAGTGCGTTCGAATAGGTAACTTCTGAGCGTTTTTACCGAAAATAGCGCTAAAAACGCTCACAAAGGGCGTTCGAATTGGGAATCTGAGAGTGAAAATGTCGTTCATGCCTCTTTTTGTTCAGCGTTCGGAAAGCTAAAAAAGAGGATTTTTTTTTACGTCTTATGGTCAGTTGATCGTTCGAATAGGGTGTGAGCAAAAGTGGCAAAAGTGGAAAAAATAACGTTTTTGAGCTTTACGAACGCTTTAACAAAAGAGCCATCAATGACAACGCCATCAATGCCCTCATAAGCTAAACGAACGCACCTTGGATGATATGCAAAAATTATAAAGTTCGTTCTTATTAACTTTAATATATGCCTGATATATATGATTGTCTACCTTATTGAAAAACAATACAGTGTATTTTATCCATATCTTCATAACAGTCAAAAACATACAAATTATAATAAAATCAAAATATTAATGGCGCTCTCATATAAGTACTTTCGATGTAAATTTCATGTCAAAATGAGTAAAAAGAAAATATTATATTGGTAATAATTACTAATTGCTACATGTATAAGGATTGATCTTTTAATCTTTTTACAGGTTAACCTAGTTTGGGGACCATTGAAACCATGCTCTGTAAAATGTAATCTACGTCAATAAACGTTATTATTATTATTATTTTTATTCAACCAATTTCACGGGTTTCACCCGGTCCTTTACAAAG
The DNA here is from genome assembly GCA_917880725.1 of Selenia dentaria. Taxonomy (NCBI): domain Eukaryota; kingdom Metazoa; phylum Arthropoda; class Insecta; order Lepidoptera; family Geometridae; genus Selenia; species Selenia dentaria. The sequence continues at coordinate 3,694,007 of OU862893.1, read as the reverse complement.
GCATGAGTGGGGCTGTAGCCAACACTTAGAGGCCTGTTTGATATAAAAATACAATGTAGTATAAAAACAGAAACATTTTGGATGGAAGGTTACAGGTTATCTATTACAAAAATGGGTAAAATGGCATGGTTATTGAAATGTACTTATTAGTGATACGGGAGATAGTGGGCTATGGTCGAGACTACGGCACCTGCCAATTTCAGTCTCATCTTAAAATATTTAGGCAGGTGGTGACTTGCCACTCACTAAACGGGCCCCCCATAAAAGCCACCATCAATGGTGACAAAAGGGGCAACGTTATTATTATTATTATTATAATCATTAATTATATACACATTATTGAATTTATCCGAATATCATTTAAATAATCAATCATCTTATAATAACATTTGAAGTCACGGTGGACTTTGCAACAGTATACGTTCGCGTAATTTATCGACCGTAATAACACAACTTTGAGTAATTTTGTTGTGACAGTGTTTCAGTGCATACTACTAGGCTTAAGGTTTCTGTGAGAGTGTTTGCATACACTAACGTGCCCGGATTTGTGCTATAATACTCAATCTAGATAAATGTTATCAAGATTTGCTAAAAGTTAAAGTGGGTAGTCAGGTACGGGTAGCCAGAGTTATTGAATTTGTTAGCTGATACCTACCTACTTTTTTAACATTGCTATCTGGCGTTCTATTGTTTTTTTGTTGTGATTGTCGTAATGGCCAAATGCACAGCGTGCGGGAAGTTTCTGAAGCCCTCGACAGGTGCCGCTTCGTGTACTACCTGCCCAAGTATACTTCATGGTGGGTGCGTAGCAATTCCCGATCTAGCAGATTTACCTAAAGATTGGATGATTGCAGATTGTAAAGGAAAACAACGTAAGGGCGATAGCGGCAACACTCCCATAAGAAGTACCTGTGCCCCTGCTCCACCATCCACCAGTGAAGTGAATGCTGCCTTGCCTGTAGCCCGATAGCGGACTTGGACGTCCGGGAACTTGCAGAATATATAGACGAGGAACGCGAGTTCCGCAAGGAATTCCGAGCCTGCATTGCAAGTATGGGCCAGCGAATGGACGGGTTCGAGCGTAGGCTTGAGATAATGGAACAAAGATAGGTGTCACTCGGTCCGGAAAAGGTTACTCATCTACAGCAAACTGTGGCCCAGCTCAAACAAGATCTTAATGACCGCGATCAAGAGGCACTATTATTTGACCTTGACATCGGACATCTTCCTGAGGAGAAAGGTGAAAATGTCCTGCATTTAGTCACCATCCTGGCAGCAAAGCTGGGAGTAACCCTGGAGGACCGAGACATTGTGTTCGCTGAGCGAGTTGGCGCTGAGAGCTCGAGCAGCGGTGGCGGCGCTGATGGTGGTGCGGCTAGAGCGGTGGGAGGGCGTACGCGCCGTACTGTCGTACGACTAGCGCGGCGACATCTGCGTGACGAATTATTGCGCGCAGCGCGCGTTCGCCGTAATTTTACTACGGCTGACATCAACTTGGCGGGACCGCCGCAGAGGGTGTACTTGAACGAGCGGTTGACTAGAAATAATCGAATGCTAATTAATTAGGTTCGCGAAGAATGTCGCAAGCGACAATGGCGGTACTCCTGGACCAAGCTAGGTCCCATCTTTGCCCGGCAAGGCGATGGCAAACAAGTGCACGCTCTGCGCTCGGACACTGATATCTGCCGTGTTTTTCAGATTGATACCGATTGATGAGCTCGTACTAGGAAATTGTTTTAGCAGTTTGCGGCTGAGCGTAACATATAGTTATTTAGATATTGTTTTCCTTTTATTTAGAACCCGTCAACGGGCCGATATCAGAATACTTTATTAATATAAATTTTATATTTCTAGTTTCGACACATTTGATAGCTATTTTGATTATTATTAATTTTAGGTCCACCTATCATTCAGACAGATTAAATAAGGAAACTTGCCATGATTTTATAACGTTATATAGAAAAATACAGCTGTTTTTTTACTTTGAAATGTAGGTTTTACAGTCATTGTTAATATACCAACAACACATTTTATGCACTTATAAACAATATTTTTTTAATATCTTCATTATATATTTTAGGATTGTACAGACATCAACATGGTTTATAAACTTTTAAAACTAGGTTTGTTTAATGCAGGGTCCCTCAGCACGAACCATGACAACTTATAGCTTCAGTAATTAGGAATGACCTCGACATATATTAGCTATAAATGAAACCTGCCTCAAACCCATCGAGGAAGATCGCGTCCCCGATCTGGCTGGCTATCGACTTCATCACCTTGCTCGTGGGAGTGAGTTTCGTTCACGAGGTGGTGGGGTCGGTTTTTACATTAAGCGGGATGTTAGCATACGTGCATGACCTCATCCTGTGGACCCACTGCATAAGTGCGTCGAGCAAATGTGGATCACTATGACCCTTAAAGGAAAAAGGCTTATGATTGGCACGGCACGGTGGGTAGACGCCAATTTATTTTTTAGTGTTTTCACAGATTCAATTACGTCTTTTCCTAACTATGACTATTTAATGTTATTAGGCGATTATTCGCCTTATATTTTTCGGCATTATTTCTCACATAGACGGCCACCTGAAAGATCACTATTGAAGGTAGTGTGAGTATTCCAAGTTTCTTAAAAAGAGGCCTTGCCGAGGTATCACGCGGCACCCGAACCATTGCTCTGAGAGCTCGCTTCTGCATACGAAACACGCGTTCCCATTCTGCACAGCGGCCCCACAGTTCCGCTCCGTATTGCAGAAGCGAGAGACCACGGACACCACTCGAGACACCCGACCCAGTGCGTAACATGCACTACCTACTTTCCCACACAACTTATGTATGTGGTTCTTCCACGTGAGCCCACTGTCAATATCAAACCCCAGGAATGTAGTGTGTTCAGCCTGCTCAATATTACTGCCGTCTACTGTCACTGTGAGTGCCCTAGTCACTCGCTAAGATAAGTTAAAACACACAAAGTGTGTCTTACTCAGGTTGAGTGCAAGACCGTTTGTTGAAAACCACGTGGCGAGGCTAGTGTCATTCAATTTCTTCTCAAGAGCATTTAGTGAAGTTGCAGTGACAATGGCAGCTACATCATCAGCGTACATGAATACCTCAGCCATTCTCACAGCACTCGGGAGATCGTTCAAAAGGAAAGAAAATAAAATATTTGAAACTGAGAAGCCTTGGGCCACTCCCATCGTTGATGCAAGTGGGCTCGACCTATTAGTACCATCACCGGCATCCACTAGCTGAGATCTTCCTAATAGTAAGTCAGTAAGTAAACCATAAGTTGGACCGACGATTCCGTAGTGCTCAAGTTTGACCGCAAGTACATTATGATCAGCCACATCAAACGCTTTCGATAAATCGCAACATAAGACAGCAACTTGTTGTTTGCGCTCCCTAGCATTCAACACGCGACCAATTACTTCACGGGTTAAGCAAATTGTAGAACGTCCCTTTCTATATGCATGTTGACGGTCAGATAACGCTCTTATTGATGATAAGTAATCCAATAGCCTAGAGCTGATTCCGTTTTCAAATACTTTGGCAATCGTGGGTATTGTGGAAACAGGTCTGATCCGTCAATATTTTCTCGTTTCCCCTTGCCCTTGAAAATTGGTGTCACCTTACTAACTTTCAGTAGGCCCGGATATGTTCCTTCTTTTAAACAAGTATTGTAAAGCGCAGCCAACACTGGCGCAAGTGGTACGATTGCCATTTTAATAAACTCCATAGAGATACCGTACTCATCCTTCGGCTGTTTCGAAGGTATCCGCACAGTGACTATGCGAAACACTTCATCCGCAGTAAAAGGGCGCATTCTGAGCGAACGGTCGGCCGGTACACTGGCTGCCGTTAAGGCGCCGCGGACTCCTGTTATGTCGGCTTTATATGTCGGCATATAGACCTAAGAAAAAAATTCGTATAGAAAATTTTAACAATTACCTAAAAACTGTTCGTTGGGACTTAAAAAGTACTTTATTACCTAAAAATAACCATGAACTTCCTGCTTTTTTTGATAATCCTTACATTGTAAATAAATATTTTTTAGATATACCAGGCTCTTCAGAAGTTTCTATTACGCAATTGACATACTTCGAGTTCCATAAATTCACGCGCTAGTGAGCTACTAGTGACACTGTATTTCACATTGAGCCCATCAGCTTGGACACAATAATCAAAATAATTAAAGGTTTATAATCTAATGCAGAAGGATGTGATAACATAAGTTTAGATATGCTTATTATGACATTCCCTAACACGGCAGATACTTTGAGATACGTGATAATTCTGTTAACACTTGTATATTTCCCGATGTATGGAAACTGGTAATTATACTTCCATTGGCTAAAATAACCTAACCCGTTAGCCTTAAAGATTTAAGACCTATAAGCATTTTGCCATGCTTGTCAAAGATTATTGAAAAAGCTGTTTGTATACAACTGGTGCATTACCTTGAGAAACCAGATCAGACACCAGTCAGATTACCAGTCTGGATTTAGAAGGGGACGTAATACAGTAACTGCTTTGCTTGACGTAACGGATAACATACTTTACTCGCAAGATAAAGGTATATGTACATTATTGGTATTATTAGATTTTTCTAGGACTTGATTCTATTAACATTGACCTGCTCATGTCTAAGCTAAGCTATTATGGTTTCGATTGGAAAGCTTTAAAGTGAATCAACAGTTATCTCAGTAATCGCTACCAGTATGTGAAGCTCAGTCGTAATGACGGTTCCTCATTGGAGTCCAAAAAGTACTGGTAAAGAGAAGAGTACCTCAAGGTTCTATAATGGGACCAATCCTGTTCATTTTGTACTTAGCGGATATAAAAAATCACATTCAGTACTGCCAATATCATATGTATGCGAACTATATACAGGTGTATATTTCTTGTAAACCTTCCGAAATAGACAGTGCAATAACTAAACTAAATTATGACTTATCAATTATAGCCACGTGGTCAACGAACAATTGTCTACTTCTCAATCCCATTAAAACTAAATATTTATTTTTCGGTAGTAAACACCAATTAACCAAAATAAGTCCATCTATAAAGTCATGCTTATGGGTGAATTTATAGAACGTGTGTTCGAATCACGGAATTTGGGCTTGCATATGGATTGTGATTTGCGTTTTGAGAAACATACTGCGAATTTAGTTAGTAAATGCTTTTATAAATTGAAAGTCTTGTATAGAATTAGGCCATTCGTAAATGAAGAGTTGCGCATTCAACTTGTCGAGTCATTCGAGTTCTATCAAAGTTAAATTACATGGATGCAGTTTTTGGCCCACGTTTGCTAGCAAAAACTCAAAAACTTATACAACGAGTTCAAAATGCCTGTGCACGTTTCTGCTTTAACATTCCGTTTAGGGTTCATGTTACTCCATACATAAACAAGCACTGCATCCTTAAAATGCAACATCGTCGTAAAATTCATTTGGCCTTCAAGGTACCGTTTTATCTATATAAAAAACCGAGATGGGTGTCAAGTCAGAGATCGCTTGGATTGCGGAAATGCGTGAGACAGCTGTCAACACAGCAGAATAGCTCCGCTGCTTTTAGAGGCAGTTTCCGCTATACTGCTTCCAAATGCTGGAATAATATTCCACCACCGCTAAGGGACCTGCAAAACGGTTATACTTTTAGAAAAAAGTTAACGCAATTTATTTTTGTTCACCAAATGCGACAGGAAAGTCAGAAACATGATACTAGTGCTATATAATCTAAGTGATGGAGAATTTGCTTTTACTTACCTGCCGCCTTGTGTGTAACCCGCGTAGAATTATAGTTAATATATATGTACCTATATCATGTACTATGTTAACACTGTTTTTTTGCCGAGTGTATCGAAGTGTTGGTATAATGTATAACGTCTAACTACATATATTTGTTTATTTTTCATTTTATCTAATACTCTATTGATTTGTTTTATTGCTTAGTTCTTGTTTTTCTCTTATAATTTCCACGTTGTTTTCTTTTCAGTGTATATTATTTGTAGTAGGTAATATGTACTTATTGTATTTTATATATATATTTTTGTGTTCTTTATGTATTATTATGATCTAATTTTTGGTTTGTTACGGTCATAATATCAATATTTGTGTATCACGCTGTTGTATAGGTATAGTAAACACTCCGAGCGTCACAAACCGGCCCCAGCGGAAGACCAGCGCTAGCTAACAACCAGTATTATGCGGAGTTGGGACCGATTTGTGACATGTAACATGTCCTGTCCATTATTTAACTATTGTTCTGTAAATTAGTTTTAGCGCAATGTTACAGTCATAAATATTTTTTCTTTCTTTCTTTCTATTTGTTTACAAGGAAAGCAAATAACTTTTCCATTGAAGTAACACACTCTGTTTCCAAAATCGACTTTGGTAAAGTTGTACAGAATCGGTGCCGTACCAAGAGCACTTTTATGAAATAGTGCCGTTCCATGTACGACATGCACACTTTTTTGTTATTCCGTTTGTTTTGAAATGGAGTAAATAAATTTAAATTTTTTTCAGTAAATAGTATGATCTCATAAATGTAAAGACATGGAAATGTCAATATATTTAACTTTTTGAAATGTGGCAAACATGAGTCGGTTACGTGAAGATGACATACAGATCTTATACATTTTTTCTGTGCTTTCAATATTGTTTCTCTATCTGTACAGTTTCCTCAGAATATTATTCCATAGCGTAGAGTAAAAGTCACATAAGCGTGATATGAAGTCAGTAACTGACAGTAACTGTGGACTGACACACAACTTTAGATACTCGTAGCATAATATATGCATTATATGCGTAGGATTATGAATTATTGTAACAATATAGAGCTATATTTATGGCTCTTGCCCGCCAAATACACATTTTCACAACTATAAGTCAAAACAAAGCATTCCCCACACTAACAGTGAAGTCTGAATCGCGATTTTATTGCTCACAGTGCTGTTGTCTACCATAGCCGGTCCGAGACAAATATTGCAATTTTGAGAGCTCGTGGCACTGTAAGCGCGGTGATCGGAGTGGAGCAGAGCTATGGAGCAGAGTTGTAGCAATAACGAACCACCATTCGCGTGCAAAAAACAACTTTTACCAAATCGACGCGACTGGACTAAATTTTACATCAATCACAAGGGACAACACAGTAAAGACTTTGTATAAATAAACACCTGTCACTTTTGACAGAATGCTCACGTCGATTTTGGTGTAGAGCATGGTTCAAGTATTCGTCAATATGGCGACATTTAAGACGTCATCGATGACGTAGCGTGGCCCACGCTAACGGTGAAAGGGACCGACTGTTATCGCGCTACAAATCGGATATAAATTTTAGCTTGACTCGGTCAACATGGTAAGTTTCATTCTCGTTTTACCCCCTAAATCATCCCTGTCAAAAAACATTATAGAACATCTTTTTAGGGTTCCGTACCCAAAGGGTAAAAAGGTATTAAGCTAAGACTCCGCTGTCCGCTCATCTGTCTGTCACCAGGCTGTATCTCATGAAAACTGATAGTTAGCCTGTTGAAACTTTCACCAAATCAAAAGATATAACCGTTTATGTCGCCTATTTTACGAATTCAGAAGGGAATCTAACCCTGGGGGAACTTCCCGTTGATATGGAATCAAGAAAGTTTGGCAAGAAGTAGTGTCATGTCAGCGCATATTCCTTTATATGGGCTGTAAGACACAGCATATTGCTAAACTTTTTTTTGTGTTTTTAGAAAATTTTAATACCTACCTAGTTACCTATGTAGTCAAATATTTAAAAAATCTAATTTACTTACTTTTTATTTGCGGTCGGTGCAAAAACGACATCTATGAATTAAACGGCAAACTTAAGTTTAAGCTAGTGTGTTTTAGTTAGAGCAATAATGTGGAGACGCTTTCATAATGTACGAGACCCTCGCTCGGTGCGTGAGTCCAACTCGCACATGGCCGTTTTTTAGAAGTCTGTGGTCATGCATGCACGGTGGACCAATCGGCAAGCAATACCATTAGGTCACTTCATCTCTTACATAGACCAAAATATATACTAGGAAAATCTCTTACTTATTCATATTCATACACAATTATACAAAGTTTTAGCCAGTATATTGTGTGACAAATGATTCATGCATAGCAAATCAATACATATTACAAAATAGTCCTCCACCGCGTCTGTCTTTCTGTCCGCGATAAACTCAAAAACTACTGCACGAATTTTCACGCTTTTTTCACCATTGGATAGAGTGGTTCTCGAGGAAAGTTTTAGTATTTATTATGTCAAGTTTTTTTTTATAAATTGGCAAAAATAAAATGATATTTGTTGGAGGTGTCCGACAAAAATAAGCAGTCTGGTAGCTTTCAACGAAAACGCTGCCTGAACCCTTTAATATAACATCCTATATCAATTTTAATACTTTAAAAAATGGGCAATCATAAAGCGATAATTGGAAAGCTATTTACACAAATATGGCACTACTGGACTGAATTTGATGAAATTTAAATGGGACCACACACCAGCTTTCAAACAAAAGAAGAACTTTGAGAATCGGTTCACCCAGTCGAAAGTTATGAGGTAACAAACATTAAAAAAAATAGTCGAGTTGTTTACCTCCTCCTTTTTTTGGAAGTCGGCAGAAAAGACGGGAGGTTACGGCGAGGCTCGCCTACTACTCGAACAGTCGCTAGTAAAATATATAACTTGCAAGGACTAAACGTGTTTTTTTGCCTATCAGCATTATAATTCACTAGCTGCGTCCCACGGTTTTACCCGCGTGGTGATGGATGATGATGATGAAAAGTACCCTATGTCCTTCCTCGAGTAATAAAGGTTCTAACTTATTTAATAAATATTGATAGGTGCCGTATTTGTGTAAATAGATTTCCAATTATCGCTTTATGATTGCCCATTTTTTAAAGTATTAAAATTGATATAGGATGTTATATTAAAGGGTTCAGGCAGCGTTTTCGTTGAAAGCTACCAGACTGCTTATTTTTGTCGGACACCTCCAACAAATATCATTTGCCACGCTGCGTGGGACATCGTAATCACGCTAACGGTGAAAGGGACCGACTGTTATCGCGCTACAAATCGGATATAAATTTTAGCTTGACTCGGTCAACATGGTAAGTTTCATTCTCGTTTTTACCCCCTAAATCATCCCTGTCAAAAAACATTATAGAACATCTTTTTAGGGTTCCGTACCCAAAGGGTAAAAAGGTATTACTAAGACTCCGCTGTCCGCTCATCTGTCTGTCACCAGGCTGTATCTCATGAAAACTGATAGTTAGCCTGTTGAAACTTTCACCAAATCAAAAGATATAACCGTTTATGTCGCCTATTTTACGAATTCAGAAGGGAATCTAACCCTGGGGGAACTTCCCGTTGATATGGAATCAAGAAAGTTTGGCAAGAAGTAGTGTCATGTCAGCGCATATTCCTTTATATGGGCTGTAAGACACAGCATATTGCTAAACTTTTTTTTTTGTTTTTAGAAAATTTTAATACCTTATGTACCTACTTAGGTAGATAAGTACCTAGTTACCTATGTAGTCCAATATTTAAAAAATCTAATTTACTTACTTTTTATTTGCGGTCAGTGCAAAAACGACATCTATGAATTAAACGGCAAACTTAAGTTTAAGCTAGTGTGTTTTAGTTAGAGCAATAATGTGGAGACGCTTTCATAATGTACGAGACCCTCGCTCTGTGCGTGAGTCCAACTCGCACATGGCCATTTTTAGAAGTCTGTGGTCATGCATGCACGGTGGACCAATCGGCAAGCAATACCATTAGGTCACTTCATCTCTTACATAGACCAAAATATATACTAGGAAAATCTCTTACTTATTCATATTCATACACAATTATACAAAGTTTTAGCCAGTATATTGTGTGACAAATGATTCATGCATAGCAAATCAATACATATTACAAAATAGTCCTCCACCGCGTCTGTCTTTCTGTCCGCGATAAACTCAAAAACTACTGCACGAATTTTCATGCTGTTTTCACCAATGGATAGAGTGGTTCTCGTGGAAAGTTTTAGTATTTATTTTATAATTTAGCTAAAATATAATGATATTTGTTGGAGGTGTCCGACAAAAATAAGCAGTCTGGTAGCTTTCAACGAAAACGCTGCCTGAACCCTTCAATATAACATCCTATATCAATTTTAATACTTTAAAAAATGGGAATCATAAAGCGATAATTGGAAAGCTATTTACACATATACGGCACCTATCAATATTTATTAAATAAGTTAGAACCTTTATTACTCGAGGAAGGACATAGGGTACTTTTCATCATCATCATCCATCACCACGCGGGTGAAACCGTGGGACGCAGCTAGTGAATTATAATGCTGATAGGCAAAAAAACACGTTTAGTCCTTGCAAGTTATATATTTTACTAGCGACTGTTCGAGTAGTAGGCGAGCCTCGCCGTAACCTCCCGTCTTTTCTGCCGACTTCCAAAAAAAGGAGGAGGTAAACAACTCGACTATTTTTTTTTATGTTTGTTACCTCATAACTTTCGACTGGGTGAACCGATTCTCAAAGTTCTTCTTTTGTTTGAAAGCTGGTGTGTGGTCCCATTTAAATTTCATCAAATTCAGTCCAGTAGTTTTTGAGATACACTCCAATAACTGAATAGAATGGAAGTCGGTATTAAATTTTTCAAATTGTACTTGTGTTGGTTTTTCTTTCATAAGAACTTTCTTCTGACAATAAATAACACAACAAAAAAGAATTAGCGAGATTGTTCCATCCGTTCTCAAGTTATTGCGTGACCAGTAGGGCTATTATGTATCTCAGTTGCTAACAAATGTTGATTGAAATCTGGAAAAATGGCGGCCCTATGTCAGTTTGGACAACTCCAGTAAGCAAAAATGTTAGTAAGTTGATCACTGAAGCTGACAAAAGTGACATAGAGCGGCCATTTTTTCAGATTTCAATCCAAATTTGTTAGCAACTGAGATACATAATAGCCCAGCTGTTGCTAACAAATGTTGATTGAAATCTTGAAAAATGGCCGCTCTATGTCACTTTTGTCAGCTTCAGTCATCAACTTACTAACATTTTTGCTTACTGTAGTTGTCCAAACTGACATAGAGCCGCCATTTTTCAAGATTTCAATCAACATTTGTTAGCAACCGAGATACATGATAGCCCTGCTGGAGAAATAAGTCTGTAAGTAAGTATATTACCTTTTACATTATATATATATATATATATATATATATATATATATATATATATATATATAAATAAATAAATATATATATATATAAATAAATAAACTATCAAATATATAAATACATTCTATTGTTTAAATAAGGTGTGTAAGGCTCAGGTTTCTCTTCAGCGAGTTCCTTGACCTCACCATGCTGTAAGTTTTAGCCAGTATATGTGTGACTAATGATTTATGCATATGAATTATTGGTGAGGCAATATGCCACCATACGATAGGTAGGGAAGAATTATTGGTACCTGGGTTCCGTGGGGTATGTCGGGAGACTCTGGAACTGATTGATTTGATTTGATTTTTAAAGTTCTTTATTATCATAAACACACATTTTTGTACAACTCAGCGCTAGAAACTAAGCTACATCTATCCTTGAATTAGTTCGTTTTACAGGCTAGGATCGCCTTTTTAAAACTTTTAAAACAAAATGTTTAATATTACAATTCTCATTAAAACTTAAGTTAGAGGGTAGTTACATATAAATAGTGACTTGGAATTTCTTACATACTACTGTGCTTATTCGTACGTTTACATCTTGGCAATACAAGTTAAGTTTTTTTTATATCAATATACATATACTATCTACTATACAATATATCTTATCAAGTTACTCATCAAATATAATACTTTTCTTACCTAATCAAACTACACCAAAAATCATGTCTATACTTTTGTTCATCTTAATATAATACTTAAGTACTTATAATATAATTCTAATTGTACTTAGTTATTACACTTCTCTTAAATCTTACGTAAATATATGACACAAACATTAACGGTAAATCTAATCTTAATAGCGAAATGCTCCATTACATGTGTAGTAAATAAGAGCATTTACATAGTAAACACTTAGAGAAAGGTTATATATACCAATGCACTATGATATATATTTTTTTCCTACTTAAGTTTATACAACAGATTCGTTACTTATTATGGGGGTAGATTTTTTGTTTATTTAACGAACACTCACAATTCTGCAGCGGCTAGCGAAACAACAACGCACTAGTCGAGTGTTAACCAACCGATTTTGCCGTACAATCTTTATACGATGCCATGGCAAGATCGACTGTTTAGCTAAACTTGTCGGTTAGTTAACTAGGTGAATGGGCTCTTGGCAGACCCGTCGTTCTGTGGTTCAAACAAAAGGTAGTGATGTGGTAGTTTGTACGTTTTGTACTTATCGATGTACGGAAGATTGTAACTACGAGTTTGACCCAGAGTATAAACTAGTTTATTTAAGTGTTTTTGACTTATTTTATGATAAAATTGCTTAGTAAGTTTTATTATAAATTCTTTTAAGGTTGGTAGTTTTATGGATATGTGAAGTTTTCGTAAGTTTGTTCGGAATGGAGTATTATAGCATATTTTAAGTGCTTTATTTTGCACGACTTGAATTTTTGTGTAGTTAGACTCGCAAGTGGTGTTCCATACAGGAGCGGCATAGGTAAGGCATGGTCTGATCAGGGTAGTATATATACGCAACTTAGATGTCGGGCTAAGATTGCTTTTTCTGTTAAAGATGGAACTTAATGCTCCCATAGCTTTTAAAGCCTTTGTCCTGGTGTGTTCTACATGATGGGTCCAGTTTATTTTGTTGTCTAGGATTACACCTAGGTATTTAGCGTCAGAACTCCAATCAATATGATGACTGTCCATTTTTAATCGCCTGAAAGGCATTTTACGAGATCTTGTAAATATTATAGCCTCAGTTTTGGTGACGTTTAACTTTAACTTCCACTTACTGAAAAAGTCTTGTAGATTTGTTAATGATAGCTGGAGTCTATCAATAATTAAATCTATGTCCTTTGAGGAAGCAAATGAGGCAGTATCATCCGCAAAACATGCCAACTTAGTGCGCGTCTGAATGGGAATGTCATTGAGATATAATAAAAAGAGGTAAGGTCCTAATACCGACCCCTGTGGTATTCCAGCGGAGATGCTGCGAGGTTCAGAAGAGACGTTTTTGATATTTACTATAAATGTGCGCTCGCTGAGGTAAGATGAAATTAATTTGACTAGAACGATGTGTATTTTATTAACGTAAAGTTTATGCAACAGGCCTGCGTGCCAGACGGTATCAAATGCTTTCTCAATGTCAAGCAGGAACATGCCTGTTGATTCATTGAGATTTAAGTGATGAGCAATATGTTCTGTCACCCTAACAAGTTGCTGCACAGTTGAGTGTTGTTCCCGAAAGCCAAATTGTTCATTAATTAAAATGTGCTTAGATTCTTTCAAAAGCATGGAATATATTACAGATTCGAATAGTTTTCCCAGAGACGGAAGCAAACTGATTGGTCTGTAGCTAGTAGGGAGTGTGTTGTCCTTACCAGGTTTTAAAATTGCAATAATTTTTGCACATTTCATAGTTTTAGGAAAGTACGCCAGTCTGAGACAAGCGTTAAATATACGCGTGAGAAATACTAATGCTTTACGAGAGAAGTTCTTTAAAAGTTCATTCTGGATATTGTCGATTCCGGGTGACTTACGTCTTTTAAGTTTTAATAGTAAAGACAGAATATGGCTTGGTTTAACAAAAAAGTGCTGTTTGTCAGGTATGTAACTATGGATAGTTACATACCTGACAAACAGCACTACTCTAATTTATCATTCCAAATTTTGTCGTTAAACTCTTTTACACATGTATTAATAGTGGATTGAAGATAGTTAATAGAGTATCTCAACTCTTTTCTTTCTTTAGGATCAATTGAGGACACATCTTTCCGGCGCAATTGGTTTTTTAGCTTTATTATCTTTTTTAGGCGACGTGGCAAGGGCGTAGGCTTGCATATACGCTCTGAGAGTGGTATGGATGAATCCCGGGCTTGGCATACCGCGTCGGTGAGTTGATCAAGGGCCAGGTCTACTTCGCAAGGTGATGCATGTATAGATGAAGACAACGTGATGTTTTCATCCAATACAGAGCGATATTTCGGCCAGTTTGCGGCACTATATTTATAAAGCGAGTTATTTATGCGCAGGAACTCATCATCAAGAGAAAAACTGATTGGTAGGTGATTTGATGACAAGGCAGGTAATGTTTTAACATTCACAAGTTTGTCGACATTCTGTGATATAATCAAATCGGGTGTTGAACGCTCGTAATCGGACCTATAATGGACCAGTGTGGGCAGAGATGGTGCATGAATTAGGTAGTCGTGACTTACCATGTGGTTAAATAGCAGTTTACCAGAAGTATTTTCAAGGGAACAACTCCAGCTTTTATGTTTGCAATTCATGTCTCCCATTATTAGAACACTTGAGCCAAGACTTAGAAGTTTGTCTAGATCGTTAGTAATAAGTTTCAAATTAGGAGATTGATAAGCAGATATTACAATAAGATCCTTATTGGTTACAGTTGTAAGTTTTATACCTATGGCCTCCATATGGACTGTGGTTGGGATTCGTATGCGGGTATGTTGTATGTTGGTTCGTATCAAAATGGCCACTCCCTGCCCACGACCGGAGCTGTGTTTATCTTGACGATGACACGTGTATCCGGGAGTACTTAATCGGACTTTGTTGGAGATTTTTGTTTCACATAATGATATAATGTCAAAAGTGTTTTCATTTGTAGCTAGATGAAGGAGTTCAGTAATTTTCGTCCGGATGCCATCGGCATTCCAAGATAGGAAACGTAAGGCGCCCTATACATACTGACTAAGGTGATTCAAGATTAGTATAACCTTGTCCACCATGGACTCGCAAGTTAAAAATTTGTGTTTTAAAGATTTGATTATGTTGAGAATATGGAGCATTTCGCTAGTACATGAATCTAGTTTACTTTGAGGCACTTGTAAAACTTGTTTATCATCGCTAAATATAGTCGTATTGTCGGAGCCTACGTCTACTTTTGTGTTCAAGGTGGAGGGTGAAGTATGTTTGGTGTTTGAAACAGCAGCAGCCCAGGTTCTTAGCGGAGCGGACTTGATGGTTTGACCGTTTGGGTTCGTTGGTGGCGCTCCTAGGGCAGGTACACGCTGAGATCGAATCCGTTCCAAATAAGCCTTGCGAGCTGGGCATTCGCGAAAGTTAGCTGGGTGCGCACCTTTACAGTTGCAGCATACGGCCGGCGTGTTACGGTCTTTCTTTAGACACTCATGAGAGAGATGTGGCTCAGGACATTTCACACAGCGAGCTGGAAGGTTACAGTTATTCGACGCGTGGCCAAAGCCTTGGCATCGGAAACACTGCGTGCCTTCCCAGTGCTTAGGCCTAAATTTGCGAATTTCAACAACGCATTTGCAAATAAATCTTACTTGGCGGAATTTTGACATATCTGTTCCTACTGGTAACTGTATGAGGTACAAGGGATTGTTGGATGGCGACGAAGTCATTCTTGATTTGAGAAGAACAACTTTGCAGTTTTTGAAACCCAAGGTGGTAAGGTCCTCAGCGACATCTTCCACTGCAAGAGATGGCAGGCCTCGAATCACTGCTTTTGGTAGCTTTTCATCTTTGCGGGTAAAAGTATGAAAGGAAACATTGTCATTCCGGAACCCTTCTTTGACGCGCTGGTGACAGAGTTCAGTGTAGCAGTGAATTGCCACTTTATTTTTACCTCTGTACTGTAGATGAAAGTTTGTGGCATATTTTGTGACCATTTCTTGTACGTTTTTATGTGACAAAGAGGCTCCAATATCAACGATAATAGGTGGAATGCGAAGCTTTTTCTTACCAGTATTATCACTAAATGTCGTGCGTGGAACGGCGGATGCAGGTTCGCCGTTATCCTCGGAGAGATTGTTAAAGCGATTGCGTGTACTAATCGATTCATTGGAGGTGTGACCAGACTCTGGAACTGGTGAGTGCTGGTGACCGTGGGTCCTCGTGGAGGCGTCCTGCTGTCGACGGCGTGCTGAAGAGCTGAAGGTCACTCGCGGCGAAGTCATTCGCGGTGACTCGTGCTGATATAAAATGGCGGTGCCATGCGGTTGCTGCGCGGAACGCAGCGGTACACGTCCGCCGGTCGCGAGTACAAAAAGGTGACTGTTTCCGCTTCCTTTTGCAGCCGCCTTCTTCTAGTTATGACAGCTGCAGGCGAAGCGGCGGTGGGGCACGCGGGCGCGGTGCGCCTTAAGGTGACGTCACGCTTTGGCGTGAACATATTCCCCACTCGGCAAAGGTGTGGTGTGGTGGTCAATCGACAGTCAGGTGGTCGTTCTTGATTTCCACCACTCTGGCGACGCCATCCCTTCATGGGTTCGTCTTGTGGCTCATGCGCCAGTGTAGAGGCGGCACCTGGTCGTCCACCATCAGTACCAGTTCCCCGACTTGAGGTGGGCTGGATCGGGGAGTCCGTTTGGAGCGTGTTTGGATGGTGTGCAGGTAGGGTTTGGACCAGGATTGCCAAAGGTGTTGGGATAAGGGTAGGACGAGCTTGAACCCTTTTGTGTGCAGAAATGGCTCGTCCTCCTACCGAATACTCAGGTAGGGCATTGAGCTGACGGTTTAAAAGGACATGACCCGCGGCGAGTAATTCAAATTCCGCGTGGTCAAAAGAGAGTGGGCTGAGAGGGCGTGCATTGAGCATGGCTACAATGCGCGTTAAAAGAGCTGAAAGTGTAGGTGCGTTATTGTTATTATTGGTTGCAAGAAAGTCTTGTATTTCCTTAAGTTCATTTCTAGCGCCTACATAAATTGTACCGCAATTATATCTAATTAACGCCGGTACACCGCGCCTAGAAACAAAACGCTGTAATGCCGCAAGGAACGCTTCCGTGGATAACTCAGATACCGGTTCGAGATGGACCGCCTTCGTGGCTAGGCATGTTACAACACAGAAGTAGCCTTTTAATAGCTTGGCGTTTCTCAGTGTACTGGATTTTATCAAAAATGGTCCAGTAAAGTCCGTCGTGACTTTGCTAAATACGGGCTGAACGTTTACGCGGTCGGCGGGTGAGTCGGCCATGTACGGAGCCTTAGTTTGGACGCGAAAACGTAAACATTGTATACATTGGTATACTGATAACGTCCAGAATTGCTGGCGCAAGGGTGAGTGCAGAATGTCAGCACCTAACTGACTTAAGGTGTTTGCGATGACAGTTTGTCGTCGTGTTGTGTGTGTGTGCTGATTCTTTGTGGGCTGAGTCGGTATTTGTTGGATGTGCCGTCCTAGTCATTGCCTAGGCGGCGGCGAAGGACGCGAGGTAGTGCGCGGTGGAGTACGACGGGAGTACACCATCTGGCCCGTATCAGGTGTGGGACGGCGCCGTGGTACCTCGCGCTGTTGTACCGGCAATAAGCGCACTGGTAGTGCGTAGTATCGGGTACATACCCGAGGCTTGTGACCCTTTACATTACTACATGGGTAGCAATGGTTGTCACCATAGTGAGGTTGCGGGTTCGATACCTGTTTGGGTCTTGGCGCGGAGCTGAACGGTCGTGGGTTCGAACCCTGCGCATAGCGCGGAGCTTGTGGGTTCGAAACCTGCTGAAGTGGGGACGAGAAGCGCGCGGGTATAGTCGCGGAGCCGATAGGTTGCAGGTTCGAATCCTGCTGAGCAGATGGCGAGAAGCGCGCGGGTATAGGCGCGGAGCTGAGAGGTTGCAGGTTCGAATCCTGCGCATAGCACTGAGGCTGCAGGTTCGATACCTGCTGAGCAGATGACGAGAAGCGCGCGGGTATAGGCGCGGAGCTGATTGGGTGCAGGTTCGAAACCTGCGTATAGCACAGAGGCTGCAGGTTCGATACCTGCTGAGCTGATGGCGATAAGCGCGCTGGTATAGGCGCGGAGCTGAGAGGGTGCAGGTTCGAATCCTGCGTATAGCACTGTGGCTGCAGGTTCGATACCTGCTGAGCTGATGATGAGAAGCGCGCGGGTATAGGCGCGGAGCTGATTGGGTGCAGGTTCGAAACCTGCGTATAGCACAGAGACTGCAGGTTCGATACCTGCTGAACAGATATTGAGAAGCGCGCGGGTATAGGCGCTGAGCTGAGAGTGTGCGGGTTCGAATCCTGCGTACAGCACTGAGGCTGCAGGTTCGATACCTGCTGAGCTGATATTGAAAAGCGCTCGGGTATAGGCGCTGAGCTGAGAGGGTGCAGGTTCGAATCCTGCGTATAGCACTGTGGCTGCAGGTTCGATACCTGCGGAGCTGATGATGAGGAGCGCGCGGGTATAGGCGCGGAGCTGAGAGGGTGCGGGTTCGAATCCTGCGCACAGCACTGAGGCTGCAGGTTCGATACCTGCTGAGCTGATGATGAGGAGCGCGCGGGTATAGGCGCGGAGCTGAGAGGGTGCAGGTTCGATACCTGCTGAGCTGGTGACGGAGGGGGCGCTAATGACCATGTTTTTTGTTCCAATTCTACAACGAGAATCTCGTAGTAGGCGTCTATTGTCCTTTCATACTGCTCGTTGTAGAATTCCTCCTCGGAATCTGATAAGCCTACGGTGTCTAATATTATATAATACGCCGCGTCAAATCTATCGCGGGTCAATCTTACGCCCGATGCTCTGGCATCGAACTCGGGGCTATAGCGCCTTGGTTTGCTAGACCTCAATGATAACGCTTCCAAATTAAGTTTAATAATAGCGATTTGTTCCTGTCTAAATCTGGCTACCTGTGATTCAGAAGGCATCGTTAATCGTCGTAGGCGAAGTCAGGCACAAGGACGCAAGCAAAATTAAAAGGAAATAAAAATATTAAAGTATTTAATCGTAGGTGAAATTCCGCACCTCTTCCCCTGGAAGTCGGTTAAAATAACGCCTAAATTAATAACGTTTGTACCAAACCTTATATGAGCTGATGGTTTAATTACTTAATCAATTATATTCCGTAAATTTCGTTATGTTATTTACGTAAATTCTGTACGGGACCCTAAGACGTTTTGTGCCGATCTCTTACATGTAAACAATTAACCCACACCAACCATTTCATGACAATCACGAACACAAGTAAATCCTTTAACAGTACTTAGTATTATTTTATAATTAAAATCAACAAAGTACCTGGCCTTTAGTTCTTAATTACAAGACTTTCTTGCAAGCACCATTAATAACAATCGTAAATAAATACACAGCGTGACTGAGTCAGGAATGTGAGACAACTCTCATTTATTCTGGGGCGCGCTTGTGTCAAACGAACACGATAAGTAAATAGGTAGTTGCCTTGTTGTCAGGTCATTATTCTAGAAGCTTCTAATCGCTAGTCGGGTTTTGTTTGATAAGCAAATACCTGAGTTAATTAGGTGATTTGTATGACGGAAGGGATTTAAATTAAATCAATATCTATAAGAAGTAGTTTGTAAATTAAATAGGGCTGATTTGGGGGGTGGACTGTATTAAAGGGAATTATTATTTTTGACAAGAGGGGATAGCACTGGTTCTTTTATCCGGCAGCGAAAGAAAATATGTTGCCGGATATCCGCGCTCGAAGGAAATATGGTGAGGCAATATGCCACCATACGATAGGTAGGGAAGAATTATTGGTACCTGGGTTCCGTGGGGTATGTCGGGAGACTCTGGAACTGGTGAGTGCTGGTGACCGTGGGTCCTCGTGGAGGCGTCCTGCTGTCGACGGCGTGCTGAATGAGCTGAAGAACTATTGTCACTTGGTTCTAATGTTTGTATTGTCCCTTTGGGTTGTGCACTGGTTTACGCGGCGGGCTGATTGCGTGTGTACACACGTGCTGATTTAGGAGTAGTGTCTGGTCGGGCCGAACACACCCTGAAGGTCACTCGCGGCGAAGTCATTCGCGGTGAATCGTGCTGATATAAAATGGCGGTGCCATGCGGTTGCTGCGCGGAACGCAGCGGTACACGTCCGCCGGTCGCGAGTACAAAAAGGTGACTGTTTCCGCTTCCTTTTGCAGCCGCCTTCTTCTAGTTATGACAGCTGCAGGCGAAGCGGCGGTGGGGCACGCGGGCGCGGTGCGCCTTAAGGTGACGTCACGCTTTGGCGTGAACAATTATAATGCTAATAGCACAAGGAAAGATATTTAATCCAAACAAATTATATATTTTATAAATACATTCTGTATTGGTTTAGTATTTTACAAGAATTGGCTCATAGGATCTTCCTCTCTTCGTTTCTTCATTTGATAAGCCTCAAGCTCCTCTTCAGTGGGCTCTTTGACTTCCACCATGCTGTTGTAAGGACGCTTTCTCTCGTCTAATGAGAGCAGGTAGTCAGCGCGTCTCTGACTTCTGTCTTCTTTTTCTAATGCCTGAGAAATTAAAAATAATGAAATGAAATAGCTTTATTCCGGACTGTGACATCCATAACAATAAACAAATTATTTACTTAAAATTAAACTAAACTAAGTTATGGGAGTGTGGTATGCTCTCCACGTTTTGTGTAGCAGGCTGGTGTCCTACTCTCTGACAGCGGCGACCAGGGAGTTGTGTGAGCGGTAAAGGGCGGTGCACGCGGCCGCCGATCGGCTCCGGAGCAGCGCTAATGTTATTTTATTTTACAGAAGAAGTATTTAATATCAATTACATGACATTATTGATTCCGAGGGACGCTATAAATCGCTGCGATGACATTATGGTAGTTGATTCAAAGATAAGGCACATACGTCACAAAGTTGACGTTTTAGGGTTCCGTACCCAAAGGATAAAACAGGACCCTATTACTAAGACTCCGCTGTCCGTCCGTCTGTCACCAGGCTGTATCTCATGAGCCGTGATAGTTAGACAGTTGAAATTATCACAGATGATGTATTTCTGTTGCCGCTATAGCAACAAATACTAAAAAACCGGCCAAGTGCGAGTCGGACTCGCGCACGAAGGTTTCCGTACCATTATCTATAAAAACGGTAAAATATCGTGTCTGTTGTATGGGAGATTTAAAGATAATGGCAAGTATCCCTTAGTGCGCGAGTCCGACTAGCACTTGGCCAGCTTTTTATTTGGTTGTAGATTGCCGTTCAGCTCCCGGCTCGCACGGTTACGGGTCACCTGTGTTGAACATATATGACGCTCGTATCTCATGTTAAGTTCCAATTTAGCGTGCAAGCAGGGACAGTCGTAAGAATAGGCTAATTATTATACCTAAACTTGACTTAGGTTGGAGAGTGTCGATTCTGTACACAGTTCTATTATTTATTCTGTGAAATTGACCCTTGAGTGACCTTGAGTCACTATAGCCTTGTTTTCCGATTGAAGTCAACACCGATTTTGGCGATACTGTTCTTCATTCCGATTCAATATCGCGCTTTTGACAGGTGAGAGTGTCAGCCATTCGGCAATGATTGAAATCACGCTCACATTACTCACGCACGACATGGCTAACAGCGCAGTGATTCGTTTTACGCTTCTTACAACATATTCGAGATGGTTTGGAAGGAATGTAATAAACCATGAAAAAACGCACGCACATATCAACGAACTGTAATTTTTGACAGAACTGCTCACGGTGATTTTATTTCGTAGCGTGGTCGTTGAAATCGCAAAATTCGATCCTTGGTGACGTATTCCATGACGTCACATGGGTCTGGGTTGTCGCGCTTTCGTTGATTTGAAATGACTATCACAGCGCCAAAATCGATTTTGACTTCAATCAGTACCATGATGGAAAAAACGTTTGATGGAAATAGCAATGATGGAAAAAGCAAGAGAGACGCTAGGCTAACCTGACTGTCAAACCAAATACCGCAGAATGTATAGAAACACATTCTCACAACTCTTATGTAAGTAGTTGAAAACAACCTTTAATAATTTCCATCCATAATTAAATCCATAAGAAATTAATTTAATTTAATAGTTCATTTTTCGCATTTCTAAATCAGAAGTAAAAATATTATTCTATGCTATATTTCCAATATTCATTCAAATTCATTGCAATTATAGAGAGAGAAAAAATCATATCCTTGGACGAGGTTCGAACCTGCGTCTTCTTATAATTCCAATAATATTATTATTATAAATATAAAATATCTTATTTACGGAAATGTTGAACATATATATAATATAAAACACCTTTCGATAAAACTAAAATATTACCTTTTTCAATTTATCTTCTTCGCGTTTCTCTTTCTTTTGGCTCTTCTTCTTCTTCTTTTTCTTTTTCTTGTTCTTCTTCTTCTTGCTAGTTTTTTCCGTTTTCGATCTGATTTCCGTTTCCGAGTCTGAAGAGCTGCTCTCGGAACTTGATGACGATGAGGATTCTTCTTTGTTGTCTAAAAAGGAAAATAAAATTATTCAATACAATACAAAAATTATTTATTGCACTTTAACCAAATTTTATATTATTATTTACAGTTTTAAATAAAAAACAATATTTTTTATTATTAATAAAAATTGTATAAACAAAGAAACATTTTAGATGGATGGTGACGTGGTATCTATTACAAAAATGGGTAAAAGGGCAAGGCTATTGATTTGAACTTATAAGTAATCAAAGTCAAAATCATTTATTCAATTTAAGCATCAAAGAGGCACGTATGAACGTCTCTATATAATTGGTAGAAATAACACCTAACGCCAAGTTTAATAATAATAATAATAAAAATCTGATTCTCCCTGGGGCTAAATGAGACCCCTGACCCCCGGCTTGCCTTAATTGGCCGTCCCGAGGTGGAGACGCAAGAGCAAGTAACAAAAAGCTCCAAGGGTGGAAGTGTTAAAGGGCATAACGCCGGTAGTAGCGCTCTAATGAAACCGCAGCACACCTCTCGACACCCTTTAGCCATCCACACCAACGTTGCCCCTTTTGTCACCATTCATGGTGGCCTTTAGGGGGGGCCCGTTTAGTGGATGGCAAGTCACCACCTGCCTAAATATTTTAACATGAGACTAAAATTGGCAGGTGCCGTAGTCTCTTCCATAGCCCACTATCTTCCTTATCACTAATAAGTTCATATCAATAGCCTGGCCATTTTACCCATATTTGTAATAGTTATAAGTACCATGTTACCCTTCATCCAACATTTTTTCTGTTTTTTTTTATACTCCTTTGTATTTTTATACAAAACAGGCCTCTAAGTGTTGGCTACAGCCCCACTTATGCCTTTGTAAAGGACCGGATGAAATCCGAGATTTTGTTTTGAATTAAAGAAATAATAATAATAGTCAAAAAAATATTGCCATAATACACAGACTATAATAACAGGGTTATATAAGCCGCCCATTATAACACTTTTTTTACAATTCTGAAATTTAAGTTCTCTTAAGACGCGGTCCAACCCCAATTTGAAAATAATTTACGATGCTTACGTAAGGTCGAAAATCGCTTGTTAGATTGGACGATGTAATGTGAAAATGCGGTAATTTTGTACGTTTTCTTTATATATTTCGATATATACTAACACGATTGAAAAAACTGCTGGTTACTACTTTAGTACTATATGTTGGCTAAGTATTACCTAAAAAATAATACAGTGTTATCGCTGAAAATTCTGAGAGTTTGGACGTGAAAGTTTATTTTTATGCACCTATTTAGGATTTTTTCTGCAGAGAGCGAGTTATATTTATGAATTCTGTTCGGTTATTACTCTTTGCCTGTTCCTTTTCTAACCTAAATATTTTTTTCATAGATTATTATGGAACTGTTTAGTTACACTCGATGTTTAAAGATTCTGCTTTTTACTATTATCAGGGTACGACCGCGCCTTAATGTAATGTTTTGTGTAACAATAAAGTACGAGTATTATCTATCTATATATCTAATACATATATTTACACTAGAGACTAGAGACTATAATAATATATACATTAAAACAGTTTCAGCCAAGATGTAAACGTACAAAGAAGCACAGTAGTATGTAAGAAATTCCATGTCACTTTTTATATGTAACCCTCTAACTTAGTACTTCATCAGTCGAACGACCCAAACACGATAGAAATTTCATTGTTATATTGACAGTCGACTGGTGAGGGGTTAAGTTTTAATGAGAACTTGTAAATATTAAACTTTTTGTTTTAAGACTGCGTACAAAGCTAGAAAATAATCTGATTTCACCCGCGTGTCTCGCATCTCCCCGCATTGAGTTTCGCGAGAGACCGCGGAGGCGCGGCGGTCGCATGCAGCTAAAGCATAGCACTCGCTCGGAGAGGTCAATAGGGGGTCACGCGTAGTATATGCAAAATATTCAGATAATATGTTGTGTACTGTTGCAGGTACTTTGCGTTTGTACGGTAGAATAGTAGCATTTGAGCATTTACCTGCCGACATAAAAAAGGATACCTACACCTGGTAGGTTTTTACGTAACTTCATAAGGAGGGAATTAAAAGATTAAAAGAAGAACAGCATTGAGTTTTATTTACAGACGTAAGTATGTACATTTTCTGATCAATATGCAATATTATATTGTGTTGAATGTTAGAGTTGTTATTTAGTAAGTGGTGAAAAAAGTTCTGCTGGCTCTACTACTGTTCAAAACTTAAAAGTTGAAAAATAAATAAATAATGTGGACAGATTAATATTATATTAATTATTTATGTTCTTTAGAATACGGTATTATTTACATTATTTATTATTAATAGTTACAATCAAAGTAAGTAGTAAGTTTCTTCATATACTTTACACAATAGCAAGGAAAACTATAACTACGTAACAATAGATCATGATTAAATATATATGGAACCATGACGTAAATAAGACTAAAGTGTCGAGCCTGACTATCAAACGAGCCAGTTTTATAATAGATCACACTAGTATGACAATAATTGCTAAGTATGTGTAGTTCCATATTTTTTTTTAATATAGTAACTATTCTTCATGCTATCTATAACTTTTTTAATTTTTATGGCCCTCATTAAGTAAGCGTTGCGTAATATTTTATTTATTAATTACTGTGATTTATATAATTATTATTTTCGTTATTGTACTACTGTTATATTCCTTTTATGCCAATATTAGCAAGAGGAGTTCGGAAACATACACTAAATTTGCAAATAAAGCACATACAAATTTTTGAACAAAATAACACATATACATGTGTATAAAATATCAACATCAATATTCGTTAACTAATATAACTTTTTGTGCTTCATTTGAGACTCCGGCAGTAGTCAAATCAATGCAATCGATATCCATTATTTCTGAGTTGGTTTCTGGACAGAATGGCACGTTTGTTATTTTTGAGGTTTCAGTGTCAGTCAATTGTTTGTGTTTTGGGTTTTTCGTAATTATTATTGGTTTCCTCATTGGCATGTTTCTCGATTGGCGTGGGTCAATCAATTCAGGCAGAATATGTTCCAAATAAAATTCAGTAAGTTTTTTTAACATTTTCTTTTCCCAAAAGTCATCATCGCGGTAGATCTTTTCAACAGTCACCATTTGATTTTCACTAGACCACACTGCAAAAAGACACATATTTCTTTTGCTTATATGAAGTTGTCCTTGGACTTGGTAGTACCAAGAATGGTTTGTGTTAATAATCATTTTGTTATCTTTTATGTTCCAAAATTTTATTTTTTTCTTTTCAACAGCTTCATTTATCGGAATTTTAAAAGCAGATAGTGGGCATTTGATCTCCACAATTGTATCCTCACCAACCAGGCCATCTGGGGTAGCGGCTAAAAAGGGTATATCACTATCTATGAATAACCCACATGGACTTATTTGCACTTCCTCCTGCTTTGCGAGCTGCTTGAGAGCAATTGTTTCATTATCTATACCATGTTTTATGGAACCTACGTTTGATATATCGCTTTTGTAAAGTAAAGCTTTGACGATACTTGCACTAGTGGTCGGGCGACGTTTTATAATCTTTCCGAAGTTTGATGCTGTTAGTAAATTTCTACGTAGTTCCAACCATTCGCTACTATTTCTTTGCAATATAGTAGCACGTTCGATCTGAGACCTCTCGAGGTCAGTTTTTTCCAAGTTTATCAAAAATGTCCGTTTCGCCAGGTCATGCACATCTTGTCCCATATCAGGTTTTTGGCAAGTGTCTGTTCCGTAGTTTGTGTCTTCAGATGCAGGCAATGTCAGTTTTTTTGTGTAATGAATTTTCCTGACACATTTAACATTTTTTCTCAGCTTGTTCTTTTGTATTCGTTTGTTTTCGAATGCCTTTGCTTTTGATTTAGGACTCTTACCTAAAAGTGATTTTTGCAAATTGTATATTGGCCTTTTAGTATTAAAAGCTACAACGGCACCCGCACATCTGGATTGATATGTTTGCCGTTGTATTAAGTTAGTCCTTTTACCGCCTACAAACTTTGCTATTATGCTGTTAAATTGTTCAACGGCATTACTATCGCAATCGTTGATCAAACTTCGTGAATGTGTTGCAACTACGCCCACGATGTACTGTATTCTAGACCAGAATGCAGAAGTTTTGACTTTTGGGACTAGGTCTTCATTTTTTTTTCACTAGTGCAATAGTGGTCATTACATTCGTCGTGATGACCAAATGCATGATTGTATGCATTCGAAATGTCGACGTAGAGGTTATTTATCCTGACCCCTAATTCGGCATTATAACTTTTGTGTTTCTTTATGGCAAAGCAAATGACTTTCCTGATAGCAAGTATTCTTTGTGTCGTAAGCATTTTTCTCATATAAAGTGGATATTTTGTATCTTTACTGACAGATACTAATTTATTACACATATTTCGTAATATGTGATTCCGACATTCAATTTTCTCCACCGTCACATCTTTATATGGCCTTTCTTCCAGAATCTTCGAGTAGGTGCTCGAGTCACCATCCGCTATAACTCGCCCATATATGATGTTGTACATTTCTACGGATTTCTTAAATCCCTCTGCTATTATTTCTGCTTCCATTCCAGAGGAAGAACCTGAGTAATTCCTAAAACATTTGTGTTCTTTTGGTGGTACATGTTTACTCTGTGCACGAGCACAAATACAACAGTATTTATTTTTCACACCTAAGAAAAGAACTTCTCCGAATTTTCTTCCGACTATTGCTGCTGCTCCGGAAAGCGCAGAATAATTGCTCTTGTAGGACCGTTTAGACCAACAACCGTCAGCAATAACATCAATAATTGCTATTCCATTTTTCATCCTACCTTCTTCTATTGCAGCTTGTCTTTCGCGTTCTGCTGCAGCCACCATAACTTGGTGAGCTGTTTTTTCCCAATGTTCACAAATTAGATTATGCCTTTTATCGTAAACAAGCTGTGACATTGTGGGAAGATTCATTGCAGCACACAACCCTTGAAATTGCTCTAAGCCAATACCGGTGCTTGTGATACCAGAAACTGCAGCTGTATTTATATCTAAGTTTTGAGTTGGCCGTGGATCTGATGTATCGATATTAAATTCCCCATTACACATGTCACAAGAAAGTTTCAGTTTGGAATAAAGACCTGTTTTTGTTTCTCCTGTGATGTGCAAGTTGGATATTGTGCAGCCGAATTGAGGTGCATGGTTAGAAATAGTTTTCAATTCTTCAAAAAAATACATCTTATCTATTATCAATCTTTCGCTGCCATCATATTTATTTACGTCTATGTTATTTGTTTTCTTACTCTTCTTCTTTTTCAAATTATTATTTTGGCTTCCATAAACTCGTAGTTTGGAGGTACTGAAATAAAAACTAATAATAATTTCAATGCTTAGGCGGATAGATCAGATTGAAAGGTTATGATTATAATTATATCATTAAGTGAGGTGCGTACTTGTACCTAAATATGTTAATAGATGTGATCGTTTTGTGTTATTAGAATACCATGATCAAATTAGCCCAAAAATTATTTTGTTGTAAACTACTTGTTCATTTGCAGTTTTACTACACCTTTTCGTACGTTATAAAAAAGAACAAGTGCAAACAATACGTACTTTTCTGGAGCCAAACTATCGTCATTATTTGAATCAAGTTCCATTCCGCTATTAGCTGATATAGAATCGCAGTTATTTACTGGATAATCGTTTCTGAAATAAAAACAAACTCACAATATATTATAACATTAAATATTTTTGTACAGTTATAACTTCAAGAATTAAACATCAATATACCCTGTAGGATTTTCAGGTAGGAATCCCTCATTAGTGCTTATGATATTATAGCTATCCGGTTGTCGATCTTGAGTGGCTACATTGATGCTGTTAACATTCCCCAATGTCTCTAAAACAGGTCTGAAAATAATAATCAAAACAGAGCTGTGAAATATATTATATTTTTTACTAACCTTAATTCAATCAACTAATCAATGTATGATTTAAATATCATTATTTCTATTTTTGTATGGGTACAAATAATAGGATACATATCAAAAATATTTAGAATGCAGCGCCATATTCAGCCTTTCTACATGCAAACATCATAAGACACATAGAACATAGAATAGCCCAGAAATGTTGCGAACCACATAATAATAATAAAACAATGTTACATGATCTCAAAACTAAAATATATATAAGTACATATATGAAATATTTAATAAAAATGTAAAAAGCTAATAAAAAATAAGTTATGGTCAGTTTGTATCGTATCCCTTCAAATATTGGATAAAGATTTGTCATATCATAAGAAACTACATATTATGAAATATAACTGGATACCATACATAGCAATTTTTAGACAGAAAATTTCACATTCTCGGACGGGATACAAACCCGCGTCTTCCGACAACCCGTGTCAGACGCCATTACCAACTATGCCACCGAGGCTCGAGGTCCGAGCATCGAATTTGTGGGTTCAAATCCAGTCCGAGGATGTGAATTTAAAAATTGCAATACTAATTTATTGCCCTATAATGTAAAAGTTATTATAAAATATAACATACGCAGTTGGGGACAATCCTTCATTTGAACATTTGTCATGACTCCATTCATCAGCATTCATCGTATATTTCCGTGATGCAGAAATTCTGAAATTATTAAGTCAGTGATATTGTTGATATGCTATCTAGGTATTTAGTTTGGTAATTAAAATAATTACTTTTTTATTGCAAGTAAAACAAAAGGTAAACAAATAAAATCATCTAAGTACTTATTTTGCGTATACTATGCGTACCTACTACGACAAAACAATAGCAGTGGCCCTAGCACGAATAACTGCGTAAGTGTAACGTAACGTATCGTTCACGTGCAACAGTACAAATATCATCGCTTATCTTGAAAGAACAGTGACTCAGATAACTCATAACGTTTGTACGACGAAGCGGGACACGTTGACGCTTACGATACGAATAAGTTCCTACTTTTTTGCAAATTGTGTTACGTTACGGCCTCGCGCGTGGCTGCTATTACCCACCGCGCTGATACTACTGTAGTAGGTAGTACTGTAGGTAGGTAGTGTCGAATATTATAGCACTACCATAACATCACGTGGTATCGCTCTGTAGGCCGGCATAGCTGCTTTTATCGTCAACCATACCTATAATTTTTATTGTGGTCGACATTTCTACTAGATTCTCGACGAGACTCATCATTTAAACAATTGGTAGGTATACCTACGGCCTACCTACTAATTTCGAGTGTCTTATTCGGTAGAAGTACCAAGTTAAATATAAAAAAGTAAATAATAAATACAACATACCTTCGACAATTAGCCATAACTTTTATTTGCATCTTTTTTTTTTCTCGTTTTTTAGGTTTGCTTATTGAGTTTTTTTTATTTCCCATGACTACTTATGTAGCGCACTTTTTCTATAGTAATATACACGACACGACACTGGCACCAAATGGTAAGGATCTTTTTTATTACGAAAAATTCGATGTGCGAGTACGGCGCAAAGAAGCAACGTCTTCCCATCTCAACGGAGCGATTGCGACTGGCGGGTGAAACAAACGAACGTCTTTAGTCCGAGTGGCGTGAGACGGATGATTGCGTGTTTCGCGGAATAAAAACGTAGTAAGCACCAATTACATTTAACTTCAATAACTCGTAACGTATAATATATTTCGTAAAATTGCTAAGAGTAACTTTAGAATATGAGTAAGTGATGTTGTTTATCTAATTTTTGTGTCAGTAATATACACCGTAACTGAATCAAAACAAAAATCAATAAAAAATAGAGGTAACTTTGTGATTTTATTCTATCGAGAAAATTTTATACCATCGTGTTTTCGCCAAATTTCTGCCCTTTCAAATATAATGTAGTATCCACATGAATTATTGTTTTCGATTTGTACATGATTTAGTACAGTAAAAATTCAAGAAAACGATTGCAATTTTCCTTAGTACGCCCCCTTAAAAGTTTTAAATAGGCGATCCTAGCCGGTAAAACGAACTAATTTAAGGATAGTTGTAGCTTAGTTTCAAGCGCTGAGTTGTACAAAGTGTGTGTATAATAAAGAACTTAATTTTAAAAATCAATCAGTCAGGTGTACATTTTGACGAACACAAAGGAAAAGACTAATTACTGACATCCCTGGAGGTCACAAAAATGGCTCGAGGTGGCCTTGGAGAGTGATTGTTACATCTTTTCTACCGACTTCCAAAAAAAAGGAGGAGGTACTCAATTCGACTGTTTTTTTTTATTAAGTACACAAAACAAGTTACAACCATATAGATATACATAAATGATCCAGAAGGAGCACAGAATAATTTTGTTCTGACCTGGATTGTAACTCAAAGCATGCGTACGATATATAAACTTATTTAGACTTAATCTAACAAACACAAACAGGTCTCCAGTGTGGTTCTTATGAACATAAAAAGTGAGTATACGTAAGACAAAAGAATTATAATTAATACAATTGGACATACAAGAGGATACTCCTCATAATATATACCCAATTAACCATAGAATAACTTCGGAATTTCAGTAAATTTAAATTTAAAGTGCGCACTTGAAATTTTATCATGTAAAACCGGCTTGATTTTAAATATCATAAAAATAAAATCATAAGCTTAAATCAAGTAATCAACCATTGGTAAAATGAAAACTTTGAGTACGTAACCCAGAGCTAAGTGCAGTCCTACATCTAGTGTTTAGTATAGACGATATCTTTTATAATTTTACTATAAAGTGTCAATTTCGGGGAGAATATGTCAATAATAACATTATCTACAGCCATTTCGTTATACGGATGATATGATTTGATGATACTTTTTATGTTTGTTACCTCATAACTTTCGATTGGGTGAACCGATTTACAAAATTCTTTTTTTGTTTGAAAGCTGGTGCTTCCCGTGTGGTCCCATTTAATATACAGGGTGTTTGGTAGAGGGACTGACAAACCAAATGAGCGTGTTCGGGGGCCCACTTGGTGAATAAAAGTTGGCAAAAAAAAACCCCGACACCCCAATTTTTTTACCTTTTTTTTGTGAATTTTCGCGTTTTCTCCAATATTGCTTTGCGTGGCCTGAAGGTGTATTAGAGACCAAATTCAACTAAAAACATCCGGTCTAAAACAGATTTTAAAACAAATGTTATGGTGGTAAATAGGTACAATTTCGGAGAAAAAGGGAAAAATCACAAAAAAGTTAAACATATGGGGGGGTCGGGGATTTTTTTTGGCCAACTTGTATTCTCCAAGTGGTCCCCCGAACACGCTCATTTGGTTTGTCGGTCCCTCTACCAAACACCCTATATATTACAAAATAATTTTATCAAATTCGGTCCAGTAGTTTTTGAGTTTCACTCCACACTGTTACACTTTTACCAAAGTAATATAATGGAAGTCGGTATACAATTTTTCAAATTACACTTGTATCTACAGTATACTATAGATATGTGATAGTATTACATACCTTTAATTTTTTCTTTCTTTTCCCCCTGTTCCGCAGCGGTGAGTCCGGATGAAGTCCCTTCGATTGGTAGGTCCAACACCACGGATTTGCCCGCTTCTCCCACACAATAAGACATCTGTAAATTAACATAGCATACAGGTAGATAAATAAATAACATACCGGCCAAGTGCGAGTCGGACACGAGTGTTTCCGTACTAAAGTAAATATTCTGTGAATACTTCAAGCATATGTACTTGTTGCCGTTATCAATAAACAAAACTAGTAAAAAAAACGCGTTTGTTGTAGGGCCTTAAATATCTGTATTCCTATTTGCATTGTATGCAAGAGGGAGGGAGAGGCACACTGCATCTCAGCCATAAACAATTATCCAGCGCAAGTGTCACTCAATAATTATTTCTTTTAATATCGTTTTTAAGGCGCGGACTAATCCCAATTTTAAAATAATGTACGATGCTTTACATAAGGTTGAAAATTGTTCAATCAGATTGGACGATGCAATGCGAAGATGCATTAATATTGTTCCTTTAGCTTTATATTTTTCGATATATACTAACACAAATAAAAAAACTGCTTTTAATACTATTATGTTAGCTATGTATTACCTAATATAGTGTTGTCCCTAAAAATTCTGAGAGTTTAGACGTGAAAGTTCATTTTTGTGCCTATTTAGGACTTTTTTCCAAGGAAAGCGAGTAATATTTAATAATTCTATTCAGTTACTATTCTTTTTTAACCTTAGTAGATGCGGACAGATTAAAATGAATTTCCGCAAAGTAACACCTGATTCAATAAATTAACAAAATATCACCATTTCTCTAATATCAAAGTGTCAAATTCAAATAGTATTATGGAACACTAGCTGCTCTCCGCGGTGTTACCCGCGCGGTGATGGATGATGATGATGAATCTCATATAGCCTATGTTACTCAGGGTGGATGTAACTTTCCAATGGTGAAAGAATTTTTGAAATCGGTCCAGAAATTTTTGAGCCTATTCGTTACAAACATACATACAAATCTTTTTTTAAATATTATATACGAGGTTCATTTGAAAAGTTCTTAGCCTAACATGATTAAAGTCATTGGTTTTTTTTATAACTACCCTCATTTTGTAGTTACATTATTTAGCAACAAGTATGCACAGTTTAGTTTATTCACAGTAACTCATTGTTCGTTTACACGTGATACCGTAAGTCAAGTCAGAGCTATTTTTGAAAATGGATAAAATTGAACATCGTGCAGTGATAAAATACCTGAATTTGAAAGGTTTAACTCCAAAAGCTATCCATGAAGACATGTCTGCTACTTTGGGTGAGTCCGCTCCTTCGTATGCGACTGTTAAAAACTGGGTGTCAGAGTTTAAACGTGGTCGTGAGACCATTCAAGATGTGCCCCGTAGTGGCCGGCCTTCGACTGCTTCCACTGATCAAAACAAAGAAAAAATAAGTGATTTAATTTTATCTGATCGAAGATTGACTGTCGAGGAGATAGCTAAGACTGTAGGCATCTCATCTGAGCGAACACATCATATAATTACTACTGAACTTGGATTCTCTAAGGTGTCTGCGCGGTAGGTACCGCGACTGCTTTCAGTGGAACAAAAACGCAACGGACTCACAACTTCTCGCGACTGTTTAGAATTATTTGAAGCTGACCCAATAGAATTTGTTGAAAGATTTATAACCATGGATGAAACCTGGGTTCACCACAATACACCCGAGACAAAAGAACAGTCGAAACAATGGAAAAGAGCAGGATCGCCCACCCCAAAGAAGGCAAAGGTGGTTTTATCGGCGGGCAAAGTCATGGCATCCGTTTTTTGGGATGCAATGGGTATAATTCTCGTGGATTATTTAAAAAAGGGTGAAACAATAAACTCCGATTACTATTGCAACCTGTTGCGTCGTTTGAGAGAAGAAATCAAAGAAAAACGTCCAGGTTTATTGAGAAGAAAAGTCTTGTTTCATCAGGACAATGCGCGCGTTCACACCTCTGTGCAATCCATGGCAGAAATCCATCAATGTGGCTTCGAATTGTTACCTCATCCCCCATATTCACCGGATTTAGCACCGTCCGACTTTTATCTGTTCCCAAAGCTGAAAAAAATTTTAGGTGGTAAACATTTATTTCCACATGAAAAGGTCATAGCCGCCGTGGACGCTTATTTTGAGGAGTTAGACGATGATTTTTTTAAAACGGGTATCGAAGCCTTACCGGGTCGATAGAAAAAGTGTTTTGAGCTCGGAGGAGAGTATGTTGAAAAATAAAAATAACCTCAAAATCGTGTGGTTTCATGAAGTATGTTAGGCTAAGAACTTTTCAAATGACCCTCGTAGTATAGATATATGATTACCTTAATGAAGGAATGGCAACACTTGTAGCCCCACTGTCCGTCCCTCCAGAACGAGCCCCACACCGACGTGTGGTTGTTGATCAGCACGTCCTCCTCGTATTTACTCCTGGAACCGACATCATGCTGTTATCAATCATATGTGAAGCATCTACCTCCCTAGGGAGGGTACCCTTCAGTGAACCAGTATTAGTTTTTGCGACAAGTCGTAAAACAAGACCTGTTTATAATTTCGTTACATCAATGCTTCCTCCAAAGGGCCCTACTCCCAAACACAGTATATATAGGGAAACAGTACGGAAACTATCTACAAACGATCGAAACGGCTCACTCACACAAACATGGGCATCATCAACCCACATCACAAGAGCCCTAAGCGGTTGTCGCGGTGCTGTCAGTAGTGAGGCCACGTCAGGACGAGTGGTCACGTACAAATTTATTTCCGCTTAATTAGGCTTAAATATGAAAGTATAGGATTCTATCGATTATTGACAGAAAATTTGGCGCGCATGTCGCGATCGCGTGAGTTTTCTATACGGATTGGGCATTCTATGCATTGGAACCAAAGAGAACGGCAAACCGGGGCGCGACAGTTGTGAGCGCCGTCAACGCTCGTCGAGTATCGGGGCGGGGGACGGAATACAACTGGCTAGCCAACCGGCGCCACGCACGCGCACCGTTGGTCCCTCTAGCCCCCATGTGATACCTCATTTTTGACTTCTGCGCAATAACGGTCTGTGCTAGAGTATCGCGCCGCTAACTGTACTAGTGGGCTTTATCACAGGTCACTGCAACCTCAACTATCATCTGTACAAGACTAGTGCAACGCACAGTCCACTGTGCAGAGGATGTTTGCAGGAAGACGAAACCGTGTGTCACGGACTATTGGACGATCAATATAGTTCTAGATCACAAACATCACTGTTGCAGTTATGCCAGCGACCCAGGGTCATACTCCGTTGTATTGAAGAGTTAAGGGGGGCTTGGGAAAAGGCTGGCGGGGGAATTGCACAATACGGGGTGTATTGTGCAATTCCCCCGCCAGCCTTGTGCAACCCCAAGCGGGATGTCAGACCAGGACTTATCGGTCTCACTCAGAATAATAATAAGAAGAATAATCGTCTTTTTAACTAAGATCAAAAAAGGGGAAGGGTGTTATGTGCAACTGTATGTATATTTTATGTATGTTCACTAATTTCAGGTTATTGAGAATCGATACTATTGAATCTGGTATCAAGTTGGTCCCATTAAACTATCACCACAATCGGTTAAGAACTCCTGAGCTAAGCTCCATATACTTATAGTATATAGTTTCAAGCGTAGAAGTAGCATGTCAGTTATGGAGGATCCCAATAATCTATCTATCCACGGTTTACCTTACTACCGATAGAAATTTGACATAACGTCCATACAAATAGTGTCAAATATCTAACTCTAGTAAGCTAAACCGGCGATAGATAGATTATTGGGACCGGCCGTAAGTGAAGTTGGTTTCCTATTTTTTAACTACCTACCTATGTGTCAAAATTATGAAATAATAGATTTGAGAATGAATGAAATTGTACTATAGAATTGGGAGGGTAGCAAATTGTACTATAGAATTGTTAGGCTAGGAAATTGTACCATAGAATTGGGAGGGTAGGAAAATATACTATAGATTTTGAATGGTAGGAAATCGTACTATATAGAATTGGGAGGTTAGCCAATTATATAATAGAATTGGGAGGGCAGCAAATTGTACTATAGAATAGGTAGGGGAAGAAATTGTACTATAGAATTGGGAGGGTAGGAAATTATACAATAAATTAGTAGGGTTGGAAATTGTACTATTGAATAAAGAGAGTAGAAAATTTTATTATTGCTATATGTTATAATTATAACCAATGATAACACTCACTTGGCCAGTTGCTTCTCCGGGCCGTGCACTAGTGTCCCGTCCCGGTTGTAGCGCGTGAACACTTCCGTTTGAGCGAGCAGCAACTCCTTCGGCGGCGCGTGGAGATGCTCTTCACCGCCGTACTTCTCTAGGATTGATTCTTTCACCTGCCGATATACATCGCAGGTTTAATACATATTCTTTGTATTCGGTTATAATGAAGCCTCGAGTATATGCACCATTTACACGGCGCCAACGCTCTACCGTGCGGCTATAGCCTGTAAAATGGTGGACTTCCCAAGCGGGATACGGCGAATATTTGCGTCAAAGCGACAGTTTTATTTTAGTAGCTGTGTTGTTTCAAAAAGTTGCCAGATTTAGTCGAAATTGGGCCAAAATATTCTAAAATTATGAAAATTTATGGAGCATCAAGTCGATATTTTCGAACCCTGCTGAATTAACGCTTAGCACTAAAATTAGACATTTCTTTTCAATTGTATTGTGTATATTTTAGACAGATCAGCTGTACCTGTGACTTGAAGCTGATCTTCTTCTCGTTGTACTCCCGCTGCAGCAGCTGCAGCTTCGTGGGCTCAGCAAGCAGGTGCACGTCCAACCCGCGCGCAGCCGCCTCCCACGCGAACACGGCGGCGGCCGCGTGGTTGCGCGTGTCCCCCGTGAACCGGACGAAGTTCTCGCCCGCGTAGTCAGACCTACGCACAAACATTACACTTACAACTCCACTACCTAAGACTACTGTCATATTTTGAGAGTTATAATAAAGAAGGAGTATAGGCCAAAAAGTCTGTTCATGGAAGAAAAATTAAAAAATGTGGGTCAGAAGATGTAAAATTACCTACTGAAGAATATGACGTTTTGAAACAAATGTCTGTCTGTCTGTATGCTTACGCATAACTTAAAAACTATTGCACAGATTTCGGTGGAATTTTGTAGATGGATAGAATAGAGCCCGGAGCTTCCAACTGTAAACTTTTTACCTATCTAGATCCGTCATCGAAATATTTTAATCGATTAAACACAATCATTTAATTTAGTTTCTGCATCGATATATTTAAATCAATTAAACACAATCATTTAATTTAGTTTCTGCATCGATATATTTAAATAAATTAAACACAATCATTTAATTTAGTTTCTGCTTCGATATATTTAAATCAATTAAACACAATCATTTAATTTAGTTTCTGCATCGATATATTTAAATCAATTAAACACAATCATTTAATTTAGTTTCTGCTTCGATATATTTAAATCAATTAAACACAATCATTTAATTTAGTTTCTGCATCGATATATTTAAATCAATTAAACACAATCATTTAATTTAGTTTCTGCATCGATATATTTAAATAAATTAAACACAATAATTTAATTTAGTTTCTGCATCGATATATTTAAATCAATTAAACACAATCATTTAATTTAGTTTCTGCATCGATATATTTAAATCAATTAAACACAATCATTTAATTTAGTTTCTGCTTCGATATATTTAAATCAATTAAACACAATCATTTAATTTAGTTTCTGCATCGATATATTTAAATCAATTAAACACAATAATTTAATTTAGTTTCTGCATCGATATATTTAAATAAATTAAACACAATAATTTAATTTAGTTTCTGCATCGATATATTTAAATCAATTAAACACAATCATTTAATTTAGTTTCTGCATCGATATATTTAAATAAATTAAACACAATCATTTAATTTAGTTTCTGCTTCGATATATTTAAATCAATTAAACACAATCATTTATTTTAGTTTCTGCATCGATATATTTAAATCAATTAAACAAAATCATTTCATTTAGTTTCTGCATCAATGTATTAAAATCGATTAATTCTTCATATACCGTGATAATTAAAACGAGAGATTTATGAATGAAGCGGACGTAAATGTACGTCTCCGGTACGCAAAGGGTTAAACACAATCAAAAATTATATGGAAATTATATAATTATTACTTACTCTTGAGCCACAGGATTGGGGTCATCCCTCATAGACCTCGTCTTGGGGTCGTAGTATGCCGAGTTGGGGTCCAAATTACGTAAATACTTCGCGGTGTCCTCTCTGATACGCAAGTTTCGCACTGTGATACGTTGTTTCGAATCCACCTATAAAATATATTACTTTTAAGTAACAGAATCCGAAATTTGGAAATAAGGAGGAATAATATGAGTAATGGATATTATAACTCGTATATAAACCATCTAAAATGGAGTTGGACAAGACATATGCTACGTTACATACATGCTATATGTACGTACAAAATAAATAAAAAAACCAAACAAGTAACCTTTATGGAATCCAAGAGGGAACATCAAAAGACAGGGGCATCCGAAAACAAGATGGAGTTACGATATCCGCCTAACCCTAGGACCATACTGGACCAGAGTCGCAGAAGTTCGAGCTCAACGGAGAAAGCTGTAGGAGGCATATGCCAAGAGCCACGCCGAATTGCGAGATATATTATAAAAAGAAATAAAATTCATAAAACCAAAAGTTTAATTGCATTTAGTTCGGAATAAAAAGGCTATATTACTATTATTATAAAATACATGCAAACCACATACATACACAATATAAAAATTATATATAAATATTACTTTATTTCTCTCTCATTCTGCTGGTATGGTAATATGTACAAGTTAACGTATCACTACTAACTACTTTTTTAGGGTTCCGTATCCAAAGGTTACAATGGGACCCCATTACTAAGACTCCGCTGTCCGTCCGTCTGTCACCAGGCTGTATCTCATGAACCGTGATAGTTAGACAGTTGACGTTATCACAGATGATGTAGTTCTGTTGCCGCTATAACAACAAATACTAAAAAACCGGCCAAGTGCGAGTTCGACTATATATAAAACTAAATCTATAAAACGTCAAAAAATTACTTCTGTTGTATGGGAGATTTATAGATAATGGTACGGAACCCTTCGTGCGCGAGTTCGACTCGCACATGGCCGTTTTTTTTTACATACTCATATTCACTCGTACATCAGTACTCTACATTTCTTAGCATAATAAGTAAGTCACGTTTGTTTCCTGGAAAGCGAAACGTTAACGAATTTCCATTAAGATCTTGTGAAACTTTATTTTGTGATGTAATACATCGATCTTGTCAAACTTTATTTTGTGATGTAATAAATTGATCTTGTCAAACTTTATTATGTGATGTAATAAATTTATCTTGTCAAACTTTATTTTGTGATGTAATAAATCGATCTTGTCAAACTTTATTTTATGTAATAAATCGATCTTGTCAAACTTTATTTTGTGATGTAATAAATCGATCTTGTCAAACTTTATTTTATGTAATAAATCGATCTTGTCAAACTTTATTTTGTTATGTAATAAATCGGTCTTCTCAAACTTTATTCTGTTACGTAATAAATCGGTCTTCTCAAACTTTATTTTGTGATTTATAATTCGTCGAGAGAAGAAAGTCGTGTGCCTTTTTAAGCGGTAATAAAACCTTACGACGGCAACCATAGCTCAATTGGTAGTGACCCTGCCTTCCAACTGCGGGGTGCCAGATTCGATCTCTGGCAAGGGCAAATATTTGCGTAAGCAGAAACACCTGATCCCTATACCAATATCTCATACATTTAAACAAACAATTCTTGTAATCTAAATCTCGGAAACGGCTCCAACTGGGTTTCGGGGGTGATAAGTCGATCTGGCTAGTTTTTATGTTTAGAAAATCGTTTTATCCATGTTTTCAGGCAATGAAAACTGTTTAAAATACTATTTTACCGACACATCAACACTAAAGCTTTTTGAACACAGATGGCGTTGTTAAGCAACACTAACCTAATGAGAGTTTGGTTTGAGGTTAGAACAAATAAATCAATGGATTACATAGAAGCAAAGCTAGGTCACCCAGGTACTACTAATTAGTTGGAACTATGTGTTGGTTTAAATATGTTCTCCATAAAAAAATACAAATCTAAAAATTGTAACCTAGGTGTTGGGTTAGACAATAATTATAGACACTGTGATTTTCATGATAGTTGAAGACATTCAAATAAAAAATGAGATGCATCACCATTAAAATCACCCTTTCAACATATACACATATTTTCAGTACCTCCTGGCAATATGCCGAAGCAATTGTTTTACTTGTTCTGTACCCAAACCAAAGTCAAAAGAAGCATAAATATAGCTCTGGGTCTTGCCTACAAATACCTCAAAATATCATTTTCTTTAAACTCTAGATATTAATGAAAGTTTAAAAATAATATGGATATACCTTTGTACCCGGCATGTCCACTTCGTCCACATATTTGTCTTCATCCTCTTCTGCGAGATCGTCATCCTCTGTGGCTGTTGGATCTGAAATCACCATTAAGATATTTGAAATATAGTACCACTCATGCCAGGATTCCATAGAAAACAAACCATCTTTGCCCGATGCCCGAGTCAAATGGTTGGCTACAATTGACATGGTTAAATCAAAAATCTAAAGCTTGTTCACATCTTTTCTGTTTTATTCACAAAAAGATTTACAGGCGAAATGGTAATAAGGTTGTTTGAGATACTCAGCGTGTGCGCTTTAAATTTTTTACAATATGTGTTATTTTATTTTCTAAAAAAAACTTACGCTTTTACAAAATACTGAGCTCACTAAAGTATTGGAATATGTGTCGGGATTACATAAATATTTTTTTTGTATAAATTACTTCCATAGAAACTGAATCGAGTTGATTCATTCCATTGACTGCAACATCTTCAAATTTTTCTATCAAGCCCAATTTCTTTAATCATGTATTGGTGAACATATCCATATAAAGTATTTTGTGAACATTTATTACACATAAAACAATAATGTCAATAAACCATTTTCAAAGGTCTAGTTTTAAATATTTGTAAGGGCGAATTTTCGAATTTGGAGCATATTTCATCGAAATAATAAATTTGTGTTTATATTTCAAGTGGCAGTTATGTAATTATTTATGTTTTTATTCTTACATCATATAAATTTAGTACTATACTGTACATGATCTCTTAAAAATTAATATGGCGGCCGTAAACGACCATTTTAACTTTCTAAAAAAACAAAATATTTGTAAATCCAAAACAGTGGGGCTACAAAATAATCTTAAAAAAATGTATATCATATATTTTGGCTAGATTTAAGTAGATCTCCAAATGTCTGCTAACTTTTCAGTTCACTGCATTTTTTCAATGCATTTGGAATGCACCTGCTTACCGTGCAACATCTACTTTACAAAAATATTTCATAAGCTGTGTCTCATACCAATTGTAGTTATATTTATTATTAAGTTTATTTCTTTACATACTATTTATTTAATAGTTCTAGTACTTTGACCGTTTGTGTCCCAGAGACGTAAGTATATGTCAGTTAAATCATAAATCTTTTGTTTCAATTATCATGGTATAGGAAGGCTTAATTCTTTGGATATTTATTTACATACCTTGTTCCAACTTCTTAGCTCTTAATTCCCTCTTGGCATCTTCAACCTTCTGGTATTCTTCTATAATGGCTTTATGCTGTGACGGGTTATATCCATTCCACCTGTCTCTCTTGCCATCATAGCTAAGGTTTAGGTCAGGTTGGTTGAACTCATCTGCTGCTATTCCAGCATTTGTGTATTTTGCACCGATCTACAATAAATGTCTTCATCAGTCATATAACTTCATCATAGACTACAACTGTTCTCTTAATAACTTCTCTCGCAGTAGGAGCAATGGCTGATCCCAAACAAGGATCCCCTAAGCAAGAGTCAAATGGATATTAGTGGCCATTTATGAAAGTAGTGACTACAGGATGCATGACATAGTTGGACAGAAAAAAGTAATTAAACAATGGTAGTAATTCACTTGTTCAAAAAATTTACTAAAATAGCAAACTAACATTTATTTATGGTAGTCCTTATTCTATTAACCCGTCCGAATCAGCAAGCCTCCAGTCCAATCATAAATCTTTTGTTATAGCGTAAGCCTGATGCGGACACACAGACACTGGAAGCAAATGCATGCCGGAGATGGATTTTCTGTACTGTTTGAAGTACTACTAAAGACTGCACACACAATTTTCATACTGCTCTGAATTGTGTGTGCAAGCTTACAAATTCGAACAATACAGAAAAACCATCTCTGGCACGCCTCCACCTCCAGAGCCTCTCTGTTTTCAGCTTTAACCCTAAAATCCAAATTTATGTATGTCATTTATAAAAATGTGATTATTCTATTTTAGGTATTTTTATGTTAGTTTAGAAA
Source organism: Selenia dentaria (assembly GCA_917880725.1). Lineage (NCBI taxonomy): Eukaryota > Metazoa > Arthropoda > Insecta > Lepidoptera > Geometridae > Selenia > Selenia dentaria. The sequence continues at coordinate 3,651,713 of OU862893.1, read as the reverse complement.
GTACCAAGTTACATGACGACTAATGTGAATAAAATATATATTTTAGTTAGATTAGTCTTCATGTAACTTGGTACCACCACAATTGAAGAGATCTAATTTTAGTGCTGTCAATGGGAAGTTATACACTAATTTGGATTTTGTTGCCTAAACAGAATAAGAAGTGCCATTTTAAGATTAGAAAATGGTTAAAGAATCAACACCAATGTCTATTAAACACAAAGCTTAAGCAATTTAACTTACTTACTTTTCTGGGTCTTTCCAAGCAATCCTTTTTTTGATGTGTCATAGCTCCGCAGTTTTGACATGCACCTTTCCTGTATTTTGTTGCTACTTTGGACTGCAAATCAGACACAAATAAATACATAGTGAATAACTTTTCTAATTAAATAATGCATAAATGCACAGATCTAAAACTGTTGAATAATAGTTCTAAATACAATGTTTTTACATAGATATATTATAAAAGTTGCAGACGCTTATACATAGTCAATTCGGTATGTAAAGTTTTTTTTTGGTATTTTTTTTATATTTTTATTTCGTAGATTAGGTCATTATAAGAAACTAATTTCAATATTTTTGTTTTATATTCAGTAGTTATTTTATAATATTTTTTTGAAAATTTGAATCCTATGACGTCACTTTTTTGCACAAATATGTAGTTGCGTTGAGGAGCCAAGAAAAGCACGCGAGTAAAAAAAAAGAAACTAGAACACTTGACAGTGACACCAACTAATTCGTAAGTCTCTATTCAATTAAAACAAAAGTGCAAAAAAGTGACGTCATTTAGAGGTCAATGAAAGTCGAATTATTTCATCGTTTTTTGTTAAAATAAATGGCATCTTATCGTTTTAAAAGGTCAGAGTAGAAAAATAAGGGTTTGTAACATAAAATCTCGAAATGGTTTCGGAATTGGCATAGGTTAATTTTTTTTAGCATACCGAATTGTGTAGTTCACAATACTAATTGAGCTTTGCAATAATATGATACTAATAGAGTGTGTAGTTAGACTCTTAATTCCTAGGCTACTAAATCTCTGTAATCTCTGTTTGTAGGCTGTAACTAGAGAACCTCCTTTTATGGAGGTGAATTAAATTATAAATATACTCACATTATCAACACCCTTATTGTAATATGTATCAAGTCTAGTAAACTTGGCTTCCGTATCTTCTTGAGGTCTCTGATGCTTCAGTGTGGGACCAGCTGTACCATAGTACCATGGTGCAGATGATATGTACTGAGGAATATGGGGGTTTATATCTTTGCCTGAGGGAAATAACAATTTGTTAAATATTCAGGCCGCAAAATATTTATGGTTACATAAGTTGTTATTGGAAAAAGTTCAAAACAAAGGCAAGGAAATTACTATTGATTTAGTATGATCCTGATGGTGGTCCTGATTAACGCAGCAAGTAAATACCTGTTTCATCAACAGCAGCGGGTGCCGTGCCTGCTTTACGAGCCTCCTCTAACTCCTTGGCTTTTCTCCAGTCTTCCCTTGACTTCTTCTTTGGTTCGTCATCTTCTTCACCTACGTCGTCCTTATTTCGTAGAATTTGCGAAACAGCCGCGCGGCCATTCGTCGCCATGATTCTAAGTTAGATTAAAATCTCATGAATAATATGCTGAATATCGTTCCACTTGTTTACCCTTTGAACACTTTTTTATTACAATAAAACGCACAAAAACAAATAATTTAATCATTCATAGTCCATCACAGATTAATCAGACTATATCTAAAGATAGATGGCAATCACAAAGGCATACAACGGAACGTTAGCGGGACGTTTAACTTTTTCAGTGCCATCCTTTTTGACGCGGCATCATTTTTTTGACGGATCATAGTCGCGCGATCGTCTTCCATGTGTGACATTAGTGACGTGGAACGCATTAGTGACGTGGAAGACGAGCGCGCGGGTATCGATATTGCTATTTAGGGATGTGCTGTTTTATATCGAGGTAGAAATAGGCATTCCTATCTAATCTATATTAAGATATTGTTAAGTAAACCAGGGTTTATGAAATTAAAAATCAAGTTTAAGATAACATAATACATTTATTGAAGAACACATTCTAAAATAACAAAGATTATAAATTATTAAGAGTAATACATATTGTTTACCTTACATATTGAAAGTACTTATGTTTTGTGAGATGACGATTCAAAACATGCATGATTACAATAAAATCTACGATAATACAATAAACATTTTCGTTATGTTATTTAGGTAAGAACCTAACTATACATTAAAATGTATAAAATAATTATGTACATATTAGTCATGATTATGTGAAACAGATATAAGTAATGTTTTTTAACTCATGGAGCAAAAGCTTACATTGATAATAAATGAGTTTTGAAGAAAATCTGGGCTAATAGGTATCAAGTAATACCTTAATAGAGGGGTTTTAAAAGAAGGTTTATTTACGTAAATGTTACAATCAATTATCATTTCATAACTTTAATTTTATAATATCATGACAAGATTAAATTAAAATATTCAATAACGTGTACCTTTTTCTGTAGAGATTTCTTAGTAAGTGTGGTTTATCCGTTAAAAGTGCAATATCTTTGGTGTTTTTACTTGGATCTGCACAGCATTGTATGAATCCTGCATTTGTAACAGCTTGGTCTTCACATAGTCTATAGTCAACTCTATATATGAGTTTTCCATTCCAAGTCTCATTGGTTGAACATATTTTGCTAAGCCTTGTAGCTTTGACAAAAGTCTGCAGCGGTTGTTTAGACCTTTTTCTTCAAAAGCTGACCTTAAAACTTACCATGACTCCTTTGCCATTTTTGCATATCTCACGTCAACCATGCAGTGTGATTATATCATCAAACATATCCTCGCTCTAGCTTGTTGGTCTCTCTTTATGCCTTATCAGAATTCACCAGTGTCGTATGAGTGTACTCCACAGGTCGCCATTACACTCGATCATGAATTTCCGTGTATTGTAAAATGAGTTTCCATCTCATTTCTCTATGTAAGTTAAACTCATACCCGCATCGTGTGCCGGCTGCGATATATCCAGTCGTTCGCCGCTTGACGTTGTGCTTGCAACTTTACCTTCTGTAGCCATAAAACTGTTTACACCCGCAGGTCTAAAAAGGCTACTTTAGGCAATTCCTCTAAAGGAATTCAATTCCCGACTTGCCAGCAGATCCTAAGCAATTCTTCTAATATTCGTAAAATGGCCACTTACTGTAGGCGAATCATACTCAACTCATTTCTTAGCAGATTCATATTGGCTTATAATACTGCCATGAGAAAAAAAATAAGAACCGTAAAATTACCGGTTAGGTATTGATTTTATAGCTTTAAACCTAAAAAAGCAACTTTCGTGAGAATAAAAAAAATTGTAGTTAATTTTTTTACACTAATATATACTTTTGGATGATAATATTTAATAATAATCATTATTAAAAATATCTACCTACGCAAAATCTAGTATTATTTATTGTGACTGGCAACAACTTGAGACCTTGAACTTGACTTCATTTGACATTCATTTCATTTTGTCAAGAAACTAAAAAATGTGAAAGTGTTTAGTGGATTCTTTTTGTGAAATATGCTACGGTTCTAAGTGGATTTTACGTGCCTAACACTTGTAACTTGCGATCGATAGTCGCTTTGGAATTTACTCTAAAAAATAGACCACTTGAAAATTATCATGGAGCATAGCTGCATTTCAAGTAATTTCAACAAGTTGTGAACATTTCTCCATTTCATTGGTTTACCTTGGATATGCTTTGTGAACTGTGCTGGATCTACAGCACCACCTCTCTGCCACGGCAAACAAGACGAACACGATACAGCAGTAAGTAAAAAAGCTGGTATTGAAATTACTCGTAACTAGCAGTAGTATGTTGATCACAAAAAATTCATTCTTACAGCTTACAAATGATATACCTCAATATATTTAAGTACATAGGTAGAAGTAGATATCTTGCCTCACAAAGAAAAATATTGTTTTAGGTTGCCCTCTTGCTCCACTAGATGAGGCAGGCACGGAGGAGTCTTTCACAAATTGAGATGCAAAGATCAGCAGCTGACGCTGCTATTGCTGAAACTCTTAACATTATTGGATAACCTAAGTAGACTGCAGATGCAGTGGAAAGATATCTACTTGTCTCATATAGCATCTCAATAAAGGTAAAGTATGGATTTGTACATAGTCTAGATTAAATGAAATATTATTTATGTGTTGTATAAAAATATACTTGCCCACATCACTTTTGTGTTATTATATAGGGTGTTTGGAAGAGGGACCGACAAACCAAATGAGCGTGTTCGGGGGACCACTTGGAGAATACAAGTTGGCCAAAAAAAATCCCCGACCCCCCAATATGTTTAACTTTTTTTTGTGATTTACCCTTTTTCTCAGAAATTGTACCTATTTACCACCATAACATTTGTATAATCTGTTTTAGACCGGATATTTTTAGTTGAATTTGGTCTCTAATACACCTTCAGGCCACGCAAAGCAAAATTGGATACAAAACAGAGCTAAATAACTGATTTAGTTAAAAAAAATTGGAGTGTCGGGGATTTTTTTTGGCCAACTTGTATTCTCCAAGGGGGCCCCGAACGCGCTCATTTGGTTTGTCGGTCCCTCTACCAAACACCCTGTATAATATTAGTTTATTGCCGTCCTGACCATAGCCTGTCAATAAGAGCATTTCTTGTGGATTCGCCTGCTGCTAGCTGGTGATTTCGAGTCAATTCAAAAGATGCGCGCATCGAACTGAGATATTGGACCAATTCTTCCAACACATCATCTTGAAACATTTCTGAGTCGTTATCGCTAACAAACTCACTGAGTGACGTACAGCTTTCTGTTTCTTTCTTACCAACGCAAATAATCCAAAAATCTAATTTTCTTTTGAAGGCAGTTATTTTGTTATAGGCCCCAATATAATAGTTAATGCGGGCCATGCACCAAAAACAAAACGTTTCATATAAAATTTTTAATGAAATAAAATTCTTATCGCATGTTGTCAATTGATGAAATACTTTATATCTACAACCCGGTCACAATATCTGTGCACCTGACCTCGTGACGTCATATCGGCGGTCTGGGTACGGTGTGAAAAAAAGTTTTTTCGAGAAATGTGGAGGTAAAAAAAAATACTAACCTTTTCAAATCAATTTATTATTGATGAAGGGTTTGTTATTATAAAAGAATAATTTTGATTACAAAAACATTTATTATTAAACTCAGTCACTATAAATTATTGACTCTTTGCCTGACATTGTATCTTCCTCACTCTCACTTTCTGAACTCTCCGAACTATACAGGTATGGTGTACTGTTTATTTGCTTTCTCCGATTCAAAAATCTTGAGCACTTTCAAAATTAAATTTCTTGATTCGCTGTGTATTGTTTTTCCCATGACTTCAGTTTAACAGCTTCAACAATTTTAATAACTACCAAACCAGTCCAAACTTAACAGTAAACAGTCTAAACTTAACAATAAATATTAAAAAACAAAACAACAACAAAGCGAAAATATCAAAATTATCGGGACGTGTATCGGCAACGAAGATGCTAACCGTACTGTCGCACCGGGGAGTGCGCGGAGAGGTGACAGGGGAAGCAGGAGAGGCGCCGCATTCCAGCGAGGTGCACAGATATTCTGACCGGGTTGTACGTAGAAGAAGTAACAATAGCTGTTGATAGATCGGGAAAATAATAACGACGAGATTCTTTTTTTGTTCCATTATGAGTTCGCACGGTGCGCATAAAGCCAGTCCTCGAGTTATATTTTTTATCTAATAATTTGCCCAACTCGGGCAAAAGTGGTCAAATATAGTCCATTGTCCGTCAGTTAGTCCTAAGTCGAGTCCGAAACGTATATTTCAAAAAGCCAGCAAAAGTCAAAAAATTAAAGGAAAGAGGCCTGAGAATTGCATTGCCTAGGGGCCCCTATAGGGTTAATCCAGCCCTGTTTATGACATGCGTCGAAGTACGCCAGATAACACGGATACAGACACGGAGTAGGAGAAAATCACGTCGTGTCATGTCCCGGTACGTCCCCCGCCCACACCTCGCCCACTCCTCGCCGTACCGCCTCGCTCTTGTAGCGATGCCATGCCACGCACTCTAGCTCGACACCATACGTCCAAACTTGTAACATTTCATCGCACATGATGCGTGACCGTGTCAGCACAACCCTGGACTGTCCACATTAAGCGTAACATGTCTTGTATCTATATCACGTAGTCCGGTCCGTTGTCTTGTCACTAGTGTGGACGCACCAGTGTGTGGCTGCATGTTATCAATACGGGCTGATATAGATCGGGCAAAAATACGCTGCCAGAAAAAGAATCCATTCCATGTACATGAAATATCAGGCTGTGCATTATTGGCCGAGAAATACGGGTCAGACACTTTTTGTATAGGGCGATAATGTATAGCTGATAATTCGTGTACATCACAGACTAAATAGACATGGCACACTCGTTTTCTCGTTTCTGTGTCTAGTACAGATATTTTTTGCGATGTTTACAATTTTCAGTACGCTGTTCAGTGTTATTTATCATAATTCTGGCGTTGTATGGTTACCATTAAACCTAACGCTCCCCTCTCCTCTCCTCTCGCTTCGTTCGTCGTCACGCCTACTGTTACTTTCCTTTTTTTTGAGTCGGAGAGTGAATCTCAAGTGAAGTTTATTTCTTTAAATGGCTTGGCTTTGAAAACGACCCGTTCTTCAAACTAGCAATCGTCTTGACGGATCAATGGTTAAGAGAAGTTCCGTGCACCGCCGTCATATCTGCAAACGCAGCGGCGCCATTGTCAAACAACGAGCAAGTCACTGCGCGCGCACTCCTCCAAAAATCCGTGAAATTGAACGACATGACATGTTTGGAACCTAATAACAAGTTATAAGTAACTATATACAGTGCAAGTGGTCCATAAAACTGTGCTATTGTCCCGGGACACGCTCTATGTGAGTAATGCCATTTTATGTTTACTAAATTATTCATAATTAGCTGTCGAATCATATAGTAGGCATCAAATTATTGGCCTTGCAATACTTACTGTGCATTATCAACACGGACCGATTTGTACAGGCAATAAAACGCGGCCAGGAAAAGCCAACCATGTATTTCAAATCCATGTAGGTACACGTATTATTGGCCGTGCATTATTGGCTATACATTACTTGACTGTGCTTTATTATGGTTACTTGTACATTATTGCCTCCCAAATAAAATATCAGTTTGAATTGATTTTCTGAGTTGATTTTCTTACGCGTACTATTGTTATTGTTGTTTTCCGACTGTAGTAGCCCTTTGTTTAGTTTTGTGCTAGATCTGTTGTGTTGAGTTGTTGCGGATGGTCCTCAAGCTTAGTAATACTTTGTTATTTTTAGTTATATTTTGTTGACAAAATTATCTTGTATCTATTTTTTGTGTTATTTTTGTTGTACTGGGGTGTTGCAATGTTTTATTAATTGTTCTATATATGTTGGCGCTATCTATAACACGCAACTAACACAATGGAACTAATACGATTTAGTTAGCCTTACGAGTCCTATGGATGGTACTACATTCTATACATTTAATTTGGTTACACCTTTTGGACATGAGCTTCACCAACCTGAATTAAAAAGCCATATCTATTATCCACACATATATCTCATACTTTCTTATCTTGTCCAATCTTATCTATCTATACTTACCCTTTCAGTATTCGACCGATAAGGTATCATAAAGTAAAATAAAATACAATTGAAAATAGAAACACCTATAGACATATATACAGGGTGTTTGGTAGAGGGACCGACAAACCAAATGAGCGTGTTTGGAGGCCCACTTGGAGAATACAAGTTGGCCAAAAAAAAAATCCCCGACACCCCAATTTTTTTTGAACTTTTTTTTTGAATTTTCTCGTTTTCGCCAATATTGTACCTATTTACCACCATAACATTTGTAAAGTATGTTTTACATAATAGTATATTAAACATATTGGGGGGTCGGGGATTTTTTTTGGCCAACTTGCACTGCGGTCCTAATTGGCTATAATCGATATTAGCGCGATAAAAGTCGGTCCCTTTCACCGTGAGCGTGATTACGATGGCCCACGCTACGTCATCGATGACGTCTTAACTGCCGCCATATTGACGATTACATGAACCATGCTCTACACCATAATCGTCGTGAGCGTTCTGTCAAAAGTGACAGGTGTTTGTTTATTTCTACAATGTATTTACTGGTGTCCCTTCTTTTTGATGTAAAAGTTGTAAAAGTCGGTCCATCCATTCCATTATTTCTTTTTAATCCACACACTACATAGTTAACCTTCACACTATGCACGATATTTTTATGAATTTGTTTTTCGCGCGCAAATGGTTCGTTATTGCTACAACTTTGGTCCGAATTAACAACACGCTTACAGTGCCACGAGCTGTCAAAATCGCGATATTTATCTCGGACCGGCTTTGGTAGACGATAGCGCTGTGAGCAAAATTATCGCAAAACGGACCACGGCATTGTATTCTCCAAGTGATCCCCAGAACACGCTCATTTGGTTTGTCGGTCCCTCTACCAAACATCCTATATATATATATATATATATATATATATATATATATATATATATATATATATATATATATATATATATATATATATATATATATATATGGTGCAGCAGAGTTGTTAAATAATCCTCCGCAGAAGCTGTCGCTAATGTAGCAGCCAATTTTAGTGGCTAAGATGCCTGTCTTTCTCCAGTATACGTATACTCTATATAATCTATGAGATAAATCAGATGGTCTGTGAATTAGACTATTAGTGCGTTCGAATAGGCCCTTCGTGAGCGTTTTTAGCGAAAATAACACTCACAAGGGGCGTTCGAATTGGGAATCTGTGGGTGAAAATGTCGTTCATGTCTCTTTTTGTTCAGCGTTCGGAAAGCTGAAAAAGAGGAATTTTTGCCACCAAAAAGTGCAATTTTTGACCCACGTCCGGAGCATAGTTGTTTGTGATCGTTTTTTGACAGCATAATCATGCGATTTTGGGTTAGGGTGTGGGTAAAAGTGGCAAAAGTAGCAAAAATAACGTTTTTGAGCATTACGAAAACTTTAACAAAAGAGTCATCAATGACAATGACATGCCCTCATTAGCTAAGCGAAAGCACCTTGAAATTTTCCTAGTATATTTTGGTCTATGCTTGAAATTATACAGTGTGATTTACCTATGCTGTTTGTTATCTTTGTATACTTCCTAATCTATCAGTGCGGTCCTAATTGGCTATAATCGATATTAGCGCGATAAAAGTCGGTCCCTTTCACCGTGAGCGTGATTACGATGGCCTACGCTACGTCATCGATGACGTCTTAACTGCCGCCATATTGACGATTACATGAACCATGCTCTACACCATAATCGTCGTGAGCGTTCTGTCAAAAGTGACAGGTGTTTGTTTATTTCTACAATGTATTTACTGGTGTCCCTTCTTTTTGATGTAAAAGTTATAAAGTCGGTCCATCCATTCCATTATTTCTTTTTAATCCACACACTACATAGTTAACCTTCACACTATGCACGATATTTTTATGATTTTTGTTTTTCGCGCGCAAATGGTTCGTTATTGCTACAACTTTGGTCCGAATTAACAACACGCTTACAGTGCCACGAGCTGTCAAAATCGCGATATTTATCTCGGACCAGCTTTGGTAGACGATAGCACTGTGAGCAAAATTATCGCAATACGGACCACGGCATAGATTACAATTTTGATAAATGTCGGAAAGGTACCATTGTGTATTGTTTCGTTGTTTATTTTTACGAAATAAAGGCCGTTTGTCCTTGAATATGTATCATAATATATTGATATAAATCAGTAAGAATATTACCTGAAATTAATTTATGCGAATACTTGGTACATGTCATACATGAATTAGGAATTCTTGAAAATGTGATAGTTTTTCGTATTTGGCGTCGTGCCATAGTTTTAATTGCAGTTTTAACGGAAATAGGCATCATGAAGTGGTATACGTTTGTTATTTTGGCGCTGGTTTGTGTTTACCCGGCGGTTGGATTCTGTCCTTCACTATGTTCATGTAAGAGTAACAAGGCTTCAGAAGGGGCGTTATCGGAGCCCCAGCCAGGAGAACTACTGAGGCTCAAGTGCGGCGGGAGCCCTACACAGATTACAGAACTGAAAGAAATAGATCTGAGCAAGTTATGGACTATAGTTGTCAGCTTGTAAGTCAACATTGAAATCCAATTACCTATATGCCTCTCGTATTGTTTTGTGGTTCTAGGACACGAGACTTATAGTTACTAACGTTAAAAAACGTTTCAGGAATTTGTCGGGTAATGCCATCTCAACACTCTCCAGAGAACTGTATCTGCCTAATTTACAGAAATTGTGAGTAATTTTGTTCTATGTTATTGTTCAAGTAGTTTGATCAGAATCATACAACAACTAAAAATACAAAGGTGAAGACCTTTGACTAAGAAATGCGCTTTATATTATAAAACTAACCCAACTACTTCTATCAATAAGTGAATAAAAATATAAATATACAATTTTTCTTTATATCAGCAGTAATGTTCATAACTACAATAGTTAGGTACTCAGACTCAAACATAATACATAGTTGTGAAATATTATATTATTATATAACATGTTGAAAGGAACATACAAATAATATCATTGCTGGCAACTACAACTTTGACAACATATTTGAGATAAGAAGCATGAAAGAGAGCATGAAATCCAGTGGTGGTCATGAGTATCAATAAAATTGATTAATGCACCATCCAAAACAAACACTGCAGACCACTTCATTAGCAATATAGTGGTCTACTAGAGAAGTTGTCTCCTCTACCTCAACCAACGCATTTAAAAATAATTTGGAATAATGGTTGAAAACCAACTAACTCGTGTGATAAGTGACCATGAAACACTATCTGATGTAGACACATTGGTGGGAGTAGCTCGTCTGTAAACCATAAAAAAATAAAACAGTCCCACTAAATATAAAAAGTTGTTCATATCAAAATTTGAATTTTAACTCCTTCATTTATTTATTCACATAAATAGGTGTACTGTGGTGCCATACCTCATTAAATGTATATAGAATATGTTATAAGCAAACCTATAGGTATGTCACCATCACCACTGTACACATAAAAAAGTTGATATATATACCTATCCCTATATTTCTAAACATGTTTTAAACATCACCATAATTTTACCATCAGGTGTACAGATTAGTTAGAATATTGGCTATCCATTCATAATACTACTATGGACTTCTAGAACTTATTATGTATTCCATAGGTGCATTTAATTAGCAATGAGGGCTTATAAAATAGAAAAGTAAATGTTCTTATGGTCTTAACATGCTAGGAAAACTATATTATATATATAGTTATATGTATATTTATATACATATATACAGTACAATCTCACTAATCCGGCACCTCAATAGATCGGCACTTCCAATAATCCGGCACCCTCCGCCCACACCTCCCTTTCCCCTCTATACCTGTGTGCTTTGGTCGCTGTGTCATCGACTAGCAGTCTAACCTCAAAACTTATCACGTGCACATGCTAACGTATTGTTTCTTTCAAGTGAGACTAGTTTATAGTTAAAAATGTCAAATAAATGCAAACACAAAACACTAGATTATTTATTACCGATGACTTTTTCAGTATAACCCAGTAATCCGAACATTCCAATAATCCGGCACCCTCCGGTTTTTAATAGTGCCGGATGAGTGAGATTACACTGTATATACAAAGCACTCTATTGAACTGATATTGATTGATAGATTCTTTATACAGCCAGAAATTCACATTCTATTTCAGCAATTCTCTTCTCTTTCATAGATAACCTATATCAAGTATGTCAAATCAAAGGTTGTATTTATATGAAAACTCACTATGCATACACCATGTTTCATCAAGATTTACAGAAACTGCAATAAACTCATACATTAAGTAAATAAGAAAAGTACAATATATACACAAATAGCTCTATTACTGTAGTTGGTAGAGGCTTTGAAGGGCAGGATCCCAGGTTAGATCCCGGAAGAGGCCACATTTTTGAGTCACCAGAAATTCTTGGTCCCGGAATGTTTTGATAAAGTTTTGTAATTTGTAATGTCTATGCCGCCCGAAACACAGGAAATCCTAGTGTATGAGTATGTGAACATTATTTATTATTCTATTAACTTCAAATAAAATAGTGCCTACAGGTGAGTACCTGTTAATTAATTTTATCTGATCTGTAGTAGAATTTCTTTTTGAGGGGGACTCTGGACAGCTATGTTCAGCAGTGGACATCCTACTGTTGAGATGATGGTGTTGATAATGATGAACTCTCTTTTTGCAGAGACCTAAGCAAAAACCAGATAAGTCTGATAGAGTCAGACGCATTCTACAATCTGACCTCTTTACAACGGCTCGACTTGTCCTACAATCAGATCAGTAAGGTATACAAGGAGATGTTCAAAGGACTGGTAAACTTGGAGCGGCTAATTTTGTCTCAGAATCACATATCAGTGATGGTAGCCGGGACTTTTGACCATTTGGTGGGCTTGAAGCAATTGTAAGTCATGTTTTTGTTTATTTACGAGGAACCCTTATTAAGAGTTATTACTAGACATTGGACTATATGCATTCATAAAATCCCAAAATATGCATGCAAATATGTATTAAAAAAGTCTCACATTTGCACAATTTATGCAGTATAAAAATGCTAATTTTAATTAAAAAATTCTTTAATCGTTTTTTTTACACTAAATATAATCCATACAAAGTCATGTAAAAATTAATTATATTTTAAAATCATGCACAATTCTTGCGACAGTACACTATAACGTACTCGTATTTTTCTATATTACCTTATGCAAACTTTGGCGTTTGTCACAACAATTAATTATATGCCGAAAACGACCTTTATTAGGGGGAGGGAGGATGCTGTGCACTTCCCTTCCGCCACTGGGGTGACGGAACGCCGCGGGCGCGGGCGTGTCACTTGGCGCTCAGATGGCTCAGACCCACCCCACTACTAACACCCGATGAGCAGTTCTCCGCCAAGTCTCGCCCATCTGTAGACTAGGGCTTATAAGTACCAGCAGCGTCCGATTGCTCACGCGTGTTACGAAAATAAGCACTATTGGCGAGAAAGTACTATGTATATCCATAAACGCTGTAATAATCGATTTTTATGCATTTACATATGCAAACCTCAGATTATAAAACAAAAGGCAGATGGAGCGTACTTAATACGCGAGTGTCGCCACCAAAGCGAATACAAATTCAAAAGCAACTACAAACCCGCGCTAGTGCTATACGCGACTTGTCCGAAGCAACACGTAACAACTGGTTCGTAATTTTAATGTAAAAAATACCATCTTGTGTTATTAAATAGTGTAAAAGTTGTTCCCAAAAAGAAAAAAAAGAAGATGGAATATCCTTTCACAGATAACTATTAATTATTTGGCTTTATATAATTTATAATCAACATAATAACTTTACATGTGACTTGGAACACAAAACTTCGACAGTCATTCGCTTGTGTTGCCAGTATTTATTTAAATTAGTTAGCCGTTTTATTGGTAAAACTACATTTAGAAGGTCTAGGGGTTAGTAATGTAACGAAAGTTTGTTTTTTAATATCGCAAATGCGAATATTTTTTATAAGTCTCGCTCGCACGGTTTTTTTTCCAAAAAACCTCAAGACTTCTTAGAAAATACTTTTTATGTCAAGATTTTTATAAAGTTGAAAATGCGAATATTTGTCTCGTTCGCACCATTTTTAGGGTTCGGCACCTCAAAAGGTAAAAAGGGAACCTTATATATCCTTTTAAGATCACACTCTTGTCAGTTCTGTCTGTCCGTGTGTCACCACCGATTTTCTCAGGAACGGGTGGACCTAGCAAGTTGAAATTTATACCAGATATTGAAGTCTATAGTCCCTATTAGGTGTATAAATATCAAGGTCCGTCTTTTTCGCGAAATCGTGTATGTACCAAACTTAACCTTAATTTTCAACTTTTTTTATTTTTCGGTATAAGTCTGGGTCAACCGGAAGTACCCTATAGGTTTTGGGTCGAAAACCCATAATATGGTAGTTCCCGTTGACCTAGAATCACTAAATTTGGCAAAATGCTAGGTTTTATAGAACAAATAAAGGAAAAAAAATATATGGCCCCCTCCTCTAATCTCCAAAGTCTGTGAAGAGAAAAATCAGAAATAATTTGTTACCTACAAATTTGTACGGAACCCGAGATGGGCGAGTCCGATGGAATGTTCTGTATGTTAATCTAGATTAAAAACTACCTGTGTGCCAAATTCTATCCAAATCGGTGTAGTCGTTTTTGCGTGAAAGAGAAATAAACATCCATACATACGTACTTCCATTCTCACAAACTGATATCCGACAGTGTAATAATTAGAAAAGTAGGATACTATTAAAATATTAAACAAAAACAAATAAACAATGAATTGTGATAAATTTACCGAAATTTATTGTAATTTATTTAGTTATTAATAACCATTATTTTATCGATATATTACTTTAGTACTGTATGTTACAAAAGAACGTTTAACTTTCCAATATTATAATTTGTTACAAAAATGAGGGAGTTAATTTTTCAATATCTGGTAACTTTACACGCGCACAGATGCACGTGTACGTACAGTGCAGTGGCTCGTTGTCACGCACACATAACTATAGAGGTGGCCACACTCGCGAGTTCGGCGCGCTCCATCTGCCTATTGTTTTATAATCTGAGATGCAAACATGCAAAATGTCTAGTCATTACTTTAGGTCTTTGATATTTATTTCCTAATTATTATAATTTTTTTGCAAACAAACTATTTCCACGAATTGGTGGTGAAGCCATTAACATACAACAATTTTATCTAGTCCTAGCCTAGCATTACAATATTTAGAGAGAAAAATTTACATCCTCGGACGGGATTCGAACCCGCATCTTCCGAAAATCCGTGTCAGACGCCATGACCAACTAGGCCAACGAGGCTCGAGGTCCGAGCACCGAATTTTAACTCTATCTGAATTTATATGTATGGGGACGGAGCGACATCTATTGTACAGAAAATTGTCAAAGTAAGGGCTGATAAGAATTTATTGTCTCTTAATTTTATTAAAATTTGTAAAATGCAAAGTGCAACTACATACAACCCGGTCACAGTATCTGTGCACCTGACCTCGTGACGTCATATCGGCGATCTGGGTATGGTGTGAAAAAAAGTTTTTACGAGAAATTTCGAGGTAAAAAAAAATTACTAACCTTTTCAAATCAATTTATTATTGATGAAGGGTTTGTTATTAAAAAACAATAATTTTGATTACAAAAACATTTATTATTAAACTCAGTCACTATAAATTATTGACTCTATGCCTGACATTGTATCTTCCTCACTCTCACTTTCTGAACTCTCCGAACTATCTTCCCCTAGTGATATTAAAAGTTGTGTGATGTTGTCATCTGCTAGATGATCCTTTTCCCAGTATTCTTGAAACTCTTAAACTTGAGCACTTTCAAGATTAAATTTCTTGATTCGCTGTGTATTGTTTTTCCCATGACTTCAGTTTAACAGCTACAACAATTTTAATAACAACCAAACCTGTCCAAACTTAACAGTAAACCGTCTAAACTTAACAATAAATATTAAAAAAAACAAAACAACAACAAAGCGAAAATATCAAAATTATCGGGACGTGTATCGGCAACGAAGATGCTAACCGTACTGTCGCACCGGGGAGTGCGCGGAGAGGTGACAGTGGAAGCGGGAGAGGCGCCGCATTCATTGTAATTAGTGTTACGTGAAGTAATAGTACAATGTTTATGTAGTTGTTTTGATTGATTGCTCTGTTAGCTCAGTTAGTGACCCTATATAGTATAGTGTTATAAGGGTGCGGGGTTAAATTCTTTCCCTGGCCCAGATAAATATTGCTGTGATGATCAGAAATAGTTCTTGGATGTTGTTATGCGTGTGGCCATGCCTCCCGAGACAGGAAATCCTAGTACGGGGGCAAAGTAAGTAAATATCTATATAAGCAGAATGTCTTCCCTACTGGCAGTTGTTGACGCAGGTTTGGCGCAAGACGCGTTTAGGGATGTCAACATTTTATTTGTTGGTAGCTTATATAAGGACTTTGTTAATTAGTGCACAATATTGAATGGGGTGGTTTGGAATCGATAACTGGTCATGAAAGTAAAAGAAAGAAAATAAATTACACATATTTTTGATCATTACCTACTCTTATAAACCCATATTCGCCGCTCCACGGCTAAGAACCACAGTGCGACTGAACGCACGACCCGACGCACCGCTACATCACAGAATAGATAACAGTGACTACGCGAGACGTGTATACTTTATTTTCCCGGTGAAACCCTTTATGGATACCACCTATCACGGGGAGGTAGGTGGTTATGTGGGAGTCCGTATACCCACCACAACCCCGGGGTGCTCCGTCACTGCCGCTTTTGGGACAGATTTTACACACGACCGCGAACCCGCCGCGGCTGTCCGTTGCCGGACCCTTCTCTTCGCGGCACGCCAGAACACATGGCGCGCCGCAACTGCCTCGGAGACCAAACCCGCCAACAATGGGCGCCGTGTCTGGACGCCCGTGATCTCCCTACGGTGGGTCGGATACGTAGCCCCACCGCCTGCTACGTCAGCCACAGAGGATAACCCCCCCGCGACCCCACCTCCTCGAGTCTGCACCGAGCGCCCGTACCCCACCTCCTCGAGCCTGCACCAAAGTGCCCGGGCCCCCCCTCCTCGAGCCTGCGCCAAAGCGCCCGGGCCCCACCTCCTCGAGTCTGCGCCAAAGCGCCCGGACCCCGCCACTCCTATGAGGACTTGGCGGCCAAAGCCCATAGGAGCGGCCCCGCCTGAGCCGGCCAGCGCACCCCAACGCCGGCGCGGCCCCTGGGTTCCTCTTGGCTTCACCGTGGTGATCCAAGCCACGGCTACTGAGCCCCCCCGCCACGTCAATGCGGGAACCCTTCGGGGGGGAGACGTGTATACCTAACCTAACCTACCCACTGAATAGGTACGACGTGCGAACGTTGGCCCGCCGCCGCGGCGCCCTGGGCGGGCCAACGTTTTGCCTATTCTAAGCGGGTAGGTATGTCTCGCGTAGTTACTGCTATCTAATCTATGATGTAGCGGTGCATTGAGTCTCGTATACATATTATTATCTATAATATTACCGTAGTCGAGTCGTGCGTTCAGTCGCACTGTGGTTCCGTGGAACGGCGAATCTGGGTTAATAATTATAAAAATATGTCATTTTTTCTTTTACTTTTATGACCAGTTATCGATTCCAAACCACCCCGTTCAATATTGTGCACTAATTAACAAAGTCCTTATATATAAAACAGAAATCAATGACATTTAAAAATAAATTTGATATTTGATTTGAGGCGCGTGAATCGCATCACGAGCCAAACCCGACCGCTCTGCCGGCACTCGCGTGATGATTGCCGGCAAGCGTCGTCCGTCCCCACCGCACCGCCTCTTCCCACTTTTATCGCATTTTTATCGCGATGACGTCCTACTTACTCGGGCCGCGCGCTCCAAGTACTTTGACGGTATTATAGTTTATGTAAACACTAGCTAGAACAATAGTGTCTCAATACATTTCAAAACAAATAATCCTTGAGAATAATGTAAGGGAGTGTGGGCACAATTCTCCATTTCCATACTAGTAAAGATGGTGCAAGGCATTATATAGCAGTCAAACAAAATGTTACGAATCAAAAACTTTTATTAAAATATTGCATAAAATGAGTATCAGCTCTTATTGGGGTTTTAACCGACTTCAAAAAAGGAGAAGGTTGTATGTTTTTTTGTGTATGTTCACCTATGTCTCCCCCGTTTGTGGACCAATTCTCGTAATTATTTTTTTGTTTGGAGCATACTTCCGAGGTGGTCTCATTTAAATTTCATCAAAATCGGTCAAGCCGTTTTTTACTGAAGCTGCAATAACAGAAAAGTACGTCTTTCTTGACGATATCATATTACGGTCACATCATATTGACGGTGAATCACAATTGATCCCGCAAGTAGCAAGGGTCACTATGACGGTGAATCACCATTGATCCCGTAAGTAGCAAGGGTCACTATGACGGTGAATCACAATTGATCCCGTAAGTAGCAAGGGTCACTATGACGGTGAATCACCATTGATACCGTAAGTAGCAAGGGTCACTATGACGGTGAATCACAATTGATCCCGTAAGTAGCAAGGGTCACTATGACGGTGAATCACACTTGATCCCTGTTATATATTGAAGTCGGCCTTCTGTATCCGTAGGATTAATTAACACTCGGAACTTAAGAACTCACTTATTTATTTAATATATACAGAAAACTGAGAGGACCATGTTAGCGGCAATCGCCATTACAAGAAAGAGAGCGAACCTGACACAGACAATAAATATATATACTACATACACAGATCAGAATATAGTGAAGATACTACACTCTTCCCACCACTAAAAAGAGTTTTTAATTGTGTGAAAAACCCGCACAAGTCATAGTTATCTCTTATAAATGAGATTTTTATAAGAGAGGAGGTTATACATTTAATAAGTTTGTATATTATATTTTATAACTAAGTTTAACTATATTATTATTATATCTATCATGTACAATACAATGATTTATTTCTACTTAAGTGATTATTATTTGATTGACATGCCTTTTCCACTTCATACCATTGACATCAATATAATATGTAGCTCCAGGTATGGATTCTTCAATTACAATACCTTCAGTCCATGGTTTCTGACCCTTTCTGTAATCCCGGGTCATGACCTTTTGCCCTACCTTAAAGTGAACATTCCTGGAGCCCCCATGAGATTCTACTACCTTGTTTTGTTTTAATAAAATATCTTGAAAAATAGGGGTTGGTCTGAATAACGAAAAGCGGTTTCTAATTTCTCTCCCCAGCATAAGTCGGGCTGGTGATACCCCTGTAGATTTATGTGGAGTTACTCTATAATCAGCAAGAAATATGCGAGTAGCATATTTAAGTGACTTGCCACTCTCAACTATTTTGGTAATATTTGATTTGAATGTCTCCACAAATCTTTCCGCCGCACCATTTGTGGCGGGGTGGTGGGGGGGTGTAAATGTATGGTTGATACCCATAGCCACACAAAAAGTCTTAAAGTCATGACTAGTGAATGAAGTCCCATTATCAGTCACAAGGTGAATAGGAAATCCAAATCTTAGAAATATTTCCTTAAATTTTTCAATAGTAAGACTGCTTCCAGTATTTGCCATTTGAAATACCTCTGGCCATTTGCTGAAACTGTCTATAACAATTAAGAACATCTTGCCATATAAAGGACCCAAATAATCAGCATGTATGCGATACCATGGTGATGGTGGTATTGGCCATGGTTTTAATTTGGTTTTAGTAGGAGTATTCCTATAAGATAGGCAATTGATACATTGTTTAGTCATCTCTATGATATCCTCATTTAATTTTGGCCACCAGAAATAGGATTTTGCAATATCTATCATCCTGCTACTGCCAAAATGACTCTTATGGAGTTCATTTAAGATATCATTTCTAATGGATTTAGGAACTATTATTCTATGTCCCCAAAATAAGCAATTTCGGTCAAGACTCAGTTCATTACGTTTCATAAAGAATGGTTTTAGTTCTGGTTGAATTAAATTAGCATCTGGCCAACCATCATAGCTGTACCTAATTATTTTTGATAATATTGGATCCTTTTTTGTTTCTCTTTGAATCATTTCCCAGTTTAATGTTTCTGTATTAGCGCTGTCTATATAATTAGTGCATGAAATTAAGTTATTACTGAAAGTTTTATCTTCACATGGCAATCTAGATAAATAGTCTGCTGGATTTCTGTTTGTGGGTATATACTTGATTTTATATGAAAATGCTGAAAGAAATATAGCATAGTGCTGCAAACGCTTTGCAGCCATTTTAGGAATTCCTTTGTTTGGGCCAAAAATCCTTACCAGGGCAGAATTGTCCGTTTCAAGCTCAAACTGCCTGCCATAAATAAAATTGTAGAATTTGGTGACACCGAAGATGATTGCCATCGCCTCTTTATCAAGTGCACTATTGTGCACTTGATAAAGAGGTCATTTCGGTGTCATTCAACTTTTTGCTTGCAAAAGCTATTGGTCTTACAATATTGTTTAAATCACGGTTAGATAGTACTGCACTTATTCCACATGCTGAAGCATCACATGTCAAAATAAGTGGCAACAATGGATCATAATGTCTCAAATTTTGTACTGACATTAATTTCTTTTTTATCGATTCAAAAGAATATTGACAGTTATCAGACCACTGAAATTTTTGTAGCTTAGTACATTCATATAAGGGAGCTAAGATGGTTGCCATGTTTTTTAAAAATCTTGAATAATAATTTACTTTACCCAGAAATGATCTGAGCATTGACATATTTTCTGGAGGAGGTAACTGTAATAAAGGTTTAATATTTTCTTGAATTACACTAACGCCTTCTTTGTCTATGTTGTAACCAAAAACCTCTATATTTTTCTTATAAAATTTACATTTTTCTGGTTTTATTTTTAAACCAGATTCTTTTAACACTGCCAATACAGTTTCTAAAGTGTTTGTCATGTCCTTGAAATCCTGACCACACATGTAAATGTTGTCGATAAATACAATGGTATTTTTTATGTGATTGAGTTTGTTACTCATCAATCTTTGAAATGAGCCTGGGCCTGTGCTAACTCCGTAGGGTAAGTATAAATATTTGAAGGTTCCAAGCTCAGTATTAATAACAGTTAGCTTCTGCGAAGAGGGGTCTAAAGGTGCTTGTAAGTACGCCTCCTTAAGGTCAAGCTCACAATAGTATTCACCACCTTTTAGGGTTTGCAAGATGGTTTCAATATGGGGAAGTGGATAATGATCCATCTCTAAATATGGATTAAGTGTGACTTTGTAGTCCCCACATAATCGGACTGACCCATCAGGTTTCAAAATAGGAACCACTGGAGTCCCCCATTCGCTATACATCACAGGTTCAATTCTTTTATTGTCTAAAAGCCTTTTTATTTCATTTTTAACCGCATCTTTTAATGCAAAGGGGACCTGTCTTACTGGTAAGAATTTTGGTTAGACATCTTTTTTTAATTTCAAGCTAATACATTCCCCCTTGAAATCACCCCACCCAGACGTGAATACTTCTATGAACTTGTGTTTTATGATTTCTACAGGATTACATGTCTTGGTAACTTTTTGGTCACATACATTTCTTTTTAATTCTAATGGCCACTGGTTAAATATACTAAGCCAATTCCTTCCCAATATTCTAGGTTTATCATTACTGACAATGTATACATCAACTTCTTTACTTAAGTTGTTCCAATTGATTCTTACATTTCTTATCATACCTAGAGGCTTAGATATGCTCTGGTCAAAGTTTTTAAATGATATTGTTGTTTTTTCTATATTTCGACCAGGTAGCAAACTAACTTGGTCGCTCATTGTAATTGTACTCACTTCAGAGCCTGTATCTAATTCAAAACTAATAGGCTTCCCTTCCATTAAGATGTTTATAAACTGTGGGGGCACTTTCATATCTAAATGAGAATTAGCATACATACAGTACATCTCCAAATTGTCCTCCTTGGCTTCAAATAAATTCTGAATATCACTTTCAATTTCAGTTCCATTTTCACCGACAAGATCTACCTTTTTGGTTTGGCGTACCCGGCACACTCGGAAAATATGTCCCTGCTTACCACATTCTGAACAAAACTTATTTTTTAATGAGCACTCTGACCTCACATGATTATCTTTACCACACACAAAGCACTTAATATCTTTCTTGCTTATCTTTGCTTGTCTCAGCGGTTTGTTGACCTGACCTGATGCTTGAGAATCACGATATCCTGCATAAAACATTTCCTTAGCCTGTGAAGACTCCATTGATTCCTGTTCGCTTAGGTTTGATTGCTGCATTGCTGCCTCCACCGTTCTAGCCATTAGGACTAACTTATCCAATGTGGCTTCTCCATTTTTCAACAACTCAAATTTAATAAGTGGTTTATTTACACCATCAATAAATTTTTCTTTCACCTGATCACTCAAATCTTTAAATTCACATCTTTTAGCTAGCTTTTTTAGATCTATGATGTAATCTTCAATTTTCTCATTGTGTTTTTGATTTCTTGAACGGAATGCAGCTCTATCCAAAGCTGTAGATGTTGATCTGGTATATCTTGTTTCCAATAATTTTATAAGTTCATTGTATTCCTTTTTTATAGGTTTATCAGGTGAACATAAATGGTTGAGAGTTTCTAAGACTCTTGTAGTAATATTTGTCAACAATAATGGTGTTTTTTGGTTTTAGTTATGTCATTTAGGGTTATTATACATTCCAACTGTTGCTCAAATAATTCGAAGTTATTCCCATCAAACTTGTCTATGTGACCGTAACTGGTACTCATTATTGTTCTCGCCGGTAATTCCTCGGGTATATCCTCGAATTTCTCACTATCCGTGCCTTCTGTTATCTTTTGCATCAACGACAGTAATTTTTCACTTTTTACCAACTCTCGTAGTGTTTTTCGCAAACTGTCAATACTTTTGTCCGTGCTAGGTATCTGTAGTTCGAAGAATATCTTTTGTAAATCTTCTTTACTTAATTCCTGGATCCAACCAGATTTATTTTTCGTAATCTCTTCAAGAAATTGTAACAAAATCATTTGTTACCGTTTCGACCACAGAAAAACTATTCAGAGATACCTGTCATATGTCTTGACGTTTATAGGCTAATGACATTTGCTTGACAGTTGGAAGAAAAGTTTCACAAGTTTTATTATATTGAATGAATGATAATAAGTGAATGAACTCCAGGTAGAATGGCTTGGAAAATGGCTGCCGCAAAACTTCCCTTGCAGATCTCACGCGTACATTTGGGTCGCAAATTTCTTCAGAAATTTACCTTCCTCGTCGCCATTTGTTATATATTGAAGTCGGCCTTCTGTATCCGTAGGATTAATTAACACTCGGAACTTAAGAACTCACTTATTTATTTAATATATACAGAAAACTGAGAGGACCATGTTAGCGGCAATCGCCATTACAAGAAAGAGAGCGAACCTGACACAGACAATAAATATATATACTACATACACAGATCAGAATATAGTGAAGATACTACAATCCCGTTAGCAAGGGTCACTATGACGGTGAATCACAATTGATCCCGTAAGTAGCAAGGGTCACTATGACGGTGAATCACAATTGATCCCGTTAGCAAGGGTCACTATGACGGTGAATCACAATTGATTCCGTAAGTAGCAAGGGTCACTAAAAAAGATTTAAAAAAGTGTTTGTCAAAAAATGGAACAGACTTCAACATCAAAAAGTGTGAAATAACTTGTCGAAATCGGTATCATGCAAACAATATTGTGATAATAGTTAATTTTAAACTATCATAATATACTATCATTATTATCTAACTATCATTTTTGGTAAATATTTTTTTTATTTCATTAATTTCAAAATATTATTTTCTTTTTGTCACCAGGGACATAACAGAAAACCATCTAATCTGCGACTGTGATCTACTGTGGGTAAGCGACTGGGCTAGGAATACCAGTGTCAAACTCGTCGGCAACCCAAAATGCGCTTATCCAGAAAACATGGTCAACAAATATGTTCGAAAACTTAAAATATTCCTAGATCTTTCTGCCTGCGGTAATGCATTGCCTTCAAGCACCTTAATCGTCAAACCGAATCACGATCAAGTGGTTTTCGAAGGAGACACTCTAGTGCTGACATGCAATGCACCATTTGCATCAGTCATTGCTAAGTATGAACTGAAATGGCTTCATCCCATGCTAGAAATTTGTGATGTTAACACAACTAGCACAGATATGCAAGAAGAGGGCATGGCGGAGACTACCGTATACTTTCCAAATATCACAAACCACCACATGGGGAATTGGACTTGCATGTACACAGATCAGAACCTTCTGAAGCATAATCATACAGTGCAAGTTTTAGTTCTGTCTAACTTGACTCAATACTGTTCAACGGGTACCACCATGAGTAATAAGGGATTGTATTCGTGGCCGCAGTTGTTAGTGAACAGAACTGCCAGTGTTCCATGCCGGAGCGGGGAAGGAATGGCTTACAGACAATGCTTTGCTGATGCTGTATGGGGTGAAGCGAACACCACGGAGTGTTCCTACATCAGCAACGTAACGAAACTGCTTCAACAGTTCGCTTTACTGAATGTGAGCTTGGTGCAGTATTCGGCAGTGAATGCAACGGAAAGGCTGGCCATGCTTATACAGGAGAAGACATATCCATTGGCGGAGATAAATGACGCCGATGATGTTATGTTTATTGCTCAGGCTATCAGGAATTATATGCAGTACATACCGGAAGAGAGAGATTTGGGCAAGTTTGATTTTAGATCTTAGATTATAGCTCCTATTATCTTGACTCTATTGTCACAATTCTGGCAGTGTCTGATGTGGTAGTTTTATTTTTATTAAACAAGTATGAATAATATTACTTTTCATAGCACTAACGCCTGCTTTAGTAATCTCAAACATTGAAATTTATAGAGAGAAAAATTCACATCCTCTGATGCCATTGGTCAATGGCGTCTGACACGGAGAGTCAGGTGACGCGGGTTCCAATCCCGTCCGAGGATGTGAATTTTTCTCTATAAATTTCAAAGTATGAATAAATCATATTTTTATTGCTAAATGTGAGATTTGACTCTCTAACGTCCAACGTCGTACATTTCCGTTATTAAAATAACTAAAATATATGTTTATATTCTATCTACAAAATAATAAATCTCACTAATATTTTAAATTACGAAGTTTGTGTGTGAAGAAATTGTGTAGTTTTAATCTCTTTATGATAATAATAAAATAGCCTGTTAATTCCTTAATTATTTGTTACAATTTAATTCAATATTAACGAAAGTTAAATAATTATTTTTAGTTTAATTCAGAAGCCCTCTGGGTAAATGCCTCCTCCATCTCGGTCCATATCTTCCTTGCTTGAGCCACTGTGAACCGGTTTTTCCCAGCTGTGTTTTCAATCTCGTCAATAGAATTTTCGAGAGGCCTCCTCGCCTCCGTTTGCCTTTTGGTTCGTTCCACAGCGCTACTCGCTTGGTCCATTTTGTTTTGGCTGTTCTCGCTATATGGCCCGCCCATCTCCAGTTTAACTTTGAGAGTGGTTCAGCGCGTCCATAATTTTTCTTTTTTGAAGGATGTTGCCGTTCTTTTGTTTATCTTTTAGTCTGATATTTAAAACAATTATTTCCATTGCGCGCTGATATGTTTGTATTCTAGTTCGCGTGTCTTTATTGTATATTATACAATAAAGACACGCGAACTTTATGTCAATAAATTAAATTTGTATTTGTATTTGTAACTAATCCAAGTTTGGCAGGCGTCAGACAAGGAAGTATGATATGACTTTATTTTTTAGACGTGTGTCAGATTTTAGTATTTCCTTGTTTATTGAATTATTTATTACTATGCTCAGAATTTTTTCCAAGTTACAGCGACTTTACGTTGCAATGATAAAACTAATTTGTAACGGACATAGCTTACACCTTGATTAACAAATGGCCAAACATGCGTTTAATCCGTCTTGCAAATATATTCATATAGGTATGCCCGCATCGACGTGAACTGCAGAATAAAGTATGTAGGTCAAAAGCTGCGTATTTTTCTTTCAGAGTTTATTGCTGCTTTTCCTCGGTAGAGCTTTTATTTATCTTTAAAACGACAGTAAAATGTTTCAAAGTTCATTAATTTATGATTGACGTTAATAGTGCGTTCTTGGTGTCTAAATTGAATACATTATTTTATTTATACTGTAAACTTTTAAACAAACACTTTTTTAGCATTCTCATATTAATAGTAGATTATGCACCGAGGGAGTAAAGCAGTGTCTCAAAGTCAAAGTCAAAGTCAAAATCATTTATTCAATTTAGGCATCAAAGACGCACTTATGAACGTCAATTTTTCATTATAATGTACTTTAAAGCCTACCGCCGCGTTCCAAAATACATAGAGCCAACCGAGAAGAAGCGGCAAGAAACTCGGGGCCATTCTTTTTATATAGATGTTTTTACAATGTTTTTACTTAGGTACTACAAATATTAGCTCCAGTGTGTTGCCTTACAAAAGAGAACATAATAATGGTATCAGTAGGGCAAGACACGCTACACTTTGACATCTTAGTACACGAGTAGATAGATCCTGGAGTGATCAGTCCCAAGCTGTTTTATCCTCCAAGTAATCCGAAATTTTGTAATAACCTTTTTGACAGAGTTTAGTTTTAATAGTAATTTTAAACTTATTAATAGGCAAATCTCGGATAACATTGGGAACTTTATTATAAAATCGTATACATTGTCCCATAAAAGAATGACTTATTCTGTGGAGACGCGTTACATGTACGGATAGCTTGTGCTTATTTCGCGTGTTGATGGAATGAGCATCACTCCTTTTATCAAAACTGCTAATGTTTTTCTTTACATACATTAGATTTTCATAGATAAACTGAGAGACAACAGTTAGAATGTTTATGTCTTTAAATTTCTGTCTAAGGGAAACTCTGGGAGCCAAACTGTAGATTGTTCGTATAGCCCTTTTTTGCAGTCTAAAAATAGAATTAATATCTGCAGAACATCCCCAGAGCAGTATGCCATAAGTTATAACGCTATGGAAATAACTAAAATAAACTATTCTAGCTGTGTCTTTATCAGTTAATAGTCTAATTTTTTTAACAGCATAAGCTGCTGAACTGAGCCTACTAGACAATTTTTTAATGCGGGGACCCCATTGCAATTTAGCGTCTATAGTAATTCCTAAAAAGACTGTTGTCTTACATCACGGGTGGCATGTTGGACCCTGAGCGTAAAAGGACGAGTCCTGAGTGAAGCGAGGGGTTCAATCAGCCCATGACGAAGACAGGCTTTATCCTGGAGGTGACTCTAGTTTTCATACCTACTGCGAGACAATAAAACTTAGGGCTTAATAAACAAATGTTTATTTATAAGTAAAATAAATACAAAGTTTAACTTTTAATACAATATATATTTTAATATAATATTGCACACATTTGTCCAGTTCCGGAGAGTCAGTAATATTTTGGTTATATAGGAACATTTTATGGAAGTTGTTAAAATAACACCAAATACCAACTTTTGTTTGAAATTCATTACAACCGCGCCTCTTTTTAATTTGTTATGTGCTGTTTGAGTTGACCAGTCAGATTTCCAAATAAACATTCTTCACAATACCCGAATCTACTCCGTACGAAGAGTTTTCCTACAACTAACGTTTTAAATCCAAATCACTTAAATCCCTTGGGAGTTTCACACAACATTACCTCCCTGGATATATATTGCCTTGCTTTACGTCGAGATTACGCGATATGTTATTGGACATTGTCGAGCAGGTGGTATGAAAAGTCATTTTCAATCGTTCATAAACATTTATATTTTACATTACAATCTTGGATTTATCTACTTACCTGCGGACTTTGATACAACACGGATACGACAAGTAGTTTGCCCGTGGGTTACTCTTAAAGTTTAAATTGACAATGTTCCGTTCCAGGCTCCACCCTTCTTGACGTGATCAACTCCGCAATGAACATATCTCACTCTGTGATGGCAAAAGCAGAAGCGTTGTATGGCTCTTGCACTGACATGATGAGGGCGGCTGAGTTGATATCCACATACATCACCGATGCGAAGGGGCAAAAGGTAACATTTCTCCTTTATTGTTATTTCAACCGAAAAAAGGAGGAGTTTCTCAAATCGATACATCATATATTTATTTACATGTATGATCACGCATATATATATATATATATATATAAATAAATAAATATTCCACAACTATCACACAACGCCATCTAGTCCCAAGCTAAGCAGAGCTTGTGTTAAGGGTACTAGACAACTGATAAACATACTTATATATTTCTAAATACATAAATATTATAGATAAATTACACCCAGACACAGAACAGAACAGAACAGATCGTGCTCATTACACAAACATTTGTCCTGGGTGGGAATCGAACCCACGACCTCCGGCATAGCAGTCAGGGTCACTAACCACTAGACCAACAGGCCTGTCTACTGTATATATATATATATATACAGTATATATATATATATAGTTACAGAGTAGTCATATTTTGATAATTCTTTTTTTGTTTGGTTGAGTATACTTCCGAGGTGGTCCCATTTAAATTTCATCATTTCGGTCCAGCATTTTTTCAGTTACACTCCAATAACTGAAAAAAGTTTGGCCTATTTTAATGATTTGATGATATCAACATTGACGGTGAATGACAATCGATCCCGTAAGTAGCAAGGGTCAATAAGAGGTGAAAACATTCTGATTTCAACAAGTTATTTTTAGTATTGTGTGAAAATTCTATTTTTTTTTAAATACGCTAACACACATTAATACACCAACCTCTACACTAATATTATAAAGGGGAAAATATTTCATTGTTTGTAATGGATAAGCTGAAAAACTAATACGTAAACTGATTTTAAAAAAAAACCTATGGAAAGCTGAATTATTCCAGCGGGATAGACCACATAGGACAAATATATTATTTTTATTAATATATTTTTAAGGCGAAATAGAGTTCGCGACTGCAGCTAATATTATATAATTTTAGTTTCGGAAGATTTGGATTGCTTGTAGCTGGAATAATTTCATGTTTTGAGAGACCTGTTTATTTCACAAATCTGAGGCTGACCTGGAAAACTGGTTCTAGGGATTTAGGCCATTCAAAATTCGGTAAATGGGCCATAAATCGTAAACGGTCAGTTTTACAAAAAAGTTTTTCAGCTTTTTTTTTAAATGGCACTTTGGGCTCCACCTGGATCTGTCAGCATTTTGTGATTTATTCTCAGTAAGTGATAATAACAAAAAAAAATTGGATCGGAAATTTAGTGCGAGGTTGAATTAACATGCACACGTGACCTCCCTGCGCATTAGTAGACTCACAAAAGTCCCAGTATAAAAATAAATATGTAACATTCTATAGTAGATCCAACCGTTTATC
Organism: Selenia dentaria; assembly: GCA_917880725.1. Taxonomy (NCBI): domain Eukaryota; kingdom Metazoa; phylum Arthropoda; class Insecta; order Lepidoptera; family Geometridae; genus Selenia; species Selenia dentaria. The sequence continues at coordinate 3,622,601 of OU862893.1, read as the reverse complement.
CTCTTTTTGACAGCACCAATAGAACGTAACATGACGATGTTACGCAAAAGTTAACTTATAAATGCGAGGTTTTAAAAATATGACAACTGCTTAAATTTGCTCCTTGATCCCGTATAATAATCATCTTTCACAAAATGAGTCCATAAGTGCAGTAGTTTTTTTATAAATTCCATAAAATAACAAACGTTTTTAAAAAATTACGTTCTATGGCTATCAACATAGTGATGTTACGAAGTTACGATTGAGATATCGATATTGTTTATGAACTATTTTTACACGGGTGTTTTCCGTTCTCGGCACATAATATCGGATTTATTTTTATGTAAAACCGTTATATTGATGCGCCTCAGGAAAACATACAGCATTATTTGAAGACGTGTTTATCTCCTGGTGTATATCCAAAAAAGAACAAGGTTATGATGACTATGATGATTACAAGTACAAGTCATACTTGACGAAGCTGTTACCGGTTAAATCTGGGATGGCCAGCGAGCAACACGGAAGGGAGTAGGCATACACAGCGTTTCCCCTCTGTCAAAGTACAAGTCCGCATGGACCATGGAGTTTGATAATATACTGTGGGGTGAGGGCGGGGCTAGATTTGTGAATGGTGCTTTATTTTTTATGTGTTAGTGATTTGGTTGTGTGAGTATGATCGGCAATGGATCGGTACAGGTATGTTTTGTATGTAATAGTGCGGCTTTGCGCTAGTGTGCAACTTCCCCTCCCGCAAGAAATGACAGAAAGATTTGAACAATATTTTTTAGCTAAGGCTACTCCCTTCCGTGTTGCTCGCTGGGGATGGCAGACATTAAAGTCTGCCGTTTGGTACCAGAAAATAGTAAAGTTTGAGCAACCCCAATTCCAATTTAAGCAAACGAAATCTAATCTTTTATTTTTATTTATTTATTAATCAAAATCAGATTCATCGTTGCTGTCACTCGAGCTATTGCCGACATTTATAATTAATTGTTGACTCATATAATCTATCGCCACGTGTTTATCCCAATCTGCCATTATAGTTTCTTGTGTTTTTTGAATTACATTTTGCCAGCTTTCCGCAGTTACTTTCACACATGCATTTTTTAATAAATTTACCATTTTGTTTGCCGTGAATGGGGGTTTTGTGTTATTTCTAGCAGCGTGTCCTTTAACTTGAGCCCATATTAATTAAATGGCATTGTATTGACAATGATAGGGTGGAAGTCTAAGAACCCAATGACCATGTTCTGCAGCTATTTCGTCGATCACATATCGTTTTGGGAAGTGTTTTTTTGTTCGTAATATATTTAGTAATTGTACTTTTAGTAAGGAGTTATCAACATTTTCACCATGTCGTTGAAGCCAGTCAATGATTACTTGTTTTTTGTCGGCCTGGGTCGGCATTTTATCAATTTGGCGTGAGTGATAGGATGCGTTATCCATAATAATAACTGACGGTTCTTCCAATGATTGTACCATTTCCTTAAACCAACTTTCGTAAACCTCAGAATTCATTTCTTCGTGGTACTCAACTGTTTTTTTGGATTTAAAGGCCAACAAAGCATCTGGCATGAATCCTTTCACAGACCCTGCATGGCAAATGATTAGACGTTCTCCTTTTCCCATCGGTACTGAGGTAGTGGAAGCAGCGGTGTCATCAGTCCAGCTCTTAGACACTGTGTGGTTCGCATTCAGCCAAGTTTCGTCAGTGAAAACAACATTTGACCAATCTGTAATTTTTTTGGCTTCGCTCAAAAATTCGCAACGAGCAAAAGCTACGTCGCGACGCTCCATCAATATTTTGCGTTTGTCCGATTTTTTATAAGTAAATCCAATTTCATTCAAGACCTTTACCAATGACGATTTTTGACCTCGGAACAAATCACATTCACGCAAAGAAGCAACAAGTTTTTTAAGTGTTGGAACTTCTTTACGTAAGTAATAGTTATATATATGACGGCGTATAGCGTCTGCGTCAAAGTTGTCAACCGAAGTCACACGACGTGGTTGGCGTTTTTTCTTCGGCGTACGAAGCTTATTCTCCTGCATGCCGCTTGTTCCGTAGGCTTCGGTAGTAATTTTTGTAATCGTAGATGCACTAATACCTAACGCGGCCGCAACGCGCTCTCTCACTTGCGACAATGGTAAAAGCGGGCCGCCATTTTGATACTCTGCTTCAAAGTAATTACGAAGCTTGATCACCATTTCTCTCGTCTGTCCTTTCAGCACTGATCCTTTCGGCATTTTATAGTTCCAATATAAAACTCAGCAAATAATTACTAGCACGGGCGTCTTGTTGCGAGTGACAGTGACAAATACAAAACGGCGGTGGACCATTGAGTTTTACTACCTTGATAAAATACTACTGCTTACCCATAGACAAAAAAATTGGCAGTCATAGGAATTGCCGATAGAAGTGAAAACTTATAACTCAGAATTTGATAGCTTACCTTGGAAACTACACGGGTGTAACCGGACGGCGTGGCCTCGCCATCTGGGCATGGCCATCTAGAAATGCGTCAGCATTTCCCATTGGCTGATGCGTTTCTAGATGGCCATGCCATGACGGCCTGTCCACGCCCTTTCAACATTCCCCATTGGCTGACGTATTTCTAGATGGCCAATAGCCATGGTCATGGCGCCATTCCTAGGACTATTCTCTTTCCGCACAGACTCGATAGAAAAATGAATCGAAATCGTGTCCACTATAATCACTTGGTCACAACACTTTAACTGACAAATTAGATCTGTCAAAAAGAGGATAAACGGTTGGATCTACTATAATGACATAATTCCAGGAGAAGCTAGCCGTGCAGCATTTCCCTCTGGCGGAAGGGTTCAGCGGCGCGACGTGTGTCTGGTACAGCGCCGCGCCGCGCCTGCACTGTACCACCACTAACCGCACAGTGGCGCCGCTGCTCACCGTCTCCGACACCACCATACACGCCAGCGTTCAGGTATTGTGCCCAGGGGCCTTACTGTAACCTCTTAACACTTTTTAAGAGGGCGCCTAACGCCATTAAAACGCAAAAAGAGGTATGGTATGTATATAAAGGAAATGGTTTCGATGCCGCTCTTTGATGCTAAGAAATATAAACATTACAAATCAAATAGCCGCATAGAATTTTAAAAATAGGTAGAAGTTTTTCACAAAAAACATCGAATAAAGCCTCAGAAAAAATACGGTTATAGACATTTATTTCTCAAAAAAGAATGAAATTCACTTACATAGAGAAATACAGGATACTTAATTAACTGTAAGTCTTACCAAATAAGTATTAGCTAATAAGTAGGTACTGAACGGACATTATGTGCTGTTAGTATAGGTACTGAATTTGATACTTAGTAAAATACGAGCTAGTCTATTCACACTACAGCTGGTAGGTATGGTTATCTGGTCATTTCAAGTACGTACACAATACACATGTTAGTTTCATACACGAATTACTTAGAATTAAACCTACTACATCATACATATTGATTTATCAAAAATGCAGGTAGGCGAAAAACTAACAACTCGTTCAACAAAACAACACTACCAGTTTGACTAACTGATCGCATGAATTACGTATTAGCTTTGCAATTGCTATCGAGGTGAAACATGATAGGAATAATATTTGTTTTGGTGTAGGTACATGTTGAAAGAGTTGATAGTAATTCAGTAATTAATAATTATCGGTTTTCTTATATACTAGATATGTGGAGTAAGTTATGTACATATTTATTAATTACTATTATATTACTTATTTATAGCCGACAGATATTTAAGCTTAAAGTTTAATTAGTAAATTAATTAATTTAGATTACTAATAATTAATTTACATTTTTAATACAAGAGTGTTTGATAAATATTTTAATGGATATATTAAAAGATATGTATTTAAATATGTGCACTTATATTATTTAGACGCAAGTTATTTTTTGTTTTTTCACAAAATAATATTTTAATTGCCTTTTAAACAGAGGAAATGATTGTATTTCTTTAATGGTTCGGGGAAGCTTATTATATATTTGAGCACCTTCATATTTGATATTTCTATGACCATAACACTTTGTTCGTGGCTTGAGTAAGCAGATGTTACTTGCATTTCTCATTAGCCTCGTTTGAAATTGCGATTTTTTTGTGAAAGTTTTTTGCGTATGTATATCTTTTTTTATAATTTTTCTGATTAATATACAAGTATGATATTTATACATCTGGTCAATTGTCATTAGTTTAGTTTTGTCAAACACTATAGATGTTGGTGTTAAATAGTGAAGGTGATATAGTAATTTGATGAGTTTGTTTTGCGTAAATTGTAACTTTTTTAAATTAGTTTTGGCAGCTGAACCCCACACTTCTATTAGGTAAGCAAGTCGAGATTTAATAAGGGAATTGTATATGACGTGTCGAACAGTACTTGGAAAGCAACGAACATTACCTCGGAGAATACCCAGTAATGATGACAGTTTTGAGTTTACTTTGTTTATGTGTGCCTTCCAACTGAGACTACTATCAAGTATTAAACCGAGATACTTCTCTGTTTCAACCTTAGTGAGGGGTTCATTATTAATATGGGGTGGTATATAATCCGGAATTGGTTTGTTTTTCGCCTTAAATATCATGTAATTTGTTTTTGCAACATTTATGGTTAATAAATTGAATTGAAACCAAGTATTCAAAATATTAAGGTCAGCTTGAGCCTGATTCACAACTGTTTTAATAGCATTACCATAGTAAAATAGGCAAGTGTCATCTGCGTATAATGTTAAGTCTGCAGTTAAGCCGAGGTCTTTAATACTGTTAATGTAGGTCAAAAATAACAAAGGCCCAAGGATTGATCCTTGTGGGATTCCGTATGTGATTTGCAAAGTAGTGCTTTCAGTATCACCGATTTTTACAATCTGGCGTCTATTGCGGAGATACGACTCTATCATTTTTAGGGCAGTTTCTCTTACACCGGCAGCATATAACTTTCGTATAAGAAGTTTATGACTAATAGTGTCAAAAGCTTTCCTGAGGTCGATAAAAATTCCGAGTGCTACTTGCTTATTATCTATTTTGATTTTCAAATTTGTCACTAAGTCTATACAGGCTGACAGTGTGTTAGATTGAGGTCGAAAACCATATTGCTTATCGTACAAGAAGTTAATTGATTTGAAGTATGTATTTAAGCGATTGAAAATAACTTTCTCAAATACTTTTGAAAAAAACAGGAAGAACCGAAATAGGACGATAGTTTCCTGGATCTGTTTTCATACCTGATTTAAATATTGGACTTACTTTTGCCAACTTGAGTGTCTCAGGAAAATATCCTATCTCAAGACAGTTATTAATTAAGGTTGTTAACCTTTCTAATATAAGAAGCTTGACGCATTTTAAAGCTTTACACGAGATACCATCAATACCACTACTTGTGTTTGCATTCAGATTATCGATTATCTTACAGACCTCGTCTATTGAAGAAAAATCCTTTTCTAATTAAAATACTCGTAATTATCAGCGATGTACCCACATTATTTTGTATGTACTAAATAGCTACACTTATGTGTTAGTAAATTCACCAATATTTTTTTTCAATTTGATGTAAAAGTTTTGAGTAAATAAATAAAACTGAGTCACAAATACACCGCGGATTTTAAATCCGGTGTATCCGGTGCATATGGCGTTTTACTGGCGTTAAACGCCCTCTTCCACGTACAGACAAGCAATAAGCAGCTAAGCAACGTGACAGAAACGTGATTATCCTCCTTCATAAAAACCTGGCATGCAGCATGACTCTGGCATGACATTTGACATGTCAAAGTACAACTATGTCGTCGTCTGATGAATAGCATTATGCTATTGCTTATTTACAAATAAAATGAAGGGACGACAGAACAGAAAAAGTGTTTGTAAGAGACAAGTCTATTGGCCAAATCCAATTGACGAAGCTGAAGAGAGAAGACGGCAGTGTAGCGTCGACCAAAGCAGAAGTGCTAGGAGAGATCGAGAGTTTCTACGGACAATTATACTCCTCGGTCGCTAAACCTGTTAGCAGCTCGGTCAAAGACCCAAGAGCCAAGCTGACCCCACATTATACCAAAGATATCCCGGACATCAGCCTGTACGAGATTAGAATGGCCTTGAAACAGCTTAAGAACAACAAGGCGCCTGGTGACGACGGTATCACATCTGAGCTTCTGAAAGCGGGTGGAACACCGGTACTTAAAGTCCTTCAGAAGCTCTTTAATACCGTCTTACTCAAAGGTTTAACGCCAGAAGCATGGAACAAAAGCGTGGTGGTGCTGTTCTTCAAGAAAGATGACAACACTTTACTTAAGAATTATAGACCCATCTCGCTTTTGAGCCATGTTTATAAGCTGTTTTCGAAGGTCATCACGAACCGTCTCAGGCGCAGGTTTGATGAACTCAAGTTTGATATTCTAGGTGTAGTGTGATACCCTTCGACCGCATCATCACTCACCATCAAGTGGTCAAACACTAGTCTATCAAGTGTAAAAAAGTATCAAAATTTTCTTCCAGATACCCCTATCCCTTCTCTACAGCACCACAAGCACCGGCGAAATGTTGCAACTACACCCCCACGATCTGGTGATCTCTGTATATGAGCACGCAGGCCTGTTCCCGCTGCTGCCTGTAGTGGAAGACGACGGCAGGCTGACGGGCCATCGGCCCAAGGACTACTACGGACGCAGCACCAAGAGGGAAGACATGAATATGGAGATCACTTCTCCTGTTGTCGGTTTCCAGTTGAGTAAGTATTTTGTATATTGGGTGGATCCAAAATAGTGCACAATATTGGTGGGTTGGTGTTGTGGATGATGTTTTCATAGTGATTACGCTAACGTACAAAACAACATAAAAATTTGAAATTAAGAATAAAAGGTAAAAAAAATAAAAAAAATTTGGTCCGTAGTATAAACATGAAGCCATAAATAGTATAAAATAAAGTGCTTTCCACGTCTTTGTATCTGTATATCCATCAAAGGTCGCACGGCCAGACACAACAGAAATTTCATTGTTATAATGACATCGACACTTCACGGGATATATCCGCTAAATCCTAAACCACGTAACGGATTATGATGCGGTTTACGTACAACCACAGTTACATTTAAAAAAAACGGTTTATGTTTAAGTAAGTTCCAAAAAACAAACTTGGACATTTACACCTTTTATTTTCTAAATGACATCCGTTAGAACCCGACGGGTCCCTAATATTCTATAAGTGCCAAAATTCTTGTGATTAAAATGCGTACTCTTGAACCATACAATAATAATAAAATTACAACAAAAATTAAAAACTGCCAAGGGCAAGTCAATCCTTACGTGTCTATTTGTTAATTTATACGCTTAGTGATCCTTAAAAATTGAAGGTAACACTTTTGACAGTGTTTGCCAAATACTCTTGCAGAATACGTGTTTACAATGATTTCATTATTCAACCTCAATTAAAACAATCTAAAACTCTAAAACTTCTCGCCAAAAATACCTCAGTGCTTCAAGACAAGAGTCTTCGACCAATGTGTGTTACCAGTGATGACTTATGACACTGAAACGTGGTCTCTTACTATGGGCCTCAAGTTCAAAGTCGCACAACGAGCTATGGAGAGGGCTATGCTCGGGGTTTCTCTACGTGATCGAATCAGAAATGAGGAGATCCGTAGAAGAACGAAAGTCACCGACATAACTCAGAAGATTAGCCAGTTGAAGTGGCAGTGGGCAGGGCACATAGCACGCAGAACAGATGGCCGATGGGGCCGAAAGGTTCTGGAATGGAGACCAAGGACCGGCATGCGCAGCGTAGCTCGTCCACCGAAACGGTGGACAGACGACCTGATAAAGGTCGCAGGACGACGTTGGATGCAGGCCGCTTCCAACCGGTCCTTTTGGAAAATCATGGGGGCGGCATATGTTCAGCAGTGGACGTCCTATGGCTATGAGATGATGATGATGATGATGATTTCTTAGGCTTTCTAGATTCCTAAACATTGAAGTTAAACAACTTCAAACGGATCAAATCGCGTATAATTTTATATTATTATATCCCGACGTTTCGAACTCTTTTTCAGTGAACCAGTCAGTTGTTAGGGTGCACACCCGTGACTGACTGGTTCACTGAAAAGTGTAATCAGTTTCAAGTTGTTAATTTCAATTCTGTAATTTAATTGTTTAATGCATATATTATGGCTTGTATACATTCTTCAACATTACAAAATTCGCCCACTGATAATAGACTTCTTGCGCAACTCAATGCTAAAATGGCAAACCATTCTCAAGGTATTCAATGGAGGTTCTTGTATCGTGACTGACCCAATAGCTATCCGGAGAGGAATTTTTCAAGGAGGCGCTCTGGTTCTGTCTAGCACTAAATCCGTTATCTAGTCTTCTCAACAATAGTAATAAAGGATATAAAATTACAATAACACTCACATTTAGTATACTTGGATGATATTAAACTTTTCGGCAGTAGCTTACAAGATTTGGATCTCCTTACAAGGAGATGATTGCCTAGCAGAACAATTTTCATCTGACATTGTAATGGAATTTGGCATAATGCATTTTTGTTTTTGGCCTTATTTTATTTCATTGCCAAATAGGTCCAAATCGAGCTTCTAGTTTCCAGTTTTGTCAACACCTCGGTATGTGTTCGCTTCTGTTTACTAGGAAACGTATCTCTTCGAGGCGAGCTCCTCGAGCCGGTGATAGCGACGGTGCGCGCCAGCAGCGTCGGCGGAGTAGATGGTAGGGCGGCCACGTGGGATCCCGTCACCAGGCGCTGGCAGGACAACGCTTCAGGTAATCTAAAGTTTAACATTTAGTTTGATCGTTTTTAATTCTAAAATCGTTTAAAAATTCAAATATTATTAATTCGACATGGTCTAAAGTCTAAGTTGTTACTTTTATTTCGGGTAGTTGAAATAAAAATGATATCTGGACTACTCCCAAGCATCATTGTCTGCCTGGAATGCGAACCAGCAAGCCTTAGACCAAATAATGGTCGGCCAAGTTTTGATCCAGTGTTGCTGGAAAGTCCCTAATCTGTTAAAAACGAGTTTGACATATATTACTTACCCGGACATCAGCCTGTACGAGATTAGAATGGCCTTGAAACAGCTTAAGAACAACAAGGCACCTGGTGACGACGGCATCACATCTGAGCTTCTGAAAGCGGGTGGAACACCGGTACTTAAAGTCCTTCAGAAGCTCTGTAATATCGTCTTACTCGAAGGTTCAACGCAAGAAGCATGGAACAAAAGCGTGGTGGTGCTGTTCTTCAAGAAAGGTGACAACACTTTACTTAAAAATTACAGACCCATCTCGCTTTTGAGCCATGATAAGCTGTTTTCGAAGGTCATAACGAACCGTCTCAGTCGGAGGTTTGATGAATTCCAGCCTCCGGAACAAGCCGGTTTCCGAAAAGGCTATAGTACCATAGACCACATCCACACGCTACGGCAAGTTATACAGAAGACCGAAGAGTATAACTTGCCTCTTTGTTTAGTGTTTGTGGACTATGAGAAAGCCTTTGATTCGATTGAGACGTGGGCAGTGCTTGAGTCTCTCCAGCGGTGCCGTATTGACTATCGGTATATTGAAGAGCTGAAGTGTTTGTACCAAAACGCCTACATGTCAGTCCGAGTACAGGAGCAGAGTTCGAAGGCAATTCCATTCCAAAGAGGCGTGAGACAGGGAGACGTTATATCCGAAACTGTTCACCGCTACATTGGAAGACGCCTTCAAGCTTCTGGAATGGCAAGGAATTGGCATTAATATTAACGGCGAATACATCACTCGCCTTCGATTTGCCGACGATATTGTAGTCATGGCAGAATCCATGGAAGACCTCAGTACAATGCTCGAAGGCCTCCATCGAGTTTCCCAACGGGTAGGTCTTAAGATGAACATGGACATGACGATGAAAATTATGTCTAATGCCCATGTTGTACCTACCCCAATATCAGTTGGGAACTCAGTTCTCGAAGTTGTTGACGAGTACATCTACCTGGGACAGGCAGTCAAACTAGGCAGGTCCAACTTCGAGAAAGAGGTCAATCGTCGAATCCAACTCGGCTGGGCAGCGTTCCGGAAACTTCGCGAAGTCTTCTCCTCAAAAATACCTCAGTGCCTCAAGACAAGAGTCTTCGACCAATGTGTGTTACCAGTGATGACATATGGCACAGAAACGTGGTCTCTTACTATGGCCCTCATAGATAAGCTCAAAGTCGCACAACGAGCTATGGAGAGGGCTATGCTCGGGGTTTCTCTACGTGATCGAATCAGAAATGAGGAGATCCGTAGAAGAACGAAAGTCACCGACGTAGCTCAGAAGATTAGCCAGTTGAAGTGGCAGTGTGCAGGGCACATAGCACGCAGAACAGATGGCCGATGGGGCCGAAAGGTTCTGGAGTGGAGACCACGGACCGGCAAGCGCAGCGTAGGTCGTCCACCGACACGGTGGGCAGACGACCTGAGGAAGGTCGCAGGACGACGTTGGATGCAGGCCGCTTCCAACCGGTGCTTTTGGAAAATCATGGGGGAGGCATATGTTCAGCAGTGGACGTCCTACGGCTGAGATGATGATGACGATGATATATTACTTAGGTATTTGCTTTGCTTTTGTTTTGACTTGATTTAAATGTATGTTTAACAGTTGTTTCTAAATAATTTGAGTTTGTGAATTTTAGTTAGTGTACACCGGTCCAGGAAAGGTAATTAGAAACTTTGAGTTTAGTCCAAATAATTATACGTCCATTCGTCGTGAAAATGCAACAAAATATTTTGTCACTGTCAACATTCTCTCACTTTTTGTCGCCATGATTTTGGTCTCTCAAAAGGTAAAAATATATTGGCCAGTTGGGATAAAATTAGTTCTGACAGGGTGAAATGGGCGTGATCAATTTTTGATCCGTGCAAATTTCGGCCGCGTCGTCGAGGCGTCGTGGACCGACTGTTTTATCAAGGTTTGGCTTGTCCTGTGGCTTGCTGGACGCAGCCCTGTTCAATTAGCAGACTCCATTTATGCCTTGTTGCAGTTTGCCACTTGTAATATGAATATATTAAAAGCAACCTGTGCATCACTCCGAGGTTCTTGCTGTTTTTTTGTTTTATTCATTTTGTTATGAAGTAGAGTATTTGTTAGTACATAGTATTACTTTTAACGTTCAGCGAGTGTTCTTAGTGCCTAAATTAAATAAATAACATATTTACAATATAAGAATTAATTTTCTAGTAGAGTCTTAGGCCCGTAATATCAATCGCCGCCTGTCACGGACTTTTAATTTAACTAAACGAAGCTAAAATTTGATCTACAGGTATATATTTCTCCTAATTTCAATGACATAATACTGGTCGATTAGCTACACTGAGTTAAATTATTTTAAATGTACCAACACTTGTAAAAACGTGCATTATTGTCAAAAATCAAATTCAACTTCAAATTTATTTAGTTGTTATTTGTCGGTCAGTTGTGTAAAAAATTACAGATTTTATCCATAGTATCCTTTAAAGAGAGTTTAATCACTTCGTTTGTTTCCATAAATATAATATTCTGGTTTCAAGTCGTAAGTTCTAACGAACAATACAAGCCAAAAGCCAAACAGCTGATGGAGAGTAGCCAGATCTCCCTCGACCGAATAAAATTTCTGATGGTTTAAACACACATTCATAGATTAACTGCCATTCATATTACGAAAAAATTTATAAAGATAGTTTAAACTACGTCATGCGTTAAACTGCGAATGATATTACGGGCCTAAGTCATTAGATGTAACATTGAATACCATCAGGTCATTTAACATTTTGGATGATGAAAAACTTAGCCAGAGAAACCGCCAGTAATTAAAGTCATGAAAGTATGTAAATATACAACACAATATGTGTCGTATAATATGCTAAGTTTATCTTTCTCAATTTCAGATTGCAAAGTATCGCACGTGGTGTCGGAGATGATTATCATCAGCTGCACAAAACTGGGCTACGTCGGCCTTCTGCAAAACGTAGAGACTGGCATTTACGGGGCAAGGACTGACGGCGCCAGGTTCAAAGTTTCCCACCCAGCTATTTATGTGGGTAGTTTGATTCTCATCGGCTGCGTCAGTTGTGCCACCCTCACTTACATAATGTGCTATCCGGCCATACAAATGGCGAAGAAAACAAAACATGCTCTGATCAACACCTGGATAGCTATCGGGTTGCTGTGCTTCTTGTACACCTTGGGAATTTATCAGACGGAAGATGTCAAACTGTGTCAGATTCTAGGACTGCTGATACACTATCTGTCTCTGTCCTGTCTATTGTGGATGTGTGTTTCCGCCAGTAATATGTACAAATGGGTGACAAAGACGCACAATCCAGTGAGGACGCCCGAAGATGAGCTGCCGCCTGATGTGCCAGTACAGAAACCAATACTCGGTTTGTATTTGGTCGGGTGGGGTATAGCTTTGATTGTGTGCGGGATCTCGGGAGCGGTTAACTTGAAAGATTACGCGGGATATTCTCAGTGTTTCTTAAGTACGGCTCCGGCTTTGAGCGCTTTGTTCGTGCCTGGAGGGATTCTTCTTCTGTTTTTGTTAGTTTTGTTCTTGCTCATACGGTGTACGATCAGGAATCTAAACGTGCAACTGTCGGAGGGCACGCAGGCGACGGAGAACGTTGATTTAGAAATGTGGGAGCCTCAGACCAACGAGAGAGCGGAGAGGAGAAGTGTTAAATCTACATTAGAGTCTGAAATTGAAGATATAGAGCACACTCCCATTATACAATTGCGAGCACAAGTTATAGTCATGTGTTTGTACATGGCCGTTTGGTCGTGCGGCGCTATAGCTGTGTACAGACCATTGCCGGCTTACTTGCCGTATCAAGAAGACATTTGCAGCATTGTGTATGCAGTGTGTGCAACAATATTGGGCACGTTTATTCTGTTTTTCTACGGGATAGCGCGTAGTGACGTCAGGGCGCAATGGGCCATGATGCACTGCTATTTCCAGAAAAGCAAGCAGTGTTGTCGGAACAGAAGCGTTTTCGACACAAATCAACAAAATTTACCCACAAATCAGACTACTGCACCTACCATGCAAGCTATCCCTAACGATAACAGGTCTAGGTCTGGCAGCAGGAGCTCAAACAGAACAAATTCTAAAACAAACAATAGTGGAACATATAAAGGCGGCGCGGAACTCAACGGACAAACTTTACCGAAAGAACCCCTCAAAAACACTAACGGGAAAACTCCAAATATAAACCTTGTGGTTTTACACCGACAGCAGTACAGGTCCAACAATTCAATGATGACGTACCCGGACACGGGTACCGTTGGCCCAGAAATATTCTATAACCCAAACCAAATGAACGTAGCTAAAAAGTTTTTCAAAAAGCAAAGGCAGCACATGAAGCGAAACTGTTTGGAGCTGCCTACGAGACGCGACTGCGATAATGATTCCCATTTCTCTTTACCGCTGCCCACTAAAGAAGCTTACAATGGCGTTGCGAACATTATAAATTCGGGATCGAAAGTCAACAACACTAACATACACGTAGAAAGGTCAAACAATGGTATTAAAGAGACAAGACACGCGCTAAACCCTAACTTACTCGAAGACGAGCAGCAAAAAGATTACAAAAACTACTCAACTGATAAAAAATCATGGAACAAGAGTGAGGATCCGAAAGTTAACCGGAACCAAGTAATGAATATTTACACAAATGTGCCGGAAACGCAAGTGCCACAGCATCAAGTTGTAAAGGCGAATGTACCAAAAACTTTCAACGGTCAACGAAGCAGTGTTTCCGAAGAATGCTTGCAATCTCATGCTGATCCACCAGAAATGCGCACTATATCGCAACAATGCAGTTTAGAATACAGCTCCGCGTCAGAGATAGCCATGCCTCACACATGCTCCGACCAGACTTTGAACACGCATTCTGAACTGACGTCATTCCAAGAGACACACAGTGCGTTATGCTCCACCAACGAAATCACTGACACGGAAAGCTTCGGACAATACATAGATTACTTACAACCGACTGGAAACAAAGAGATAAAAGATAGCGTAGACAAATCTTTGCAAGACATTTCTGAAGAGTGCACAATGAACAGCGATGATGTGAATCGATCAAGCACGCCGCACAATCTAGAAGCAGTTTCGGGAGAACTGGACAATCTTCTCCAAAATCCAGAAGATATCGGCTCTAAAGACAAGCTAGATGACGAGAAAGATACGTTTTTCATGGCTAAAACAACGTACGATTTCGAAACCTGCAGTACGAACGCCAGCGAGCAAGGTTTCGAAAACGAAAGCGACATCTATTGCCCAAACTACCAAATGTCAGAAGTTAGCATTAGAAGTCACGGTTTATACGCTCCGTCTCCTTCATCCATGTGTCCGAACGAAATAAGTTTCAGCAACGAAGACGTTTCAAACATAGAGAGCCAGTACGTCAATTACGATCCGGGATGGCGTAAGACGATAAAGAGCAATCCTAAATTAGGAAAATACGTTCCCACTCCTGCAGTGAGTTGTCCTGAAGTGAATCGAGACAGTAGTCCGGTGTCGTTTACGAGTGAGATAGATGAACTTTATACGCAGATTACCAGTAGGAGTAAAGACAGAGAGAGAGATAGGACGCCGCGGAAAGATACGGGATTGGACGTGACGTTGAACAGTGACGTAACACTGAAACCTGACAGTGACAGTTGTGTGAGTGAAGCGATATCTGACGTGGAGATGAAAGGTGAAACTACTGTGTAGCGACCTCAGTAATCCAAGAATTTTATTGTTAGCGTAGTAGGTGTGAATAGTGTTGCTGAGTTTAGAAAAGTGATGTTTTATATTGAACTGTTTATACTAAAGGTATATGAATGTATTGAAGTTGGTAGAAAATATCAGTAGATGTAATATAACGTATATTTTACTGCCATTTTTTTATACTTCGTTATTTATATTGTTTTGAATGATTTGATTTGATGTATAAAGAAAAATAAACTGTCTTTTGTCCATATTGTGAAATTTATGTTTTGGAAAAAGAGAATTTGTTTTTAAACGATGAGAATGTGAAGATGTATACAAACTAACAATTTTCGAGCAAAAATGTATGTGGTATAATTTATTGTGTAAAGAAAGAGTTGGTTTAGAAATATTATGAATAAATACTAACTTGATTTTGAAAACATTCGAATATAAAAAATGGGAATCGTTCAAAGGTCATGAGTCAGATCTTTTCTACTGCCTTTATATATTAGTAATTATAAGAAAAGTCAAGGCGAGCTTTCACCACATTTCTTCAAACAAACCTGATGTGGTAAAAACTTGCAAAGATCAGACTTATACGCGTAATGTTTCTCTCTTTAGTCGTCTATTTCGGATGAATTTGCATTTTCTAAAGCAACACTGACTGAACAATGGTTTTCGCCATGAAATATCATTTCTGAACAATAATGTATTCATGTAAGGTTGTATAATTTAGTTTTTACTTGTACATTTTAATTGCATAGTTATTTATTAAGTGTCTCTTGAGTCTGAACAAAGCTAACTCGCTTATGTATCTGTGGAAACTGTAGCTTCGTGTGTGATAGTGAAACGAGCCTGAACGCTAATGATGTGCCAAATTTTATGGAGAGTTGTATGAATTGTTTTTGTTATACACACTAAAAATAGAATGTTTAGTTTTGGATTTTTGGAAATAATAATGACTGAATAACCCGCCTTAGTCTAGTCTATGTAATGGTAAATGAGGTGAAGACAATTCAAGTAATATAATGTATGTGCATAGCATTCGTCTGTTATGCGTCCGACACGGGAACCTGGATTTTCTTTGCATCGCCTAAGAAATGGTTTTGGCCGAAACCATGTCATGGATTCTATATTATATTCTATAGTCTTCGTCTGGAAAGCCGAGTAGGCGTCAATAACGCGTAAGTTTCACGTCGATGCCATGTTTTTTACAAATAAATACAATATATATTTTTACCTAATTTAAGTATAAGTGAAAAAATGACTTAAAAATATTTCTCCCACATTGATCTCATTGAATTATTTTCAACTCATTTATCATGTTTCGACTTATCGTTTCTCTTCGTCTCGTTTTTGTGAACACTTATTGTACAAATAGTGTAAATTGTACATTTTACGCGTGTGCCTACTTGATGTAAGATTGTGGCCTACAGTATTTTTTTGGCATTTTGAGACATTGTGGCAAAAAGGACCAAATCATGGTATCTGGGGGGCTTAGTACGAAAATTTGCGCCATAATAAATCAAAATCAGCCCATTTTGTTTCCACTGCTGGGACTCGAGCCTTCCTCTCAGAGCGAGGAGTTGGGCCATAATCCACCACGCGGGCCCAATGTGGCTTAGTGGATAGGTTAGTGGTCAACCCATGTCGAAGTTTGAAGTATACCGTACTAACTATGACTTATCTGTGCCACAGTAGTACTAGATAAATTATAGTTTGTACTGTATACGTCAAAGATACGTTTACGTTGCACTCGAACTGAATTGATATCAGATTGATAGTATTGTGTATGACTTGATTGCCTATTGCGTATAATTGATTTCATGAGTGGTTTGCATTATTTACGAAAATTATTCCTTTTAAAATGAAAAACGGTATTCACTCACGTAAATAAGTCAGATTTTTCCAACTATAGTTTCAACCACATCCGGTGGTCTTTCTCAAGGAGAGTGCAGAACGCTCGCGGTTGCGTCTAGACACTAGAAACTGTGGGCCGAGCACAAAAATTTGCTTAAGTGTAACTTTATCGTATCGTTAACGTATTCAGTACAAACTATGAGTTATCTGTACCACTATTGTACTAGATAAATGACAGTTTGTACTAAATACGTTAAAGATGCGATTACGTTACACTTAAACAGGTTTTCGTGCTCGGCCCACTGTAGTTGAAAAGTTTTTGGTTATTTACGTTAGTCATTTCCGTTTTTCATAATAAAAATGGGTATAAACCACGTTAGTTATCATAGTAAAATTAAATAAGTAATAATAATATTTATTCTTGCTAATTAAAATGTTACACCTTCTATGTTTTGTTAACTGTTTGGGTCCCACCGGCTCTTGTACTGAGGCCCAACGCAAGCCTGGATCCATGTAAATTTGAAATATAGTCCCAGAAATACCACGGACTGTACTCTTGCGTTTCAGAACTGAATTTACCTTTGTGGTGGTAGTAATATAGGCCAGTAAAAATAGAATTTAATCTCGCACTAAATTTCCGATCCAATTTTTTTATAACGTATATGGTACTGAGTATAAAACAAAATGCTGTCAGTTCCAGGTGCAGCTACAAGCGCCATCTTGAAAAAAGTTTTGGTCCGATATCTTGGAAACAATGCACTTTAGGGCAAAAGTTATTGAGACCATTGTAGAGAATAAAATTACGAGTTTTTATTTCCTGTATTTTTTTGTAAAACTTACCGTTTACGATTTATAGCATTTAATGAACCGGTTTTTCTATCTCGGCCGATAACGCTTAAAATATTGGATTAACACTTTGCGTACCAGAGACGTACATTTACGTCCGTTTCATTCATAAATCTTTTGTTTTAATTATCAGGGTATATGAAGGATTAATCAATAAAATGCATATTTATAAAAAAAACGATTGGAAATTTTGTGCGAGGTTGTCAAACACATCAAAATTTTTACTGGCCTAAAACATCCCAGTGAAAAAGCGCACTTACGGTTGTCCCACGTCTGCGTTGGGGCATATACATGCGCGTAACTAAAATATTCAACTGTAACATGCCCGTGTTCGAGCAGGGGGAATATAATTGCTGATTATGCTTAACATTCTTATCGCTTTCACTTTGCTCGTTTGCAACAAAGTCTGAAAATCCTTGAGCAAGATTTTCTTTTCACACATCGTCAGTAATACATTTTTAAGTAATTGCTTAAGGTAAAGTAATTTCGTAAGTTTCGTGCAGACGGTGATGATATTCGTAATGAACCCTACTTAGTAGGAGGGTTCATTAGGAATATATAGTATGCTCTTTTGGTCACAATGTCTTATACAGTTATTAGCACGGTGCCGGTCACAAATATGATACGCCGCCAAAAAGTAACTTAAATTTTCTATCACAAATTTGTGCTAATATAATCAGACTTGGGCAAGAATAAGGCATTAACCCATACATCATAATAATATACCGTAATAATTAAGAGGATTGCATAGCTAGTACTTTCCGTACTAAAAGAGAAAACTCTTTTCTACCGCTGAACATTGTCCGATTTCAGTAAATTTTTTTTCATGGAATCATCACATTGTTTACTATGCCCGTACGTTTTGATTTTTTCAGTATTGCAAAGTACTATATAAAATATATTGTTCGTATCTCGCGCTTCACCACATCACAATAATTACTCAGCCTAGCTTACATAATACATTGCAGTCTTTAGAGAGAAAAAATCACATACTCGGACGGGATTCGAACCCGCGTCTCCCGACAATCCGTGCCAGACGCACTGACCAACTAGGCCATCGAGACGCAAGGTCCGAGCATCGAATTTTAACCGACTTATAGGGACGGAACATGGCGTCTGAAACAGATTGTCGAAAGACGCGGGTTCGAATCCCGTCCGAGTATTTGAATTTTTCTCTCTCTCTAAAAATTGTAATGTTATAGAATACACATTAAAAGAAAAGATAACCTGAACCAGAATCTTACCTGTTCGGATCTGTTTGGTTTGGCGTTCCATATTTCTGGCCGGTTACTGTAAATATATTTCAGTACTGTTGCTATCAAGCTATTGTGATAAATATATATCTTCCTTCGCGCACAAACGCGCCCTTAATAATTTACTGTAGATGTTTTGTAGATATCTAAAATATATCTAACAATTTGTGAATATTATTATAATATATATTAATAGTGAAAAATTTATGAACGGTTAGCTTTTTGTGGAGCATTTTGCGTAATAAAACGAGGCATTTGCACTTACTATGTGATTTTATTTATATATTTTATATAAAAGTATAAAAAATACAATTACAGAATAGAAACAACTTACTTATTATTTATAAATGAGATATTATTTACAGCGTATGTGTACTCTGTAGTTTATGATTATATTTTACTGATAACGTAAACATTCGAGTGATTAAAATGCAATTATTTATTGCTATTTGCCACTTCCACTATGACATGTGTTGATTACGCCATCTCTGACGTAACAACAGAACTAATTTAATGTATATTTAACTTTATCAATAGTTCCCATCGAAGCCGCTGCGATGATAGCGCCACGATGAACATGTACTATCTGTGAATGTCGAGGGGCTCTCTCTTACGAGGCCGTTGTTTGTACCGAACGGACCTACCTAGAAAGAATAAATAGTAAATTTATTGATTCAGGCGTTACTTTGCGGAAATCCATTATCAAAAAACAATATTAAAAAAATATTTAGTGACACTTCCGCTGAAAAGAAAACAATGATTTTGGCCTATTTGGGGGCGTGCACCACCCTCCCTCCCGCATAAAATGCTAATACTACTGTCTAATACTACTGTCGGACTAGCGCTCGACGAGTCAACATCTCCTGAGGATGCCTCGTGTAGAGGCGAAACACGTGTCGAATCGGTGTTGGTTTATTAGGGTTTTCTTGTGTTTTTTATTTTGTATTCTTCCTATTAGCATTTTATGCGGGAGGGAGGGTGGTGCACGCCCCCAAATAGGCCAAAATCATTGTTTTCTTTTCAGCGGAAGTGTCACTAAATATTTTTTTTATATCGTTTTTTAGAATAAATAGTCTTCCACTGTTCTAGCTGGTTTATCAATTCTGCAATTTACACTATGTACATTTGGCGCTAAACAAAATTGTAACACCGTTCTATTTCTATACTTTTTTTAGAAGAGGGTAGACACAGAATGATGCTTATTACGCCACGTTTAACGTACGTTGCATTCAGTATGTATCGTGCAAGATGGCTGAGTCTTAAATCCTTTTGTAATGTAAAAAGGAGAGACAAAATACCATTGGAATTAAGTAAAAAATGTTTTGCTCTGTTATGGAGTAGGAAATGACATCTGAATGCCAGCAACCCAAGTCTTTATCGAGTTAAAGATCTTGGGATTTTAGTAAATATGAAACTATAAACGTTATGGCACCAAACTAAGTACTTACTACAACTTAAGGTAGGTAATTATTTTGCTTATTTACGTTTCGAACGCCTTAATCACATTCCAAAGCTGTTGCAAGACGAAGCGCAGAATGTGGTCCTTCGAGCTTTGCTGTTGAAGCAAGTCTAGTACGGTTAGCGACAAAAGTTTCTGGGCAAATACAGAAATAATATTACATTACATTTTAATTTAAACTAAGTGGGTAACTGGTGCTAAAATTTCAATATCTTTTTAGATATTACACTTAATTAATAATTAATAAGAATTGCACTTAAATAAAATAAAAAAGATTTCCGTCACATATTTTTGAAAAGCACAAATGATCAGGTACTTTTTTTGCTGACTGAACCCACATAAATCTACATTGCAAAATAAAACCATGCTATTTTCGGCTATTATATGCTACTTTCACTATGCAAATTGGACAATTTGGTGTAGCATATACAATATACATTGGAAATAATGGGCATATATGATGATTTCCATTGTAAAAATAGTACTGTCCATTGTCCTCTAATTTCATGAGTGACACGGTCGGAATTTCCGAAAAAATCTTCAATGCCTTCACATACATCTCGGTTTTCTAAAAACAACAACTATTCGCTTGCTGGTGGCAGCACTAGTCTGGCCGTGAGGCCCGTGAGCTCTCTCCCCCTCCCCGCGACAGCTCCAAGCATTCTGCCCACCAGGCCGCGTGGGACTTCTTCTGCAGCCTTCACTTTTGTAGTACCTGGTGATGATAATGTACAAAAAGTTAATGATTATATCCTCAGACGAACTCTAAATGAAGGATTGGTTCCTTTTACAAAAAGGGGGTGTGGTCTAGAGATGAAGGGCCTGGTAAGTATCAAGTCGTGACTGCAGCAAGGCTATGCTCAGTGTTGTCAGTTCAGAACGGAAAGGCATGCTATGCTCCAAGCATTTCCTATGTTGTGTTTTGGATTATTGCTGGGGCCATGCTTCCAGCGACATGCCTAGTTGACCGGATGTTATCAGTATTTAAGTCACGTCGGATGAGTTAAATGTTAGCTGAAATAAACTTATGCTGAACTTCTTTTTTTTTCTGGTACTGATACTGGTTTCCCAGTTTTCAAATTATTAGTTTTTAAGAGTTTTCTCAGACTTACCAAGTAAGAAATCCAGCAGAACCCGCGACAGCCCAGCGTCTGGCGGCTCAGCCCTCGCCACGAGCCGTAACGTAGAAGTGGAGCAATGTGCAGCGCTCGACACTAACTGTGCTGCACTGTGCTTGTCGCCTACTAACAACGCAGGCGGGGACACCTTATGCTCTGAATGGATTCGCCACCATGCTGCTCCTAATAGGAAGAAACTAAATTATCTTTCGAATAAAGAAAAGGAACTTTTTCTGAACATCGTCGGTAACATTCGAAATCTCATGTCATTTTATAATTCTTATATTACTTTGGAATTAAAATGATGGATGGAAGGATAAAATCTCCTGCAAAATGTGTTGTTGACTTGAAGTTTGTTACCAAGCAAATGGGAGCTGAGTCACGTATGACCACGTATGACATAAGTGTCCGTCTTGTGCAGTCAATAAATTTGATAATCGAGTGCTTCAGGCACTCATGGTGCTGGCTTACGCAAGCCAGAGTATCTACCCGTTTTCGGATATTTTCACCGTTCAGGAAAAGGCTTTGCCACACTGGATGCGGTCTGCGGTCACGTCAAATGGAACGCAGCCCGTACTAAGTATGAACAACATTGACGGTCTCTATATATTTTGCATAGGTATGCGTTCTGACCGTGCGGGCACGCGGAAGGAACGCAAGGACGCGTACGGGCAGGTGGGCAGCGGGCGGCGAGCAGGGCAACCATAATAACGCAATATTTTCTTCTTCAACGGTGATAATATTTCTCGATCAAAACACAACAAAAGAACTGATCACCACTGATTCACGCAATCAAATAACAAAATTCCGCTGCTTGTCCTACCCGCATCGCTAACCGGTTTCCCTGCACGGACCGCTGACCGAATGCCTGACCGACAATGTAGTTCACACATAATGCTGCGTTCAATTTGACCTGACCGCAGACCGCATCTAGTGTGACAAATTCTTTCTAGGAAATTTCCTCTATCAACAAGATTCATGTTTGTAGTTTCTAAAATATAATTTCGCTCTTGAGATATTTGCAAAAAACAAACCTTTTATCTTTTTAGTAAATTCTATGTTACTTTTGCAATTTTGCGAGTGGACTTTTTTAAGTCATCTGTATGCTATTTTGAATCGAATGACATCTCATTAATATTTTCCCGAGACTGCTGATAAAAGTTGAACAAGAAGTACACGTTGACTATTCTGACGCTTTCGGATGTTTACCTCTGACATAGTTGAGTGCTCCGGACCAATCGCAAGCGCGTGAGCTGGACCACCGCCCGTCTCCTTCGGATACTTCTCCCTCAGCCAGCCATCGCTCGGGGAGGAATGGCCACTGAAAGTACCAATAAGTACTAATTGTTTACATTTGATCAGAGCCACAATAAACATATATATAGAAAAGAAGTAATTATTTTATTTTAGAAATTCGAAACCCACGTCAAAAAAAAGTCCCAAAGCATGTAACTTCTAAATACCTAATGATACTTTTATTCGCTTGATAATTATGACAACTACACATTCTTGATACGTGCCTAGATATTATGATATCTACACATCATGTGTGTGTACAACCCCCTGCAAACCCCCGGTACTCGCAAAAGTTTCATTATCACCATCTCAGCCTATAGGACGTCCACTGCTGAACATTATGCCTCCCCATAATTATCCAAAAGGACCGGTTGGAAGCGGCCTGCATCCAACGTCGTCCTGCGACCCTTATCAGGTCGACTGTCCACCGTGTCGGTGGACGACCT
This sequence comes from Selenia dentaria, assembly GCA_917880725.1. Lineage (NCBI taxonomy): Eukaryota > Metazoa > Arthropoda > Insecta > Lepidoptera > Geometridae > Selenia > Selenia dentaria. The sequence continues at coordinate 3,599,629 of OU862893.1, read as the reverse complement.
ACGCTGCACTTGCCAGTCCGTGGTCTCCATCCATCGGCCATCTGTTCTGCGTGCTATGTGCCCTGCCCACTGCCACTTTAACTGGCTAATCTTCTGGGCTATGTCGGTGACTTTAGTTCTCACCTCATTTCTGATTAGACGTAGAGAAACTCCGAGCATAGCCCTCTCCATAGCTCGTTGTGCGACTTTGAGCTTACTTATGAGGCCCATAGTAAGAGACCACGTTTCAGTGACATAACTCATCACTGGTAACACACATTGGTCGAAGACTCTTGTCTTGAGGCACTGAGGTATTTATGACGAGAAGACTTCGCGAAGTTTCCGGAACGCTGCCCAGCCGAGTTTGATTCGACGATTGACCTCGTAGTTGGAATTGCCTAGTTGGACTGTCTGTACCAGGGAAATGTATTCGCAAAAGTTTAAATTCCTTATAGTGTCCTTGGCTGACCGGGTATACTTACAAACAAAACTTTCGTAAAGTCTCCTTGTACACCCGGTTGTACACGACCAAAACAAATAAGGATCCAATTATAAATGTTAACTATTCAAACATACAATAGATTTCGGCTACTGTTTTGTGTTTTTGATGCTGTAAAGGATCTGGAAATGTTTTTTACACAAATTATCATTTGAAAGATGCCAGATCGGTAGTATAAACAAAAAAGCGACAGTCACTTCAAATAGCTTCAAAAAACATGAGGAATGTTGTACTAATTGTTCTTAATTTATGTAGAATTAGCCTTAGGGAATCCCTTGCTGAATATTGGATTATTATATTAAATTATTATTTCATTGTTATCAACGATGTTTTTCATTTTTCTCATGCACGGCCGTGCACAGTAACTAATATTTATAAGTTTTTAAACAGTACTGAGTACTGACCTTACGGAATAAGATGTCATTTTGAATGTTTTGACTTTTGACATAAGGATGCTATGAGAAACGAGTCTTTGGCATACGGGTGTCACGAGAAAATGATATTATGGCATATGGATGCTATGAAAAATGGGTTTTTTAGTATATAGATGTTGTGAGAAATAGGTATTTTGGCGTACGGTCGTATAAAGAATTCTGTTATTTTGGAACGGATGTTTTGGGAACGGGTGTTTTGGTAAACGGATAGCATAATACTCGTATTCCCAAAGGATACCGTTTTTTAGATTTGTGGCTTTTATTTTTTCGGATTATAGTACATATATACAATATAGTACATTTTGGGAAACGGATTATTTAGGAAACGGTAGTGACGGGGGCGGTCGTTTCCGGATTAGGCCTCATTGGGAAATGTATATCAAGCCAAACATATATTTTGAGAAAAGTACATTGTGGGAAACACATATATCGGGAAACGTATTATTTAGGAAACTGTAGTGACGGGAGCGAATGTTTAGGGAACGGGAGTTTTGGTAACGGATAGCATAATCCGAAAGGAATGTTAACATGCTGTCATAAAAATATTCTCGCCAAGAACCTTATTTTTGGGAAGTTGGTTAAAACAAGAGTCGCATTAGGCTTTCAGATAGTCATAAATAAGCAGAACTATAAAATCGGAACAAAGAAACAAAACAATAACGTTCAATGGCTATTAATTACTCTTATTGAAACATCAGAAAAGCAATTATATCAATAAGAATGTCAATTATGATAACAATCCGCCACCGTAGTGTTCTCAAGTACGTGGGACTTTGTCCTGACATAAAAATGATTAAATAATTTCCTGAAGTGGAGAAGTTAACTGATTAATTAAAAGTAAAGAAGTGCAATAAAACGTGTGATTTTCTCTGGTCGTCTAGAGTTCATTACAATAATTATTACGTTCGGTAAATAAACAAACATAGGCTTTATATAAACGTTGAAAGACGTCGAAGATCAGATTTAGGCTACAAACCTAACAACCTAACTTTTTATTGTACTTCCTACGCATATTTAAACTATCAGACCCGTCAGCGGCTTTACTCGCTTGGTTTATGGTATGGGATACGAAACTACAAATTCCTAAAAATCCTTCGACAATATAAAGGCGGCCTTTAGGCTCGTACAAGACTGCGGGCCGTATCAAATATATGGGATTTTAATAGATAAATTACACCTTACTTCATTTTGACCGTATCAAAGATAAATGTAAAACGAATATGTACCTACTTAGTGTGTGACTGAGGTACGGATAGCTACTACTGTGAGAGTTAGACTCTCAATTTGCCGGTGATTAACTGAGTAAGTACTTACCTATACGTTTAATGGAAATGTAATGGAGCAGTTGGGAGCAACTCTGCCTTCTCGGGGGTCCCGGGTTCAATCCCCATATAGGTCATAGGTTTTGTCTTACGGGGACGGAGCGACATCTATTGAACAGCTTTGACAGTAGTAAGACGAACGAAGTAAGACGGTTAAAGTCAGATAGAGAGTTAAAATTTGCTGCTCGGACCCGAACTTCGGTGGCCTAGTTGGTCAATGGCATCTGACACAGAGAGTCAGAAGACGCGGGTTCGAATCCCGTCCGAGGAAGTGAATTTTTCTCCATAAATTTCAATGTTCGAGATTGCTAAAGCAGGCGTTAGTGCTTTAAAAAGTAATAAAAGGTACATTTATGTGCATATACAAGTCTTTCTCATGTGACCATAGTATAGGCCCTGAAGACCTATATCGGATGTAAAAAAGGGGGAGGCATAATATGTTCAACTGTTCCGTCCTAAGGCTGAGGCATTTATATATACCTGTATAAAATGTAGTGCACGTTGGCAAAATTCAGCTGGTGGATACTGCCAGTAGAGATTTGGATGAGGAGCTCCGACGACGGCAAACTTCCTGACCAGGGGACCATGGCAGTGAACCAGATACCTGTAATAATCATTTTATTACATTATTATCCGACTTTAAAAAATGAGGAAAAAAGTTTTCGTCAGTATTATGTTTTTGTATGGATTACATGGAAAACAGTCATTTATGTCTGTTTGAGGCATCGGGCGGTCTGAAAACTCTATATATAGTTAACTATGTATTGTAAAAATTATTGTTTTTATGTACCATCTACTAAGTACCGCATTAATATTAAGAATTATCTCCACGCAAGGTTGCCTGTAAGAGATTGCTATAGCGATAAGGCCGCCAATTGTCCAAACTGTAGTCCTTTTTTACTGTATTGTTTTGTTTTCTATAAGATTGGTACTCAATAAGGATTTTTTGTATTGTATAGCTTGCTGATTCCCCGAGCAGTACTGGAACCTCGTGGCACTCATATACCTGCCTGGTGTGCTTCAGTAACAAAACTGCTGGAGGCACGGTGACTAGGCTGCCTTGCCTAATCACCGTGCTCCTGTGCCCTCAGCAGTTTTGACCTATGTAATTAGGTTGGAACAACCAGAAGGCCCTTTTGTTGTTAAAAGCGGAAACTTCCGCTGTAACTGTGAAGAGCTGCTCTGCGTCTGAGATATAAGTTTTTCAGTCTCATATTCTTTCACCAGGCGCGGGTCCAGCCCACAAAAAAGGTTGTGGTCACAGCTACCCGAAATTCAGCCAAAGTGCGATTCGGAGCCTGAAGTCTCTTATGATCGATATAGTATCAAGTCGCTCGCCTGATGTGAAGCGTCACGCTTGCCCATAACAGTCCAGTGCCACTCAAAATCTTGAACTGGGTACAACACTAATTTTACTCGAAGATATATGTTCTTGCTCTGAGTTTTCGCTGGAAACAACTAAGTACAAAGGCTATCAAATTATGTCTTATATTTAAAAGATATCTTTATCGCGAAAACGTTAGTTATTTCTCTAATAGATTTTGTATATTTTATTAAGGCATTGTATATATATATACAATGATATAAACGTTATATCATCAGCCTGTCGAATATGAAAGTGTGACGTCTGATGGCACAAGTCTTTTAGGTTTGTGGGCATGCCCATCGTGCCCAGTGGACGCTTGCCTTTAATTTCAGCGGCACCCTTACCATTCAAACCGGAACACAATGATGCGAACATTACCTGCTGCTTGGCGGTAGAACACACACTTCGTTCACAAAGAGTTCTGTTAGAGCTAAGTACTGACGCAAAGAGCTATGACTGTGCCAAGTGTCATAAAAAACATGATTGAGTTGCGTGAGGAATCACCTTTTGTAGGCATAACAGATAACACTGTTTCTGCTTAATAAAGTAGTAATTCGTATCAGACGCATGTCAGACGGTATGGACTTCGTATTCTAATCTAAGCTCGCACTAAACGCGCGGGGTTTTCAGGCGGCCGAAAAAGATTGATAGCAGTAGGTATTATCAGTTATTTACTGACAAAATGTACTGGATGGAATAAGAATCAGAGAATATGAAATGATGACAGGTATACAGCTACCCATAGTAATATTATCTGGAGGTAATAAAGATATATGTAATTATTCTTGTCGGTCATTAACTGTAAATAAAGAATCACAAATCAATCTTTATTTATTAAGCTATTGCATAGCTTCTATCGCGGGCCTTGAGCGTGGAGACCGAATCCAGAAATTCCGTAACGAAAATAACCTAACACCCCCCACTCCGACTCCATCTATCGATGAATAGCAGAACTTTTAATGACTTTTTGAAATATCACGCTTGTCTCTTTAGTTCAGCAACTCTCCTCTAGATGGCATTGGTCAAATAATTATAACTGCATAAGTTGATTTGGCATCTATCGATGAATAGCAGAACTTTTAATGACTTTTTGAAATATCACGCTTGTCTCTTTAGTTCAGCAACTCGCCTCTAGATGGCATTGGTTAAATAATTATAATTGCATAAGTTGATAAAACAGCTATGTAATAGCTTTACCGCGGCAGTCTCCGAGTGCCACACATCTTTTTTTAACTAAGTAGGTAGGTACTGACTTACTTATGTAAGGCTTATTTCAGGCCCTAAGTATAGAAGAAAAGACGAACAGGGGAAATGTCATACATTTTTATGAAACATACTCGTACCTATACAGGGTGGACTTTTGAGACGGGACAGTAAGGGCAGGTTTCGGCCTACCTTGAGTTTATAACATTGACTCCAATCGATGCTTGGTATCGACTGCCGCGAATATATGTATGGAAAAATGAACAGTGGCACCTTGCGGTCAATTGTAGAACTAAAATAGATAGCGAGTACGCCAATCTTTATAGTTATAGGTACCTAGGTGAGATCGAGTATCGACTATAGATGACATATATGATGCAAACTCATGGTAGAGCCATCGTTATAGTTACAGGAAACGTTGCTAGGTAGGGTTACCATATCTCAGGGTTTGTCCTGAGATTTCAAGAGTTTTAGACTGTTCTCAGGATTGCGGCCGGATTTTGCAATCTCATAAAACTTTCAATAAAACTCAGTACATTTAGATAGCAGATTAAGCAAACGTATATTAGACACCTTTCAGCTACGGTTCGATGCACTTTTATTAGTTTACTAGCTGACCCGCCAGCAGCTTCGCTCGCGTGGCCTCGACGGATACGGTTAATTACAGTTTTTTAACTATCCCAAGGGAATCAATTAATTCACCGGGATCAAAAGTATCCTATATGTTGACCAGGGACATAATCTACCACCATACAACATTTCATTTGAATCGTCGGAGATTAGCCCGCATACCTACACAGCCAGACGAACAGACTAACTTAGAAACAAAAAAAAAAAAAAAAAAATTAGTTCGATTTCACTCCTTACATTCCCCTGATTATTAATTAATTATTAATTATTATTATTATTATTATTCCTTTTATTCAAAATAAATCACGGATTTCATCCGGTCCTTTACAAAGGCATAAGTGGGGCTGTAGCCAACACTTAGAGGCCTGTTTGGTATAAAAAATACAAAGTAGTATAAAAAAACCAGAAACTTTTGGATGGATGGTGACATGATAAATCTATTATATAAATGGGTAAAATGACAAGGCTATTGAAATGATTTTATTAGTGATAAAAAGATAGTGGGCTATGGAAGAGACTACGGCACCTGCCAAATTCAGTCTCATTTTAAAATTTTTGGGCAGATGGTGACTTGCCACCCACTAAACGGGCCCCCCATAAAGGCCACCATGAATGGTGACAGAAAGGGCAACGTTGGTGTGGCTGGCTAAAGGGTGTCGAGAGGTGTGCTGCGGTTTCACTGAAGCGCTACTACCGGCGTTATGCCCTTTAACACTTCCACCCTTGGAGCTTTTTGTTACTTGCTCTTGCGTCTCCACCCCCAGACGGCCAATTAAGGCAAGCCGGGGGTCAGGGGTCTTATTTAGCCCCAGGGAGAATCAGAGTCCACGGTGTCGCCACTCACCGACGGCTCGCCACAAAGCCGCCCCTGCGGTTTTATTATTTTATTATTATTATATTATTTTATTATTATTATTATTCCTTTTATTCAAAATAAATCACGGATTTCATCCGGTCCTTTACAAAGGCATAAGTGGGGCTGTAGCCAACACTTAGAGGCCTGTTTGGTATAAAAAATACAAAGTAGTATAAAAAAAACCAGAAACTTTTGGATGGATGGTGACATGGTATATCTATTATAAAAATGGGTAAAATGACAAGGCTATTGAAATGATTTTATTAGTGATAAAAAGATAGTGGGCTATGGAAGAGACTACGGCACCTGCCAAATACAGTCTCATTTTAAAATTTTTGGGCAGATGGTGACTTGCCACCCACTAAACGGGCCCCCCATAAAGGCCACCATGAATGGTGACAGAAAGGGCAACGTTGGTGTGGCTGGCTAAAGGGTGTCGAGAGGTGTGCTGCGGTTTCACTGAAGCGCTACTACCGGCGTTATGCCCTTTAACACTTCCACCCTTGGAGCTTTTTGTTACTTGCTCTTGCGTCTCCACCCCCAGACGGCCAATTAAGGCAAGCCGGGGGTCAGGGGTCTCATTTAGCCCCAGGGAGAATCAGAGTCCACGGTGTCGCCACTCACCGACGGCTCGCCACAAAGCCGCCCCTGCGGTTTTATTATTATTATTCCTTTTATTCAAAAAGTTTCACGGATTTCATCCGGTCCTTTACAAAGGCATAAGTGGGGCTGTAGCCAACACTTAGAGGCCTGTTTGGTATAAAAATGCAGAGTATCAAAAACAGAAAGAATGTTGGATGAAGGGTTACATGGTACTTATAACTATTACAAAAATGGGTAAAATGTCCAGGCTATTGATATGAACTTATTAGTGATACCTAAGGAAGATAGTGGGCTATGGAAGAGACTACGGCACCTGCCAATTTTAGTCTCATGTTAAAATATTTAGGCAGGTGGTGACTTGCCATCCACTAAACGGGCCCCCCATAAAGGCCACCATGAGTGGTGACAAAAGGGGCAACGTTGGTGTGGATGGCTAAAGGGTGTCGAGAGGTGTGCTGCGGTTTCACTAGAGCGCTACTACCGGCGTTATGCCCTTTAACACTTATTATTATTATTTTTATTATTATTATTCCCGGTTATTAGCATTTTTTTCATTGTACAGAAATTCGACGTCTACAGTTTTATTATATGTAGAGAGTAGAGATATTCCACTGAATAGGCCCTCAGCTTACTGTAGCACCTCACGGTATATTTTGGCAGCCGTCATTGAGAGCTAGTAGCCAGTCTACATCTAGTGAAATACCTTCACCAACCGCATCATCACTCACCATCAAGTGAGTTAACGGTCAAACACTATAGTATACCTAGACCCATTAAAAAACTTACCAAGCCAGCATTCCTCCGATACCAAATCCAACAACCACAGCTGGTTTCATATCTGATACACCCAGGGCCTCCAGTAGCGTAGACATTTCTTCAACCACCCTCGGAGGTGACAGATCACCCCGTCCTCCACCTTCACTGCCCCCTGTTCCTCTCAGGTCCAAGGTGATGACATGGTGACCACTTTCAGCCAGCCGTCGGACGACGTTAGTCCAGTTTGGACACCAAAGATTTCCCGTGTCTGGAGCATCTCCAAGTATCAGAACTATTGGGCCAGTTTTTGGACCTGTCTCCACGTAATGGTATTTTACACCCTGGAGTGTTAGAAAAAGAGTTGATTAACGGTTTTCAAGAAATCCTAACATGTTAAAAATGCAGTCGGTACTGTACGCCGTTGTATTATTACCTATTCTATGGCATAGCTATGTATGATATTTTTACCGAAAGTATTTTAGCTCTAGCTGGTGCCCGCGACTACGTTTGCGCAGGATTAGTATTTCGAGTAGCTTATTACCTTCGCCAAAGCCATATCTATCTTTATACCAAAATGTCATAAAATATTTAAGGCGCGGTCGTATCCTGATAATAGTAAAAAGCAAAATCTTTAAACATCGAGTGTAACGAAACAGTTCGATAATAATCTATGAAAAAAAAACTTAGGTTAGAAAAGGAACAGGCAAAGAGTAGTAACCGAACAGAATTCATAAATATTACTCGCTCTCTGCAGAACAGAATCCTAAATAGGTGCATAAAAATAAACGTTCACGTCCAAACTCTCAGAATTTTCAGCGATAACATTATATTATTTTTTAGGTAATACATAGCCAACATATAGTACTAAAGTAGTAACCAGCAGTTTTTTCAATTGTGTTAGTATATATCGAAATATATAAAGAAAACGTACAAAATTAACGCATTTTCGCATTACATCGTCCAATCTAACAAGCGATTTTCAAGCTTACTTAAAGCATCGTAAATTATTTTAAAATTGGGGTTGGACCGCGACTTCAATAGTTATATGAGTAAATAGTAAATCAATCAGTAAACTATAATAATAAAATACAGTACCGGTAATTAATGACCATGAAAAAAACTGTCATTACATTTCATCATCCTTGACGGTCGCACAGCACGTCTAGCGTATCGAGCTGTCAAAATGATAGGGTGCTTTTGACTAAGCTATCAGAAACTGACACAAACTTTGACAGAACTGTCATCATTACGATCTCCAATTACAGGTAATTATGCTCTGAGTAATCCACTAAATGATTCAGTTTTAATAATTTTTCATATTTTTTAAGTTTATCATCCGTACTACTGTGACCTTGTACGTATGTGAAATATGGATACTTATATATTTTAAGTTATATGATTATTAACGGGATATTTACCGTGGTAAGGTTGTGGAGTGAGCTCCCGATATTTCGGCGCAGTTACATGCACCATGTTCACGGGAATACTCTTTCAGACTCTTTCAGTGTCTTCCCGTGATCATGGTGCATGTAACTGCGCCGAAATATCGGGAGCTCATTCCACAACCTTACCACGGTAAATATCCCGTTAATAATCATATAACTTTAGTGAACAACCGTGATAGTTTAAGACTTATATATTTGCCTCACCTCCCTCTCATTGAAGAAGGCCTGTTGAAATGATGGCAATGTTTCATACTTACAACATTTTTATTTGTATACCGTTTCCTAAACATAGCTCGCCGTAGTGGAATGCACTGAGTTCCATCCATCTAGGCAATATCGCGACCGGCTTTCAGTCACATAATACAAAAGTTGCGAACCATCGCCAGCAATGTGTTCTGCAGTTTTACTTGCTGCAGTGCCTTTCAGACCGTAACACTGTGTGCTTACACAATTCTCAGTGAAATCATTTTTGAGGTATGTCTGGCAATTAAAATATACTTACTACTCGGAAATAAGAGACCGAAATGAGATCGTGAAGGCTATGTTGAAAAGGACAGGGATAAGACGTCTGGTATGGTATGCCTACTTCTGGCCAATAGCATAAGGATAACATTAGAAACATATCTAATTATAAAACTAACAAATGTAACTAGCAATAAGATTAGAAGTTTAGCAAGGAAAAAAATAGTAGATTATGCACCGAGGGAGTAAAGCAGTGTCTTACGTCACGGCGGCATATTGAACCCTGAGTGCAACCTAATACCTTGCTTTACATCGAGATTGCGATAGGTAATTAGACATTTTCGAGCAAGTGGTGTGAAAAATAAATAAATCTGGCACTGCCGTGGTACCTATCATGCGCTTGCAGAAGATTCCCACCTAGTATGTCACCTCTGACTGTTGCTTTTTGTAAAACATAGGTATACACCTTGTTATTTATTGTGTCTCGTTTTATCCCGTGGCGTTGCTTTTTGTAAAACATAGGTATACACCTTGTTATTTATTGTGTCTCGTTTTATCCCGTGGCATAGTCATTGCTACGTAGTGAAACCGGGCGCAATTAGTAAGTACTGAGCTAAAAATAATACTTTCATTTTCAGTATGGTGGGTACCTATCCATAGGTATAGTCGTATACTATTGTCTATTATTTTTAATTATACCGTAACATCTATTGTTGATCTACTATAGTGTTCTCTGTATTGTTATCATAGGAAGCAATAACGGAATCATAGGTACTAATATATTTTTTTCTCTTTATTTAAAGAGCTTTTTCGATATGGCGAATATGTCGCTCTGTATGGCAATATCAGTATACACTCAAACAAACACATTAGATATGATTAAGTTACATAGTTAAGACGCGGTCCAACCCCAATTTTAAAATAATTTACGATGCTTTACGTAAGGTTGAAAATCGCTTGTTAGATTCGACGACGTAATGCGAAAATGCATTAATGTTGTACGTTTTATTTATATTTTTCGATATATACGAATATAATTGAAAAAACTGCTGGTTACCACTTTAGTACTATATGTTGGCTATGTATTACTTAAAAAATAATATAGTGTTATCGCTGATAATTCTGAGAGTTTGGACGTGAAAGTTTATTTTTATGGACCTATTTAGGATATTTTCTGCAACCCTTCGAGTAATATTTATGAATTCTGTTCGGTTATTACTCTTTGCCTGTTCCTTTTCTAACCTAAGTATTGTTTGCATAGATTATTATAGATCTGTTTCGTTACACTAGATGTTTAAAGATTCTGCTTTTTACTATTATCAGGGTACGACCGCACCTTAATCCCTACGCTTAAGACCATGTTTAACTAACTCTAGTATCATTTTGACTTGTTCAGAATGTGGGCACGATAGATGGGTATTGCATAAGCCAATGGAACTGTCACGAAATATTATCTGTCTAGGTCCCTCGTTACGGACACATTCCATCAATATATGGTATGCGTCTTCCACAACGTTACATGCGCTACACAATGGTGAATTAACCTTACGCATCAGATGACCGAATTTATTTAGTGGAATGTGTCCGCTCCGCAGTCGAAGCAATAGAACTAGGTCCTGCCTACTTAGCTTACTAATACTAACGTACTAATAATTGAAGCGCTCGCAGCGGAGCTTGACTTGGCGATATTAACCGTTCAATAATGTTAAGCAACGCTTGATGCGATCAGGAGTTCAATGGAATGGGTGTGTGCTAGTGGCGTTATTCAACTAAACGTTTCCGTGCTTCGGAGGGCACGTTAAGCCGTCGGTCCCGGTTGTTTGTCTTAGAACAACAGTCGTTAGGCTATGTCTAAGGCATTCGGGCGGCCTGAAAACATCGACTTGGGTTGGCCACTATTCTATCCACCAAGCCGCACTAGGCCTTCGTGGTGGTTTATAGCCCAACTCCGCTCTCCGAGAGGAAGGCTCGAGTCGTAGCAGTCGAAACATAATGGGCTGATTATGTAAATACTAATAAACAAAATGAAGAAATGCGAAAGTTGACATTAAATGGATATAATTTTAACTCACCGTAATTTTGATATAACAGTGCGTGCCTACAGAGGAGTCCACAGTAAGTTCAACCGGCGGAGACTCCGTAGATTTTCTACGCTGCCCTTTCCATAACCTCTTCACAGCTAACTGCAATATTTGCCAGAAGCCAATAAATATGCATTTCAGCACTAATTCCACTGCTAGCCATCCGGACACCACTTGTAACACTTTATTTCTTGCGCTCATGTTTATTATAAATCAATGCATTTATTTTTTATTGTATAACAATCACACTCAGCACTGAATCGTCCGATAAGCTCAAAGGTCTTCAACACAGTGATAAAAACAACTCGCCTGACGCGTTCTTATCAGTTTTAATATTTTATCAATACTTTCATTGGTTGGTCTAGGTAGCGTATACTCGAGTAAAATGGTATGTTGTACTAGGAAATTTCGATTTGGTTTTGTTTCTTTTAATGAACTAAGCTGTCACTAAATGTGTATCCAACGAGAGGGTAGATTAAAACAAGTACAATTTGAAAAATGTAATACTGACTTCCATTCTATTCAGTTATTGGAGTGTATCTCAAAAACTACTTGACCGAATTTGATGAAATTTAAATGGGACCACACGGGAAGCTTTCAAACTAAAAAAGAATCTTGAGAATCGGCTCACCCAATCGAAAGTTATGAGGTAACTAACATTAAAAAAAACAGTCGAATTGAGTATGTACTTCTTATTTTTTTTGGAAGTCGGTAGAAAATAAGTAATTATATTAAAAGCAGTCACTAGCCGAAATAAAATCACGCGAAATGTAAGGTTTAAAGACATTTATCCTTAACAGTACATTAGTCACATGAGAACATTTTAAAAATAATAATACAAATATTGGGGGCACATCGTGTTAATAGGGAAGGTACTCATTCAGCGTATTTATTTTGTTGAGCTAAAATGTAATTGTGCAGTTTAAATTTATATATGTTGAAGTGTACATTTTTAGTGCGTTCGAATAGACACCTTGTGAGCGTTTTTAGCGAAAATAACGCTAAAAACGCTCACAAGGGGCGTTCGATTAGGGAATCTGTGGGTGAAAATGGCGTTCATGTCTCTTTTTGTTCAGCGTTCTGAAAGCTAAAAAAGAGGTATTTTTGCCACCAAAAAGTGCAATTTTTGACCCACGTCCGGAGCATGGTAGTTTGTGATCGTTTTTTGACAGCTATGTATTTGACAGTATAATCATGCGATTTTAAGTCTCATGCTCAGTTGAGCGTTCGAATAGGGTGTGGGCGAAAGTGGCAAAAATAACGCTTTTGAGCTTTACGAACGCTTTAACAAAAGAGCCATCAATGAAATCGCCACCAATGCCCTAAAAGCTAAACGAACGCACCTTTTTTAATGTGTGTGGGTATTTTCTACTGACTTCCAAAAAGGAGGAGATACTCAATTCGACTGTATGTTTTTTTAATGTTTGTTACCTCATAACTTTCGATTAGATGGACTGATTCTCAAAACTCTTTTTTTGTTTGAAAGCGGCTGCTTTTCGTATGGTCCCATTTAAATTTCATCAAATTCGGTCCAGTAGTTTTTGAGTTACACTCCAATAACTGATTTTTACCAAAGTAATGGAAGTCGGTATTAAAATTTTCAAATTGCACTTGTATTGTACTTTATTCCTCCAGCGTAAGTCATTATTGGAAACTAGCTCGTCGGGAACTAAATATAGTGATATTTTAATAAGTTTGTGTCCGTATGTATGGTTATGACCAGAATTTTCCTGATTTAAAATGCAAGCGTTCATCATCATCATCATCATTATCAGCCGGAAGACGTCCACTGCTGAACATATGCCTCCCCCATAGAACGCCACTTGGACCGGCTACTCGCTTCCTGCATCCAGCGATTCCCCGCGGTTTTTATGAGGTCGTCGGTCCACCTAGCGGGGGGCCGGCCTACACTACGCCTTCCGGTGCGTGGTCGCCACTCGAGAACCTTTCTTCCCCATCGGTTATCAGTTCTGCGAGCGATGTGGCCTGCCCATTGCCACTTCAACTTGCTAATTTTGAGAGCTATGTCGGTGACCTTAGTTCTCCTACGGATCTCGTCATTTCGGATCTTATCACGCAGGGAAACCCCAAGCATAGCCCTCTCCATTGCTCGTTGAGCGACTTCAAGCTTGTTAATGAGGCCCACAGTAAGGGACCACGTCTCAGTGCCATAAGTCATCACTGGCAACACACACTGGTTGAAAACCTTGGTTTTCAGGCTCTGAGGTATTGGGGACGAAAAGATGGATCGAAGCTTCCCGAACGCTGCCCATCCGAGCTGGATTCTTCGTGCGACCTCCTTGTCGAAGTTGGACCTACCTAATAGGACAGTCTGTCCCAGGTAGACGTACTCGTCTACAACTTCGAGTGTATCGTTTCCAACAATTACCGGTATAGGTGGAACATGGACATTGGCCATGATTTTCGTCTTATCCATGTTCATCTTAAGACCAACCTGTTGGGAAACTCTACTCAGGTCGTTGAGCATGGTGCCGATATCCTCGAGCGACTCCGCCATTATAACTAATATCATCGGTAAAACGAAGGTTAGTGATGTATTCGCCATTAATGTTGATGCCACATCCTTTCCAGTCCAAAAGTTTGAAAACATCCTCCAATGCGTTAGTGAACAGTTTCGGAGAGATGACGTCTCCCTGTCTCACACCTCTCTGCAATGGAATTTGTTCCGTACTCTGGTCCTGTAATCGGACTGACATAGTGGCCTTGCTGTGTAAACACTTCAACGCTTCGATATACCTATAGTCAATTTGGCATCGCTGCAAGGACTGCAGTATGGCCCACTTCTCGATAGAATCAAAGGCTTTCTCGTAATCCACAAACGCTAGACACAGTGGCTGATTATACTATTCGGTCTTCTGTATAATCTGCCGTAGTGTATGAATATGGTCTACGGTGCTAAAGCGTCTTCGGAAACCGGCTTGTTCGGGAGGCTGGGACTCATCAAACCTGCGTGCGAGACGGTTCGTGATGACTCTCGAAAACAGCTTGTACACGTGGCTCAAGAGCGATATGGGCCTATAATTCTTCAATAAGGTTTTATCACCTTTTTTGAAGAACAGCACCACCACGCTCTTGTGCCACGTTTCCGGTGTTTTGCCTTCGAAGATGACAGAATTGAATAACTTCTGGAGGACTAAAAGTATCGGTCTACCACCCGCTCTCAGAAGTTCAGTCGTAATTCCGTCCTCTCCTGGCGCCTTGTTGTTCTTAAGCTGTTTGAGAGCCATTCTAATCTCGTACAGGCTGATGTCCGGGATGTCTTCGGTATAGTGTCGGACTAACTTTGCATGCAAGCGTTATAAGTATATAATTGATATAATGTCAAATATCTTAATTACTTAGACAGATTCCATTACATTTATAGGTATCTACAGAAATACAAATACGTAAACAAACTTAGTTTGAAATGCTGGCAGTGTACATGATAACGAGGGTTTATTTAAAAACAAATTACCCGCACCAGCCACTCAAACCCAAAGGCTAAATGACAGCTACGACAAAATGCAGAAATGACCAGTCACCACCACTAACGATGGCAAAAGCATTCAGTCACATACATCCTATGGAGATCAGAAAACTCTTATATCCGAGCCATAAGGTTGAAAATTAACTGTGTTCTTATCATTCGAGGGTAAATGCTCACATTCTGAAAGGATTGAAATTGATTTTAAAGTTGTCTTCGAACGCCTATAGAAATGCGCGAGCAAGCAATTCAATGATTTATTTCTGCTGTCTGCTGCCGCTGATATTTGCGATCGTGATGAATAGGAGGAAATGCCTAGTTTGGGCTCGTTTGTTTGATTATACTAATATAAAGAGGAAAGATTTGTAGGTATATATGGTTGTAAGGTATTGGCTTAAAAAGTACTAGACCGATTTCAAAAATTATTTCACCATTGGAAAGCTACATTCACCCTGAGTAACAGGCTATATAAGATTCATTATCATCATTATCATCCGTCACTGCGCGGGGGGAAACCGCGGAGAGCAGCTAGTTATATTTATTATAGGTATACGACCCGCTTCCTTTGTGGCCTGGAGTAGGTATACGTAGAGTGTGAAAAAATATCCACTAACCTGTACCTACAGATATAGGGGAGTTGCTATACTTATAAGATTCATCATCATCATCATCATCCATCACCGCGCGAGTAAAACCGCGGAGAGCAGCTTGTATACAATATTCATTTTATTGACTGTATACTGTAAATGCTAGATGGTTTCTGAACGAAGTCGTAATTGACATCAATTTATAAATTAATGTGAATATATAGTAATAGACTAGCGACTGCCCGGGACTTCGTTCGCGTAGTAGGCTCTGCCTTCGGCTTCGCCATAACCTCCCATCTTATCTTGATTTTTCTTTCGTAAGAACCTTCTGACAGTAATTACTTAACGTAACAAAAAAATTAATTAGCGAAATTGTTCCCTCCGTTTACGCGTGATGCGATGACCAAGGGAAATAGAGATTCATTTTTATATATATAGATTAGACTACAGCCTGAGGTATACATACATACAAGTTACTACTATATAATCTGTGAGCATAGTACCAACAGTGGCCCTCCCTCGCAAGGGCACCCGCAGGTCGGATGCGTCGGCACGTACCCTCGCCCTTCAGCTAGATACCTACATAAGGGGAGATACTCTGAGAGATTGATTTTATATCTCTTTATTTCGCGCACGATTTGATGCCTTCGTGGAGATAACACGTGAATGGATGCCAGTAGATTCGTTATGACTTTCTCATTTATTTTCTATTGCGAATCAAGTTATAGAACCCATATACCTACATATTTTTATCAGATAATTCTGAGATTAACCTAAGTGCCATGAGCTGTCAAAATCGCGATATTTGTCTCGGACCAGCTTTGGTAGACGATAGCACTGTGAGGTGAGCAAAATTATCGCAACACGGACCACGGTCTTAGACGCAATTAATGTTTTAAAAATGCCATGTTACGCGTACAAGAGCTGTAGTAATAATTATAGGACAGTAAACAAAACAAAAGAAATTACGTATCACCTGTAAGTCCTCATAAATTGTCATTTTCTTTTGTAATTTATATGTTTTTTTGAATTGCTGGAAAAGAAGTGCTTGAAATCATAGAAAAGGATAATGAAACGTATGCAGTAGTGCGCAGGACAAGGATGGAGAGCGCGGTTATCAGACATGACGTGACGTGGTTAACAGAGTAGATGTGACATTGCATTTGTAATTTAGTCCCTACTTTACTAAATTAATATTCTGTAAGATAGAGGATAATCTTTTGAAACAAATTAATTGATACTTTCTTTTGAATTTATATGTACTATGTATTAAATATAAAGTCAGTCAACCGTATGTGCTCAACTATCCCTGGCTGGAATAAGGTGTGAAGTACTTTTTAGGTAGTAATTTTGTTCTTTTATTGCAAACTTAACTACAAAAATCGGCACTCACTTTGATTTCAATAATATTTTACTACAGCTGAGTTGATATGACTGGGTCTAATGTATTATGTATTTGTCCTAATCGTAAATTAAAAGTAAAATGATCTATATACATGTAAACAACTGATTGTAACTCTAAATAAGGAGTAAGTTTACTATGCTACTTTCGCAAGATTATCTTTTCCGAAAAGTTTAAGCTATTAACCTTTTGCCTATCATTGACGTAAATTAACGTGCGCTTCATTCATAAATCTTTTGTTTAATTATCACGGGTTTAAAGAAATTGCATAAAAATTGTTGTAGTCGTATCATCTACCGCGTACCTACCGTATGGTATCGTGTTTTACAGGCCTCAGAAAATGTGCACAGGAACACGGCAGCCACACATGGTACATATTTCTAAATTACGCACGAAGCACGTTAAATCCAGCTTTATAATATGTATGGTTGAAGTATGGAACAATCAAAACAAAACAACCAAACAACAAAAAAAAAACAACAAAACAAACAATATTTCCTGATTCTGGGAGTCACGTTCAAGGCAAGCATGTAGGTAGATATAGTCCACCGTCAACTGCGTCGTCGCTTCTCCATCAGGTGAGCCTGCGGTTTAATGCTCGCTGAAGAATTGCAAAAATAAAACAGGAACACATAATACATCATAATCTTCACTGACTGTGGAATACAATTCGTAAATCTAAATGTTGACATTTAATTATTTTATTTTATTGTAATTTTGGTTTTATTATGTTTATTTGAATGTTTAATTTATTTTGTAGTACATGCAAGTATGTTGGATACTTTACCATGAAAATGAATAATACTGTTCTAGGATATCTAATGTATATTTTTTGATCAGGTTAGATTATTATAGTTATTAATTAATTAATGACATTTTAAATAATTACGATATGAACGTACCAATGTTATCGCACCCAACCTTTCATGGGTTTTTATTTATACAATTTTGTTCTTAAAATTTTGGCGTGTAAATTTTATTACTAATAAATATTACTGATTACTGAATATGGTTGGTGATCGCAATCCAGTGGGTTCTAGTTAATTAGATTAATAATCGTCCGTGTGGTAGTTAGGTTAAAAATCCTGTTTATCCGTTCAATCCATTCCAAATAAAACCAAATCTGTTTAACCGTTTCAGTTTGAACAATATACATACATTCTCACAGGCTTAGGAACTTTCGTATTATGGTGTTGTTAAAAATAGCAATAATATATACTTACCTACGATGCACGAAAAATATACTTAATTAATTCTATTTTTAAATTTTGCAACTGTTACATAGATACCAAATTATACCTATATAATATGCTAATATGTACAAATCAAATGAACGCTGTCCCAAGCATCACCTCAGCGGGGTCCAATATGGCCGCTAATGGTGCTTCTCTGGGACTCCAACCCAGGGGACACTGCGATTGTCATGTAAATAGGGACACGACACGGAGGCGGCGATGTGGCGTGAGATGATTTTTAATTGTGATAAACTTTAATGTAGGTAGGTGTCCGTAATTTTAGCATAATTTATCCGATTCTAATAACACGGTGGGGCGTCTACTCACTTACGTGTATGCTGATGAAACCTAGGCCGATCTCTAAGTCTTTGTTGAGTTTTGCAATTTCCATGTGGGATCCTAAGAAACAGTTAAATTCTCAAGTCAGTAACAGCACGGCACCCCCCACAATAGTAACATATATAAATACTAAGCAGATAAAATAATGAATACTTACTTAGAGGCTGTCTTATGTAGGTAAGTAGATACCTAATTTGCAGATTGTGTTGTTAAAATTAGAAAAACTGTGAAAATTCTATATACACACCTTTTAACTGAATACAAATGGTGTATCACAAGAAAACGTTTTAGAGAACAACAAATGAACATAATAAAATACCATGGGGAATGATGAAATAAGAGAAGTCTAATAATGCGGAACTGTAGGTAAAATAACTAAGTATTCTTTCTTTGGGTAAGGCGTAGGCCTTGCCCCTCCCTTCGCTGTTCAATCCTCACATCGTAGAATCTCTCAAAGCTGCCTTCTTGAGCATCATGAATATCTAGTGCCCTTTTTCTCCGCTGCCATAGCATCCAGACCTGAAATTTGGACGACACCCATAGTCTGAACACACTGCAACTCTAATCATCATCAACATCTCCGCCGTATTAGACGTCCATTGTGCTGACATAGGCCTTCCCCATAATTGTCCAAAAATGGACCGGTTGGAAGCGTCCTGCATCCAACGTCGTCCTGTTACCTTTATCAGGTCGTCAGTCCCCCTACGGTGGACGACCTGCGCTGTGCTTGCCGGTCAGTGGTCTCCACTCCAGAACCTTCCGGCCCCATCGGCGATCTGTCTGCGTGCTATGTACAACTCTAATTCTTTTAAATAATGTCATTAGAACCATAGTAGGATAATGTTATAAGAAACTTTATAAGTTCACGGTTACAAAAAGTAATGTGGCATTGAGGGTCCAAAGCTGTGCCTGTGGTGGCTTTACAATTTAACGTCACATCAAATTACACGGAGCTCGTGTTATCAATGGCACGAAATCATCTTTGAAAACGTCATAAAAAGTCTTGTATTTCACACCGATATTGAGATATTTATCGAATTATATACGAATAAAGGATGTAAAGCCGGGTGGAGACACACGTCGGAAATATGATGCTTAGGGAACGTATTGTTGAACGATAATAGTAGTTTTAGGTAATGTGTACACATGTGGTGGTAGGCCGAAAAACTGTGTGCCTCTCAGGCTATTAAATAATAATTGTATAAGTGGGTTTCAAAGTGCACTTCTAGCCTTCACCCATGTATAGTTCTAGGCTAGATAAGTAGGTGAACAAAAAATCTGTCATCCTGTATCCCTTTTGTAATCTACCTATAGTATAAATAAAAATGAACCCCTATGTCTCCTGGTCACGCTATAACTTGAGAACGGATAGAACAATCTCGCTAATTCTTTTTTTGTTGTGTTAATTATTGTTAAGTCAAGGTTCTTATAAAAGAAAAAAACAAAAAATTATGGGGGGTTAGGGCGAGCCTACTACGCGAACGAACTCGCGGGCAGTCGCTAGTTATAAAAAATAGAAACCACGCTATAAAGTAAAAATAGTAAAAAATGCCGCGGTAATTTGTATTAATAATTGATTAATTATTAACTAATTAATAATCTGTCATCTGTGAACAAAAGCTTATTAAAAATATATGGTGTACATATACTCAAATGAAAATACGAGTAGGTATGATCTTTGGAAACCAGCACCGTTCTGCTTCTTACATAGCTGACCCGCCATTGGCTACTCTTAAATGAAATTAATTTTTCGAAAATCCTCCTTCAACGTAAAAAGGCATCATCTGCCAGAATTTTAAGTTTGTAGTTTAGTTCCAGCCAAAGACCTTACAGTTAGTGTTAGGTCTTTGGTTCCAGCAGTCTAGGCTCTCCGTTAAGGCGCGCTCGTACCCTGATTAAAGAAAAAGCAGAATTTTTAAACACCTAGTGTAACGAAACAGATCGATAGTATATTATGAAAAAAATACAAAGGTTAGAAAAGGAATAGGAAAAGAGTAATAACCGAATAGAATTCATAAATATAACTCTCTTTCAGCAGAAAAAATCCTGAATAGGTCCACAAAAATAAACTTTCACGTCCAAACTCTCAGAATTATCAGCGATAACACTATATTTTTTTTAGGTAATACTTAGCCAACGTATAGTACTAAAGTAATAACCAGCAGTTTTTTCAATTGTATTAGTATATATCGAAAAATATAAAGAAAACGTACAAAATTAACGCATTTCGCATTACATCGTCCAATCTAACAAGCGATTTTCAACCTTACGTAAAGCATCCTAAATTATTTTAAAATTGGGGTTGGACCGCGTCTTAATGAGTCTGTACTGTACTATCTGATCAATCAGTCAGAAACCCAATTATATGACTCGTATATAATACCAGCTGCGCCCCGCGGTTACAAACACGTGGTGATATCATAGATGATGTTGATGAAAAGTATTCTATGTGTTAATTGTTGAATATGCAATTCAATTCGTGTGTCTACACCACACCGTCTCTTGTACCGTGTGTGAACCGCTTAGTATTGTCTATATGCAAACATAGATGTAGGTATAGAGTTTTATTTTTGTCTCTTGCCTCTCTCTCTTGCTTTCCGCTCTCCATGAACGAACAAGTGCTAAATATAAATATAATTATATCTATTACAAGTACAATTAGAAAAATTTATTACCGACTTCCATTCTATTCAGATGGAGTGTATCTGAAAAACTACTAGACTGAATTTGATGAAATTGAAATGGGACCACACGGAAAGCACCATGCAGCTTTCAAATAAAAATTTTGAGAATCAGTTTACCCAATCGAAAGTTATGAGGTAAAAACATAAAAAAACATACAGTCGAATTGAGTACCTCCTCCTTTTGGTAGTCGGTAGAATAACTCTCATCATCTCTAAAGCTATTAATACTAAAACAGTATTTAAATCATTTTTCTTTGGTAAACATAATAATGATTATTTTGTTTAAATCCTAAACTTTTATTCGTCGTATTTATACGCCACGCCATTGCGTATATTCTATTGCCATCATAGATCATCGCCATCGTGATTGCTCTGCTGACATTAGTTCAGCGGTTCAGCGCCTCAACGTGCACACAAAACTGTTCCGTTTTAGCGTGAAGAAGTAACAAACATAAAAACACACACTCACACACTTTCGCCTTTAAAATATTCTTTCACCCGCTTGGTGATTGATGATGACGATGGTGATGATGACAGGTACCTATCCTGTGTCCCCGGAAAATAATCTACGTCCTTGCCAAATTTCATAGAGAACCGTTCAGACGTTGAGGAGTGAAAACGTAACAAACAAACAAACTTACTTTCCCATTTATAAAATTACTAGTGACTGCCCGCGACTTCGTTCGTGTAGTAGGTTCGGTCTTCGGCCTCGCCATAACCTTCCATCTTTTTTTGATTTTGCTAACACAAGAACCTTCTCCTGACAATAATTAACACAACAAAAAAGAATTAGCGAAACTGTTCCACCCATTCACGCGTGATGCGATGAGCAAGGGAAATAGAAATTCATTTATTTATATAAAATTATGAAGATATGATAGTATGGTTGTGGTGATATATGCATAGATTCTCACATTATTTTCTTCAGAGTAAGTTTGCATTATACACTAATGGCAGGACGCACTAACATTAAGCAACATTACGGTAGAAGACCTAGTAAGTACGCAAACTTAGAATCTAGAGCAGGTAGATAACAATGCGGTTGAAAATTTCCAAGATTTTAATTTGTGCCGATCTGTCGGGAATACGGACACATGCATTGAACTCTTCTTTATATCAGTGCGCTTTATGAAAGTAGAAGAAAAAGGTTGATGAAATTTAGATAGATAGATAGATAGATAATTCTTTATTGTTACACCACTTAATATACAAAAATAACATAAAAGTAAAAGAAAGCTTAAAATAAAGTGTTACAATGGGCGGCCTTATCACTAATAGTGATCTCTTCCAGGCAACCTTAGGATGGAGAGGAAATACAGGAATAACAAGACGGGGCGTAATATAAAGATAAAGGTACAATCAAATCAAGACAATAATACATTACTAAATCAAATTAATAATAAATTATAAACAAGAAAAGAAAAATATCTACTAATACATAAAAATACACTAATACATATTGAAATATATATAAACATATAATTAATTCATTGATATACTTACATAATATATATATATATATACACTACAATACAATATACTTCCATACATATATTTATACATTAATTCTTTGATGTATTATAATCAAAACCCAAGTTCACACGGGTTAAACTAATTGGCGAGTTAGAAACTTTTTACTTGGCTTTTGAAGGTCGACAAGGATTGTGCACGCCTGATAGTAACTGGTAATAAGTTCCATAAGCGAACAGCTTTCACTGAAAAAGAGTGATCATAAAATACTGTGCCATGCTGAGGCATACTGAGGGATAGATTTTCTGATGAAATTTAATAGGTAGGTATATGAAAAGAATAGATACCGGTCTCCTATGAACTGGGGTCTCGAATGACTGGTCGAAGCGCATGAACTTCTATGGTACGGCTAAAAACCTACGCTAGACTCCGGAGTAGGTACTAGGTATTGAGAATTTATCTGTCAGAAAAATAACTGTCTGACCTGGATATTAAACCTGCGCTATCTATCCCCACTACACCAATACCAACGAGCGAAGCCGCTGGCGGGTCAGTTAGTACCTACATTATTACTTTTCCCTAGACTAGTAGATATTGGATCATCAAAACTGATAAGGTTACTACCGACACGATAACTTCTCGGCACTAATATTATTTATTTAGTTAAAACACGATCAAAATGCGTTTTGTACACGTACACGTTGTTCTTGTAAAAAAATGACACCCGACAGACAAAATGACAGATAAAAAGGCGGGAATTCAGTTTCAATTGATGAACGGAGCGGAACGCGGGTGGACATAGTTTTTTTTTTTACTTTTTCATTTTCCGTTTCCATCCGCGGCATTAGCATGCAACGTGCAGGGAGGTTGGTAAATGCGTTATGAGAGTTACCGAGGACGGTTAGATTCGGATCTCAAACTTTTTGCCGAGATTTGCAGAATTAATATTTAAGGCTTTATTTTTGTACAGTTAGAGTTGTTAATAGAACTGAACATAAATTTGCATGATGAATAAATTCGGTCGGTATATGGCGATGACTGCATTGAAGGTACAATAGTAGCAAAGGCTCTCGTTACATACTTGACTGTGTAACTTCGTTTGTGAGAGCTTGTGTGTTATGGGGTGCATAGGAGCAAAGTGGACGCTTGTAAGTGAACTTTGACAAAAGGGACTGCAGGAATAATATCTCATATTTATCAGCAAGAGTAATCTGTCTAATAATAAACTGAAGATGAATCTGTAGGTTGACAGCGGAAGAATAATTTCATCGAAACCGGAGATTCTGGGAGTGCTGCAGAGTTTCTATGGACAAACACCACGACACAAACATCCATAGCATATAGGTATGAGTCAGGACACAAGAACGAAACAGTCACAGCACTCTGTAGTGCTTCGTTCTTTGTTCGTACTTCGGCACTATTGCCAAAGTCATCCCGACAAAACTTCCGAGAGTAGATGAATAACCGTTACTCTTATAAGGACGTACCTAAGTATTCTATAAGTAAGTACGCCCTGTAGTGATTCTAAGTTTGAGTACAGATCTGTACACTTCAGAGAAACTCCACTTAAGTCGAGTTCATAACCGAACGTCTTTCTGGAATACCGGCTTATAGGTACCTCCAGACGCTATTCCTGTCTATAATACTTGAAGATACTGTAAGTTTAAAACGTGGGCCAGAAGTGTGATGGTGTTTTT
Source organism: Selenia dentaria (assembly GCA_917880725.1). Lineage (NCBI taxonomy): Eukaryota > Metazoa > Arthropoda > Insecta > Lepidoptera > Geometridae > Selenia > Selenia dentaria. The sequence continues at coordinate 3,575,095 of OU862893.1, read as the reverse complement.
TTTCTACAGACTTCCAAAAAGGATACCTACTACTATTGAGTACCTACTCAATTCGACTGTATTTTTTGTTTGTTACATCATAACTTTCGACTGGGTTAACCGATTTGCAAAATTCTTTTTGTTTGAAAGCTGGCGCTTCCCGTGTGAACCCATGTAAATTTTATCAAATCCGGTCCAGTAGTTTTTAAGTTACACTCCAATAACTGATTTTTACCAAAGTATTAGAATGGAAATCTGTATAAAATATTTCAAATTGCACTTGTTCAAAAAAGGTGATACAACTTGGTTTAAGACCAACAGGTTCTCTCGCTTTTGAACCATGTGTATAAGATGAGCTATGGTTTAAAACGAACTGTCTCGTTTGAAGGTTTCATGACTTCCAGCTTCCTGAACAAGCCGGTATCCGAAAGAGAATTTAACATCATAGATCACGACCTTACAATCCCCTTAGGGCTGTAGACAGCCATTGCGTCGACGAGTTTTGACTATGAAAAAGCCTTCGATTCGATCGACTGTAGTCCTCTAGGTACTGTAGCCCCTTCAGCGATGTCAAATCGAGATTTCGTATATCAAGGAGGTGTTAGCAAGAAAGTTAGAGGAAGGTGCAATTAAATAATGATTAATAATGAGACAAAAATCTCGCCCGAAGAATCCAACACAGATGGGCAGTGATCGGGAACATAATATGCTCGGCATCTTCTCGTCCAACATATCGCAGAACCTGAAGGCAAAAGTCTTCAATCAATTTGTGATGCGTTGCCAGGTATTGTTTAAATTGCTAAAATCCTTGAAGAATGACTACCTATATAAATATAATATAATAAGCCAATTACCAATTTTTAAAAACATGGTTAAGAATCACTATCTATCAAGTATGTAACACTGTTACATGCACACGCACTGATACGTACACACACACACGCACACACACACACACACACACAAACCTCACATACACATACACACCAGTTCTTTATTCGCTAATAAATTAAGGTTACCTAACTTAATTAGAATTATCTCAAAAGATTTTCTTAGTCACTACACTACTTACAACTGTACCTACATGCTACATCAAACCTTGTAGTAATTAACTATCATTGTTTAAGCCCGTGAAATTTATAGGCGGGGTGAAGGCTGGTACTCATCACATGGGGAAACCTAGTTTGAGTGCCAACTTACACTCATGTGTCCATTATTATTGTGAAGTCAAATTTTTCACTACATTTAACTAAATTTACTCTGATGTGAATTAACGATATCAGCTTACGGATTACTATGATGGTAATATTTAGGTACTTAATTCTTTAACTATGTGTAATTGTGTACCTACTTTAGCTTGACTAAATAATGGACAACATGTTTACTTTATTCATAATCTAAGTTTTAAATGAATAAATATAAATATAGTGTAAAATATAAATATAGTGTTATTATTTTTATCCTTGTAATTTTTTGTATGTATTAGTATATAGTTATTAGTATTTATGTATTGGAGTTTTAATAAGATAACATAGAGTAACAGGAACATATTTTGCACCACCGTCTACTATTTCTTATGATAACGACCATACAAAGGTTGTCTGGAAGAAATCGCTATAAGCGATAAGACCGCCCATTGTACTTTCCTAATTTAAGAGTATACTTTGTAACTGATATTTTTGTATATTGGTTAAAGTGCAATAAAGAATTTTTGTATTTTGTGTTGTATAATAAGTATGATTAAAAATAATTACAATACCTTGTGCTCGGAAGGAAATTAAGGCATATTACACCGACATCTACTAAACATGGTATAATGGATCCTTAATTTTGTAAGTTAGTACTTAGTAGGTATACACGTAATTTGTATAATTACCAAAAAAAAATGGGCGGTACAAAAGTGTTAATACATTGTAGATATGTAGTCAAAATTTTTTATTACTTCACAGTGAAATAATTATTAATTGTTAAAGTTTTCGAAAATTCCATCTAAAAGTATGGACACCCTCTTAACAAAATTACTACATGCCTATGTACAACTTATTAATGAAAACACATGATTCGCGTCAGTGAAAAAATGTAATGTTATGATTATGAATGATACATTTCTATGTAGGGGTGTTAAGTTTCATGCATAAACCGCGCGCAGTATATCTTAATGAATAGTGGAAATGCCTATAATAAAAATTTGTAGGTGTGAATCAATCTAGACGTTTGACCAAATATTGATGATTATGTGGGATTTTTTTTTAAAGTAGTTTTAAATATTCTTACCATGTAAGTACCAGCAGCATATAAGGCTGTTTTTTTTTTGGTAATTATACAAATTACGTGTATATTAACCTACTTACAAAATAAAAAAAAAGTAAAAGTAATCTTTATTGTGCTAACATGGTACATAGAAGTAGTAAAATAAGTTGATACAAATAAATAGATAACCAAATCATCAATTACCAGCTTTACAGTGTGGACAATAGAGTGGCCACTAGCCCTCATACTGGGACTGTCTGTGTCATGAGGACTAGTTCTCACAACAATCTACTAATATTTAGGTAACATAGGCCGTGGTCCGTTTTGCGATAATTTTGCTCACAGTGCTATCGTTTACCAAAGCTGGTCCGAGACAAATATCGCGATTTTGACAGCTCGTGGCACTGTAAGCGTGTTGTTAATTCGGACCAAAGTTGTGGCAATAACGAACCATTTGCGCGCGAAAAACAAATTCATAAAAATATCGTGCATAGTGTGAAGGTTAACTATGTAGTGTGTGGATTAAAAAGAAATAATGGAATGGATGGACCGACTTTTACATCAAAAAGAAGGGACACCAGTAAAGACATTGTAGAAATAAACAAACACCTGTCACTTTTGACAGAACACTCACGACGATTATGGTGTAGAGCATGGTTCATGTAATCGTCAATATGGCGGCAGTTAAGACGTCATCGATGACGTAGCGTGGGCCATCGTAATCACGCTCACGGTGAAAGGGACCGACTTTTATCGCGCTAATATCGATTATGGCCAATTGGGACCGCAGTTATAGTGTCTTATTGTGCAACAATATTGAGGAAGTGACTTCACAATTAAATTTTATCACAGTTTTAATATCAATTATTAGTCAGTGATATAGTGATATTTAGATAACCTTTATTGTATAACTTTAAACTTATGTAGGTACCTATGCAGAATTGTCGTGTCTGTTTTTAAGTACTGTAAATATTCTACCAGCGTCCATTTTACTCTTGTGTGACGACTTTTTTATTTCGTGGAGGGTGCGTCACTCGTAGAGAGAGTGCGTAATGCCTATTATGGCACCCCATGCAAGAAGATTTATTCAAAATGTTATTTTACACCCAGCATCTACCTACCCACTGTGCACCATTCATTGTGTTCAATCGTTATTCTATGTAATTGTAATCACATTGCGTTGACATAGTAATAAGGAAAGTTTTTATTCGATTTTGAACTTTATCTCGGAGGGTATAATTATATCGACGCCATTTTGTATTGTAGGGTGCATGAAACTGTCATTGACTCGAGTTATTGAGTTAGATTGAGTGGGTAACGCTGGCCAGTGTTACTGTGATTTAGATGCGACATTTTGGTGATGCGTTTCGATTAAAAATAATTTTGTTGAGTCTGAATACATTACCTTCGCTTTCATTGGTGGTTATTTATGCTTTAACTATATTGTGTAATATATGATGTTTATATAAATTAAAAAAATAGTCCGTTTAAAGCTGGAAGTTAAGTTTCGAATTTCATTAAAATTTCGCACGCCTGTGTGTAATTGCCTATAAAATTAAGTACTTAGGTCTGTGCATTGGATTGCATATTGGATTGGAACTTAGCCCCGATTCAACCTAGGTATAAGATACTAATATTGAATTTTATCAAAATGGTACCTAGTTTCAGCGTTATGAATGCACAGACAATTATATATAGGTATAATTTTATAATTAAATATTTTATTATTTTATCTAGAGTCAACGACAAGCTGTCAGAAGTAGGTAGGTATCGGTGGTTTCGCGTATCCCTGGCCAGTTTCCTTATTTGTTAGTTTTGCTGATTCATCAGTAAGTATAAATGTAAGTATTTAATTTAAAATATCAGAGCTGCATGCAGTTTTCAGTGTTTTCCAGATGTCATCGTATGCAAACTTTATCACTCGGGTAGGTACGCGGTAACTAAGCCAATTTGCCGTTCCAGTACTACGTAGTCCGTAATGAAGCGTCCGGGTGCCCGAGTCTCCCAGCAGCCTCTCTCGCCGGATTGTTAATTCTCAGCCGTTTTTCTTTTATTGCCACTTGGACGGCCGCGGATTGAAGTGATTTATAAATTGAAGTGGTTTTGACTGTCTAAGTTATTTTCGTAGAATTATGATTGACAGACAATAAAGTGCTCTTTTTCTATGATTAAGAAATTTCAAACCACGGAGCGCTAAAAAGCTTTTTCAAATTCATTGAATCTCAAATGTCATCCCTTATATTATTTTATTTGTAGTTTGTATGCATACATTTTTTATACAGGTGTGTAATGTATACTGTGTGTATTTTAACTTTGCAGTGTTTATTAAGTAAGTAGCAAGTATTTACAATATTTTTTGTATTATATTCTAGTATTTTTGCTTTAGATAGGTATATTTAGGTACCTACGTACTTACCGTACATTATATGCACCAAGCCATTTTTATGCAGGCACTAATCACCACTATATCAGAATCATTTTCTTACTTTTACTGTAGTGTATTAAATAGGTAATCTATTCTCACAATTTTTTTTTGAATTGCCTACATCAAAGTGTAGACCTGAACGTAGTGATTAAATAAAATATTTATGTTTAAAAATAAAATACGTGGACATGGATATCAGACAACTAGAATCTACTTCTGTAGATAGATAATACCCTAAACTACCTAAATTTCTATATAGTTTATTCGTTCAAGTTCTAATCCTAGTATATATTCATTAGGCTCTGTTTCTAACTTTAAAAACGGTTTTTAAACCTTACACTAGATGTGACAGGCAGGTGCCAGTCACAGGATTGGCTTCGTTAGGCGGAGGGGGCGCTCGTGTCGTCTCGCAGTTTCAGGCTCCTCTTGGAACGACAATTATCCGCACTGATAATGGTCTAGGTTTGATTTTATACATATACAAATTCTCAGATTGGAGTCTGTAATTGTAACAACGTTAAAGTAAAGTAATAATGATGTAATAATGATGTAAAAAGACTAAGGTAGATTATCTTCTATAACTCATATAATGCGTACCTACACCGTCACGTGATCAAAAGTTCTAGGCTTAAGTAAGACTAATTATAATCAACTTAGTTGCATTTTACCATAGTTTCAGTTGTATGAAGAGCATCTAAAAATCTTAGAAGAACTCAGAATTACTAATAGTACTTACTACGTAATATAACTCTATTTAATAATTACTTACCTACCTACTTATGTGCCTCCACATAACCTGTATTACTTACCACGGGCAGTGGACTATTTATCCCCGGGGAGAGGAGAGAAATCCTTTACCGCATGTCATTTTTGTATTCCTTCTGAAGGTATATACGGTCCATCTAAAAATATTATCTTTCAAGGGTTAATAATAATAATTAGTCAGAGTGGGCAGTATTTGAATTACTTGTAATTAAAATACGTAATTGAAATACAAATACGTATTTAGTATTACTATTTGAACTACTTCCTTAAAATGTAATTTGCCGAGTAAAACAGCGAGATATTTTGTAATTCTATTTCAAATACCTACTAGAAAGGCTTCAAATACATTTTAACATTAAAATACACTTAACCTTCATTTAGCAACTGCGAGTGTCCTGTAGAAAGATTGTATTCTTTAGCAGGTTTTATTCACTGCAACAAGAGGCTGTTTGTCTGACAGTACATTTAAAAATCTAGTGTTCATGAAAGGAAACTCTGGTTTTACTGATCAATTAATCTTGTTTTCCTCTACTTCTCAGCCCGTGCTGGTCTACATTACTTATTTTGTAATTTGTATTTCGTATTTCAGTTAAAAATAGGTAAAATACTGTATTTTGTATTTTAAATTTCAAATACTGTACTTGAATGTATTTTGTATTTCGTATTTTGACTACTTGCGATACAGTATTTTTAATTTGTATTTCAATTAAAGCAAAACATGTATTTTGCCAAGCCCTGGTTTTAGTTGTATGACGAGCATCTGAATTCTGGTTTTACTATGCTATAAAGTATAATCCTTACACCGCGGTGATGATTACAATGCTTTGACATAGATGGCGCTAGTAGTATCGAGTAGAATCAAAAACAAATTATTTTCAAATAAAATATCGATACGAAATTATAGGTAGGTTCCTTGGAGGAGCCTAGGAGAAAAAAAAAGTTTTCTTTACTAGTTTTAATTTAACGTATGTTTATGGGTTCTCCATACTTTCAGAGGTGTTTGAACAACGCTTGGTAGGTACCAGCGTTTTAAGGTCGTGTTAAAGTTGAGGTATTGTAGCAAGTGAAGTTAATGGCCTGAGGCCTTACTATCAGCTTCGTAGAAACCATGCAAGTTCCGTGCAGTTCTTAAACCTGACATACAGTTTTGAATTAAATCATACCATGACGCTTATTTAGGTGAACTGTTTGAATATTGTTTTCTCAAAGGTGACTGGATAATATTGTCTCTGGCATTCTAACAATTTACTATAAACAACATTGCAGACGCCTAGACGTTTGTAAGCTAATAAACTGAGTGGATTTAGAGCAACATGTTAACGAGAGTCCATACAAAAAAAAGTTGAACGGTTTTTCTGCGGTTCATGAATAGTAGGCCTGGGCAGGCTTGCTTTAAAGTGGTCATGGTACGAATAAAACGGGCAGTTGTCGAGAAGTCCTGCTCTGCTTCTAAGAACTCATAGTAAGGCCCCTGAACAGCTGACTCGGGATGACGAACGCAATGAAGTGCGGCGCAGAACTTCGAATTCTAAAGATCTGAGACACATTTAATCTTAAAGATACAGTTCGCACTGCAACTGCTTCCGACACGGGTAACTTTCAACATCAGATTGAGAGAGGCCAATTCTACTATTTTAACTACCTACGTGCAACTAACTATCCCGCTGCAAAAAAAATTCAACTCGGTTGTCGTTCGATCATTACCCAAAAAGCCATTCTACTATTTCTAGAGACAAATTGGAACATAACGTCATCTAAGGCATCTCAAACACTACTTTATATTAAATACTATTTTTGATTATTGCCCACGACTTCGTTTGCGTAGTAGGCTCGGCTTTCGGCCTCGCCATAATCTCCCGTCTGTGCTTAGTTTTTATTTCATAAGAACTTTCTACTGACAGTAACTAACACAACAAAAAAAAAACTAGCAAGATTGTTCCATCCCTTCTCAAGTTATAGTGTGACCAGGAGAAACAGGGGTTCATTTTTATATATACAGATAGATTACAAAACGAAAATGAGTTAGCTTATAGCGTTCATGATCTATCGAGTTGGCATAATAAGTAATAATAATTCTATTACTTTGGTAAAAATCAGTTATTGGAGTGTAACTCAAAAACTACTGTTGAAAATTAAATAAAACCACACGGAAAGCAACAGCTTTGAAACAAAAAAAAGAATTTTGAGAATCGGTCCCCCCTATCGAAAGTTATGAGGGAACCAACATAAAAAAGGCAGTCGAATCAGACTGTTTTTGAATAGCATAATAAGACAAGTGCACTTTGAAAAATTTAATACCGACTTCCATTCTACTACTTTAGTAAAAATCAGTTATTGGAGTGTAACTCAAAAACTACAAGACCGAATTCAAATTCGGTCTTCAATTCAATTGAAATTTAAATAGGACCACACGAAGCACCAGCTTATAAACAAAAAAAATTGAGAATCGGGTCACGCCCTATCGAAAGTTATGAGGTAACAAACATAAAAAAATACAGTGAATTGAGTACCTCCTCCTATTTTTGGAAGTCGGTAGAAAACGTATAAAAATCAGCCTTCAGCCACGATTCGATTGTTTTGTTATTGGTATCAGCCCCCATGTAGTTACTGAAGTAGTATAAAGACAGCTGTTTAATACGCGTTAAAGCAATATAAACCATAGACTAGCAATAAATATGCAATAAACAAGGGAACAAACATTCTTTAAAATGAGGAATGGAATTTCCTAAAGAGATAGCAGGCTTGTCAGCACCCATAATATTTTCCATGGCGATAAATACATAACTGACGTAAATAGATAAGACCCGTCTGCGCCGGAAACGGCATTCCTTCCGGCGACTGGAGTCTGACTAATATTTTGTGCTTTCTTAACACTTACAAGAAAATAAATGTTATTACAATGTAAACTAGTTTAGCTCTTACCTGTAAAATGAAGCTGTTTAAGGCAGAATATTCGTAAGAATGTTATTCATCAGATTTATAAAGAGTTGTCTCTACATGTTTGCAAATGTAACGTTTGTAGGTAGGCAGGGTTGCAAGATCTGTATATCTAAATTACCATGGCGAAATTTGAGGCTGAAAAAATATGGTAATTTTTACCTACATAGGTACCTACATCATTTTATAACATAAACAGACATGACAGAAGGTAAAAGTCTAAAAATGTATTTCTCGTCTGTAATATTTTTGTACCTATTACATTTTTGCGTAGCGTGAATTACGTCGCATCAACCAATTGCGTCAAATCTGATAGTTTTAAGTCGTTAATTAGGGGGAAGCTGAAATAACCGAACCAACCATAAGTAGGTACTTATACTCAACTCCGAAGGTGCTAAAATACCGAACACCTGACAAGCAATAACATCCACACTTTATCTAAGTATCTATATATATCAAAATGAACCCATATTTCTCATGGTCACGCTATAACTTGAGAACGGCTTTACCTATCTCATTCATCTTTTTTAAAATGTTTTGCAATAGGTACTTCGTAGTAGGTTCTTACCTTAAAAAAATATGGAAAGATATCTATGGCTATGGTGAGGCCGAAGACCGAGCCTACTATGCGAACGAAGTCGCGGACAGTAGCTAGTAATATCATAAAGTAGAAAGATTTATTTATTTGTTTGTTTGTATTTGATGATTGAAAGATAGCACACTAATTCAAGTAAACAACGCTCTATCTAGTATCTCTAAATGGTTCTCAACTAATAATTTACTTCTTAATTAAAAAAATACAAAATGTTAGAAAGTTTTCTTTGCCTACTGTTCCATATTTGGAGTCCAACATTACGCTTGATGGAGTTAAACTCCTAATGGACAAGGCAACAGTCTTCCTAGGCATTAAAATTGACACAAAATTACAGTGGAGTCCTCAGTCCTCACATAAATGCACTGTCTGGGAGACTCAGTTCTGCTGCATAGGTATGCGGTACGTAAAATAAGAGAACTAACAGATGCTTCTACGGCGCGGTTAGTGTATTTTGCATATTTCCACAGCGTAATGTCATGGCATATTGCTATGAGGTTCAGCGGCTGATATAGAGACCATATTTATCCTTCAGAAACGTGCTATTAGAGCTATATACGAAATGGGTCCCCGTGAATCTTTGAGAGATTTATTTAAAGAAATCAATATAGGTATTAACGTTGCCTTCCTTATATGTATTTGAAAATATAATGTATGTTCGTAAAAAATTACATAAATATAAGTTAAATAGTGATCACCACCCATCTAATACCAGAAATACAAATATAGGATAGCTGTACCTAGTTTTAGACTTGCGAAGACTAATCAGTCATTCCTAGGAAATTGTGTGCGTTTTTACAATAAAATCCCAAAACACATAACTGAGCTCACAGAGGGCAAATTCAAGTTGTCTGTAATAAACGTGTTAATAAAAAAAGTTTATTATAAAAGTCCGACATTATATAGAAGACAAAGATGCTTGGAATACTCCACTTCTGGCAACCTGTCACTCTGCTATCCTTAAAATGTAATATTTTTAGTACCTAAGTAGAAACATTGTAAACATCTATATAAAAAGAATGGCCCCGAGTTTCTTGCCGCTTCTTCTCGGTAGGCTCTATATATTTTGGAACGCGGCGGTAGATTTATAATGAAAAATTGACGTTCATAAGTGCGTCTTTGATGCCTAAATTGAACAAATGATTTTGAATTCGACTTTTGAATTAAATAGGCTCTTAAACTACTGGACCGATTTCAAAAATTCTTTCATTTTTAAAAGGCTACATTATCGCTGATGAAATCTAGGCTATATATTTTGATTCATCATCATCATCATCATCCATCACCACGCGGGTGAAACCACGAAGCGCAGTTAGTTTAAAATTATTTGAAAAAGCAAATGTAAAAAAACAGCCCACGTCAGTGTCTTGTTAGTATATTTATATAAAAACACGTGGCAAGCCTGAAACTAAGTAATTTTAGGAACCGAGCCCACTCACGTTCATAATAGGACAATACCTTCGAATGAGAAACACATGGTCTATTGGTGAATCTATTCAGTAGCTCTACCATAACTTTATTTTCATCTACAGCCGATACTCGATCTCGCCCACCTGGCGTACTTGCTGCCTATTTAGTTCCACAATTGACCGCAAGATGGCACTGCTCTTTTTTCCTACATTTTTTCGCGACAGTCGCGCATTGATTGGGGTCAATGTTCACTCTGTTCGCAAGTGAACAGTGCTGCAGAGTGAGTTTTATTCATGTGGTAGTGCTTTCAGGTCACTGCCTTGAGGTGCGGGGTACTATTATTAAAATCTGTGCAAGTTACTATAGTGCCGCCAACTTATCTGTTCAGGTGGGCAAAATTGGAACTACAGTTAACATCCATACATACCTAAGTACTAACTTTCGCGTTACTATTAGTAGGATTATAATTGCAGAATTTGCGGATTAAAGAGTAGCTTGAAAGACTACCCTATGTTTTGGCTATCTTTTTTCTTGGTGAATTTCTTAAATTGCAATACCAAATTCTCCACTAGCGACGCTATCATTTGAACAGGGGCCTTACTATGAGCTCTTTTGAAGCAAGACTTCTAGAAAACTGCCCGGCTTATTCGTACCATGACAACGTAAAAGCAGGCCCAGGAAAAACCGTTCACCTGTTTTTTGTATGGACTTTCGTTAACACGACGCTCTATATCCACTCATCAGTTTATCAGCTTACAAACGTCTAGGCGTCTGCAATGTTGGTTAAAGTGAATTGTTAGAATGCCAGAGACAATATTATCCGTTCACTTTTGAGAAAACAATGTTCAAACAGTTCACCTAAATGACCATCATGGTATGATTTCATTCAAAACTGTTTATACCAGGTTTAAGAACTGCACGGAACTTGCATGGTTTTTATGAAGCTGATAGTAAGGCCCCAGATAAGACGGCGGGACTGTAGACGACTGTGACTAGACAAGTCTGGGAACTATATAGACAAATACACTGGGTATTTCCGCGCATAACTTTGAAGCTTGAAAATCTAGGTTTCTCTGCATAAGTGTGAGGTAAGCGTGACAGTTGGGTACCATCTAGCGAACTACAATTATAAACTTATATTAGGTACCCGTCCATGTCGATAACTATTGTTGAGGAGAATTGAAATGAGACAGCTGGACCAACAAGATTGAACAAGATAGAGCATGGATATTGGATACCTACCATGCGTTAGTTATTCTATACCAACTTGAAAATAACTCTTTCATTTTGGCGGTATTGTCTGTGGTCACGTACGGGCAGCATTTTTTTAGGGTAGACGATATTGTTAACGGCCGGTTTCGAATGTTGTCCTTAACTGGCCACTACACATTGTTAGAAAAAAAAAACAATAATTCAAGGAGATGAATGTTAAAAAAGTTCTGTTTTCATCTAAACGGGATAGTTGTGACAACAAACGGGATGCTGCGTGTTATTTCAACTGGACGGTGCGTGACCGCTCGCGTCGTCGTGGAGAGATGACTTGAATTTTAATTAGGCCTCTTATCTCGATCAATATTTACCATGAATTTAAAAGCTAATGGCGTATAATAGACATTGTTAAACGCATAACTGTATAGGTACTAAACAGTGATATTTATTCTGGTTACATTATAAAACAAATATTCGTCAATATTCAAATGGATATGTATTATTGAAGATATTATTCAATGTTTTTTTTTGTAGTCACTTATAGGTAATTATGGTGAAATACAATATTTAGGTTAGTACCTACTTATACTTATTATGTAGGTATATCCTATAGTAAAGTTGCACATTTCATAGAGGTATTATATAAGTTGTAAGTAGGTAGGTGCGATTAAGTATTAAATTACTTTAAAAGGACATTTGTGGAGTAGGTAATTGAAAATAGGTACCTGCTAGGTATTTATAGTTATTTTTAAGGAAGAAAATATTTATTTAGCATAAAATGTGTTTAAAATTAACAAATACATATTATAGTTCTTATGTATTTGTGAACCGGCATACGTAACAACTTATATAATGCAATTACGCATGCAAGGTTTCAATTGTGCTAAGAAAAAATTACGGCTAAGAGGTACTTACATACTAGCGGGACTTAACTTATACGAGTTTTTTCAAAACATCCTCATAACTTAAGTAAATGTAGAAAATGAGGAAGAAAATATATAGGCTTACTACAGGTGCTGACGGTATAACGGTATTCTACAGCCATGTGTTTCAAATATCGCTACAGGCCGTTTTTTTGGTCTTATAGGTTATACTTACACTTATAATTTAATCTGAGTTCCGAGGTATCAATAAGTCTGTGGTTGACATGATTGTTTATATGCACAGATGACTTACAATATATGGCCACTATACTACGTTGTATCGATCACAAGTGCTATGTGTTCTGTGCAGTGGGTGGACTCTAGGTGTGCGTGAAATGGATACTCTACCCTACTGGGCGGGGTTATTGCCAGCCAATCCTGTAACTGATACCCTACTTCTTCTTAACAACCACTATTGCAAAAACAACCCTATCACATACGAGTTTAGGTTTAAATTAAAGGTCGTTTTCAGAGTAAACTTGTAAGCGATACGTTCCTTCTTTTTCCATTTGTGTGTAGGATTTTAGTTCTAATTCAGTGGGTGGAGAGGTTAAATTTGTATGGAAGAAAAGTGTAATTGATATTGATGGCCCAAATTGGTGCTATTTCAATGCACTGTAGGTATTATATAATCTTCTATAATAATATATGTAATCTTACTATATATATTATATATGTTATTTTATTTTTATTATTAATACCGTTTATAAATGTGAAAGTTTAGATGGATAGATGTATGGATGGATGGATGTTTGTTGCTCTTTCACGCTCAAACGGCTAGGCGAAAGTTGATGAACGTTGGTGTGGAGGTACCTAGATGAGGCTTTGGATTGACACATGGGATACTTTTCATCATCATCATCCAACACCACGCGGGTGAAACCGCTGATTGCAGCTAGTATATGTTCTATATCTGTTAACTTCGTTTTAATATAGTTGGTTGCTGACTAGGAGCAACGCGTCAATTGTATGCATGCCTTATTAAAATTTATGGAATTAGGGCCATAACTACTTTATTTATATAATACGGCTATCTATGGTCAACCATAGGTGCCTACTGCTTTTTTGTTATATTGTTTCTGACATGGGAGGCGCGACGATTAATTGGTTATGATCGAGTTGCAAAGCACGATACCACAATCAGGCAAACGATTTCTCCGTCACTTTACTAGAAGATATTTTTTGAAAACAGGCCAAGTGCGAATCGGACTCGTGCACGAAGGGTTCCGTACCATTGTATCTATAAAAACCGGCTAGTTATATCTCCTTTAACATAAACCTTCTATTCAAAAGACATGATTTTTTCGCGGTTCATGAGATACAGCCTGCCGTGCGATTATTTAAGAGCAAACATCGTTAACTCTTTGATAACATCCGTGAAACAAATGACGAGATGACAATAAACGTTGGAAAAACAAGCTTGTGTACAAGGTGGATATCTCATAAAGTATTTGACATCGGTGATCGGTGAGCTCGTCGTCGAATCATTTGAGAATCGCACGGCTGGTGACAGACGGATGAACAGCGGCGTCTTAGTAATAGGGCCCCGTCATACCCTTTGGGTACGGAACCCTAAAAAAGACGAAATAGGTTATATAGGTGTGTACTGATAATAAGTACCTACATAATAATTATTATTATACTGAAGCAAATAAAAATACTTAGGAAACTGAGGAAATTAAAAGTGACAGGTATATTTTTGGCATCTTCAAAGAAATTCATTGAACAAGGTCACCAGTTCAGGCATTTTACACCAAACATAAAAAAAATCATTACAAAGGGGAGGCAGGGCGCACCTGACGCCGGAAGTCATTAGTAAATAGATGGACACGACGAACGCCGATAACGCCCCGCTCTCCCCAAAATTACTTGCCACAAAATTAATTTTATCACCGCATTTTTTATTAAAAGAAAATAAATCTTTCACTTTCGAGTTAAGGTTGAAAATTGGCCAAAAAATATCGGGGTACAAATAATATTTTGGTTGGTTTTGTATAAAAAATGACATTGTGTAGCCAACACCTTAATGTTCGGTTGGATCTATTGTTACAATCTTAGACCTCCTTTTGAGGGTTTCCAGCGATAACGTTTTTTCCGGGTTTTGAATACGGGATTTAAAGTTACTTACTTCCTTTTCTTGGCATGTCCCCTTATTTTGTTTATTAAGTATACTTACTTACACTGTGGTCGTAATATTAAGCAAAGGTATTTAAATTTCAATTTAGATTTCAAGTTAGGTAGGATTACTCCACTAAGTAGGTATACTACATACTTATAACTTTCAAAGACTTCTGTATTCTTCGATTCATAACCTTCTATAAGTACGAGTAGGTAAGTAAGTATAGATTATGATTGAATAGAAAAATAATACTCAATAAATAAAATCAGAAAGAAGAATCAGAAATTTATTCAAAGACTTCTGTATTTTTCGATTCATAACCTTCTATAAGTACGAGTAGGTAAGTAAGTATAGATTATGATTGAATACAAAAATAATACTCAATAAATAAAATCAGAAAGAAGAGTCAGAATCAGAAATTTATTCAAAGACTTCTGTATTTTTCGATTCATAACCTTCTATAAGTACGAGCAGGTAAGTAAGTATAGATTATGATTGAATACAAAAATAATACTCAATAAATAAAATCAGAAAGAAAAATCAGAATCAGAAATTTATTCAAAGACTTCTGTATTTTTCGATTCATAACCTTCTGTAAGTACGAGTAGGTAAGTAAGTATAGATTATGATTGAATACAAAAATAATACTCAATAAATAAAATCAGAAAGAAGAATCAGAAATTTATTCAAAGACTTCTGTATTTTTCGATTCATAACCTTCTATAAGTACGAGCAGGTAAGTAAGTATAGATTATGATTGAATACAAAAATAATACTCAATAAATAAAATCAGAAAGAAAAATCAGAATCAGAAATTTATTCAAAGACTTCTGTATTTTTCGATTCATAACCTTCTATAAGTTCGAGTAGGTAAGTAAGTATAGATTATGATTGAATACAAAAATAATACTCAATAAATAAAATCAGAAAGAAGAATCAGAATCAGAAATGTATTCACCATTATAACAATGATTGTTACATTCGGTAAGTCACATTACATATAAATTAACAATATTGTATATACATTTAAGATTATATTAATTAACTTCACTTCACAACATATCATTACCAATTTTGAAAAATAGGCATCCACGTTTGTCACTTAATTCAACTTTCACGTAGGTATACATAATAATAATTAAGTTGAGTAAATAATGATGAGTCACAGAAGCAACTTTATTTACTTGTCAATTGTTCTTAACTACACAGTCAAAGGAATAATTATGTTATTTTTTGTTCACTCTTTGTACAAAAATGAAGAGTCTACTGAGAGAATAAAATGGGTCAATTACAAAAAAATACTTAAGTGTAATTTTAAAATCTTTTAAGTTAAGTTCTGTAATTTTAATTGGCAGTTTATTATACATTTTTATTATCGTGTATTTTCCTTGTTTTCGAACTTTAACCAATCTGACTCTAAGTTGGAATAGTTTGTTCTTGTTTCTTAGGTTAAAGTTGTGCATGTCCTTATTCTTAGGTAAACTTTCCTTTAACTTTCTTAGGTATACTTCCTTTCTGTATGTACCTACTCTAAGATACTATTGGAGTATTAAAAACCCAATGAATAAAAGGTTTTCCGAAAAGACTACTTGCTCTATTATATTTTCTATAACGTTTAATAGTACCTATACCTAAATGGTGTTTGTTAGAGTTTTGGTTTTTAAACTTGCAGTATTGTTTCTACAGACAGTCAATTTGATAGTCGACAGTTGATTTGTAGTTAGTAGGTACCATTAATCAATCCTTTATAAGCAGATGGAATGATTGGCTTAAAACGGTGCCGATCATGAAACCTCCGTAACTGGAGAGAGAGCCCTACAGAAACACGATTGCTGATTTCTTCGTACCTCCATTGTATAGCATCAATGAGACAGAAGTTTCAACAAGATGGCGCAACATGCTACACAGCGGGCGGCACCATCAATTTTATGCGGGAAACATTTAGTGGGTGTATAATTTCACGTGTGAAGCGGATCTGTGAACTGGCTTCCACAATCGTGTGATCACAGACCTTTAGATAACTTTCTTTGGGGGTATGTGAAGGCACTAGTCTATGCTGATACACCAGAGATGTTTGACCATTTGGAAGTCTAAATTCACTGTGTTACATGAAACCACGCGCCGACGCGAGCTGACACACGCCATAAGAACGGGCGAGGTCTACGAAGAAATAATTTCTTCGTAGGGCGAGGTGCGAGGTTAGTTCGTGCGCACAACCCTTGACTGGCGCGGCGCAATTCAGCGCAGTGCGGCGCTTGAAAACGGTCTATGGGACCGGAGCTTGAAACATATATTACAGCCCGCGGCACGTAACTCTAACGCTGAGCGAAATGTGGAAGGGATAGCTGCGCATGGGTACAGTCGCGCACATGTGACAGAGAGACAAGAGTCCTTCGTCCCTCTAGCCCCCCTCTAGCCTAGTCAACGCTAACGGTCAGCGCTAGAGTTACGTGCCGCGGGCTGTAATTGTAATGTTATTGCAACTCACGTTCATTATAATTGTGTAATAATAAAACAGGAGTAACGCCTTACGCGTTGTCGATGTTGTATCACGATCGACAATTGTTTCAGCTTCGTCCGGAAGCTTTCTTCGAACCGAGAAGGCTTTCGGACGGAAGATATTAATTACCAAAAACTAGAGGCAACGTAGACCATTGCCAAAGTACCCGAAGACAAAAACTGACTTAATTTTACCCAGTATGTGTAGGGGGAGTGAAAGTAAAAAATAGTGCAGTCTGTAAGTGTTTAAAAGAACAAATGAACAAAGTGCCTTCCCCTTAAAGAAGAGTATACTAGTCTGCTCATAGACAACCCTACTTCATTAAAAATCCTTTTCTTAACCCATCACATGTCGAGGGTACACCATGTGTACATACAAAAAAGTGCTAAGCCATGTTGTGCCTACACCAAGAGTATAGGTACACATTTTTATACCTTTTGTTGGTAACTAATTTGCTGATTTGGTTAAATCAGATTCAATGCACTTCACCGGTATAAATTTGCTTTTAGTTGGTCAAACTATTCAAGTGTAGTATTTTTATCCAAACTTTTATGCATTGTTCAGAAAGAACCCGAAAGAAGTAGACATTGGATGGGTTAATAACATCTTAAAACAAAATTTCAATACTACAAGTCTGCCTTTCACGAGCAGGCTGGTTAATATAGACAATAAGATAGGTGTTATAGGACACATTCTTAGCTATTCTATATTTATCAGTTTAGGTTACATTTCAATTACTTATTAGCCTTTTAGGCTAGATTGTTTTTTTGATGTGGTATCTATTAAAAATGGAACTCTATAATACAAACAGTACAATTTTAAAATTTTAATACCGACTTTCATTTTATTTAGTTATTGGAGTGTACCTCAAAAACTACTGGACCGAATTTGATGAAATTTAAATGGGACTACACGGGAAGCACCAGCTTTCAAACAAAAAAAGAATTTTGAGAATCGGTCCACTATCGAAAGTTATTACGTAACAAACATTAAAAAAATACAGTCTAATTGAATGCCTCCTCCTTTTTGGGTGTCGGTAGAAAAAGTATGTGTAGGTTATCATATCCATCCGTCTAATATCAGCATCGAGCAAGAGGGCGCTGCAAGGGCTCGGTTATTAACTTACCAAAACCAACAATCGCGATTCAATCGCGCGTCAACTAATAAAATAATAAGACTGTGTTCTAACGTTGTTGGCGAGATTGGTTTACATGGCGACTGCTATGGTAACTCACACATTCATTTACTTGCGACGTTTATTTTACTAAACAATTATGTTCAGGAGACTACAAACTGTGGAAACTTCAGTGTACCGTGTGTCACACTGAATATTTTTATATTCATGTAAGTACACGGATAAGGTATAATCCTAAAATAAATAAATAAAATAAGTACATTCTACAATATGTAAAGTACCTATATTATTATTTCATTCCCCCTTTAACTATAATATCAACAATGGAAGGATAATCATGCCTCATGGTAAGCACCACGCTTGCCATGCCAGTTGCAGTGCCACCCAGTTCTTAGTGCTGGGCTCGTCATCCCGAGACATCGATTTGTTTAGTCTCAGTCGTTGATTGCACTTAAGGCGAAATGACTGTAGATTACGACCAAATTTCATGATTCGACTTCGCGAAAACTTAATTTTTCTACTCTTAAACATAATGGGTTGGGTTTAGAATCGTGACCCCTGAATTTGGTGAAACAAAAACTGTGGGTGGGTTGAAGGGGTTTGTATAAAGCGTATTTACAACATTTTAGCTGCCGGAGACACGCCAAAATAGTCTAAATAGTCTAAATAGTTTTTTAAAGTTTCAATAAAACACCGTAATTTTGATAGTGACAGGTGACATAAATGACATTAATGCGTAAAACGAAACATTTCTAGGTAACTTTTAGCCTTTTTTGACATGTACGTTGTATGTAAGTTCTTGAAACGGAACGCAAACATCGAAGATAGCGTAATGTCACTGTCGGAATACTCGCGTCATTCTGTTACTTCCGAGTGTACGTGAATGTTTTTCCATAAAAAGGTGAATCACTCTGACCCGGACAATCCTTTTGTAAGTAGTGATGGGACTCATACTCAACGCATCGAGTCCCAATTGGTAGCAGTGAAGCGTTATTTTAAAAAAGAAAATTATAATAATACTGAAAATTTCACTAACTCCATCATAGAGTATTTATGGAGAAGAAATGTGACTAAAAATAAAAAAGACCCATTCATCGAAACTATAAATGCTATAAATTATGTCTATAAAATATAAGTTCTAAAAATAACAAATTGTTTTTCAATTTTAATTATCAGACCCATACTAGTAGGAATGTGTGTACAATAGTATATTAGTACCTAATGAATTGGCAATGTCACTTGTCTGTGACAAACCTATAGGTTAGGTTAGGTTTGAACTGTGACCCTCCAGGCGCGAGCCGCGCGAGCGTAGCGAACGTGCCGCGGGAGCGGCCGGCGAACGCTTCATCAAACTACTTTTGTTCCAAATTTGTGCACAATAGTATATCAGTAGCTATCTAATGAATTGGTAAAGTCACTTGTCTGTGACATACCTATAGGTTAGTTATAGTTAGTTAGAATAGGTCGAAGTCAGTGACAGAACCGACTCATAGCACCCCGATTTCAAGCAGTCTTGTCGGATTGCAGAGCCGACGCGGGGGTGGTAGAAGATCGAAATGCAGTACTTAACCTCAAAATACTTAAACAAACATAACTCGAAAACTAATGGTCTCCGGCGGGTGGGGTTTGCGGGGGGGCACTACCCGAACCCCCCCCTCTCCCCCCGAATTCAGGCGCCACGATTCTAAATGTTTACCAACATAATAACCGAAGTTCGAAAAAACGTAGTGTAAATTGAATATACGTTCCTAAGAAGTATGGGAGCCAATACACGATTGAGCAAACTTGGCTCGATAGAAAAAAATCGGCAACATTCCCTAAATTTTGTAATTTTTCTTACGTGTTTAGTGGGAAAAAGCATTTTTATTCAATTATATTATTATACATATATTTCAGTGAATGTATAATATTCGTTTTCCAAATAAAATTTACTAGTGAACTATGGACTCTTTTATCATTTAACTGTAATAATTTGATTGTATGAAATAAATATAAAAAGTATTAGCACGTATTCAATTGCATCTTCGCATTACATCGTCCAATCTGATAAGCCATTCTCAACCCTATGTAAGGCATCGTATATTGTTATAAAATTAGGATTGGACCGCGCCTTAATACTGTCGTCGTTATTGTGTCCTTTATTTGCGTACTTAGATGATACCTATAATTATGGGCCTATTTATTATATGCAGGTATATAGGTACGTAAATTTTCCGAGAGGACAATTAGTACAATATTACAGTATAAGCTAATCGTACCTTTCTATGTATAAGTTTGTTAAAAGCTAAATCATTGATGTAGGTAACACTCATCGACCGTTGGTTTGGTAAAAGTTTTATAGTTTAATCTTTTACACAACTTTGTACAGGTCTTCTATCCTTGCTTCTAACCCAAAATCGCAGCATATAACTCGTTTCCACAGGCGAGCGAGGGCGTAAATTTCATTACAATTAGCCGTGACATGACATGAATTATTCAGCCGACCCAGGCGGGTGCTGGCGGGGTCGCGCGGACCGTGCAAACACTGAAGGGTTGATTGTGCACTGCTGTTTGCGAGCGAGGCTGTAATTTGGCGTGTTGATTAACGGATTTGCTCCGGTTTGCGATCATTTTGTGGGTTGATTTGTGTGATAGATGGTGCGCTGCGGAATCTGCTTAGGCTAAATGGATCTAAAATAAGGTAGACAAATATATAATAGTAGCTCTACGTCCGCAATAGAGCTGGTATACGGTAGTTACTAGATCAGTCTTTTGAAATAAGGAGCATGCAGTCACGGTAATGGTAAAGCCCCTGAAGGGGCTGGATAGTAGCTATTTTGGGCTTGCGTTAGGCACTAATATCACTTACCGAGAATTGGTATGACTATTTGAATACGACTATTCCAAGAAGAAGAAGAAGAAGAAGAAGAAGAAGTAGAAGAAGAAGAAATACTTACCTTTGTTAGTGCCACCAACTTATCTGTTTAGGTGGGCAAAATTGGAACTACAGTATACATCCGCATACATACCTACTAACTTCCACGGTTATAATATTGAGTAGGATTCTAATTGCAGAATTAGCAGATTAACGAGTGGCTTGAAACTGCCCTATGTTCTGATTCTCTTTTTTTTTGGAGAAATGCTTAGATTGCAATACCAAATTCTCCACGAGCGACGCTGTCAACTGAACAGATAAGATGGTGGGACTGTACACCAGTTAATCCAGACTTCAGTACAGATCTGAGGTTTTATAAGGTATTTACTGTCAAAACGTATTATATTAATTAACATAAATTATATATTATTACATATATATATATATAAACTTAGATATTTAATTTCAAACCTTTTAGTTTAATTATTGTTTTTTAAAAGTTACCTAGGTACTACAAATGTCGGTGAATTGTGCGTATCTACACAGTTACCTACACACTAGTTGATACTTGTGCTCAACTGGAAGATTTCAAGGGAAAGAAAAGAAAGATATGAACATGACATTCCATATAGACATCATATTGACGTCTGGAAGTCCACAGCCGTGCGATTCCGACGGTACTTTCTGCCTCTATGTGGAACCAGCAGTTATTTAAAGTACCTATTACCATGCCGAAACGACAAGGGAGCCTTCAAGAAGAGAGCCTATACTTTCCTCAAAGGCCAGCAACGCATCCCCGAGACCGCTAGTATGGCAGACGTCTATGGGCGGCGGTGATCACTTACCCTCAGATGAGCCGCCTGCTCCTGTACCAACCTATCTCATAAAAATTGAGCGTTGATATTTAACCCTTAACGGTACGTGTACATAGTAGCTATTTTACTAATAATAGTTGGGCGTTTAGCGGTGCATGTGGATTGGATTGAGATGGAGGACAATAATATGTAGAAAATTAATCAGATCTTATATTTATATTTTTCTTGTTAACTGGAAGATAAAGTATTGTCCCCATTAGGTTTCTGGTGGTCTGCCATAATATTTGAGATATTTCATCGAGGTTTCTTGCGTAAACTCGTGTCTCCCCCACTATGCAAAATAGTTATGTAGTTATACAAACAAAAATTGCAAAAAAATGTGCATGGTACCGACTTCGACAGTTTCACACTTTTTGGTGTTGAAGTCGGTTCCAAGTTTCGGTAAAAAAATTTTTTACCTATTTTAGTGACTATTCTACTTACGGGATCGATTGTCATTCATCGTCAATGATCCTCAAATCATCAAAATAGGCGAAACATTTTTAGTTATTGTAATTGTAATTCATTGAGTGTAATTCAAAAACTACCTGACCGAATTTGATAAAATTTAAATGGGACCACCTCGGATGTATACCTATTCTACCAAACCAAGAATCGTCAAAATCGGCCCATAAACGACGAAGTTATCCGCGAACACTAAAATAAAATATATACGGTCGAATTGAGAAACCTCTCGCTTTTTTGAAGTCAGTTTTAAAAATGATCACCAGTTGCATTCTAGGTATATCTATAATATAAACACTAATAATAACACTTATAATAATATAATGCAATTATTAGTTAGACACGTTCAACAGAATTTACTTAAACCAGTCACTGCCAACCCTACCGTAGGTACCTCGTAATTTATATGTATAGTGTGCTGTGTTGTGAATTAATCGATATTAAATAGATAATAATTTTGTCGACAGAGATCTTTGCTCGACTGAAAACGTATGCACAAAACAAATAGTAGGTAACACAATCACGCATGTATGTGCAGTGTGAAATAGAGTTCAGCTGAAGTTTATCCGAGATGAGATGCACCGGGAGTCAGGAGTGCTCAGGACGGATGCGTGGCGCCGGAGAGCGGCTGCAGTTGGGACGTGTCCGCACCATTCTACTGGAAACGGTGCAAGCCATAAGAGATTGGTACAATTAACAATAAATATTTGCTTTTTATTTAATACAAAGACAAAAATCACAGTTTTTTTTTCAATTCTCTCTTTGCCTGCCTCTTTGGACTAGCTGTGCTCCGCGGTTTCACCCGCGTAGATTATGATGACGATGAATCAAAATATAGAGTCTTTGATCATCAGGGACAATGTAGGATTCTAATGGTGAAATAATTTTTCAAATTGGTCCAGTAGTTTCGGAGCCTATTCAAATCAAACAAACAAACAAAATTTTCTCGTTATATTAATATTATAAATGATCCTGATGATCAAAGGCTCTATATTTTGATTAATTGTGAACATAAAGTTTGAAAAATTGAATTTGTTTTTTTATTCCTAATTATATAATCTAAACTGAATAGTATAGATTATATAATTAGGAATAAAAAACCAATGCATATATTATAAATCATGAGGATTCTACTTTTGAACCCACCACTTTGTACTCGCTATTTTATTTACACCACTTAAGGCGCGGTCCAAACCAAATTTAAAAATAATTTATGATGTTTTACGTAAGGTTTAAAAATGCTTATCAGATTGGACGATGGACGATGAAACACAATTAAAAAACTGCTGCTATTTTAATACTAAACGTAAGTTTTGTCTTACCCAAAAAATATAGTGTTATCGCTGAAAATTCTGAGAGTTTTGACGCGAAAGTTCATTTTCTGCCGTGCGATTCCGCTCGTCGACGAGCTCACCGATGTCAAATACTTTATAAGATATCACCCTTGTACATAAGGTTGTTTTTCCAACATTTCTTGTCAATTCGTCATTTGTTTCACGGATGTTGTCAAAGATGCAACGATGTTTGCTCTTAGAGAATCGCACGGCTATTTAAGATTTTTTCTGTGGAATGCGAGTAATATTTATGAATTCTATTGGTTTCATATTCTTTTCCTGTTCCTTTTCTAACCTCAATATTTTTTTCATAGCATATTATCGATCTGTTTCGTTACACTACATGTTTAAAGATTCTGCTTTTTACGATTATCAGGATACTAGCGTGCAAACAATTTTGTTACACAAACTCAAAAATAAAAGCGCCATGGTTGTGGGACGGGACCAGAATGCTGTCAGCATCCCGCTATCTCCTGTAACTTGTCCCCTCGGTGTAATCCGATCGCACTGTAAGATGGTTGATTGACGCAGCGCTGTAATGAACTGCTAAATGCAGTGTCAACACATTGCTGCGGTAAAATTAGTCATGGTTTCAACTCTTGGCGACAGACTGTGAGATAACTTGCGGTTTGGATTGTGGTTATTCAGTTTAGATTAACAAAACCGCAGATTATAATCAGGGTTAACCGAGAACCAGAGATAGCCAGATTTAAAACTATATTTAGTAGTTACAAATCTCTTAAAATGCAACCACCACCAGCAACAGATGGCGATGGCGCTGAATAATAAAAGATCGAATACTTGGAGGAAGAGGACGCGACCCTCAGTAATGAGGATAACGAATAACTGAGCAGGAGGGGAAAATGCAACCAAATATTATGACAGTTTCTTGCACACAGCTAAGTGTCTACCTATTTTACATTTATTAATAAAAAAAATATTACATTCAGACACTCACACACACTCACTAGAATTCCCTGAGTCGTGCAGGCAAATTAATACATCGAAAATAATAATGAAAGTTTTTAATGGAGCCAATGACTGTCATTGGCTGTCTATAATATCTTGAGAAGTGATAAACCTGAGTGAATTGCTTTGAACCAAGAGATAAACCAAAAGCCAGTCAACAGAATAGATCTTTCCTTTTGAAAATTTACCGTCGAAAGTTTTAAGAAAGAATAATTGGCTAAGAAAATGGTAGCGTTTTTTTTATCGGCAAATCCGGACTTTCTTTACATTTACACTAGTAGTTCTGCGAACAGTAGAGCACATAGTGTTATCAGCGGCTACTTTTCGCTGTAATTTACAACCTATTATCTCGGAAAACACTTGACCAATTATGTTTATATTCGAAATTCTTCTTTAAAGTCAAGTACCTAATGTGTTGTGTTGTGTGAAAAATTATTTGTAGCACAAGTATACCAAGTTTCGTCAAGATTGGTTGAAAAATGTTGAATGAAGAATGTTCCTCGAAGAAGACGCAGCCCTAGGAAGGAAGGAGGCCCTAAGGTAGACTAGTCCATCTGCTTTTTACAATGGTTCCAGCGAATGCAAAAACGTATAAATTGTGAGTTACCAGTGATGACCTATGGCACTGAAACGTAGTCTCTTCCTATGGGCCTCATAGATAAGCTCAGTCGCACAACGAGCTATGGAGAGGGCTATGCTCGGGGTTTCTCTACGTGATCGAATCAGAAATGAGGAGATCCGTAGAAGAACGAAAGTCACCGATATAGCTCAGAAGATTAGCCAGTTGAAGTGGCAGTGGGCAGGGCACATAGCACGCAGAACAGATGGCCGATGAGGCCGAAAGGTTCTGGAGTGGAGACCACGGACCGGCAAGCGCAGCGTAGGTCGTCCACCGACACGGTCGACAGGCGATCTGATGAAGGTCTCAGGACGACGTTGGATGCAGGCCGCTTCCAACCGGTCCTTTTGGAAAATCATGAGGGAGGCGTATGTTCAGCAGTGGACGTCCTACGGCTGAGATGATGATGGATGATGGTTGATACCTTGAAAAACAATTAAATTTTCATAAGTGTAACATCTGGTCATATTTATCAGAATCCAAAAAAAAATCGGTATGACCTAAGTATAATTTATACACAGCCAGGCAAAGGTTAAACAAACAGTCATGTTCATGCAGATAAATGTTTGACCTGTCCGGGGATCGAACTAGCGGCTCAGAAGGCAGGGCCAACTGCGCCAACCGCCCCGTCAATGTAAGTAACTTACATAAGTTTGTAATAGTGCTTAGAGTACTTTATTATTTATTCAGTGATGACGATGCCCGTAGCTTAACTTTTAAGTTTAACAGTATAACTTTGCCCTTAGGCCACTTAAATATTATGTGAGCTCTACAGCCAGCCACGTAGTAATTTGTGGACATCACCTTCTTTGATCACCTTGAAAATTAGAGCCCTGCAACGTGAAATATACAAAAAGCATGTTTAAAAAAAGGCTTTGCTTTGCAGAGAGAAAGAGTGAGATTAGTGTGAAATCAGTGTAAGGGTAAATTTACCAAGACTTTACTCGACCTGCAGACACTAAAATAAAATGAAAACATGTTAAATATAATGTTTTTTAGATATCCAGTAAGTCTAGTTATAGATAATCAGATATTATGGATAAATTCTTCTATATTACTATATAAGTGTAGTCCGTACGCAGTGTATCGATAGATAACTACCGTCTAGATCATACCGTCAATATTTAAGTATGTACATACACAAATTGCATGT
The DNA here is from genome assembly GCA_917880725.1 of Selenia dentaria. NCBI lineage: Eukaryota > Metazoa > Arthropoda > Insecta > Lepidoptera > Geometridae > Selenia > Selenia dentaria. Next base: position 3,548,603 of record OU862893.1, on the reverse strand, counting down.
CGCCAGCCCTTACCATTGAAAAGAGAAGCCCATCTCAGGCTAACACAATATGTTAAAGATGAGGCGAAATCAACCTCATTTTGTATTTCCAAAAGCTTTTGCATTCTCAATGAGCGAACCTCATTAATGTATTTCCGTAAGGAACAATCCCAAAGAGGCTTAATGCAGTGTCCTACGAGGTCTCAAAACAATGTCCGTTTGCAATAAAAACATTTTGAACATCGTATAATATTTAGCTTCGACCTCGTACAAATATTATCGTCCATTACAGCAGAGACGCCTAAACAAACAACCGCACTTCCGATTCGATATTAAACTTTGCAAAAACACGAAAATACAAAGTATTGAGTTACTGGTGATACAGGCTTGTCTTTGGGATGTGGCTCTCACGATACTGGCGCCAGCTTTTTTCCTGTGTCAAGTGCGTGAGTTGACAGTTTTGGGGTATTTTTCTAAAATAGGTATCCCCACTTTGAGGAAGACGTTTCTTATAGATTGCTGTCAAAATAATTGGGCTCGGGTAAAGTGGAACTAAATTGTAGAAAAATAAATTGACTATTTTATTTACTATGTGCATCTCACTTTCATGATCTTTGAATGTGATGAAATGTCTATTACCTATATGTTTTGAACAATTTGTGTATTTTCATCATCATCATCATCATCATCATCTCAGCCGTAGGACGTCCACTGCTGAACATACGCCTCCCCCATGGTTTTCCAAAAGGACCGGTTGGAAGCGGCCTGCATCCAACGTCGTCCTGCGACCTTCATCAGGTCGTCTGTCCACCGTGTCGGTGGACGACCTACGCTGCGCTTGCCGGTCCGTGGTCTCCACTCCAGAACCTTCCGGCCCCATCGGCCATCTGTTCAGCGTGCTATGTGCCCTGCCAACTGCCACTTCAACTGGCTAATCTTCTGGGCTATGTCGGTGACTTTCGTGTATATTTTAGGCTAACTTAATTTATAAGTCCGCAAATTAATTGCATACTTATCCGTGGGATGCAGAGATCATGATTACTGTTTTATTCTAATACACTTGCTCTAGTTAAAATTTTGTTAGCTTAAAAGTGTTGGTTATTTATAAATTTTTGATTTGATATAACAACAGCCGTGCGATTCTCTAATGATTCGTCGTTGCGCTCGTCGAAGAGCTCACCGATGTAAAATGCTTTATGAGATATCACCCTTGTACATAAGGTTGATTATCCAATGTTTCTTATCATCTCATCATTTGTTTCACGGATGTTGTCAAAGATGCAATGATAAATGAAACCTTCACAAAGGCATAAGTGGACTATAGCTCACTTATGCCTTTGTAAATAAAGGTCCCGGATAACAAAACCGCGAAGGATGGCTACAGCCAACACTTAGAGGCCTGCTTGGTATAAAAAAATACACAGTACTTAGTATATAAAACAGAAACCTTTTAGATGGATGGTGACGTAGTAGATATACCATCTATTACAAAAATGGGTAAAAGGCAAGCCTATTGATAAGAACTTATTTGTTATAAGGGAGATAGTGGCCTATGTATATGTATTATTATTATTAATAATCCATTTGACGGCCCCGTCAGCCTAGTTGGTAGTGGTCCTGCCTTCGAAGCTAAGGTTGTAACTAAGCACTTTTCAGTTACTGGACCCTCAAAAATTGCTGGACCGAATTAGATGAAATTTAAATGGGACCACCACGGAAGTATACATAAAATATTAAAAAAATATTTCGAATCGGATGCTTTGGTAAAAGTTTTTTTTTATAATTCGAATCAACAGGCAGTTGCCAATAGATCGCGATAACGCAGTAGAAGTTCCGCACCAGTAGCTTGTATATCCCATAATGAAAATACTATTACCAGCTAATATTATTTGCCCTTTTTAAAACACCGGAAGCAGGTCACTCACTGGTCATTAGTGCATAATGAAGTCATCAATTTCTTAGTCCCTTCCAAAAGCTGATCTCATCATGACTTTAAACTTACACATATTAATGTAAAAATTGCAAAAAGTTTGAGTTTTTAATTAAAATGGGAAATAAAACTGAGGCTTAATTACAGCTTGCTTGAAACACGCGTGGGGTCGTCACTTTGAAGTGTTTACTTTTTATTGTTTATGTAATATTTGCCAGTTTATTGTGATATTTGTATATTCGGAGGATGTTTTTGTTTAAAATAATGTTTAATAGTATAGGTATATCCAATAATAATATCATCGCAACTAGTGGTGTTATAAGGAAACTCAATCTAACTAGTGTTCGCAGGCAACAGGCCAAATCTTATTGTAAATTGCTTTTTCATATAAACTTCTTGGTCCAGGGAGGAGGTCTCGGATTTGATACCTACTGGAAAAGAAATAGGTGGAACAAAATGTGATTCGGTTTTCTAAAAAATACTGTTAAGTTAATAATCTTTTAGTAGGTATATAAAGGCGTGGTGATTATGTTATGTTATATATATATATTGTCCTAAAAATAAAATAATGTAATAATATATAATAGTATAAATAAAATAAAAATTGTGATGGAAGTTATGGTAGGTAGTGAATAACAGAAATTAGTTCCAAAGCGTCTACTACAAGCATATATTATACAAGCCATAGAACGTTAGGCCAAAGCACAGATAAATTAAGGAAGTTAATTTATCTGTGCTTTCATAATCAGCCTTTTATATTCTCACTGCTGAGACTCGAGCCTTCCTCCAGAGAGGTGAGTTGGGCCATAATACAGCCGGGCCAAGTGCGGCTTGGTGGATAGGCTAATAGTCAACCCATGTCGATATTTTTAGGCCGTTAGTCTAACGACTGTTGTCCTAAGACAAACAACCGGGACCGACGGCTTTACGTGCCCTCCGAAGCACGGGAGCGCTCAATTGAGAAATGTCACTAGCACACACCCATACAACTCCTGACCGTAGCAAGCATTGCTTAACTTGTTGATCGGTTAAGATCGTCCAGTCAAGCTCAGCTACGAGCGCTGCGAGGTATAGGAAAGTACAGTGCTTAAAATCAGGGGCCTTACTATCAGCATCGTAAAAACCATGCAAGTTCCGTGCAGTTCTTAAACCTGACATAAACAGTTTTGAATAAAATCATACCATGACGCTCGTTTAGGTGAACTGTTTGAATATTGTTTTCTCAAAGGTGAACGGATAATATTGTCTCTGGCATTCTAATAATTTACTATAACGAACATTGCAGACGCCTAGATGTATGTATAAGCTAATAAAGTGAGTGGATTGAGAGCGACATGTTCACGAGAGTCCATACAAAAAAACAGATGAACGTTTTACTGCGGTTCTTGAATAGTAGGCCTGGGCAGGCCTGCTTTAAAGTTGTCGTGGTACGAATAAACCGGGCAGTTGTCTAGAAGTTCTGCTTTAATAGCTTATAGTAAGGCCCCTGGCCGCTGCTAATATTAAAAAAAAGATAATATTCAAAACGATATTTTCTATAATAATATCAAGAGTTGAAATCTTCTGATACCCTAACCATCTTCTGTTGACATGTGTTTAAAACTGAGCAAATAGGCCGGCGCTGGCGCGGGCGTCGGGTTACAAGATCGATTTTAAAACAATATACGAGTATCCCGTCAGGCGCCTGCGAGCAAACACAAAAACTAACAGAAAACTGAGTAGCTGGTCAAGTACTGGCTCATGTGAAGGGAAGGGTTCCGAAGTTTCTATTTTGAAAGATAGGCTAGTGCTCGACCTCTTTTTGTTTTCAAAAATCGGTATTAGTCCAGTCAAATAAGGCAAAGAGTGGAAACAATTTGCGACAATGGGTTTTTATTTTATTTTAATATGCTTTAAGAATCATGCCTAACTCAATCCCTACGAATTTTAACCTCCGGAAGTGAGTTAAATCGAGTAAAAACTTTGAAATTGCATAACTTCATTCAGGAAAGAATGGCGATCGCTATATATTTTTATACTATAAGTACGTAAAGTATTATAATATTAAGTTATATGATTATTAACGGGATATTTACCGTGGTAAGGTTGTGGAATGAGCTCCCGATATTTCGGCGCAGTTACATGCACCATGTTCACGGTACCTAAATATCCCGTTAATAATCATATAACTTTGGTGAACAACCGTGATAGTTTAAAACAGTGTTTTATTATAATCTGCCTTCTTACAACGTATTTTTCAACCTATTTCCAAAAACAGGAGTATTTTGTCAAGTCTACTAGCTAAGTAAGCTCACTGTGTAAGTATATTTATATCATTAATTATATGTGAAAGCGTATCTAGACATGTAATAAAACTGTAACTGAGCTCAATCTGTACTTTACATATTTTTTAAGATTATAATCGAGGTTGTTATCGATATATAAACCGAAAATGTATTATTTACAATTTTTGTCTTTTTTTGTCTGTCTGTGTATTGTACGCGTATCATTCTGAATGAGACAAATTTAGATGAATCTTGACACTTAACTAATATTGTGGTGAAACGATATTATCCTATCCTACTTTTTAATATTTTAAACGCGCAAGTTTGTGAGTATGGATGTATATCTGAGTATGGATGTGTGGATCTTTGTGACTCTTTCACGCTCAAACGGCGGGGACAATTGTGATGAATTTTGTATGGAGGCGCTGGATACTTTTCATCATCATCATCACCCACCACGCGGCTAAACAAGCGTGATATGCTTGGGCACAGCATAGACAAAATAATAAGATCTCCGCCTACCTCAAGATCGTAATGATGACAGTTCTGTCAAAGTTTGCGTCAGTTTCTGATAGCTTAACCAAAAGCAAGCCAAGTCAATTTGACAGCACGATACACTAGACGCGCTCATCGACCGTCAAGGGTGATGAAATGTAATGACAGTTTTTTCCATGGTGATTAATTTTATGTTTGTATATCCATAAGTCCTGTATTTTATCATTGATGTTTACTGATTGATATACAAAGTATATAAATTTACTCACATAATACTATTAAAGCAATTGCGTTTGACCGCATGTACATATTTTATGACATTTTGGTATAAAGATAGATTATGGCCTTGGAGAAGATAATAAGCTACTCGAAGTACTAATCCTGCGCAGACGTAGTCGCGCCAGCTATTAAGAAATATTTAGCGACACTACCGCTGGAAAATTGCTTATCCCCTCGCCAGTCGATTGTCAATATAACAATGAAATTACTATTGTGTCTGGGTCGTTCGACTGATGAAGTATTATGTGTAGTAAATCTGTGTGTTGTGTCCTTCAATCTTCAATAGCACCATCACTGGAAATTAAGTAACTGCAAGCTCTAGCCCCCCAAGTAAAACAGGTTTAGCGTTGGGTGCTCACATAGACTAATACGGAACCCTAAAAGCCTTCCAAGAAAACTCTCCAAACAAAACGACGTGAGCATCAAACAAAAGATGAAGAGAGGCTGTTTTCAAATCAATTACCGAGTGAGTATCGCGGGACAACCTCCTTGTTAGTTGAGAGTGATTTGGTCTGATACCGAAATATTTGTTTCTTTAAATATACAAGTATTACTTCGGCCTCTTGTCATCGCTAATAAATAAATCTATAATAATTTGGGTGCGCCTCGTACTCGAATCGTCTCATTATCAGTATTTTTCATGGTTTGTTTGAGTTTGAAACAATTATTAAGCCTGTAAGGTGCCTTGAACGTATTAGCACCTCCTTGGTGCAGCTTTACTAAACCTTGTTAAGTTAAGTGTTCGGCCCAAATATTATTGCCTTATTACTGAAGTGTAAGGAGCTCCAATCCCATCCAATCCCATCCAATCTATATCTCGATTCTCTAATCGCTGGAGTCAAGTCAAAGCGGTTTGTCTGTAAATAATACGCGATTACGCAGTAACGCGGACAGGTGGCCGCGCAAAAACGTAAGTTCGATCAGAGCGAGAAAAACAATCAAAAGGCGCCGCGCTTTGCCGCCGGATCGGCTTTGATCCTGCCACAATTACCCCCTCTCCCCCACACCACGCCACCCCACGCACACCCGCGAGGAAACTCATTTTCCAACGCCGACTCAACTTGCGCTCTTATTAGATCGCGACAACGTTTCTGACAACCGTCAACAACTGACCTTTTCGAACAACCCCATAGAAATAGAGCCTACACTTGCTTGTGCGAGTGCATCTCGACCTTTGTTACTTTATACGTTGACAATAATATATTTTCTCCCAATGAAAAGCTTTTGAAACTTATGCCATCGAACTAAAGTTTGCAATCGCGTGAAGTGACTTTTTATCGTAACCATTTGTAAATGGCTTATGATTTCTCGCGGCGCGACTCAGCAGTCAATCATATCCGCGATAGCAACACTGACAAAGGAAAAATCCTTTGCGCCTTCGAAATAACCCGCGCGTGATCAAAGTGCTGAGCACTGCGAGATGCTGAGGTACTGAGTTGACACCGTAAATAAACTCCTGTTGAGTTAATTTCGTTTGCGAGTAAATTCATGACGCGTTCAATTGCCTGATATGGTTCGATCCGACTTGCAAATCTGTTTTCGTGCCAAGCTCAGCTGCTGTTTGTATATTATCGGACTTTTTGCGCAATTTGAGTATTGTCGTCTAAAAATGGAGGTAATAAAACATTATGGCGTCTCTGTAACCGCCAAAGGAATATCTATGGGGTTCTATAATTGCAGATAAGTATTCCAACAATAAACTGTAGCTGAATATAAGCCATTTTTAAGAGTTATAAGAATTCATTAATGATTTCGTTCAGGTAAAGGTATAGCTCTTTTTTTCGGTGCACATGACATTAGCAAAACCCTACACTCCCTTAACAAGCAATCGCACAATCCTCATTACAGACGCGTCCAGTGAAACATGAGAGAAATCAAGAGCAACCACAGAATAAGCAGGAGTCACCCCACGACCCCATTCAACCATACACCTGCGAAATGCGATAACCCGCCACAACGACCTGCGCGAGAAACTCTCCTACTAATTTCACCTTCCAATTTGCAGATCACATTTATTATACGGGTTATAGAAATCGGCGCCGTTTGACAACATTGTTCGTCGCGCCGCGGCCGTTTCCTCTCCACAATGGTTTTGTGGAGTTTCTGGTACTTTTGTTTCGTCGATATGCAATGTGAGAATCACCGCGGCATTATATGCTCATTTGGAGTAGTATTGTGCTCGCGTCGGCGACACTCGCTTCGTTTCCGCCGCGGTGTACCAATTAGCTGTTTGTTGAACAACGTGCCCACCGAATATCCGATGCGTTTGAGTGGCATTGCGTCTCATTGCATGAAAGCTGTGCTCTTTGAACGATCAAATATCGTTGAATCTCGATGCAGCACACAATTTTAATTCTCTTTTAGTAATCTTGCCGTCTCGAACTCACGAATGAAAAGGAAAATAGTTTATGAAAGGAAGCGTTTTTGGAATACCGGTGCTGATTCTGTACAGCTAAATTTTGAAATTAAACTAGTAGCATCATAAATTATTAGACCGAAACAGAATGAATTATAATTAGTACTCACGGGATGTACACCACGATTAGGCAGGTTTTGGAGTTCCCGATATTTCGGCGCAGTTACGTGCGCCATGTTCACGGGTAGACTGAAGATGCGGACTGAATGGCGGCCGAAATATTAGGAACTCTAAAACCTGCCTAATCGTGATGTAAGTACATCCCGTAAGTACTAATTATAATTTAGTTAACAATCGCGAAAGTCTAAAACAGTGCGAAACAGAATGGTATTTCAAATGCCTTTCCTTTGTATTTGTGGTGCATTTGGTCGTTCTTTAGAATATGCTTTATGTGGAAGCTGCGTAAATAGTTTTTAGAACGTATTGGTGTCAAAAACGGGTTACATTGCGCGGTTTTTCGACATGCATATTATCGACAGCTTTTGAGGGTTATTATTTGTACAAAAATGGATTTGTAATACAATTCGTGCTCTAATACCCTCATTAGAGCACATTCAGTGAATGAGATGCCTCGCTGGTCTGTCCGTCAGTCTTAACTTGATTCGAATCAGACGGTCGCTCCACCATCTTACCACCGATGTCACGTTGTTATATTCCATAGATTGCAACCCGCTGGAACTGTCGACTAACTAACTAACTAAATATCGATGCCGTCGTACTAAGGATCGAGCTGAGGACTGGTGAGTTGGCTTTCATAACATACCTCATTGAGCTATCGAAGAATTGTTAAATAATTGCATCCCTGGGATGATTTCCCCGGGCCCCTGGACTGGCTGGGGAAACGCTGGGGAATTAAAGTGCTATTTTTATACCGACTTCCAAAAAGGAGGAAGAACTCAATTAGACTGTATTTTTTATGTTCATTAACTTTCATTTGGGTGAACCGATTCTCAAAATTCTTTTTTGGTCACGGAAAGCATCCGTTTAAAAAAAATTGTGTTACAGTTGCCATTTAAATTTCATCAAATTCGGTCCAGTAGTTTTTGAGTTATACTCTAATCAAATTGTACTTAATAAAACAATATAGTAATCAGTTTTGGGCAGGTGTTATTGTAGAACTTTTACTCGGCTGTTCAAAAAGCTCAGGTTATCTAGTTCCTTAATTATGTATAGAGATTTATAATACTACGTACCATGCGTACGTATAGAACCAACATTTATAATACTACGTAGCGAACTATATTTAACAATAAATCCTAAGCCAATCAACGTTAAAAATTATAGCAAACTACATAAAATCACTGATTGGGCGAAACTAAATTGATGAAATGAATGAATTGATTATTTAAATGACAAAGACGCCGTTAAATATTTGATCAACCGGATCAGTTCCGAGGGTATCATTTCATGATAATCTGCATAATGTAATAAGGTGACTGGTATCATGCATCATCACGCTGAAGCTAATGGAACCAGAGCAGTGAGTGGAGAGAGGCACGTGGCGTGATCACGCGCTTTTGTTGAATTGTAGGGGTGTTGCTGCTGGTCGTTAGGGATGATACTTGAGAATGTGAAGTTATAAAGTGATAAATAATATTATAGGAACATTGCATGTTTTGTCTAAATGACATCCTTATTTTTCCTTTATAGCTCAGCAGGGCCGTTATGTATCTTAGTTGCTAACAAATGTTGATTGATCTTGAAAAACGGCCGCTCTATGTCAGTTTTGACAACTCCAGTAAGCAAAAATGTTAGTAAGTTGATGACTGGAGCTGACAAAAGTGACATAGAGCCGCCGTTTTTCTAGATTTCAATCATTATTTGTTAGCAACTGAGGTACATAGGGCTATTGCCCTACAGGGGGCCTACTCCCACCTTTTACGAAACTATTATAAATCAGGAGCGTTCTGTAATAAGCTTAGAATAATCATACTTACTATCGTACTCCCACCGTCACAAAACGGTCAACCAAATTTAATGGTAACGTTGCAATATGACTACTTTAAGATATGGGAGTACGAATCTTCAAAAAAATTTACATTGGAACAATGAATTTTAGTGACTAAAGTAATTAAAAAGTATGCGAATTGCGTGAAATATTTTGATACTACGTCATCAAAACGTCAATCGTCATCCAATATTATTTTAAGCTTGCTATATTGACGTGGTGGTACCAGATTTAATGGTAAGGTTGAAACATGACTGCTTTAAGAGGTGGGAGTAGGGCCCCAGGTCATTTTAGTGTCCCAGCCAATTTTTTTCAAATTTTACTACTTACTCGTATAGTCAAAGGTCCTATAGGACCGAAGTGACGTCGAAGTTATTAAAACACTCAAAATTATGAGCCCAACGTTGCCTAATTCTGTTTGGAAGCTTCACTTGTCACAGTCACAATAATCCTTTGAGTACCATTGACGTACATTTACGTTCGTTTCATTCATGAATCTTTTGTTTTAATTATCACGGTATATGAAGGGTTAATAAGTCTGTCATGAAGTCACTGTCACTTGTCTAAGTCACAATCTAGTATTGTGGAGGATGCATTACTAAACTTTCCATGACAATTGTTGAGGAAAAACAATGTTTCTGTTCACTTTGTCTACACTCGTGCACAATTACGAACGCTTATCGGTTAATAACTATCATTCACAGTCAAACTCACATTAATCAGTCAAACTCAAAGAAACACAAAACTAGGCTAATTAAACAAAATCTACGATAGTCATTTATGGACTTATTTCCCACCAGCCTAAGGAGAGGGATCCTTTGTTTTTAGTTAGAACTAAAAAATAAAAAAACGCTTATACCGGGTTACCAGAATCTGGGGTTAGATTAATTGTTCGTTAATTGTGCGTGAGATTAGGCAAAATTTACAAAATCATGAAACGTCATTTATTTAACAGACTTCATAAAAGGAGGCGGTTGAATGTTCGTGTGTATGTATTTTTTTATGTGTATGTTAATCGATTTCTCCCACATTTGTAGACCGATTCTTAAAATTCTTTTTTTGTTTGGTTTGGTCTGAGGTGGTCCCATTTAAATGTCATCAAATTCAGTCAAGCTTTTTTTGAGTTACATTCCAATAACTGAAAATTGTTACGCCTATCTTGATGATATCTTCATTGACGGTGAATGACAATCGATTCCGGAAGTAGCAAGGGTCACTTAAAAATAGTGAAATAAATTTTACCAAAAAATGGAACCGACTTTAACACCAAAAAGTGTGAACTAACTTGTCGAAGTCGGTACCATGCGCACAATATTCTGATAATAGGTACCTACTTTTGAACTATCATGGTACCGACTTGAACAAGTTATTGTTGCCATATATTTATTTTACAAATAATACATAATATAATACAAAATTTCGTAATATCAGCACATTGCGAGGTCTTATATTGAAATAGTACGCGTAATACACTTTAATATCGCCCTAAAATACTTACAACCCTGGCTCACACGACCCCGCTCCGGTGTAATTGTCAAATTAGCGTCACAGATCAAAGGATTCGGAGAATCGACGCTTTTTGATAATGTGATAAGTTTCGCGAGTGATTATCTACGGGCGAGGGCGGAGTGCTAGCGGGAACAACAAAAACGTTTTTAAGGGCTATATTTCATGTAAGTAATATATGTTCGATTCATAAAATAAATATAGACAAAAGACATATAAATTTATGACATACCATTTATTTCGTACATTTAACATAATAATAATTTGATCGAAATTCAAAACTTTAAATGAAAACCATTCATAAACTATAAACTCATGTGATATACTTAGCAATTGAAATAACTATTAGAAAAATTATAATCCTACTGCACATACATCTTATTTAGTCGTATTTTAATAAACATATTTTTATATAATGAAACGTCGAAACCTATTATTATATTTCAAAAGTAAACAAAAATGCCTAAATAAGATTGATATCCTAATTCTTGCGCTTCGCTGGCCGCTGCCGCGGCACGCTCGCTGCGCTCGATCGGCTCGCGCGTCGTGTGGTCACCATTCAACCTAACGCTCCTCCTCGCTTTGCTCGTTGTCGTACCTATCGTGACTTTGCCTTAAACTAGTCATGAAACCTGAATACCATTAAACATACTTACATCATTTTATTAACGGAATTATACCAAAATGTATGTATGTCAAATCATTGTTATATCGAAAAAAATATGATTCTTGAAGAGTATTTAATATTAGTAGTATATAAAATTATAGTATTACAGTTGATCGATATATCAAGTGCTGGTATAAATTCTAAATTATATAACAACTATAACGTATATCAAATAAAATTATATCAACTGTCCGTTACGTCAAAAGTCTTTTATATCCAGTGAAGGGTATTCAAATAAAAATCTATAAAATGAATTGCGAACAACATACGCGCACTTCTATATATCATCCTTCTAGTGCCATAATAGTGACAATTTTAAACCTAAAGTCATAGTTAATTAAAGTGCCCTAATAATGTATTATACTGGTCGTAATAACACACGTAGGTAGGTACTATTATTGTATTCTGTGGTAATAGCACTGTAATATTTGAAGTATTATGTAGTATTATGTAACAGAGCGTGTTACTTATAAAATGTCGGTTTTATATGCAATCTTACAAAATACATCGGCATTTTTTTCTCTTTTAGCATGGAAAGTACTAGCTATGCAATCCTCTTAACGCTCTTTCCGTTCGCGTCGTCACGGGCGCCGGTCGTACTATCGACCTCCGTCGCTAAAGCGCCGAAAAAGCGTTAAAATTTTGAACAAGAATTTATATAATCTTTTCATACATTTTTTTACCATAAATGAACCGATTTCAATATTAAAAAGCGTGAAATAACTTGTCGAAGTCGGTTCCATGATAGTTCAAAAGTGCCACAATATTGTGCACATGGTACCGACTTCGACAAGTTATTTCACACTTTAAGTGTTGAAGTCGGTTAATTTTTATAGCAAATTTTTTTCTCCATTCTTAGTGATACTACTTACGGGATCGATTGTCATTCACCGTCAATGATAATATCATCAAATCATCAAAATAGGCGAACCACTTTTCAGTTATTGGAATGTAACTCAAACCCGCTGGATTGAATTTGAGGACATTTATATAGGTCCACCCCGGATGTCGGTTAAAAAGTTCATCACGTAAGCGGTCACAAATACATTACTCTATGAATTGTAATCTGAGTTCCTGATAGAATATAGGTATGTTCAAGGGCGTACCCAGGATTTCAGCTAGGAGGGGGCAGGGGGCTGCTTATATCTGTTTCAAAAAGATCGTCTGTCGGGTATATTGAAACAAAAAATCATGAAAATTGACTTTTATTCATTAATTTTGATGATGACACAAAACAAAATATTATACATAATTATACCATACATTATGTATAATATATATTATTATATTATGTATGTATATATTAATTTAACATTAATCTTCTCGGATTTGCCGCAAATTTGTCTATGACAGTCTTTTCAATAAACTCACTGTTGTCTTTTAAATAGTTGCGATGTACGCTCATCAGACATAAACCCGTAAGCCTTTCTTCACCCATGGTGCTTCTAAGCCACGTTTTAACTCTTCGCAGCGTACTGAAGGACCGTTCTACGGTCGCCGTGGTGCATGGGATAGTGCTTAAAATAATTAATGCCTTTCTGACAGCAGGGTAAAAAATGTTGGCTTCGTTGAACAGATCAATTACTTCTATGTCCCTTAATTGATCATCTGATAAAGCCTTCGTCACCCATAAATTATGCCAAAGGTTCAGTTCTCCGGTGATATCCAGGTTATAAAATTCTTGGAATGATTCTGCGTTTTTGTGTAGGTCTGTAATGCTGGTTTTTGTCATATACAAGGGATGTAGCCTGCTTAAAGCAAACGTCGGAGTATTTTCTTGGGAGAATCGAATATTCAGTGATGAAATGAGTGAATCAATGTATGGGATTATCAGGGAACGCCGCCAATATTCGTTATCATTGTCTGATGGCGGATTACTTCTATGTGTTTGCTTATGAGCAAGACGTGGAACCGAAATTTCTATGTTCAAATCCATTGCAACAGCTCGTGCTTTTTGAAGTATTTCATTACTTATTCTATCAGGAAACTCGCGGTCATTTCTGAGAATGTCCTTGATATTTTTGATGTGTTCCCCTACCGAGATCATGTCGATCGATTTAGCTTGCAGTGCGTTAACTACTGGTTCTAAAACTGCTGAATATTTGACTATTGTTTGTAGAGTAACAATAAACACTGGTTTTGTAACGGCTGAATGCAACTGATATGCAGATTTTCTGGTGGCATAATTTCCTTCTACGGATAACGTTTCTAGAGATTTCACAAGCTCTGAAAAATGTTGAGAAAACTTTCTGATTGATTTATATTTTTCTGACCATCTCGTCTCACATAATCGTGATAGGTTTGGAGCGTAGTTTCGACGTGTAGTCGATTCCCTGAAAAACGTTATAACATCATTTACAGTGGCGACAGTATTTCTAATTTCTGGCACTGCGTTCGCATCATTCACAACAAGGTTGAGTTTGTGACTTGAGCAATGAAAATATAAAGCACGAGGATATTTTTTTCTCAAAATGGCTTGTACGCCACCCTCTTTCCCTGCCATTGTAGAACAGCCATCGAATCCAAAACCTACGCAATCTTCGGTTGAGTGGTTAGAACTAATTAAGAAATTGTCAATTGCTTCGGCAATTGCGGAAGCATTTTGTGCTTTTAGTTCAACGAACCCTACAAATTCTTCTCTGATTTTCCTTTTGCTTTCGTCGTAGAACCGCACGCCTATTGACAGCTGTTCTTTCCCAGATACGTCTGCTGTTTCATCAGCTAAGACTGCGTAAGCCATGGTCTTCTGAACCTCACTAATTATATTCTCCTTAATAACTTCGCCACATAAATTTATCAATTCGTTTTGTATTTTTGGTGATGTGTAAACTGCATTGCGACGGCACTTTTCCAGGTGACTCTTTAATCTGTCGTCCCCTGAATTGATTCTCAACTTCAATAAATCTAATAAAACACCCTCATCTGCTTGTTTGCCCCTAAGAGGCATATCATGTGTGCCGCAAAATACTATACAAGAAATAATTGATGACAATATTTGTCTGTTTTCATCGATTTCTTTTTGGTGTCCACTTTGCAGTTGGATGTCTACAGGAACATTTTCAAGAAAATTTTTGGCAGCATTTGTCGCCGTTTGGTAAAGGTTGGTCGTTGCATGCTTTCGGCAGTCTTCATGCATATTTTTGAACTTTATATATGGCCTGACCATAAACGATCCCAAAATTCCTCTCACAGTGCTAATGGGTGGAGGGAACAAAACACAATGCTTACAAAGAGCACCTTTTAGTCGCTTGGAATATACTAGCCATGGTGAATATTGATCCAACCAAGCATGGTTAAATTTTCTTTTTAAATGGCTTGCATCACTTTCAAAATCGTAATTTCTGGGCGGGATCAAAGGATTTTGTAACAACTCCCTCTTCTTTTCCGTCGATAGCTGGGTAGCCAACCCAACATAACGTCCCAGATCATTTTCATGACAGCCATCGTCCACTATAATTTCAGGATCGACGTTGACGTCATAAGTTTGTTGGGATGTCGATGGAGAAGAATAGTCGGCAACAGATATATTAACAGGTTCTACAGGAGAATTTGACGCTTGTCCAATGTTAGCATGCAATGATCTTGGCATTACATGAGTGGTTTTATCATGGTTGTCATTTTCATCGCTTCCACTGCTACTTTCCCGACCCTTTTTTCTTTTTTCGCGTGTTCTCCCTAAAAAATGGATATACAAAAATACTCTTACAGTGTTTAGGCGGGTTGTATAAGACGAAAATAAAGATCAAGTTTCACATTCTAATATATATGGTTTGAACGCCAAATAAGCATAACTAGGTAATTTGAAATAATACACTTGTTGTGACGTTAGAGAAAAGGGACTTTGTTGTCGGTATGGACTTATTAATAAATCCAAAATATTGCAAGGATCTTTCTTTTATGTTTTTTTTTTACTTTTTGATCACAAAGTATTCACAAATGTTATTTTAGCTATTATAACAAAACCACGTCTTGTAATTAATAAATTTAAATATTGTAAGTAATGCTTAAGATATACACTTACAAGAGAGTCAAAGCCCCCCATTAAATCAAATAATCATATTAGGTACCTACTTAAGTGTTTTGTTTTGACTCACCTCTTTCAAAGAATTTCCTGATATCCATTTGACGGAGTAATATTTCCAGTTGTTGCACAGTAAACGTAAATCTCGTGTCGCCGCAACGAAACTATAAGACACAATGTCGTATGAAATATTCGCTCGTATTACACTCCGAACTGAATTGTATTCGAACTAAATTGACGTGCTCTGCCTCACGCTTCCGCTTATATATTGAAATATTCTTGCTCCCGAAATATGTAGAAAATACTCGACTCTATTTCCATCCTTGTCTTATACTTGCTATCACTGTCTTTTCTTTCCAGAATAGTCCATGCTAGAACGTTCTTCGCGGTATTGCTATTCAATACAAGATGTCGCTATTGACCGTATAAATTGATCCTATTTCTTTTTACTGGAAAAAGTACTGCCGTCCGAAACTAGATGGCGCTAGATGTTGTTTTCTCCCAATTATATTCGGCTTTAATCCTAGATGGCTCTCTGATTGTCTCGGCGGAACCGGAAACTACGAGATGCGACGGTTTTGCGGGAGATTTAAATTATATTGCATCGCTAACAGTATACTAGAATTACTAGAGTCTGTCTAGTGAGCCGCGGCACAGATAAAACCGCAGCAAAAATCTTTTAGTTGTAAACACTGAATATACTATGAAATTTGAATTTGATACTTTCACTATTTTATTTTATAAACACTAAGAATCTTAAACTAAATCTGTACAGATATATACTACTTAAAATAATATGCAACATATTGAATATTATTTTATTTTAGCATTGAAAACAAATTAATATAACAAATAAAACCAAACTTGCATCAAAACCTTACTTAGTTTTTATTTATTCTGTCGCGTAATCAAAATCAGATTCCAGAAATTAAATTCTTGACTATGAATCGTTACTGTCACTTTCATTATCACTAAAAAATAATAAAAACGAAATAAAGAAATAAATAAAGTGTATCAAAACTTGATCAAAACATTTTGCGTTTCGTTTGACGGCGGCTGAAAGTCACTATATAAAATATTCTAATAAATACGTTGCGGCACGACCGACACGACTCACTATACATAGACTCTATATCGAATATTGTAGAATATTTAACTATAGAAAAAAAAATATGGCTGAAAAGATATTTTGTTTGGCAGGGGGGGGCCGCTGCCCCTACCTGGGTACGCCCTTGGGTATGTTGTATATACAGGGTGTTTGGTAGTGGGACCGACAAACAAAATGAGCGTGTTCGGGGGACCACTTGGAGAATACAAGTTGGCCAAAAAAAATCCTCACGCTCATTTGGTTTGTCGGTCCCTCTACCAAACACCCTGTATATACAATTAAGCACAGTAGAATACTATAAAATAAAATCACGTTACAACTTAACATCCATTTTATTTGACTTCTCAGAAAACAACGGTTTCTAGGATACGAAACCATAGAGTAGCAAAGTACTGTGTAGGTAGATTACTAACCTCCAACAGTTCCTCAGCTTCAAGATTGATACGTCGTTGGTTGCGCCCCCGGCGGTACTCGACGGCCCTGCAATATAAGAGAGTACTTTAGTACAAAATGTATATACGCGACAGTGAAAAACTAAAAATTATACCAAATTTAGTTGTTCTAAAGTTTTTTGGAGTCATTTGGATGGGTGACCACTGGTGCGTTTTCATGCGAGTGCTTTCATGCTTCGAGGTCGTCAGTTCCGGTGTTGTCAATGGGTCTAACACGAAAACTTGCATAAGTGTGACGTAATCGCATCGTTGACGTGTACAGTACAAACTATGAGTTATCTGTGCTACAGTTGTACTAGATAAATGATAGTTTATCCGGTAGGAATACAGGGTTATTGGTAATTAGACCGCATCCTTTTAAGGGGTGGTAGGGAATGCCATTTGCAACAATATGACTGTACATTGTGATATCCGGAAATGAATCATTTCTGTGATATTCTTTTTTTTTGGAAAATCCAGTTTTACTACTTTAAAATTCAATAAAAAAAAAGTAATCAACCGATTTCAATTATGTTCGCAGTTTTAGAGAAACCTTGTTACAGCTCTTAATAATAAACAATAATATCGTACTAATGTAGATCCATCCAAAAACTAGAGGCTTTTTCATAATTTTTATTTGATAATTTTTGTAAGATGCTTTAGAAAAACCTTTATTTTCTCTACAAAAACGATAGTAAATTAAGTCTGCATTTTATTTAAAAAACATCTACAAGTCTTTAGCTATCCAACGAGGTAAAAAAATTAGCACTTTATTACACAGTTGCAGAAATAATGCGATTACAAAAGGCCGAGAAAGGAATGAGAATAGTCCATGAGAAGTAGCTATGGAAGAAATACTTTCTTAAGGTAACTTTATTTCTTTTAAAGAAATAAAAGAGTAGATGTAATTAGTCTGTATTTATTATTTTTACAGTTCGTTCTCAAAATGTGAGCCAGAATTTTGAATGCAGAGACGCATACGTCTGCGTAAATTGCTTTTAACAACACTTGTATTTAAATTAATTTTCATTTTTTCTGCTGCATTTATTATGCGCTGTTTCAGTTCTTCAATGGTTGCCACAGGTCCAAGAGTATCGTCGTACACCAAGCTTTTCATGTGACCCCATACGTAATAGTCGACGGGAGTCAAGTCGGGACTTCTGGCCGGCCACGGAATGGGTCCTCCTCTGCCAATCCACTTATTGGGATACTGACGATTGAGCCACTCACGGACGCTCAAACTAAAATGTGCGGGGCAACCATCATGTTGGTAAATCATGTTTCTGCGGGTTTCAAGGGGTACTTCACTGAGTAGCGCATAAAGTTCGTTTCTCAAAAAAAAATCATACGATTCACCATTGAGGTTGTTGGGCAGAAAGAAAGGGCCGATCAATTCATTCTTAATAATGCCCATCCACACATTAACGGAAAACCTTCTTTGTGATCCTTGTAATCTTTTCTTGTTTGGGTTACCGTCATCTTTCGGGGCCCAATAATGAATATTACGATAATTTGATATTCCATCCTGATCAAATTTGGATTCGTCGGTCCATAAGATTTTTAATAAAAAATTGGCATCTTCCATATCGGTGTTCAACATGAATCTGGCAAATTCGACTCTACGTGCAGGATCTCCGTCTTGGATAACTTGTACCGGAGTCAAATGATACGGGTAGAGTCTTGAGCGGTGCACTGTGTTCCATACTTTCCATTGCGACATGCCAAGACGTCGTGCAATGATGTTTGTTGAAGTCGTAGGATCTTGCTCAAACATGCGAATTATCTGTTCCTCTTCATCCGAATGATAAATACGAGATCGTCCAGCATCACTTTGTCGTCTTTGAACTTGACCAGTTTCTCGTAGTCGCCGGTACACTCCGTCAAATACACTCACATGGGGTAAACGGCGCTGTGGAAATCGAGACTGATACTCCGTTCGAGCATGTGTAGCGACGCCGTTGGCAAAACCATAGCAAAACAGTATGTCCGCATACTCTTCGTTTGTGAACTCTCGAAGCCGAGGTAGATGGTCGTGGGATTCCGCAGTCATGATCAGATCCTTTAGTACAAGCCAAGTCGTCGGGTAAGCAATCAATCAAAAAGTCCAGTTCACTAGCCGAATCACAGAAAAAGAAGTTACACAAGTCCAATAACGTTATCAAGGTCGAAATTTAATCGTAATAAAGGGTTGCCAAAGAGCGTCTGAACAGTACGATGCGCTTGAGCAAACTGGGTTCTCATTGCTCGTTCAACAAACATAAGCGAGAGGGAGACGGCGCATTCAACATGGATACCGTTGTCTAAAACCCTTTCTCGGAATGTCTCTACCTGAGTCTTTGTTATCGCATTATTTCTGCAATTGTGCAATAAAGTGCTAATTTTTTTACCTCGTTGGATAGCTAAAGACTTGTAGATGTTTTTTAAATAAAATGCAGACTTAATTTACTATCGTTTTTGTAGAGAAAATAAAGGTTTTTGTAAAGCATCTTACAAAAATTATCAAATAAAAATTATGAAAAAGCCTCTAGTTTTTGGATGAATCTACATTAGTACGATATTATTGTTTATTATTAAGAGCTGTAACAAGGTTTCTCTAAAACTGCGAACAGAATTGAAATCGGTTGATTACTTTTTTTTTTATTGAATTTTAAAGTAGTAAACTGGATTTTCCAAAAAAAAAAAAATATAAAAAAAAATATCACAGAAATGATTCATTTCCGGATATCACAATGTACAGTCATATTGTTGCAAATGGCATTCCCTACCACCCCTTAAAAGGATCCGGTCTAATTACCAATAACCCTGTATATGACAGCATCAGGTAAGACTTCGACACTAGGACTGCCCTAACTATCCGCTGATGAAGACCCCTGTGGCAGCAGTATAGCAATGTGCTTATGTCATGGAAATGTAACGCTGTGGTAGCAATGGCTTGGTAATAACCTGATAATTCAACTTCCATTATATTCTATCAATATTATCATGATAATGTGAAAGTGAAAATCATTTGTTCAATTTAGGCATCAAAGATGCACTTATGAACGTCAATTATTCATCATAATATACTTTAAAAACTCTACCGCCGCGTTCCAAAATATATAGAGCCTACTGAGAAGAAGCGGCAAGAAACTCGGGGCCAAAAAAGAATACTTGATGTGACGTACCTGCACTGAATCCACTGTTCGAAAATAAATAACGAATTAAACTAACAGAATGACGATATAATAATATATATTTGTGGGAAACGTATATTATTATATACGTTTCCCACAAATCCCACATTTCCCGCGGATATCTTCACATGGCACGATGAATCCACTACTGCTAATATAGATAAATATAAATGAACCCACATTTCTCCTGGTCACGCTATGACTTGAGAACGGATGGAACAATCACACAATTTTTTTTGTTGTGTTAATTATCGTCAGGAGAAGGTTCCTATGAAAAAAATCTAAGAAAAAGATGGCAGGTCATGGCGAGGCCGAAGGACGAGCTTACTACGCGAACGAAGCCACGGGCAGCCGCTATTAACGATATAAAATCATGGTTTTAATTACTTTTTAAATTGCACAATGTCATTTTTATGATGACGACATGTTAAGAAGTATGATGATTACAAGATCTTTTTTTAATACTTATGAAAAAAGGGTAGTCAGGTAAATAAGTCAGATTTTTCCGACTATAGTTTCAACCACATCCGGTGGTATTTTTCAAGGAGAGTGCAGAACGCTCGCGGTGCGTCTCGCCTCGCACTGCACTCTCCTTGAAAATGACCACCGGATGTGGTTGAAACTATAGTCGGAAAGATCTGACTTTTTACGTGAGTGAATCCCGTTGTTCATATTAAAAATGTGTACACACCACGTTAGTTTTCATAATAAGATTACAAGATCATCAAAATATTGCATTGTATATTTTTCTTATTATTTCTAAATCGATTTCTTTAAATGTATTAATATTTAATTATGCTCCATACCACCTTTTATAAGTAACTTTTAAAACTAGCCCATTAAGACCTGACCTAAAGTTTTCCTGTCCTATTAGTATAGAATTAAACATTATGTTTCAAATTTTCTGAGCAACTTTTCAAATGTTACTCTTATTACTTTTAAAACATTTATAAAGCAATTTGATCCACTCTAAGTTATGCGCTTACCAACAAAAATTACAATTTTAATTTGTTTATTTATATTGATAACCAGCTACTGCCCGCGACTTAGTTCGCGTGGAAGGCTCGGCCTTCGGCTCGCCATAACCACCCGTGTTTTCTTTGTTTTTTAATGTAAGAATCTTCTAGAAAGTATTAGAAAACATTAAAAAAAAGATGAAAGAAATCGGTAAAGCCGTTCTCTAGTTATAGCGCAACCAGGAGAAATAGGGGTTCATTTTTATATATATATACATAGATAGAGACCAGAATTTCAATTTTATTAGTGTGTATGTACAGAGCCGGTCTCACATAAAATGCAAAGTGAAGATAAATAGATAGAGATATGTTAATTGAAGTGAATAAAATACTTGAAATGAATTAAACAGTAGTAACCGCATTATACCCGTTATATGTCTGTCAAGAAGCAAGGAAATGATTAATGCTAATCAGAACTTATGCCTAACGGGTGAAACCGCGGCGACCACCTAGCACAAAAAGTTACTAAGAAAAATTTACTGAGTAAATGTTTCCATTTAACAAGGCTATCCTGCAATTACTATGTAACTAAACAAGTGAGTAAAATTATAATAAAAGCACCTGCGCCATTAATTTAACCATTTAATTGGGAAGTAATAGCTGGCAACTCCAAGTTAATTGAAATAGGTTCTATTTTACCCCACTATGCAGTAATGTGCTTAAGTGTAATGAAATTGCTTAATCTACTTTTAAATGGGTTTCATTTATTGTGAAAACACGCCAAGTACTCGTTACAAAAATTTATGCTATCTATATAATATAAAAATGAACCCATATTTCTCCTTGATCTTGAGAAGAGATCTCCTCCATTGAACTTGAGAACGGATGGAACAATCTCGCTTACTCTTTTTTGTTGTGAAAATTATTGTCAGGAGAAGGTTCTTATGAAAGAAAAACCGAGAAAAGAAGGGTGGTTATGGCGAGGCCGAAGGCCGAGGCTACTACGCAAACGATGCCGCGGGCAGTCACTAGTTATTCATAAAATAGCGATGTAAAGCATGCTAAAGAATCATGTAGTAATATATAATCATATAGATATATATCATCACATAGTAATGTATCATATAGTAGTGCTGGTATGGAAGTTATACTTATTTTAAGATGACCTTGGACGTTTTAAACTTAAAAACGAAGAAACTATAAACAATATTGTGGTTGTTAATTACTACTATTTATAGACTTACACGGAGTTCATTGACCTTTTAGTCCTTATGTCCTTATTGTCATGCATCTAGCTGTAGATTTTGAATGTATTTTGGTATTATAGTTCGAGACGGGCAAACGGAGTAACTAATGGTATGTTCCATGCCCGTCCATGGCAGCTGCGGCTATATTCGCTATGACCATACATGCACGTAACGCGGCGCGCTACGATATATTTAAGGAACGACAGTAAAATCGTATGGACTCACGATCATTCCATCAAGATATCGTAACTCAACGCATTACATGTTTGTACACAGCTATGCAAAGCCTAAGTTTGCGTACCGCTACACTGTGTCCGACATCCTGAAACAACAGTCCTTGTGCCCCATTCGCCTAGAAATTTCACTTGCTACTTATGTTTTCAAAACTAGAACATACGTATAAAAATGATACCTAAACACAGTACATATAGAAAGCATATTATGTAACGCTAAGTACCCTCCCCAGAACAAGTATGCAGGAGGTCCTGGCGACTGACAGGGGTCTTCCTAAAGAGTTATAGAGTGATGTCACTATGTCACCATATGATGTGCGTACCGTACAGTTCTTAAAAGGCTAGGGCACCTCCTAGGGACGTAGAAGGTGCCATAGTGCTAGAGTGTCTCCCAACAGTACATTCTCTCTTCGGTCGTTCCCTTATGACTGAGGATCGTGATCATCAAGCCAGCACTTTGCATCTGATGAACTGTCTCCATCGCGCATCGGCTCCGGTCCGTGGCCATCTCCACCGCGGCGTAAAAGTACACAGTATATTTAAGAGTAACTTAACGATATTTTTACGTCATATCTTTTTTATCAGGGTACCCAAAGGGTAAAACGGGACCATATTACTAAGACTCCGCTGTCCGTCCGTCTGTCTGTCTGTCCGTCTGTCACCAGGCTGTATCTCATGAACCGTGATAGTTAGACAGTTGACATTTTCACAGATGTATTATTTGTGTCGCTATAACAACAAATACTAAAAATAGAATAAAATTAATATTTAAGGGGGCTCCCATACAACAAACGTGATTTTTTGCTCGTTTTTATAGATGATGGTATACGAAACCCTACCCTACGTGCGCGAGTCTGACTCGCACTTGGCCGGTTTTTATTTTTAGTAACGGCAAATGACAAAACATTTGTGTGGATATCTCCATTCTACACTATGGATATCTATATATCTATGGATATATCTGCTCTATGGATACCTCCATTCCACACTTTACTTACTTAATAAAAGTAAATCCTATCCGTTAATAAACAGGGGCATTGACAATAGGAATTACTTTTTATGCAAACATGTTTCTGTGTGATATTTATATATATATTTACATATAATAATAATTTATTGATTCAGGCGTTACTTTGCGGAAATCCATTATCAAAAAACGATATTAAAAAATATTTAGTGACACTTCCGCTGAAAAGAAAACAATGATTTTGGCCTATATGGGGGCGTGCACTACCCTCCCTCCCGCATAAAATGCTAATAGGAAGAATACAAAATAAAAAGCGCTAAGCGCTGCTATAGTCACAATAATATTATAAAGGCGAAAGTTTGTGAGTTTATTTGTATCTTCACGCTCAAATAGACCATCTTTGATGTAATTGGGTATGGAGGTAGATGAGGCGCTGGACACAAAGGATACTTTTCAACATCATCATCGTCCATCACCACGCGGGGCGCAGCTAGTATAAAATAATGATCTAAGCAAGTTATCTACGTACGTTTATAAAAAGTACTGTTCGAAGTTCTAATCGAGTTCAACTAAATCCTAAGTAGAAATCAAAACGTCGCTGACAATAGAGCGGTCCCCGTGTTGACACCCTCTTTTCTTGTAGGGTTGTAAAAAGTATCAAATGGAGCAATTTGCTCGTTGACACGGCCAAATCATGAGAAATACCTTCGTTTACACAATGTATATATTTTAAATGTTTATTTTTGAATGTTAATCAGTGATGAGATGATTAAGTCGCTCGTATGAAGCGTCACGCTTGCCCATAATAACGGTTCAATGCCATTCAGAATCTGAAACTACAAGAGCTTAAAACTCTACTTTTTACTAGAGACATGTCTCTAGTCAAAAGTGTCCACAATGCTGGCTGCATTTCCACGCTGAATTGCTCTGCTAATTTTGTGTGCAAAATATGAGCCAGCATTCTGGTCACCTGACGCTTCAACCAAACGCCTGGCCAAGTCCCTCAATATTTCGTATGTCTAGACCCCACTGACCCAAAGTTTCTAACCCAAATGGCACAAATATGTAACCTCCATCGAGATGGCATAAGTATTTGCACCGTTTAAAGGTTTTGGCATTTGTCGCTGCTTGAGCGTGAGTTTCTGGAAGATGTGACGATGCCAGTGTATCGACACAAGTAGCACCCCATACAAGAGACCGTCCCATCTTCCAAGGAATAAGTGTATAAATAAATAAAATAATCTAACTGTACTTATTTTACTAACTGTACTTCTCACGCTCGAGTATGAGTATTTACTGAAAGGACAACGTCGAAAATAATATCGATATTTTGATTAAAACTCCCATAAAACCATCCAAGTGATCATCCGTTTCACACGTCAGTAACCCGTTCCAATAACAGGTCACGGTAATTACTTCCCCGCGTTTTCACGTTCAAAAATTATTAATGTTTATTTGATTAACGAAAAAAGCGGGCCCTCGCCAGACTGTTAACAATTAGGCGTAGAAGCGATCCGCTTAGCCACAATGGGCTAAATAAACCATGGTCTAAACGGAAGCTTCTTAAATTGTTTTCTAAAAACAGTCTGGTCGTTAGTATTTTGTGGAGTCAGCGGTGACGGGCACACAAAGCCTGATGACGTGCCGCGACGGCTACCGAACGCCCGGACGCTTTCGATGTATAAATGTTTTATTTATTTTATTTAATTCCTATTCAAGCTGACCCGGGGCTCGGTAAGCAATGAGTAGCGATTTTATCACAACTTTATAATGATAGCAACGGTTTATTTTCGCTTTGAATGGTATTTATAGTTTGTTTTGTAGAAATAGCTTGATGGATCGCTGATGGGTTGACGTGAATGTAGGTATTTTCTGAGTAATGGCGATAATAGCTAGATATAACGATACACGAGTTCGTTTACTTGCTTTTTTGTTGTATATATTATTATCTACGTATACAGCGTGTAACATAAAGTTTAGATAACCACACACGCAGAAACTTGCATACAATTGGGAGCTAACTACTGTACTGCGTCCCAGAAGTAATAAACATTCCGATTCCCTTATGAGGAACTCGAGAGACTAGTAGAGTTTTCTAATGCAGGTTCATCCCTGAGAAACTAGGCCAAAGACGGATGATCTCCAGAACGTAGACTGGATAAGGACTGGACACTTGGGCCGGGGTGCAGCACGGTGAGTAGTCAAGTCTTTTGAGTCTCTATTTGAATTAGCCAAGTATTTTCACTTTCAGTGCCCTTCCCACCCTACCTTTGCGCACAACTGCTTCCCGACAAGATATCTGAGCACTGCAATGGTACGTACTTACCAACCAAGGTGGTCTTTGTCACAAGGGACCTATCACTTATAGTAAGTCATGGTACATCGCCTCTTACGATTCACAATAGCGAAGGAAACATTTTTAACTCCGCCCCCTCACTGACATCAATCGATTTTGAAGATTTTGTTTGGTATATCAGCTTCAGAGGTACTCCCATATATTTTTTTTGTTGCTTTTTGAGAATTTTCTCAACAACACAACGCAGCAACTAAATAGCATCCTCATCATCATCATCATCTCAGTCGTAGGACGTCAACAGCTGAACATGGGCCTCCCTCATAATTTTCCAAAAAGACTGGTTGGAAGCGGCCTCCAACGTCGTCCTGTGACCTTTATCAGGTCATTTCTGATTCGATCACGTAGAGAAACCCCGAGCATAGCCCTCTCCATAGCTCGTTGTGCGACTTTGAGTTGAAATTACTTATGAGGCTCGTCGCAAGACCACGTTTCAGTGCCATAAGTCATCATGGTCATAGACTTTAGTCTTGTGGCACTGAGGTATTTTCGACGAGAAGACTTCGCGAAGCTTCCGGAACGCGGCTTTGCAACAAAATATGTCCATATATTTTGTTCATATTTATCATGCATCCAGACAATGTTTTCGTTAGTGGTGTGCCTTTAACAATTTATTTTAAACAAATTATTTAAGATAATAATTTGTCATCGACGTCGGGTCTTAAGATTATTAGCAGATATCATAATTAATATAATGGTTTAAATTTTTTCATTTTGTTTAATATTTTAAGCGGAATCTTTACTCTATAGACAAAAATTTAAAACAGTCGGAAAATACCATATTTCTGTCATGTTATGTTGTAGGTACAAACTAGTTGGAACCCTGGAATATCATAATCAGCCTATAATATTCCCACTGCTGGGACTCGAGCCTTCCTTTTAGAAAGGAGTTGGGCCATAATCCACCACGCGGGCCCATTGCGGCTTAGAGGATAATATAGAATGAATAATAGTTATAATAGTAACAAACAGATGTTATCCGGAAAATGTTTAACAGCTGGCTATAAAAAATACTAAAAATGTTTTTATTTTATAGGGGTTGGTCGAATATCATAAAAACTATCACATTTTTCATAATCAGCCTGCTTAGCCAACCGCTTTCTTTGTAGCCCAGCGTTGGTGTGATCAAAGAACTCTGTGAACAGCACAGAGTGAATCTGATTTTCATACCTTAGCCCAGCTAGCGTAGTGTAGTTTTTCGAAAACTTGTGAAAATGTATATTATTATCTAACTAATATTATAAGGAGGAAAGATTTGTATGTATGCTTGTAACTAATTGGCTCAAAAAGTACTGGATGATTTAAAAAATCTTTTACCAATGGAAAGCTACATTCACCCTAAGTAACATAGGCTATATAAGATCTTTTTAAAGTTTTTATGAATTTTTATAATTATAACAAATAGCTTTTGCTGCATTATTATTTTTTTACCGACCGTAAATTTATATTTAATATAATTTTATTATATTATAATTTTGACATTGGTTTATATTCAATGGACTTGACATCATTGTCCTAATATTATTGTGTTCTATTTTAATGTAATTTGGATATTCCATTGTTATATTAAATTTGACATTTATTATTATATTAGTTCACAACACAACTATTTTAAGTAATATAAATAGTAACTTATTGTTGACATGTAAAATAGGATTTTATGAATAAATATGAATAAGATTCATTATCATCATTATCATCCATCACTGCGGGGGGAAACCGCGGAGAGCAGCTAGTTTATTTATATTTATTATAGGTATACGACCCGCTTCCTTTGTGGCCTGGAGTAGGTATACGTAGAGTGTTAAAAAAATATCCACTAACCTGTACCTACAGATATAGGGGAGTTGCTAGTATGGAATGTTCTCCGGAGTCCGTGGTATATGCCCAGTGATCACTGGACAATTGGCATCATCCTGACTGCAATGAGGATGCTCCGAGTGAGCTGATTGGCGGATGTGGTGCAGCTCCCACCACCTGTCAATCTTTATTGACGGTCAGCTAATCTGCCTATCAGCAACGGCTGTTTTAGAGGTTCAAGGGTTGCATTGCAACATTCTGCAAATCTCTGTTTTTAATATCGAAAACCACCTCGTTTCACTAAATGCATAACAAAACACGAATTTTAATCGACCGATATTAGACCAATTTTTACGTGACTTTCACTAGCAGCCACAACGGTAATATCAAAAAGCCTAGATATACCAGTTCTGAAAGATGCAGAAGCCGACATATTGAGAAAAATTCTGGCCTTGAAAGAAATTGATGTCTTTTTAGTAGAAGTAGTAAGTAGTCAAATAACCATATATTTTAAACACAATTAATTGCAAATAAATTTTACCGTGTTAGTTTAAACTTTCTCATTGTTTTTGTTTGTATGTAATTTAGTCCTTTTGGCCATTAAATTTTGGTGAATTTGACAATAATTAAACTCTTAACCGGGTCGACGTATACGATCCTTAATGCGAGTGTTACTAGTGTTTTGCAGACTAATTAATACTTTAATATTTTAGTCTATGGGAAAAATGAGTAGAACAGAATCATGCAAACAGACTCAGGTCAAACAGTTTATAAATCTGATCATATCAGATTCGACAGATGAAATAAGTATAACGAAAGCACGGTAATAGATAGATAATATTACCGTGACGAAAACTTACACGTTTTAAAAAAGATAGGTACATTTTTCTTGAGCACGTGTCTATGTCAAGTAGAACTATTTGAAAAGAAAGAAAAAACAATTTAAAGCTGACAGAAGCTCATTGAACAGCGAAACTTATTCAAATATCGAAAATTGTTGACAAATTAAGTTCCCTGCCCGGAGTTGAACTCCCTTACCACTTGAGAGCACGACTCGACGAAATTTGACTGCCTAAAAGCATATTACAACTTCCCCGTCGAAATCAAAATACTGGCCATTATTCCAAAGAAATAAAACTTAAAGTAAAATTTAGCAGGGGCACGGTTAACTTTGTAAAGTAATACGAAGGGACGGCGCACAGCCGTTCGTTTTACTAGTTACTCAATTAGGCCCTTTGTATTTGTTTATCTGAGTTTGTATAGCGATAGAACGAGATATTCATACGTCTATACGTGGAGCTAGAAAAGGAAGGGCGATGCAAAGTAATTTGAGACAGTTCTTTTCACTGGCAAGGTAATAAGTTCCTGTTTTGACTGGCAACACGTAAATGCGGGAAATGCATTTAGATTTTATACTTTTCTTTTTCTAATTTGTGTGATGGCCAACGCTGTGAATTTTCTTTGATACATTCTCCTTTTTTAAACGTTTCTTTAAAGATTTCTGGTTTTTATTACAGTTTGGACGAGAAAATTACTTTTACTTAGATCAGTATTTGATTAGTGAGTTTATTTAGCATCTAGCTTATTAAGAGGGTTTAATTTCATTAAATGAAAATTAGTAATGGCTTGTTCTTATTTTGTTGCGTGCGTGCATATGTGTTATATTTCAAGTCTTTTGTTAAATATTGTCCCTGTATTGAAATGTATTCAACATTTCACAATCAATTTAATTCAAATAGGGGACGTCGATCGTCGTGTCCCGACAAGCAAGCAGAGCAAGTGTAACCATTCCATCAATACTGAATATTTTATTCGTGTCATACCATGGGTACCTTTTTACATTTTAGGAATGGTATAGAAATAACACTTCTAATTAAGTAAATAATGGTGAAATTAGTATTAATATGTGTTTTAGACTTCAATTTATATATATAATTTGATTTTGATTGAGTTTGACGCTCAATTTTATTATGCTTAGCCTTATCCTATATTAGCCTTAGCCTTCAAGCTTCTGGAATGGCAAGGGCTTGGCATCAACATCAACGGCGAATACATCACTCACCTTCGATTTGCCGACGATATTGTAATCATGGCAGAATCCATGGAAGACCTCAGTACAATGCTCGAAGGCCTCCATCGAGTTTGCCAACGGGTAGGCCTTAAGATGAACATGGACAAGACGAAAATTATGTCTAATGCCCATGTTGTGCCTACCCCAATATCAGTTGCGAACTCAGTTCTCGAAGTTGTTCACGAGTACATCTACCTGGGACAGACAGTCAAACTAGGCAGGTGGACCTGACTAGTTTGAGACTCTGTCCCAGGTCCCACTTCGAGAAAGAGGTCAATCGTCGAATCCAACTCGGCTGGGCAGCGTTCCGGAAAGTTCGCGACGTCTTCTCGTCAAAAATACCCCAGTGCCTCAAGGCACGAGTCTTCGACCAATGTGTGTTACCAATGATTATGTTAATGTGTTACAAACTTATGGCACTGAAACGTGGTCTCTAACTATGGGCCTCATAAGCACGCTCAAAGTCGCACAACGAGCTATGGAGAGGGCTATGCTCGGGGTTTCTCTACGTGATCGAATCAGAAATTAGGAGATCCGTAGAAGAACGATCGCCACCGACATAGCCCAGAAGATAAGCCAGTTGAAGTGGCAGTGGGCAGGGCACATAGCACGCAGAACAGATGGCCGATGGGGCCGAAAGTTTCTGGTGTGGAGACCACGGACCGACAAGCGCAGCGTAGGTCGTCCACCGACACGGTGGACTGACGACCTGATAAAGGTCGCAGGACTACTTTGGATGCAGGCCGCTACCAACCGGGCCTTTTGGAAAATCATGGGGGAGGCCTATGTTTAGCAGTGGACGTCCAACGGCTCAGACGATGATGGTGATGATGATGATGATGATGACTTGAAAGTATTTCGTATTTTAATTACTTGTGATACAGTATTTTTTTATTTGTATTTCAATTAAAACGAAGCATGTATTTTACCCAGCGCTGGTACAGTACGATGTCAAATTGAAATTGCAATTTGCAGTAGGAAACATACTATATACCTACTACAGAAAGTCTGTTACCTTAACAAATTATAAGGGTAAGCCATCATTCTATGTACACAGTTCTATATTAGGTGTATATACATACTTAGTTCTTTATTAAGTGTATAATACGACAACTCAACTACTTATTTGGAAATATAGTCGTTTTCGGTTCAAACTGGAGAATAATATTTTATCATAATAATTATAATATTATCAATGTGAAAGTACCCGTGGAATCGATATTAAAAGCAGCCTCTGTTTTGTTTTAGGTATGTTGTACGTTTTTATGGTCAATGCTGATACGTCTGCACTATTAGATAAAATTTGGGATAGGACACCCATAATTAACACATATAGACCACTTCACTCACAAAGAATTAGTAAACTGAAGTGGCAATGGAATAGACGGGTTCTCGAATGGAGACCACGTGTCGGCAAGCGTAGCGTGGGAGCCCTTCAGCCAGATGGAGCGACGATCTGCGCAAGGTAGCTGGTAGTCACTGGATGAGCAGAGCCAAAGATCGAGCTCAGTGGCGCGCTTTGGAAGAGGCTTATGTCCAGCAGTGGACTGTTACAGGCTGATGATGACCACTTCACCCTAATTCGAGCAATATAGTTCATATAGCTTTTCAATCACCTTATTATACGCCGATGAAGCCGCAGGTAGACTGAGTATTTTTAGGGTGCCGTACCCAAAGGGTAAAACGGGACCCTATTACTAAGACTTCGCCGTCCGTCCGTCACCAGGCTGTATCTCATGAACCGTGATAGTTAGACAGTTGAAATTTTAACAGATTTTGTATTTCTGATGCCGCTATAACAACAAAAAGTAAAAATCAGTAAAAAAAATATTTAAGGGAGCTCCCGTACAACAAACGTGATTTTTTTCATTGTCTCAACGAAACTCTTCGTGCGCGGTCGGACTCTTACTTGGCCGGTTTTATTTAGTAGGAGTTATAGACCTCGGCAAACGTACATCTTCTTCTTACCCCTTAGATTAGGCCTGGGTATATTAACTGCGTGAAGGAAAGTAGTTAAAGAATATTTCTCCGCTGACGGGATACGAATCACAAGAGGTGAGAATACCCTCTTACTAGGTGGAAGGACTCCGTCTTGGTTGGTACCACCCCAACGCTAGATATACTGCCGCAGCGAGACCAAGCGCAGTGCAGCTGCTCAAAACTTAATTTATAAATGTTGGGGGCAATGCAAAAAGTGTTTTATACTAAAGGACAATTTTCAAAATCAGGTGAAAAGTTGAGATTTTGAGTCGGTTCCAGTTTTTGATTAAAAATTATATTTTTCACCATTTTTAGTGACTCTTGCTACTTACGGGAACGATTGTCATAAACCGTTAATGATGATATCATCAAGTTTATCAAGTTACGTCTAACACTTTTCAGTTATTGAATTGTAACTCAAAAACTGCTTGACCGAATTTGATGAAATTTAAATGGGACCACCTCGGAAGTATACCTACTCTACCAAACTTAAAAACTAATATTGAGAATCTGTCCACAAATGGGGGAGAAATCGGTGAACTTGCCCACACAAAAAACAAACAATCAAATATATTATGAACTATTGAATTTTTTAAAGACGGTTAAAAAAAACAAAATGGATTTCTTAATTCCTTTAAATGATAGTAATTATATATAATTTTAATTAAGTTTTCCTCAAGTAGTTTAAAAGGACCTTTTTACCAACCCGCTTGTTAGAGGCCCTGTGTACCAATATTGAATTCGTAAAAAAGATTTCCAGAGGGTTTCGAAAGATGCAAACTTACCTAAAGATTTTGCCGTCACCCTTCGGTTCCACCCTGTTATTGAGCAAATAGAGTAACATGTCGACTTGTAATCACAACGGACGGTGCGTGCTGCATCACCGTTACTACATTATCCGTGACTGACTTACACACTCAGGAATTGATTGAACATTGTTTTTTTTTAGAACGGATTAATGCTGTTTGCCTCTACCGGCATTTACAGCGTCACCGGACGGTTGGCGAGCGCAGATGGCACTCAGCCAGATGCGGGCGCAGAGGGCGCACCGCCTAAGGCGAGCGTTGAAGACGCTTCGTCGCAAGGAGAGGAGTAGGCGACTTGCTCAAGGGCACCACTAAGGTACGGACCTCGGCTTGGGCCGTCGCCAGGAGAGAGGGGAGTCGGAGAGAATCGCCCCGGTACATAAGTGTATTGATTGAACATATATTTCACGGTTGATTTATACAACTTTTAAAATAAACACACGGTTATTTAATTTTATTAATAATAGTTCATCCTTTGACTTAGGACGTCTTACAGCCGTATTTATAAACAAGTAATTACTTGTTGCTAAGTAATTTCTCAATGAAGTAAGCACTTGACGATAGAATTCGTCAAAATTAAATCTTATTCTATAGTCGAGCAATGGATGTTACTTACTAAAGTAAATGCATGACATAACCCTATCAACATTGGATGTATCTTTTTACACTTGTATTAGGTTGTTGTCATGGGATTTTAATTTTTACCGCATAATAGATCCTTTACAGTTCAGACTTGTGTGTGAATGTCATTTTTACACAACTTCCCATAAGAATTAAGCACTAAAAATTGACGTGTTCTCGTTGATTAAGTTAAGGAAATGGTGGCTATTACTCGGCTAATTCTAGCCTTTAATAGTTCTAACTTCAGGCAAATTCTAGTCTATAGAATTAAAATCGTTATTAAAGTAATTACTTTTCCTTAAGGAATGACTTTTGCATGTTTATAAATACGGCTGTTATCCTTATTCGTTTTAGGGGCGATGAGGCTTGCACTGACGTCCCGCTTGGGGTGTTTTGTGCATTCCCCCCTGCCAGCATTTACTCAAGCCAGCCTAACTCTTTAACATAGCGGAGTATGGCCTTGGGTCGCTGGCACAACTGCTCCAGTGTTGTTTGAGATGTTGTATGTACAACTGTCGATGATGCTGATGATGCTTCATGCTGTCTGGAGTGGACCTCCAGTAATCCTGTTTTTGCTCTAATTTCTTCCGTAGCCCTGCAGTGCAAGGCGGTGCCAGGTTACCAGTCGCTAGGCTGTGTTAGAGGCATTCGAGTACTGAAAACTAACAATGTGGCTCGACACTAGCCTACAGAGTAGCCGTAGTAGAAGATTGACATATATCTCAATTAACGAATCACCGATCGTCTCCACATACACATACAGGACGCTCCGTGTCTGTACATGGAAACGTAGGTAATTGCAATTTTTAGAGAGAAAATTCACACTCGGACGAGATTCGAATGCGCGTCTTTCGACAGTCCGTGTCAGATCCATGACCAACTAGCCCACTGAAGCTCGAGGTCCGAGCATGGAATTTAACTCTCTATCTGATTCTAACCGTCGTATGGGGACGGATATGATAATAATAAAAACGTTGGTAATGCTAAAATGATGCACTATGCTTACGTGTTACCATAATAAAAACAACTGCCAATAAATAAAAATCGGCTTCCCGCATTCCCACGAGAAACTCCACACAAACGACAACAAAATATGATTTAAATGTTGACTTTGAAGGAATTGCCTCTCACATCGAGAGCTGTTTACAAAATACGGCTAAATACGACCGAAATCGAGTGAAACACGAACCCTTTGTCTTGAACGCCCCTCGTTCCACCGGCCACTTGATTAGTGAAGGGTCCTTTCGAATTTTACAGCAGTTTTGTTAATGTATATCAGAATATTACAATTTTGTAATTACAATAGTTAATTTTTGACTTTGTATCGAGTCGAGAGCGAGACTTAACTTTAGGGTTCATTTAGCGTTGTTCGTAAGGAACGTTTGTTAATAGCTTTTTGATTTTTAGTTAAATAGCGTTTGAAACAATGATCGGTTATTCAGCTATATATTGTGATTATAGTATAGAGTTATGAATGAAGTTCTGGAGATTTTTTGCGTTTAGCTCTCGTGGGAAAAGTTAAGTTTGTGATTTACAACTACCCTTTTAATAAACAAATACCACTTGATTTATACGAGTTTGGAACAAAGAAAAGGTAAAGCAACGGTTCTTGTAAGATAATAAATATACTCGTATATATTGATATATTGAATTTTTTCCTGTTATGACGTAAGTAATCAGATATCTTAGAGGAAATATTTGTTTGTTTATTTGTTTGAATGGAATACTGGAGCGATTTGAAAAAATATTTCACCGTTAGAATCCTACATTATCTCTGATGAACATATAAGTATATTTAATTATTATTTAATATATAATCATATTTTACATAACATATTTTGATTCATCATCATCATCCACGCGAGTGAAACGGCGGAGCGCAGCTAGTATGAGAATATTTTCGTCATGATAGAATGTAGAACAAGAAAGGAGTACCTAGTTAAGAAGGGGACTCTCGGCAAACGTAGTGTAGGACGTCCTGAGGCACGGTGGAGTGACGATCTGCGCAAGACGGCTGGCAAAAACTGGATGCGAGTAGCCCAAGATAGACCTAAGTGGCGTGCAATTGGAGAGGCCTATGTCCAGCAGTGGACTGCTACAGGCTGATGATGAAGAAGGGGACGAAGCAGGCAAGAGCTCACCAAATTACCTGTGAGGAATGGCTATCTGCTTTCACCCGGGGACGTAAAGCGTCGTCTACGTCTCATGCTTTTTATGCGAAAAAACAGTAGAGTGTGAAACGGGGTACTCTCTACTAGAGTTTATATATATAACATATTGTTAAAACCTTAGGTTAAAAACTAGTTGTGTTAAGTATTATTTGTTATAATTTGATACATGTCTATTCAGTTTTAGGCAATCCATATCCATCCATCCAATATCATTAAAAAAAAAGTTTGAGTCTTTGTAAAATACAGGGTGTTTGGTAGAGGGACCGACAAACCAAATGAGCGTGTTCGGGGGCCCACTTGGAGAATACAAGTTGGCCAAAAAAAAATCCCCGACACCCCAATTTTTTTTAACTTTTTTTGTGAATTTTCTCGTTTTCTCCAATATTGTACCAATTTTGCTTTGCGTGGCCTGAAGGTGTATTAGAGACCAAATTCAACTAAAAACATCCGGTCTAAAACAGATTTTACAAATGTTATGGTGGTAAATAGGTACAATTTCGGAGAAAAAGGGAAAAATCACAAAAAAAAATTAAACATATTGGGGGTCAGGGATTTTTTTTAGCCGACTTGTATTCTTCAAGTGGGCCCCCGAACACGCTCATTTGGTTTGTCGCTCCCTATATAACATATGAAAAAAATGTTTGTTAATTACATGTCACCGCTTACAAAACACATGAATCGACGTCATCCATCAGTATTTTTTGTTAAAATACAGCATACAGTGTAGTTTATGGGATAGACACTCATAACAAAAATGGTCTACAACTGACAGATTTCACGACCCCCATTTCTTTCCGATTCAACAACAAATGAAAGGACATAGCTATAACTAAAAAAAATACAATATACAAAATACTTTTTTATCCCCCCATCTCGGAAAGAGTATTTTTGCTCTTCGATATCTGAGTGCAAAAGCCGTTTTTATCCGCTAGAGGATAAAGTAAATAAAATTTAGAACATCGCGTACACTAAGTTTTGGTAATTCAAAACATCATTAAACCTATTTACTTCTACCTCAATGGTGCCGAATTTATCATACAACCTTTTTTAATTTGTTAAATAGGTATTCAGACTCGGAATCTTCTTGGTGTATTTTTTTTAATTAGCTTTGCGCGTGCCATTTTTTTTCACGTCATATTGTAGAAACCTTAGGTTAAAAACTAGTTATGTGATAAGTATTATTTGTTATAATTTGATTTGATTTGATTCTGTAATACTTACCATTCATAATGTAGTAGTTAATACCTAAACTGAAATAAAAGTATCTTTTGGTTGTAAATATTTTTTACATTTCTCATATTCGGTAAGTAGGTCCTTATTACCCCCAAATGGGGTTTGTAGGTGACCAATTAGCTCTCTAGGGTAATAATATAGCTAGAAAAACCCTAGGGCGGTTTACATCTCTCATATTCGGTAAGTAGGTCCTTATTACTCCCGAATGGGGCTTGTAGGTGAACAATTAGCGCTCTAGGGTAATAATGTAGCTGGAAAAGCCCTAGGGCGGTAAGTAATTTAAAAAAAAACACTGCACTCTTTCTAAAAGTTCGCGTAAATCTAACCATCGTACTGGCAATAGACATCATGCATTCAGCCCAATGACAAAAGAGGTTGCTTCGCTATTCAGCCTTGTCTTCGTATGAGCATAATAGTCATCAATTTTATTTTTGTAATGCCGGTTTTTTTCTACTTACCTCACAATCGAGATGTAAAGCAGAGTAGTTAGCTCGGGTGTAAGCATCAATTGCACCCTCGAACTATATATAACTATATATATATATATAAATATCTCGGGCTGCAATTGATGCCTTACAGCCCTTGGCTACTAATCTAAAAATGTTTGCATTTAGTCATTTCCTCGCTGAGGTGGGATGAAAAGTTACGTGTTGCACTCGAGTGCAAGAATTTGTCACCTCGTGCTCTTTTGATTCCCTCGCTAACGGTCAGAATTCAAATTTTTGGATGACACGCTGCGCTCGTGGTATCTATTTTAGAATCCATCGCTTGCTAGGTCATCAAAATTGAGCACGCGGTTAAAAGCAACTTTGCACTCTTGTATAACTGTACGAGGTGTACAAATAAAAGACGAACAATAACAAATAACTATTATTGACATATACATTTTTGCACAGGTTTAATCCATAGGCTCCCGAACTGGTGTTACTGGGGTTCAGGAACCAATGGCTTCTCTTGTGAAAGACTTATCTGTAAATATGTCATAAGTATATTAGAGGATATTTTTAAATTTGATTATTTGCTGTTATACTGAACTAATCCCCCTCCCCTCTACATCATCATCTCATCATCATCTCAGCCGTAAGACGTCCACTGCTGAACATAGGTCTCCCCCATGATTTTCCAAAAGGACCGGTTGGAAGCGGCCTGCATCCAACGTCGTCCTGCGATCTTCCTCAGGTCGTCTGTCCACCGTGTCGGTGGACGACCTACGCTGCGCTTGCCGGTCCGTGGTCTCCACTCCAGAACCTTTCGGCCCCATCGGCCATCTGTTCTGCGTGCTATGTGCCCACTGCCACTTCAACTGGCTAATCCTATCTGTATCCAGATATATATCTGATGCGTGTGTTGTGTGTAACGTATTTATGTAAGTAGTGTAAGTTATGTGTGTGTATTGCGTGTGTATGTAGTATATATGTACGTATGTAGAGGGGAGGGGGATTAGTTCAGTATAACAGCAAATAATCAAATTTAAAAATATCCTCTAATTTCTACGTTCGAGCTCACTTCTCCAGACAATGATGACATGCCTTTGTCTATGCCCCTCCTCATGCCATCTTCTATCCGTTACTTTTCCATGAATCCACATGTCATGATAATGCCATATTAAAGAGCTTCTAAGTATATAAAGTTTTTATTTAGAGATTTTATTTAAAGAGATTTTATTTAGTTTTGAGTTACATTTCTACCCCACATACCTACTCTGATTTCAGATTCTTTACGAGTTTGACAATCACATAACGACGGACAGACAACAGAGTGATAGTAGAAGAGTTTGTTTTATTTTAACTAATACGGAACGCTAAAACTATTAAAATAAAAGTATACTATACTCTTTAATTTTCCTACCGACTTCCAAAAAAAGGAGGAGGTACTCAATTCGACTGTATTATTTTATGTTTGTTACCTTATATCTTTCGATTGGGTAAACAGATCCCAAAATTCTTTTTTTTGTTTGAAAGCTGGAGCTTCCCGTGTGGCCCCATTTAATTTTCATCAAATTCGGTTCAGTAGTTTTTGAGATACACTCTCCAATAACTGAATAAAATGGAAGACGGTATTAAATTTTTCAAATTGTACTTGTTTGGTATATGAACAACGAGCATGCATGCAATGGCAAGCCGGTTGGCGCAGTTGGTATCCCTGCCTTCTGAGCCCCGGGTTCGATTCCCGGACAGATCAAACATTAGTGTGAATGAACATATCTGACCTGTCTGGATGTGTATATATACATATACACATCCAGACAGATCAAACAGATATGTTCATTCGCAGAGGACAAGCAGTCATCAGGTTACCGTAGTACAGGCTCTGCCTAGTTTGAAAACCTTGTGTGGATGTTGTAAAAAAAATCAATGATAGTTTGATTACCAACTGAAGTAGAGCAATTTTTTCCTTCTTCATGATTTACCAGCACAAGTTACTGCTCGTAAAACTGAATAGGCACGTAACCGGCTGATTTGAGTTTTTCTCCTGTGACCCGTTTTTCCTCTAATGAACGCTTCAGTCTTGGACTCCACTGCATCGTTAAATGTTTGAAGGGCTCTCGTAGAGCGCGCTTCACTCTCTCCGTGATATGTCTGTGAAGTTGTACTGGCCTCTTTATTTGGCAAATTGGTGAGCTGTTATGTTACTCATCATTATAATGTTGGTTTAAGGATTGAACGAACCTAAAAGTAATGATATTGAAACTCACGGTCATTATGTTATTTTTCGGTTTTAAACACACCTAGCATCCGCGAGCGTTGGGGGGCGTTCCGTACCTTAGAGCGCGGTTGTTTAGTTGTTTTCTAACTCGCTCTGAGGTACGGAACGGCCACGGTTGTTATCTAACCTCAAACAGACTTTTGATCCTTACCTAATTTTTTTGAGAAGAAGAAGAAGATTGTTGTAGTCTGATTGGTCAAAGTTATGTCAGATGCGGGTTGCAACCGTTTACCGATCGATTTTGATGGTTAAAAAGTGGCGACGCTCCGAGGTTCGGAAGGCTCGAGTTAGAACAACCGAGTGCTTTACCCTGAGGTTCGGAACGGAACTTGCACTCCGAGTGCGCTCTCGCCGAGGTTCTGAACGCGCCCCTGTGGTTGCGACGTGAACGTTATCGGTGACGCCATCGATGAGGTATCGAGCTCCCTCACGATGATCGTGTGCTTGTAAGGGAACGGGTGTGCGAACGCTGCGATTGATTTCGGCTCTTATAGGAACACAACCAAAAAAAATATGCTACCTATTATTGAGTAGAGTCGAGCGCGGAGTAGGGAGGGTAGAGCGTGAGTAATGCGATAATGCGGACTCTATCAGCGTTGCAATTAAAATTAGTCGTATTTTTGAGGAGCGGAACTTGTTCATAACGACATTTATCGCGTCGCTGGCTAGCGCTTTGTTATTTAACTCGCCTTTGTTCCCGTTAGCTGTGTTTTCTTTTAACTGTAGTGATTTCAGCGTATTTCACTAATAACCTACTTTCATACATAATCTACCGACTTCCAAAAAAAGAAGGAGGTACTCAATTCGATTGTATTTCTTTTTTTTTATGTTTGTTACCTCATAACTTTCGATAGGGTGAACCGATTCTCAAAATTCATTTTTTGTTTGAAAGCTGGTACTTCCCGTGTGGTCCCATTTAATTCATCAAATTCGTTCCAGTAGTTTTTGAGTTACACTCCAATAACTGACTTTTACCAAAGTAATAGAATGGAAGTCGGTATTAAATGTTTCAAATTGCACTTGTAATCGTATCATAGTGAATCGTTATTTAAAAAAAAACTCAATTTACAAGGCGAGACTTTGGTTGTAACGTAGGGCTGTATAATTTTAATATATCTATAATATTCTATATCTTTAAGCTCGATACCAAGTATGTCTACTACTTATTTACCGATGCTTTCCTACTGGAACCATCTGGAACTAGGGACTTGTTCACACGTAATTATACTTTGTAAGGTAATAGATACTTACATCGAGAAGAATACCTAGCTGAAGGCCTTATTATTATAGTTACTCCTTTAATTCATAAAATTTCACGGATTTCATTCGGTCCTTTACAAATGTATAAGTGGGGCTGTAGCCAACACTTAGAGGCCTCATGTTTGGTATAAAATTACAATGTAGAATGTAGTATATAAACAGAAATTTTTGGATGGATGGTGACATGGTATATCTATTATAAAGATGGGTAAAATGGCAAGGCGATTGATATGATCTTATAAGTGGTAAGAAGATACTGGGCTATGTAAGAGACTACGGCACCTGCCAAATTCAGTCTCATTTTAACATTTTTGGACAGGTGGTGACTTGCCACCCACTACACGGGTTCCCCATAAAGGCCACCATGAATGGTGTCAGAAGGGGCAACGTTGGCGTGGATGGCTAAAGGGGTGTGCTGCGGTTTCACTAAAGCGCTACTACCGGCGTTACCTATGCCCTTTAACACTTCCACCCTTGGAGATTTTTGTTACTTGCTCTTGCGTCTCCACCCCCAGACGGCCAATTAAGGCAAGCCGGAGGTCAGGGGTCTCATTTAGCCCCAGGGAGAATCAGGGTCCACAGTGTCAAAATCAAAATTCGTTTTTCCGTGACGTCTTCTCTGTGTCATTCCATCATTGTTCGGAATAGTTTTTAAATATACAATCAAATAAGGATTTATGCAATGAAATGAGGTATGATGTGATTTGAAATTATATTACAACTTTATGTAAGAAATATTACATCTTAATCAGAATTTCAGCCCGTAAATTTACGTAACCGTTTACAATGCTGAGTACCGCATTTAAGTACACGAGTAAACAGAGAGAAATAATCAGGGAAAATAAAAGACAGCAGAGAAACACAATCAAGTAGCTGGCGGAATTCAATTATGTTGTTGCCTTTTTTAAATGAACGTTTATCGAATCAGGAAATACTTCAGTTACGCTTGCGTCAAATAATAAGTAAGCAGATCCTTAGAATAAGAAATGAATGTCTTTATTTTGTTTCATAGAGGTACATATGTAATGTATATATACATAACGGTTTGTTATTTACTGTAGCAAGTAAAATTACTGACATTTGTGAATCCCTAGCTGCACCGTTCGGGTCCGCTTGAGCGGACCTCTCAAACCACGCCGGTCGGTACACCGGAGGCCCAATCTAAACAAAAATATTAATCAACATTACAAAATAAAGCTAAGTTTTTCATGTTAGAACATACAAAAACAACCGTAATAGTAAGAAACGTAAAACTTTAACGTTACCTAAATATAACTTTGGCATTAGCATTAGTTATCACCAGAAGAAAGGTTTTTATCCGCATCTCATGCAAAAAAATTTAATGTTGTACAAGTTTCATGCAACCACATTTGACATTTCTCACATTGTATCACGTTTGATTTAGAAATTAGTAATATAATAATTACGAAAAAAAAAATTAAAATTATAATTTAATATCAAAACATTCTACGCAATAAATAATCGAACGTGTCTTATTCGTGTATTCTCTTTTAGAATAATCGTTGAAATTTATAGAGAGAAAAATTCACATCCTCGGACGGGATTCGAACCCACGTCTTCTGACTACAGTATAGACGCGGGTTACGCGGGGACGCAGTAGTCTAGTCAGAAGACGCGGGTTGGAATCCCGTCCGAGGATGTGAATTTTTCTCTCTATAAATTTCAATGTTTGAGATCGCTTAAGCAGGCGTTAGTGCTTTGAAAAGTAATACCATAAAAATCACAAGGGTTGCGATGTCAATGCGAAAGTTCAAGTATTTCTAAATAATGCTTCTTTCGGTTGGATAGTACTGTTAACTGTCCAACAGATGTCGCTCCGTCCCCGCAAGACTATTAGTCAAACAGAGAGTTAAAATTCGATGCTCGGACCAGATTCTCGGTGGCCTAGTTGGTCAATAGCGTCTCACACGGATAGTCAGAAGACGCGGGTTCAAATCCCGTCCAAGGATGTGATTTATTTTTTCTATAAATTTCTATGTTTGAGATCGCTTAAGCAGGCGTTAGTGCTTTGAAAA
Source organism: Selenia dentaria (assembly GCA_917880725.1). NCBI lineage: Eukaryota > Metazoa > Arthropoda > Insecta > Lepidoptera > Geometridae > Selenia > Selenia dentaria. The sequence continues at coordinate 3,505,946 of OU862893.1, read as the reverse complement.
GTAATACTATAAGAATTATCGTTCTTCTCTTTGAATATCTGTCTGAGTCTTTTATTGTTTTGTTGTCCCTTTGAATGGTAGTCTCTTTGGTTGCTTTTCCTTTAATTTTGAACTTTTAACATTTTATTCCTTTTCACTGTCAGAACTAAAGTTTCTATTTTTCTCTTCCTTAAGTTCCTTATCTTGGTCATCATCATCATCATCAAACATCATCACAAACAACAGAATCAGTTTCACTGCTACTAATATCTATTTATTTTTGTCCAGTTGATGTGCCGCGGCACTACGCCTGGTACTTATACGCTAACATTTTCGAGGTTTTGCTCACCTAGAATAAACACATGAAACAGATATGTATTAGTTTAAATTAAAACAAGTTATAGTGACAGTAAATTAGAAAATTAATTTAAAAAAGTTAAGCAATATACGTTTGTTTTGAGAACCTCCTTTTTTTGAGGTCGGTTAAAAATACCATCAACGAAACAAAAATTGTTTTGCTCGTTCAATAATTCACAGTTACGGATAGTTGCTCTACCGGCAACTATCCGCAAAAGTAGATAGTAGTAACTATCCGCATCTATACTTTTTGGTACGGATACTTGCCCTTTATATTTACAAAATAAGTAAAAACTATTCAACAACAAAATGTAATACACACTAGTTTAATCTCTAATGCATGCAAATAATCAAAATATTGACTAAAATTACAATCAGTACAAAAAGTATTCAACAGAAACTACTTACCAATATAATTTGGACGCCTTGTTAAGTTTCGCCGCGGAAGATTTTCGCTCACACAGACAAAACGCTTGCACCTATACCATCAGCTGACATGGCAATGAGGCCTGTGGGAGGGCTTGCTTCTAATTATAGTAAAGCGTGCCACCAACAGCCTATAGCATAGCGTATTCAAAACTGCAGCATGTATCCCACCGACGCAACTATCCGGGTTTTACCCTATCAGAAGTAAAAAAAAATATTTCATTTAATGGGGAACTAGGTGGTCTGACCAACTTAAAGAAACATCAACGTCCCGCTTACACCGCGGTGGAGATGGCCACAGACCGGAGCCGATGGAGACAGTTCGTTAGAACCAAAGTGCTGCCATGATGATCACGATCCTCAGTCATGAGGGAACGACCGAAGAGAGTCCATTGCTATTCTATTCCTTAGTGACCTTTTTATCATTAATTTATTTAATTAAATTTGCAGCATATACATGTCAGGTTAGATCTTAAATAAATTATATGTCCAGTTTATACACCTTGTAAAGGCGTCGCAATGCCAAATTTATAATAATTATTAGATATTTCATATTAATAGTAAAATATAATAAAATAAGATTAGATAATATTAAGAAACATTAACAATATAAAGTCACATTTAAATATTGTTATGATAAATACTAATGCATTATTTGATACAGCCCGAACGATTTGTCCATTTTAAATCCGTCAACCGAGAGTAAAACTTTTGCAATAACAGCGAGTTTAATTTTACTTAAAAAACAGTGGAATCAAATAAAACCGCCTTTTTAACCTGCCGTGCTATTCTCAGCAAACATCGTTGCATCTTTGACAACATCCGTGAAACAAATGCAAAATGACAAGAACCGTTGGAACAACAAACTTGTGTACAAGGGCGATATCTCAAAGTATTTGACATCGGTGAGCTCGTCGACGAACGCAACGACGAATCAATAGAGAATCGCACGGTTGATGCACTAATATCAAAGACATCAAAGATGTAACTAGTGAGTAATCTGTGTCCGCAATATTTCTTCTTAATCACGTAAAAACTAAATTTTATTTACCTTGACATATTATTCTGGTCGGCTGTAACTAGCGGACACTTCTAAGTAAATACTTATTGTCATTAAGTAAATACTTAATATTATGTATTATACAGTTATGACTCAGTCTAATCACAACAAAAAACTTTGTTGCAATAATGCTGATAAACTATTCGTGTCTTAAGGTGGCAATTCAAAGAAGAAATAATTGATTGAATGAATTGATTTTGAGGTAGTTTTCATGTCAATCGATGGCGAAACAAGCAAGTCGCTCGGCAGATGTTAAGCGTCACGCTTGTCCGTAACAGTTAAGTGCCCTTCAGAATTTTAAATTATCTCACTCTTAGGCGCAGGTTAAAATATGTTAAGTATAAATGGCGCCGGGCGCGGACATGGCACGGACGGCTTCCTATTCCATCAAATTTCATACAAAATACTCGTACATGGAAATAATGCGCAAATTAAAACACACGATGTGTCGTTCGTCAGACGTGGTTATGACGCGCCATTTTGTGTTCTAAATTGCGCTTTATTTCCATGCATTTTGTATGTAATTGAATGAAACAGCCGAAGCCCGTCACTCACGGGATGTACACCACGATTTACAAGGTTTTGAAGTTCGCGATATTTCGGCACAGTTACATGTTAAAAGTTTAGTAATTTAGTTAACAACTGCAAAAGTCTAAAACAGTGTGTTACAGTAATGTTTGCACACTACTGCTTCACGGTTGAATAACTAGCAAAGGTAGTAAAGGTAAACTTCCCCAGGCGAACTTTGCAAAAGTTCTACCTCTACAAGTTATTTTTAATGTTTGATTTGCGACAATAACAGCTTGAAACATCTTGCCGTCCGAACATTGAAGACCTTGAGAAGCTTTTCTTCTATAGACTCTAAATGCACCGATGTTGTACTTACTAAAACAAGTTCACGTAGGTTTTTGCTATCAAGTGAAGAAATAGGCTTGTCGTGAACCAAGAGGACTGGCCTGTTCGCCTAGTGGGTCACTACCACTCCTGCCTTAGAAATATAGGGTCTCTGGTTCGATCCCCTGTATAAATATTTGTGTGATGATCAGAATATTTGTTCTCATTTCTTGGCTAATCGTAATGGGTCAATGAGTACATTCCTCTCGCGTAACAGGGAATTCTAGTGTAGTAGAGTAGTAGTAGAGGGGTGTAACTATGAAGGCTTTGCAACACTGTTCATACACAATGCGGGCTGCGTTCTATTTGACCTGACCGGAGACCGCAGAACGTATCGGTGGAAAATCCTTGAGTGTATAAGCGTTTATAAAAAAATTTTGGGCGCCACACAAAAAAATGGTGGGCGCCACACCAAAAAATGTTGGACGCCTAACCAAATAATGTTGGGCGCCACACCAGAAAATGATGGGCGTCATACCAAAAAATGTTGGACGCCTAACCAAATAATGTTGGGCACCACACCAAAAAATGTTGGATGCCTAACTAAATAATGTTGGGCGCCACACCAAAAAATTTTGGGCGCCAGCCCATAACAGTAACAGTGCCACTCAAACCTTTGGGCAAATATTTTTTACGATAAGTATGTAGGTATATGATATTATTGAAAAATGTCTCCAGAGTTCGGTGTCATTCAGATCAGTCATCACATTACCCCGTTCCCGACGCCCGGTCCGTATATTAGGGGAGAACAATATGGCCCGAGGACGGCCCTGATTGGATTTGTCTCAGTCTCCTCTACACCATTGATACGATTGTTAGATATAAGTATTAAAGGATCATGTCTTCACACGTTAGTATCTTTGTTTCTTAATTAAAATATTAGTGGAATGGTAATGGAGTTTCATTGCTGTTTTTCTCTCATTTGATCAGTATTTTTACTTGCTATAGTGGTCTTCGAACAATTATCCTGGCAAGTACAGGCAAATGTTAAGTGAACAGATTGTGCTGCTTTTCTAGAGTCTGTCTCACGAAAGATGACCCACGGTTTTCAGTGAAATTAACTTAGCCACACACTACCACATTCCTAATGCATTGAAAGAAATAAAAAAAACATAATTTATTTATAGCTAAGTTAAAAAATATCTAGTTCAAGAAAGCTATTACTCTTTACAACACTTTTTCCTTGATAAACATAAATGAAATGTGTAATTGAACCGTGTCTTTAGGCCATGAGATATTATATTACCTTTATATACCTACAACAGTGTAAATATCCTAATTTAATTTAAAAAATCAATACTACCCTAAGTACTAGTGTTGCAGTGCCCAGTCGGGTTTCTTGTAGTGCTTGATTCTTAAGACTTTCGAAGTGATATAGACTAAGTTATTTGTAAGAAAGCAATAAAATCTGAAATCTGGTATTAAAAGTTTTCTTTTCAGCTTTTTGTATAGACACAAGCGCCACAGCCGAGGGTCGTCTTTCGTGATACGGACCTTTCGTGATACGGACCTTTCGTGATACGGACCTTTTGTGATACGGACCTTTTGTGAAACTGACGTTACGGTATAGGTAGATGTTACTCTGCCAGTGTCAAGTATTAGAATATGACAAACTTAAATTGTGATGTGTCCCTGCCCATTCACCTGGCTTATCTTCTGGGTTATGTTTGATGACTACTATGACTTTCGTTCTTCTACGGATCTCCTCATTTCTGCAATGTAAGTACCGAACTTACCTATCTATAAATTTGAGTTTTCTTAAATTCGTTTTACTTCGGTAAAACTGGTTATATCGATCTTGTGTCAATCATTGCCACTAAGTAACAAAATTAAGCGATTGATAAGCCTTTACGATAATAGCAATAACCCTAGCATGAAACTGTTAAAATACTTTTGAGATCGTCTATTTAATCGATTTTAACGATTGTTTTGTCTGCTTTTTAAAATGACCTCGATATAGCTTATCGACAGGCGACGGGAATGGGAATATTGTTTAGTTGCGTTTGATCTTACTAATAGTATAAACGCGAGGTTTTGTATTTATGGATGAATGGATGTTTGTTATTCTCTTACGCTCAAACGGCGGGCCCAATTTTGATGAAATTTGGCATGGAGGTAGATGGAGCCCTGAATTAACACATAGGATAATTTTCATCAACATCGTCATTATCCATCACCATGCGGGTGTAACCGCGGGGCGCATCTAGTATTCAATAAAAAATAGACTTCGGCCTTTTTTTGATCGCAAAAGAGAGAAATGCTCGTAGAAATCTTCAAATGATAAAAGGACGCATTGTGGAATGCAAACAATTCGTAATAATCGATATACTGTCGACAATTGGACGATCGTATAAGTCGTTGATATGACTTCCATACTTGCTAGGGGCGATACAATTTTTATTGATCCTAGTGACTCGACAAATTAAACGACTATTACGGTACGTGCACTGCTGATTTGATAACGTAGAGAAACCCCGAGCATAGCCCTCTCCATAGCTCGTTGTGTGACTTTGAGCTTACTTATGAAGCCATAGTAAGAGACCACGTTTCAGTCCCATAAATAATTAATGGTAGCTTACATAATTAATACACACTGATCGAAAACTTATGTATGTCTTGAGGCACTGAGGTATTTTGAACGAGAAGACTTCGCGAAGTTTCCAGGGCGCTGCTCAGCCCAGTTTTCGTAAAAAACTTCGAGTACTGAGTTCCCAATTGAACTGGGGATGGCACAACATGGACATTTGGTATAAAACAAAAGTAAAACCGACCAAGTGCGAGTTGAACTTGCGCACCAAAGGTAAGGTACAAACTTGTAAGTAAGGTTTATGCCAAACTGATGTTGTGTTAACTGTAAATAAAAATACTTTTATCATTAATTAAACTTTATTTAACAGAACCCGTTTTGTTTGCAATAACTGAATCAAATGACGTTATTTAAACACAGTTTGTTTACTGGCAGCTTTTAAAGAAATAACATATATTATATAAGTTCAATACTACGAAGATTTTTTCCGACATACACTGATCATCAAGACCTTCGTATACTAAATTAGTAAAATGTTATGTATTTTTGGTCTAGTGATTAACTTATAACCATCTTGAAATATTCTACAGTATCACATACTCAAAACACCTTAAGCTTACCAATTAAACTTAAACAAGTTATGCAATTCATCCTTCTGCTATATTTTCTGGTAAACAAATAAAAATCATGCACTGCTACAGAGAAATTCAATCCTGGTCGTGCACTTATCAAGGTAATATGGTAGGTACTATAGAGAAACCCGTCTTTTTATATGTAAACAACAGTGCTATTTGAAAAGTTCAATACCGACTTCCATTCTATTACTTTGGTAATAATCAGTTATTGGAGTGTATCTCAGAAACTACTAAACCGAATTTGATGAAATTTAATTGTGATCACACGGGAAGCACCAGCTTTCAAACAAAAAAAGAATTTTGAGAATCGTTTCACCCAGTCGAAAGTTATGAGGTAACAAACAAAAAAAAATACAGTCGAATTGAGTACCTCCTTCTTTTTGTAAGTCGGTAGAAAAATATAAAAAGTTAAAATATTCAAATCCAAGCAAAATCGCAGGTCGTGGAAGATAGATTAGTTTATGTTATCAATCTATTTTATCCCCCACTCAGTATTCAATCCGAGAGATTGCGACAAAACAATATGTCCCGGGGATTGTGTCTGATTCGATTTGTCTCTTCACTACGACTCACGACGTCTGCAGTGATATTGGTTTGATAAATTACTCTAACAGAACTGAATTACAATTTTTACGTAAACAAGTGCAATTTGAAAAATTTAATACCGACTTTCATTCTATTACTTTGGTAAAAATCTGTTATTGGAGTGTAACTCAAAAACTACTGGACCGAATTTGATAAAATTTACATGGGAAGCACCAGCATTCAAACAAAAAAAGAATTTTGGAAATCGGTTCACCCTGTCGAAAGTTATGAGGTAACAAACATTAAAAAAATACAGTCGAATTGAGTACCTCCTCCTTTTTGGAGGTTGGTAGATTAATACACTTATTTTACCATATTCATATTAATATACATAGTAACTCAATAAGGGGATGGAAATATAGAATATTCCATCTGTCGTCGATACGCGAATTGTAGGAAGCGAAGAAACCCAAATTACTAGACAGTAGGCCTCTTGTGCAAAATGCTGTCTTGGTACCGTGAAAACGTCCAAGTTTGCCCGCTATTTTGCAATTACGTGGACTTTCTCAAAAATCTATAATATTATATTTTCATAGAAATATCGGATTACTCACGTAATATTTATCGGATAAGTCCGACTATAGTTTCGACCACATTCGGTGGCCTTTTTCAAGGACTTGTTCGGTACGGCTATTATGTATCTCAGTTGCTAACAAATACTGATTGAAATCGAAAAAATGGCCGCTCTATGTCACTTTTGTCAGCTCCAGTCATCAACTTACTAACATTTTTGTTTACTGGAGTTGTCAAAACTGACATCGTGCCGCCATTTTTCAAGATTTCAATCAAAATTTGTTAGCAACCGAGATACATATTAGGCCTGCTGGACGCCCGCGTCGATGACGTCTCGCTTAGCACTGCGGGCTCGTAGCGCTCGTGATTCACGATCACGAACACTCCTTGAAAAAGACCACCGAATGTGGTCGAAACTATAGTCGGACCTATCCGATAAATATTACGTGAGTAATCCGGTATTTCTAAGTAAAATTAGAGAACACCACGTTAGTTTATACAATATTACTTATATTTTTTAATGTCTAACGATGCATGGTCTATCTGGCCATAGAATTCTATTACGAATGACCTTTATGCAAGTGACTGGCGAGAAACTGCAAAAGGCCGAAATGACCAGTGGCGCGTTCTCTTATCAGACGCCAAGACTCACTTTGGGTCGCTGAGTAAGTCAGTAAATAGCCCTATTTTATTACACATTTGATTAATGTGAGGATTTGATGAAAACCTGTTATTTTAATTAGCACCCCGTACCCAAGGATTAAAACGGGACCCTATTACTAAGACACTGCTGTCCGTCAGTCTGTCTGTGTGTCTGTCTGTCCGCCTGTCACCAGGCTGTATAGCATGAACCGTGATAGTCAGTTGACATTTTCCCAGATGATGAATTTCTGTTGCCTGTTGTCTGTTTGACTCGCATTTGGCCGGTTTTTCCCCGTAGCTGCACTCTTTGTATCTGACGATATCTAATATTATCCCATCCCAGGATATCAAAATCAAATTTAATCTTACAATCCCGACAGATACCCATCAGCACATTACTTATTCACCAGCATATCCACAGCGAGCCCGCGCGGGTCACCCCCCGCCCTACGTAATCGAACCATGAAACATTCGGTTATTTTCTCATTAGAAGTACCCGACGTAATTGTCAGGGATTAGCATCGGGTTACCTCCAGGGGCTCCCGGTTCGATACGTTAATGGGAAGTTCCTGTTTGCTTGTGAGAAACTGGGACTTGCCTGGACATTTTGCCATAATTATATTTAAATTTTTGTAACATGATTGAATTGGGCAGACTATATTATGTGTTAAAGAAAAGCTATTCGACCAGCGGCGCGAACATGTACTTTCGATAGGATAAAATAATCTGTAAGACAGCCAGTGATATAGCTATCGCAGCTAAATCCATCCTAGAGACAAGGTAAGATAACTGATAAGTCAGTTTATCGACAAGTTTATCTTGAGATGCATACTCGCACGGCAGGTTCCAATAGATATAACATGGGACGAACCGGCCGGTAATATTGCAAAGAACTTGGTATCAATAATTATATGGCTTCTTATACAAACATTTTACTAGTAGTTCTGCGAACAGTAGACCGCCGTACACATAATCTTATCAGCTCCCTTTCTCCTTCACAACCTATTATCTCGGAAAACTCTAGACCAATATGCTCATACTCGAAATTCCTCTTCAAAGTCAGGTACCTACTATGAGTACCAACTTTTAGCAAAACCGGTTGGTAAATACTTCCCCCCTTTCCAGGAAAAGTAACCACCCCACTGAAAATCGCTGACGACAAAATATATATATTAAAGAGTAGAACATGCATACCAAGTTTCATGCAGATGACGTACAACAACCTAACAAATCTCCCATAACCTAACAAACCTAACAAGTCTAGACTCTAACCCTGGTAAAGTCTTATTCATGCAAGAGCACGCATGAATATTGGCTCTGAACTCAGAACCAGCATGGGTTTAGCTTAGAACCGTGGACTTCTTAACTGATTCTTAATGGTGGGGGTTTCTGACCAGCTCAAACTCTAACTCAACTGGACCTCAAACTCTACTTATACGTATCCAAATATTCGCGGCGACGAGGTTTTCCCATCCGTCTGTCCCCCTCCCGAGTAGCAATGAGCCCGTGTAGCCTGCGGGCCCGTATCCAATATTGTGCGTCGTCGGACCGAGCGCTGATCTCGTTACAGAGCACTGCACAACCAGAATACTATATCTCCATGTCGCAGACTTTGTTATTAGGTTAGTGTAATGTGAATGGGCCTTTATGATTTTGCAATGGGGTAAGTATGGAATATTGTTGTGGTGGTTTTGATATTTGAAATTTTCAACCGACGTCCAAAAATGGAGGAGGTTTCAAGTCGAAGCGTATATTTTTTTTATTTATGATCACACATTACTATTTACAAAGTAGTCCGATTTTGATAATTCTGTTTTTGGTTGATAGAGAATACTTCCGAGGTGGTCCCATTTAAATTTCATCAAATTTATTGAAGCGGTTTTTGAGTTACATTCCAATGACTGAAAAGTGTTTCGCCTATCTCAATGATATCGCAATTGACGGTGAATGACAACCGATCTCATAAGTAGCAAGGGTCACAAAAAGGATGAAAAATAAACATGTTAACCAAAAAAATTTTACTGACTTTAAAACTAAAAAGTGTGAAATAACTTGTCGAAGTTGGTACCATGCGCACAATATTGTGATAATAAATATTTTTAACTATCATGGTACCGATTTTAACAAGTTATTTCACACTGTTTAGTTTCGAAGTCGGTTCCATTTTTGGTAAACACGTTTTTATTGTAGCCTAAAATGTATAGCGCGTTACTCTATAAAGCCTTGACTGTATCAAATAAATACGTAGACTATTGTGTTAATTGTAAAACATGTGTATTTATGGGATAGAAGGATGGGGCTAATTGGTTTCGGGATGACAAGCGCAATGCATTACAGCGAATGCCCTTAAAACACGTAGTTATGGACAAGTAGTGCGCCTAATTCGCACCTCGTCTGACCATGCTAGTTGCAGTGCCACCCAGATCTCAGCTGATTTTGGATGTATTGCTCATCCACCTGAAACACTGGTTTTTAGATCCCATTTGCCCAATAATACAGTTAACTTAAAATTAAAAGTCAATCAACAGTATCTAATAGTGTTTGCACACTATTGCCAGCCAATGTCTGACATATTGGCATTTGATATGACATTTGGTAACATCATGTAGGTACAGAAAGTCTACCATCTAAACAGTTTGGATGGTGGAGACTACTACTTTAATTCCGACTTTTACAAAGGTTACGTTCATGTGCATCGATGGCTACTTTGCGTTTTATCAAATCCTCAATTCGTCCGGTGTGTGTACTGCTTTATACTAGCCTTAGACAGTTCTGCTCATAACCTTGTTCTAAACGTATTATACTCTCCATAGAAAAGCACATTGTCCTGTAATAGCTACTCCAGTCGGAATCGAATTAGCGATGTTTCGTTTTCAGGAAGCGCCCGACACAGAGCAGCTTTGGCTGTCTAATTGTTGCCCTCAGGCATGAGGCGGTACTGTCTGCTGGAAAAATATATTAAATAAAGAGAAATGCTGTGGTCAACTAACAGAAAATTAAAGCATTACTAAATGAATGTTGGTGGTCAGCACTGAAGAAGCTCATTATAATGACTATCAACAATCTGTAGGCAGTATGTCGAGTATTCTTTATGTATTTTATTATTGCGATTGGATCGCTCTGAGCGATAAGACCGCCCATTGTGACACTTAATTTTAAATTTTTCATTTATTTGTTGTAATTTATAATGTTGTAAAGAGTTTATCTATCTATCTATCTGTCATTGAGATAGAGATCGAATATATTGGTGTGTTCTAAATTCAAACACCAAATTAGTGAATAAAATAAGCTTTTTAAAGTGGGAATGGTATAAAATATATAATTGAAAAGATCAAAAAAAGAAATGATAATTTAAACTGAAAGTTAATGTAAGTTAAATAATTTAAACGACCGTTCTTCTCGATATTGGCTCTATTGTTTTTAGAGTTCGACATATTTATAGTATTTTAGAACAATAATTGACGTTCATAAGAATGTTACCGATACACAAATTTAATAAATGATTTTGATTTGATAGTGAATATTTTCTGCAGACAAATAACTTCTACCTCTGACTGTACTTCCCGTGGTAAAGTGTAATTAAAGCGTTCATGAGCTCATCTTGTACAAAGGCTCGTTTACGTGATATTCTCCATGGTACTAACTACCTTGTTTGAACGCAGTAACTGCTGTCTAATCTGTGATGTTATAGTCTACGTTTGAACGTAGGATTTGGGCCGAAAATAACGCGGTTAATGCAGACACAGCCTTATTACCGAAGAGATTGTTTTGGATATTGCGGTGAAATTAGATGACGAGGTAAAACTGGCGAGGTCTGGTTACTGACAAATAGGTTTTGGAAACGTTCGGGTGAAGTAGACTTAAGATTTTCCACTAGGTGTTTACTCTAAGGTAACTATAACTTGGAGATTAGTATGAAAAGTTAATGGTATCAAAACTTTAGTGATGAAATAAAATAAAATAATTAAGCCAACATTTTGCCATTTTGAAGGCAGTTTGTTTATCGCTTTACTGTAGAAGTCGATGGGAGGCTATGCAGTCAGCGTAAGCATTTTGTACTGCCCATGGGGTGTTGAATAATTTCTCACTTAAAAAAATATTTTAAATTTGAAAAACATAGAAATCCGTTGAGGCTAGGTCCTGTGAGTAAGGTGGGTGACGGAGAACTTCCAGCTGTAACTCTTGAAGCTTTGTGATGGTCTGTCGCGCGTTGTCGTGGAGAAGCAATGGGGAATACAGCACGTGCGTGGCTTAAGCGGGTATTCCAAAATAACGCTTAGTTGTAAATGTCAGCCCCAGTTCTGTGAAACTAGAGCACCAGCACCGGGTTTCAGGGGGAGAGATTCAAATTTAATCTAAATTTCAATGCAAATCTTATAAAAATAATAATGTAGATGATTAAAAAACTTCTCTCCACAAAGCGCCTACCATAAAGCCTGGTTGTCTCACCGTCGACTTGTAAGAAAAAAACCGGGCAAGTGCGAGTCAGACTCGCACATGAAGGGTTCCGTACCATTATCTATAAATCTCCCATACAAGAGAAATGATTTTTTGCCGTTTTTACGGAAACCTTCGTGCGCGTGTCCGAGTCGGTTTTTTAGTATTTGTTGTTATAGCGGCAACATAAATGCATCATCTGTGAATATTTCAACTGTCTATATAACTATCACGGTTCATGAGATACAGCCTGGTGACAGACGGACAGACAGCCAAGTCTTAGTAATAGGGTTTTCACCCTTTGGCTACGGAAACCTAAAAATAGGTATACCTAATATATAGTAAAGAGTACAAATTGTGAGTAATTTATATCATACGCAGGAGAAATGGAGCATCACTATCAAGTTTCTGCTCCTGTTCTAAAAAGTCTTAGATCCGAGGTTGGTATAACTATATAATATATAATTCTAAAAAGTCTTAGATCCGGGCTGGTATAACTATATAATATATAATTCTATAAAGTTTTAGATCCGAGGCTGGTATAATTATATAATATATAATTCTAAAAAGTCTTAGATCCGAGGCTGGTATAATTATATAATATATAATTCTAAAAAGTCTTAGATCCGAGGCTGGTATAACTATATAATATATAGTTCTAAAAAGTCTTAGATCCGAGGCTGGTATAACTATATAATATATAATTCTAAAAAGTCTTAGATCCGAGGCTGGTATAACTATATAATATATAATTCTAAAAAGTCTTAGATCCGACGCTGGTATAACTATATAATATATAATTCTAAAAAGTCTTAGATCCGAGGCTGGTATAATTATATAATATATAATTCTAAAAAGTCTTAGATCCGAGGCTGGTATAATTATATAATATATAATTCTAAAAAGTCTTAGATCCGAGGCTGGTATAACTATATAATATATGACGGAGAAAGCACCTCCGGAGTGTTTTTAAAAAGTGTGACGTCAGCATTGCTGACGTCACAATTGTTGTTTTCATGATGATCATTCATTTTTGGGTCCTCGAAGTAAAACTTCACAAGTACTTTTATAAGCTTCGTATATTCAACGAGCAGCGTAACAACGTCACAAAGAGGTCCGTACTGTACGGCGACTCGAGAGCGACTGAGACTAGCGCCTACAGTGCGGCCGTACTTATAGGACTCGGCGCACGTGCACGAGTTTACAAGTTTGTTGGTAAAGTATTGAAATTACAATCATAACATTAATTTTACATCGTAATCAACTCAAAAATAATCAACTGATGATTTATAAACTATTTTTAGGGTAATCAAATGATTAAACTTAATTATTCTCGACGAACTGTTGTAGTTGCGCCGATACGGCCATACTGACAGGCGGTGCGCGCTCTGCACCAGCCTCGTTGGTTCTCGTAGATTGTTATGGATTCTCGTAGATTATTTGGATTCTCGTAGACCATTTATTCTGATGGGTCATCTTGGTTCGAGTCGTGTTGGCTGTACTTGCAGCCCTTCTCGTGAGGTCGACGGAATGGGCTCATTTGATTCTGCAGTGGGATCTCGTTGAATAGATGATTCGTTTCCCGCCGATACGGTCAACTGATCCCCAGGTTGCGGAGCGCGGCGCAGCTGATCATGGGCAATCTTGCGAGGTCGTCCTCTACCGACAACTTTCTTTACCAGATATCAGTCATTATCCAGTATTCTACAAACTTCATATGGTTCGCTGTATTTAAGGTCAAGCGAGGTTTGGTTTCGAGGATTATTTTTCACCAATATGTAGTCTCCTCTTTGAAAATGATGGATTTTGGCTTTGTGTAGGTTGAAGCGTTGTCTGTCTTGTTCGCTACAACGAATCATTTTCTGTTGCACCTGTTGAGTGAGCGCTTTAATATCAACGGTTTCGTTGTCAATATCCACCAGGTTGAGAAGCTCAGGAGGTACACAGTGCTTTCGTTGCGTAATAAGTGTCAGTGGAGCAACACCGGTGACTCAGTGGGTTGTACAGTTCATTGCCAGCTGAAGTTCCTCGAGTACAGTGTGCCACTGCTCTGCTTCGTAATTTTTAATCATTACCAAAGCATTTTTGAGGGTTGCAACGACTCTTTCAACTTAGCCATTCGCTCGGCTGACTCCTGGAGCGATAGCATGGATATTTATTCCGATGGCGTCACAGTAGTCCTTGAATTCGCCAAGGAACTCTCTTCCTCCATCCACTATTATTTGAAGCGGCGCACCAAATAGATGCACAGTGCGTTCTAGAGCGGCCAATGTGCTGTGTGGGTTTTTGTTGGTACTGAAGTACAGTAAAACGTACTTTGAGAAAGCGTCAATGGTGACTATGACGTATTGTTGATCATCTGGAGTGCCCAGCTTCCCTGTTATGTCCATATGAATAACTTGGAAGGCGGCCGTTGGTTTTTGTATGGGGTGTAACTGGGCTTGAATGGCCCCTGATCTTCCTTTAGATGTTCGGCATACAACACAGTTATCCACAAATCTTTCGGATAATGGAACTCATTTTGTTGAACCAATAGGTTTCTCTGATCTTCTGCAGTGTCTTTTCCCAGCCAGGGTGTTTTAGTGCAGTGTGAAATGAGTTTATAATGCTCCATTGAAATGATTTGGGAACGACGGTACTGAGCTGCTGACCGAAGACAGGATCATTGACGTTCCTTTTTTAAAACGTTGTCCTCTAACACATAGTCTTCCACTGGGTTATTGTCACTGAGACTGTCCATTATCGGACGCAGTTCTTCATCCCGTCGCTGTTCAATTTTGAGCCAGTTCAAGTCTCTTGTCATAACATTGACTGCAAGCTCAACTGGATTGCGACAGCGATGAATCCTTGGCAGAAGGTCCTTTTTGTGTTTTGACGCTTTTAATGCGTTGCAATCTGTTATCACGGTGAATTTTCGCCCATATAAAGTGTTTTATGGCTCGTACCACTGCCAGTGTCTCCAACTCGTAGGAGTGGTACCGGCTCTCGGCTTCCGTGGTTCTCATGCTCATAAAGGCAACAGCATGTTGTCGTTTTAAACGTTGACTAATTATTGTTGGCTAATTATTGTATCCGCGTCGATACGGCCATACTGACAGGCGGTGCGCGCTCTGCACCAGCCTTGTTGACTCGTTAACTCTCGCAGACTGCTGTTAATTATGGCTGGCCTGCAAAGAATGAGATATTCTCTGAGTAGTGAGTCTGTAAACAACTTACGTTGCTTTATCTTGTTTGTTACATTAACACAACTGTTATGTAACCTTAGGAGTCTTTTGATTAGTAAACAGTACACAAAGACATCGTGCACTGCCTTATTAATTTAGAATCTGTGGTGTATACGTGCCTACCCATAGTTCCACAAGGCGTCCCCACGGTATCTCAGGGTTCACTGTGGATGCATCAAGGATCCGTGGTTAGCTCAAAGGTAACACATGGTTAGCTCAGAGGTATCACTCTCCAGACATTTTTGTAGATTACAACAGTACACTAAGACATCTTAAGTGCACTGCCTTATTAATTTAGAATCTGTGGTGTATACGTGTCTACCCATAGTTCCACAAGGCGTCCCCACGGTATCTCATGGTTCACTGTGGATGCATCAAGGATCCGTGGCTAGCTCAAGGTTAACACATGGTTAGCTCAGAGGTATCACTCTCCAGACATTTTTGTAGATTACAACAGTACACTAAGACATCTTAAGTGCACTGCCTTATTAATTTAGAATCTGTGGTGTATACGTGTCTACCCATAGTTCCACAAGGCGTCCCCACGGTATCTCATGGTTCACTGTGGATGCATCAAGGATCCGTGGCTAGCTCAAGGGTAACACATGGTTAGCTCAGAGGTATCACTCTCCAGACATTTTTGTAGATTACAACAGTACACTAAGACATCTTAAGTGCACTGCCTTATTAATTTAGAATCTGTGGTGTATACGTGTCTACCCATAGTTCCACAAGGCGTCCCCACGGTATCTCAGGGTTCACTTGTGGATGCATCAAGGATCCGTGGTTAGCTCAAGGGTAACACATGGTTAGCTCAGAGGTATCACTCTCCAGACATTTTATTCTTTTAGATTCTAGTTGCAAATATCGTGAAACATAATGAATGTTATACTCGCCGGTTTTAATCCGTTGATGCGTGTTCGTCGTTGTGAGTTATCCGGACTGACTGGCCAGCTTAAGATGTGGATGACACTGAATCAGGGGCGATTGCAGCGTTGTTTTGCAGTGTATCGAGATCATCTCCCGCAGCGATTGGTGTGGACGTCATGTCTGTGGTAATTCCCGTTGTGATGGGCTGCATGGTATTAAAGTTGTTTGCTGGTACTCCTGAAGTGTTCAATGAGGCAGGGCTTGTGTTGTGTTGTAATCTACAAAAATGTCTGGAGAGTGATACCTCTGAGCTAACCATGTGTTACCTTTGAGCTAACCACGGATCCTTGATGCATCCACAGTGAACCCTGAGATACCGTGGGGACGCCTTGTGGAACTATGGGTAGGCACGTATACACCACAGATTCTAAATTAATAAGGCAGTGCACGATGTCTTTGTGTACTGTTTACTAATCAAAAGACTCCTAAGGTTACATAACAGTTGTGTTAATGTAACAAACAAGATAAAGCAACGTAAGTTGTTTACAGACTCACTACTCAGAGAATATCTCATTCTTTGCAGGCCAGCCATAATTAACAGCAGTCTGCGAGAGTTAACGAGTCAACAAGGCTGGTGCAGAGCGCGCACCGCCTGTCAGTATGGCCGTATCGACGCGGATACAATAATTAGCCAACAATAATTAGTCAACGTTTAAAACGACAACATGCTGTTGCCTTTATGAGCATGAGAACCACGGAAGCCGAGAGCCGGTACCACTCCTACGAGTTGGAGACACTGGCAGTGGTACGAGCCATAAAACACTTTATATGGGCGAAAATTCACCGTGATAACAGATTGCAACGCATTAAAAGCGTGCCCTGCCTCATTGAACACTTCAGGAGTACCAGCAAACAACTTTAATACCATGCAGCCCATCACAACGGGAATTACCACAGACAAGGCGTCCCCACGGTATCTCAGGGTTCACTGTGGATGCATCAAGGATCCGTGGTTAGCTCAAAGGTAACACATGGTTAGCTCAGAGGTATCACTCTCCAGACATTTTTGTAGATTACAACAGTACACTAAGACATCTTAAGTGCACTGCCTTATTAATTTAGAATCTGTGGTGTATACGTGTCTACCCATAGTTCCACAAGGCGTCCCCACGGTATCTCATGGTTCACTGTGGATGCATCAAGGATCCGTGGCTAGCTCAAGGGTAACACATGGTTAGCTCAGAGGTATCACTCTCCAGACATTTTTGTAGATTACAACAGTACACTAAGACATCTTAAGTGCACTGCCTTATTAATTTAGAATCTGTGGTGTATACGTGTCTACCCATAGTTCCACAAGGCGTCCCCACGGTATCTCATGGTTCACTGTGGATGCATCAAGGATCCGTGGCTAGCTCAAGGGTAACACATGGTTAGCTCAGAGGTATCACTCTCCAGACATTTTTGTAGATTACAACAGTACACTAAGACATCTTAAGTGCACTGCCTTATTAATTTAGAATCTGTGGTGTATACGTGTCTACCCATAGTTCCACAAGGCGTCCCCACGGTATCTCAGGGTTCACTTGTGGATGCATCAAGGATCCGTGGTTAGCTCAAGGGTAACACATGGTTAGCTCAGAGGTATCACTCTCCAGACATTTTATTCTTTTAGATTCTAGTTGCAAATATCGTGAAACATAATGAATGTTATACTCGCCGGTTTTAATCCGTTGATGCGTGTTCGTCGTTGTGAGTTATCCGGACTGACTGGCCAGCTTAAGATGTGGATGACACTGAATCAGGGGCGATTGCAGCGTTGTTTTGCAGTGTATCGAGATCATCTCCCGCAGCGATTGGTGTGGACGTCATGTCTGTGGTAATTCCCGTTGTGATGGGCTGCATGGTATTAAAGTTGTTTGCTGGTACTCCTGAAGTGTTCAATGAGGCAGGGCCTATCAGCCTGGTACTGCCCTGCGCTGTTCCAGTCGTGACAGGTTGAACCGAAGTCGATGAGGATGTGGTTGGGACCAGAGCTTGTTCTGATCCCACTTCTGATGACGGAGAAAGCACCTCCGGAGTGTTTTTAAAAAGTGTGACGTCAGCATTGCTGACGTCACAATTGTTGTTTTCATGATGATCATTCATTTTTGGGTCCTCGAAGTAAAACTTCACAAGTACTTTTATAAGCTTCGTATATTCAACGAGCAGCGTAACAACGTCACAAAGAGGTCCGTACTGTACGGCGACTCGAGAGCGACTGAGACTAGCGCCTACAGTGCGGCCGTACTTATAGGACTCGGCGCACGTGCACGAGTTTACAAGTTTGTTGGTAAAGTATTGAAATTACAATCATAACATTAATTTTACATCGTAATCAACTCAAAAATAATCAACTGATGATTTATAAACTATTTTTAGGGTAATCAAATGATTAAACTTAATTATTCTCGACGAACTGTTGTAGTTGCGCCGATATATATAATTCTAAAAAGTCTTAGATCTGAATCTGAATCTCGACTTGACATTTGACAGTCAACACCATACAAAATGATCTCTGTCTGATCCTGTACCTACTCAAACGTAGATTTACTACTGAGCGTTATTTCATGTCTCAATCAACTTCACAACGAAAAAATGTTTACCAAAGAATGAAACCGACTTCAATAAGCATCCAAAAGTATGAAATAACTTGTTGAAGTCTGTACCATTCAAATGTAGTAGCTATTATCACAATATGGTGCGCATGGTACCGATTTCGACAAGTTATTTCACAGTTATTAGGTATTGAAGTCAGTTTCATATATTGGTAAAAAAAAAAAACACTTTTTTTAGCGACCCTGGCTACTTACGGGACCGATTGTCATTCACCATAAATGATGATATCATCAAGATAGGCGTGACTTTTTGCAGTTATTGGAGTGTAACTCAAAAACTGCTTGACCGAATTTGATGAAATTTAAATGGGACCACCTCGGAAGTATACTCTACCAAACAAAAAAATAATTTTGAGAATCGGTCCACTAATGGGGGAGAAATCGGCTAACATACACATAAAAAATAGATACCCACACACGAACATATAACCTCCCCTTTTTTTAAAGTCGGTTAAAAATGAAAGACCCACCTCTACAAAGGTCTGTACTCAAGCTTAGTTTTACTACTACGTACTAACAACTTAGCGTACTGCTGGACCTTTAGTTTCGTAGGTAAACGGAACTCTAAAAAGACAGACTCGGCCAATAACGACAAATTATACGCACCGTAAGTACGCCGACGGGCGTGTATGCTCGTAATTCATACACACGCATGAAATAATTATTTTCCCGTTTAATCTGTGATTCCCTTACATGGCATACATTTTGTTTATTTTTTATTTTATTTTGATATTGTATGAAAACTTACGGCTTATTACAAAATATAGCATTGAAAACATAAAAGGCCAAAAGTTTTTACATTATAGTGATATAGCAATAAAAAATATTATTGACAGTAGACAGACGCTTAAAAAAAGTACAAAACAGTTATGAATAACAATAATTTTATAAATTATGCCTATTTAACTTGAAAAATGATAATTTGCAAGCAAGTTACTAAGTTCAATGGCAGATGTATTAATAATGTCAATATCGTGTTTTTGAATAGTTTGAATAAAACAACTGCTTACCTCTTATGAGGCAAGTTTTTTTAATGTATTTAGTTTTTACCCTGGGAACATGAAGTGAAAGAGATCTTGGGTATGAGCCGTACGGCACTCTGAGACCAATGTGCTCTAGCAACTCTGGACAGTCGACTGAACCATTTCTGACTGAGACTTTTTGCACACATAGCTCCACATAAGCCATCCGTTGTGTTCTCACTGCTGGAACTTGAGCCTTCCTCTCAGAGAGAGGTGTTGGGCAATAATCCACCGTGCTGGCCCAGTGCGACTTAGTTGATAGGCTAGTGGCCAAACCATGTCGAAGTTTTCAGGCCGCCCGAAGGTCTTCGACATAGCCTAACGACTGTTGTCCTTAGACCAACAACCGGGACCGACGGCTTAACGTGCCCTCCGAGTACACACCCATACCACACCCATAACTCCTGACCGCAGCAAGCGTTGTTTAACTTGTTGATCGGTTAAAATCGCCAAGTCAAGCTCCGCTGCGAGCGCTTCAACATAGCTTTGTAAGGGTTATATTTACGTGCCCCACGCACACACTCATATAGTAGTAGCCTATTGTGGTATCGCAAGACACTACTACGCTTCCTACCAAATTAATACAAATCCCAGCTGGTTTACATTTGAGACGAGCAGAGTTGAATACTTTTTCTTGATTATAACTAGAACTTATAATTCCCAAGCCTTATGACCCGCGACCCACGAATCGATCTAATTGCCTCCTAATAAGGATGTGGAAGAAGAAATGATGAAGTAATAAAAGTTCATCGAATTAACATAATGACCGTTAGTGCCATTGTTTCAATAACGTCGATAAGTGGGCAGTTCTTATGTTAGAGGCAGATGTAGACAGTTGTAGGGCTGTGTGTACATTGATCAAAGATTGATCAACGACATGTTTGTGGTCAGTGATAGAATTTGGAAATTTGTAGATCTTTCAGTCCGAAACAAGTGACATCTACGTCGTGTAAGCATTTTTGATAACTGTAGTAGTCATGAAATGTCATAAAAGGCGACGTTTTAATTATTTTGTGATAAAAACAAAACAACCCCATTTTTTATCAGTGTCAGTTTTACCAAATCATTATTCAAAATTAGATTCTTTTTAAAATATCTGACAATGATTTGGTTTTGACACTTTACACTATAAACATTAACATTTCATTTTATTTAATATTAATAAATAAAACAAGACGTTTGATTAAGATAAATAGTTTGGTTTTGTAGTGCAAACGAGCCCTACAAATTGGATAGTGCATTGTGCATTGTTTAGTTTTCAAGGAGTTCATACACTTTTTTTAATAGGATAGGTTGGCAAACGAGCAAGCTGCTCACCTGATGGTAAGTGATACCGTCGCCCACGGACATCCGCAATACCAGAGGTCTCCAGGATGCGTTGCCGACCTTTGAGGAAGGATGATAGGAAGAAAGAGAACGGGGAAAGGGGGAATCGGGCCTCCGGAACTTCCCACAAACCGACGAAACGCAATAACAAACTATGTTACAAAAAGCTACTCGATAATTATAAAAAGTTATCTAATATTTTTTTAAATCTTTGATCTGCATACTTATCCATTATCACAAAAGCTGCAATAATACTAACATACGTATGATTTCAGTATACAAACAATAGACCGGAAACTAAAATACTGTTCATACATTAAATATATTGATTTCCTATTTATTTCAGTATTTTAGTTTCCGGTGGTAGGCTTTTTTAAACTTTGGATAAGTTTCATTATCACTGAGGCATTGGGACTTCATTTCTTTGTCTTATTTCTTAAAAGGTTTTAAGAAACTTCGAATAACCTTTTAAGAAATAAGGCAAAGAAATGCCATGCAACAGCCATTATATACTTGATCCAACCCAAAATCGTGATAATTATGTTCATCGAATGTATTTGAATTTATATACAATATTAACATATTTTTTTTATGTTTTATAAAAACATTAAAAGCTTCATTTATCATAATTGACATAAATAGTTTAAAAAGTAAGCAAATTATTCTAATACTTAACATTAAAATATTAAGCCCATAAACTATAAAGCAAAACTATAAATCATGAATATGTTGCTACCCTAATAATTTTGATCGGCACTCGATCAATTGACGCCTTGCAACGGCGCGGCCACTGCAGCGACAGGCGACAATTTGTCTCCGCGACAATTGCACATGTCACGACCTTTAGCTGTTGTGCACGATGCCTTATTTAGTTATGAATTATGTCTGATGACGTCATAATTAGAGAGGGTAAAAGTGTTTAACACCATTTTAGCAGTTAATTGTTATGCTTAATTACAATTCGTTCGTATGATCAGCAGTCATTATTAATGTTTTAGTCATGGTCCTCCTTTTCTCTGTGAAAATTCACGAGTATTTTAACTATCATTATTTTAGCCTCGTTTACTTAGTTGATAGTGGCTTTAAAGCGCTAGGTCCCAGGTTTGATCCCTCGTTAAAGCAAATATTTGTTAAATGATCCATGTCTCGGATGTCTCTTGCGATTCAGGCAATCCTAGCGCAGGGTAAGGCTCGTTTTTTTTGTCTTATTTGCCGTAAAGTAAGTTTATTTCATATCAATTAATCTTTTTCCTGAGACGGGTAAACACATTGAGTTGACCACAGATATAATGTATAATATGTATACGGTCAATAAATAACGCAAATGCGTGTACATCTCGTGTCCGAACCCCGACCAAGCGTCGAGGTTGGCCGCCGCTACTTACAGTCCGCGAGCATCTGTTGTAGCCGGATAGGGCAAAGTGCATTTGAAGCAAAGCCCTATTTGCATTTGAAGTGCAGGTTAAAATCATAACACTCCTTTTTGCTTTGCCGTAGTCAGGTAAAAATAAGTACGCGAGTTGATCCGTTGTTTGGTTTGAAATGTTGAGGCAGTAAATTATGTTTCAATGCACGCAAGTTTTTCAACTGTAATATAACCTGTTTTATACCATATCACTAACTATCAGAGCTGTATCAGAAAGCGAGATACGTAGCATTCACGCAAGGATATGATACCATCGACCTGCCGGTAGATTTATTCGGCACCTCTCGGCACCGCCCCCGAGATCAGCGACGCCGCAAGACAGACATGATATATCATTGGTAACCACCATCTCGTACTATCTGATCGATACGCTTTTGTTTTTAGCTGATATGATATTTTAAACCTTTTGTGTATACCGAAAAAATCAGTAGGGCTATAAGTAATACTTTAGCCGGTTGCCTTAGTTGACAGCAACCCTGCCTTCTAAGCAGCTAGTCCCGGGTCTGAACTCTGCCAGGTCAAACATTTGTGTGCACTTGCACACAAATGTTTGACATGGCAGACCTTTCTGGGTATGTCATCACCATCATAATCAGCCCATTTTGTTCCTACTGCTATAACTCGAGCCTTCCTCTCAGAGGGAGAGGAGCTGGACCATAATCCATCACGCGGGACCAGTGCGATGGATAGGTTAGTGGCCAACCCATATCGTTTTCAGGCCTCCCGAAGACCTTTGATATAGCCTAACAACAGTTGTACTAAGACAAACAAACGGGACTGACGAAGCACGGAAGCGCTCATTTGAATAATGCCACTAGCGGTCACCCATCCAAGTCCTGACCACAGCAAGTGTTGCTTAACATGTTGATCGATTAAGATTGCCAAGTCATGCTCCGCTACGAACGCTTCATCTGAGTATGTACGAGTATATAATAAGTAATATGTATATCAGTCATCAGGTATCACAAGGAACAGGTACAAGCTCTCCCCCAGGGTCTCTAGTTTGGAACCTGAAGAACTTGTGTGGACGTTTTCCCATATTATTGACCGAGGGAGCGAAGCGTCTCTGCTTTAACTGGCCGAATTGACTTTCAATCTGTCCATATATATTTTTTTGGTTGTATTACGTGTTCCTGCCGCGTTTTCCACCAATCTGGACGAAACTCGGTATGCATATTCTACTATTTAATTTTTATTTGTCGTCGATGACTTTGAGTTTACTTTTAGTAAAAAGGGGGGAAGTTTGCTGCGGCGCTATTTACCGACCGGTTTTGATAAAATTTGGTACACACATTAGGTACCTGACTTTGAAGAGGAGTTTCAAATATGTGCATTATTGGTCAAGTGGTTTCCGAGATAATAGGTAGTGAAGACCTGCGAAAAACTCGTATGTGTAAAAATTGTGTGAGACTGAAATGTAATTTGTATTTAAATGTATAATTTTAATTACTTATGTCCATAAACAGTTGGTGTTTTGACTCATACATACATGCATAACGTGCAGTTGTAAGAATTTCGACTTTACAAACTATAATCCATTCTTTTCCTTATACTGCATTTCATGACTATTTATGATACGTTTAAATGGGACTATCATTGTCTATATTGACCACTATCGACTTATAATTACCATTGGTAAGGTGTTACATTCGTCCCGCCGGCAGCGGGTGTTTAGTCCGATTCCATCTTCTGGAAAGATTAAGTCATCCATATCTTAATAACAGAGCAATTTGGTCGGATAATAACAGTTTGGCGTTTAATATCGCGTATAAATCAAAGTTTTTGGATAATAGAGCGCATTTAGAGGCAGTAAGTTTTATATACTCATCAGTTATGAATGTATCTGCATATTTGTATGTTCATTGCGGTGTCGAGTGTACAGTACATCTTAGGTACGATTTGTTTGTTTGTTTGTTCGTCTTCTGATGCTGAATGATCTGTGCCATTATATATACTTATATATACTTGTCTTTAGCAGTCTCACTTATAAATATAGATGCTAATCAAAGTCAAAGTCAAAATCATTTATTCAATTTAGGCATTAAAGACGCACTTATGAACGTCAACTTTTCATTATAATGTACTTTAAAGACTCTACCGCCGCGTTCCAAAATATATAGAGCCTACCGAGAAGAAGCGGCAAGAAACTCGGGAAAACTAATACAATTCTTTACCGGATTGTAACTCCCAAATGTGTGGGTATAAAGAAAAACAAACAATACCGAGATAGATGCAATGAAAGTACTAAAATATTAATCTTTCTGTTGTCTTTAACGACATCCATATAAATTGGATATTGGATAATGACAGGAAACAAAATTACTATCCTCCAAATCAAATAAAAAATTTAAAGTAATATTTTTTTTCAACTCAGGCTTCAAATATGGATGTCCTGTATATCGGAGCGTAGTATAATGGCCAACATTAGGATTGCAGTTATAAAGACTCCTCCAATAGTTCTGCTCACGTTTAATGATTATTTAGTTAGAAAGTAATTTTATATTATATGTAACATATAATTAATTGTTATGTATGTATATACGTACATAATAAATTACTCTTTAAAAAAGACATACAATTTTTAATCTTAATAAATGTTAAATTCTCAGAATGACAATTTTTCAATTAGCCAATTTATAAAGAAAAACTCTCGTAAGGGCAAATTCTCACCAAGGCACGTGTGTCTTGCTTGAAAAACGCTTTTGAATTTTTAGCAATGAAATGTATTTACCATCTATAATCTCCACGAATCAGATTCATTCTTCAGTACCGACTAACCCCCTAAATACCCACATTACACATCTCTAGTATTTGTCGTGTCAATATGACTCTTACAGAATTCGTAACAGTTCAACCCCTTGCAGCAACGTGCTACAAAAACCTTTCCAATTTTCGTGAGGTGAATATTGAGTGAGCTTTGTCTGGATTCAACACAGGCGTCTACTTAAACATCTTTCAAAAGTTATCCAAGAGATTTATTCTATGTATGTCGATGATAGAGTAAAAAACATGGTGATAATGGTACTGATTCGCTTGTGCGTACACTAAACTTAAATTCTCTAAACTATGGTAGTTCTTATTATGTTAACACTAAAATCTACATTCGAGTAACACTTAGAATGATAATTCTAAACATATGATTATTCTATTCAAATGTGGGTAGTTTTACATCAGTTTGGACTAGTTTAGAGAGCACGAACTTGCATGACGATTAAATTTGCACTAAACATACCCACAATTTAACAGAAAGGCCAAATTGAAGAATTGTCACTTGCATGCATTATACGAATTTGGACTTAAGCTTGAACACAATAAGAACTACCACATATTTACTAAAAATAGATTTTAGTTCGCTAGTTTAGTTTGGTGTTCTGAACAAGCAAATTACTACCAATGTCATAAAACTAGCCGAACGCTTAGGCCGATCGTGCTTCTCTATCGCCGGTTCCGCGCTCTCGCTTGCACGCTCGACTCAGGCGGAACGTGACAATGAGTCATAGTTTTTCGTGCGTGCAGCCGGCGTTCATCGATTTATATGACGTTATCACGTCAATAAAAATTAAATATTATATTTATATAAAAACATTTTAAATTTATGTTACTACAATCATATTATATTTTACCAAAGTTATATAATATTATAAAGGGTACTTCATCATCATCATCTCAGCCGTAGGACGTCCACTGCTGAACATATGCCTCGTCCTATGGTTGGAAGCGGCCTGCATCCAACGTCGTCACTCCACCTTATCGGTACTTACACAGATTAAAAGACACTTAAAAATGTATCAAACCATTTGTTGAAGGATAATGTGCCCAGAACGTTGGGTGCATTTCCATGTTGAATAGCTATGGTGATATTTTGTGCAAAATATGATTCTGGTCGCCTGATGCTTAAACCAAACGTTTGGCCAAGTCCCTGAAAATTTCGTATGCACCTAGACCCCATGTACCCAAAGTTTCTACCTCAAACGTCACAAATATGTAACCTCCAACGAGATTGGCATATTTGCGCCGTTTAAAGTTTGCGGCATTTGTCGCTGCCGCACCAGCCTGAGCGAAAGTTTCTGGTAGATGCGACGGAGACCGAGTATCGACACAAGCAGCATTCCACACAAGAGGCTGTCCCATCTTCCAAGGAACAAGTGTCATTCCATCAGGCCTCTTGCCGTCGCACTGTATCAGTCCACTAGGTTCTAGTACTGATAGTACGCTAGCACTGACAAAAGCCCGACGGATAACATCGTTCAATAATATTACAAGTATTAGGACGACAACGGCTATTATAGACACTGATGCCCACATTCCTTGCTCTAAGGGCTTTTTGTAAAAAGGGTAAATAAATAAGTGACTATCGTTATGAGTCATTGAACTATTGAAGCGAATAGAGTAAAGGTGCGAGTTGGAAGCCGGCTACATGCCGCAGCAAACGACGTGTCGTAGCGACACTACAGTTTCTATGTATTTCTATGAAATACCATTCGTAGTTAGCGACACGAAGCTAGCGTTGCGTCGTCGAACGGCAGACGACACTGTCGCCCGACCGCAGATCAGTAGTGCCGCTCGCGGGTACCAAACTACCCAGTAAAACAACGGAAAAGCTTTTAAAGTAAAACTTTCGTATCGCTTTTCAAATGGTTGATGCCAGCTGCAGTTGTCGTCTGAAGTCGGGTTCGAAATCATGATTGCAGCGACATGAAGCGACAACGTGTCGCGGCGACATAAAGCGACGACACGTCGTCTGCTGCTGCTACGTGTAGCCGGCTACCAACTTGTACCTTTACGCTTTTCATAAATGTAATGTAGTTTGTCAGTCAGCGGTTTTTGACTATTATTTTGATAAATATTTAAGTCAGTCCGAGTCAACAATCACACAAAAGTCAATAAGTTCTGTCTGTCACGTTCCAATTGGGGTTGACGCATTATTAAAACTTTCTAATGTGATAGACGGCGAAAACCCATTTTTAATATAATAATTTGTTCTTGACTTCGTGCCCTAGAGGGCGCCATAATATTCAATTAAATGTGACGTCACATATCCTATAACCAGCGAGCAAAAAAGACGCTTCCAATTACACCTCTTGTCAAAAGATAAGTAGATTAGAAGTTTGAGGGAATAGATGAACGAACATATATACATACATACACACATTTTAAATACTGGTATATATTATGTATGAATAAACATAACCAACCCTTTTCGCCTTTACTACGGCGTAGTTGGGTAAAAATGTGTAAAATCATGAAATATTTTTATTGTCCCATTCTTGTTAAACGCCCTCGATAGTTTTAGTACCTAATGCATTTAGTGTTTATGTTACTTAGACAGCACAGTGACTAGACGACAGACTAATTAAATAAAAACTTACTTGTTGCAACTATACATAACCTAAATAATTTGAGTAGTGGCAAATGTACAAACGCACGAGACCACTTATAAAAGAGAAAAATATACACTAAAATAGAAATCTAGGAAAATCACAAAAAATCAAGATTGTAATATTTGGGCCTTTTCTTGTTTTACTTTTATAGCCAAGAATATATGGGGTATCCGTTAGGCTACAGTAGGGTATTATTGGGCGTCCTACTCCACCTTCCGTTTCTGAGGCTCACTCCGTTCGCCTCATCCACTCTCGGTGGAGTAGGACGCCCAATAATACTTCGAGATCGTGCAACATATGAGCTTACCTTGATTAAGATATCATCGAGTGTTTGGTCTGGGCGCTGTTCCACTGCACTACTTCACTACATCAACAAAGATTTACAATTCAACCCTATTCCACTTTTCCAGTTTTTAAACCTAACCGGATTTATATTATTTTATATATGTCGATGTAATAAATGAATCTACTCATTATTAATCAAACCATTTCAACCGGTGGCCATGAAATTTGTAAAACAATCACAATCGTTAGATTTAAACAGAATCTGCGTTGAGGCTGGAAAGTCTGATTTACGTCATGGAGAATTATTGCCTAATTCGGTTCGGTGCATTATTTGTGGACCATCAAATTGTGGAAAAACTAATTTACTGATTGGTCTTCTAATACATGAGAATGGTTTAAGATTTCAAAATGTGTATGTTTATTCAAAAACCCTGCATCAACCGAAGTATATTTTTTTAGAACGAGTTTTGCAACGTGTACCAAGCCTTTCATTTCAGAAATATTGTGAAAATGAAGAGGTATTAAGTGTTCAAGACGCAAAACCGTATTCTGTTATCATATTTGATGATGTTGCATGTGAAAATCAAAATAACATGCGTGATTATTTTGCGATGGGGAGACATAAGAACATTGATTGTATTTATGTGAATCAAACATACACTAAAATCCCGAAACAGTTAGTAAGAGACAACGCAAATGTAATCGTACTTTTTAAACAAGATGAAATAAATATGAGGCACGTATATGATGAACATGTTAATACAGACATGACATGGATTGAATTTCGTGAAATGTGTTCTAAAATATGGAGGGAACCCTTTAATTATGTTGTAATTAATAAAGACTGTCCCAAGAATAAAGGTTGTGACAGAAATAAATTTGACACTTTCGTAGTCTTTGATTAGGAACATGAGTTATATATAAGACCGTTACCTGTGCGGTAATATTATTCGTCAGACAACCCCTAATCAATTGTGACCTATTTTAAAAATATGGATATAATCTCAGAATCATTGAAAAGGCAAATTGTTGATGCAGCAGAAGCTGTGAAGAAAAAAGTACGAAAAATGAGAGATGATGAGATTAACAATAAACAAGCACTGGAATCGGTTTTCAAGCCTGTAACAGAACCTCTCAATTTAATTGCTAGCGCCAGTCAGCAAACTCCTCTCGTGCATGCTATGGAAGATGAAGAGACCGAAGTTCCATTTATTGATAAAACTTTGCACAAGGAACCTGACTATCAAAGCAGCAAGGAAGATGAAAACGAATACGAATCTGCTAGCGACAGTGACATTTCATATAAATCAGTAGGTGATACGTCATCCTGGTCAGTATCTTCAGATGCGTTAACAGACATACCGTTTGGTGTTAGTGTAGAACGTGGGAACCTAATGTTAGGTTCTGCTCGCATAACTATCAATGATCAATACATCATCGTGGCAGGACGTAAATACCGTAATACGCCTGGTTTGAAGCAGTTGCTGTTAAAGAAAGACGTGGACCTGAACTTGGTTACAGATAGTGATATGCAACATTATAAATCGATGCTAATCGAAACAAATGCACATCGACGAGGCTTTGATCCAAGTAAGCCAATAAAAAGTTATAAGGGACAAAAATATTTGCAAGTAATTAAACCTCTTTTCAAACTGCGAAATACAGTTCAGGGTATCCAATCGAAAGGAAAAGGACTACCGCTGACAAAAAAATGGAAGAAAAACGTAGATTTTGTGTATTGGGATGATCCGAACGAATTAGTGGAAAGGCTAAAATTATTAATTGCATCTCGAGATGCTGGTAACACAGGTTTAGACAACGAAATAATATCTATTATTGAAGAATTACGTGAAAGTAAAGTAATAAATAAGTAAAGTATTTTTTTTTATGTTTCATTTTATCATTGACCATTCATTACAATACACCCTAATCATGAATGTCGATAAGTTCGGTCATTTTATTCATAAAAGAATGCGTTTATCAGAAATATTTGACTTTAACGAAAACGCATTACTAAAATCAGAAAATGGAAATTTCAATCTGAAAAATTCTAGATTGGGAGGAATTAAACCTCCCGTAGAATTAGACGATGCTGTTAATAAGGATTATGTGGATCGATTGAATACTAAAACGGTAAGAGAATTTGATAAACTGATTGGTTCATTACGATCTCGAATCATATTAGACGTACACAAGATAGCTCAGGATACTTTAAAAGCAAAGATACCTGAGGTTTTAATTCAATTGGAAGATAAGTTTTACACTAAAGCAGATGTAAATAAATTAATAAAAAAGACTCCGTAATGTCAAAACAGCAAATTGTAAATGAAATACACAAAGCAGCACGAAGAAATTTTCTTCGACGTTGTGTTATTCTTAAGGGAATTGACGACTTGTGGCAAGCAGATCTTATGGACATGCAAAACTTGAGAACGTATAATAAAGGACATAATTACGTTTTAGTAGTGATTGACTGTTTTTCAAAATACGCCTGGACAGAGCCATTAAAATCGAAAAATAAATTTGAGGTTAGTAGGGCATTTGAACGTATACTGCTTAGCACTCATCGGCATCCTGTTAATTTACAAACTGATATGGGGACAGAGTTTTATAATAGCACGTTTCAAACGCTCATGAAGACGTACAACATTAATCATTACTCATCGTTTTCCACAAAAAAAGCTTCGATCGTAGAACGACTGATTAAAACGGTTAAAAATAAATTATATAAATATTTTAGTTTGAATGGAAACTATAAATGGTTAGGTTCAACATTAGAAGATATACTGAAGACATATAACAACACAATCCATCGAACTATTAGATGTAAACCGGTTGATGTGAATAAATCTAATGAATCAGTAATAAAAGAAAATATTAAAAAAACATACAAACATATATCCATCAAACGACTGCCTAAGTTCAAAGTTGGTGACTGTGTTCGTATCAGTAAATACAAACACAATTTCGAAAAAGGTTACACCCCCAATTGGTCAACTGAACTATTTACTATTAAGAAGATAAATAAAACCATACCAGTAACATACCACATAGAAGATCAACGAAAGAAAGATATAGTAGGAGCATTTTATGAGCAAGAACTTCAAAAATCTAATCATCCTAATGTTTATTTGATAGAAAAAGTTTTAAAAAGAAAAGGACGTAAACTGTTCGTCAAATGGTTAGGTCTAAACGATGAAGAAAACAGTTGGATTGATAAAGCTGCAATAATGAGTTAAGATATATAACTAATGCTGATGTAACATTCCTATCATTACACTTCGAGTAATGCAGGGTGGTGGACTAGTAAATAACATAATCAATAATCTACCGTTTGAAGTTCATTTGCCTGGATACAATTATTGCGGACCAGGAACTAAACTTCAAAAACGTTTATTACGAGGTGATCGAGGTGTAAATAAGCTAGATGAAGCTTGCATGCACCACGACATTGCTTACGCAAATCATACAGATCTATCCCATCGTCACAAAGCTGACTTACAATTACTCAACATGGCCAAACAAAGACTTAAATCAAAAGATGCGGGAAAAGGTGAAAAGTTAAGCTCATGGCTAGTGAGCAAGGTTATGAAAGCAAAACTGAAGTCTGGTTCCGGAGTTAAAACCTTCAGAAGCTTGGTTTCAAAAATAAGAGCAAAAATAAAAAAATTGAAGCCTAAGAATAGTAAAACTTTGATTAAAGTTGCTTATTTAGCAGCTAAAAAAATGTTTCCAGAAATTAATCGAATTCGAGTACCGCGAGTAATACCTTTGCCAAAAACTGGAGGGGTCCTGCCTTTAATCCCTATTTTCGCTGGTTTATCAGCTTTAGGCGCTTTAGCTGGTGGTGCTGCTGGTATTGCAAAAACTGTAAACGATTACAAAGCAGCTCAGCAAAATTTGCGAGAAACAGAACGACACAATAAGGCTATGGAAGGTTCGGTGCTGGGCAAGGGTTTATACATTAAACCGTACAAAAATGGTAAAGGATTGTTTATAAAATCATCAAAAAACTAGAAAGTTTGCTACCTGATCGTCCTCTGACTAATGTAGATATTCAAAAGTATGCAAGAGACATCCCATATTTCCGAGGGATCTACATGAAGGATCAGTTACCAAGAAAACCGAAGAGAATTGAATGCGCTATCGTAAACTTAGACGATTCTAAGAACGAAGGAACTCATTGGGTAGCTTATGTTAAATTATACAAGTATTGTGAATATTTTGATAGCTATGGAGATTTAAAACCTCCAGCAGAATTAATGCGATATTTTAAGAATTGTAATGTTTATTATAACTACACAAGATATCAAAGATTCAATACAGTAAATTGTGGTCACTTATGTTTAGAGTACCTGCTAACTTTTTGGAATAAAAAATTATAAAATGTATGTTTTTCTTTGAATTCAAGCATTATCACAATGTCACTCACATTGTCAATAACTGGAAATTCGTCAACGTTATCTACATACTATCCAAATACATTGCAACTAGATGGTGCTTATGAGTGTGCCTTATTGCAATTTTCAACATTTAATTCAATTCCAAATGTTGACAAAAGTAATAATAAGTTTTATTATGGCTCTAACGAAGTTATTGAAATACCGGAAGGCACTTATGAATTGCAAGATATCAGTGATTATTTAAAAACTGAAATAAATGATGCAACTATAAAACTACTGTGCAATAACAATACGTTAAAAACTACTATTTTCTGTACAAAAGACATTGATTTTAACAAAGAAGGCTCTTTCAGAAGACTGTTAGGATTTAATAAGCAGATTTTAAAAGGTAATAAATGGCATGTATCACAGTTCCCAGTCAACATTTTACCTACGACCGTGATCAGGGTTGAATGTGATATTGTTAGTGGGTCGTTTATAAACAACGAACCAAGTCACATCATTCACGAATTTGCACTCAACGTGCCACCTGGATACAGGATCATAGAAATACCGAAGAACGCAATATACTTTCCGATAAATCAAAACAATATAAGCTGTATTCACATTAAGCTATTAGATATAAGGAATCGCTTAATAAATTTACGTGGTGAAGAAGTGCAGCTGTATTTGCATCTCAGACGAAAAAATGATTGACTACAATAAATATGTACCTCAACAAGTAAAAAATATCAGTTCTACTCGAGCTATCCGCCATACAAGACCCCGCTCTAAGAAGAAAATAAAATTAACCAAAGACAATAAAGCATTCCTGAAAGCAATCGGATTACTAGAATGAATATCTTAGACGTTTTATCCACTCCGACTTACGACACCACGATAGAAGGCATAGAATTTCATTCTTACAAACCCTACGTAACAAGTTTTAATAGAAATGATGAAATACGTATACCTATCAACCAACAGGACCTGTACATATTACCGTCAGCTAGCACTTTATATTTGGAAGGAACCGTTATAGTCAGCAAAAAGGATCCGAAAGACAAAGCTACTAGTGTCCAATTCACCAACAATGCTCTACTTTACCTATTTCAAGATATTAGGTATGAGCTAAATGGAGTAGAGATAGATAAAATAAAAAATGCTGGTATAACTACAACCATGAAATCGTTAATATCAATGAATGAGAGTGAATCAAAGATGTCTAACGCCTGGGGTTGGAATATCGACGGTGTAAAAAATATTAACGAAGGAAGTTTTTCTGCTTCTATCCCACTTCGCAATATCCTCGGTTTTGCGGAAGATTTTAAAAAAGTCGTTATAAATAGTAGACACGAACTGGTACTGTTACGAAGTAACACTAATTTAAACGCTGTAAAACTTAACCCTGGGGAAGTAGTGGATGACATTCACATCAACAAAATCATATGGCGTGTACCACATGTTAAAGTATCAGACAAGGAAAAAATTTCTTTGCTTAAACTGTTAGAAAAAGATCGACCGCTTCAGATGATTTACCGAAATTGGGATCTGTACGAATATCCAGCTTTACCTAAAACTACAAAGCATACATGGTCTATCAAAACTGCATCTCAAATCGAAAAACCAAGATACGTCATTATAGGCTTACAGACAAATAGGAAAAATAGTGCAAGTTCTGACATGTCTCAATTCGATCACTGCAATGTTCGTGACGTAAAAGTGTACCTTAATTCAACTTATTTTCCATATGAAAGTCTTAACGCGAATTTTGCTAATAACAGGATTGCTTTATTATACGAGCAATATATCAGATTTCAACAGTCGTATTACGGACGTTGTCCACAACCGTTGTTAAGTGAGAAACAGTTTAAAGATTTAGCACCGCTGTTTGTGGTTGATTGCTCTAGACAAGCAGAGAATCTAAAGACGGGTCCTGTTGTAGATGTAAGAGTAGAAATTGAGAGTGATTCGGAACTACCAGATCAGACAGCCGCTTATTGTCTCATTCTGAACGACTGCATTGTTGAATACAAACCATTAAGTAGCATCGTAAAGAAGATATCATGAACGTAGATACCATCATAGTTGACCTCCAAGGATTTAAAGATATTCAAAATAATTTTATCGTGAAGGAAGTGGCCATTGTAAGTCAGGAGCTTACACAAACATTCTTAGTAAAACCACCATATTCGTTTCATTATTTGTCTGATGAAGAAAAGAAGCAAGTAAGATGGTTAGAAAGAAATCGAGGAATTTACTGGAGTGAGGGTTACATAGATTATAGAGAATTTCTACGTGTTATAGTATTATATCTCGAGAATAAAAAAATAATGACAAAGGGTTTGGAAAAAATACAGTGGATTAAAGAATTGTGTACAAAGTGTGAAGTGATTGATATTGGTGAAAAGGGATGTCCTAATCTTCCAACATTAAAAAAAAAATTTTAAAAAATAAAACTGACTTTAACTGTGTGCATCATAAAATTAACTGTGCATTAAATAATGCTATATGTATTAAAAAATGGTGTTTTGATAATCACACGTATATGTTTGATTTGTTTAGAAAAAATAAAACATAATTGATTTATAACTAATAGCAGTTTTATTTATTATATCATCATACCTATACACTAAACATACAGTGTTCATATTTCATTATCATAAAACTTAATAACAAGAAATTAAATACTTATATACTTTAACTACTTACTGCATAAATTTAAACATTTTGATTACATCTAAATTCTTAATTATTTACAGTAAATGAAATTAAAATAGTAACATTTCTTATACCAACACACCTTTAATATTTACACATAACTAGAGTCTTCACATAGTTTTTTCGATATTTTGTTCACTAATCTTTCTGCCTCATCCATAATGTTGTCCACTGATTCACTCACTACGTATTGCGCACTGATCAGTATATTATTATCATCTTCACTGAGGTCTACCACTTGTATTTGAAGGAGTCTTAAGCCTTTTTTCTTTTGATTATTGATCACGTAACTATTAAGTTGCTTCCGTTTTTGAGGCTCCCGCCTCGTCCTCGATTTTTTATTGACCGGTTCGTCTTGTGGTTCAGGAATATGCCAGCTTGGATTTGGGCTCGGAAATCTTTGACCATACTGAGAGAAAATATCAGGTGAATCATTCATTATTGATGATAATCTGAAACAATAATAGAAATTATTTATTTGTACATATAAAAGGTAATCCTATAATCATAAGATTCGTAAAATATGTATAGGTACTTACGATTTATTAAATCGATGTGATCACCACAACAAGCACCAGCTTAATGATTAATAAACTAATATTATTGTACGGCGAATGCATAGTGTAACATAAAACTTATGACACAATTTGATGTTTCCTTCCAACAAGTTTGAACTTGTTTCTCGAGCACAATGAGTGTTGGAAACACCTGACTAATATTATATTTCAAAACTTTATATGTTTTGTATGGCAGTTACTTACTGAGAAAAATTATATCATGTTTTGACAGGTTTGTAAATTATACAACAGGTTTCAACTTGTCTTTGTAAGTGATATATTTCAAAAACTTTATAACCTTATTTTATACCAGTTAATTACTGATTAACAATATCATCGTATGTCAACAGGTTAAAGCTTGTAAATCCTTCGACAAGTTTGAACTTCTTTCTATATATTTTGTATAGGTACCTACCAGTTAAACACTGAGAGACAATAATATCAACAGGTTTGAACATGAATGCCAGTTAATTACTGAAAACAATAACAGGGTACCTTTTTATTGAATGTACGACTGGCTTCTATTTCGTATAGTACATTCATAGACGTGGTAGGTAGGTATTACTTAAATGGATAAAAATAAAAGAGTCTATATATTCACACAAATGTATTTATTTTCACATAAAACTTACAATTTATTTTACTACACAGCTATTTTTAATATCTTTAAATAATATTTACGTTACATTAGCACATAGTATTCTATAACTATTTATTACTCTGTATACAGTAGAAACATTTAATTTATAACTAATAATTTAGAAATATATAGATACATTACTTTAATATAGATGCATTACCCCAAGCTAAAGTAGATACTTTATCAGGTAATAGCAAACGTTTATCGTCATTGCTAGAAAGTGCTATTTTATTAACACTCTGTGTAAATATTTCATGTTTGATTGACCTAAAGAGTAAATTTTTCTTGCGGATGACATTACAATTATACAAAACATTTTTATAATCTATCATATGTAAATTTTTCGTTACACTTTTTTTTTGTTCCCTTTGCTTTCTTTATTGTTTTGTCTAAAGTTTTTATACAGTATAGCTTTGAACGCAGTCCTACAAATTCTTTAATTATTTTACCTCCCATTTCGTCCTTAAAGAGCCCAGGTACTTTTTTATTAATAATTGGCAGGCCAAACTTGTTATCAGAATTGTAATTGCTAGTATCAAAATATTTAAGGAAATAATTTTTAATATCTTTGTAAAAGTCATTCGTATTTACATTATAAACAAGACTATCAGTGTCAGTATAGCATAATTCAACATTATTGCCATAAAATGGTTTTATAGTAGAATAGTGAAAATCGTACATATGACTCTTTGATAATTCTAACACAGCGAAACCTATGTATATCGGTTTATTAAGAATAACACGCGAAGGTTTCATTTGTATTGCTACCAAATCATCTGAAAATACTGAAGCACTATGAAAATATGGGCTGGCGATTAGTTTTTCAGCACATGTTGATTTCTTGGTCTTATTTTTTAAATCATGCCATTTGTTTACTAACTTTAAATCAATTTTATGCTCATTGTTTTCTAGAGTTTTACCAAAAATACTGTTGTTTAGTAATTTAAAAAAATCTTGTTCAAACTGTGACTCGGCTTTTTGACGTAAATGAGTGTTAAGATCAATATATTTTTTTAAAAAATTACTTTGCTTAAAAACGATGGATCTTTTTCAATATTAAACCGTGACGTATGCATGTTTTTAAATGAGTATAATGAATAACATAGTGGTATTTATCATACAAGTTTGGTATTAGTTTTTTATTCTTACCACCAGGGGGCAAGCACTTTTCTGGACAAAATGGAAAGTCATTGTGTTCAGTGTGTAAATTCTCAGGGTATGTTAAATCAACTTCGAGAATATATCCATATTCCACGTTATCACTAATATCAGTCAAGTTCAAATGTAAATTATCTATTTCATTGCTCGACATAAATCTAAAATCTGAATACGGCAAATATTGACACATGCTATGTCCATATAAATTGTTACAGTCTAAATAAATGATGAATGAATTTTGACGAGTCTGATCGTAAGTATCTAAATATTTGTGATTGGCTTTTACGTGTCGTTTGAAACACATACAAATACCTCCGCGAATACCTTTATGTATCATTCTAAAAATTTCTACATCGCTAATAAGGTCTAATTTAACGCTTGTTTTCAAAAGCATTGCATCGAACGATAGACTTGGTGCTGTCAGGTAAAATGCCGGATCAAGATTATAATACCGTTTGCAAGTTTTTCTAAAACTTTCAAACACGTCTGCGAGCAATAACACATCGGTTTTAAGATATAAATCTGTGTACATACCCATATTTTTTATATCAAACTCTAACCAAATGGAATGCGCGTGTGCATAGTCGTCATCAGTGATAAGCTCATTTGTCAAGGAGTTATAAAAATTAGTTTTGCTGGGCAAACACGTATCTTCATAACGGTTCAATTGTGACATATAATCATACGGATATACTCCTTTTCGAGTAAGGAGCTCAAATTGTCTTGTATCAGGAAAATACGATTTGAGTAATTTAAACTCTTGTTTTTTCATTGTATTAACTAATTTTTCTAAACTAGTCCCTAAAAACTTGAAAGAATCTACAAAGCGAACCTTTATACTTTCTTCTTTCGAAATAGGAATGAACTTTGTGAGCGAAATATAGTTTTCTTTTGTTTTAGGTATTACTTTTAAAGACCCAGGAGCTTTGCCTAATTCTTTAATGAAAAGGTGACAGTCATAACCTGATAAATTATGAAAAAACACTGGTAAAAATGTAGGCAATTTATATTGCAAGTTACAATAACTATGAGCCGTGCCGCGATATTTACCGGTCAAATGACAGTGGTCTCTCTCTCTAATGAGTAGATTCATTTATTACATCGACATATATAAAATAATATAAATCCGGTTAGGTTTAAAAACTGGAAAAGTGGAATAGGGTTGAATTGTAAATCTTTGTTGATGTAGTGAAGTAGTGCAGTGGAACAGCGCCCAGACCAAACACTCGATGATATCTTAATCAAGGTAAGCTCATATGTTGCACGATCTCGAAGTATTATTGGGCGTCCTACTCCACCGAGAGTGGATGAGGCGAACGGAGTGAGCCTCAGAAACGGAAGGTGGAGTAGGACGCCCAATAATACCCTACTGGCTACATTATTTCTATGATGGTGTATGTCCAGCCAGTAAATACCTAAAGTGCATGTCGACTTAAAAAGGTTTTGTTAGTCACTGAGTTCGGTAAAGTGTCTGATAGAATTATTATACGTAGTATCTATAGTCTGTGGAATTATTTTTTAACCGCTAAAGAGGTGTGTTCATATATCGATTTCGTAACAAAGGAGGTAATAAACGGCTTGTGTGTGCAGGCGGACGAGCCGTCGCCTTGGGCGGGGGCGGCATGGCGGCGGGCGGGGAGTTTTATTTATTGACAATGAGATAGCGAAGCCCCAAATATCTTCATTAGCAAATTGTTGCGGTGCGTTGGACTTGTGTGGATAAGGTCTTGGAGGTTGCAATGGAAGGAAGTAACATTCATGTGACGTATTTTATTTCCAAGTATATTTCATTGTTATAAAAAAAAATATTTTATAACTTTATTCTATTTTTTGGTATAACAAAATTTCATCCTTTTTAGTGACCCTTTTTAGTGAACCTCTTCCTTCTTCATTGCGTCACTCGAGTTTGTGAATAAAATATAAGAATAAACAAAAAATATAAAATAAACTAAAGGCCATTTAAAAATTACCATGCAGTAACCATATGTAAAATCAAAGAATTAAACCAGTAATTCTTTAGAGGAAAAAAATAATCTGAGCATGATTTTAAAAACTGATAATAACAATTCGGAACTAAAAAACGACACTTCCGTCTTACCTGCAAACTATAAGGCGATTAACAATATGATGGCAGGTCATCATTAATCTTTCTGATGCACCCTACTGCGCGCAGGTTCACCGAGTGACCTCATAACTTAAAGGGCACTGGGTACTGTGAGACCGCGTTCTGCCCGGTTGGGGTATCTTGGTGTACTTACTTATATTTAGTAAATATCTTTTGGGAGCCTATGGGGTAATGAACCACCTACAAAGTGAATATCGCAGTTATTGTAAACCTGATTTTGTGGCTAGAAAGTGTAAAATAATTCTCGCCAGTTACTTTGAACAATAATAGTACTTAAGTGAAACAGCTTATGTTATCAGCCAAAGAAACTTACTGTACTATTCCTAATTTTTTGACAGAGCAATGCATTGGCTTATCACCATCGTTATGATGACCAGAGAGATGCTTTTTCACGTCTCGCTTGAAGGACCCAGGGTCATAGCTGCATAGAAAAACTTGCACCGGCAGAGCATTCCACAATTTACTTACACGATAGAGGTTGGAACTGCAAAACTTAGAGCCTCTTACTTGGGACCTTGGTGACTATTCCACTGCTTCGTAATTCCATACCAATTTTATGAATGCTTCTCACATCTGGATCTAGTTTCAGTTGCCTCGACAATTGAGAAATAAGAGAAACATTGTCATAATGTCTGCGCATTCCAAAGCTTTCGACAGGGTCATGCGTAGCAGCCGTACAAACTTCTTTCATGCCTGCCAGGATATCAGATTTTGTGATTTTAAGATCTGTGGATTAGCACGAATAACTGCGTAAGTGTAACGTAATGTGTCGTTCACGTGAAGCAGTACTAACTGCCACTTATCTAAAGCAACTGTGTCACAGACTCATAGTTTATACACAGAAGCGTGACGCGTTGACGTTTGCGATACGAATACTTTTTCGCAAATTGCTTGTGCTACAGCCTCTGTACGTGTGGTAGCTGATGGTTTCTCGTCTAATCAGTTGCTTACTATTCTGGTGTTTCTCATGGATCTGTGTGCTCTCCGCAACATTATTTTGTATGCACCATAGGCATAGAATATATGAAAAAACAGTTTGGTAGACATGCATGACTATTTTAGATTTTCCAATGACAGTACGTCAGAAAGGAGATTACATATTCCATATAATTGTAGTAGGAACCGGGATACAGTTGCTAAGAGACGCTACAGTCTATCATTTGAAATCAACCCTGAAAACACTCCAGTGTGAAGCCCACTTAACTTGGTCAAGTTGTTACTGAAATTTTATCTGATTTTGCGCGCCCGCGCCGTTATGTTAAGCTACGGGTTTGGCTCAGTGATGGGGGATCCCAATAATCTATCTATCCACAGTTGTCCTTACTACCCATATAAATGTTGACATAACGTCCATACAAACAGTGTCCAATCTCTGGTTAGGTAAACCGACTATAGATAGATCATTAGCACCGGCCGTTAGTAAAATAACCTTTTATCTATTACGTGAACTGAAGAGTCAATTTTATTTTGGCCATGTTACAGTCTCTTTGCTTTATAAAGCGTTTAGTTTTTACTATTTCTGTTTATTCTACATATATGCAGCTGAAGCAACGTTAAGTAACCCACATTGCCTTTCCACCCGGCTCTCATGACGGGGCGTGTCAGGCCTCGGGTAATTAACGGTCTATAAATTGACGTACACCTTACCATGCGCTATTTTATTGTAAGTCTTTTAACTTAATAAATACGGTCTGTTTTGGACCATTCTGGGGATCTTGACCGTGTGGGTGGTGGCTGTAATAGCTGTTTTTAAATGCGGTTGTTTGGACGTAATTATCTGAGGATTTTTGGGGTATGACTTGCGTTTTGAACTGATTTGATGGCTACATCAGAGTGGTCAGATAGACCTAAAGTTTTTGTAGTTGGTCTGGGTGAACGCCTCTTACTTAAATGGTTGTCAGGATGTATTATACTAAGTATAAGCGCTTACATCTAATTTGGTGAAGTTGGCCAAACATGTTTTATAGATCAACTCGCTAATGAAGTTTTTATTGTCTCTGGTAGGTTTGACTCTTGATGTAATATACCTACCCTCAAATATTATTATGTCAGGGACGATAAAAAGGTAATGTGTGACATCAGTGAGAGAACCGAACAGTTCGGTACTTTTAAAAGGTTCCAGGCAGTATTTTCAGGCTCAGAAGGTGTAGGTTCCATACCCTGATTTACCTCCACCGTGTCAGGTAGATATTCTGCATCTAAGGTTTCTTTTTGCTTTTTAAATTACTTTATGTTCACATTTTCATTAATATGCCAACGTGACACCTTTCCAGCCCTTACTTCCCTGGGGATAGATACTCAAGGGAGTAGGAAATGAAATGAGGTGTATTAATATCAACAAAGCTACGATATAGATATAATCCCATACCGGAGCCAGTGCTGAGCAACAAAATATACATATTATAATACATATTTGGTCTAGTGTAGTGCACTTTCGTCTGTCTGTCACGGTGGGTGCAGACTACTAGTTAGAGGCTAAGCACAA
Organism: Selenia dentaria; assembly: GCA_917880725.1. NCBI lineage: Eukaryota > Metazoa > Arthropoda > Insecta > Lepidoptera > Geometridae > Selenia > Selenia dentaria. The sequence continues at coordinate 3,463,632 of OU862893.1, read as the reverse complement.
CTGTGCCAGTAATAGGATAAATAAATGACGTCATAATGATCACTTATCTGGCACATTTATTACATCTTACCTAAAGTACAGAAGGATGCATCGCTCTAGGAAGTCTGCTACTTTTATAGGACGTGTGACGCAATTCATGCTAACGGGCTACCCATCATGTTAATTTGTCCAGGCATAGTAGGTGCTTTCCTTTTTGTTATTCTCAAAAAGGAAAATAATGAATGTTCGTGAAAATCTGCAAAAATCTTCCAGATGTTACCTATTCGTATTTTTGCCTTTTCTTTATATTTTTATCCTTTACCATATATCATTATTCATCAAAACAAAAGAGACATATTTTTTATCTGGGAGCTGAAGAATCAGTAGCAAGTAACATCATTGTTTGTTAGGCGTATATTTAATTAAAATTGAAATTATCCGAATTAATAAGTTCTTTATATTAATAAAGCGCCTTATTTTACATTTTCGTCACACCTAGCACCTAAGTGCTGGTCGTGAAGCCCGCATATAGGTTCTCGGCTATCGAATCCATCCTACTTCCAACTATTATAAACGCGAAAGTTTGTGATTATGGATGTATGGATGTGTGGATCTTTGTTACTCTTTCACGCTCAAACAGCGGGGGTCATTTTGATGAAATTTGGTATGCAGGTAGATGAGGCGCTAGATTAACATATAGGATACTTTTTATCACCATCATCATCCATCACCAAATGTATTATGCTTGGGCACAGCATAGACAAAATAAAAAGATCTCAGACTACGTCAAGATCGTAATGATGACAGTTCTGTCAAAGTTTGTGTCAGTTTTTGATAGCTTAGTCAAAAGCCAAGTCAATTTGACTGCTCGATACACTAGACATACTCGTGAGTGATGAAATGTAATGACAGTTTTTTTCAGTGATTAATTTTATATTTGAAGCTATTGTATGTAAGTCCTGTATTTTGTTATTAATGTTTACTGATTGGTATACTAAGTATTGAAATTTACTCATATAATACTAAAGCAATTGCGTATGACCACGTACATATTTTATGACATTTTGGTATAAAATATGCCCTTGGAGAAGATAATAAGCTACTCGAAGTACTAATCCTGCGCTGACGTAGTCGCGGGCACCAGCTAGTGTTTATATAAAACTCACGTGGATGAAGTTTTAGTACCAAAGTAACTAGGTACTTACTTACAAAGATATTTTTACGTTAACGGTAAATACAAAAGGTTTACACTATCTACCATTTATCTATTCAAAGAGTGTATTATTTACCTACATTGTTCTTAAATTCTAGTCCAAACGGTCAAGTTATCTACCTGATTTCAAAACATTATTCAAGCTTCCATAGGAACGTTCCGACTTTCCCACGGTAGGTACCTATATCACCACTCATGTAGGCACGCATCAGACTTGCAATTATATCAATCATAGGTACATCGTTACCAATCTGTGGCTTTTACCACTTCATATATACTTTTTAAAACTTTTTCTCGCCAATCACTCGCCGCCATTTTGTGCAATTATGATGTTAAAAATGGCGGAACAAGATGGCGGATCTATTGAAAACTTTTTACGGAGTATTGTGGAATACGATACGCTAAGTGGAGTTCTGATTATCTCATCTATACTTACTGTTGTGTGTTACAAACTTAACCCGTCCGCATCAGGACAAAAAATAACAATAGATTTATGAATGAAACTTGCCTTTAATGAGGCTTGCTGATTCGGACAGATTAAGCCGGCGTGCTTACTGTAGTATGGTGAGTACTATAATATTTCACTTTAGGCTTATTTTTTAGGATACCGTACCCAAAGGCTAAAAACGGGACCCTATTAGACTTCGCTGTCCGTCAGTCTATATGTCTGTCTGTCACCAGGCTTTACCTCATGAACCGTGATAGTTACGCAGTTGCAATTTTTCAGATACTAAAAAACAGAATAAAATAAATATTTAAGGGAGCTCCCATACACAACAAACGTGATTTTTTGCTATTTTAGCTCGATATTAATAACGGCAACAGTAGGTACTACACGCTTGAAATTTTCACAGAATTTTGGGTTATAGGTAAGTATTAGTACTTTAAAAATAAACAATTAAAATAAAACGTATATTATGTTCTCCCGTACAAGTAACGTGACTTTTTCCAATTTTTCCTCATTTAATAAAGATAACAGGTAAAAACTTAAAATATTTATTATAGATAATGGTACGAGACCCTTCGTGCGCAACTCTCATTTGGCCCGTTACCGATTAGTTAACAGTAATGTTTATTGTAGAAATGCGGAAGGTATTATCAAAGCTAGAATAAAAAACTGCAATGCATATCCACTCTTCAAAAGCATGATAAAACTTACCGGTGTAACTCAACACCACTGCTAAATAAAGTCATCTCAATCCAGAGGCAGATTCGATTGATTTATATCTGGAAACGGTAGCAGAAGTGACCGGTTGTACATTGGCAGAGACGGCCGGACATCGTCCCCCTCGCGATTATGTCATTACGAGGCGGCTCGGAAAAACATAAAGGGCATTTTAGTATGCGATGATATGCTACAATTAAATGTGGTGATAAAAAGGAGAGGGCAGCCGAGAGCCGGTATCATCTTGCAGGGTTCTGTATGAATGGAACTTACTTTACGGTACGGTATAGCATTTTATTAGAATTAACTTTATTTAAATGATTTCTGTAGGGCTATTATGTATCTCGGTTTAACTTCGGTACTAACATTTTTGCTTACTGGAGTTGTCCAAACTGACATAGAGCCGCTTTTTTCAAGATTTCAATCAACATTTGTTAGCAACTGACATACATAATAGCCGTACGGGAAAAAATCAAGTTAATAAATTCTAATCCATTATTTTAACCCACAACGAACTATGGAGAGGGCTATGCTTGGGGTTTCTCTACGTGATCGAATCAGAAATGAGGAGATCCTTAGAAGAACTAAAGTCACCGACACAGCCCAGATGATAAACCAGTTGAAGTGGCAGTGGGCAGGGCACATAGCACGCAGAGCAGATGGCCGATGGGGCCAGAAGGTTCTGGAGTGGAGACCACGAAACGGAAAGCGCTACGTAGATAGTCCACCGACAAGGTGGACTGACGACCTGACAAAGGTAGCAGGATGACGTTGAATGCAGGCCGCTTCCAACCGGTCTTTTTGGAAATTTGTGGGGGAGGCCTATGTTAATGTGTAAGTACTGTACATTGTCAGTTCCATGCTCGACATAATACTTCATATACTAATATTATAAGTTCATTCATTCATTATGAGTGAGTGAGAGAAAGGTACGGAGTTTTTATACTTTATGTATACTCATACGTATTAGATACATATGCCATACTTCGAGTTAAATAGCTAATAGTCACTGTCCTGTCTAAGTCGCGGTCTAGTAACGAGGTGGATCCAATACTAAGGGTTGACGAGGAAAACACAAATAAGTGTCATGATTCTGTTCTTTTACTACTACTTACCTCGTGCCTACCTACGCCGACACTCATGCGTGCACCATTACGAACAGAGTTAAAATGCAACATTATTACACGTCAAAACTCGAGAAAACACTATCTAGCAAAATAAAACAATCAATGACTTCCATTTTTTGGGTTTCCCGTCATCCCATCAGCAACTTACAAACTGCAAACTTCAATACTTTGATTCTAGAGTGCTACCTGGTCCTACCTGTATAAGAATAAAATCGTAAGCAAATACGCTCACACTGCTCACCTTTTGTTAAAACAACGATAAACGTCATGTTCAAATGTCAAATGTCATAATGAGAAGAAGAAAACGAACTTACGCAATAACCCCAAGTAAATTTGTACTTTGAGCAAATTTGTAATTTTATTAGGGTACCCCAAAATCTGCGAGTCGATCGCGGTATGGGCCAGTCCAGCCGAAATGTGTTTTGTCGCAGCGCGCGCGCATTCCGCCTCCAGTCGTCCCATAATTGAGTAGCGCGACTTTTGTATCGGACGCGGGCGCGATCCTACTTGATAATGCTTGACAATGCACCGCTACCGCTCCGCTCGGCTAATTGCGTAATTATACCTGCAGAAAACTTGCCAATAATTTTATAACTGGTCCTTCCTTTCGTCCGTGTATCCGTCGGTCAGACTTCTCGTTTGTTCGTCTGTCACATCACAGTAGGTAAGTATATTTTATTTCTTTGTAAGTGACGACGTCAGCACATGAGTAGACCTGTGACGTCAGTGTGTCCGATCGTTACTTCTTCGCCCTGAATCGGAACAGCGGGTTTGGCTGAATTTTGGATGCAGCTACCTAACCAGAGCACATGGGTATAGGCTAAACAAACTTTTTATCCATCCTGATGGATCGCTATAGTCTTATTCTACGCGGACGAAGCTGGTGGCAGAAACTAGTGCGTACCGGTAAAGATCTTATAAAACAATGACCCTTTCATTAGTAGCATTGTATTTCATTCCACCATAAAAGTATATGTTAGGCTCAGAATACAGAAGTATTCTGAGATGTTATGTAAATTATTGGCACACACTTTTCTGAACGGATGTGGTTGAAACTATAGTCGAAAAAATCTGACTTTTTTACTTGAGTTAATTCCGTTTTTCATATTAATAACTTTTCTGATATTTCGCAAAGTACAATGAGCTTTGTAAAACCGTTCGTAGTAGGTGCTTTTAATTTACGTAGTGTTCAGCAGTCTGTAATTACAGCTACGGGACCCTATTTAAGCATGGTCTGTTTTGCTCTTGAATAATGAATATTTATAGAAGAACGAAGAACATTCCACGTGTAAAAGAGAAACGACCATATAACAGATATGACGAGAAGCTTCCTCAATAAAATGTACAACATAGGTAAGTAGGTACTAGTTTTTTTCGTATCGATGAACTCCTTTATACCCGTCATGACCTATGGAGCTGAAACTTGGACCTCACTGTGGGACTAGTCCACAAATTTAAGGTCGCTCAGCGAGCTATGGAGAGAGCTATGCTCGGGGTTTCTCTGAAGGATAAGACTTTTAATGAAGTTATCCGACCGAGAACCAAAGTAGTCGTCATAGCTCAAAGAATAAGCAAGCTGAAGTGGCAATGGGCTCAGGGCTGGCCACATTTCACGAAGAACCGATGACCGCTGGAGTAGACGAGTTCTTGAGTGGACACCACGTTTAGGCAAACGGAGTATAGGACGCCCTGCGGGCAGGTGGAGAGACGACCTGCGGAAGGCGGCTGGCAGTAACTGGATGCAGAGAGCTGAAGACCGAGCTCTGTGGCGTACTTAAGGAAAGGCCAGCAGTGGACGAATATGGGCTGATGATGAACTCCTTTATTAATACGTTAGTACGTTTGGCTTTTCTAAAATTGATTAGGTAAATATTTATAGTATCATCCAGTGAGATTTTTATTCAAGGTGTCAAGTCATAATCACATAAGTCCGTCATTGAATCACTGTCCTAAGTCACGATCAAGTAAAGCAGTCAGAGACGCGATGGATGGGCACCGATGGAAGCAGATTATACGATCTCGGTGTACACCATCCACATCCACCGATGACCACAATTCCCAGTCAATAGACAACACAAGTGTGATGCCACAAATGGCAGTATTTAACATTTTGGCTAAAACAAACTTCTGTGACAAGGGAATTATATCGTTTTTTTTGAATTTAGCACGTTTTTAAAATGTCTTCGATTGTTATATGGACTAAAATATATACTAAGGAAGTGGATTGTTAGCTTGAGTACAATTTTTGAGCAATATAAAGAGAAAACTTCTGTGTTAAATCTACTGGTTTCTCTTCATGAGACATGGTTGCGGCCGGAGGTAAAAACAATACATTTTATTTAATTTTCATAAAACAAGAGTGCTTAATAATTTAAAATGCTAAAACCACGTACATTTTTGTCTTTGTTTTTACCCAAACTGTCATTTTGTGACGTCACAGCATCCACGGTCTATAGGGAACGACCACAGAGAGAGAGAAAGCTTTGTTAGAAAAGGAAAACATAAAACAACATATCATACACTTTGCCTACACTCGTGCATCATTACGAACACTTAACGGTTAATAAACAACCAGTATTACACCTCATAACTTGAAGACACACATAAACAACATAATCAGCACATTGTTGTCTGGAAGAGATCACTCTGAGCGATAAGACGGCCCGTTGTGACATAACCTAACCCTAGCCTTTAACCCTTTGCGTCTCAGAGACGTACTCGTACATATTTATTTATTCTTCAGCACAAAACAAATGTAGGTACAAGGAGGACTTAATGCTAAGTAGCATTTTCTACCAGTCATCCTGGAGGTGCACGAAAAATTGTAGCGGTGCAGTAAAATAATATATTTGTAGAGAGATACTAAAAATATAAATACATACATATGACATATACGTCAGTTTCATTCCTAAATCTTTTGTTTTAACTATCACGGTATAGCAGTGCAAGTACCGTAATAGTCGTTAAATTTGTCGAGTCTCTAAAATCGATAAATTTAACAAATCGTATCGTATATAGTATATCGATTATAACGAATTGTTTGTATTCCACAATTCGTCCTATCATTTGAAGATTTCTACAAGTATTTCGCTCTTCTACGATCAAAAGTAGGCTGTAGTAAGTCTATTTTTTTAATAAATACTAGCTGGGCTCCGCGGTTACACCCGCATGGTGATGGGTGATGAAGATGTTGATGGAAATCATCCTATGTGTTAATTCAGCGCCGCATCTACTTCCATGTCAAATTTCATCAAAATTGGGCCAGCCGTTTGAGCGTAGGAGAATAACAAACATCCATTCTTCCATAAATACAAACTTTCGCGTTTATAATATTAGTAATATCAAACGCAACTAAACAATATCGCCATTCCCGTCGCCTATCGATAAGCTATGTCGAGCTCATTTTCAAAGCTGACAAATCAATCGTTAAAATCGATTAATATACGTAATTTAACAGTTATATGCTATGATTATAGTTATAATCGTATGAGCTTATCGAACTTGTCTACCGATCGACAAAAGATCGATATAGCCAGTTTTTTTGAAGTATGACGAATTCAAGACTCAAATTAATCGATCGATAAGTTCGGTACTTGCACTGTAGGAAGGATTAATTTTAGTACGATATGTTTGTATACAATTGTTTCCTAACTATTTATTTGTAATGTATGTGTAATGTTGTGTTTCAATAAACAGTTAATCTATCTATCTCCATGTTCCCATTGCTGGGACTCGAGCCTTCTTCTCAGAGAGAGGTGTTGAACACACGCACTTAATAGGAAAATGAAACTAAATTAACGATAGCCATTATTGAAATGTTTTTCTCGTCATCGAAATACTTGTAGTACTTTGGCGGTAATGAAATTCGCGATTATACAAAAAACAAGACCATCCCTTTTGCTTTGCCGTAGTCGGGTAATAAGCAGCCGATTGGCAGAAAAGGTTCCAAAAACGAATGTCATCGATTTTGTTTAATATCCTTTGTATGTTTCCTTAATTTTTAACGATTAATAATACCTAGTGTAATACTAGTAATAAAGTACCTAATAGTAATCTATATATACGAGGGTGAATCAAAAAATTCTTGGAATCAATATTAAAAAATGCAAAGATTTAAATAATAATATTTTATTTTTCTACATAATCCAATGCAATGCATTTAGAATAACGCGTTTCTAACTTCCTTATTCCTTGTGAAAAAAAAATATTTTCTTGACTCTCGAAAAAGTCCTCTACGGCAGCTATAACCGCGTCATTATCGTGAAATTTTGTTCCACGAATTTCCTCTTTTAATTTTGGAAATAAGTGAAAATCACTTGGGGCTAAGTCCAGAGAATATGGTGGGTGGTCAAGGAGATTGAAGCCAGCACAGCGGATTGCGTTGAGCGCAACTTCCGATCGATGAGCAGGAGCGTTATCTTGAAGGAACAACACGCCCAACGACAGTTTTCCACGACGTTTTTCTTTAATCGCTTCACGCACTTTCGGGATTAAATTTGCATAATAGGGTCCAGTAATCGTCTGGCCTTTTGGCATGTAATCAATAAAAAGGATTCCTTCACTATCCCAGAACACAGAGGCCATAACTTTGCCAGCGGTAGGAGCAACTCGAAATTTCTTAATGGATGGAGAGGATGGTCGTTTCCAAGACATGCTTTGTCTTTTAGTTTCAGGATCAAAATGGTGGACCCACGTTTCATCCATGGTGACAAGACGACGGCAAAAATTATCCGAATCACGCTGGAACATTTCGAGATTACGCTTGGAAATTTCCAAACGTCGCTTTTTGTTTTCGTCGGTTAACATTCGTGGCACCCATCTTGCAGACACTTTTTTGAACCCCAGTGAATCAATTAAAATGGATTGAACGCTACCAAAAGATATCTTTAGGATCTCAGCTATATGTTTTATAGTCATTCTTCTGTCTTCCAAAACCAGATTCTCAACCTTTTTGACATTTTCTTCTGTAACGGAGGTTGAAGGCCGCCCAGAACGCGGGTCATCTTTACAGCTTGATCTACCTCTTTTAAATTCAGCCACCCAGTACGCAACCGTAGAATAGGGTACAGCATCACCCCCTAATGTCTGCTGAATGTCCAAAAAAATTTCCTTCGTAGACATTTTTTTCAAACTGAGATATTTTATCACCGCACGTAACTCACTTTTATCCATAATTTTGACTTTTTAGCAACTCGTTGCACAAAAAAATTTATTACATGCGAACGAACTGACAAAAACAAGTGACAGTCTGCATAAATATAGTGTGATAGACACTCTTTAATTTGAATATCGAACTTGATCCAAAAAGGTTTCATATATATGCACTTCTAAGAACTTTTTGATTCACCCTCGTATAAAAGCGAAAGGTCACTCACTCACTCATCACGAAATCTCAGAAACTACAAGTGCTAGGAGTTAAAAATTTTGCATGCGGGTTCTTTTTAGGACGTAGGTGCTCGCTAAGACGGGATTTTATGAAATTCAACCCCTAAGGGGGTCAAAAGGGGTGAAAACGTTTGTATGAAACTCCTTTGTTTTTGAACTTAGAGTTGGGAAAATTTGTATTAGGATAAGTCATTCAAAATAAAAAATGTTGGCCTAATTTTTTTTTGGATAGTGGTGGTTTAAGAGGGTGAAATGGAGGGGTGAAAGTTTGTTTGGAAGGTTTTGTGTTTTCAAACATACAGTGGTGAAAATAGCATTTGGACAGTTTAAAATGATGATTTCAATATTTATTGACAGGGATGACTTAGGGGGGTAAAACGGGGATATTCTTTTTTCCTAAGTTCTTTGTTTTTGGAGCTACATTGATGAACATTGATAACTGGACAGGTAATTTAAAATAAATAGTGATGCATTCAATATTTTTGTCAGGGATGACTTAAGGGGGTAAAACGAAGGATGTAAAAACTACTACATATTATAAACTGTATAGGTCAAATTTCTGTACAGTGCTAAAAACCGAGTCAGGGGATGTCCTCCTCCTTGAGTCGTAATCCTCATGTCTGAGGGTCGTGGCCTCCTCCACCCATTGTCCTTTCTTTTAAGATATTACGCCAGTGTGTTCGGTCACCAGATAATAATGAACCCCTATTTCTCCTGGTCACGCTCTATAACTTAAGAATCGTATTTTTTTAATTATAAATATATCATCATCCACTATGTCGCGGCTTAAAATGTTAAATACCTAAGTATCTTCAATAATAGTGAACCGATGGAACAATCTCGCTAATTCTTTTTTTGTTTTATATAATATCCATTTCAAAGTGTTATACTGGATCTCTTTATTAACATAGTTTTCGTCCTGCTTGTTTATAATTGTACTCACAAATAGATATTTCCTTAGTGTGATTCTGGATCTAGACAATAGCTATTTGCTATGCAAAGCTGTAAGGTTGGGTTTTAGTGCGAGTACTTGTATTGAAACTTGTTTAAAAACGGTTAAAAAGGTACTAAATGCAAAATAACTTTGCTGCCGCACTAAACACGCAATTTTTCACCTCACTACGGCGAGGGAAACGCTTGGTGCAAAAAAACAGCTTAGTTATTACCCAAATTGAGTGTTTTTTTCATTTTACAAATTAAAATTATTGCAATTGGTAATGTTGATAGTTAATTTTTTTTGAACAGTTATACTTGTGTTCTATTACTATAGATAAAATGTTTTTTATTTTTTTTCATTCAGTCCAGTGCTGCCATCTGCGGTTGGCCAGTGCGATTATTTAAAGAAATGAGGTTGGCGCCCTGACATGAAATAAGTATTTAATGCATTTTCGCAAAATTCGAATTTTAAAAACTCTTTCGACGCTAGCGCACAAAATGCACTTTTGGACTCAAATTTCTAATGACAAACAGAATCCTTCCGAGGTTGTGAGGTGAAAAATAAAATATCTGGATACCTACCTAATTGAGTGCCTGAATGGTGAAAAACGTTACCTAAGTGTCAATAAATAACGCGTAATATATGCAATAGAAATACTTCAATATACATTAAAACTTTTAAATAGCTATCTAATAAACAATCAGATAAAAACAAAAGTGCATGAATATAGGGTCCATTAATACGCTCTAAGGTATTTACCAGCTTTCCTTGGGCAGGAGAAAAAAGGAGAATTCTAATTTGCATTTCCGGTAGAGATATGTGTTCGCATAATTACATACTCTTTGCTAGCATTAACTTATTAACAGAAGGTATCGGAAGCTTTGAACCCCGTTCGATGGTATTAATAATCAATAGGGGAACATTCTTTGGTATTCCTAATAAAAACCTTAAAGTTCAGTCTAGATAGATATATAGATAGACCTTTGCAATAGGAAGTCGTAAATTAATCGATTATAAACTATTTCGTGTCAGGTTATAACTTATACGTTCTCATTAACGGCCGGTCCCAATAATCTATCTATCGCCGGTTTACCTTACTAGAGATAGATATTTGACACTATTTGTATGAACGTTATGTCAAATTTCTATCGGTAGTAAGGAAAACCGTGGATAGATAGATTATTGGGATCCTCCATAAGGGAGGCATGCAACAGTATGTGATGTACATTTATATTTAATCTATACTGATAAATAAAATAGAATTATCTGTTTGAATTCCAAATTAACAGCTTTTCAGTAAATGCATATGAAAGTACTAGTACGCTACTTATATATTATTATTAATCATTATTATTTTTCAATTTAGTCACGGATTACGTCCGGTCCTTTGCAAAGGCATAAGTTGGGCTGTAGCCAACACTTAGAGGCCCGTTTGGTATAAAAACACAATGTAGTATGAAAAATCAGACATTTTGGATGAAGGGTAATATGGTATATCTATTACAAAAACGGGTAAAATGGCATGGTTATTGATATGTACTTATTAGTGGAACGGGAGATAGTGGGCTATGGACGAGACTACGGCACCTGCCAATTTTAGTCTCATGTTAAAATATTTAGACAGGTGGTGACTTGCCATCCACTAAACGGGCCCCCATAAAGGCCACCATGAGTGGTGACAAAAGGGGCAACGTTGGTGTGGATGGCTAAAGGGTGTCGAGAGGTCTGCTGCGGTTTCACTAGAGTGCTACTTGGAGTTTTTTGTTACTTGCTTTTGCGTCTCCACCCCCGGACGGCCAATTAAGGCAAGCCGAGGGTCAGGGGTCTCATTTAGCCCCAGGGAGAATCAGGGTCCACGGTGTCGCCATTCACCGACGGCTCCCCACAAGGCCGCCCCTGCGGCTATATTATTATGTATATAAAAAATCAGTTTTTAAATTTGTCTGTTTGTCTGTCTGTCTGTTTGTTCTGGCTAATATTTGAAACGGCTTGACCAATTTTAAGGGGGCACTGGCAGATAGCTGATGTTATGAGGAGTAACTTAGATGCTTACTTTCATTATAGAAAAAATAATTTATATAAAACTCTATCTCTCTGTCTGTTTGTTACTTTATCACACTTAAACGGCTGAACGGATCGTAATCAAATTTGGCAAGGTTGATACTTTCATCATCATCATCACCATTCATCGCCACGCGGTTGACCGTGGGGTGCAGCTAGTCACATTATAATCATCTCATTTGTTGCTCCATAGCCCGAAATGTAGTTATAACCTATCATATATATCATCTGTAGGGTATAACGAGGTAAACTATGCAGCCTGTACTTTTTGTTGTCGCCAGCAATTCGCATAACGTATAAATTTCACACTCAACGAATGCCAATTTAAATTCTTTTAAGTTATAGTAGGTATTATTTTCTCGCGTACCGCGTAATGGAGCGATGCCTAAAAAGGCGCTGTTTTACTATAAATACGTATATACGTGTACTGCTTCTGAATGACTATTAAGATTCTTTCAACGCGTTGGAAAGGCCATAAATTAACGGCGGAGGACACGGGTAGCAAGCAAGCATGCGCACTGTAAATCTAGTACGATCTTGATTGAAAATTCTAAGTTTTCCTCGCATTATTATACCCTTAAGAGGATTGCATAGCTAGTACTTTCCATGTTAAAAGAGAAAACTCTTTTGTACATTGTACTATATTTCAAAGTAATATAAATTTCCTTTTTAGAATTTATAATAAACTGAAAAAATCTAAACGTACGGGCATAGTAAACAATAGCATGATTCCATGAAAAAAAATCACTGGAATCGGATAATGTTAAGAGGTAGAAAAGAGTTTTCTCTTTTAGCATGGAAAGTACTAACTATGCAATCCTCTTAACGTTTTTTTTTTCTATATGGCAACACACTGGTTGTTATGTGAGATTATTTTAAACTTTGCCGGAGAATTGATTGGATAACTATAATTCTGCCGATAAAATTAGTAATATAAAATATTTCAACGCATGTCAAAAGTCTGATAACAATTATGTTTACACAATAAACATAAAAACAAAATAACTAATTATAAGCAACTAGTTAACTGTCTTAGTTTTTGTCATCTACCTGAGTTCTATAACTTAAATTGTCAGCCTTACGCTACTTAAATTTTAATAACGTCATTTAGTACGGCGCAAAACATTTTTTCTGTGCGCAATCTTTACTATCTTACTATATATATATATTATATATATAATATTATAAAGAGAGAAGATTTGTATGTATGTTTGTAACAAACTGGCTCAAAAAGTACTGGACCGATTTCAAAAACTCTTTCACCATTGGAAACCTACATTCACCCTGAGTAACATAGGCTATACACGTAATTTTTATAATTACCAAAAAAAAAACAACGCTATATGCTGCTGGTACTTAATACATACATGGGAAGAATATTTAAACTACTTTAAAAAAAAACCCACATAATCATCAATATTTGGTCAAACGTCTAGATTGATTCACACCTACAAATTTTATTCTAGGCATTTCCACTATTCATTAAGATATACTACATGCGCGCGGTTTATGCATGAAACTTAACACCCCTACATAGAAATGTATCATTCATAATCATAACATTCGGCAAACTCGCGTCCAAGCTCGTTATTCATTCTGTGCGCTCGGGCATTCTCGCAAGACCTGGCCACCGAACCAACCCCGCACCCTCCGCCCTGCCACCGCGCGGCCTTTGTTTCACACCGAACGCTCGGGTGGGGGGTGTATGCAAGAGTAAGAGAGATATTTTTTCACTGACGCGTATCACGTGTTTTCTTTAATAAGTTGTACATAGGCATGTAGTATTTTTGTTAAGATGGTGTCCATACTTTTAGATGGAATTTTCGAAAACTTTAACAATTAATAATTATTTCACTGTGAAGTAATAAAAAAATTTGACTACATATCTACAATGTATTAACACTTTTGTACCGCCCATTTTTTTTTGGTAATTATACAAATTACGTGTATAAGAGTCATCATCATCATCATCATCCATCACCGCGCGGGTGAAACCGCGGAGAGCAGCTAGTACTAAATACTTTGACTTTGATTAAAATATGCGCGTAATTTAAGAACCTTTATAGCGTATAGGTATATAAGAAAGCTATATCGTAAATTACAGTTGAACCGAGCTTTTTTAAGCAAGCAACATGTTTTTCTGTCTTTTTGAACATGCATCACGCCAACACCATGAAATAAGCCTATCGAGCGCTGCCGCCGGCATACTAGCTTGTTCCAATAAAAAAGACGTTAGTCTTGAAACTGCAGATATTAAATCATGATTCAAGGTTTTAATTGGAGTTTTAATGTTGGCAAATGGTTGGCAAACATTTTTACAAATTTACACTTTTACAATCCTACTAATGCGTTCGTATAATTAAGAAGGTATGCCTTAAGATTATATTAGAGTAATAATCAAAAATAAATATTTGCTCAGTGATTCTAGATCTAAACAAATATAAAATATCGCGTACCTATTTGTGCCTGAATGGTGATAAATTAAATTACGCGTAATATATGCAATAGAAATACTTCATTTTACACTATAACTTTTTATATATAGATAGATAGCTATATATCCCATGTAGCAAAATAGATCCAATAATTGTCTTCAGGACTACAATTCAGAACTCTAATAACATTTTTCTAGTATACTACAACGCTGAATTGGGGCGCATTTATTGGAGCACAAGTTCTTGTTACGCTCCTGCAATGAGCTTACAGAATGCTAATAAGTCTAGTAACTGTCTTGCACCAGTATTTGGAAGAACTAAAGCTCCTTTTATTTCCTTATAAGAGATAGGTACTGGTATTAGTACTCCTTTTGTTATCTCCTTCTAGTACGTCTCAAGTGTAGTTTTGTTAATAATGTGCTAATAACTTACTTAGTTTTTAGTTATTTGTTAACACACTAATATTTAAAGGCCAATATACACAAAACAGTAATAAATTTTTATTACTGTTTTGTGTGCAGTATTTATTAAGTCAGTAATTTTAGTTATTGTTTCCATTGATATTTATATAAATGAAAAAGCTTAGCTAAAATTAAGTGAGAATACAATTTAAAATATGGCAAATCTATTTTTACTGTAACAAAAATTGCTCTGCATCTAGACATTTATAAGACTGTAATAGGTAAGCCGTGGTACCTCAGTGGGGGAACGTCGCCACCATGTTGAATACATCGCCTCATACTTGATCTCAGCTAAGGATGTTATAAAATCTGGAAATCTTACACAATGCCATTATAAAACTAAATTGCTGCATATTTGTAATGATCTCAGACAAGTATATTATAAGTTCTGGGAATCTCACACAATGCCATTATAGGACTATAATTTTCGTAGGACTATTTATACTTCTTCATTGCACTTATTAGATTATATGTCTTGTAACTGTCCTATAAATTAGCGTACTAGTAAACTACAAGGCAATTATATTAGTAAAAATGCTCTTAAAACTATATATGCTTGCGCTATGCTATTATTAGCAAAATAGACTCAAGAAAAGCTTTTATAAGAATATTTTTAGTCTAAATTTACCTATTGTATTTTATTATAGGATTTCCTTGCTAGTTGGGATATTAAATAATCAGATAAAAAACAAAAGTGCATGAATATAGGGTCCATTAATACGCTCCCAGGTATTTAAACGCTTTCTATCACAAAGGTATCACAAAGTTTGTACAATCACAAAGGTTCACAAACCAATGTGATAACTTTGTGATACCTACGTAACAACTATGACACTTATTTCAAAGCTAGAACTAATCCCACTAATATTATAAATGCGAAAGTTTGTGAGTATGGATGTGTCGATGTGTGGATCTTTGTTACTCTTTAACGCACAAAAGGCGGGGGCAATTTTATGAAATTTGGTATGGAGGTAGATGAGGCGCTGGATTAACATATAGGGTACTTTTCATCATCAACATCATCCATCACCACGCAGGAAAAAACGTAAGCTTGGGCACAGCATAGACAAATTAATAAGATCTCCGCCTACGTCAAGATCGTAATGATGACAGTTCTGCCAAATTTTGTCAGTTTCTGATAGCTTAGTCAAAAGGCAAGTCAATTTGACAGCTAGATACACTAGATCTCGGAAGAATAACAGGGCATGGAATCCGGGCTAAAACAGAACCGAGTACTCTATAGTTTATTCATATATGTCGAATAGCATGTCCTAAGGTGTGAGTGAAACAAAACATGGCTGTTTGTTGTAATTATTATTGCACGTGTCACAAGCAAAAATTAACAATGTGAAATGGTTACCGTTGGTCATCTTATAATGCTAACATATATAAAAATTCTATCGAATACGTCAAGATACTTTAAGTCGGCTATCAACTTAATTTTGTAGTTTTATGTTAATCCCATAGTTCGAGAAAAGAAAATGAGGATGGATCGTCACTATCCAAAAATTCACTTGTGACATGCATGATAACTGAACAAAACGGTATTACCTATATGTCTCTTTCCTACGTCCTATTAACATCGTAAGTTAAAAAAAGATAGGCATATGCATTTCATTTCTGATTTTAGCCCGGCTTCCATGCCCTGTTATTGTTCTGAGCACTTGACGTGCTCAGCGACCGTCAAGGGTGATGAAATGTAGTGACAGTTTTTTCCATGGTGATTAATTTTATATATGTAGGTACCTACTTAAGTCCTGTATTTTATTATTAATGTTTACTAATTGATATACTATGTATTTAAATGTACTCCTATAATACTATTATAGCAGTTCCGTTTGACCGTGTGATTGATTGTGATTTGGTTTTATGACATTTTGGTTTATAGATAGATATGCCCTTGGAGAAGATAAAAAGCTACTAATAATCTTAGTAATATCAAAAATCCTGCGCAGACGTAGTCGCGAGCACCAGCTAGTTTTATCATATGACAGTTCAAAAGACGGTGGGTTTATGGCCGGAGTATGGTCTTGATGAATTCTAAATTAGCTAATATAAAATATTGCAATAGTAAAATGAAGTGTAGGGTTGTCCCAACACTAGATTTTGCCGGTCCTTGGTCTCCACTCCAGAACCTTCCGTCCCCATCGGCCATCTGTTCTGCGTGCTATGCGCCCTGCCCACTGACACGTTAACTGGCTTATCTTCTGGATTATGTCGGTGCCTTTCGTTCTTCTACGGATCTCCCCATTTCTGATTCGATCACGTAGAAAAATCCCGAGTATAGCGTCATAAGCCTCAAAAAACATAGCATCATAGTTTACGTATTATTACTAACTAATGCAATGTGGAGGTCAGTGGTACCACAGAGGAGCGATAGGTTAAATACCTATTAACCGGCGGCGGAGACAATTAAACTTAAATAATGAATGGGACATCACTGTATACTTAAAGAACACTACAACTTTATCTTCTAATTAAATGATAATAAACAAAAACTGCGAATGATACCGCGCGAGCAGAGTGATAGCGATTTGAAAGATTTATTTTTCTAGTATTAATAAGATATATTTAAAGGTCTTCGAAGGTCATAACGAACCGTCTCAGTCGCAGGTTTGATGAATTCCAGCCTCCGGAACAAGCCGGTTTCCGAAAAGGCTATAGTACCATAGACCACATCCACACGCTACGGCAAGTTATACAGAAGACCGAAGAGTATAACTTGCCTCTTTGTTTAGCGTTTGTGGGCTATGAGAAAGCCTTTGATTCGATCGAGACGTGCATGGGCAGTGCTTGAGTCTCTCCAACGGTGCCGTATTGACTATCGGTATATTGAAGTGCTGAAGTGTTTGTACAAAAACGCCTACATGTCAGTCCGAGTACAGGAGCAGAGTTCGAAGGCAATTCCATTGCAAAGAGGCGTGAGACAGGGAGACGTTATATCTCCGAAACTGTTCACCGCTACATTGGAAGACGCCTTCAAGCTTCTGGAATGGCAAGGACTTGGCATTAATATTAACGGCGAATACATCACTCACCTTCGATTTGCCGACGATATTGTAGTCATGGCAGAATCCATGGAAGACCTCAGTACAATGCTCGAAGGCCTCCATCTAGTTTCCCAACGGGTAGGTCTTAAGATGAACATGGATAAGACGAAAATTATGTCTAATGCCCATGTTGTACCTACCCCAATATCAGTTGGGAACTCAGTTCTCGAAGTTGTTGACGAGTACATCTACCTGGGACAGACAGTCAAACTAGTCAGGTCCAACTTCGAGAAAGAGGTCAATCGTCGAATCCAACTCGGCTGGGCAGCGTTCCGGAAACTTCGCGAAGTCTTCTCGTCAAAAATACCTCAGTGCCTCAAGACAAGAGTCTTTGACCAATGTGTGTTACCAGTGATGACTTATGGCACTGAAACGTGGTCTCTTACTATGGGCCTCATAGACAAGCTCAAAGTCGCACAACGAGCTATGGAGAGGGCTATGCTCGGGGTTTCTCTACGTGATCGAATCAGAAATGAGGAGATCCGTAGAAGAACGAAAGTCACCGACATAGCCCAGAAGATTAGCCAGTTGAAGTGGCAAAAGGAGACCACGGACCGGCAAGCGCAGCGTAGGTCGTCCACCGACACGGTGGACAGACGACCTGATGAAGGTCGCAGGACGACGTTGGATGCAGGCCGCTTCCAACCGGTCCTTTTGGAAAATCATGGGGGAGGCTTATGTTCAGCAGTGGACGTCCTACGGCTGAGATGATGATGATGATGATTTAAAGGTGAGGGCATTTGAATGAAAATGCAAGAATTTTGTGAGATATCACTGTAGCCAGAATGATTGTTTTATATTTGTTTTGGAGCGATTGCTTTCCAGTCCATCCAGTAAACCAAGTAAGAACGAATATTTAAAGCATCAAAAGCGACAAGAAGAGTTCAGATATAATTATATCTGTCTTATAAATATTATGTCTGTCTTATATCCGTGTTATATCCATTATGTTGTCTCTTTTACGTATTGTAAAAAATAGAACATAGTAATGAATGCAAGAAAAACCAACATCTCTACTGGGTCCACCTGAAAATGATTCCAGGAGGCATGATATACCCAAATTCTTTTATTAATAGACAAGAGACAATATAGTTTAGTGATTTCTTAGGCTTCGCGAGTCTTTTAAATTGAAATTAAACAACTTTAAACGGATTTAATAATATTAAATATAACGCGATTTAATCCGTTTAAAGTTGTTTAATTTCAAAATATACATTCGTTTGACTTCTATCTCATCTGAAGTTAGAACTATGATGGGGCCTGAAATGTAACGCGTACAAATATTGTGCTTTTAAGTGATTGGATAAATAGAGGTGTACACATACATATTTCTTCATGCTCCATGTAAAGGGTCTCATGCAGATGAGAAGGCGAGCCTTTGCCATCTCCCTCATTCATGGTAGGTATGAAAGAGTCTGAATCTTATCTTCATTTATACTAACGTAACATTGAAGAAAATATGTGTTTGTAGAAAGGTATTTCTCTAGAACTACTGATCTGCCTAGAACAAAATATTTTTATCCATTCCAAGTGCATTGAACTGTCTGAAGAGACATGCAATAGTTCAATAGTGTCTATAAGAGTAATGTACTTTGTCAATAAGCGTCAGCGGAAAGATCCAGCCGCCACCCGCTATCACTCGGCACACGCCCAACCCGCAACAAAAACTGCCCAGACTCGTTGTAACGGCCTGCGCGGGCGCATCGTCCGTGCCTACGTCACGGGAATGCTATAGAGCGGCTAATTACTATGAATTTGCGGTTATGAAATACACCTTAGCTCTAACGTGAGCAAATTATAAATGGGCTTTTAGAGCACGGATGAGAAAATAGATGCTTTAACGGTAATGCTATGATGAATAATGGCTTTATAAGATGAAGGATAAGTTATCATCTGTTTACATCGTTTGTGGAGGGCTTTATTAGGTTCGATATAGAGTTATACCAGGTCCAGTCAGCTTCGTAAGCACGATAAGGAAACTGATTATGTTCCAGAGTACAGAGCGTATGACTAAGTTTGCCTAAGGCCCAGCATTGCTTGCATAAACACGGACCGTGTTATTACCGTGATTATTGGATCAATCACTTTGTCTGGTTTTTTTGAGTTGAAGAACGAACCTCGCGGTCGGGCGGTAACCACTGTCGACAACGACGAATTGAAGGCGATAATGGAAGCGGGTCCTCAATCCACGACTTGCTGCACGAGGTTGCTGCGAGCCTTGGAATTAGTGTCAAAACAACATTACAACACCTGTGTCAAATCGAATAGATAAATAAGCTACGAGTATATAAGTGTGTGCCATACGAAAGCAACCAACAGCGAGACTTACGCGTCGAAGCATGTACAGCACAATGTAAGCGGCATAGAAAATGGGGAATTCTAAATCGAATTGTTACTTGCGATGAATAGTGGATCCTGTACGACAACTAAGCGTCCGTCTCAGTGGGTAGACCCGGGTACATCTCCTAATCAGTGCACTAAAAAACACACTACTCATAGGAAGATGATGGTGACTCTGGTACACCAGTGCCGCACTTGTACATCACAGCTTCTGACTGAAAGGCACAACAATGACGGCAGATGTCTATTGCCAAGAATTACACACAATGATGGAGAAGTTTCCAATTCAACAACGAATACGGGTCAATCGCTCTTCTCCATTGCTTCTCCACGACAACGCTTGAGCTTACCTACTCTTCACGTCAGCAGCACGATTCTCAAGAAACAAACATCGTTGCATATTTGACAACATCCGTGAAACAAATGACGAGATGACAAGAAACGTTGAAAAACAACCTTATGTAAAAGGGCGATATCTCATAGAGTGTTTGACATCGGTGAGCTCGTCGACGAGTCGACGAATCATTAGAGAATCACACGGTAGACCATCGCAAAGTCACAAGAGTTACAGCTGTAAGCACTCCGTCACCCACCTTACTCACAGGACCTAGCCCCAACGGATTTCTACTTTTTTCAAAAGATAGACAGTTTTTTGGATGGGAGAAAATTCCACACCCGAAAGGCAATACATAACGTTTTCACTGAATCCTTCGCCTCCCGTCCGGCACACTTCCCAAGTAAAGGGAAAAATAAACTGCCATTACAAAAGGCAACATTGTATAGCTAATTTGGGCCCGTAATTTGATTAGCTAAAATAAAAATCTTACCAAAATGTTTATATTTTAAAACTTTCATTCTAATCTCCAATTTCATAGGTAAAGACTTAAGGTGCTGTCATATCATATCACGATGTCGATAAAAATGAGGGTTTTTATAGCAGTTTATCTTATAAGCAGCGATTAATTTAAAACTATAAAAAAATTGTAACATATCTAAGACTTCTAAGTACACATTGACGGAATTAAAAACATATTTTAACATAATAGATTACATTAAAAAAAATCTAAAATACAACTTCATTTCACCTTTCAAACAGTTTTTCTCTTTGTCACTATTATATTTGTTATGAAATACATATCATAAAATAGCAATTTTTAATACACATACATTGACGGATTATATTTTTATTTAAGAGTGCACATATTTTTTTATTATTTTTGTACGTTTTGCGACATGCACTTGCTTGATTTCAAGTAAAGGAAAATGAAGCGCTGAGCTGACAGCACCTTAATACGGTACCTATAAAAGAAAAGCTGTACACACTCTTTAAACAAATAAGTTATCAAGTATATATCTTTTTTAGTTGCCAGTTTTGATGCAAGCTATTGTAGCAATAGCAATGAGCCAAATGATCAGGTCTGGAGTATTAATTAGTGTATTGATGAGTTATGTGCAGTAATTAGCGATTACACCGGTCACGTCGCGCGTCGATGGATACCGGCCTGTTATTGCCATGAGAACTGTGGAAAACGTAGCACAATTGTACAAATCCTGGCAACCTATTTAAATAAAAACATAGTGGAATAAACTACATAATACGTAGTCATGTTTATTTTTTGTAAAGATATGCTGGTTTGAGCTTGAGTTTCTTTTGATGGTTAGTGATAGAGTGTGACTGTCGAAAGTTAACACTGATAACCATTCGTACGGCCGCCGCGATTCTGATATATATATATTTTCGACATCTGGACAACACGTGCTATCACGATCAACAATCTTCAGACAGATTGGTTTGTTACCGTTCCTTAATTAAAATTAAACATTATCAAAACGGTCTCGAAATTTAATGCTTTCACATTTCATTCTTAAAAATTATTTTATTCGCGTCAATTAAGAGGATTGCATAGTTACTAGGTACTTGTCCATACTAAGGGAAATAACTCTTTTCTACTACAATAGATTTCGCAGAAATCAATCTACTTTTCTAGGAACTGCAACGTGTGTGGTTAAGAGGTAGAAAAGAGTTATTTCCTTCAGTATGGACAAGTACTAGCTATGTAATCCCCTTAGCACAATTTTACTCGTAAATAACATTGTCAGATGAACTGCTAATATATTTTTTTGGTCTCATTTTAAATTCTTCAAAGTGATCTTCCGGGTTCGTGCTACACTGACTTCTGAAAAATAAGTTTTCGGTATCTTAGCGCTATCATTCAACTACAGTCTGAAACTCTGATACAGGTCGGTAATATTAGTTGACATTTTTGAAAATTTAGTCAGGTCAAATGCTACGCGGAAAATGTCTGATATTGGTATTTTCGAGATCAGTAATAATGGAATCTATTAATTTGACGCTATGTAGGCTTGGTAGGTATTGCTATGAAACAAACATTTTGGTCGTGGAATCACCTCTAATAAGATTTAACGCTGCCAATGAATAAAAATATTTCTGTACGTGGATTGCTATAAGCTGGATTGTCTATACTTAATATTATAAAGAGGAAAGATTTGTATGTATGTTTGTAACGAATTGGCTCAAAAAGTACTGGACCTATTTCAAAAATTCTTTTATTATTATAAAGCTACATTCACCCTGACTAATATAGGCTATATAAAATTCATCATCATCATCATCTTACATCACCGCGTGGGTGAAACCGCGGGATCAGCTAGTATCTTATAAAAAAACTAAACAAGAGCATGCCAGTGGTCAATATGTATGTCACGTAACAACAAATTGCCACCATACTATCAAGATCCAGACAGAAAACTCAGGAGTAAGTTTGTACGGAGAAGATAAGGACTAGACAGTACACTGTGGTTCTTTATATTTCATTTTAATGCGGACAGCAAATATATTCAAGTGTTTTGCTCATTGAACAATTAACGAGTATGCTATTAATATTATAAGATTAAACAGAAGAACACAGTTTGTGAAATTGCTGGTATTTATACCTTGGCCATAGATCGGTAGTTACTTTAAGTACCAACCTATGCTTGCGGGCTCGTTTTGCATGATACCTACTTCGAGTTTACGTTCGAGAATTTAATATAATAAAGAAATAAGATTTTTATGTATAACTACATACTCTAATTCCATTTCGGGTTCACATAAGAGGATTGCATATAGCTAGGTACTTTCCGTACTAAAAGAGAAAACTCTTTTCTACCTCTTAACATTGTCCGATTTCAGTGATTTTTTTTCATGTAATCATAACATTGTTTACTATGCCCGTACGTTTTGATTTTTTCAGTATTTCAAAGTACTATACATTACCTGTTTTTAAACTTATAAAAATTGAAAAAATCACAACGTACGGGCATAGTAAACAATGTGATGTTTCCATGAAAAAAATCACTGAAATCGGACAATGTTAAGAGGTAGAAAAGAGTTTTCTCTTTTAGTATGGAAAGTACTAGCTATCCAATACTCTTAAGTGTAGGTATACCATCTAAATAATATTGATATTATGTTAATATAGATAAGATAAGATAGGTAATCATTTATTTGCTGAAAACATGAGTCTTATACACACAAGGTTTGTATAAAGGTGCAGTTTGTCATAACAATAAAGCTCGCCATGTTTTGCCCATATAGGCGTACACATTTGTTTAGAGGTTAAAATATTTTGCGAGAAGAGCAATTAAAACAATATAAAAATTATCTAAAAATATAAGTCAAATAATACTCGTAGTTGAATAAGTAAATATTAATACATTAGAATGTCAGGAAGTAAAACAGTCATAATTCATAGAATATTGTCATTTAAACTCATGGAATGTCATATTTTCAAAAATACTAGGTGCTCAGCTAAAATTCTTATCAGCCAAAAAATCACTTACACTATAATAACATTTTGTCAGTAAGTAATATTTTTTTATACTTAGTTTTAAATAAGTTTGTATTTTAGTCGTTTACAGAATTCGGTATTCTATTATAAATGGCAGGTCCCATATACAAAAAATGCTATTACTCATAAGAGCCGTTTCTTGAGCTGTATTGTGCAGGTTATTGGTTGGAATCAGGATATTTGCGATATTTCAGTCCAAGGTCTATTCTAATACAGATATCTAAATCTAATTCTGTGGCTACTTTCTGAAAAGTATTAAGGATGTGCCCGAACATTAAGGTCATCATCAGCCTGTAGCAGTCCACTGCTGGACATAGGCCTCTCCAATTGCACGCCACTTAGGTCTATCTTGGGCTTCTCGCATCCAGTTTTTGCCAGCCGTCTTGCGCAGATCGTCACTCCACCGTGCCTCAGGACGTCCTACACTACGTTTGCCGAGACGCGGTCTCCACTCTAGAACTTTAAGGCTTTCTCATAAATTCAGAGATACATACTTATAACTCCACCAACAGTGCAAGTACCTAATAGTCGTTAAATTTGTCGAATCGCTAAGATCGTTAAATTTAAATAATCGTATCGGGCCCTAGCAAGTATGGAAGTCATATCGACGACTTATACGATCGTCAAATTGTCGACAGTATATCGATTATTACGAATTGTTTGCATTCCACAATGCGTCCTGCTATCATTTGAAGATTTCTACGAGCATTTCGCTCTTCTACGATCAAAAGAAGGCCGACGTCTATTTTTTATTGAATACTAGCTGCGCCCCGCGGATACACCCGCATGGTGATGAATGATGACGATGTTGATGAAAATATCCTATGTGTTAATTCAGCGCCCCATCTACCTCCATGCCAAATTTCATCAAAATTCGGCTGGCCCAAATGATTTGAGCGTAAGAGAATAACAAACATCCATTCACCTATAAATACAAACTTTCGCGTTTATAATATTAGTAAAATTAAACGCAACTAAACAATATCCCCATTCCCGTCGCCAGTCGATAAGCTATATCGAGGTCCATGCTAGGGTTACCGTTATAATCGTAAAAACTTATCGAATTTGTCTACCAATCGCTTAATTTTGTTACTTACTTACAATGATCGACAAAAGATCGATATAGCCAGTTTTTTAGTATGACGAATTCAAGACTAAAATGTATCGATCGGTAAGTTCGGTACTAAAATTAAACCTTTTGCATTGGTTTAATTAAAACAACACACGCGTGGACAGTCCTGTAGGACCGTATGGCCAGACGATTAGAACGATAGAAAAGAAACAAACTACAAAAGAAGTCCAAATTGCACGTAAGGGAAAACTATTTATTTTTAAATTGAAGGTAACCAGGAAACCAAAAACCTAAATTAATAATTATTTTACGCGTTAATAAAATAAGAGTGCAATAGTGGAAACTTAGGTACTGGTAACATGGAAAATACAAATATTGAAGGCCACAACGAAATTGGTTTTCAATTAAATGAGATGAATTCCTTATTCTATACTTATAAATAATTATTTTGCCGGTCCGAAAGACTCGGTGCAAGAAGTAACAGTGAAATAATTTTTAAAATAGTAATCACTTTATGAGAAGCCGTTGTTTTTAACTTTCACACAGTATTGTATCGCCTAGACACCCAGCACATTTCGTTATTGCCGGCATAAAATATCCTTCATGTTTTTTTATAAATGATTTATAATGTTTATTAATTGTTATTCTGCTAATAATATAAATATCCATGAAAATACGCAAAAAAGTTACACTTCAAATTTCATTCAAATCCGATCAACCGTTTTTTTTGCTTTTACAAAGCTACTAACTTTCAAATTTAGCTACTAATTTTCAAATAACTTTTCAAACAAGGAGAATACTCGCTAAGAATCGATAGAACCAACATCAGCTCCGTGAAAAAAAAATCCTAAAATAGGAATTTTTTGAGCTACGCGTGTGAAACAAGTGTCAAGGTGTTGTGGAGTGTCCAACTCACGAGGATTAGTGTTGGCAGCCACTCAGCCCCAAGGGATACGGAGCGGGAAGACCTGGACTTTGGAGCTTAATAACATCAAGGAGGTTAGTGATATATTCGTTGCGAAACGATCTACAGAAAGGCCTCTTAAAAGGCTTCTTCTCGCGGCGGCGTCGTGTGGCGGGTCGTCCTCTTCCCTCAAATATGGTTGAGGAGGGCGATGGCTGGCACACGTGTCAAGCTCGTGAACGGGCGCTGCTTGCGGGAGCCGATATGCTCTCGGTATGTACGATATTTAGAAATTAGTTAAAAGTCTATTTGTGTACAAAAAAAATTTATTATGTAAGTTTAGTTAAGAAAAAAAAATGTCCTGTATTCTGTTAGTAATTATAAAAAAAAATTATATAAGTTTAAAATATAAATGTAAACAATGCCACGGCCAATGCCAAAATTCAGTCTGTGAACATAAGCAATAATTAAAAAAAAAACTTTCAAATTTATAATCTTATAGTGTGCTCTAAACACACTCTTATTATTATCGCTTATTTCGTAGTTTGCATATCTCGTAGTAGCATCCTTACTTGTGAAGTGGTGAACACATATCACGTACAAGTACATGATCGGTTTCGCTCACACACATAATAAATATAAGCCTTTGAGCAAATAGTTTTTTAGAATATATCAAAGTACCTATTTTTAAGCAGATAGTTAATAGAGTCGGCTTTCCAAAATCTCCGTGTGGATTATGCCGGTGTGTGTTATATAGGTATACATAGTAGATACTTGAAGTTCCTCATAATTTACTTGGTAAGTAAACTATAGGCAGAATACGCTCTTGACTCGTTCGTGCAGGTGTTTCAACAAATTGTCTAGTGAATATGACTTAGATATTTTTTCTACTACTTCCACAATGTTGACACGCTCACTTAGTGATATTTTTTTCGAATGTTAAATTATTTTAAACTAGCTGCTCTCCGCGGTTTCACCCGCACGGTGATGGATGATGATAATGATAATGATGATGAATCTTATATAGCCTATACTCAGGGTGAATGTAGCTTTCCAATGGTGAAAGAATTTTTGAAATCGGTCCAGTACTTTTTGAGCAAATTCGTTACAAACATACACATCTTTCCTCTTTATAATATTAGTATAGGTGTTTTTTATGCATGATATTTACCTATTACTTAAGTAGCAGTTGTCCATCAACTTTTGTTGTTCACGAGTAGTAAACTACTCGTTCATTCGTATTCAGTTCCTATATGTGGAAATTTTTAATTGGCCTTCAGTTGTACAACCTGTTCTGTGTTTTTAATTATAGCTAACCGTTAATTTCCCGAAAATTGTTAAAATAAAAATAGTGATTCTAAGAAAAACGCGGTTCAATGTTCGATTCTTGGTAAATATTTACGTGAAGTATATAAATGTTTGTTCGCTGGGTGTTTCTAATATGTTTTGTGCGCTTTACAAAAACTGCTTGAGTAAAACGAAAGTAAAAGTTATTCAAAATTGTAAGACTTCATGCCATACGGTTCCACCACTGGAATCCTGAGAGTGATGTACTAGTGGTTATTTACGTTTCAACCAGAAACAGTTCAACAGTTCTAAGTTCATGATACACAAATCCAAAAAATATAATGACGATGTTTCTTTGAAGTCTTAGAGCAAGACAAATATATTCGATTTGTGTTTTTTTTGTTTTGTTACAAGTCACCAGTGATTATTAACTAGGACTTGAATATATTCAAGACTATGCTGTATCTTCTAGGAAGTACGAGATCTTTTCGATCTGCATGCATCTACTCTTGCATAACATCGTGGCAAACAGAGACCAGGGCTCCTACTCCCACCTTTTACGAAACTATCATAAATCCGGAGCGTTTTGTGATAAGCTTAGAATAATCATACTTACCATCGTACTCCTACCGACACAAAACGGTCGAACATAATATGTTACTTCAATACTCCAATAGTGTTTCTTTTTGAGCCGAAATCGATCGTGCGTTCCAGGATCAATCATGAATGTGCAACCCGAATAGAACACTAACACAGTTCCAAAGTACGCGAATTGAGTGCACTATTTAATAATACGTCATGAAAACGTCTATCGTAATCCATTATTTTAATATTACAATACTGACGTGGTGGTACCAAACTTAATGGTAAGTTTAAGAGGTGGGAGTACCAAAGATCGCGATAAAGTCACCCCGGCGAGACACAAACATATAGCTAGAAAGCAGACTAAGATAAAAGGTGCCAGCGATTCGTTTCATATCAATATTTCCTAAAGCTATATTTATATTTAGGAATTTGTATATTCATGTATGTTCATGTCATACATGTATATATTTAAGAATTTCCAACGATATTCCTTAAGACTGAATTCTAATGATGTTTTTTTTTCGACACCCATTCTAAACGCTTCTACCAGGCTTCTCCAGACCTAACAGCAAGACGACGAACCAGATTATGAATAGCATCATAATACTTAGTATGTTTTTTGTCACAGTATAACAATAGAACTAAAGTCTACACGTTACAGTCGTGTTCCTTATAAGGGCGGGCGCCACTCTCCCCCAAGCGAGACACCGTGAAATTATGGGAAGCAAGGAATACTAAACGCAATACTTCTAGGTAAGCTAGAGTTAGGAGAATTACTAGCCCGTTCCGGGAAGGCAAAACAATTGAGTGACGTTAGTATCGTATAAATATTAATGTCAATATTTGTCAATATGGTAAAATGTCACTTGAAATGTAAACGTCTCTATGCTGTGTAACTTTATTATCACACACACACAAACACAACATAAATAAGAACAATAAATAATGTGTTTTAGAGTAATCACTGGAGTGGAACAGTTTGTTTGATTCTCTCTTCTAATCACCGACCATATTCTAAAAGTTTACTTTAATTTCTCCTACAGTTTGTGAGACTATCATGTAACAAATACTGGCAAAGTTGCGACACTCAAACAAGTCGCAGGGGCCATACACAAAGAATCTAACTTTATTATCACTAAATCTAAGTAGGTGTTTAAACTTTTTTTATTTTTTGACATAATGTAATTGTTGACTTATTAACTTAGCTGACCAGCAGGGCTATTATGTATCTCGGTTGCTAACAAATGTTGATTGAAATCTTGAAAAATGGCGGCCCTATGTCAGTTTTGGCAACTCCAGTAACCAAAAATGTTAGTAAGTTGATGATTGGAGCTAGCAAAAGTGACATAGAGCGGCCATTTTTTCAGATTTCAATCCACATTTGTTAGCAACTAATACATAATAGCCCAGCAGGCGCGGACGTCTCGAATTGCAGAATAATTATAAAAAAATATTAATTAAAGAATAGACTGTTAGGCGGGACGAAGTTTGTCGGGTCAGCTAGTGCTTGTCAACTAGTGCGTCAGCAAGGCGTAGTTTCGTTGTAGGTTTTGTATGTAAATATGTATGGACACGCCGAGGCGTAGTTTCACCCGGCCTCACTTCTCTGTTCACAACATGCTGTCTTGACTTTTTTATTTCGTCTGAGCATTGTAATAACTTTTCTTCATAAGTATGTTCTTAACTTTTAATTTAAAGTTAGATGAATTACAATGTTAAATGCTAATAACGTTTCTCGCAGTTAGTTTCGTTTCTGTTTAGGCCGTGCACGTTTATCAAGTTGTTTCCTTACAATAAATTTGTTTTATCAAGTACGTACTGTAGACCTCAAGTTCTATCTTAATGTCTTAGCCCACTTACACGACTCTGCTCCAACACCGCTCCCACCCAATACTAACTATTGCACTAAGCTAAGGCGACTGCTTTTGAATTTTGCGTTAGTATACACAGTTCGTGATCAGTTTCCATTGAAGCATCGACCGACCGCTAGCAGTCAGCACGTGGACAGCAGACCACTTGCTTGCAACTCGTGGTAAGCGAGGCGTCAACTACCGAGCAGTCTGCCCGCAGCAAATTCGCTAACGGCGAACTATCGGTTAATTTTATGTTGCCAATGTATAGTATATGTGAAGATCAATACTAAAAGCCCATATTTCTATATTATATTGCCCGGTGAGAGCGGAATCGTGTAAGTAGGCTAAGACCTTAAGGGATCAACTAGTTTGCTTTCATTCCAATCGTTTAAATAGACTGTGACCGTGTCCCATGGACTACTCTATATAGCTGCCAGCTCGTCCAGGAGGGTATTCGGGAGGGCGTGTGGGGTATCTACACCTGAGTAAATTTCTCGCCTTAGGGATCTTCCTACCTGCATCTTCGAAGAGTACATGCCCGAGTACACCTCACTGAGCGCGTATGCCACGTCCATGGGATTCCGGCGCGTGCACAACATCTGCTGGCTGATGGTCGCCAGCAGATGGGGACTGTCATACTTTATATCGAAGAGATTTTCTCTGTTGATATAAGGCAGCTGGTTAACGTCTCCGATGATGACAATTTAACTCGCCCTCAGCAACTTTGCAGCCATTAAATAAGCCTATTTAAGCTGCAATACTTACCTACTGTGTAATACCGGGAACTTGTGAAAGTGAATAGATCTTGTATTTTATTTCGATATCTGGTAGCACAATCCTCAACACAAAGGTATCACTTTGTGTGGAGGTCCCAAGGACGAGCCCTACTGTGAGAGTTAACGTCTCGACTTAGTATGCCATGACAGGAAGGTCTTGTAGGTTTGCTTAATCGAACTCGGTTCCGATTATTGGTTAAGAAGTATGTCAACCTTTTTAGTGACCCTTGCTAATTACGGGATTGACTACAGGGATTGATATCATCAAATCATCAACACTTTTCATTTCTGTGAGTGTAACTAAAAAACAGCTGGACCGAATTTGATGAAATATAAATAGGGTCATCTCAGAAGTATTTTTGTTTGGTACAGTACCTACTACGAAACAAATATAATTTTGAGAATTGGTCCACAAATGGGGGATAAATCAGTGAACAACCACAGAAAGCTTTTTACTATAAATGGAACCGACTTCAATACCTAAAAGTGTGAAATAACCTGTCGAAGTCGAAGTAGAAATTTTTTTGTCATAATTTTTAGTGAACCTTGCTACTCGACTCGGATTGATTGTAAGTCACCGTCAATGATGATATCATCAAGATATGCGTAACACTTTTCAGTTTTGAAGTATAACTCAAAAACTGCTTGACTGAATTTGATGAAATTGAAATGGTGGTCTCATTTCACCGTTTTTCACACATCCCCTCGGAAGTATATTCTACCAAACGATAAAGAATTTTGAGAATCGGTCCACAAATGCGGGAGAAATCGGCTAACATACACAAAAAAAGACGTGTGGCTCGGAGACTGCCGCGGTAAAGCTATTGCATAGCTGTTTTTATCAATTTATGCAATTATAATTATTTAACCAACGCCATCTAGAGGCGAGTTGCTGAACTAAAGAGACAAGCGTGATATTTCAAAAAGTTTTTAAAAGTTCTGCTATTCATCGATAGATGGAGTCGGAATGGGAGGTGTTAGGTTATTTTCGTTACGGATTTTTTTGACTCGGTCTCTACGCTCAAGGCCCGCGATAGAAGCTATGCAATAGCTTCAAAATACATACACACGAACACATATAACCTCCTCCTTTTTTGAAGTCGCTTAAAAAAACGTACAGTCGAATATAATAACCTCATCCTTTTTTTTGTAGTTACCACAAACACAGTGAATCTGGAGCCCGTACCTACTACGATAATCACAAAAGTAATGTTACTTAATAAAGGCACAAAACAAATATAAAGGCTAACTAAGGAAAACTAGGAATAATGTAATTTATGACAACATATGCCTTTAATCGTGCCTCCTCGTATCATGCACTTCTACGGAACAAACGGGACAAAAAACCAGCTAATTACAATATGCATAGACTAGGTAAATGAAATCTTCGCGCAGTGAAACGTGAACCGATACATCTTCAGTGTGAACTAATATATCTTCAGCATAGTAGTACATGGCATTTATATGGTGTTGCCATGTTGTGAACATGTTACCCGACAAAGAGAGAGTCTTAGCCAAGTGACATTTTAGAGAAGCTAATCGTAAAGTTATACTTCTGCGGTGTTAATTTATAGCTTATTATCAGAGGATACTGATGGATAGTATTTCACAACTGGCTATGTGTAAATATAGGATTCAAGATAATTTTTCTGAGTTTCGTCTACGAATTTTTATGCTTATATATAATAATAGCGAAAAGTATTTTTTCGCATTTAAACATCTCCAAACCGGTATTTTGACAAGTATTGACTACGAAAGAAATTACCTGAAGAGTAATGTATCTCAGTTGCTAACAATTGATTTAAGGCGGTCCAATCATAATTTTAAAACAATTTACGATGCTTTACATAAAGTTGAGACTTGCTTACCTTGGACGATGCATTGCGAAAATTCAATTGAATACGTGCTAATAATTTTTATATTTATTTCGTACAATCAAATGATTAAATTTTAATGATAAAGGAGTCCATAGTTCACTAGTAAATTTCATTGGGAATTCGAATAATGATACATTCATTGAAATATATTTGCCCATGATTGAATAAAAATGATTTTTCCCACGAAGCACGTAGCAAAATATTGCCGATTTTTTTCTATCGAGCCAAATTTGCTCAATCGTGTATTGACTCCCATACTTCCTATGGACGTACATTCAATTTAAACTACGTTTTTTTCGAACTTCGGTTATTAGGTTTAAGCGTCGAAATTAATAGTAGGATAGATGTATTTATTTCAAACTCATGTCATAAAATTTCATAAGTATATTTTTATATTTACACATTTCTGTAGTGTAGTTTATTAGGTACTTATTTATATATTAATATCATGAAAAGAAGTAATAAAAAAACGATATGAGTAGCTTGTTTGTGTTTGTGGTGTTTGGGCCGCGTAACTAGCAACCCAGCCTCAGTGTGCCAACGAATAAGTGCGTATGTGCAATAAATCTAGTTCGGGTTGGAACTTCGTCGCGTTCCGGCAGCGATCGCGAATAATCGCGATTTGCATGCGCCGGTAAGCAGGTGACCATGTTTTTTGCCAATCGTTGTACGACAATAAGTTATACTAATTATGAACATTTTTACTCTGAAATCGGCGGGCAGATTTTGAAGTAACAAAAATGAGCTACAATGAAATTTCTAGAGATGCTATCATACAGGATAAAGTCGCAGCTAAATATATTCAGTAGTTTTGGCATGAAAAGTAGCACATAATACAAGTACAATTTGGAACATTTAATACCGACTTCCATTCTATTCAGGTATTGGAGTGTATCTCAAAAACTATTGGATCGAATTTGATGAAATTTAAATGGGACCACACGGGAAGCACCATCTTTCAAACAAAAAAAAAGAATTTTGAGTATCGGTTTACCCTATCGAAAGTTATGAGGTAACTCACATAAAAAATACAGTCGAATTGAGTAACTCCTCCTTCTTGGAAGTCGGTAGATAATATAAATCTATCAAAATTAACCCGTTGACTCGCGATTCGCCATATTTGGCCAATAATACAATAGGTTTCGCAGAAATCTACCTACATTTCCAGGAACTGCAACGTGTGTGTTTAACATACTTTTCTATTTATAATATTGGTATGGTAGCTACGCCTCGCGGCTCTCTTTGTGCGGATAATAACTAAGCAACAGGAGATTTTTTTCGGATAATAGTTTAAGTATGTGTATCACCCAAATCAATGTAAAAATAGATGATTCAAATTCTAATTCAAATAAAACAAGAGTCGCATAAGGACCATATGATCGACATTCGAATATAATGGTTTATATTTAATATAACCTATATGTAATCTATCTTTATATAGTAGATCTTATTGATATAGATAGAATTGATAAAAATATGTTTATCTTTATATTTTTTTAAACTCATAATCGTTATGCTTGCAAATGCCAATAACAAAAACAATGTTACAATAAACGATAACACTATGTTAATTTACACTTCCCTCGCACAATTTCATATTCATGTTAAAAGAACTTATAATACCATTAATCTTAGGCACCTACTTATGTTCTTAATTAGAATATTCTAATTGGCAAATTTTCATAACACTAACTTTTTAAACATGTTGACGTCTATACGTATTTACAACTAGCTGCGCTCCGCGATTTAACCCGCGTGGTGATGGATGATGATGATGAATCAAATATAGCATATGTTACTCAGACATAATGTAGCTTTATACGTGTGAAAGAATTGTTTGAATCGGTTAAGGCGCGCTCGTACCCTGATAATAATTAAAAGTAGAATTTTTAAACACATTGTGTAGCGAAACAGATCGATAGTATATTATGAAAAAAATACAAAGGTTAGAAAAAGAATAGGAAAAGAGTAATAACCGAATCGAATTCATAAATATAACTCTCTTTCAGCAGAAAAAATCCTGAATAGGTCCACAAAAATAAACTTTCACGTTCAATCTCTCAGAATTCTCAGCGATAACACTATTTTTTAGGTTATACTAAGCCAACGTATAGTAGGTACTAAAGTAATAACCAGCAGTTTTTTCAATTGTGTTAGTATATCGAAATATATAAAGAAAACGCACAAAAATAACGCATTTTCGCATTACATCGTCCAATCTAACAAGTGATTTTCAACCTTACGTAAAGCACCGTAAATTATTTTAAAATTGGGGTTGGACCGCGTCTTAAGTAGTTTTTACGTGTATCCTTTACAAACAAACAAAACATCATAGGTACGAGTATATCATTACTCTTCATTAATACAGTAGATTAGGATTATACCTAGGTACAAATAATGTGGCCTGGTTTGTACCGGCTTTACTATTGCATATTTCAAAATGAAAAACAATGTATTGTGACTTAACTGTAATAAAGTTATATGATTATTAACGGGATATTTACCGTGGTAAGGTTGTGGTGTGAGGTCCCGATATTTCGGCGCAGTTACATGCACCATGTTCACGGGAAGTCTTCCCGTGAACATGGTGCGTGTAACTACGCCCACCAGCTATTATTGTGCGATTCACACAACGAAAACGGAAGGATGAACGGCTGGCTGCTGCCCAGGCATAACCACAGCCGACCTTGGATTGGCCAGACGTAAATGAACATGAATGAGGTATACGTAAATGAACATCTCTCTCCGGCCAACAAACTTCTGTTGAAGCAAGCTAGGCAGCTTAAACTTCAGTTAAACTATTCAAACCTATGGGTCAGAGACTGCAAGATATTTATGAAGAAATCTGAGAGAAGCCATACAATACGAATTGTAGATGACGAGAGCTTCACAAAAATTAAGTGATAGTTTAAAACAGTGTTTAACTGTAATAGTTAGACATATATTAGTGTGGACTTCTTTGTAGATATTGACGTCTTCTATATACGAGTAACTCTAGTAGATCACTTTGCTCTATTGTCAATATCATAGACATAGACTAATATTATATGGTAGAATTTCCGAATCATATACGTGGTAAATAACCCACACCTTGGGTTACATTATCGAAGTTTTCATACAGATCCCTAACTTTTTGAAAATATCATATAATTACAAAAAGTAACCTATGTTCATCAGGGAAAATGTAGGATTGTAATGGTGAAAGAATTTTTCTATTCGGTTCAGTAGTTACGGCAAAGTAAGTAAATATGCCGCGCGGTCTAAGTACTTTGGTTACTGAGCCTATTCAAATCCAACAAACAAACAAACAAACAAACAAATCTCTTTATAATATTAGTGTAGGTGTAGATGTAGTATTAGTTTTTTAAAACCTGCTTAGCGATCTAAAACATTGAAATTTATAGAGAGAAAAATTCACATCCTCGGACTTACTTAAGTAATACTATAAAAATTATAAAGGGTTGCGACGTCAATACGAAAATTTAAGTATTTCTGAAAATACTTCTTTCGGTTGGATAGTACTGTCAAAGCTGTTCAATAGATGTCACTCCGTCCTCGTAAGACGGTTAAATCAGATAGAGAGTTAAAATACGATGTTCGGACCTCGAGCCTCGGTGGCTTAGATGGTCATGGCGTCTGACACGTATAGTCAGAAGACGCGGGTTCGAATCCCGTCCGAGGATGTGAACTTTTCTCTCTATAAATTTCAATGTTTTAGATCGCTAAGCAGGCTTTAAAAAACTAATACTACATCAACATCTACACTAATATTATAATGAGATTTGTTTGTTTGTTTGTTGGATTTGAATAGGCTCAGTAACCAAAGTACTTAGACCACGCGACTTATTTACTTACTTTGCCGTAACTACTAGACCTATAAATTTCAATTTGGATGTAGATTAGTGTACAAGTGTAGATTGACGTTCAGATCGTAATACTAGAAGTTATAGTCTCTATACGACAGCAAAACGTGGTCACAATGTTCAGTTACGTTAATTACGTTAGTTTCGCAACATTTCACCTTTACAAGTGTAGTGGTAGCCAGGTGTTAGCCACTTTGCATACAGAGTGTACTTATATGTACATAATTAGAGTAGTTAGAAAATTGAGTGAAAGCATGACACAACGAGCAGTTTTTTGCACGTTGTTTCCGTGAATTAGTTTTGCTCTTTTTATGCGACAATGGAGAGCGTTTATAATGTTGGTAAATGGTAACTAATTAACACGTTATTGGAAACATAGAGCTGGGCTTCGAGCATGACATATCATACTCGTCTTCAGTAGGTCTACCATGAGTTTAGAACATTGACACCAATCGATGCTAGCTATCGACTGCCGCGAAAATATGTATGGAAAAATTAACAGTGCCAACTCGCGGTCAATTGTAGAACTAAAATTGACAGCGCTTACGCCAATCACAAGCTTTATAGGCAGGCGAGATCGAGTATCGACTATAGATGACATTTATGTTGCCAATTCCATAGTAGAGCTACTGGGCGAATGCGCAGCGACGCAGGCGCGCATGGTGTGGCGAACGGGCACTAATTCTCGAGTATTTCGACGTACTACACTGTCAAGAAAGTAAGAGGAAAAGATCAATATCAGACAGACATAGACTAGACATATATTTATTAATAATTTTCATAAGTCAAGAAAAATAAAACAAATCACAGCTCGTGATTAGTAATCATGGCTAAAAGAATAATTAAACATGAATTCCTACAATATCATAGTAAACTTAGGTACTACATATATGAATATTCATAAAATAATATCATAAGTATTTTTTATTCTAAAGTCATGTGCGCGTCACGCCAGCAAGTGTGTTATCAGTTACCTGTTACGTGTGCCATACGATAAAATAATACACAAAATGTTAATGAATCGCCTTCCTCACGGAAGCGAATGATCCGATCCGATGATCTGATCATTTCAACGCTTTTTCCGGAATTCAGTTCAGTTCTCGCTGCGAATTCTCCTTTACGTCGTTACCGAATGAAAACCTAATCGTCAATTCCCGATACTTTTTCGACTGAATGTATAACGATAGCAGTGATTATTTATATTATTATAAATGTGTGACATTTACATTTAAAAAGATAAAGTCAAGTCAAAGTCAAAATCATTTATTCAATTACGCATCAAAGACGCACTTATGAACGACTATTTTTCATTATAATGTACTTTAAAGACTCTACCGACGCGTTCCAAAATATATAGAACCCACCGAGAAGAAGCGGCAAGGAACTCGGGGCCATTCTTTTTATATGGATGTTTACAATGTTTCCACTTAGGTACTACAAATATTACATTTTATAGGTGGCAGAGTGACAGCTTGCCAGAAGTGTAGTGAGTATTCCAAGCATCTTTATTTAATTACTACTGATTATTTATTTAAACTATCTTATCTTCACTGACAACCTGTTACAGTTTTTAATTTTACACTTGCCACCGTGTCGCAATATCGAAAACACAGGACCATAGTCATGGTAACAACACACGTATTGAAATTCTTAATTGCAGGACGTTAAGTAAGTATTTTGAAATAAATCTTCTTAAAACTTTAGACTACAGCAAGCTTCTGACTGAACAATATAATAGGTATTAATAATTGTTTATATTCATGCCAATGAAAGATCTGTTAAGTACTAGCCTTCATAATTACACGAAAAATATATGTATTACACAATTATAAAAAAATATAGCCGGTTACAATACAAGTAAACTTAATATAGTGTCGCAGGTATAAGTGGCAAACAGCTAGTACAATGTAGACATTACAATTAACAAAATACGCAAGAAATTCTACTAAGAAACATTTTAACGAGACCTGAGCTGTTACACGCGCATTTTAGTTTAAAATAGTTTGTAAAAAGAGAAATCTGATCGATTGAAATTTAACCGAAGCAGCGGTTGCAGTTAGCAGGTCGCTAATTCAGCCGATCTCGTTTTATTTATGTCTTCATACGAGCCGCCGATAGTGCCTAATTACGACGCCGACGCAAAAACGCTAATCGAACATCGTACACTATATTATTCGTATTTAATTTTAAAACAACACTCCAAAACCACCAAATCAATACCCACTTTATTCATTCGCAAAGTAGAGTTTAATATTCAACATTGACAATTATCAGATACGCTTTTATTCCTAGCAAGCCTAGGTAGCTTCAAAACCTCCACAGCATAAGAGACTATGATTACAACTCAAAATGTGTCTTTAAGTATTTGGTATAGATGTGATTTTTGATCACACGTGTATCCTTAAAAGTTAATTCGTTTCCATTTCCAAAATGTCCACCTAAAATTTATCAGAATTGAAATTCTAAGAGCAAAGGTGTAAGAGTGATTTTGAGTTGGTTATTTGGGACAGAATATGACGTTAGTGTTCCGCGCTGTAGAGATGTGCAAGAGAAGCGTTAATGAGCGAGGGTTCAGTCGGATTCCTGCGCAGCTATGTTCCTGTATCAGCTTTTGTCGGCGAGATGCTGCT
Organism: Selenia dentaria; assembly: GCA_917880725.1. Taxonomy (NCBI): domain Eukaryota; kingdom Metazoa; phylum Arthropoda; class Insecta; order Lepidoptera; family Geometridae; genus Selenia; species Selenia dentaria. Next base: position 3,424,781 of record OU862893.1, on the reverse strand, counting down.
TTTTGCGATGGCCAATGATAACAATGACCGGTGTTGAGAGGACGCGAATTTCTATACAGATAACAAGAAAACGCAAAATGCTGATAATGACTTGTTAGTTAATTAAAGTTTTTGTGCGTAGGTGAGATTCAATAGGTTATTATTAGAGGTGTCAGTGTGGAACATGGTTTTTACGTAGTTAATTAGGTGCCATTAGATTGAACTCTAAAATAATTTTCCAGTTAGTATATTATTTATAGTTGATATATTGCATGTTTCCAGCAAGAACTTAAACCAACAATGATATTTATATCTACTTGCTTAAGAGGATTGCATACTTTCCATACTAAAAGAAAAAAACTCTTTTCTACCTCTTAACATTGTCCGATTTCAGTGATTTTTTTTCATGGAATCATCACATTGTTTACTACGTACGGGACGTTTGGATTTTTTCAGTTTTTTAAGTTCTTAAACAGGAAATTTATAGTACATAGAAATACTGAAAAAAACAAAACGTACGGGCATAATAAATAATGTGATGATTTCATGAAAAAAATTACTGAAATCGGACAATGTTAAGAGGTAGAAAAGAGTTTTTTTTTAGTATAGAAAGTACTACTTATGCAATCCTCTTAACTGTTAATGCTTTGGATAATTTTATTTTTTTCCTGTTCTATATTACTTCCTCGTGTATCTAAGCAAAGTTATTTCATGTGGTTGATTTTGAACAACTTTCTTAATCATTGTATCACCGTAAAGTATTCGCCAATCGCGTTCCCTCTGGAACTTGAGTTTTCCTGAAAGGCGTGTGGGCCATAATTCACTACACGCGCCTCAACTCATAGTTTGTACCTCGAAGCTTGACGTGTTGACGTTTACAATACGAATATTTTTTCGCAAATTATTAGTGCTACTGCCTCAGCCGTGCGATTCTCTCGGCCCGTCCCAATAATCTATCTATCGCCGGTTTACCTTACTAGAGATAGATATTTGACACTATTTGTATGGACGTTATGTCAAATTTCTATCGGTAGTAAGAAAAACTGTGGATAGATAAATTATTGGGATTCCCCATAAGACCACACATCGTTTCATCTTTGACAACATCCATGAAACAAATGACGAGATGGCAAGAAACGTTGGAAAAACAACCTTATGTATAAGGGTGATATCTCTTAAAGTATTTGATATCGGTGAGCTCGTCGACGAGCGCATCGACGAATGTAGAGATTCACATGGCAGATGACAAGTTACTATCGCTAGCAATTCATTTACTTTATATTTATCTACTCTAATAGTATTGTAAGGAGGTAAAATTTGTTTATTTGAATTGAATAGGCTCCAAAAATACTGATTTCCGATTTGAAAATTTCATTCACCGTTAGATTTCCACATTATAGGGATCCGTATGAAAACTTCGACAATATAACCCAAGGTGTGAAAATAATACCATAGAAGTCTTTATATCGCGTACGCTGCGGAAACTTTTGGCAATAGAGCAATGTGATTAAGTACCTTTTTATAGAAGTCATGATGTCAACAAAACCATCATGTCTGTACTTTTAATGCTATGTATTCTTTAAAAGTATTTCTGGACGTAAATACTTTTTCATGTTTAAACATGCAATTGTATCGCAATCCTTATATTGCGTACACTACGGACGCTATTTACAATAGAGCAAAGTAATGTACTACAGTTTTAAATAGAGGATATATCTACAAAAAAGTCTACAGTGACATATGTCTAACTATTGCAGTTATGTCACAATAACTGAAACGTCCTGTCAAACTGTTTCTTCCTAGGACGAATACTGCACTTGCTCCCAGAATGCCATTGGTGTCATTTCCTTACACTTAGAATAGAGTTCTTGATCACTGTGACATGACTCCTTGCTCACCAAGTGAAGCTGAGATAAAACTTCGCACTTGGCTACACTCACTCTCATATGAAGAGACTGAGAGTTTATTAACTCCTGTACTAAAATATATTACTTCTATTCGCATAACATTCACACAACCACAACTCATATACATACTTACTCCATACTCACACTTTCTCTTTAAAAAATATAAATAATAATAATATATATGTAAAGTAAAGCACTTATTCTGTTAAGTCCAATGATTTAGATTGAGAAATTATAGTTTTAACCTTAAATTCCCGGGTATCCAAGATACAGGCCGCGCCTAGTTTGGAACCCATTGCTTAAACATGCAACTGTATTTAAGTTAAATTGTATATTATAATAATTTGTCATGTATGTAATAACAAGTGATTATATTATTTGTAAGCAAACAATAAACAAACAAACTGGTACACGTTAAAATATGCAATAGTGACTTTAACTGACATGACATATTTTTGCATGTTACTTGTGATATATTTATATTGTGTCACTAAAGATATCAAAATAAACAAAAATCAAACCATTTATTACGCAAAACATGGGTAAATATTACACAGTGTTGAATAAATATTACAAGGTAGGTGCGCTATGTTTTAACCTATTGGCATATATATATATATATATATATACAAATATTTTTTTATTTTTTGGAATATTGCAATGTATATTGGACATAAAATGTAATTATAATAATGTTCACTAATTATATTACATAATATATATATAAGAGATCTTCTACCTCGAAGGTGTTGCAGCGAGTGGTTCAACGGTTTCAAACTGCGGTGGTACAGAATACCTACCCTATTATCTAGTCAATGCTGATGCTAGTGTAATGCGGACGCTACGATATAGAGTGAAAATTAAGGCGCGGTCCAACCCCAATTTTAAAATAATTTACGATGCTTTACGTAAGGTTGATAATCGCTTGTTAAATTGGACGATGTAATGCGAAAATGCGTTAATTTTGTACGTATTCATTATATTTTTCTATATATACTAACACAATCGAAAAAAACTGCTGGTTATTACTTTAGTACTATACGTTGGCTATGTATTACCTAAAAAAATATAGTGTTATAGCTGAAAATTCTGAGAGTTTGGACGTGAAAGTTTATTTTTGTGGACCTATTCAGGATTTTTTCTCTGCTGAAAGAGAGTTATATTTATGAATTCTATTCGGTTATTACTCTTTTTCTATTCCTTTTCTAACCTAAGTTTTTTTCATAATATATTATCGATCTGTTTTGTTACACTACTTGTTTAAAAGTTCTGCTTTTTACTATTATCAGGATACGAGCGCGCCTTAAGTATTTTCACTGTATATCGTAGCGTCCGATACAACACTTGGTATGCATAACCCGATCGGTCACGGTTGGGCGAGCACCCTAAAACTGATCAAGTTGTGGCTCCGACTATAATCCACTTAGCGTCATGTACGAAATGTCAGTTTTTGCTGATTAATGTTATAGTAATTACGCAGGTAAAGCTTATTTGTATTCTGTCAATATATTGCATGCTCATTAACTTTGTATCAAGTGTTTAACGAAGAATATCAATGATTATTCGTTATTGTATATCTTATCTATATATATACAAATGAACCCCTATTTCTCCTGTGCCCCCACCTTTTACGAAACCATTATAAATCAGAAGCGTTTTGTAATAAGCTTAGAATAATCATACTATTACGTACTCCCACCGACACAAAACGGTCAAACATATTTCTTCAATACTATTTACGAAGTGTTCCTTTTTAGCCGGAATCGATCCTAATCGCGCGTTCCAGGATCAATACCTACGAGTATGCCCAACCCGAATAGAACACTAACGCAGTTCCAAAGTACGCGAATTGAGTGCACTATTTGATAATACTTCATCAAACCGTCTATCATAATCCATTATTATTTTAGGCTTGGTATGTTGACGTGGGTTACTAAACTTAATGGGAAGGTTTAAATTAAATATGACTTCAAGAGGTGGGAGTAGAGCCCCAGGTCACTCTATAACTTGAGAACGGCTTTACCGATTTCAGTCATCTTTTTTTAAAATGTTTTCATATACTTCGTAGATGGTTCTTATATTAAAAAAAAAAAACCAATAAAAGACGGGATGTTATGGCGAGACCGAAGGCTGAGCCTACTACGTGAACGAAGTCGCGAGCAGTCGCAGTTCTATATACATATATAGTTATATATCCAAAATTAGCCCCTATTTTACTGGTCACGCTATGACTTTGTGAATGTTGAATACCTAAGTATCTTCAATAACAGAATGGAAGTCGGTTTAAATTTTCTCAAATTGTACGTTAACTAATAATAAGCAGTGCTACTCATTACTTACTACCTACTACAAAAACATATTGTAGGTAGTACTAAGCAGGCATTGGTGCTTTAGTCAATAGTCAATAGTAATTTATTCGTAAAAAATATTACATGTCAATAACGGTAGAATGTATACCCAAGTATCCATGCAAAAATATTAATTAAAAATAAATCTACACTGCATTCAGCAATTTCAATAATTAATAATATATGTCAATAAAATAATAATATTAATAATAAATGTCAATATAAGAAAATGAAGAAAAATTTAAAACTTATAATATAAAAATTTCGAGATTGTTGATTAATGTCTCCGTAGTTAATAACACAAATAATTGATTGATTTCAAGTTAAAGATTGATCCATGAATTCCTCAAAGCTATAGAAGGTCCGCTCAATAAGACAACGTTTTAAAAATCATAGTATGTTTAAATATTACTATTACCTCTAACAAACTTCATTTTTAGGGTCCCGTATCTCTTAAAGAAAAAATAACCCTTATAGGATCACTTTGTTGTCTGTCTGTTCGTCTGTCTGTCTGTCAAGATCCTTTTTCATTCATAAAAAGAAATCTGAAATCTATAAATGTGTAACAACAGTGATAACAAGAAAAACTAATTTACTAGTAAATATTATAAATAAACTTAGGTATTTAATTAATATAAAAAATGTATAACAAACTTATTATTTGCGGTTGCGGTTATAACCGTATTATGAGTGGACAACCCTACATAGAACAAATTGTGCGGCTAAAATTTAGCTTAATTTATGTAACTGCAGAGCTATGCATTTTTACCAAAAAAAGGAGGAGGTATCAATTCGACTGTATTTTTTTTATTTTTATGTTTGTTACCTCATAACTTTGGACTGGGTGAACCGATTCCCAAAATTCTTTTTTTGTTTGAAAGCTGATGTTCCATTTAAATTTCAACAAATTCGGTCTAGTAGTTATTGAGATACACTCCAATAACCGAATAGAATGGAAGTCGGTATTAAATTTTTCAAATTGTACTCGTATGGTTTTAACTCATTTTGAGATAACTCCAATTAAATTCTTTTGTTGTAGTAGAGTCGATTTTATTGTCTCGCAGTATGTGTGAAGTGAAATGTAGAGTATTCCATTGGAGATAAAGTTGTATTCGTGTTTTAAATCTCTCGCTGCGCTCAGGCGTAAACTGTAACTAACTCTGTTTAGCTAACCCTACAGTCAACTCTAAGTTAACTCAAGCTAGAATCAATATAACGTTAAACACTAATTTGTCTTGGTACTATTTTTTTGTACCGTGATCTTAATTACGCTTTAAAACCGGCTAGGACTCGCGTAATATTTACCGGAAATATTCTCCGACCAGTTTCGAACTTATTTGAAGTTCTTCTGGGAGTCACTACGTTACGTTACGTGCTGTGGCCCGCGCTCGCCGCTGTGCACAAGAGTGACTCCCAGAAGAAGAACTTCAAATAAGTTCGAAACTGGTCGGAGAATATTTCCGGTAAATATTACGCGAGTCCTAGCCGGTTTTAAAGCGTAATTATGAATATAACTCGCGATAGTTTTCTATCTCAAATTACTGTGATCTTGCAATAAAGAGTTTATCTATCTATCTATCTACTATTATTCACGAATTGCGATACAAGTTTTATAAGTTATACTATTATCGAGTACTACCACTAGTCACTAAGATAGTGCATGCATTATAAAATATCTATTATTATTTATGACCTAAATAGGTTACCTACGTAGGTAGGTGCACATACATAATAATGTATGAAGTCCAATGCGGTCTCACACCAAAACGGTTCGCCAAGTTACTGATCGTCATCTGGAGTCTGCGTGTATGAAGCCATCAATAATTGTAGTGGCAATTTACCGGTAAATAATTATCGATGTCCAAACGAAACATTTATCGAGCATCGAGCCAAATGGAGTTATTTAGCGGTAGTGATGGGCGACTGAAGGGATCTCTTAGTCGATATCGATGATTTTACACCATTAATGTAGTTACAAAGGCATACTATTCACATAGTTTTATACTTTAATCAATTTATCGTGTCAAGCAAATAAGAGGGTTAAAATAATTTTAATTTTAGATATCACTTCTATAATCATTTAATAATATGTGTTTGAGTATGTAGAAATGTTGGATAAAACATTAATGAAATGGAAATACCGCCAGCAGGAATGGGACAATTGGAAGAAGAAGACTTGGCGTGGCTAACTTGATATGATCAAATTAGAGATGTCCTGAAAAAATAACATAAAAGGCATTATGTATATAGCGGCAAGCATGTATCAAAAATATATAAAATCTCACACCCACGTCTCAGGTACTTATCGTTCCATCTGAAAGACGGATCCAAAATAAATTACGCTATATATATTATTTATAATGTAGCAATAACTATGTGACAATTTACGTCAAGCTTTTTAATGAGCTGTAACATGTTTATACAAGGACTAGCTCCGCTCCGTGGTTTCACCCGCGTGGTGATGGATGATGATGAGGGTGAATCAAATATAGCGTATGTTACTCAGGCATAATGTGTGAAATAATTGATAATTAATTATGAAGTTATTCCAGTAGTTTTGGAGCCTATTCATTACAAACAAACAAACAAATCTTTCCTCTTTATAATATTAGCGTAGATAAAGATTTATCTATCAATCGAGAAGCATTCTACTGGCTCATGCATATTGTATAATATGCTCATCCTTCGTTTCAACAATACCTATAGAAGACAACAATGATAAAAAATAAATATCCTGTGTTTATTTTTGTACATTTTATTGTTACCTGTACTTCTTCTGTAAGTAACTTCTTGTACCTAAAATCAATGTTTACCTACACTTCATGTAGTAAAGATATCGACATTAGATGCACGGGACATCATCCAGTCCCCGCCCTATCAAGGCATCGAAACTGGTCGTGTATGGATACGGTAGGGTTTAATTATAAGACATAACTCAGTGCCGCCTATTCCCTTTTGTATTTGTTTATTTATTCCGCTAATATGTTTTATTTCTATCTGATGAGCTGGAGGTGAACGTCTCAAGTGTAACTGTTAAAATTGTTATAAACATATACATTAACAAAAGACGGGAACTAGAAAAGCACTTATTTTTTTCCGAGTGTAAGCGACCTTCGTCCTAAAACGCCTTAAGTACCTATTTTACGTTACACTTCATAAAAATACTTTATCTGTAAACGTGAAAAAAAAACACGAGTAGTGCAAATACAATTACAAACTCATTTAACATCTATGAGTTGCCACCCCTAAGAAACATATCTTTTATTATTTAATAATAGATATCTATATATGTTAACTAAGTACGAGTATATACATTTCACAAAAATTTCTTGCGTTTACAACTTAACAAGTTATTATGCTGTAAACTGGACAGATGGACAGAAATATCTTGTAGGTACGGGTGTTGGCATCACACTTCTGAAAGTCTACGGAACCCTAAAAACAGAAACTATTTGTTATTTTATTTTTTATTTTATTTTATTTTCTTTGGGGAGCTTACAGCTATAATAACAATGGTACATGGTAATTAACAATGAAAAGCCATTTACAAGCCTCCACAAGTAACAACTATGTAAAAAAAATATAAAATAGTAAAAATAGTAACATTATTATATAACTAGAACAATATACACTTAACGATTGTCGGTGCCGGTGTAAGTCGGATATAACATTGGATTTATTGACGCCAAACTACTCGTAAATAGATCAATGTTAGGGTTATGTTTGTTATGTTTCCAACTATAGTATGTGTTTAAGGAATGCAGTAGATATTTGTATTTACGAATATCGACCAATCTAGCCTTTAATGATAGTACAATTCGCACTTTCATATACACCATTACGGATAACCAATCTCAGAAGCCAACAGAACGTATCCCGCGTTCCCAGAACGAATCCGGCCGCTCCCACAAGGTGTAATGTCGGCTCGGATCTCGATCACAGCGCGGGTTAATTATGAATTTTACACACGTTACAATTTGGTTCGCCGTCTCGTCCCGCGAGCCACGGCCTCGCCGCCGCGCCGGTTTGTGTGTAGCCCCCCTATCTGAGACCGCGGATGACAAATTACCACCTGAATTTTGCACGCAATATTCACGCAAACGAATCGGTTTCTTTCACTGTAATGAGAATTGAATTGAATGCCTGATTGTAAATATTGTGAGTTTCGTGAGAGATGATGTATGAACCTACACGTGTGAGGACGCACGCACGAAAGAAATAAGTTATTTATTTTATAATTAAGTTGCCGATACCAGTAAATTTCAAGAAATAATTTTGTTTACGTAAAATATTGCTATTTTATTAAATTTTAATCCGAGGTCACAACCGGCACTCGACTTACAATCTCAGGTATACAAATAGCTCCGATCATCATATACATCAGCGTATCGACGTTCGATGTTTAACACCGACAAAATAAAGCTGCACGGCTCCGGCTGGTACCGGGTATCAAGAGATATCATAATTAAGTCGCGTGGCGGCGTGTTCAAATTAAATTATGTAGGAATTAAAGGTAACGGCGCCGTAAATTGGCGTGTGTTGTGTGTTGCGATGCGCAGGCGCCGCTCGCGCCCGTTACGCGCCCGGATGATGTACGGCGGGAGGTCAGTCCGCGATCCGATACCAGCACCGGGCCGATTGTGGACCTAAACGTAAGCTGCAGAGACATCTAAGTCTGCAATAAAAAATTAGAAATTGATTGAATTATACCTTTATTACTTATCAGGGTTTTTGTAGTTGAAATAGACCACATTTTTCTTTTGTTTTTTTGGTCTACTCTTGGGTTGAAAATCATTCTTGTTTGGTCAAAATCAAACAAAATGCTTTTTTGTACAGAAAAAGGCTATTTTTAGCACTTTGCGACATTGCGTCGTAGACAACGTCGATGGCTACAATTTTTCATATAAGTCGAATAGTTCGACCTAATATCGTTCTGAATTCTGCTTTAGGTATTCTTGTGTCTATGAATTTTATGGAGTTAGAATCTGTGTGAGTTGGTAACTCCTTTGTATAGGTCCTTAATGTATAGAATCTAACAATTAATTAAGAATAAAATTAAGGTAATTTACTCATTAGTCAAATTTATGTGACTATAATATAACTACTCTATACTGATTATTGATATTTATAAATTGTCATGCTAAATCTAACCTACCGACGAGAAATAATACACAAAATGTAATTGCATTCTATCATCTAAAACTATTTGAAAATAATGGTACCCGATTGTTTTTCGCTTAGCCGCGGTACGTTTTCTAATTAAATATTATGCAACGTGATAGTAGTTTTTTAAAATGATCTGAGAACATGCAACCATATTAATTTGATATTAATGAAATAATAATTAGGTGTTTAAATAAACATATTCGTTAGCCGTATTTTCTAGCTCTATATTACAACTCTAGTGGTATAGTATCCATTTGGATATGTGATATGCCAAGAAGGCATTCAATCAAAACTCTGTGGGCCTAGCACGAATAATTATGTAAGTTTCACGTAACGTGTCGTTCACGTGAAACAGTACAAACTGTCATCCATCTAGGGCTACTGTGACACAGACAACTCATAGTTTGTATAACAAAAAACGCTTTTTTCACAAATTGTGCTGTAAAATTTGTAAAATATTATTCTATGATGACAATTTTGCTATGTATGGTACTGAAATTAGTAGTTTGGTAGAGATGATAAGCATTATTTCAAAACAACGCTAATCTGAAGTGAATTTCGACTAGAGTGGAGATATTTTTATGGCATTTATGTACTGTCAAATCCTAACTCAAATCTACATAGATCCATTTATTAGCGTCGTTCTGGAATATGGCCTTAAGTGTCTGATATTAACTAAGCTCCGCTCAAACCTTACAACTTAAGTGCAAACCAAGTGTAAAATACAATTTAATCTGCAGCACAGCTTCCATTTAACCACGTTGTTTGTTTTTATTTCTGCGAATCAATAATGTCGGCCGCGGCGGCGCAGGCGCAGCGAAGTCGACGATTGCATCTCGCGCTCACCCGCTATCGAGATCGTGGCAATAACCTAACTATACTTTAGTACAGGCATGCTCTAGTAAATTAAGTCATTTTTATTTTGAATGTATTTTATTAGGTCCTATATTTATTTTAATAGGTTTTAATAAAGTTATTGAACTCAAGTTCATTATAATTTTGTATTCATAAAACAGGATTAACGTGAGACTTACGCGTTGTCGATATAACGATCGACAATTGTCTGCCCGTAGTGCGAGGCAGATGCAACGACGAGCGCACCACACTCAAGATCCTGAAGAAGGCTTCTGCCGTGCGATTCTGTAATGATTCGTCGGCGAGCTCACCGATGTCAAATACTTTATGAGATATCGCCCTTGCACAAGGTTGTTTTTCCAACGTTTCTTGTGATCTCGTTAGTTGTTTCACGGATGTTGTCAAAGATGCAACGATGTTCATGCAACGAGCTTCCGGACGAAGCCGAAAATTGTTTCGGGTCGGGTCTTGAATCGAGTCGCCTGAATTTGAGGATTCTGCTACTGTGGAATGGTCAAGGGGCTTTGTCTTGACCCTCCCAATTCGATTTTAGCTGCCGGAGTTACGCGAAAGTATTTTAAATTAATATTTAAAGTTTCTGTAATTTCACACGAAAAACATGCGGATGCGTGAAACGGAACGCAATATCAGGAAATATTGCATAAATTTGAACGTCTGCTATGTTTATGTTCGTGAAACGAAACGTTTTGATCGCTATTTTTGAGGTTTGTGGTGTTTGACGTATGTGACGTTGATTTGACATACACGATTCGCATTATTCCGTTGCTTTCGAGTTTTCGTATATATAGTTGAATATTTGTGGAGGCAAGATCTATTCAAGCAGAAAAAAGATCCATTTGTCGAGTTGATCAATGTAATTAACTATGTTTACAAAATAAAATAAATACTCCTACATAGTTTTGTGAAAATTATTTTCCTCCCTTACCCACCCAGAGACTAACTCAGACCGGTTAGGTTGAAAGTAGTCAGAAAACCGACACAGAGCACCCCGACTCCACCTATTCTTGTGGCTACTACCCCTAGAGTGTTTATAAATAATGCGGGAGCCAGAAGCTTAAGGGAGGTCCTGAACGAGCCCACCCGGAGTCCAAGTCAGACCGGTTAGGTCGAAATTAGTGACAAATCCAACTCTGACCCCCCCCCTCTCTTCCCCCCCCCCTAAATTTAGGTGTAAAAGTGTTAGTAGAGTAGACAAAATTATCATTGATATTAAATTTAAAAAAAAACTACGCGATTCCGGCAGGGGGAAATGGTAGGGGGGGGTTCCCTGCCCCCAACCCCCCCTCCTACCCACTCCCCCTCCCCCAAAGTTAAGTGTAAAAGTGTTTAAATAGAGTAGAAAAATTGATCTTTGATATTAAATTTAAAAAAAACTACGCGATTCCGGCAGGGAAAAATGGTGGGGGGGGTTCCCCTCCCTCCCCTCCCCCCCTCCCCTCCCCCCCCCTAAATTCAGGCGACTCGATTCAAGACCTTACCCATTGTTTCGGTTTCGTGATATCGACAACGCGTAAATCAGCTTTTACTAAGTGCGTTACGCCCATTCTGTATCACAACGTCTATAAATGCATAATTATGTATTATAATTAGTACTCACGGGATGTACACCACGATTAGGCAGGTTTTGGAGTTCCCGATATTTCAGCGCAGCTACATGCACCATGTTCACGAATAGACTGAATATGCGGGTAGATGTGAAAATAGTTCGAAGTTATTAAGAGCAGACAAAACGGTCTACCCTCTTTCTCACTCTTTTACTACGGATACCACTGGCACTCGAACTCGATTGTAAGTCTCAACAATACACACTAACTGCATCACAGCGAATGTTGTTTTGATCACATTTTGGACGATTGTTAATCCTTTTTAGACAACCTACCGCTGGATTCCACGCACTGGCAAGTTGGAACGCAACACCACGATTGAAATTTGGACATTTCGTGATTTCGATGGCTTCCTTCACCAACCTAGGTACATATTATGGGGTACATAAGTATGTATATTTGGATGGGTAAATGAATGAACGGATGGATGCGTGTTTGATTTAGTTTCACGATTAAACTAATAAACCGATGGCTAATGTTTAAATTATATGTTGAATATAATATAGATGCTATTTTTGGCTAAACTATATATCCATAATGACACGTGAAGCACGGGCCCCTGTGGAGGGCCCGACTATGTCACGCAGGTGGAGAATTTACACAGGGCCGCAACCGATTTAATACATACTCAGGCAGTTTATTTTTTATACCAAATATAGTTCTGTACTAGTTCTGATGAGTAGTTCTGATGAGTAGTTCTGATGAGTAGTTCTGATGAGTAGTTCTAATGAGTAGTTCTGATGAGTAGTTCTGATGAGTAGTTCTGATGAGTAGTTCTGATGAGTAGTTCTGATGAGTAGTTCTGATTAGTTCTGATGAGTAGTTCTGATGAGTAGTTCTTATGAGTAGTACTGATGAGTAGTTCTGATGAGTAGTTCTGATGAGTAGTTCTGATGAGTAGTTCTGATGAGTAGTTCTGATGAGTAGTTCTGATGAGTAGTTCTGATGAGTAGTTCTGATGAGTAGTTCTGATGAGTAGTTCTGATGAGTAGTTCTGATGAGTAGTTCTGATGAGTAGTTCTGATGAGTAGTTCTGATGAGTAGTACTGATGAGTAGTACTGATGAGTAGTTCTGATGAGTAGTTCTGATGAGTAGTTCTGATGAGTAGTACTGATGAGTAGTACTGATGAGTAGTTCTGATGAGTAGTTCTGATGAGTAGTTCTGATGAGTAGTTCTGATTAGTAGTTCTGATTTTCTGTGCTGTTGGAGCCGAAAAGCGCAGCTAGCTCAAAATAAAGCATGAAAATCAAATTATATAGTATAAGCCGTGTTCTAGCAGTTCGATATTATATTCATTTAATAATAACAGTGTAGCAAGTGATTGGTATAAAGTAGCAATTTAGAAGCCATTTTGTATGAGGTAAAAAGTCGAAAAGTTACAATTTAATTACGTATTACGTATTTTCTCCAGTCTACTCGTCAAAAGAGGGTGTGGTCATATTGTGAGCGGTGAAGATGTTGAGGTTTGCAATAATAATGTCGATGACGTTTTTATAGTAATTAATTAATTCCTTAACGTATGAAGAAAATATAAGTAAAATGTATGTGCATATGTGCCGGGACTATAGCAAATAAATATGGTAATCAATTTCCTCTGCCTTTACTACTTCGTAATATGTATAACCAACCGTCATACCTTCTTCGTTCTGTTATTACGTTTTATTCTAGCTACATATGAAGTGGGTTCTCGCGCATGTCGAGATGTACTCGTATATAAACAAATAAATACAATATCTTTGTAAACTATCACGGTCACAAACATTAGAAATATACATTAGTTATCGGAAATTCAAACCAAATATCATGTTAACAATACCGTACATAATTTAAATATGTTTCCTTTATTGTATTGTTTAATTGTATTTAAAAGTACTATTATTGAGAGATAGCTCATAGGCTTCCTTCGATGGCTGGGCCATATAGAAAGAATGGAAGAGAATCGTGCAGTGAAACGAGCATACTTGGGACGGCCGACTGGTCGACGCCCAGTCGGCCGTCCTAGATACCGCTGGAGTGATGAAGTTGGAAAATATCTACGCGAACTCCAAGCCGACGATCGGCAGGAGATGGCATAGACTAAAATGGCAGATTTTATCATCGGAGGCTAAGACTCGGCTTCGGTCCCTGCGCTAAAATAAATTAATGAATATGAATATTATGTTTAAAAAACTTACAACTTTATACTACTGAGCCGAAAGAAAGAAAGAAAGAAAGAAAGAAAGAAAGAAAGAAAGAAAGAAAGAAAGAAAGAAAGAAAGAAAGAAAGAAAATATATTTGTTGATGTAAAACAATATGACATTTTGCCTAAAATATACATAAAATTAATGAATAATTTTCTACACTACACAATCTATTGTTTCACTACAACACAGCCCCAACTCAGCATAAAGCTGATTGCGTTGAAGCAACCAGCGCTGGTCTTCCGTTGGGGCTGGCGATGACGTCACACACGACTGCATAAGAGCGCATTTTGTAAGAATACAAAACAAAACAAACACAACACTTTAAATACTAAATACAATACTATATAAAAACAAATAGGCAAGCAGGGTACGAATGTCCGGATGTACCTACAAAGACTTCGTAATGGAAATAATAAAACTAAAAAATACAAAGTAATAGAAATAACTATCTAGTAACAAGTAAATAGAAATACACAAATTTATATAATATTATTATCATTATAATTTATAATTTTAATGCTTAAGGCGCGGTCGTACCCTGATAATAGTAAAAAGCAGAATCTTTAAACATCTAGTGTAACGAAACAGATCGATAATATATTATGAAAATAATACTTAGGTTAGAAAAGGAACAGGCAAAGAGTAATAACCGAACAGAATTCATAAATATTACTCGCTCTCTGCAGAAAAAAATCCTAAATAGGTACATAAAAATAAACTTTCACGTCCAAACTCTCAAAATTTTCAGCGATAACACTATATCATTTTTTAGGTAATACATAGCCAACATAGAGTACTAAAGTAGTAAGCAGCAGTTTTTTCAATTGTGTTAATATATATCGAAAGATATAAAGAAAAAGTACAAAATTAACGCATTTTCGCATTACATCGTCCAATCTAACAAGCGATTTTCAACCTTACGTAAAGCATCGTAAATTATTTTAATATTGGGGTTGGACCGCGTCTTAAGTACGGGACAGTATGGACGCATTCTATATAGAGTAGGTATAAGGTTTAACTACTTGTACGACGTTTGCCATGTTATAGTGGACGGACTATACCTACTTACTCATTTTTATTTGTCAGACCTATTGAAATGGTATGTTTTTCATTTTATCACGCCCATCTTCGCTCATAGTGCAGGCACGCCAGTACTCGCGGAAGCGTGTCTAGCGCTCCACTCCAGCCGGCTCATATCGCGAGCCGCTTTTTGTGGCACCATATTACAATATGTAAATGGCATGAGAGCACCACACCACTGGTTTACTTGCATTTTTATCCGTTTCGCCACTGTGCTGCTCTCTGGGACCTGCCACTGCCCTATAAGATATTTAAATTATTCCATTTCAAATTTGAAGTTCTCACATAGCTTGTTTACGCGAATACAATTTTAAAGAGCGGGAAAATGGTTCAGTAGAATACAAAAAACTCCTGGAGAAAGAGAATTAGTGTCGTCTTCATATTGCATTAATGCATTGCGGCCAACAATATAATTACTTACTTAGGTATTTATTATAGTATTACTTTTTAAAGCACTAACGCCTGCTTTAGCGATCTCAAACATTGAAATTTATAGAGAGAAAAATTCCGTCCTAGGACCAGAAACTCAGTGGCCTAGTTGGTCAATGACGCGGGTTCGAATCCCGTCCGAGGATGGAATTTTTCTCTCTGTATATTTCAATGTTTGAGATCGCTAAAGCAGGCGTTAGTGCTTTGAAAAGTAATACTATAAAAATTACAAGGGCCGCGATGTCAATACGAAAGTATTTCTAAATAATGCTTCTTTCGGTTGGATGTACTGTTAAACTGTCCAATAGATGTCGCTCCGTCCCCGCAAGACGGTTAGTCAAATAGAGTTAAAATTCGATGCTCGGAACAGAACCTCGGTGGCTTGTTGGTCAATGGCGTCTGACACGGAGAGTCAGAAGACGCGAATTCAAATCTCGTCCGAGAATGGAATTTTTCTCCCTATTCATTTCAATACTTAGGTATAATTTATATCTTCTTTGATTGACAGAAATTACCTTCAGACACCAAAATGGTATTTTTTAAAATTTCGCCCATGGATTCTAGTCCTTTAGCCCGTCTTAATTGAAAAAGTTACACTTTTTATTGGCTATTGCTATTGGCTACTGACATTTAACAATTTCTTGACAGTTGAGCGTTTGCATTTACACAGACTATCATGTACTACGTACAGACCAAAACTGAGAGTGTCATCTTTTGCCATGCATAAAAACAAATGTGCAATTAAATCCTACCTATGTTCAAAAGAGATGTCAGTGTTGTGTATTTATTGCAGAGTGTATTATTCCCTTTGTTTGGGCCAGAGGTGCCGCCAAACACAGGGAAAGTTTCAGATAGGACAGTCTTCCGCGTAAAGCAAACGCTTTACGGCTTTAGATAATTTTACATACGGAGGTTTCATACAGCCAACTGTGGGATATACTTGCTTGACAATGTTACCATTGGAATTCATGTCTTTAAACTCTTAAGATGTATTTACTAGATAGTACAAACATGCAAATCGGTTCTATTTTTGGTAAACAAAAAAAATACACCCTTTTTAAAAAAATTACCTTTTGCTACTTACGGGATCATGGATACAGGATATCATGAAACATGAAAACATTGAAATAGGCGAAACACTATTCAGTTATTGCAGTGTAACTTAAAAACTGCTGGTTCTATTTTTTGAAATTTGTTTCTACCAAACAAAAAATAATCCGCGAAGGCATCCGCCAACACACATAAAAAAAATATACGCTCGAATTGAGAAACCTCCTTCTTTTTTTGAATTCGATTAAAAATGGAACTCAATGTTGTCATTGCCATGAAACAATCAAACAAATCTTAACAAAAATGTACGGCCTTATTTATAAATGCTGCTTAAATTTAAATAACGTCGAACGTAGAACAATTTTGCTGTGCGTACTACTAAGTAACGCCATTTAAAGTTAAGCAGCGTTTATAAGTAAGACCCGTAATCTCTCTGCTATTATGTACACTTCTAACGGCCCTGAAATTTGGACTAAACTGTTAAGTCACGTTCGATTCATAGCAAACTATCAAAGTAGCGTGAGCACATATGCTCTCACAAGAGCTGTAACATACATGTTCGCCAATGTTTCTTGCCGTGAGTACGCCCCACTAAAGGCTATCTCCCCACCACGTACAGCGACAATTAACATTTACCCTGCGCCCGCGCTGACTGCAATCTCACTCGAGATGCAAACTACTCTTAAGGCTACAAGTTAATTACTGCGCGGTGCCTTTCCCGGCCTTTGTACTTAGTTAACTTAAGATAGAGTATGGGCAAGATATTCAGGTGCCTCTCTATGTCAGTCTGTAACACTTTCCGGGATGTTTATGTAGATGTTAAGTGTTCCTAGAACTAGATGGAGTCAGGGATTACAATAGTTATAATAAAATAAAATGAATGACATTTTAATGTCACCGATTGAACGTGGCTAAATTAGCCTAAAACTACGAAGAATATGACGATTATCTAGAAGATTAAAGTCTCTGTGCTAAATTCTACCACATAGAATATAGCATGATTTAGCAATTTAGGTCACCACAAGATTATGACAATAGCTTATATTGAGGTAATTACTAAGCTGTTGCTTCGTAATTCAATGTAATTGATATTTTTTTAAATATTATCAATAGCCTCCACAGACTCTACGGTCCGTGCCATTTATTAAATTTGCCGTTTTTTTTTTGTAATTTTTTTACATCTAGATATTATTAAAAAGAGACAACAATACCTACTTAATTAGGGAATTTAGGATCTTTTATGCTAATTTAATTTTAATTTAATTAAGTTTAATCTAATTTTTAATTTTTATTTTTTATTTTACTTAAGGGTTCATCAGTTCATTATCATTTCAGAGATTTTCCGATTTTAATTTTTCATTCAGTATCATTTCAGAGTTTGCATCAGCATTCAGAGCAGACAGGTCTCCGCAGACACGACGACTCATTCATGCGCTCAAGTCGTCGCCATCGCCTTCCTCAACCATATTTAAGGGAAGATGGCGACCCCCCACACGCCACCGCCTGCTGACACCCTTTCGTGAGCGTGTATCGTCTGTATGCTCATACTTACTCTTTGTCAAAAACAAATAAATACAATGTCTTTGTCTAACTTATATAATTAATTATCTACTAATGTTAACTTATTCACTTATGTACCCTGCCGTATTGCACTGAAGCAGAGCCTCAATTACCACTACGTTTCGATCCTTGATGACCAGTTTGTGGTTGTATTCCAATATGGTTTTGGCGATTCCTCACCATTCGCCCAATGGCATCATCATCGGCAGTAAGTGAAGCTCCCGGTGTGCCGGGAAACAGCAACGACTGCATGCGGGACGCTCTCGTGCAGCTTCATTTAGCTCTTTGTTTTTATAAGGACTGCAGGGACTGACTCGTACGTCAGTCCCTGCGCCTCCTGTATGGTAAGTGTGCGTGATCCCTCTACCTTTCCGTAGCCCTGGCTGGTCAGGGTCTCCTTTTCTTCTTGAGTGTGCAGGAACAGTATGTAACCTATGTAGCTCTCTAAGCGCAGGGGCTTTATACGCTATTTTGTTGGGCCTTATATTTAAAACTCCATATCAGGTTATATTAAAAGCCCTTTTATTAAATTTATTAGTATCGACAAACTCATTACTAATTTAAAACATTTAAACGTTATTAGTTGACCAATAATTAATTTAATCGCTAACGAAACGCAATATTTGTTGGCTTAGATATAAAATAAATGTAATTCCATTCATACATCAAGTTGAATGATATCCGTCTGTAATTAATTACATTTACTTTACTAACCCCGCGAAGCAGATGTGTAGCGGTGAATCGCTTGAAGCGGGCACGTATTATGTATATTATAGTTTGCTACGAAAGCGTCCGTGTCATTGTCAACTTGAAGTACTTGAAGTACTTCCGAGTTTCGAAAGGCCGATCCGGATTTATGTCGTCATAGTACCTAACAGCGATTCAACCACATCCGAGGCACTCGTGTGGCATTGGAGCTGGCCACCGCAGCCTAACCAAGCCGCACTGCGCCCGCGTGATGAAAACCCTAACTCAGAGAGAGCTTATAGAAGAAAGGCACAGCAATGGTTGAGCAGACAACGGAAAATTAAAAGTTAACAATGGCCAGTATTTTTTTTTAAATATACTGACACAATCATAGAATAGTTAGGATGAGATCGATTTAAAAATTAATTAGACAACATGTACACCATAATCAATATTGCACTTAAGAAAAAAACACGAAGTTACCACAGTTAAATCACAGATAACATAGATTATTTGTACTTGCCGTTTATGCTATTACAACTTTATTTAAGTATTGTGTATAATTAAGTATTGTAGATAGTAATAAGACGATTGTGAACCTATGGGGGTGACATAGACAATTTATGACAAAACCCCCTTTAAAAAAATAAGATTTTTTATAAAACCAATATAATCAATCACCAACAAGTAATTGGAGCGATATGTGCTGATTGTGCTATACTGGGAAAATTATCAACTTAAAAAGAGGCATGCAATCAAAAACTAAATGCTACTCGTAGTATTGCCATTAATTACTCCATCATATAATGAACAATAACAGTTCACGAATAACCCCGATGACGTGCATTGTGATGTATGTGTGAGACGCGCTTCTTGCTGAGCGCAGCGGTAACTGTGGCTCGGAATGAGACATAAATTATAACTTATAATGTTGGTATCTGCAACAGCATTGGTCTCACCTCTTTCAACCCAACAACTAAATGCACTTGTTATGCAAGTTTTTACAATATTAGATATAATTAAGAGTTAATCAACTTTAAACGGATTAATTCGCGTATAATTTTATATTATTTTGTCCCGACGTTTCGAACTCTTGTCAGTGAACATGTTCACAAGAAGATGACAGTTGTATGTTAACAGACATACTGGGGTAAAACTAGTACAATTTGAAAAAAATAATACCGATTTCCATTCTATTCAGTTATTGGAGTATATCTCAAAAACTACTGGAGCGAATTTTGTGAAATTTAGATGGGACCACACGTGAAACACCAGCTTTCAAACAAAAAATAATTTTGAGAATCAGTTCACCCAGTCG
Organism: Selenia dentaria; assembly: GCA_917880725.1. NCBI lineage: Eukaryota > Metazoa > Arthropoda > Insecta > Lepidoptera > Geometridae > Selenia > Selenia dentaria. The sequence goes on along the minus strand of OU862893.1, from coordinate 3,404,591 downwards.
AAAGTTATGAGGTAATAAACATAAAAAAATACAGTCGAATTGAGTATCTCCTCCTTTTCTTGGAAGTCGGTAGATAATATAAAAATATAAGCGATTTACTCAGTTTAAAGTTGTTTAATTTCAATGTATAATAATCGCTAATGCCTAAGAAATCATTAAGATAATTTAGTTAAAGGTTTAGTTAAAGGTCATTGGAGCGATTTGTTCGCTCAACAAGAAAGCCCTTTTTCTTTGTGTATCCGCGGCGCGGTCGTATCCTGATAATAGTAAAAAGCAGAATCTTTAAACAGCTAGTGTAACGAAACAGATCTATAATAATCTATGAAAAAAAAACTTAGGTTAAAAAAGGAATAGGCAAAGAGTAATAACCGAACAGAATTCATAAATATTACTCGCTCTCTGCAGTAAAAAATCCTAAATAGGTCCATAAAAATAAACTTTAACGTCCAAAGTCTCAGAATTTTCAGCGATAACACTATATTATTTTTTAGGTAATACATAGCCAACATATAGTACTAAAGTAGTAACCAGCAGTTTTTTCAATTGTGTTAGTATATATCGAAAAATATAAAGAAAACGTACAAAATTAACACATTTTCGCATTACATCGTCCAATCTAACAAGCGATTTTCAACCTTACGTAAAGCATCGTAAATTATTTTAAAATTGGGGTTGGACCGCGCCTTAAAAAATAATAACTAGACATAGATACGATACGACGTACTTTATGACGTGAATGTACTTATATGTTACGTATGGTAAGCATGTACTTATTAATTCCATGCGATAGATACTGGACACGATTCAGTCTGATACGAACACAAAACTGTTATGTATTAGTACTTAAAAGTCAATATTTCTATTTAAAAAATAAACGATCAATAAATATAAAGTTTATACAACTATATTTATGTAATATCTAAATCTATTCGTTGCATAATATTATTTTTCCTGTGTTCTTTCTAATTAAGATTTATACTTTGAAAGCTATCAAAATCTTCAAAAGTTTTGTTTTTACCCGTTGTCTCTCATTGTTTTGACATATTTGTATGTATGTATTTACAGCGATGGAAATCCTAAAACGTTTGCGTACAATCTGATTCGCGTTGTCTTGACAGCTCTCAATACTCAAGACTACAAACGGGACTGTGTTAGATCTCCAACCACAATCACATCACTATAGATAACACGCTACCGAGTCTTCGCCAACACGTTAACATATTATACGAGGCGCATTTGTCAAGACAGAGGCGATAACTTGTTCACCGACGATCATTGTTGAATTGCATGGAAACATTTGAACTGTGAGGAAAAAGTTCGATTGTCTGGGAAAAAAGTACGTTCGCTTGTGAAAAAAGCTCGTTTATACGTCTGTGATAATCTTGGGAGAGATTAGAAGAGTGATTTGTTTGTGTAAGAACTTTGTTGATTGTCTGCTGTGAGAATATGGCTGGGTATAGATTGCAAGCCGTGATTCAATTGAGACAAGTCGCTACACTATAGTTTAAATTAGCACTATCTTGTTTTACTTGTTTCTAAGTCATGATTCATTTAATAAAACACATAAATATATAAATTTGTAATTATCATACTTTAAAAGTATTTTTGAAGTCAACTTTAAACTTTTTAGATATTCTTTGGTAAACAATTCTCCATGCTATCATATTTTAAACCTACAACGTGTTTATACTTATAGTTTGTCACAAAATTATAAATTTTTCATAGATTTGAGCTAAAGGTGTATAGAACTTTTATTTAAATTAACTTTTATTAATAGAAAGCATAACTTAAAGAAAAGGCCCAGCGTCGTGAAAGTGTGTAAATGCTTCATTTGCATCAGTTTCTTGTAAAACTTTGGAAAAAGATAGTTTGCTTAAGTAATAATAATATTTTTCTATACTCTCATTATGGAGAACCCTTTTGAGCTAAATATTTATCATTTTCATTAAAAAATTACTGGATGGTCACAGAAAGAGAAACAGAAAAAGGTGGGAAAATGGCAACTCTATTGAATTTCAATTGTTTCGTCGCGTGCTAATTATGTACGTACATAAAATGGTATTTGTTTTGCTAATCAGATGTTTAATTACTTTTTTTTATATTCGAGATCAATAGCAGATGATTAGAACTATTAGCGCCCTTGCTAGTGTACCACAATACCACATAACTTTTTACCGAGTGAATCGATTTTGAAGAATATTTTGTTATTTGAAAGTTGGTGTTTCTCCTGTGGTCCCATTTAAATTTTATCAAGATCTGACCAGATTTTTTAAAATAATAATTTATCATTAACATCAGGTTTAATAGAATGCAAGTTGGTCTAAATGCTTTGTTAAAAGTATGAGTAAAACTAGTTATTACAGCTTAAATGTTTGAAACGAGATATTTACCATGTATTGTATTTATTGTGAGCTCTCGATATTTGGGCACAGTTGCATGCGCCATGTTCACGAGTAAACTGAAGTATCTGCGGGTAGGTGTTGTTAAGAGCAGACGAATCGGTCTACCCTCTCTCTTCCTTTCTCGTTTCTTAATATCGAGAGCTCATTATAAATACAACACAATGGTAAATATCCCGTTTCTAACGTTAATTCTTGCATTAGTAACCATGTCAGCTACGACTATTATTTCTTCGTAGCATGTCAGTTTAAAACTTATACAGCTTAAATGTTTGTGGTGATAAAATCAAGCTAGTTTTATGGCCGTGACAGCTATTGGCAGGGCAAATTTGACGACACCACAATACTGTCCGGTGAGTAGTTTCCAATAAATTAATCTCAAAACTGGGGTGGAAATAGAAAGGCCTCGAGGGTGAGTTACCTACACGACTTTGTAAAAATATATTGGGTATTAAGTTCCTTGAATTGAGTGTTTGAACGCGCGGTCAAATTAAATATTAGAGGTAAAGTGTACTTTGCACTAATATTTTTAGAAGTTCAGTTTTGCTTTTATTTGTAACTAGCTGTCGGGGCGCGGTTCGGCCAAGTGCGAAATTAAGGATTATGATATTAAACGTACCGCATGTTCTGCTCTATCTAAGGGAAACTATATACTTACCTACTGATTTAATCATGCAGACAAAGTTCTGGAAAAAAGTAGTATAAGATCTTTTTTTTTCTCTTATCTATCTATCTATCTAGGTATCTATCTATCTTTAAGACGTTTTGGCAATGGCAGCTAAGTATTCATCGCAAACAAACTTTCTATCTTTTACAATACTCGTGTTTCCTCATAACAGTAATTTAACCTCCAACTGGGCAGCCAGAGACGGACTCAGTGCGGAGGGATGAATGCCTGTCACCATCACTGCGAGTGAAATTTAATTTACTACGGCTGACAGGGACCGGGGCAGGGCTTAAGTCCAGCGGTGCTTATTACGTGTTTAAACTATTGATAGGAATAAAATTGCTATATTTTGAACTAGCAAAAAAAACGCAATAAACAGCGATTTTTCTCTACGGCTGCTGTATTCCAATTAAGCCCAAACTCAATCACATGGATTAAAATGCTTCTTTTTTGGTGAGGACTGATCATTATTTGAACTACTATGTCAGGCTGTAACTAAAAAATCTGAACTACGAGTTATTGTAATATTATAAACAATTGTATTTTCTAAATGGTTCATAAATAACTTTCGTCTGTATTCATTCAAATATTCACTAACCTAATGTCGTTTATACGTCTTTGACTGTAGTTTTAAAGTTTAGTAGTATTAAAAGTTTAATTTTAGTTGTAATAATATACTGCACTAAATAAGATTAACAATAAATCAATACAGTTGCGACACAAAAAAACGCGTTGTCTACGGGTTTGTTGCGTCGCTCTGTATGAATTTGAAAGCTCTTACTTAAATTGAAGTAATTTAGTTATTACTAATTGTAGTTTCTATAAGTATCACTTAGATAGAAATTCAACACGTAATAGTTCAGAGGACTAAGTCCATCATAGGGCGGATAACCGTGATTTTCACAACCTCTCTGAATATTCAATTTTATTCACAAACACCCTGTACAAGCTAGGGCGCATTCAATTTTCATGCGTTGAAACTTCCATATTTACCGTCTACTTCTAACTAGAGATATTTTCTTAAAGAGTGAAGGAGAAGGAAGAGAGATGGTTCGTCAAAGAAATCCAGGGATTTACAGGTGTCAAGAAGGGCAGTCGAGTGGTATGTTAGCGCGAGGTGTTGATTTGTTATTCTATTTTAATATCTCGTGATTCTCGTTTAGCCGTTTTCGTTTAATCATTTTGGTGTAAACGTAACGTTTTGGTTAGATGTTCCGTACCAAAACGTTCTATATTGTAAGTTTTGTACGACGGATACTCTTCATCTTAATCAATTTTCTGTTAGGAAGATTATAAACAGTGGAAAGTAAGTGTTCTTTTTTTTATGGTTGTTAGTTTTGAGAAACTACTTACAGCTATACTAATATGCAATTATTCTAAAAATAATTATTAATATTATAAATATTAAGATTTTATGACTTATTTAAATGTATTACACACCGCCTGGATACCTCCAGTGCCTAATACAAGAGCAGGAACTAAACGAAAGCGCGGATTGAATTCATCCAACTATGCACCGCAAGGCTTGCTTGACAAATTTTAGAATAATTTTCACAACTCTATAACAGACAACAGTTGTCTGTAGTCAACACGTGTCATGGTCACGATGACATTTACTGTCGTCGTGACCATGACAAGTGAACTGTTCGAAGCATCGTGAAAGATGTTTAATTTAAATATTTGAACAATTAGAGGTGGCTAAGCACCGCTACAATGGCTTGATGTGATACACACACACGTTGATATGATATGCTGCAATATTTCATGGGATTTTTAGTAGTGACCGACCGAAATTTCGGTGTCGGCTAGTTTTGATCAAAATATCTAGTTTCGGCTTTAGTTTCGGTTTCGGCCACTATATGGCCAAACTTTGTTTATTTTTTAAGTTTACTTCCAAGAGTAAGTCTTGTATAGTCATGACATAAACATAGGATCCGGACATAGACAATAGTCATAGACACAGTTGCTGGGTTGATAACGTCACACCAATGCTTCGTTCCGGGAAGGACCGAAATCACTCGCGGTGCTCGATACGTCATCAATGACGTCACCGAAAACGCTCACGCCGCGCTCACAACGCTCGTGGATCTTAGGTGGGTCTACGTGATCATTGCGAGCTGTCACTGTCAACCAAAGGGAACGGCAAACCGGGGCGCGAGCAGCGAGAACAGTTGTGAGCGTTGACGGCGCTTCCCGGAACGCACCCCAAGTGACGTGCAAGAAGGATGGCGTCGCTTCGCTTGACAGAGCCAATATGGCGCGGTGTTGGCTTCGATACGATACAGTATTTTATGAAAATTCATCGAGTCAACACGGGTCGCCTAGAAGTCTAGGAACTGTCTCGTGTTTCGTTATTTACCGAGTGCACATTACAGTACTAATTATTGGTCGCGAGTGATAATTTAATTTAAAGTTGAATATTGTAACAGACTTAGAAAGAATAAAAGTGATTGTGAACATAAAACTCTGTGTTCGTCATTCCTATTGCCTGGATCCCCTGATATTGCGCCCACGATGTCAAATGATAATGATGATAGGCCTTCTGCCCCCGATATATATATATATACAGACTGACTGGTTGAACACTTTACATAAACAAGGACATGATAATTCATGGTCACATGAAACGTTTAAAAAAATACCGTTAAACTACAGAGGAAACCTTCATTCTATGAATGTGCTATAACTCGAAAATTATGGACACCGTCCGAACGGGGTTAATGACCCAAAGCGCCGCGCCGCGTTCAAAGGAATCAAGCTGCGTCCGAACGGGGTTAATGACCCAAAGAGCCGCGCCGCCCGCGCCGCGTTCACAGGAATCAAAGGATGCCGCGATCGTCGGCCGCCCGCCCGGCCGCGCCGCGCCGGTGTAAACAAACAAGTACTTACCTTGCCGCGCTAAGGCAAATTTTATTACTACACGCGCGCCGCGAGTGACCATGTTTATTGTTTTGAGTAGACAATTAAAGTTAAATTAGGTAAATATTAGGCACCTATTTTTTTTTCTTAATTAGAACGAGAATCGAGTACTGAGCACTATATATCAATATGTAAAGTGTTCAACCAGTCAGCCTGTATATATATATATATATATATATACATTAGTAGTTACGGCTCTAATGATTGTTTTTACACTATTTAACTGTAGATATGATATGATATATATATATATATTATGATGTTAATATAATTAAAGCAAATACGTGTAAATAAACTTATATTATTTTATATATTTAATAAATTTCAGTAAATTATCGTTTTTATGTATTATATATAAATAATAATAATTTTAATTAGTTTTAGTTCGGCCGAAACAGTGAGCAAGGCCGAAAGTTCGGTTTCGGTATCGGCTAAAAAACCAGTTTCGGTCCGACACTAATTTTTAATACGAAGTGGTCATGTGCAAATATCAAACATAATACTAAGCATATAAAGTGACGTTTACACATATGTCAATAAAACTTTAAAACTCTCTGGATATATTGTAGAGTAAATATTCTCACGGTTGTGTTTTGTTAACTGTTGAGGATTTTGTCTAATATTAAAGTACTTCTTACCATAGTTGGACACTCGTGAGTTAAAGACTTAAGAGTATTAGAATTCGGTTTGATTTCGTGTTTAAGGGGTTCGAAGTACCCCAAACAACAACGCTCTCCCCCTACAAGGAACTCTCTCGGTCTATCTTTGATCTATCATTCATAGCCCAACAATAAAAAAAAAGTTCTTAACGTATTCAGAGAAACGACACCAATTGGTGCCTAGGTTGGAATTCAGAAACGGTCTTAAAAGAAAATCAAGTACAAAATTTGAACAAACCATGCTTTAAACGCGGGACTGTCTGTAGGCCATGTTTTAAACCAAACACTAACCAAAAATTGTACGCTAGGTATTGTAAAATATATAAGATCCATTATTAATAAAAAATTTGAAAGACACCGTTATTAGTAACTCAGATGCAGGTTTTATAAATGATGGAAGCGCTCTGTTGTGTGGCTCTTCCTGGTTATTTTAAACAAACAACCATTCAAACACACACACAAACATTTATTATACTTCATTAAATTTTTACACGATTTTACACACAAAGGAATAAATTCCTGCACTTCTTTACAATATTGAACTGGTAGCAAAACGGCTTTAAGAGCGATCAGAAGATACACTGTAGAACACAACACAAAAGGCAATGTAGTTTGGAAAGCGCGGATTATATAGGAACATATACTGCTGACAGTGTTTGAATGAAGTCGATGGGGGTTTGTCCCTAGGTCAGCAATATACGCGGTGTAATAGCTCGCAGCAGAGCTTGACTTGGCAATCTTAACTGATCAACAAGTTAAGTAACGCTTGCTGTGGTCACGAGTTGGATGGGTGTGTGCTAGTGGCATTGTTCAACTGAGCGCTTTCGTGATTCTGAGGGCACGTTAAGCTGTCGGTCCTAGTTGTCTGTCTTAGGACAACAGTCGTTAGGCTATATCGAAGGCCTTCGGGTGGCATGAAAACATTTAGTGGTTGTTTCATGCCAATAGGTTCTGAAATAAAAAGTTATTGAATAATAAAGGTTTCTTTCATTTTAAACCGTAACCCGTAACCCGCGAGGCCACGCGAGCGAAGCCGCGGGCGGGTCAACTAGTACTCTCTAAAAGTGCAAAAGATAAACCATAATATGTATATTGATGTACTAGGTACACACGTAGGTAAGCTACAGAATATAAAGTCGTCAAAATCTAATACTTTGCAATACATCCAAATTATCTGTTAAATCTAAATGTATCCAGTAATCCGACAACTACAAGTAAGTACTTACTTTACCAAAAACAAAACGTTTCAACTTCCCTCAGTTAAAATTGTACTCATACCCTCTTCACTTGTTCCCGGGGGCCGCTAAAATGCGCAGTTCCTCATTGAAAAGTACATCGGGCCATTAGAGCGAGGGCCCTAAGACAATAGACTCGAGGGCCCTTTGCATGAGCCCTGTTTGCGCACCTTAACGCCCTTGGACAATATTGTTGGTATTTAGTTGAAGTTTCTCGCGGAATGTTTGTCTTGGTTGATACGACACGACATGACAGCCATTGTAGAGGAAGTATCCGGTAATCTTAAGTGTGTATACACTATTAATGAGCAGGTTTAGATTACAGTATAATTAGTACTCACGGGATGTACACCACGATTGGGCAGGTTTTGGAGTTCCCGATATTTCGGCGCAGTTACATGCACCATGTTCAAGGGTAGACTAAATATGCGGGTGGATGTGAATAAAGTTCGAGAGCAGACGAAAATGTTCACATCCACCCGCATCTTCAGTCTCCCCGTGAACATGGTGCAAGTAACTGCGCCGAAATATCGGGAACCCCAAAACCTAAGGAATTATAATGTAGTTAACAACCGCGAAAGTCTAAAACAGGTTTATTTTATTATATTACCACGGAACGAGTGGGTTAAGAAGTAGTTCTGATGCACCCTACCTGACCTTGAAGAAAGAAGAAGAATCTATCTAGCACTGCGGTGGCAATCGAACAGATTGTTGCACTTTAACTTTACTTGAAATTTAATACACTGCCATAAAGTTTAAATGTTAGTGGAGAGGTTCCAGGAAGGCAAAACAATTTAGTGACGTTAGTATCGTATACATTATTTTTTGACTTAATGTAAATGTTGACATAGTAACTTTAATTTTCTTTTCCCCGGCCGCTCGAATAGCAGAATAAGTATTAATAAAAATAAAACAATAAAGAATCGACTGTTAGGCAGTACGAAGTTCGCCCGGTCAGCTAGTATTTAATATAATCACATTATCAGGGGCCTTACTATCAGCTCTTAAAGCAGGACTTCTAGAAAACTGCCGCCTTAATCGTACCATGACATTGCTATAGCAGGCCTGCTCAGATCTTTCAAGAACCGCAGATAAACTGTTCACCGGTTTTTTGTATGGACTCTCGTTAACATGATGCTCGAAATCCTCTCAGTTTAAATCGTCTGCAATGTTGGTTATAGTAAATTGTTAGATTATCAGAAAATATATTATCCGTTCGCTTTTGAGGAAAACAACATTCAAACAGGGGCCTAACTATCAGCTTCGTAAAAACCATGCAAGTTCCGTGCAGTTCTTAAACCTGACATAAACAATTTTGGATGAAATCATACCATGACGCTCATTTAGGTAAACTGTTTGAATATTGTTTTCTCAAAAGTGAACGGATAATATTGTCTCTGGCATTCTAACAATTTACTATAACCAACATTGCAGACCCTTAGATGTTTGTAAACTGATAAACTGAGTGGATTTAGAGCGTCATGGTAACAAGAGTCCATACAAAAAAACAGGTGAACGGTTTTTCTGCGGTTCTTGAATAGTAGGCCTGGGTAGGCCTGCTTTTAACGTTGTCATAGTACGAATAAAGCGGGCAGTTGTTCAGAAGTCCTGCTTTAAGAGCTCTTAGTAAGGCCCCAGTTCACCTAAATGAGCGTCATGTGTGACTTCATTAAAAACTGTTTAAGCCAGGTTTAAGAACTGCACGGAACTTGCATGGTTTACACAGCTGATAGTAAGGCCCCAGGGCACATTTATAAGTGTTTTTCTTTTATTTTAACAATGTCTTAACGGATTTGCACTAGTATTTTGTATCCCGAAGAAATTTTCCAATGGGGTAGTAATTTTAAAAACGGGGACGGAATAATAATACTTCGAATTTATTTCAAGATTTCGTAATAGACAAAACTGATCAACCCGACATGCAAATGAAATAAGTTGATTGTCCTGATTTTTGTCACCGTTCGCTAATCCATAATCCCCGTGTTTGTCCGCAAACGAAGGGTGCCACCCTCGCGCGCACCCTGCACTACACTAGTGTCGAAGCTTAATCAAGTGTTTGAATTTCTCAATGTTTCTGCACGCTTCAATAGTTAACGTTTAAGAAGTGAACGTTGTTTGTGAAACCAAGGGGGGGATTTTTTAAGGGATCGTTTGCATGTTTCTGATCAAGTTATGAAAGTATGCACGATTTCGAGAAAATGATCACGTATGAGTATAGTAGGAAGACCAATCGATGCTCGGTATCGACTGCCGCCGAAAAAATTATGAAAAAAGAACAGTACCACCTCGCGGTCAATTATAGAACTAAAATTGACAGTGAGTACGCCAATCACAAGCTTAATAGGTAGACGAGATCGAGTATCGACTATAGATGAAATTTATGTGGCCAACTCATGGTAGAGCTACAGTTTCAGACTTAAGTTTTGAACTGTTCCTATGTATATACTTCAATATGAATACCATAAAAACCGAGTTCGGGAGTAGGTAGCGCCCATGCCTACGACGCCAGGTTGCTCAGATTCGATCCCTGGCTAGGGCCAAAGTTTGCGTGAGAGCCGAATTTTTTACTCTCAGATCGTTTGTGATTGCTTATACCTCACTAATGGAGGATCCCAATAATCTATCTATCCACGGTTTTCCTTACTACCGATAGAAATTTGACATAACTTCCATACAAACAGTGTCAAATATCTAACTCTAGTAAGGTAAACCGGCGATAGATAGGTTATTGGGACCGGCCTTAAGGGATAATATGGGTCGGGTCTTGAATCGAGTCGCCTGAATTTGAGGATTCTGCTACTGTGGAATGGTCAAGGGGCTTTGTCTTGACCCTCCCAATTCGATTTTGGCTGCCGGAGTTACGCGAAAGTATTTTAAATTAATATTTAAAGTTTCTGTAATTTCACACGAAAAACATGCGGATGCGTGAAACGGAACGCAATATCAGGAAATATTGCATAAATTTGAACGTCTGCTATGTTTATGTTCGTGAAACGAAACGTTTTGATCGCTATTTTTGAGGTTTGTGGTGTTTGACGTATGTGACGTTGATTTGACATACACGATTCGCATTATTCCGTTGCTTTCGAGTTTTCGTGAATGTGCTCCTCTGTTTTTTTCTACGATTTTTCGACGACTTGGCTTCTCTCTTGGACACCGATTGGATTTCTTCCCCGTACAACCTTGGCTTACTCACTGGACACCGTTGGATCGCTACTTTGGACGACTTTTGCTGGCTTACTGGACACCGATCGTTTTTGGCGAGCTATGGCTTCTAGAGAAGCGCCCTCAGGCATAGAACCCGTGCCGTCAACAAGTTCCGGGGTTACCGGGACGGAAGCTGAATCCCGACGCTCTGCTGGACGTCATTTCTACACGGACGAAGTTGTGAATATGTGGAATTTGGCTAAGGTTATTCGATGCTTGGGATCCACTGAACAGTGTGTGCAATTTGCTGAAGACAAGGATATGATATCTACTGAAAAACTGTGTCGCACGCATCGTAAACCCATGCATCTGGCCAAGTCAACCAAAAGTAGTCAGAAAACCGACACAGAGCACCCCGACTCCACCTATTCTTGTGGCTACTACCCCTAGAGTGTTTATAAATAATGCGGGAGCCAGAAGCTCAAGGGAGGTCCTGGCCTTCGTTTCGCTACGGAGGTCGCCGGCTCGCTTCGCTCGCCAGCTCCCCCCTTCGCTCAACTCGACTTCATGCGGCGAAGCAACGTTCAGGGCGACCGCTAGAGCTTCTGGCGGGAGCCCACCCGGAGTCCAAGTCAGACCGGTTAGGTCGAAATTAGTGACAAATCCAACTCTGACCCCCCCCCTCTCTCCCCCCCCCCCTAAATTTAGGTGTAAAAGTGTTAGTAGAGTAGACAAAATTATCTTTGATATTAAATTTTAAAAAAAACTACGCGGTTCCGGCAGGGGGAAATGGTAGGGGGGGGGTTCCCTGCCATACCATGGGGGTCATACGAGTCCCGACGAAATCACTACAAACTAATACTGATTCGGTGGAGTCAATTAAGGAATAGGATATCAATAAACTGACATCTTGTTAGATGTGACCGTTCTTTTGTGATGAGTTTAACAACATGATTGGCAAACTATTGGTAACATCTGCGGTGGAAATTAAACAACTTTAAAATAATTCATCATCATCATCATCATCATCATTCATCACCACACGGGTGTAACCGCAGGGCGCAGCTAGTCTGTTATAAAGTTATGGAAATTATTGTCCTGTAACGCCTATCATGTTACAATTAAAACGTTCCCGATGCACGCAGTAGTCACTCAGTGTCCAGAGGTCTTGCTATATTGTGCTGGCTTTGGGGCTTTGGGATTTTTTTAATAGAAATTAATATTAGGTCTTTACATATGAAATTGGTGCTATATAGGAAAAAAAGTAATATAAAAATATATTTAATCAATTGAAGTTTGAAAATTGTGACGGTTGAACAAAAACAGAACTCAATGCGTTTTTGTTGGCTTCGCTCAATTCTTGCAGTATTTGTTTTCCGAGCCTTTTCAATTTTCCAATTGTTTCAAGTTTTTTTTTTAATTATAATGGTTATGTCACTCACACCGAAGCCTGCCGCTAACACTGACGTGGCTTGCGATGGATCTGCTTCCACAATCATCTTTAATTCTTCGTTGTCTATTAGGGTCTCCAGTCTTCCACGAGGCTTGTTCTGTAGGTCAAAGGTTCCAGAACGAAAACTTTGGACCCAAAAGCGTACCGTGTTTTCTTGACAATCTTCATCTTGCGGTGCCATCTCCTACCGAAGGATGGCTATGATTAAGGTTATTCGGACCTTAGATGCTGCTGCCTAAAATAGAGACCTATTGCTCATGTTGAACTACGTCCAGAGATTATTGAGCCATGAGGTACGTCTTCTGCCTCGTCGTCTACGTCCTTGGATTGTACCCTGCATGATCAGTTGGAGAAGATCGTATTTTCATTGCGCATGACGTGACCCAGGTACTGGAGTTATCTAGTCTTTATGGTATTTAAGAACTCTACTTTTTTATTATTCTTCTGTAAGACTTTTTCATTGGACACTATCAGTCCACGAGGTTTTCCAAATTTTTGACAATGTAAAATGACAATTTTCGCGCGACTTTGTCCGCGAAAATTAGAATAGTAGTCGAGATCCTTCGGGAACTCCCGTTGAATCGAAACAAAGTAGCGTATGTGTTAATCCCGGAACCAATTCATCTCTAGTCCAAATTCCGATCAGCCGTTTTTGCGTGTTTGAGCAACAGACATACTTTGACATTTCTAATATTAGAACGATTAAGAAGAAGAATAAGAATAACACCATTAACATCGCACTCGACTACAATAAAAGCGTAGAAAATAGAATAGTAGAATAAAAGTAAAGACAGAATAAATGATTGGCTACGTACAAGACTACGAGTGTGCACACATCAAAAAGTTTGTGATCACTAGCATAAGCTGATATATTTTTTAAATTGAACTTAATCAACAATTTATTAGTAAAAGGTTTATATTCAATATAATATAACTCCTCCCCTGGCTCAGACACATGCGGTGATCCTCCTGGGCATGCTGGAAATCAAGTTATCCATAGCATTTCTTGGGGTAACCTGTCCCAGTCTTTAATAGCAGCTTACCTGAGCTCTGGTACTATCTGGGGACGTGGTTCCAAACAGCTCGGTTAAGGGCATCCCACGCGCACTCTATTGGGTTTAAGTCAGGCGAGCCGGCAGGCCAGTTTAACCCTGTGCTACCGTATTCTCGGAGAGCAGCATTGTCTCGTTGAGCTCGATGGGCGGGCGCACTATAATTGACCACTACAGATTGGTGCCCTTGGTTTACTCGGATTGGTCTGACATTTCCATCAATAGCAACTAAACAGACGAAGAAATTATAACATAATGTACTGTAACAAAAAAGATTTCGATTTTACAATGCGATCGCAAACTTTTTTTTGTGTACAGTTTATTTTGTACCTTGGACCAAACGCAAGACCAATATTAACTGTCATTTGCAAGAATCGCGCGGTGATTAATCGAGAATCCGCGCACCGACACACACACAAACCGACAGACAGACAGACCGACAGCCGGCGGGTGAGTTCATTCGCAAACTCTTTGATTGCGCGCGCTTTATCCGAACCTATTGAGGCGATGATTAAAAACGCTATTGTATTGTATCTAACCTGTTGTGATCCGTTGCAATTATATTAGTCTCTTATTACGAATATATTTCTTTAGTTAATGCCGTTCATATCATCATCATCATCATCATCAGCCTGTAGCAGTCCACTGCTGGACATAGGCCTCTCCAATTGCATATTATTCCATCCATTGCCGTTCATATATATACCGATTTTAAATGGTTGTTAATTTAATCTCAAAGCCATATGAGATTTCGTTCGTAGTAGAATCTAAGTACTTACAGAGCAATAACATTGTTTATTTGTCATTCATTTATTGTTACCTTGTGTTATATAATCATTCAATTATTTCATACTTTATACTTAGTTATATATCTATTTTAACTTAGTAAGCACATACTCTTTGTTCTACGCTTTACTTCATAATGTTTATGACTTTGTTTTACAACGCTCTCGCTCAGTCCGCAACTCATATCGTAATTAATTTTGTTATTTTCATTCTTATGTGGTACTTCTGGCGGTAGTTAATAGATATATATTTTTTGTTAATCTGTGAATATCGTTGTTGGCTACATTATAGTCAAAATGTGAATTATGTTACTATTATTTTATATGTACCTACTTTATAATGTAGCTGTTTGCTTTTCCTAATAAAGTAAAAATAAAAATATATAAAAAATAAGTACTAAAGGATCTGACAAATAAACAAATTAAGATAAGTCATGTATCTAACTATTTCTATATTCTTTGCAATGTTCGTTATGATTAATTGAATTATGTTAAATTCTCAATTGCATTGAGCCCGTGAGAAGATCAACGCAAAATGAGGCAAATACACATCTATCACTTTGACATCTGCGTTTATCAAGTTGACATCTGTTACATCAATTTAGTAAAGAAATTTTAAAAATAATATTGTAAGTTCTCAACAATTATAGCCGTCTGCTATTAGGTCATTCGTGTACTCCAGTTCACTTAGCAAAACTAAGGATCAGGGATCACTCAATGTGTGAGTGTGGCCTGGATGAGGGAAGCATGGATCATATTTTCTTTAACTGGCCTAAACTTTTTTCTCTATATGATATTCTTCCACCTATTATCCCCCGTCCAACTTCCTTTAAATGCCTACACTCCCTCACCTTTTCCTATGTTTATTATATACTCTGTAAATTTGTGGATATAAATACAATTAAACTGTAAATGTTTTATAATAGCTCATCAGCCGCAACTGCATGCATACTAAAACAATCATAATAATTATTGTGACTTAATGTGTGTTAGTCTATATGGTATAATCCTTTTTGTGTTGTATTTTGTTTTAGATAGTCAAAGCTTTTTGAAATTCTGTTTGATTTTCTTTTTTATTTAATCACCGATCATATTCTTAGATTATAACCTACAAACTCCACACGGTTTATAACACTAGCATGTACGAACACTGGCAGAATTGTGACAATTTCAATGATAATATTAATTATAATAATGATTGTATTTGATTCGACCTTATCTTTTAGGCCACACTATGATCACATAACCACCAAAGCGATTAGAACGCTGGGATTCATCACGCGTGCTGCGAAGCCTTTTAGAAAGGTATCGGCTAATCTTATATGACAGCCTAGTCAGACCCATCCTAGAATATTGTTCTCCGTTTTGGTTTCTCATATATGATACGCATGTGGATAGGATTGAGGCTGTGCAACGCCGGTTATTGAGAATCTTAAGTAGCAGACTCGGCTGTAGGCGTGCACTACCTGATTACACTGACTGACTAAACGAATTTCAATTGGAGAGTTTAAGTAGCAGAGGAACTGTTGCCAGATTTGTGTATTTTACATAGGATTGCGAACCGTACGTTTGGGAGTGAATTGTTGGCAAGTTTGAACCTTAAGACGCGGTTAGATTGGACGATGTAATGCGAAAATGCGTTAATTTTGTACGTTTTCTTTATATCTTTCGATATATACTAACACAATTGAAAAAACTGCTGGTTACTACTTTAGTACTATATGTTGGCTATGTATTACCTAAAAAATAATATAGTGTTATCGCTGAAAATTCTGAGAGTTTGGACGTGAAAGTTTATTTTGATGCATCTATTCAGGATTTTTTTTTGAATAATATTTGTGAATTCTGTTCGGTTATTACTCTTTGCCTGTTCCTATTCTAACCTAACTTTTTCATAGATTATTATCGAACTGTTTCGTTACACTCGATGTTTAAAGATTCTGCTTTTTACTATTATCAGGGTACGACCGCGCCTTAAATAAACTCAATAGTGTACTTATAGAAACCACTCATATAATACTTAAAATGTTTTAAGTGCAATAAACAATTTAAAGAAACCAAAACAGCAAAGGCGGATTCTCACATATAAAAAAATAGTTAAATAGATATAGTTATGGAGAGTACAGCGGACTTTACGGCTACTATTTTTGCACTTGACGGCTACTCTTGTTTGTTATGATGTATACTGGATATGCTATTAGGCGGAAACTTTAACTTTAGTTTATTTAGGAGCAAAGGTGTACGTATCCTCCAGTCATTTATTGTAAGTGACATAATCTCTTCAGCAACTGTTCCGTATCAAATAAGCCAACAAATTATAAAGCGATAAACCTTCTATTCATAGAAAAACCCAGTGGCTCTCAAACACCTATACTTATAGCACAGCTTAAAATAAGGTTTACATAGACTGTGCTTATGGTATGTATATGCAGAAGTGGAATATGTGTTTGGATGTTTTTGCAGCACTTATAATATTTAAAAAGCCTAGAAAAGGACCTAAAAAATACTTTTTATACAAGAAAAATAATTATGTAGGCGATTTTCTTTTTTCGTGTGGGTCAAACCGCGGACCGTAGCTTAGCTACTATGTGAAAGAAAAAAGATATAATCTAATCATGTGAATAATTCCAAAACCCCAGTTTAACTATGACCTGGATGTAATATTTTATTTTAATTTTATTAATTTGTCCAATACAACAGGGGCCTTACTATGAGCTCTTAAAGCAGGACTTCTAGAAAACTGCCCGGTTTATTCGTACCATGATAACTTTAAAGCAGACCTGCCCAGGCCTACTATTCAAGAACCGCAGAAAACCGTTCACCTGTTTTTTTTTGTATGGCCTCTCGCTAACATGTCGCTCTAAATCCACTCAGTTTATCAGCTTACAAACGTCTAGGCGTCTGCAATGTTGGTTATAGTAAATTGTTAGAATGCCAGAGACAATATTATCCGTACACCTTTGAGAAAACAATATTCAAACAGTTCACCTAAATGAGCGTCATGGTATGATTTCATTCAAAACTGTTTATTTTTATAGTATTACTTATTAAAGCACTAACTCCTGCTTTAGCGATCTCAAACATTGAAAGTCAGAAGACGCGGGTTCGAATCCCGTCCGAGGATGGAATTTTTCTCTCTATAAATTTCAAAACTGTTTATGTCAGGTTTAAGAACTGCACGGAACTTGCATGGTTTTTACGAAGCTGATAGTAAGGCCCCTGACTCTATAGTAAAATCTTTTGCAACGCTGATTTAAATTGTTTTACGGTTTGTACTGATCGTAAAATCTTACAGTTTATTTTCGAATTCAGGGAGCCTGGCACGAATAACTGCGTAAGTGTAACGTAACGTGTTATTCACGTGAAACAATACAAACTGTCATTTATCTAGGGCAACTGTGACACAGATAACACAGTTTGTACTTGAACCATGTATATTATTCTAACATCATACATTTGTTACCACATTTGTAAACTACATTCTGGTAAATAAATTAATTTGAATTTGAAGCGTGACGCGTTGACGTTTACGATACGCAATTGTTTGTGCTACGGCCTCTGAACATGTAAAGTAGACTGTGAATGAAAGATATCATTCAAATTTTGGGTATTATATCAAAGAGAAAGCGGATGAGAAAGTTTGGAAACCTCTGACATAAGTATAATCGGTACAAATGGATTGGTTTATTTTGGGAGCACCAGTAAGTTAAATAATATTTGATGGCGTATAGTATGTCTTGTTAGCACTGACTCATCTTTGTATACATTTACATGAAATGTCTATCTTGTTTATGTCTATTTATGATCCATTCTAATACCATAGTTTAATATTATTAATCTGGCAGTTTGCTTGGTAAGTACCTAGGTACTCTTCGCTTTACTAGAGGTAAGGTCAGCAACACTCGTACATACCTACTCATAATTAGTGACTAGTTTGGTAATTAATTCTACCCGAAACAGAAATTTTGTGATGGCAGATATAACTTATGCAATTCTGTGGCATAATCCTTACAAACACGATCTGTCTCACTAATGGCCGGTCCCAATAATCTATCTATCGCCGGTTTACCTTACTAAAGATAGATATTTGACACTATTTGTATGGACGTTATGTCAAATTTCTATCGGTAGTAAGGAAAACTGTGGTTAGATAGATTATTGGGATCCGTCCTTAGTCACTTGATATAGATCACCGATCAATACGGTCTGTGATAAAGATTCTTACTACTTACCTATTTTATTTTGAAGTTCTGTTTATAATTATGTGTGATGTCTCCCTTATGAACAAGACGTTATTATTAATTTTGACGACAATTTTCAAGATAATGGTAGGAGAAAGGTGTCTTAATTCGTCATGGTAAATTCCATTTTTAACCAACTTCAAAAAACGAGGAGGTTATTATGTTCCATGTATTTTTTTGTGTAGGTGTACACCGACTTCTCCCCCATTTGTTGACTGATTCTCAATATTCTCTTTCTCTTTTTTGTTTGGTAAAGTATACTTCCGAGGTGGTCCCATTTAAATTTCATCAAATTTGGTGAAGTCCAATAACTGAATATCGTTATTGACGGTGAATGACAATCTACCCCGTAAGTAGCAAGATTCACAAAAATACGAATAATAGGCGAACATAAATGAAACCGAGTTCAACACCAATAAGTGTGAAACAACTTGTCGAAGTCGGTACCATGCACACAATATTGTGATAATACGTACTTTGAACTATCATGTTACCATGGTACATACATGGTTTAACATGGTATAGGAGTATTTTGTTAACCAATACACTCAAAAACTATTGGACCAATAAAAAAACCAAAAAATCTTTCCGCATTAGAATGCTACATTATCCCTGAGTCCATCACCACGCGGTCGAAACCACGGAGCGCAGCTAGTTGATAATAAAGCTATACATTATACAAGGCACAATCTCAGAAATAAAATGTTATTTCAATATTTAATAAGTTTAGCTAATTGATGTTACTTACCGCTTTAACTCCTTAATCTTTCAACTTAAACCAAAATCTTAACTCTAAATAAAATCCTATTCAATTACGAATGGTTTGCTTGTGATCACATTAAACGATTCAACACCGCACTAATTATTTTATTTATATCCCCCATATTATCCCGATGAATGAACGTCTCGGCTCATTCACGTATGAACAGTTTATTGAAAGAATGAAAGGTGATATTGGCGAGAGAGCTAATGTGAAATTCGTACTGAAATATGACACGACACTAAAACAAAGCACTCTGATTATTCATTATAGGCTGATTGTTTTGAGTAAAAGAATATTTGAATAATACAAACGCATGAGAAGCCTTTTTGGTTGTCATGAGTTTGAATGGCTAGTTCCTGATTAAATAAGAGGTGTCGTCTTTGTGAGTAGCATGCATATTAGAGCCAATATACACGGACTGCTCGAGCAGTTAGTCAGTGATCAAAATAAACGGACCGCTCTTGCAGTCATAGTCAACAGTTTGAAGCTGCCATTGATACCATTGCTCGAGCAGTTGGTGTTAACTGCTCAACAAGTGACAATTTAATGCAAAGGTGGGAAGCACGTGCGTCATGGAATGAAGAGCGCGGGCGGAGATAACTGCGCGAGAGCAGTCGACAGCTCGAGCAGTCCGCGTATGCCAGGCGACTGCTTGACAACCAACCGCCCGAAGCATTTGCAACTGCTCGAACGGTTTCATGTATTCTGTACTAAACTGTAGTAGCAGCTTGAAGCAGTCCATGCTGACTGCTTCAAGCTGCTCGTGTATCTGTGGCCTTAGTCTTTTAAGAAGGTTTAAAATTTAATGTTCTGTTAATTGGAATATGCATGCTTTTTTGTCTGGTTTAAATGCCTTTCATGTAATTTGATTCCTAAATTGGTATCAACTTGCAGGAATGCTAAGAGTTTCCCCATTTTCCCCGAGACATTACAAACTAATTTCACTCAGACATGATATTATTTATCATCTGTGGCCCCATCGGTCAATCCGCGCGGACAATGCTCTGCCCAGCGCGTTTGTCAAACGCACGCTTCTGTTCACACGTTCACTCCCCGACACCCGTAATAAGCCTCCTACTGTTCGAATTCAACCTCTATTTCAAAACAGCTACAAACGACAGGTTAAAATACACTTAATTATAAGCAGTAATGTCCAAAAAATAAGGTTGATATCTGAAAAGAGGTTTTGATGATAGATTTGTATGAAAAGGAGGCTATTCCGCAGCACAATCGAAATAATGCGTCAGTGTCTACCATTGTCTTGCGGATGATCACCCGCTGTTTTTCTTACTAATTGGATGAGATATAAAAATGATGACGTAGAAATATTTCTTGGGGAGGTTATAAATGTAGGTATTGATATTTGTACGTTGTTGCGTCATAAAATAATATATCTGTCATTACAATATTAACAATATAACAAATGATAAAACGGCAATTCGATTAATAGTCAAGGAAGTAGGTATTCTCGAACCGATACGACTAAGGGCTCTTACACACATGCGGCAGGTTTCCAACCGCTGCAGCAGCCGTCGACCTACAGCGACACTTGCAGTTATAGCGTGCTGACGATGGCCGCCAGTGATCTTCTAAGTTTAGAACGTCGACGGCTGCCGTCGACGTGTCGACAGCTGCAGTTACCTCTGCCGTTGGCCCACATGCCGCTTGTTTTTATAAGAGCTCTTATAGACCTTAATAAAAGAGCAAATAGTTACCCTTCTTAAAGGTCGGCAACGCATCTTCAAGACCTCTGGTATTGCGGATGTCCGTAGGCGACGGTGACCACTTACAACCAGGTGAATCGCCTGCTCGTTTGAGCCCCCCCAAATATTAAAAAAACTAGGTAACCCCTACATGCATTAGGTATATCCTGATGTTGCTGCATCATTATGAAGTTATTATTTAGTCTAAAGAACAATGGTTCAATGGGCTCTTTTGACACCCACATGGATAATGTTGCGAATTAGCAATTCTTGTGCAGTGTTCGAGAGCATTGCAAATACTAACGGGGATTGCGGAAAGTATAACCTAAAGTAGGTAAGTAAACATATTGAGAAGGCATTACATATAAATTCCTTATGTCCTAAGAATAATCATCATCATCATCTCAGCCGTAGGACGTCCACTGCTGAACATAGGCCTCCCCTATGATTTTCCAAAAGGACCGGTTGGAAGCGGCCTGCATCCAACGTCGTCCTGCGACCTTTCTCAGGTCGTCTGTCCACCGTGTCGGTGGACGACCTACGCTGCGCTTGCCGGTACGTGGTCTCCACTCCAGAACCTTTCGGCCCCATCGGCCATCTGTTATGCGTGCTATGTGCCCTGCCCACTGCCACTTCAACTGGCTAATCTTCTGAGCTATGTCGGTGACTTTCGTTCTTCTACGGATCTCCTCATTTCTGATTCGATTACGTAGAGAATCCCCGAGCATAGACCTCTCCATAGCTCGTTGTGCGACTTTGAGCTTATCTATGAGGCCCATAGTAAGAGAATAAGAATAATATTAACTCAGAACTATTGAATGTCTTTAAAGAAAGCTAATATTTTTTTAGCTTTATTCGTCATTCATTAAATTGCATTATTTATTCATCTTGTTTATTTACATTACTTGTGATTTATTTTATTTTTTGTAACCTATTGTAATTAATTTTAAATAAGATTGTAAGTATAAATGTTTATGGGTGTAACTTACCTGAAAATAAATAAATTTGATTTTATTAGATTAATCAAATTTAAGTAGGCAAGTTGGGTCTAAATGCTAAATTATAATATTAAAAACATGTAAATTTTCAGATCATACTGATATTTGGTACAACATTATTGACGAACAGACGCTTATTAAACAGGCCCTAATACTGTCAGAAACTAAAGAGTCTTAACAATAACGATGCGTTTCTAGATAAATATATATATATATATGTAATAATATACATATATTTTTCTCAAAGGTTTAATGGATAAGCACGTCAATAAACTAGTTTTATCCGGAAAATGTATTCAGGTCTGTATGGGATTTTATGTTTATTGTCACAGTGTTCTAAGGTAATACAAATACTATTTTTTTAAGTATTACAGACTTTTGATACAAGCATTTTATATTAGGTATGTTTCTTGTTAGCTATATGCAGCATTGCACACAATTTTGAATTGTTGATTGACGAATAATATGTACGGCACTTTGTAAGATGCATTTTTGTTTTACACCAATTAAAAATTATTATTATATTATATTACTATTAAATTACATTAGAATAATTTTTGACCAAAAATAAATATTATTGATGATATTCATTGTTAAAAGAGTATCAAACAAATCATTAACAACTATTTATACAAATATTGGAGCTGGCCTCAAACTAGGTGAAAGCTTCATCTCGGGTGCCCTTTCATTGATTACGGTAGCCAGTATGACCTCCAGTGCATAGAAATATTCCCGCACAAAGCAACTCGGTTACTAATCGCTGGATTGTAAATGACTTCAGGCTATTATGTACCTCAGTTGCTACCAAATGTTGATTGAAATCTTGAATAATGGCGGCTCCATGTCAATTTTGTCAGCTCCAGTCATCAACTTGCAACATCTCAGATCAGGCTTCTGCCTCTGTGCCAGGGTATCAAGGTAAAGCCATCAGGTCTCTTATCATCTGTGCGACAAAGACCTGGGGGCTCGAGCACACAAGGGACGTTTGCGGATACGAGAGCTCTCCGGATATCATTTAACTCGTGATGACGCAGAAACCTTTCGGAGCATCAACAACAGCTCAAAGCATGGTGACCATCAGCCTGTCATCAGTTATCAAAACTGATATAGAGCTGCCATTTTTATGATTTCATTGAAAATTTGTTAGCAACTGAGATACATACCAGCCCTGCTGGTGATCAACGATCATACATTGTCACATCAGGCACCGACAGACAGAACGTAACCCGTTACTACCGCTTGCCTCACAAGAGTGCCGAAATCACTAAGCTGCACAAAAACTCGGGTCTCCCAGACCAACGTCCTACAACGAGCTCCAATAAATCATCGCTCGGCCGCCGCCGCCCCTTGTATTAATATTGTCATAATAATAAAAACGCGCGTTAACGCACTTGCCAGTAAGTAACATAGGCGGATGTGTCATCACGCCATAGCACAGATTACTGAATAAGAACATAGCTTGTTTATTGGTTATGCAATGGATGGTTTAGACTGAAAATAAATCTTGCAATATAGTTTTTTATCAATTAATTACACACTACAGACACTATGGTCCGTACCATTTTTAAACTTATGAATTAATAATTACAATAACATACATTTTGAATGGAGACTTCGTTCTCCAAACATCACAGTTTTACGTTACAAACATACTATAACTTATCTAGCTTAATCTAGTTACACTATTTTCCTTATTATACTGATATTAGCTAGAGCATCCGGCCGCAGACTCCTGCCTTTGCCCTTTAATACTAAGCACGGCCTCCACGACTACTTCGTTCCTATTTTTTATGGCCAACATGATGTTGCAATCTGCTATTTGTTTTGCCGTTGCCTTTTACGCCCACCTGACGAATTCGCCGATAGCATACAGATATCGATAGCAATATAGATTTGAACATCTTGTAGTTGAAGTTGGAGTTCAAGGAATTAAGTAGCAAAAATAGAAAAAAAAAAACTAAATATATCTCAAATCACCATCATCATCATCTTTTAATAATCATCTGTAATGTAAAATTAGTTAGGTAATATGTATATATATATATATATATATATATATATTTTGAACATCATTTTTATTGAACATCTTAAAATTAAACAAACAATACAGTTATACAGCTTATAAAAGTGTAAAAATAGACGGTCTTATTGCTTAAAGCAATCTCTTCCAGACAACCTTTGGATGGAGAGGAATATAATCAGAAAACGGGATCGTTTTCTGATTATACACTTTTCTAAGCTGTGTAACTGTATTGTTTGTTTAATTTTAAGATGTTCAATAAAGTGTATATCTATCTATCTATCTCAGCCGAAGGACGTCCACTGCTGAACATATACCTCCCTAAAATACGATATATCTCTATTAATAATGTGTATAATATGTTTTGTACTAAACTACATTTTTTATTATATGTTTTATAAGTCACTACCACCTGCTTAGCGAGACTTTGCAAATGTTAGACAGAACAATTACACATACTCGGACAGGATTGGAACCTGCGACTTTGTCAACATTAGTACTTAGTACGACTCTACTCGTCGCACGTTTAGGGATTATAATGAATACCTTCTAATTATATTTATTAAATTCATAAGATTTCCTAAAGTTAATGGCAAATATTATTAAACTGAATTGTCCTTATCCTCTCTCATAGAAATTTAGACAAACCGACTAACGGCCGTTTTCAATATTCTATCTATCCATAGTTTTCCTTACTACCGATAGAAATTAGACAGTGTCAAATATCTATCTCTAGTAAGGTAAATCGTCGATAGATAGATTATTGGCACCGGCCGTAAGAGATGCAAGCGCTGGCTCTATATGACATGACCATAAAATATCTGGCATAAAATGTAGGCGCTTTACTCTTCTGCCATTCTATTTAAGGATGTAACTGCGTAATGTTATATATATTAAAATGGTTATTGATGTATTATAAAACAAAACCAATTATTTAATTAAAAATAGTTTAGTTTAAAATTAATTTAATATTTCTAACCGACATTGATTAATTATTCCCAAAAACTACTCGTAAAAGCCAGGAAATGACGCCGCACTACCCGCTCCACCATCCTAAGGCTATGACAGCAATTTCCACGTGTTATAGCTGATGATCTTTTTTGTCCCACTCTGGCAGAGCTTTTGACACCTGCGTGATAGCCACTTCAATTTGCCGACGGTGGTTAATGCGGTTGAAACATCAATAACTCTAGGTTCCGAGCTAGAACGAGGTTTGATTACTCGGATAATAATAATGAGCCGATCTTTTATCTTATCATTCAATTTAAGTATCATTGAGATAACATTTAACTAATCACAAAATTTATAGCTATATTCAAGACACTCTTAAGTCAAAGCTTTTGAATTCATGAAAATGTAGTTATATGTTTATTACGTATAGTTATATATTTATTTTTAAAACGATTAAATATGTCAAATATATATGATTCCTGAAAGGATTTTTTTTACTTAGGTACTATATAATGGTATTTGTTAATTAGTGTACAATATTGAACGGGGTGGTTTGGAATCAATAACATCATTCATTCAGTGTCATTATAGTGAAAGATAATATATTTTTTTATTATAATGAACACATATTTGCCGCTCCACGTCTAAAAGATCACATTTATCACATCTGTTTAGCTTTTAAAATCTGTGCATTGTTGCAGACACCATTTCCCATCGAAAGCTTGATATACAACAAACTAATAAGCCTGTACGTAGACATTGTCTCGACCAGTAGCATGCGGTGTACCACACAAGCGCACACGATTATTCTACCGTTTGTAAAAAAACTGTGCCGTGAAAAACAGGCTTCTCTCAGAAGCGATTATAGTAAACATTTCTATAAACATTATGCAATTATATTCGACAAATTATATAAGTTATTGAAGATTAAAGAGAACCTTCAGTAAATATAACGAGCAGGAGCTCGTTGTCTAGGATCAGATTCGCGTCGCGGCGGTCCCTCAGGCCAGGGTCGGGTAATTAGGGGTTAAAATTGATACGTTAAGGGATTCATCATGTGCAAAAGGTGAAAGTTTTTACCTCAGAAGGCTTTCCTTAATGGCTTTTTTATGAGTGAGTTGAATTTTTGATAAGTTATAATTATCGTTTTAGTGAAAGATATTGCTTTTTATTTACTTTGAAAATAACATCATCATCATCATCATCTCAGCCGTAGGACGTCCACTGCTGAATATAGGCCTCCCCCATGATTTTCCAAAAGGACCGGTTGGAAGCGGCCTGCGTCCAACGTCGTCCTGCGACCTTCATCAGGTCGTCTGTCCACCGTGTCGGTGGACGACCTACGCTGCGCTTGCCAGTCCGTGGTCTCCAGAACCTTTCAGCCCCATTGGCCATCTGTTCTGGGTGCTATGTGCCCTGCCCACTGCCACTTCAACTGGCTAATCTTCTGAGCTATGTCGGTGAATTTCGTTCTTCTACGGATCTCCTTATTTCTGATTCGATCACGTAGAGAAACCCCGAGCATAGCCCTCTCCATAGCTCGTTGTGCGACTTTGAGCTAATCTATGAGGCCCATAGTAAGAGACCACGTTTCAGTGCCATAAGTCATCACTTGTAACACACATTGGTCGAAGACTCTTGTCTTGAGCTAACTTGGAAATAACATGACAGGCTTTAAATCATGATGAAAATTATAAAATTTATTAATTAAGGTGACGGTGGCGGAAGACGCCAGACGCGCATTAAGAAGAGGCTTAAGTACGCTGCCTTGGAGCTGCTTTACCATTTTGTGCCCGTGGCTGTGGAGACCATGGGCAGTTGGGGGGCTAAGGCTAAGGCTTTGTGGGAGAGTTAGGTCGAAGACTCTGTGACATCACCGGTGACTCCCGCTCCGGTTCGTTCCTGGTGCAAAGGCTGGCCATAGCTATTCAGCGCGGGAACGCAGCTAGTGTAATGGGCACCTTTCCACCGGGAGCGGACGGTTATTAAATTTTGACTAGAAGGTTAATCTAGCCTTTGTAATTTATTTAATATTTTTAATATGTGTAATTGTAATTGAGTATGTTATGAAATTAAACTTTTTTATTTTGTTGCATTAAGGTGATATTTTAAAAACGGTTAAGTAATCGTATCAAGGCATTTTTTCCGTCCATTTTCTTCTCTATGAGTATTTTATTATCTAGTAAGTGTGTGTATGTGAGGAGACGGGAACGTCTGATGGTAAGGTTTAAGTGTTATATATTAAGTGTGTCCATGACAGTTGCATTGTTACCCAGATCTTAAAAGTTCTACGCGATGGCATTCCATTCGCGAAACAGAATTAACTTCACTTGTTTATGTGCCACACCACAGATTTGAGGAATATTTGGTGCGGAGGTGCAACCAGGCTTTGCAGGCCCTTTAGCCTGGTTGGTAGGACCCTGCCTTCAAATCGAGGGTTGCCAGGATCACGAAATATTTTTATGTATATTCTCGGGACTTTGATTGTTGATTTTTGTGAAGTGTTAGTGTGTGTTTAATTGCCTCCCACGACACAGATAACTCTAGTGCGTAAGTTGAGAGTCTGTCAACGATTTTTTAACGCTTTCCTGCATGCTTCCACCTTGGTAGGTGCATCCACAGTGCTGAACAGTTTAAGCACTTAATTTCACCTGCAAGGCTTATGAATCACAGTTGCTAACAAATGTTGTTGAAATCTTGAAAAATGGCGGCTTTATTTATTTATTTATTTAATTATTCATTATCTATACGGCCGAGACCAATTACATAGTTAAGATAAGTACAACACAGAAAACAAAACACAAGTATTAAACTAATCATCGATTACAAAATAAAAAGTCACATACATACAATTATTAAAAATAAAAGGTACTATAAATAACAATTATCTTCACAGAACGTCAAAAATAGGGTTAGTATGGCAGGCCACTTGTCACAAAAATGTCCAAATGTCACAGTCCGGGTAAGATTTAAGGAAAGCGTTGAGAGCAGCCAAGACACGACAGATAGGACTATTGTTCCGGGCTTTAGTACGGCTACGGCCAATGCAGAACAACTTGTGTCTGTGACTATGCCGGATATACATATCAGGTACACTCAATGTGAGCAAACGGTTATGCAGTGCAGGTGAGTCCGTGGTACCTCTCAATATCTTGCAGCAAGTTTTAAGTTGATCAAACGATCTGCGAACCAGCAGCGAGTTAAAACCCAATTGGCCAAGCAAGAAACCAGTGGGATAGAGATAGGGATAATATCCGTAAGTCTTCTTATAAAGACTTCTTAAGAAAGATTTCTGGACCTTCTCGAGCATAAGTATGTACGTGTCGCAATGCGGGTTCCACACACAGGCGCTTGACTCTAGTTTACTCCGCACTAAGGTACTAAACAAGAGTCGCAGAACATGAGGATCGCGAAAATCCTTAGCATTGCGTAAAACGAATCCAAGACGCCTAAAGGATTCCTTAGCAGTAATTGCAACGTGATCATTAAACTTAAGACCGCGATCAAACGTAACGCCAAGATCTTTAATTGTTGACACACGCTTCATGGCATCTTTATCAACAAAGTAGGTGTACCGAATAGGGTTATGTTTGCGATTGAAAGACATAACGTAACACTTATCAGTGTTGAATAACATTTTGTTAGCCACGCTCCATCGATAAATTGTATCGATATCGTTTTGCAAATCAGCACAGTCAGCTTGTGATTTAATTTCAAGTGCAAGCTTTAAATCATCGGCGTACAACCAACATTTGGCTAAATTGACTTCCTTGACCAAGTCATTTATCATGATCAGAAAAAGCAAAGGGCCAAGGACTGATCCCTGACTAACCCCCGAGGGTGTAGGGTAGGGCTTGGAGACGTATGTTCCGTACTTGACAAACTGTTGCCGATCACGCATATAATCCGCGAAGAAACTAAGAAGACAGGGGGTGAAACCAATGCTGCTGAGCTTATGCAAAAGAATATCATTATCAACTCTATCAAAGGCCTTACGAAAATCGAAATAAAGCACATCCACCTGCAAGCCTCGATCCATGCTACCCGAGACATAATCGACCAGACCAAGAAGATTTGTATAAACAGATCGTCGCGGTCGAAAACCATGCTGTTCATCGCATAAATACTGGCTGACTTGTCTGTAAATATCGCTGTGAAGGATGTATTCAAAAACTTTAGCAGGGGAACATAAAATTGCTATGGGACGGTGTTCGTCCACTGCGGTCTTGTTAGAGGATTTAGGTATGGGGGTAACCCTAGATAACTTCCACTGTTGTGGGTAAACGCTGCATTCCAATGACAGATTAAAAATGTGACAAAGGGGGTAGGTTAAATATTTCCGACAAGATTTTAGTATCAGTATTATCGGGCCCTGGGGAAGAACTCACCTTGAGCTTGTTCAAGGCACTCACTACATCTTTGGGAGATATATAAGGAATAGAAACAAGTCCTCCCTCGATAGGACCAGCGGAGCAACGATTTACATCTAAGGATGGGGAGTCTTTAAGAAAGACACTCGAAAAATATTCGACAAAGGCTTCGGCCGCAGATACTCCCTCAAGATTAGCCCCTTTATATGTTACAGAGGGCTCGAAGCCACCTTTGGATCTAAGACTCGAAACATGTCGCCAAAAATGCTGGGGACTCTGCTTAAGATTAGCTTCAACAGATACGGTGTGACGCTCATAAGCAATAGATATACGACTTTTGAGACTACCCCGGAGATCGGAGAAGCTTTTATAGTCGTTACCACATTGCGTCAGTTTCCATACCCGATGCAGCAACTTTTTCTTGCGAATATCTTTAATTATGTCATGAGTAAACCAGACTGGGTATCTGTATTTATGTCACTTTTGTTAGTTCCAGTCATCAACTTACTAATATTTTTTGCGACTGAGATACATAATAGCCCTACTGATCTACTCCACCATGTAAAGAAACTCTTAACGCAGACTGTCCTCAATCGTGCCTACTTAAAGAACATTTACATATTCTTAGCGACAACTAGTTTGATATCTTACATTTTTTGTGTTCTATCCAACGATCGCAATATGGACCGTTATTTAACAACTTAATTTAGCGACGGAACGAAAAACTTCATTTATAATGCAGTCACATCTCACCGTACAGTGGTCCATGACCAGCGGTGCCATATACCGACGCCTTTTTGTCTCAATCCAGAGATCAATCGACCCGTTGTGGGACAAAATCGGACAACATGTCATAAAAAGCCATGCTTCTGCAGGCCGGTTTCACTAACTGTCTCTTTTTGATGTACGTGCTACTGTTTTTAACAATGCGTGCCGTATACATATTATATATCAAGCTTAAAAAATTCCCCTGTAAATGCAAAACTAAATCTAATTTAATTCTAGTGTAAGTTAGTCGTTATATTATGACGTTTTGACATTTTTAGCGACGGACCACCACCTACGCCGCTGGTATCATTTTCATTTATAACAATTATTATCGGTCTATTTGTACCCGCTAAGGAATGCGTAGAATGCCGTAGTGGAGGCGATGCCTTTAATTTGACACACGTTTGCGTTATATGCATGGAAAATGTGGGACTTGACAGATTTTGGGCGTTTGGTGCACAGTACGAGCAGTTGAGGGTTAAACATTTTGTTGCCTACAAATTTAGTTTTATAAATAGAGACGTAGAAATTGGAGTATGTACAATAAGTGTTTTAGGAAGATATTCTTAATGTAATGTTTCCTGCTGAAGCCGATGCGGTGGCGAGGATCCAAATAATGCACAAATTGGAAATAGCATTATAATAAATTTATTAATACGACTGGAACTTTGCCCCGTCGGAGCATGTATTTCTGTTATAAGTTAATAATACCTTGCCCCTTGAATTAATTATTACAATTAATTTAAGGGGCAAGGTGGCCGGAAGAAGAGCTGTACGAATGAAGAAGTCGTGGCTGCGCAATATCCGAGAATGGACCGGAATCACAAATATCGCGGATCTTTTCAACCTCCAAGAACTACAAACCAAAAATACCGTGTGAAATATGCGGTTGTGACTGTCAGCCTTCACTAGTTGGAGAAGCACTGGAAGAAGAATAATTAATTATATTTTTAATAATTAATATTTGTTAACTGTCCCGGTTAGTTCAGTTGATAGTGAGGCCCAAGCTCGATCCTTGACCAGAGTATATGTTTGTGTGATGAGCAGAGATGTTTGTTCATGGGTCTCGGATGTTTGTAACGTGTTAACCTTTTGCGTACCAGAGATAATTTACGTCGGCTTCATTCATAAATCTTTTGTTTTAATTATCACGGCATTGTGTGAGTCCAGCGCGACACAGAGTTTGTATGAGTGTAAATGAAAAGGAACAATGAATATAATTAAACTTTCGTAACACATACTTACTCATACTCAATGAGTAGGTACCTAGGTATGTGTTACGATGTATTTTTATTTATATATTCAATAACAAAGGAAATTGTATTTGAATTTAGTATTTCAATTTACATCTAAAATTAAAAAAAATTAAAATTAAGAGCTCTTTCTCAATGATGAGTTAATCAGTAACACAATTATTAATCTTTATATTATTTCTAATAGATACCTAGTTACAATTGTAATAGCATAGCATGTGTATAGACTGTGCTAAGCTAAAGTGGAAAAAAAATAAAAGTATATTTACTACTAGCTGTGCTCTGCTTCACCCGCGTGGTGATGGATGATGATGAATCAAAGTATATATAGCATATGTTCGTCAAGGATAATGTAGGATTCTAATGGTGGAAGAATTTAACAAACCGGTCCAGTATTAGTTTGGGAGCCTATTCAACTCAAACAAACAAACAAGTCTTGAAGATAATTGTGACATACAGCAAATGTATATAATGTACCATTCAAAGGTAAAAAAAAATATTATAGGTATATATATATATAGGTGGACCGAATGGAGCGGATTAGAGGGGAGCTGGGACTTTCCATAAACAGGTCTAAAACCAAGGTCATGGTGGTGGATAGATCTGTGAGGTTGGAACTCACTGGCGCATTAGGACTAGAAACAATGGACAACTTTATATACCTGGGTTCCAACATCAGAAACGATGGTTCGTGTGAGAAGGAAGTGCACAGGAGAATTGGCATGGCTAAGAGCGCCATGTCTCAGCTTGGAAAAATCTGGAGAGATCGCAACATTTCCGTAAAAACTAAAACCAAACTGGTACGAACTCTGGTTTTCTCGATCTTCTCTTATGGCGCTGAGACCTGGACACTGAAAGCTGCAGACCAAAAACGCATTGACGCCTTTGAGATGTGGTGCTGGAGAAAGATGCTCAGTATCCCCTGGACAGCATTCCGGACCAACGTCTCCATATTGCGAGAACTCAAGATCTCTTCGCGGCTGTCATCCGAATGTCTACGCAGAGTCCTGGAATATTTAGGTCACATTGCTAGGAATGACAGTGGCAACCTTGAGAAACTCATTGTGACCGGAAAAGTAGACGGAAAAGGCCTCGTGGTCGCAGCCCAATACGTTGGTCCGACCAGATCCGCACCGCGCTCGACTCTACGTTTCACAACGCCCTCCACGACGCCAGAAACAGAAACAGATGGAGAACGAACATACGACAGAAGGTGATTCCGAAGGGAGGTCACGACCCTCATCACTGAGGAATACGACGCCAAGAGGAGGAGGATATATATATATAGAATTTAATTTAAAAACCTGTTCATTTTCCTTAATGCATCAAAGGTCGCACGGCCAGACACAATAGAAATATCATTGTTATAATGACATCGACCCTTGATCGTTAAGGAATAAATTTGTAGTTGTATGAAATATATAATTAAAATGAAATACTATTTCTATTTAATAAAGAGTATTATATATGCAACATTAAACATGCCTAGTTTTTGAACGGATGCCTACGCAAACGTAGCGGTGAGTTCAA
Source organism: Selenia dentaria (assembly GCA_917880725.1). Classification (NCBI taxonomy): domain Eukaryota; kingdom Metazoa; phylum Arthropoda; class Insecta; order Lepidoptera; family Geometridae; genus Selenia; species Selenia dentaria. Next base: position 3,371,678 of record OU862893.1, on the reverse strand, counting down.
ACATTTTCAGAATAGGTGAGTACTTAATAATGAACAACTTGATCAATTAATGTTAATCATTTGTGAACAGGCGGTAGTTTCCGATCGTAATTTGATACGATGTACTAGTTGATGCGGCTAGCTGTCGGTACAATGTAAAGTCATATCTAGTTACGTAGGTTTGACTCTATTTATCCAAGAGACTAGTCCGAATGTTCCGATACTCTAGTTAATTATATCTGATACTCCAAATATACCGTTCAGTGGCTCACTTAGAGAAAGATATATCATTAAACGGTATGCGACAGTTAAAACATTAAGTACTAGCTGCGCCCCTCGGTTCCACCCGCGTGATGGATGGTGATGATGATGAAAAGTATCCTGTGTCCTTCCTTTTAGGCGTGATAAGACAACAGAGTGACAGAGATAGTGAAAGAGTTACAATCGTTTTTTTTATACTAGGTATATATGGATGAATCACTATAGTTCAAGTTACATATGGCAATCGAACAAGTACAATTTGAAAAATTTAATACCGACTTCCATTCTATTCAGTTATTGGAGTGTAACTCAAAAACTACTGGACCGAATTTGATGAAATTTAAATGGCACACGGGAAGCACCAGCTTTCAAACAAAAATAATTTTGAGAATCGGTTCACTCAGTCGAAAGTTGTGAGGTAACAAACATAAGAAAAACCGTCGACGTGAGTACCTCCTCCTTTTTGTGGAAGTCGGTGGTATAAAAAAGTAAATAAAGCTCTTGGCTTTAGTTATATCCATTTTCGACCAAGTATGTACATACTTGATCGAAGATAGGTATCCATAGATATTTGATTTAATGAATGTGTTTTTTTGTTTGGATTAATTTATGCCTGATTGGTCATAATCACCTTAGTATTCTTTATGTTCAGCAATGGACGTCCTCCGGGTGTCTTGAGACTTTGTTATGTAATGTGTCTACACTTTTCCTTTCAGTGTGGACTTATGGTTTTCAGCTGTGGGGCTGTACCAAAAAGAGCAATACTCAGATAATTCAATGGTTTCATGATAAAGTACTGAGCCTGATGATCTACATCGGGACCTCAAAGTAGATCTAGTCGCCGACACCATCAAAAAATGTGCCAAAGTCCATCAACGCAGACTTCATCATCACGTAAACGTCGAGCCTGTCCAGCTCCTCGACAATACGGACATAGTACGAGTAAGAAGACTTAAGAGAACAAAACCTTTCGAGTTAATGCAGTGAAGTGAAAGTGTAAAATAGCAGTCTGTAATTGTAAGTGCTATTTTAAAAGAACCACAGACCATAGTGGTTATATGGTCTGTGAAATGAACACATGAACGCCTTCCCCATAAGAGACAATAAGATAGGTGTTATTGGCTGCTGGACGGCAGCGTGCGTGTTGGCCGGTGATCCCCCCTGAGAGCTCCAAGCGGAAATCCTCGCTGAAGTATACCACTTCGTGGTGGCGCGGAGATCCCGGGGAGACTCACCGGCGTGGGAGGAGGTAACACGCATGCGGTGGCAGGCGCGGGCTGTCCTGTTGTGGCAGTGGACGGAGGACCTATCTCTACCAGTCCCTGAGCAGTGGACGGTGGAGGCCATCCGCCCGGTCCTCCAGAGGTGGGTAAGGCGGCAATTCGGGTCGCTGACCTTCCGATTGGTGCAGGTGCATTCCGGTCACGGATATTTTAGAAAGTACGTGCAAAAATCGCGAGACGGGAGGCTACCCCAGCCTGCCACGAATCCATACGCTGGAGGTGTGTGCCGCTTGGGGTCCCCAGCGGCACACACTTTCAGCTATAATTGGCAGAGATCTCTCGCTGCCGAACGTGGTTAACTCTATGCTCGACAGCGAGAGATCGTGGCAGGCAGTGGCTACCTTCTGTTAAGCGGTAATGACGCAGAAGGAGGCCGCGGAGCGGGTCAGAGAGAATGCTGCTCGAGCTGACCCGCTCCAGCGCAGACGGACGGGGAAACGGAGGAGGCAGTTCGCACGCCTCCTTCTTCCTCTCTTAGCGATTCTATGTTTATCAGTTTATATCAAATTTAAATTACTTATTAGCCTTGTAGGTTAGATTGTTTTTGATATTCTATTAAAAACGGGACCTCATACATAAAAAACTTTCCTTTCTGGCATGACGACCACACGTTACATAAACAGAGGTAGCAGGAATGACTTTTGTAATCGCGTCGATAGATATACTATTTATTACCAGTGATTATTAAAAAAATCCGAAACCGAACTCATTACCGACTTAATACTTTTACAACACCTTTTTTATATTACTGAGAATAACTCGAGAGTTTCCAAACGATTGTTATGAAATTTAAATGGGATCAACTTGGAGCCATACCTTTCATGAAAATAATTTTCTAATTATTTTACATAAAGAATCGATCCATAAAAGTAGCATACAATCGAACATAGGAACTCCTCAAAAAAGAAAGAATAACAAGGTTTGACTCACAAATCACAAGTCGTTACAATTACTGTATCCTGTAGTGCGACCGTCATCGTCACCATCACCAAAAAATAAACAACCTCTACATTTAGAGTTACAACCCGGTCAGAATATCTGTGCACCTCGCTGGAATGCGGCGCCTCTCCCGCTTCCCCTGTCACCTCTCCGCGCACTACCCGGTGCGACAGTACGGTTAGCATCTTCGTTGCCGATACACGTCCCGATAATTTTGATATTTTCGCTTGGTTGTTGTTTTGTTTTTTAATATTTATTGTTAAGCTTAGACTGTTTACTGTTAAGTTTGGACTGGTTTGGTTGTTATTAAAATTGTTGTAGCTGTTAAACTGAAGTCATGGGAAAAACAATACACAGCGAATCAAGAAATTTAATCTTGAAAGTGCTCAAGTTTTTTGAATCGGAGAAAGCAAATAAACAGTACACCATACCTGTAGACCAAGTGGTGAAACGAACCTGTGCTGCAACTGGGATATCAAAGAGGACTCTAATGAAAATTAAAAATGAAGCCAAAGTACAACCACCTACAGTACTTTTACTTCGCCGGGCGCTAGTCCGACTCCAAGTACTAGTAATAATTTAGAAACCCACCCAGAACCAAAATTATCGACTTATAACTATCGTGAGAGTGAGGAAGATAGAATGTCAGGCATAGAGTCAATAATTTATAGTGACTGAGTTTAATAATAAATGTTTTTGTTATCAAAATTATTGTTTTTTAATAACAAACCCTTCATTAATAATAAATTGATTTGAAAAGGTTGGTATTTTTTTTTTACCTCCACATTTCTTGAAAAAACTTTTTGCACACCGTACACAGACCGCCGATATGACGTCACGAGATCAGGTGCACAGATATTGTGACCGGGTTGTACATTTGGGGGTGGGAAGGGGGGACGTTATTGTGCTACAGGCCTTCTGCCACAGGGCTGACAGAAAGATACCAAACCTACCAAAACCCTTCCGTGAGCAATCCTCAGCCAAGTTGGGGCGAGATGGGTCGCACTTGCATTCCCCATCTCGCTCCAGCGGCTACCTTTTCACTTGCACCAACCTCTCCTAATGACGCGTTTGGGAAAAACGTTTAGGAGTGCGGTTAAGGCCGCATTAGTCTCGGACGACACCGAGCGGTGATCATCATGGTTGATATGGAGAGCTTGATGAACCAGGGCTGGGGAGTATGGGGTCAAACGCATTCTTCAGCTTGATGACTGATGTGTAGAGGTGATTCACGTTTCTTCATTGATAGTAGACATGACATGATTACTTTAATTAAGGGGTTATGAAGGTAGTTTCTTGAACTTGACTAATGCCACTTGAATATATATCTATTTTGGCGGGAACCTGAGGCCAGTACTTCTGGCCAATAGCTTATGGCCTTTATAACGTTAGCAGTAAACGTTGCGTAAACATACGAGTAGATTAGGCGTAACATGCTTTGTCTTGCTTTCACGCGTGACATTTACTGCAAGCGAAAAATTGACAGATAGATGTTTTAACTACTCCGGGTTTATACAAGTTTATTAATAAGGCCGCAAAAGTTACAGTATTAGAAACATAAATATTAAATTAACAAATATACTTACATGTATACATGTATATATGCATTAAAATGAACCCCTATTTCTCCTGGTGACGCTGTAACTTGAGAACGGCTTTATCGATTTCGCTAATTCTTTTTTTGTTGTGTTAATCATTACCAGGAGAAGATTCTTATAAAAGAAAAACCAAGAAACGTGAACGAAGTTGCGGGCAGTCGCTAGTAATATATATAAGACATAGACATAGACATAGACATAGACATAAATTTTATTGTGCCAAAAAAAGAACAGATTACAGAAAAAGGAAATAAAACATAATTAAGAAAATGAACAGGTTTTCGTTGACACAAGCCGGTCCCAACTCAGCATAGCGCCGGCTGTAAACAACCAACGCTGGTCTTCCGTTGGGAACGGCAGGTGACGTCACGCACGGACATAATACACTATGCGTGATAATATATATAACATATATATAACATAATGGACTTACTTTAGTTTTTAAGCAATGTCCACCAACTTATACTTAGAACTTTCCACCTAGTTTAAGATAGTTAATTGTGATGTTTCGAGAACGAAACTACATTAAAATGTTATCTCGTCTATACATATATACTTACTAGCTGACCCGCCAGCGGCTTCGCTCGCTTGATCTTGGTGTAGTGTTGGAAGTGCCGTTGTGGAACCTCGAGGTTATGGGTTCGATCCCCAGGTTGGACAGTTATTGGGTTTTATAAGAAAGAAAGATATTCTCAATTACAGTCCAGAGACTGGAATAGTGCCCCGTAGATGGCATTAGGCTTGCCTCCTATTACATGATCATATGACCAATAACATATCCTTCTCCCCCGGACCCCTGTACAGAGCAGACGTGTTTTTACTAGACCCATGTTGATTTTATTTAAATTAAACTCAAAATTTCGCTAAGTAGAAAATAGTGCGCAATAATAGGAGCGCATAAGCAGCAAGGAGGGTGCAAGAATACGACGTAACGACACATCGGTGAGTGATCGCTATACCTCTACACTGCACCTGCTACCGATTGACGTGCTCTGCACACACACACACATAGACAGCGCGCACCTAACCGCTGCCTACGTGCGCCGCCTTAGCACTCTGTTAGCCTGGTACCGGCCGCTTGACTGCGCTAGCCGCAACCGCACCGCGCGCGCCGCCCGCCGCCTTCGACCCGCCACGATGCCTCTCAGTCACTCCCCCCCGCATGCACTGGCCGTTCCCGCACGGTCACCGCGCACTCACTGTAAGTCGGACTCTAATATAAATAATGTGGCGCCGCAGGGTGATACTATTGCAGTTCCTATTATCTCTCGCGAACATGCTACGAGTGAGCCCAATATCGCTATGCGCAAACGCAAGAGGGAGGGAGGTGATGACATCAGCAGAGCAGAAATTCTGGACATGTTTTCCTTGCTTCGGAAGCAACAAGATGAAAAATTTACAGCCCTCATGAACCGTGTACAGGGTGGTATAAATACTCATACAGAGCAAAACAAAGAAATCTCTAATTCCATAGAGTTTCTTGGTCAAAAGTACGATGAGATGGTCACAAGAATAAGTACCCTGGAGCAGGAAAAATCAGCAGACCGCAAATATATCCAGTCCCTAGAAACTAGAATGGAGCAAATGGAGCGTAGCCTTCGTAGTTCCAGCATAGAGGTGCGTAACGTTCCCAAAAAAATTGGCGAGACTAAGGGAGACTTACTAACTTTAGTTCAGAAAGTTGGGAATGCACTCAATGTTACACTACAAGCCAACGAGGTCCGTGACGTTTACCGGATAAATACTAAAAGTGAGAAAAGCCAGCCCATTGTTGCGGAATGTCCAACTGTGATTTTAAAGGAGAGAATTGTAGAATCCGTCAAGGCGTACAACAAGAAGTACTTTACCAGCAAATTCAGCACTTCTAACTTAAAACTCGAAGGCCCACCGAAGCCAATTTTTGTGTCAGAGAGCCTTACTGCGCAGGCGAAAAAGCTTTTTTTTCTAGCCCGAGAGTTTGCAAAAGGCCACGGCTTTAAATACTGCTGGGCGTCGCGAGGCAAAATCTATCTGAGGCGTTTAGATGGAGCCCCACTCATAAGAGTCGACAACGAGGATGGACTAGAAAACCTAAAAACTAAATGACTAAATAAGTTTATATTAGTATGTTATTCAATACTTTTATGTTATGTTTTTCTGTATGTCTGCTTCACTGTTAATTACATAAGCTTAGTTAACAGTATGTTCTGTAACAAATTCGGAGCATGTTATAACTATTTATATTGTAAAATTCAGTATTTCCACCAACTTGCATTTATACACAACTTGTACACATACCTACACTATACACACACTTGCACTGCACATAACCTCGAATTACTTCCCTACATAATAGTAAAAAATATTAGAGAGTTGATTAATAAAATACATTTACCTATATATTTTCCTAATCTCAAGCGCACAAGCTTAACATTAACATCGTTTTATGGATATAACCATCAATATATTTTTATTATCTTTATCTATAAAATTCAAATAATGCACCTATTTCAAATACACCCTAGTACTTTTCTTGCAAATAATGGATGACAACTCTTTTATAATTACAGAAGTTGATAAAACGGCTGCCATAGAATGTTTATCTCTCAGCACTAATGCTGAATGTTGTAGACTGTTAAATTATAATATAAGAAATAAGAACTCATTATCTGTTTTTACTGTGAATATACGCAGTATCAACTGTAATTTTGATTTGTTTGCTGCTTTAATATCTAGCATTGATATGACAATAGACGTTTTTGTATTGACGGAATGCTGGACAAGTTGTATGAACCCGCCACCGAATCTAGATAATTATAATACATTTTGGACAAGGAACAGCCTGAATCAAAACGACGGTGTTGTGGCTTATGTTAGACACGAACTAGATGTTGCTTCTTATGAGCCTTTATTTTCAGATGGCAATTGTCTTGTTCTGAACATTTTTCCTGACTATACAATTGTGTGTTCTTACCGCCCACCCAGTTTTCGCAATGCTAATAAGTATTTAGAGTCAGTAGATAGTATTTTGGGTGGTATTTCTAGTAAAAATATAATTTTCGCTGGTGATATCAACCTTGACATATTGTCTAGCAATCTTTCCGCTTCAGCTCAGGACTATTTAAACGTAATGGCCATGCATGGACTCAGACAAGGAGTAAACCTTCCCACTAGAGTCAACACGTGCATAGACCATATCATGGTAAAAACTTTGGGTTCCTGCAGGACTATTGTATTTGAACAACCATTAACAGATCACTCACCAATAATACTTTATATTGACAATGCCAAACTGACCAAAAACTATATTACGTACAAAAAAGTAAGTGTAAATTTTAAAGGAATTAACGACTCGCTAGTAAAAGAATCTTGGCAGGATTTGTTTGAGCTAAATAACGTTAATTTAGCCACAGAGTTATTTACTAGTAAAATTCTTAGTTTAATCAATATAAACACACAAATTAGGGCAGTGACGAAAAGGAATCAACCTCTTAAGCCCTGGATAACTAGAGGTATAGTAAGATCAATAAGAAAAAGAGACAGATTGCACATGAAAGTAAAGAAGAAACCAAATAATGATACATTAAAAGAAAAATATATGAAATATAGAAATTTATGTAACAATATAATTAGAAATCTAAAGAAGGAATATTATAAAAGGAAATTAATAAAAAATCAAGGAAATATAAAAGAAACTTGGAAGATTGTAACGGAAGTTTGCAACTTTAATCAGGCAAAGGTGCCATCACGCGATTTATTAAACATCACAAAAAACCCGATTGATTCCCTTAACAAAGTTAATACGTATTTTACGTCTATTGGTGGAACTCTAGCCCATAAAACCTTGAATATGATGAACACTACTGAAAAGCAATTAGCTACTCTTGCAAAAACATCAAACTCGCCGAGCCAATCTATGTCTCTCATGCCTACGGATCCATTCGAAGTTAAATATGTTATTTTCAAACTTAAATCACGTAGTGCACCTGGTTGGGATAATATTACTACAGCTTTTCTAAAATCATCGTTTCCCTTTTTGGTAGAGCCAATCTCATTTATTTGTAATTTAAGCTTTGAGACAGGCGTTTTCCCATCTCTATTTAAAAAGGCTATCGTGTGTCCTATTTTCAAGGCTGGCGATAAATCTAGTCCTTCTAATTATAGACCTATTTCTCTTCTATCTACGCTTTCTAAAGTTCTGGAAAAGCTGGTTAAAGGAAGAGTTATGCGGTATTCAGAAAAAAATAACCTTTTGAGCAAAAATCAGTACGGATTCCGAGAGGCCAAGTCTACTGAAGATGCAGTCCTTACGCTAACATCATTAATAACCTCCTACATGGACAAGGGAAACAAGTGTGTGGGAGTCTTTCTGGACCTCCAGAAAGCGTTCGATACCGTTTCCATTCCCATTTTATTGACACGGATGGAAAATGTTGGTATCAGAGGAATAGCATTGGATTGGTTCTCAGATTATCTCTCCGGAAGAACACAGACTGTAAGGGTTGAGGACTATGAAAGCGATAGTTCTTCGTGTACCTATGGAGTTCCGCAAGGTAGTACACTAGGACCTACGCTCTTTCTCATCTACATAAATGAGCTTTGTGGTACTGCCCTACCCGGTCTGGACTTATTAATGTTTGCTGATGACACGGTGTTACTCGTTCATGACAAAACCTGGAGAAAAGTTATAGAGCTAGCTGAGACGTGTCTCTCTAGAGTAACGAGGTGGTTAGAAGACAGTCTCTTATCACTGAACACAGCCAAAACAAAATATATGTGTTACAGTATAACACAAGCTGGCAGTCCTAAATCTCCCAGTCTAAAAATTCACTCTTTTCCATGCAACCGTAATATTTCCAGCCCCACACAGTGTACCTGCACTGTTCTTTCACGGGTCAATACTATTAAGTACCTCGGAGTATCCATAGATGAAAATCTAAACTGGAGCAACCATATTGTGTCATTAGCGTCGAGAATAAGGAAACTCATCTATGTATTCAAATCACTTCGGACTGTTGCAGATTTAGAACTGCTGATTCGAACATATAAAGCTCTTTGTGAGTGCCTCATTAGGTATTGCATATGCGCATGGGGTAGTGCTGCAAAAACTCACATTATCAGAGTAGAGCGTGCTCAGCGCGCTGTCCTGAAAGTTTTACTCTACTTACCTTTCCGACATCCAACTACGGCAGTATATGAAAAAGCTAACGTTTTAACTGTACGAAAGCTATTCATATTCGAAAGTCTCCGTCGATTTCATAAAATGGTAGTACCATCTCTACCAGAATCAGAAAAAAGAGTAGATAGAATTCGTACTAAAGGAGTAAAAACGAGATTTGCTCAGAAGCAGTTCGATGTAGTGGTTCCACAGATTTATAACAAATTAACTAAAGCATTTAAATTAAAGCATATTAAAAAATCAAATAATAACGAATTCAAAAATAATATTATTACATGGCTTAAAACTTACGATTATGAGGGAATTGAAAATATGTTAGCAAATTTATATTTTTAACAAATAAACATACATTGCACACATACATTCACCACACACACATAATATGTCACGAACATACACGCCACTCACATACACAACTCACAAATACACAATACACACACATGCACACACCTGCATGCCAACATAAACAATAAAATAGTTGTTATTAAATTAATTCATGTACGACATAAAATAAAATAGCTCTTGAATAAGAGAAGCCACTGTCTCCTGAAACACAGTGTATACTAGTTCGGGAGGCTATGGATTCACCATAACTGTGTAATACTTTTTTTGTGTCGAAATAAATGATTTGATTTGATATATGGCAAAACGTAGGTGTTGAAAACACCGCTGCTTACCCCTTCGCGGATATATATGCAAAAGTATCGATTCACACAAGACCGCTAGACTGATGTTACCGCCCCGCGGTTTCACCTCCGTGGTGATGGATGGTGATGATGAGGAAAAGTCGGCTGAACAACAAAGATGGAGGACATGCCGAATCTATCGCCGAGCACGTCTAGAGTATCTGTCTAAATCATTGCGTGCTTTTGACCTATCAGAAGCTGACACATCTTTGACAGCAATCTATTGACAGAAAATAAGTCATCATTACGATCTTGATGTAGGCGATAGGTAGATGAGAGGTAGATCTTGTTATTTTGTTTATGCTGTGCCCAAAAATATTAGACTATTTTACCCGCGTGGTGTTAGATGATGATGATGATGATGATGATGATAATAAAAAGTAGCATATGTGATATTTCAGACTATAATCTATCTCTATGCCAAATTTCAACCAGATCCTTTCAGCCGTTCTGCCGTGATTGAACAAACATCAATTTATCCATCCATCCATGCATCCAAACTTCAACATTTATAATATTACTTGCATATGGTGTGGATGATGATGATGATGAAGAAAGTATCCTATGTGTCAATCCAAAGCCTCACCTATCTCTATACCAACTTTTATCAATATTGGCCCAGCCGTTTGAGCGTGAAAGAGCAACAAACATTAATGCATCCATCCATCCATCCATCCATCCACCCATCCATCCATCCATCCACCCATCCATCCATCCATCCATCCATCCAACCATCTAAACTTTCACATTTATACGAGTAATATTAGTGCGATAATAAATCTGGAGAAGTGAAAATCCCGTACATTGAAAATATCAAAAAAATAAATGGCAGGGGGTGTTACTAGACCGGCACCGAACCCAAAAATCTGATTTAAAAGTGTTTTTCCGTCTGTCTGTTTCATCACGCAAAAAACTACCGGTTCGATTACGATGAAACTTGGTACAATTATTCTTTAACATCCTGGGCCCCACACTGGGTACATATTATCCCGGAAAAGTATATACAATAAAAAAAAGACGTGTGGCACTCGGAGACTGCCGCGGTAAAGCTATTGCACAGCTATTTTTATCAACTTATGCAATTATAATTATTTAACCAAATGCCATCTAGAGGCGAGTTGCTGAACTAAAGAGACAAGCGTGATATTTCAAAAAGTCATTAAAAGTTCTGCTATTCATCGATAGATGCCAAATCAACTTATGCAATTATAATTATTTAACCAATGCCATCTAGAGGCGAGTTGCTGAACTAAAGAGACAAGCGTGATATTTAAAAAAGTCATTAAAAGTTCTGCTATTCATCGATAGATGGAATCGGAGTGGGGGGGGGGAGGGGGTTTAGGTTATTTTCGTTACGGAATGTCTGAATTCGGTCTCCACGCTCAAGGCCCGCGATAGAAGCCTATGCTTAAAGAACTTAATATAGCGGTTCGATCCCTGGACCCAATTACTGTACCAACCGCAAATAATAAGTTTGTCGTAGGTTACGTCACCCGCAGTGGAGATCACGAAGTTGATAAGATTTCGATTTCAAAGTGATCGCAAACTTTTTTTAATATGCGTATAGGTGCTATGTGTAGGCGATTGTGTACATTTAAATTTGTTTTAGTTTCACGTTTCATTTTCACAAAAACGAAATACCATGAGTAGATAGGTGACGCATCCGGTAATGAGTTTCAAATGTGACCCAGCGAGGTGATCCCACGGTATTTCCGAGCGATTAGCGGTTAGCTACAATGGATACCTAGCTATTGAATACCAACGCTAATGCTGCGTGAATACAATCTATTCAATAAACTGAATCACGCGGCGTGTCAACAACTTTTGCGTTTTACCTTCATCGAGATATTCAAAGAGGTTTATTCATACTCTTCTCAGAACGCCTGTTAAACGAGCACGAGAGAGCTTGCTAATGGTGTACATTCTGTAAGCAGTACATCTAAACTAAAAATCTCTAAGTTATGGCAGTTCTTGTACAGCCATTGATTCTCTAATGATTCGTCGACGAGCTCACCGATGTCAAATACTTTATAAGATATCGCCCTTGCACATAAGTTTGCTTTTCCAACATTTCTTGTCATCCCGTCATTTGTTTCACGGATGTTCTCAAAGATGCCACGATGTTTGCTCTTAGAGAATCGCACGGCTGTTACAAAAACGTGCTATTCGAGTTACATACGAAATCCCCGCGAATCTTTGAGAGGTTTGTGTAAATAATTATCTATTATTATCTATTATACATCTTAATATATTAACTTTGCCTTCCTTATATGTATTAGCAAATATAATGTATGTTCGTAAATATTTACATAAATATAAGTTAAATAGTTATCACCACCACTTTAAACTAGTAATAAGAATAGTGTAACTGTGAAAACGCACACAATTTCCTAGGAACGACTTATTAGTACTACGCAAGTCTAAAACTAGGTACAGCTCTGTACCAGGGTGAATGTAGCTTTCCAATGGCGAATGAATTGTTGAATTTGGTCCCCTACTTTTTGAGCCAACTCATTACAAACATACTTACATACAAATCTTTCCCCATTATAATTTAAATTAGTATACTTAGATTGAAATTATTAATAATTTATATTAATAAATCCTTTCGTTCTCCATTTGAATTAGGTATACATATACCTACCCGACATGGTCGCGTAAACTTTGCCTACCTACTCCCAATCGTGCCATTCTCTAAGAGCAAACATCGTTGCATCTTTGACAACATCCGTGAAACAAATGACGAGATGACTAGAAACGATCGAAAAACCACCTTATGTACAAGGCCGATATCTCTTTGACAACATCCGTGAAACAAATGACGAGATGACAAGAACGTTGGAAAAACAACCTTATGTACAAGGGCGATATCTCTTTGACAACATCCGTGGAACAAATGACGGGATGACAAGAAACGTTGGAAAAACAACCTTATGTACAAGGGCGATATCTCTTTGACAACATCCGTGGAACAAATGACGAGATGACAAGAAACGTTAGAAAAACAACCTAATGTACAGGAGCGATATCTCATAAAGTATTTGACATCGGTGAGCTCGTCGACGAACGCATCGACGAATCATTAGAGAATCGCACGGCTGTTCATACAAATTTATGTTACGACTAGGTACATACATGAAAAATAAGTTTTAACGAAGCAGGTGGTCTCCAACGTCTCCCTGTCTAGTTACGGTAAAGGAAATTATTAATTAAAAATAAGGTGAAATAGCTTAAATATATAATTGATCTTACCGACTTAAAAATAATAATTCTTAACCTTTTTCAAGAAGAAGGTTACTTAGATCCAGGTTTTGATGTGGCAGTTGATTGGCAATTTACTAGACAGCGTGAAATTCATATAAAAAAGATGCCCAGGTAATTAGTATTTAATGAAATTATTTGCTTCTGTTCACGGTGCGCATGAAGGTAATTACTTCTTCGCTCGAGTTTGTATGGAAACTGGTTTTGGATGAACTCTGTGACCGAAGGTCTCAGTAGCAGCACTGCTAGTATGTATTGTCGATTGGATATAATATGACAGTAATTATCGATAAAAGACAGACCGCGATACAACTGTCGCGGCTAGCTAATTCTATACTTAATATTATAAAGAGGAACAATTTGTAAGTATGTTTGTAACAAATTGGCTCACAAAGTACTGGACCGCTTTCAAAAATTCTTTCACCATTGGAAAGCTACATTCACCCTGAGTAACATAGGCTATATAAGATTCATCATCACCCTATGTATGTATGTATCTGCCGACAAACTGTTCTGCAGTTTGGCAGAATTTAGATTAAGGTAGGTAATAAAAATGTATTTTTATTAAAAATAAATTAAAAAAAACCCCCATCTCCGCGCGGGTGAAACCGCGGAGAGCAGCTAGTAAATTATAATCTAATATGGTTTGGTACCTGTGTTGTCTTTCCCTCCTTTTTTGTTTTAGTAAAATCATATTGGATCTTGAAGTCTGGTGGACTCTCCCCATGACTCACAGATCATATTCTTAGTACAAAGAACCACCAAAAAGTTTATGGAACTACCATGCAACGGACACTGCCAGAATGGCAGTTAGCAGTATGTCAAGCCTTGCTAGAGACAACGTGCGAAAGATAAAATCGGTCACCTAGTGGTCATGGCGTCTGACACAGATTGTCGGAAGACGCGGGTTCTAACCCCGGCCGAGGTGTGATTTTTTCTGTCTAAAACTGTAATGTTTGCAAGCAGGCGTTAGTGCTTTAAAAAATATATAATAAAAGTTGAAGGGCTGCGATATCAATACGAAAGAAAAAATCTTCTAACGGTTGGATAATGCTGTCTAGCTGTCCAATAGATGTCGCTCCGTCCCCATACGAAGGTTAAAACATGTAGAGAGTTAAACGCGATGCTTGGACGGTAAGCCTCGGTGGTCTTGTTAGTCATGACGTCTGACACGGGTTGTCAGAAAACGCAGGTTCAAATCCCGTCTGAGGATGTGAAGATTTCTCTTGTAAAATTGTAATGATTATATGTATGGCTTCTCATTAGTTATCTGGTGATCAACAGATTGTCGTTAACGATTTTTGTATAACCTATGTAGGTATATAGGTTATATAAAAAACGGTTATACCAATTACTAGTAGGTATCCACTCGTTAGCTAATATAAGTAGAATAAGTACTGCCGGAACACACTGTTATAAGTTGCATAGCGGCAGATTTTCCAATTGAAGGGTGGTATAGCGAGCCAGGCGGCATACCTTACTACAATACTAGTATTTCTATTATAGGACTGTTTGTCCACATTAAAACTTACCTTACTTTGTATAGTACCTAACTTTAAACATAACAAAAAATATAAAAAAATACCTTAAAACGAAATAACTTCAACACCAAAAAGTGTGAAAAACTTGTTATTGTCGGTGGATACCGAACCATAATATACCATAAGCGCGCCAAGACGCGCTCGTACCCTGATAATAGTAAAAAGCAGAATCTTTAAACATCTAGTGTAACGAAACAGGTCAACAATATTGTTTGAAAAAAATACTTGGGATAGAAATGGAACAGGCAAAGAGTAATAACCGAACAGAATTCCTAAATATTACTCGCTCTCTGAAAAAAAACCGGAATAGATCCATAAAAATAAACTTTGACGTCCAAACTCTCAGAATTTTCAGCGATGTTATATTTTTTTTAGATAATACATAGCCAACATATAGTACTTAATTGGTAACCAGCAGCTTTTTCAATTGTTTTAGTATATATCGAAATATATTAAGAAAACGTACAAAATGAATGCACTTTCGCATGACATCGTCCAATATAACATGCGATTTTCAACCTTACGTAAAGCATAGTAAATTATTTTAAAATTGGGGTTGGACCGCGTCAAATACCAATTATCGCAATATTGTGCGCATGGTACTCGACTAGTTATTTCATACTTTTTAGTATTGAAGTCGGCTCCATTTTTTGGTAAATAAAATCCACCCTTTAAGTGACCCTTGCTAATTATGGGATTGATGTCATTCACCGTCAATGATGATATCAAATTAGGCGAAACACTTTTCAGTTATTGGGGTGTCACTCAAAAACTACTGTACATAATTTGAATTAATTGAAATGGGACCACCTCGGAAGTATGCTCTACCAAAGAAAAAAAGAAGAATCGGCCCACAAATAGGAGACAAATCGGTGAAGATATAACTTCCTCCTTTTTTTAAGTCGGTTAATAAATAAAACATTCATAATCGAAGAGAAATATAATTTCCAGCCAACACTAATTATGTCAAACGGGTGTAACGCCCAGTACTACAAATTCCGAATGCTAATTTTATGCAAATGCAGGCGGTCCCGGTGTGGTCTAATAAATAACTTGGCGACAGGTCATATAATTCACTTACTTCTGCACCAGCAAGTATATCTACTTCCTACGATATTTTACTCTAGATTTACTTTTAATACTAGTAGTTCTGCGAATAGACCTCGCGAGCACATTAGTCTTATAAGCTGCAATTTTTCGCAGTATTTCAGAACCTATTATCTCAGAAACCACTTGATCCTCATATTTGAAATTCGTCTTTAAAGTCAGGTACCTAATGTGTGTACAAAAGCAGTCAGTAAATAGCGCCGCACTTCCCCCCATTTTAAAAAAGTACCTCGCCCGTAATCAAAATCTACGACTAAAAAGTTAAATATTAGAACATGCATACCAAGTTTCATCAAGATCGGTTGAAAAATGCGACATCTACAGAAGGATACTCACTTAATCAGCATTTTGCAAGTCAAAAACGATATTAGAAGAAACATTTAGTGACACTTTAAGCTAAAAATTTATTTTTAAAAAATATTTCTTCTATCGTTTTTGATAATGGATTTCCACAAAGTAACGCCTGAATCTATAAATTATTTTGCAAGTCTATAAGGTTCATATTCTAGATGAATGCTCAGTTTTGAAAGATTTCACAGTGAATACTTACGAAGAAATAATTTATGATTTTATCGTTGATATAATACTATATAGTTATATATATATATATATATATATATATACTTCGTAGAATAATTTATTATTTCTTTTTAAGGTATTCACCTACGAATGAATACCATACAAAACACACTCAGATCTGTGCTTAATCCTTCCTATACCGTGTTAACCCCTCACCAGTCGATTGTCAATATAACAATAAAATTTCTATTGTGTCTGGGTCGTTCGCCTGATGAAGTAATAATTAAAACAAAAGATTTATGAATGAAACTGACGTATATTTCTGGGACGCAAAAGGTTAAGTCAGGATAAACTGAGCATGTAACTTGATTGAAACTTTCGTTTGTATTACACAGTATTACACGCACCCGGCTGCGTTCGCGCTAGTACTGAGTACCAGCGCGAACGCAGCCAGGTGCGCACGTACTCCATGAAGAAGTGGCCCGGACGGTCACGAAACCGGTCGAGATATTCGACTATACCTACCGCGTAAGTTAAACCGTCAAATAACATTAAAAACTGAGCATGTATCTAGAATACGGGCCTAATAAACCTCGGTTGCGATACGACATGCGATACCCCTTACCGTTCCCGATGTAGGTCTGCAGAGTGTGTCAGGGAGCCAGCTCGCAGGTAGGCGGGACACCCAATACTTTGCACGCACGCATGCATGATAGCCTGATACATCCGACCACCTGGCAATGGTGGTTATACCAGTCTACCACCGGCTTAGGGGTACCGCTTCACTGAGTGGCGAAATTCGACCGCTCGGTTACACTATCCAAACTTTTTGCAAGCCCGCTTAAGGTCACCTGGAACTAATAAGAGTAACAGACAATATTAATTACCTTGAAAGCTTAAAAATAAATTGAAAGGTGACTCCTGGCAGATGCTAAAAACGAAATCAATGACGTGTTTAGTTTTTGCACAACTTTTTTATATTATGTCAAAAGTATATGTACAAAAAAAATACTTTCTCGACTCAACCACTAAACAATATATCGATATCGTATTTCATTCAGAACTTTGACTGTGGTTGAGATGCAATGATTTTTGAAGTGATAACTTCTTATGGGAGGGTAAACCCCTTCGTTACGTAACGCGTTACGCCGCCAGTCTGTCTAGCTTCTCTTTCTCTCACACATCCTCTCTCACTCTAACCCACAGCGCTAGACTAGTTTAAGTTATCACTTCTGTCGGTAGTACCGAGACGCACACCTTTTTTAAATACTAGTGTATTTATAAAAATCCATTACTGCTCCTGCATCTCATTGCAAGGTTATAAAACTATTTTAGCAAATCATTTAAAATAAATACTAAATTAAATATAAATTCTCGTGAGTTTGACACATATTTAACTATTACTATTAACCGCCAAAACACTCACGTTAGGGATCGAATACGTCGCGCCGGGTTACGAGCTAGTCCGATGCTCATCTTCAGGGTGAATGCGCAGCGGCGTCTGTGAGCTCCCGGCGGGCACTGCGGAGCTTAGCGCGTGCGGCTCGGCGCGACACCGGCGACAGATGACATCGGACATGCTTGAAACCCGGGTCGACGTATCTATCCTTAACGTGAGTGTTTTGCCGGTTAATAATAATAGTTAAATACTAAATTAAAGTTTATTTCAGATATAGTAAAAAGTAAAAGCTTTTCTTCTAAATCATCACTCTTCACTAGATTTCGTAAAATGTACCATTTAGTCATTTGTACTGCCACCACGAATATCTAACATGATAAACCCTATAACAGCCGTATTAAATGCTCGATGGCAATATACAATACTAAAAGGTGTAATAATTACATACTTGATACCGTTACACATTGTAATTGCTCGTTAGTGTATTGTAAGAGTGATGTTCAAACCGCCTTAGAATTGAACTTAAAAAAATGTATCAAAATAGTGAAATTCAACTGTTATAGAAACCATAAGATTTCTGGATATGGATAAGTTCGTAAGAGTTTTTCTGTAAGTAATATATAATGTTCTCATATCAGCACCCTATCCTTCATATTAACAATATTTAAGAAGCCATCAATAACTATGTACCTACAAGCTATAGCTGCGTACATGCCGAATACCGGTCTTGACGTCCACACAATATCCGTAAAGTGATTTATTAAAAGTTATTATGTTACCTATTATGAATTCATAATGCAGGGAGCGTTGCGTTCGGATTAACGAAACTTGGTGCAAACGATGCGGACTGCAGCCACAATGAGGTGTCGGGTTTCTGCGATCTGCAAGCCGGGGCGAGTGCGAGCGATTCGCGGTATAACATGTTAATAACGTAAAGAGATGTGCGACGGGACAAGTCAATGGTGATAAGCGAGATAGACTACAATTTGCTCACTCGCACCCAGGCAGGAGAAAATAACAATACCCTCTCCGAGTAAAATCGTATTTTACTTTGATCAAGTGCAATTTGAACAAGTGCAATTTGAAAAATGTTATAGTGACTTCCATTCTAATACTTTGGTAAAAATCAGTTATTGGAGTGTAAATCAAAAACTACCAGACCGAATTTGATGAAATTACAATGGTACCACACGGGAAGCACCAGCTTTCAAACAAAAAAAAATAATTTTGAGAAAATTCACCCTATCGAAAGTTACGAGCTAACAAACATTAAAATCCTTTTTGGAAGTCGGTAGATAATGGTACTGATTCGCTTGTACTAAACTAAACTCGAACTAAACTAAAATTCTCTAAACTATGGTAGTTCTTATTATGTTAATACTAAAATCCAAATTCGTATAACACTTAGAATGATAATTCTAAACATATGATTATTTTATTCAAATGTGGGTAGTTTTACATCAGTTTAGACTAGTTTAGAGAGCACGAACTTACATGACGATTAAATATGCACTAAACATACCCGCAATTAAACAGAAACGACAAATTTAAGAATTGTCACTTGCATGCATTATACGAATTTGGACTTAAGTGTGAACACAATAAGAACTAGCATAATTTACAAAAAATAGATTTTAGTTCGTTAGTTTAGTTTGGTAGTCTGAACAAGCGAATTACTACCAATATATAACTAGCGGCGCCCCGCGATTCGTGATTATGGATGTTTATGATGAAAGTATCCTGTTATTCAGATTCTCATCTCCTCCATACCTAATTTCATCAAAATTACTCCAGACGTTTGATCATGAAGTTAAAAACATATAGCACTCACAAACTTTTTCATTTATGTTAGTGTGATTCTATAACTACTCCTTGCTTGTGATAGATTTTAGATAGATACACTTTATCGTTACACAAAAATTCAGAGAACTTTACAAACAGACTTTATAACAAAAACCAATTTCTTCGCGCATTTCTTTAGATTGAATTTATATAAAAATTTAAAGAGATGGGCCTGTTGTTAATTATGATTGAACCTTTCGATCATCATCATCATCATCATCATCCTAGAGACTATTGCGATTTAACAACTGACATTACGGTAGCTACCTCAGTGCTAACATGTCGAAACTTTCGCCTTTGGGCAGACCGGGGATAATGACGTCCAAAGCAAAGTGACATTATCGCTACCGCTTGTAACAAAGACCACAGTAACATGACACCGGCCGCGCCGCTATCGGTCCCTCCCGACCCTAATTTTACGTCTCATTAACTGATTTCCTTGTCCTTTTTGCAAGAACCAGTGTCTCGCGAATGCCTCACCGAGTTTCGTATGTTCCCGTAATTTCATTATGTGTGTTCGTACCGTAAACTACGGTATCGGTTACCGTAATTAATATATCAGTTTTGTTGTTTAAATCTGAGCTATTATTGAGGTTAAAATGTTTATCTGATGGTAAAGTATCGTTAAATACAGCTGGATAGGTTGCGGGTTGCAATTTTTTTTTGTTATAGTAAAAGTAGGTATCAAGTATCAAATGTTTCGGTTACGTTGATAAATAATACTATAATACTCTCCGACTTTCCATGTACAAAACTTTCAATCTTTTCAACGTAACAATTCTTTTGATTTTATATTATTCAAATATGCTATAGATATCATTATAGGTAGGCAGTAGATATACCTACGAGTATATTAATTGAATAATACCAGGGGTTCAATGGTTCCTAAGGACTTCGCACTAAGGTAAATCAAACTACTTGTTCGGTTTCCTAGTGGATGAATAGCTTCCGTTTCAATGTAAGCGAAGAATCAAACATTTTACTATTTAGACGCTTCTTAGAATTTTGACAAGCGTGAGTCATTCGCCATGTGTCATTTCGTCTAGTGGTTTCAGACTGGAAAAAGATAAGTGTTTTTTTATATGTAGCTGTATATCAATTTTAAGATATTAATTTTTATATATTAGATTATAAATTGTGGATATAGGTCTAATGAGAAAGTTAAAAACTTAATTTCCGCTGGAAATAAGTAGCAGCCACCCTGAAGTGCCCAAAATAGTCATGTATGCCGTGCTTGCGTTGTCTATCATACAGACATGATGACGTCAAGATTCTTTATTCAATTAATTCATAAGACCCATTTAATCTTAATTATGACTTACGTAGAAAAATATTTTTTCGACACTAATATTATGAACAGGAAATGTTTGTTTGTTTGTTTGAATTGGCTCCGAAACTACATGACCGATTTAAAAAATCTTTCACCATTAGAATCCTACATTATCCTTGATGAAAATAGGCGATAGATTGATATAGTATTTTCAAAAAGTAATGGATCCGAATAAAAATTTTGATAATGTAACCCAAGGTGTAAAAAATAGCAATACAAAATTCTTATACCGCTGCGGAAACTATTGACAATAGAGAAAGTTAATGTAAGTACTACAGTTTCTTAGAAGATATCAATAAGTATAAAAAGTAGGCCATACCATTATGTCTAACTATTACAGTAGTTATGTTACAATAACAATATGCAATACTTAGAAACGCCAAAAATCCTTATATCGCGTACGCTGCGGAAACTATTGACAATAGAGCATAGTGATGTGTAACAGTTTTATAGAGGACATCAATATCTACAAAAAATCTGCGATACCATAATGTTATATTATTATCCATATGTGCTATTACAGCTATGTCACAATAACTACTTTTACATGTTAAAGTACGCAATAGTAACGCCGGTACAAACTAGGCTACATTATTCGTGCCTTGGTTATTATCCTAATCTATACTCTAATAATAAAGAGGAAACATTTGATTGATGTTTGTTCGTAATGGATAAACGCAAAAGTTACTTATCCAATTAAAATAAATATTTCCACCCGTTAAAAATGTAAGTAGTATGAAACTACCAACACCCAAAAGTTACCATTTGACTAACACATCACATTTCTTATCTCACAAATTAAAACAAACGACCTTATCGTCAATCTAGACGTTGTCGCGGTGCGATAATCGCGGCTCGTTTCGCCGCGCAAGCGATCTCGTTAACATAGCTCCCAACACACTGCTAATTATCTGTGGCGATGCGCAGGAGCAGGAAGGTGTTGCCATACGTTAAATCTTTACCCGGACAATCTCAATTAAACGACGTAACTAAAAAAATGGTTGTCTGTAAGTCGGTTTACGGACAATTGTTTTACGATAACGTCATAAGACAAGCCGAATTTTAGTCGCATGTTGCGCGTACACCAAATGCACTACACATTTTATACCTCTTATTTATATCTAATTTTATCAGATCAATGCATTCCACCGGTATAAATTTGCTTCTAGTTGGTGAAACTATTCAAGAATAGTATTTTTTATCTGAACTTTTATGCGTAGTTCAGAAAGAAACCATAGACATTGGACTAATAGTAGACTAATATTAAGTAGTAGACTAATACTAGGGTTAATAGGCCGACCGTGCCTCTCTATCGCTTGTTCCACGCTCTCGCTTGCATGCTCGGCTCAGGCGGAACTTGATAACGGAACGTGACAACGGAACGTGACAATGAGCCGTACTTCTTCGTGCGTGCAGCCGGCGTTCATCGATTTATAAGATCACGTCAAAATCTTCATAGTACCTATAGTATGAATACCACATACCACACAACTATACCACAGAAGAAGCCAAAGTCCTGTCTCATGACATTCGCCCCTGTATAGTGAGGAATTAGTGCAACAGGCCTTTTTTATAATGATTCATCAAAGTCACTCGCTCTCGCTTGATGGAATCAAGAAGCGATGACCATCAATGCGGCCGTACAAAAAAAATACGTTAATCGCCACCCCTATGATGTCCTGACAGATGATATTTCACGCCCCGCTTGATAGACCCAGGGTCATAGCTGCAAGGAAATACGTACGCCGGCAGAGCATTCCACAATTTACTTACCCGATAGCTGTAGGAACTGCCAATTTTTTTTTGTTTGTGGTAAGAAGTTTTAACCAGTATATGGATGGTATGCTAGGCCGGAACGAGTAGTTCGGGATAGTCTAATGCATACTAGAGCAATTTTAATATTTAATACCAATATAGTACTGGCTTGAGGTCCGTCTAGAGACCCTGATACAAAAATGACTGACCTAAAGATCACTTTTCTTCTTCTTCTTCTTCTTACGGTGCCATCTCTTACTGGAGGTTGGCTATCATTAAGGCTACTCGGACCTTAGAAGCTACTGCCCTAAATAGCGACCTGTTGCTCATGTTGAACCACGTCCGGAGATTATTGAGCCATGAGGTACGTCTTCTGCCCGGTCGTCTACATTCTTGGATTTTACCCTGCATGATCAGTTGGAGAAGATTGTATTTCTCATTGCGCATGACGTGACCCAGGTAGGAGTTTTCTAGTTTTTATTGTATTTAAGATCTCTACTTTTTTATAAAGCTTCTGTAAGACTTTTTCATTGGACACTCTATCAGTCCACGCGATTTTCAAAACTCTTCTGTACACCCACAATTTAAAAGCTTCCAATCGTTTACTTGTGGCTTGTGTTAAGGTCCATGGCTCGACTCAATACAGAAAAACCGAAAACACGTAGCACTGTGTCAAACGCACCCTAGTAGAGAGTCTAAGTGATCGGTTACAGAGAAGATGACTTAAATTCATAAATGCGTTACGTGCCTGTTTTATGCGGCATTTTAGCTCCAAAATTTTACACACAAATTAATTTCAATTAAAGATCACTTTAATTACAATTAAATTTAGTTTTTAGTTCATACGCAATGACATAGATACTCGTTATATAGGCGCCAAATCCATTTGTTATAGTTAATTATATGCAATTCTTGACAAACTAACCAAAGACTAACAACTAAAAACTCATACACTGATTATCGTCCAATATCAATTTTACCCTTCCTCTCCAAAGTCCTAGAACGTCTTATACACCAACAACTTAGTTCCTTTCTTAATAGAAATGGTCTTCTCAACCATTTTCAATCCGGATTTCGTCCTGGGCATAGCACAGTATCAGCTCTGGTTAAAATTACCGACGATGTTCGATATAGCATGGCTAATGGCCAAGTGACAGTATTATCTCTTCTTGACTTCAGCAACGCTTTTAACAACGTGGACTTTGACGTCCTTCTAGGACTCCTTCGTTCTCTTAACATATCTCCTACAGTGATTGAGTGGTTTCGCAGTTATCTGTATGGGCGCCGGCAGCGTATACGAATTGATGATTATTTTTCTTCATGGTGTATTACGACTGCAGGTGTTCCGCAAGGCGGCGTATTATCTCCTCTTCTGTTTGCTATATTTATTAACTCCATTTCTGATCACCTTACTTCCTCCTACCACCTATATGCAGATGATCTCCAAATATACAGGCATGCACAAATAGATAAATTACCTGAGGCAATAGATTCCATCAACTTGGACTTAGGAAAAATTCTCACGTGGAGCAAATCGTACGGTCTCAGCGTAAACCCTGCGAAAACTCAAGTGATAGTCATCGGCAGTTCTCGTATGATTTCCAAAATCGACTGGTTTACGCTCCCACAAGTCTTATTTGACGGCACTCATATAGAAGTTAGTGAATCTCTCAAAAACCTTGGAGTAATTTTCGATAGGCATTTATCATGGGAACCTCAATTGGCGGAAACCAGTCGAAAGCTCTTCGCCTCAGCAGGTTCTCTCCGTAGGTTACGAAATTTTCTTCCAACTTCCACTAAAACTGCGCTAGTTCAATCTCTTTTACTCCCGATACTAGATTATGCTGATGCCTGCTATTTGGATCTCACAGAGGTACAGCTTAATAAATTAGAACGTCTGCAGAATTTCTGTATTCGCTTTATTTTTGGTTTACGAAAATATGATCACGTCTCAGAATATCGTCATAAGCTACAATGGTTACCTATCCGCCTACGCCGGAATACTCATATACTTTTCCTCCTTTACACCATACTATTCTTTCCTTCTACACCCTGCTATCTCAAGGAGCGATTTGAATTTCTATCTTTTGCGACCTCTCGACCTTTGCGCGTCTCATCTTCTCTAATGTTAAGGACTCCTGTTCACTCTTCAAAGTTTTCTGGCAATTCATTTACTGTGCGCGCCGTGCGGCTATGGAATGATCTGCCTCTTCCTATAAGACAAGCAAAATCGATAGGAATATTTAAAAAGATGGTTCAAGATCATTATTTGTCCTCTGCCTGCTAAACTGCTTCACTTTTCCTATGATATATTAGGAATATGTTTATGTATTTGTAGTGTATATATTATATCGTATATATTAATAAATTAATCACATACGACTGAATAATCTCAATTTATATGAATTTCCTTTATGTATTTTTAAATATATATATATTAGTTTATAATATTATATATATTATATTATTGATATTTGTGTAGGTATTTAAGTTTCCCTCTCATTGTTCTTCTTTGAAATATTCTGTTTAGTTTTAACTATTATCTTGTTGCACACCACCGTCTAAACTTTTATTTTTGTCCAGTCCATTCAAAGGTTGTCTGTAAGAGATTGCATTAGCGATAAGACCGCCAATTGTATTACCAGCATAGATCTAAGATCCTTACTTGTAAGTAGATTAATTAGTTAATTTACCTACTGTTTTTGTTTGTGTGGTAAGCAATAAAGAGTTATTGTATTGTATTGTATTGTAAAAAAGGCAATTCATTACGTATGCATTCTTGACAAACTACCAAAGACTAACATCTAAAAAAGGCAGTTCATTAAATATATTTGCAACTACGGGAAAAAAAGTCCAAAAGGCACAACTAGTTAAGCCTCGTGTCTTAATCTAGGTCCCGGTTGAGCCTTCGAGACATTTTTTTCTAATCTACACAACCAGTTGCGACTACGGGACAAAAAGTTCGAACGGCTCAACTGGTTGAGCTTCGAATTACGTATTAATTCTTGACAAAGAACTACCAAAGACTACTAACATCTAAAAAAATGCAGATCATTAAAAAAGTTGCAGTCTCACGTCCCTGTGTAACTCGCTGGTGACCCTATACACCACAATTACTGAGACATGCGCCGGCGCACCGTTACCCGTCGAAAAAACTCCGTGATTATACCGCGTTTGTCGCCCAGATAAGTGTGACATTCTTCAAGCAAACGGTGGACAGCATCACGCCTGGAGACTATAGGTAGCTCTCCTGGTAAAGATTACGTAGTCAACAAGTATTATTTTTAATTAGCGTCGTGAATAAGACAATTAGGTACAGACTAATAATTAATCCTCTTTTTTGTAGAAGGGACAATCTGAGAGACCGTAAGCACTGCATGCTTAAACTTCTGTGAAGAAAAGATGGTACGTAAGATACCCATATACCAGTATGTTTTTAATGCTCTAAACCCGGCTTAGCTTATGAGCACCCGACACTAGATATCTATAGATATTAAGTTTACTATCTGCTGGAACCATAGGTCATATTTTAAAGGAGGAGACAGAAAGTGCGAAATTAAATAGGTTTGCTAAATGTATATGAAATAATCTTGAGTGACACTGAAACTAACTGTACTAAAGTCAGTGGGCAAACCACATAGAACGCAGAACAGATGGCCATTGGGGCTGGAAGGTTCTGGAGTGGAGACCACTGACCGGCAAGCGCAGCGTAGGTCATCCGACAAGGTTGACTGACGACCTGATAAAGGTAGCAGGACGACGTTGGATGCAGACCGCTTCCACCTCTCCTTTTGGAAATTTCTGGGGGAGGCATATGTTCAGCAGTGGACGTCCTACGGCTGAGATGAAGATGATGACTGATAATACATGGTTGGTTCAAAACTAGGTCTGGACTGAGGCCAAATTTCAGAAAGATGGCAATATTAACCTAGTAGGTATGGGTTTTCCGCGACTACAGACTCATAAGGTAGTTTTGCCGTAGTGGTTTAACTTAGCGGACGTGCTGCTGCATGATTTTGTCGACAATCGCATGTTTAAGACATACATAAATTCGTAGCAGTTTGCTACTTGTTACTACTGATTTGTAGTAGTAAATACCTTACAGAATCGGACAGCGAGGTGTTGCCCAGTGTCACGATGTTGGATGATGAATATGTTTATCCTAGGGTTCGTGAGTTCATGGCCCCGGATCCACTGGGTCCAAGTCTGAAAACCAATGACTAAGGATTCTACTTTACTCGTATGCTGAGTCGGGTATGACATGCACAGGGCCACGTTGCTTCCGATTTATGTTTTATCGTGTCATTTATGTGTATTATATTTTTATATGTCTAGTGTGTATTATAAATTAGTAATAAGTAACACAATTAAAGAAAAGCTAGTTATGTGAGGATAAGAAATTAAACTAGTTAAGTAACTCAAAAAAAATGTAAAGCAGGTAATTAGTAGGAAATAAAAAGGCTTTTTTATTTTTATTTATTTATTTATTATGTCTAGTGTATCATGTAACGTAATGTTGTGTGATTTGAGCAAATGTGCTTTGATTTCATTTCATGCATATGAATTGCAATTCCAGGATATCCATAGTCTCATAGGACAGAAACAATCTATTTCCTGAAATCGGTGGTCATCGTATAAAGCACGCAAAAATAATACAAAATAGACAAATATCATCATAACATCAAGAAATTGTATAAACAAGTTTGATTTTTCGTAGCCAGTCCGTCAGCATCACTTCATCATCATCATCATCTCAGCCGTAGGACGTCCACTGCTGAACATAGGCCTCCCCCATGATTTTCCAAAAGGACCGGTTGGAAACGGCCTGCATCCAACGTCGTCCTGCGACCTTCCTCAGGTCGTCTGTCCACCGTGTCGGTGGACGACCTACGCTGCGCTTGCCGGTCCGTGGTCTCCACTCCAGAACCTTTCGGCCCCATCGGCCATCTGTTCTGCGTGCTATGTGCCCTGCCCACTGCCACTTCAACTGGCTAATCTTCTGGGCTATGTCGGTGACTTTCGTTCTTCTACGGATCTCCTCATTTCTGATTCGATCACGTAGAGAAACCCCGAGCATAGCCCTCTCCATAGCTCGTTGTGCGACTTTGAGCTTTTCTATGAGGCCCATCGTAAGAGACCACGTTTCAGTGCCATAAGTCATCACTGGTAACACACATTGGTCGAAGACTCTTGTCTTGAGGCACTGAGGTATTTTTGACGAGAAGACTTCGCGAAGTTTCCGGAACGCTGCCCAGCCGAGTTGGATTCGACGATTGACCTCTTTCTCGAAGTTGGACCTGCCTAGTTTGACTGTCTGTCCCAGGTAGATGTACTCGTCAACAACTTCAAGAACTGAGTTCCCAACTGATATTGGGGTAGGTACAACATGGGCATTAGACATAATTTTCGTCTTGTCCATGTTCATCTTAAGACCTACCCGTTGGGAAACTCGATGGAGGCCTTCGAGCATTGTACTGAGGTCTTCCATGGATTCTGCCATGACTACAATATCGTCGGCAAATCGAAGGTGAGTGATGTATTCGCCGTTAATATTGATGCCAAGTCCTTGCCATTCCAGAAGCTTGAAGGCGTCTTCCAATGTAGCGGTGAACAGTTTCGGAGATATAACGTCTCCCTGTCTCACGCCTCTTTGCAATGGAATTGCCTTCGAACTCTGCTCCTGTACTCGGACTGACATGTAGGCGTTTTTGTACAAACACTTCAGCACTTCAATATACCGATAGTCAATACGGCACCGCTGGAGAGACTCAAGCACTGCCCACGTCTCGATCGAATCAAAGGCTTTCTCATAGTCCACAAACGCTAGACAAAGAGGCAAGTTATACTCTTCGGTCTTCTGTATAACTTGCCGTAGCGTGTGGATGTGGTCTATGGTACTATAGCCTTTTCGGAAACCGGCTTGTTCCGGAGGCTGGAATTCATCAAACCTGCGACTGAGACGGTTCGTTATGACCTTCGAAAACAGCTTATAAACATGGCTCAAAAGCGAGATGGGTCTGTAATTTTTAAGTAAAGTGTTGTCACCTTTCTTAAAGAACAGCACCACCACGCTTTTGTTCCATGCTTCTGGCGTTGAGCCTTCGAGTAAGACGGTATTAAAGAGCTTCTGAAGGACTTTAAGTACCGGTGTTCCACCCGCTCTCAGAAGCTCAGATGTGATACCGTCGTCACCAGGCGCCTTGTTGTTCTTAAGCTGTTTCAAGGCCATTCTAATCTCGTACAGGCTGATGTCCGGGATATCTTCGGTATAATGTCGGGTCAGTTTGGCTCTTGGGTCTTTGACCGAGCTGCTAACAGGTTTAGCGACCGAGGTGTATAACTGTCCGTAGAAACTCTCGACCTCTCCTAACACTTCCGCTTTGGTCGACGCTACACTGCCGTCTCCTCTCTTCAGCTTCGTCAACTGGCTTTGCCCAATAGACATGTCTCTTGCAAACACTTTGGAGCCTTTTTTCCGCTCTATCGTCTCTTTAATACGGTTTGTATTAAAGATCCGGATGTCGTGTCGCAAGGACTTCCATATTCGTCTATTGAGCAGCCTATATGCTTCAGCATCATTCGAAGACTGCAATTTCAATGAGCGTCGTTCAGCCATGAGGTTGAGGGTATCGTTGGAGAGTTTATGTGGCCTATCTGTACGGTGGGGTTTAAAGTACTTGGAACCCACTGTATGGACAGTTTCTACTAACCTGTTATTGATCTCGTCCACTGAAGCGATGTTCTCAAGGCAATCGAAGCGATTGGATAGCTCAAGTTGAAAGCTCTCGGGGTCTTGAATACGGGCACGAGTGGGTCGGAGCGTAGACTTCATCAGACGAGACCTCTCCAGTTTGACATTAATATTCACCGTGCCTCTTACCATTCGGTGATCACTACCGGTTTTAACCCTGTTGATCACGGAGACATCAGTGAATATTTGCCTTTTGGTTGTCATAATGAAGTCAATCTCATTTCTCGTGGAACCATCGGGACTCAGCCAGGTCCATTTCCTGTGAGGTGGCTTCTGAAAGAAAGAGTTCATCATAAAGAGTCCCTCTTTCTCCAGGAAGTCGGCCAACCTCTGTCCCCTACGGTTCCGTTGTCCATAGCCAAATTGCCCCATTTTCGACTCATCCTCGCTTCTCTTACCCAACTTCGCGTTGAAGTCCCCCATAACAACTAGAAAGTGCGTTTCAGAGGTATGTATGGCCCGACTAATGTCCTCATACATATCCTCCACCTCATCATCCGGGTGCGACTTCGTCGGTGCGTATACCTGAATGACCTTCAGCGAATATCGTTTGGATACTCTGAGTATTAGGTATACGACCCTATTGGAAACGCTATCGATCTTAACTATGTTGTTAGTAAGGGACTTGTGGACGAGAAACCCGACACCACCTTGGGACTGTTGGTCGCCCTCCCGGTGATAGAGTAGGTTACCTGATTTTAGGGTTATCGTGTCCTCACCCGCTCTACGGACTTCAGATAACCCCACAATGTCCCAGTGTAGCTTACTCATTTCTTCTTCCAGCTCATATATCTTCTCGTCTGTCCTCATCGTGCGTATGTTGTGTGTTACCAGGGCCAGTCGTCGTCGTTGGGGGTGGTAGCCGGGCGTCTGCCGGGGATTCTTAGCACCCCCTGCCCCACCGTTACCGTGGCCGCTACCGTAGCCAGGAATAGCGGGGCTGCCGGGGACTGGGGGCCTGGTTCTTTTTGTCCAATCCATAAGGGGTTTTTGCCAATACTCGCCACGCTTGGCAGGCGGGTTGGCGAGCGCAGTTTGTGTGTGTTTGACTGGGAAGGTGCTGCTGCCCACCTTCTGATTTGTTATCCCTTAGCCGCTTTCTACGGCACCCACGGGTAGAGTTGGGGGGGTGCTATTCTAAGCCGGCACCGCCACGGCACCACTTGTTGATAAGTTAAATGATTGTTGCACTGCTTTCATCAAAAGCACGTAAGTTATCATGGTAATCCCGGTACTTGTCTAGAGACAAAGTTATTAGGCAATGTTGGAGTCAATGGGTGATCTGAAAATTCTGACGGGCTGTCTAGTGACCTATTCAACAACCTACACTGGGCCCACTGGTGGGCTATGGCATGTGCTCCTCTATTACAGGAAGCCTCGTGTCAGTAACGTAATGGTGCTGATTACGCTATTATGCTAAACTCGGTGGTTGATGACTTAACATCGTTGCATGTAGAATTAAACTCGTTTCAAAACACATGATGCATATTGCACGTAAGGCTGTGAGCACACGAGCGGGATCCCGCTCGGTCCATTAGTCCGACGTAACGCGATACCGTTCGGATCCGCCGGGATTTAAGCTTTTTTTGTGCAGGATGCAGGATTATAGGGCCGGCCGCGTACACTTGCGTGCATTTTTAAATATAGGCTAGGCGTTTGCACTCCCAAGTTTCAAAAAAGTATTAGTGCTGAAAATTCTCGGTGGTAGTATGAAATGTTTTTTCCAGTTGTGTTTGATATCGATGCGATATTGTTTTCGTATGCATTATGTACTAGATTTTTTTGTTAATTTGGATGATTAGATTAAAACGCACAATATGCATTCTAGGTTGGATAATGATCGGATAAATTTCCGGAAGATATCACACATACCACACACATAGGCAGTGTATTATATGAAAGGAAATATCACCAATTATTTACCTACATATTCTTAGCTTAGCTTATTGCATCATACTACTCCGTCATTTAGCTCTTGTCTTTCCTATTGTTTGTCTTGCATTGTACCAATACAGTCTAACACATTCAACCTCGTCTATAATCGAGTATCTCGGTAGCTGGAATCTCATCACACGCCCCGGCGCGTCGGTCACCATGTCAGCGTGCCAGCTACCGTGCAGCTCTACTAGCTAGCTGTACAGCTCTAGTGTGCATGCAACTTTACGCAACAGGCCTAATGATGGTGCAAAGTGCCTTAATGCGCAGCCTGCGCATCGTGCTAATGGAAAGTAACTATGTAAATGTATAACTAAACTTACTTCTTTTATCATTTAATATAAACAAAAAAACTGTAATGTCTAGAAATATAATAAAGTAACACAAAATAATGGAAAACGTTTAAAAAACTTCAAAAGTTTAGTAAACATTTGTAGAAGGAAAAGTGCCAAGAATGCCAGCTGCATATCTATCGTTGAATAGCTGTTCTACTTTTTTGTGCAAAATATGAGCCATTCTGGTGACTTGACTCTTCAACTAAACTTACCTACTTCTTATTTTTTAACTGTTGTGGGAAATCTAGTGGTTTCTTTTTTTAGATCACTTTTGGGAAAAACAAAAATAAAAAAAAAACAAATCAAAAATCATTTACTTGTTCAAGGCAATGTGACAAAAATTATATAAATGAAATACCTGGTTCCTAAACTAGGCTCAAAATAAAAAAAAACAATATAATAATGAAATAATAACTTCAGATATTAACTAAAATAGGCTGTAACTGTAAACGAAAACCAAACATTTAACCGTACTTATTGAACTTAGCCAAAGTCGGACAGACGGACGGACCGAACCATCTTATAAGGGAGTGGTTTTACGGAATCCTAATACCAGTGGAGATGAAAATATTAATAACCATGTAGGTATGTCTTACAATAGCTGTTTTGATATGATCACGTGATATAAATAATACTGCAACGATTTTACATACCTACTAATTATTTTCTTTGAAACTTTGAGTCATCTATTTAGTCATATTATTGTACCTTTTACATTATTATCTTGTGCTTTTTATTTATACAGCCAAACGCAATTATTACAATTGCGTTTGTCTGTATAAATATAAATATATGCTGTATAAATGCATCGAGATCGGACTTAAAATCAGTGGCTAAAGAAATACATGTAAGTACTTACTAAACCAACGCCTTCAGTTTGTGTTTGTTTGTTATCCCAACTCAATCCGTAATCTCTTAGTTCAATTAACGACAACGAGGGGACAACGAAACGCAGCATTGAGAGTGACTCTGACCTGTCAAACATACGACACGCGTCAAATACGACAAATTAAAATAAATGACGCGCGCTATCTCCCGAGGACCAATCACGGCGCGCTGGCAGTGTTGCCAGTTTAAAAAATTAAAACACAATTTGTGGGGCGTCGACGCTTCTCAATCTGTCAATGTAAACAATTTTGTTTATATTTGGGCTCCCGATGCTAGGCTGTTAATTAGTTTGTCCAACGCGACAGCTAAACGCAGTGTAGATGTTGTACAGAAGATCCACTGTATTGATATTTGATTTCGTAGCAGTATTGTATGCCCAAATATTTACAGCGTACTAAGTTGTATTTTTATAAGGATAAGGCTTAAATTTTATCTATATTAGAATGCATTGATCTATATCGTTTTTGAAAACCTACGGTTATTCTTAAATTGTTTTTTGCTCATTTTCCTTCAACTTTTTTTTGTAGTTATGGTTTTTGTGTGGTTATTTATGCATAAAACGGTCACTTGCGAGTTGTACTCGTGCAACGATAGTTTGATAATGTCACACTACTTAGTTTATATTTTCGAATATGATTTTTATTGGAACTTAAACTTTTACATCTCTTCGGTAGTCTAATATTAGGTCTTAGCGTATGATGTTATTAAGTAGATACGGGTGTTATTTCTACGTGTATCATAAGGATGCAACATTACTCTGTAAAATTTCAAAACTACGCAAGTTTGTATTGAGTATGTTCAGTGACAAAACGTATTTTTATTAATTTTCTGTACTCTTGTGACATGTGAGTGTTTTATTATTATAGTATTTTATTGTTATTGTATTTTAGAGTATGTACTAAAATAACACCAAGTTAGAATCAAAGGCAGCTACACTATACCTATTACAGATTGTTTGCTAGTATACATATAACACATATTCTGTGACAATTTACAACCCAGAGTTACCGGAATTATAAATATGAAACATGCGGGGCAGTCTTGGTGACTGATAGAAGTGCAAACTAGGTAACTTCCAGCTAGTGACGATGATGCGAGTTCCATGATTTGTGTTCACCCAAAAAGCGTTACGTTCGCGAATTACTTTTAAGACACACAATCACTAACCATAGGTAGTAAAGAAACTCATTATCTCGCCTAAAGAAGTTTTCACTTCAAAACTACATTATATATGACAAAGCGTTACGTGACGATGATGCGAGTTCCATGATTTGTGTTCAGCCAAAAAGCTTTACGTTCGTGAATTATTTTTAGGACACACAATCACTTACCGTAGGTAGTCAAGTAACCCATTATCGCGCCTAAAGAAGTTTTCACTTTAAAACTACATTATATATGACAAAGCGTTACGTGACGAAGATGCGAGTCCCATGATTTGTGTTCAGCCAAAAAGCTTTACGTTCGTGAATTATTTTTAGGACACACAATCACTTACCGTAGGTAGTCAAGTAACCCATTATCGCGCCTAAAGAAGTTTTCACTTTAAAACTACATTATATATGACAAAGCGTTACGTGACGAAGATGCGAGTCCCATGATTTGTGTTCAGCCAAAAAGCTTTACGTTCGTGAATTATTTTTAGGACACACAATCACTTACCGTAGGTAGTCAAGTAACCCATTATCGCGCCTAAAGAAGTTTTCACTTTAAAACTACATTATATATGACAAAGCGTTACGTGACGAAGATGCGAGTCCCATGATTTGTGTTCAGCCAAAAAGCTTTACGTTCGTGAATTATTTTTAGGACACACAATCACTTACCGTAGGTAGTCAAGTAACCCATTATCGCGCCTAAAGAAGTTTTCACTTTAAAACTACATTATATATGACAAAGCGTTACGTGACGAAGATGCGAGTCCCATGATTTGTGTTCAGCCAAAAAGCTTTACGTTCGTGAATTATTTTTAGGACACACAATCACTTACCGTAGGTAGTCAAGTAACCCATTATCGCGCCTAAAGAAGTTTTCACTTCAAAACTACATTATATATGACAAAGCGTTACGTGACGAAGATGCGAGTCCCATGATTTGTGTTCAGCCAAAAAGCTTTACGTTCGTGAATTATTTTTAGGACACACAATCACTTACCGTAGGTAGTCAAGTAACCCATTATCGCGCCTAAAGAAGTTTTCACTTCAAAACTACATTATATATGACAAAGCGTTACGTGACGATGATGCGAGTTCCATGATTTGTGTTCAGCCAAAAAGCTTTACGTTCGTGAATTATTTTTAGGACACACAATCACTTACCGTAGGTAGTCAAGTAACCCATTATCGCGCCTAAAGAAGTTTTCACTTTAAAACTACATTATATATGACAAAGCGTTACGTGACGAAGATGCGAGTCCCATGATTTGTGTTCAGCCAAAAAGCTTTACGTTCGTGAATTATTTTTAGGACACACAATCACTTACCGTAGGTAGTCAAGTAACCCATTATCGCGCCTAAAGAAGTTTTCACTTTAAAACTACATTATATATGACAAAGCGTTACGTGACGAAGATGCGAGTCCCATGATTTGTGTTCAGCCAAAAAGCTTTACGTTCGTGAATTATTTTTAGGACACACAATCACTTACCGTAGGTAGTCAAGTAACCCATTATCGCGCCTAAAGAAGTTTTCACTTCAAAACTACATTATATATGACAAAGCGTTACGTGACGAAGATGCGAGTCCCATGATTTGTGTTCAGCCAAAAAGCTTTACGTTCGTGAATTATTTTTAGGACACACAATCACTTACCGTAGGTAGTCAAGTAACCCATTATCGCGCCTAAAGAAGTTTTCACTTCAAAACTACATTATATATGAAAAAGCGTTACGTGACGAAGATGCGAGTCCCATGATTTATGTTCAGCCAAAAAGCTTTACGTTCGTGAATTATTTTTAGGACACACAATCACTTACCGTAGGTAGTCAAGTAACCCATTATCGCGCCTAAAGAAGTTTTCACTTCAAAACTACATTATATATGACAAAGCGTTACGTGACGATGATGCGAGTTCCATGATTTGTGTTCAGCCAAAAAGCTTTACGTTCGTGAATTATTTTTAGGACACACAATCACTTACCGTAGGTAGTCAAGTAACCCATTATCGCGCCTAAAGAAGTTTTCACTTCAAAACTACATTATATATGACAAAGCGTTACGTGACGAAGATGCGAGTCCCATGATTTTTCTTCACCCTTAAAGTGCTCAACGCGCAGAAGTTTTCACTTCATAAAGTTATATTATATTTATATTAACTATCACATAGCATGTATGGAACTTATCATAGTAGTGATAGTTAACCTACGAGAGGTTTCACTGTGCCGTCACGATCGATCACCATTCAATTTGTCAGTGATTGTGCAGCGGCCACTCGTCAGATAATTCACCAAACATCGCTCGCTGGTCGAGTGGTGGGACGG
This sequence comes from Selenia dentaria, assembly GCA_917880725.1. NCBI lineage: Eukaryota > Metazoa > Arthropoda > Insecta > Lepidoptera > Geometridae > Selenia > Selenia dentaria. The sequence goes on along the minus strand of OU862893.1, from coordinate 3,335,636 downwards.
ACTCTCCTCATTTAACAGGAGATTCTTTACATTAGACGGTCGATAATGGTTTCTATGTTGTCTTGACAATTTCAGGCTTATTAGTGAAAACACTCTAAGTACAATTGTGTAATGTAGAGTCTAATCTACTACATTACTTGAAATTACTACATGAGTAGAAATAAATACAAAAACACATTTTTAACATTTTTAACTGTTTTTCAACATTTTTGGTATTTAATGTTCTAGGTAATCGTTTAGTTAACAGTACAGCCGTATAGATATGTACTTACATTGTTAATAATATGCCTAAGATTTAAGTTAAAAGTAGTTGACAGGCCGGTTGGCGCAGTTGGTAGCACCCCTGCCTTCTGAGCCGCTGGTCCCGGGTTCGATCCCCGGACAGATCAAACATTTGTGTGCATGAATATGTCTGTTTGACCTGTGTCTGGGTGTGTATATGTATATCAGTCATCAGGTTACCATAGTACAGGCTCTGCCTAGTTTGGGACCTGAAGACCTTTGTGTGGATGTTGTCCCATATTATTATTATTATTATTTAAGGTTATTAGCAAATAATATGAGGCTAGCTTCATAAGAAAACTTATGGGGAGAGCGATGTATGCTGAAACATAGGCGATGGGCAACAGACACTTCAAACATTTTTTGTGTAACATTCTAGCCATATTACATAAGTTTCAAAACGATGTAAGTGCTAAAATTATGAAATAAATTATTGTTCTTCTTATTTATTATTAACTATCAATAGCGTTTACGAAGTAACTTTTAAAGCACTTCATTTACTATCATGACAAAAGTACATTGAAAAATAAAACTTTCACGCAATGGCAACACTGGACTTTTAATGTGAGATGTAAAATCTTTTTCTTTTTGCAATAAGTACGGCCGTATCATGAAACTTCCACAGCATCTACTTAACACTGGCAGATGTACTAGACATCAGGGGGCCTACTCCCACCTTTTACGAAACTATCATAAATCAGGAGCGTTTTGTAATAAGCCTAGAATAACCATACTTACTATCGTACTCCCACCGACACAAAACGGTCCAACATATTAATTCAATACTATTTACGGCTTGCTCCTTTTTTAGCCAAATCGATCCGGTGCTTTCCATGATGAATACCTATAATGCCCAACCCGAATAGAACACTAACACAGTTGCAAAGTAACGCGAATTGAGTGTACATTATTATTTTAAGCTTGCTATATTGAAGTGGTGAAACCAAATTTAATGGTAGGTAAGGTTTAAATATAACTACTTTAAGAGGTGGGAGTAACATACCCTGACATATAACCCTGACATGTAACCCTGACATGTAAAGAAAAATCGTCCCAAAAGAGGAGGTTTTATGGTAAGCGCTCCTATTTATTATCCAAGTTTCCTTTTAAATCACAAGTTTTCCTGGCTATGAATAAAATTAAAGATGATATGCATAGGTGTGTCTTGAATTGACTTTCTAATTCGTTTGGTTGGGTTCCCAGTTATTTTAGCATAAAAGGGAATGTAAAAGCTGACTAGTTTATAAATTAGGATGAGGCTTAAGGTGACCATTTTCCGTATATAGGTAAACTTTAGGTACTCATGACTGGTCTAGTCTGCTTAATTTTTCTCTCAAAAGACCATGGGAAGAAGTTCGGAGAACTACCAAATTGTAATTCAACCTAAAATATGAAATCACATCCAGGTTGGTTCTTGGATGTAAATCGAGGAGAACTGGCTACATTTATATGCGTTAGAAAGACCATAATTTACGCGGCTCATCCTACACACGGCTCCTTTTGATTATGAGGGTGAATTTGGCGATATTAATCATAATATACGTATCTTGCTCGTCTAGCCAAACCATGATACCTCTTTATTTAACAGATATAAAGTATACACATAATATTAGTAGCACATAATAAGTAGTAACATAGTTTTTTTTTTCATTTATTTGAAGGGCTTTGTCGCTGAGCGACCACACCGCCCTGTAAAATCATACAAAGAAGGTTCTTAATATCTAGTAGGTAATGCTAGTTGTGCTAGTTTGTACAAAATCCTGGCTTGTTCAGACATTGGATACACTAAAATACTATTGCACAGGCCGATATCCATTTCTCTGGACCTGTTGGACCAAAATGTGTAAACCTATAAGCAGCGTTCCGCACACACTCCCATAGAAAAAAGTAGTTAAATCATAATCTAATTTATTTATTTATTAAGTCTACGTACATTGTGTACACCAATATGTTTATTGTCAACGAATTTAAAACTTAAATTAAATCAAATGTCACAATAATTACAGGTAAAGACAGCATGCAATAAGTAAGAGTTGTAAACAAATACAGTCAATAAACAGAGTCTTTAAAAGTCAATTAAAAATATATATATTGTAAACATAAAGTAAAAAATTAAATATGTGTTGTCAAAGGCCTCAGGGACTTCCTGAAGCTATTAGTATTGTCTACAAATATGTTGTATTATTGTATTGTTTATTTCATTCCTCTGATAATTTTTTTTATTATGAATGTTAATATTTTGTTCATAATAACTAGTGACATCCAAATCATTAGTATTATTCATTTTTAATCATTTCCTTTTCTCTACCAAATTTTCTGATCAATCGTTTTTCTTGTTATGTTATCTTTGAACAAGGTTCGTTTTTAAGTTTTACCTTTTTTATTTTAAGTTTAATCAATGGTTTGAGACAAGACACTGGATTGATAACTTTTTATCAAATTGTAATATTTTGATAAAAAGCAATGAAAAAAATTACAAAGAGTTTTGAATTGATTTACACAAATTTAAGTTCTAGCCGTGACCGTGAAACATGAACACCAGAAAGTGTTCATTTTACACACAGAAACTGCCATGAACAGTTTACTGCTATTCCAATCGCGGGAAGTATAAATTTGTTTTTTTGTTATTTTTAATAAATATTCGTCACTACTTATAGAATGTCTAATTTATTTATCTCGTAGAGTGGGATGAAAAGCAGAGTGTGCCACACGGTACCAAAATTATTTGACCTCGAGTGACGTACTTTACTTTGAATCCCTCGCTACACGCAGGATACTCTATAATCATGAGCGTATATACTTATATAGTGACGTATTCAAACATTCGCTCTCACCATCAATACATTAATTTTGTCCGTTGTGACACAATCTACTATTATTTTACTATTACCTAGGCGCTTTGCAGGCGACGGGGCGGGCCGGGGCGGTCAATTTTGCCGCGAACGATAGCGCAAAGGGAATCCTATACACCAACGCACACGGAGGGCAAAAAGACCGCGGATCCGTAACTACGTAGCGGCGAGGGCAGCCGCAGGCAACGACGGTCAGACGCGGTCTTTATTGCTTTGCGGTCAAAAAGACCGCCCCGCCCCGTCGTCTGCCTAGCGCCTTAGATTTTTAACCCCATTTTAAATTTGACTTTGAAACATACCTCTTTTTATAGATGTTTGGATTGTCAGCCAACAACGCTAGCGAAGGCATCTTCCCGGATGAGAGATTTGGCAACTCAATTAAATGCTCTCAGTGTTTACACTGAGAATACAAAGTAGTTTAACGTAACAAATAAACATTTCAAAAGACCACAAATTGCAGACATATTACATCCAAAGCTAAAAAAAATAGCTTGGCACTTAAGTTTGCTACATTGACTAGTAAAGCTATACCGAACAAGGGAGTCAAAACAGCGTAAAGAGGCTGGAACGAAATGCCCGCAGTGCTATGAATGAGCACTTCACGGGATATTCAGTACATGTTGCGTGTCAGAACGGATTGTTCACGCGCGGCTTGCGCGGGAGGGTTAAATAAAGTGCACACATTTATGTTTTGATAGACATTTTGCCAACACATTGTTTAAATTTGAACTTAACGGTTTTCGTTGTTATTTTCTTGTATATCTACTGCTTTTTGAACCCTTCCTATACCGTGATAATTAAAACTAAATATTTATGAATGAAACTCACGTAAATTTACGTCTCTGGTTCGTCAAGGGTTAAAACCTCTTCTTTTTCAGTACAGACATCATTAACTTCGTTTTATAATTTCACAATTTTTTCGTTGGTTTTAAAACACCCATACGTAAGTTAACCACGGTAAGTTTTGTTTTTACTATGAGTAACAATTTTTTGCATTCTTAGCTATTTGCGACAAATATCAGAGTCGAAATAGTTACGACGTTATTTTAAATACGATTAGAGAAGTCACTCGTCGTGTATGAGATATTTATTTATATGTGTGAGCAGTTTTGTCACTTCTCAGTCGATTCGCTCTTGACAGAGCGGTCGTGGTCGTCATGTAGTTGTGGTGGAGGCAGATGTAATGCGCCTCACGATGTCACGCCATCTCATGTCCAGTCATCCTGGTGCGCTCATGCAGGGGAGCTCCCACCGCAGATTTGATCTGATCAGTCCATCGCATGGGTGACCTCCCGCGCGGTCTACTGCCTTCTACTTTGCCCTGAACGACAAGCCGCTCTATAGCCTGGCTGCCCCACCTCGAAACGTGTCCAAAGAATGCGAGGATCCGCGATTGCACCAAAGCTGAAAGACGCTGTTTGGTGCCAAGTTCTTGAAGTATCGAGACGCTTGTACGAAACTCGGTCCACGACACCCTAAGCATTCTTCTCCAGCACCACATTTCTAGAGCGTCTATTTTATTTTTTTCGATATCTCGTAGGGTCCACGTCTCTGCGGCGTACAAAAATATGGGGAAAACAAGAGTTCTCACTAGTCTGATCTTTGTGGCTTTGGTGATATTTCTGTTCCTCCATATTTTCATCATTTTATCCATTGCGGTTCTGGTGATCGCCATACGTTGTGTTACCTCGTCGATGCATACGCCGTTATTCGTGATTAAAGTTCCTGGATAAACGTAAGATTGGACTAATTTTGTCACACGTTAGAACAAAAAAAATACCAAAAAATGGAACCCCCTTCAACACTAAAAAGTGTGAAATAACTTGTTGAAGTCGGTTCCAATTTTGGTAAAAAAAATCCACCCTGTTAGTGACGCTTGCTACTTACGGGATCGATTGTACTTATGTACTTATCGATTATTATTTATTGATTACCGTCAATTACGATATCATCAATAAAGCCGAAACAGTTTTCAGTTATTGGATTGTTGCTCGAAAACCGCTTGATTGAATTCGATTTAATTTAAATGGGACCATATCGGAATTATACTCTACCAAACAATAAAAGAATTATTAACATCTGACAACACTGTAAAAAGTTATGCGTGATCATACATATGAACCTACTCCTTTTTTGAAAATAAAATAAGTGGTATTAGAAATCGGTGGCTATCGTCGTTCCACAGGTCGATAATTGAATTAAAGCTGCATATATTTTAAATTAAGTGTAACTAAACAGAACAACAATGTACCTACACGCATGAATATCAAATGTATCATTATTAATAAGGTCATAATGAAAGTGACTCGTCAACATAGAATGGTCATTTCAGCCCCAATTATCTGTACACTCTGTGATTTGGCAAATGCGATCTCTTTCCCTCGCTGCACTTTATCAAAATCCTGACCAGTCATGATAAATAAAGAATGAGGAAAAATTCAGAGCACATGACTCAATACAAAAAGCCACTGTTTTGTATCCACCATTCTTTGTGAGGACTTCTCCAAAGGGTTCAAGTACTTAATGAGGATGCCACAAAGATCTCGGATACGTTGAAGCATCTATCACATCATTCATGTTATTTTATAACAAAATGTCGAGTGTCCGTGTATGAGGTTATGGTTTTTTTAATGCGTATTGATGATTTGACCTTTTTTGCTGCTTTTGTGAGCACTTGAATGTTATTGCGGTTTTCAAAGAATACTTCGAGTAGCTGCTGCTATTGTTCACAATAACCATTATGGGTACGTAGGTATAACTATGTTATATTATCATGATCCAATATGACGTCATAACGTGAGACTTATACGCGTTGTCAATTAGCGATCGACAATTTTATTGTTGCGACTTCGGCCGGGAGCCTTCTTTAGGAGTGAAGGTACACCGTGGGTACAACTCACATATTCCACGTTACTCAGTTTAATTTTGTAATGTTTATCTGCGAAATGAATTACATGGTACCTCCTTGGTTGAATATGGTGTTCTATTCTCATGACACCCCCCGGCACCCTTATTACATGGCACCCTCGATACTTGGCCCAATTTACTGGACTACTATGCAACAAGACAATCTTGAATGTTTTTTTCTATGTTAATTTTCTTAATAGCGGGAAGCGTGTTCAACTAAGATATATCATTATTATAAACTTTGTTATTATTTAACATTATTCTCACAAAAGTGAATTATTTGAACTGACATTTTCACTAGCCTAGTCAATGACACTCCTTTATAGTAGTATTTTCCAATTTATTACTATTACGCTTTATTATTTATTATTTACTAGCGACTGCCCGCGACTTAGTTCGCGTAGTAGGCTCGGCCTTTGGCCTCGCCATAACCTCCTCTCTTTTCTATGTTTTTCTTTCGTAGGAACCTTTTCCTGACAATAATTAGCACAAAAAAAAGAATGAGCGACATTATTCCATCCGTTCTCAAGTTATAGCGTACCAGGAGAAATAGGAGTTGATTTATATATATATATATATATATATATATATATATATATATATATATATATATATATATATATATTTATTTATGTATGAATGTATTGATTTCACGATCATCCCTTGTAGATATCGTAAAGCTGCGCGTTACGTGATTGAATGGTCATATCTCACCTACTTGAAAACGTAGTCAGTAACAGTCCAACACCGACAGTCAAAGTGCCCGCCGCGAGGTCGCAGACGCCGCTGCACCTCATGCTGAAGATGAACATCTGATATGATCAAAACCCAGGTTGACGTATTCGATTCTTAACATGAGTGTTTTGGAGGTTAATGATAATAGTTTCATTCTTATTCACATTCCTCCTCTTTGCGTCGTATATCCTCACTCGAGTCGTGACCTCTAAGGAGTATTTTTGTTAGACCACATCACGCCACGTTCATCTATCCAGTATCCTCGGTAGCGTGAATGGCTTCACATACGGTGGTGTTGAGTACGGTACGAATTTGGTCTGACCATCGCATATCTTATTCACATTATGTATTTCCTGTTCTTAAAATTTAGTTTTTTACTATATTTCTATATAAAATAAAAACATCATAAAAAACCTAATCCTAGATTGCACTCGGCAGTGGGGCATCACCCAATCTACCGGTGGTTAGGGCTGCATACTGAGGAACCTCCTGACAATACGTGCCGTGTCAAGGAGTACTGCCTTCTGTATCTGGCCCTTGATCCAACCGTCTAGCGAGAGCCTCTTAAGATGTTGGTCGAGGCTTTTTGCTATAAGGCCGTTTGCTGAAACCCCTATGAGAACAATGATCGTCGAGTCAACAATTACCTTTTATTCAACAAATTTCACCGATTTCATTCGGTCACAAAGGCTTAAGTGGGGCTGCAGCCAATACTTAGAGGCCTGTTTGATATAAATAATACAATACTTTGTGGTAGTATAAAAACAGAAACAATTTGGATTGAAAACATATAGATATGAACTTATTAATAATAAAGAAGATAGTGGGCTATGGACGAGACTACGGCACCTGCCAATTTCAGTCTCATCTTAAAATGATTATTTTATTATTATTAATATTATGTTCTAATAGCCATTTCTCGAATATATATGTAGGCCTACGAGGCAAAATATGAAGAGCTTCTAAATTATAACAAAATGTATTATACATAACTACATCCATGTGATGTCCAGTGTATGTATGTATAGAACATTTATATTTATACAAATAAATTATTATCTAACCCTTTGCTAGGTTAACGACTTGTCAATCAACTTTACCATTAATATATACTTACTTACCAGTAGGGCTATTACGTCATTGTGTCTCAGTTGCTAACAAATGTCGATTGAAATCTAAAAAAGATTGAAAAAAAGATGGCGGCTTTATGTCACTTTTATCAGCTCCAGTCATCAACTTACTATAATTTTTGCTTACAGTTGTTAAAACTGACATAGAGCCGCCATTTTTTAAGATTTCAACCAATTTGTTAGCAACTGAGATACATAATAGCCTTGCAGGTATTTTTTTTCCCAGTATTTTGCTGTCCTATTAATGTTATGTTTTTATTATTTTTATTCTTTAGTAAATGTATAAGTGCCATACGTTTTTGGAATGGTCCTTCAATATAAATTTTGAGGATTGATTCCTTGATATAAATTTTGAGGTGGATTAGGTATTATTATTTATAGGAAATTGCAATATTGTGGTTTACAGCCTTCATATTTGTTTTTTTAACAGTTCATATCTTATGTCACTCTGGTAAAGAAGACGAATGAAACGACCTGCCATTTATCAAAATCCATAAAGCCGTCGCGCCTGTACGATGATTCTATGAATCTTTATAGGTACACAAAAGGATAAGATGAAGATCGAAACAAAGCATAGAAATATCTTAAGGTTCATGTTTATTTGCTAATTTGCGGATCAGCGGATTCGCAAAGGCGCGAATTAAGATTTTTTTTCGCGCGGTATTAAATCGTTAAATAATACTACTGAATCAATTTTTAATCTGTAAAAAGTACGTGAATTATATACCTATAGTTTCAAATTTGTCTATTACTATTTATATATGGTATCTGTTTCTATAAAAGAGAAGCATTCACGGAATGTCCACCAACCGTTTTACTCGTATATACGCAGAGTACTAAAGTAACTATCATGATATTTGTCATGTGTTCAGTTCAATATCGGCTCACTATTCATTCAAACATAGAATATATAAGCTCTTCCATAGAAACTCTTATACTCATCAACTTCAACTCATCATTTCACTCAAAATCAAAATGGTGGATTTTGCTTTTTTTCGCAACCACTCCAGAAATACCGATTGTTTCAAAACGGTTCATTACTTATATGTGAAATAAAAAGTGATAAACAGAATAAACTATGTTTTACATTATTATCCTGCACTATTTGTATGTTTTATAAGATAACATATTGAATTTCTAGCACTAAGTTATGTTTACGAAAAAAACCGTTACGTTTCATATTTGAATATAATGTCTGAGAATAAACGAAATTCTTTATAAAAGATATTGAAATTGTAAAAGTTCATATTTTATAATGATAAAAATTAGAATTCTTTCTCCTCATTACTTTTCCACTTCCATTATTTTTTATTCAATTTATGTCAAACAGTTATCTTCGCACACTGACAAGCTGCACCAAAGACTACAATGAATACTGGGTTAGCTGCACGTACTTAGGTACTCTATAGGCCGACTTGGAACACTTTTTTCTTTTCATGGTCCGGTTTGTGAGTTTAGATTTTATAGGAAGAACATATATCTAGCTCTCTTTGTCTCATACACTTTACCGATCGAAAAAGCAAGACAACAACAATATAATGCAAAAACGAACCACAAGACCTCGAGGACAGATCTGTTCACTTAATGAGCTTACTAGTACAATGTTAAATTGGACAGTATTGTTGACCTTACATCTCAGGCGGTCTTTGACATTTTTGACTGACTTATTATTATAGCCAATACATAACATAACCTATAACTCACTTTCTAAAAAACACGAATTACTCCACAAGAAACCAATGACCATGATCTGCGTAAATAATCAAATGAACCTATCAATCAAATATTCCACAAGATAAATTCAATGTTGCATTCATTTGCCTCATCAATGTGCTTTCATGGACAGCTTGGCGTCAGGAATGCGATAAATTTAAAAATAAAGAAGCACAGATAATAAATAAAGCGGAGTAAGCAGTTTGTCTTGCGCAGACACTTCTTGTGTGCAAAAGGAGTCATTATGGATATGCGTATGGAAACAGTAGCCGGGAAAGTGATGCTTTAATGCTAAAGTAAGCCTTATAAGACTATTTCCCAACCCAAATTCCCAAATGCGAAATTGGAGTTCCAAGCGAACCGATAGCCCGATAAGGTGCATCTGCATGGAATATTTAAGAAGTGGGTGCGACTGATGTCTTCAGAGTTTATTTTTAAAATGCCTCCGAGTTATTTGGTTACAAGTTAATCAATGTATATTAGATATGGTTCCATTGCTTCTAAAGTGGGCGAATCAATGTATGAGCCAGTCTTTTTAACTTGTTATATTGCGCGAGCTAACCAACAGCATTCTACGAGGGAAATAAATTTCAAACTTATAGCTCTGTTCGCTTCGTATGGATGTGATTTCTTTAGAAGTAGACTCGTACGTTTAAACATTTGCTATTCCTTATGTAGGTATTTAGTGTTGCATCAATTGACTATTATATCCTGTGAATTTACACACAAATCTAGATAAGTTAAACAAAATCGGTGATAGACATGCCATTGTTGGAGTTTGTTCCCGCTGGTGTGATAGTTTTGTACTAAATAATAAACTATTAAAAACAACGCACGATGGGTCCGACAACTTTTAAATAAGAAACAAAAATAGTGAGTGAATAAGCTATCATGAGGGATGTGTACCAAACTGTTTCGCTTGGATTCCGCAAGTCATGGCCCGACATGTGGAGACTCCAAATTGAAACGAACGCGCGTGTATTTATTTTTTAACATTTTTTTACACCAATCGAAGGAGTCATTAGAATGTAATTCATAACGGTCGATGTTTTTTGTCGTAGCGTCTCGTAGCACACTTAACGTCAGGTGCGTAGACGGCGGATGCTTCTGATAATATTTTCGATCAAAAATATCATATTTACAACGCAAAAAATATAAAGTCATTATAAGAACGAAGTCCATGTGATCATTTGCAGAAATGCGATAACGCGAATGAGTTTTTAATCTTTATTTATTTTTAATTGCTGGCAACTTCACAAGATGTGTAAAGATATAAAAAAGTTTCGCTTTGTAACCTGCCAGCACGTTTGCAAAATAAAACAAAAAAAGATCATATTGAAACTGCAACGAATGTCCGAATCGTCCGATCGGATTCAATGATCGAATCGATCGACCTAATATTTCATAACAAATTACAGATACGTCTCAATACACGACATGGATTCGATAGGCCGGCACACCGCGCCGCGCCGAGTGCCTTCTTAAACAAAAACAAGCCTTCATCTCACAATGGACGGACAAAAAACCGGTATATCGGTAACACAATCTATACGTATATTAAACACACAATACAAACAATGCGATGTTGATTGAAACGTCAAGCAAATGACGTCCCGATTGATTCAGAGCGCTCCATTGTACTTATTAACATCGTAATTACTCCACGCTGGGATATAACTATTTATTTTGTGTCCAAATTTATTATTGAGACGATGAAAAAACAGATCAAACTACAATGATTCGTGATTTTTGTGGTCGACCGCACCTCTATCAAGTTTATATCGGTTTCCATGTAGAGATGGACTTATTAAAAAAAACTATATTAAAGTTTTTGTGTTGATCTTTGATCCGGTATCTTTTGTTTTTTGAGAAGAGAATTAAGACTCAAGCTTAATCGAGTCATCTAATCGTAAAAGTGCTTGGAGTAAAACTTGTGAGATCGTTCACGTGGATGGGCGAGTGCTAATAGTGGCAGTTTCAACTTAGTCCTCTGCGCTAAATATCCCGCTTGTTATAGACAACAGTCGTAATCAATCATATAGACATTCGCGTAGTCTAAAAACTGACACTAGGTAGACCAGCCGTGCGATTGATTTGTAATTGCGTTCGTCGACGAGTTCACCGATGTCAAATGCTTTATGAGCTTTATATCGTCCTTGTACACTAGGTTGTTTTTCCAACGTTTCTTGTCATCTCGTCATTTGTTTCACGGATGTTGTCAAAGATGCAACGATGTTTGCTCTTAGAGACTCGCACGGCTGTTCACAGCCTATCCATCGAGCCATACCAAGTAAACAGTAAAAGTTTCTGATCACAAAGTATAGGCAATACATATTGTTTTCATAGCAGGCGAGGCTAGGCGCGGTCGTACCCTGATAATAGTAAAAAGCAGAATCTTTAAACATCGAGTGTAATGAAACAGTTCGATAATAATCTATGAAAAAAAAACTTAAGTTAGAAAAGGAACAGGCAAAGAGTAATAACCGAACAGAATATATATTACTCGCTCTCTGCAGAAAAAAATCCTAAATAGGTGCATAAAAATAAACTTTCACGTCCAAACTCTCAGAATTTTCAGCGATAACACTACATATTTTTTTAGGTAATACATAGCCAACATATAGCACTAAAGTAGTAACCAGCAGTTTTTTCAATTGTGTTAGTGTATATCGAAAAATATAAAGAAAACGTACAAAATTAACGCATTTTCGCATTACATCGTCCAATCTAACAAGCGATTTTCAACCTTACGTAAAGCATCGTAAATTATTTTAAAATTGGGGTTGGACCGCGTCTTAATATAAAAAATCAATTATGTAGTGATGATTTTGAGTTCAGCTAGCAACTCTCATAAGAACAGAACTTACAAGAGCTTATTTGACCCACTGTACAACGTACTCGATACATTTGAATCGGTCTCTCATACGAACTTAAGAGATTGTTTAACTGAAACACACACGGAACTTACAAAAGCGGTTAAAACATTGCAAAAACCGTTTATCTATAATCAAGGCGCCATAAAGGCACCCTTTCACAACCCGTATATGGCACACATCGAGAGTTCAGATTGAGCCGTCAAACTGACGGGTGTCAGTCGGACAGAGACCGGCGACGGGCAGGGGTCGGACGGGGCTCGGACGAAGGATCGAACGCTGACGGGCTATGTAAATACTGATCGAGAGATACGTTATTAGAAATCAACCTCGCCCCGTGAGACTTGTCGTAGTTTGAGATCGGGCGCGTGTTACACAGAAAATAATGTTCGTTTAATCTTTCTAAGGAAACTAAAGTAGTTTGTACATATTTTTGTATAGCTATCGCTAGTCTAAACTGTCCTCGAGGAAGACCACCTGATGTGGTTGGAACTAACTTTGATAACGTTCTTCTTCTTTGGCTTATAAAAACTTCAGTAACGCCGTTAATAGGTGTGCTATAACTTAAAAAAACTTGAGGTCAACAATACAATATGTCAATATAACAAGTAAAGTTTCAGTTTAACACAAAATCCCTAGCTATAACTCGGCAAAATAGAAGTTAATTAATTGACTCGGGATAAATATTTTTACTTATTTTGACAATTATTGGTTGATTTCATATTAATATAAGGTAGTGACATGCATCGTACAGTAGGTATAGTTTGAATTGCAAATAAATAATTGAGATAGAATTACAAATGAGATAGAAATGGACTTTAGATATCGTCCTTTTTTTGGATGCGTTCAAAATGTGTGTAAAGTGTATCCAACACGAAAGTTGTTATTGTACCTTTGAAAGAAGAAATGAATAAGTAAATGAGAAGAATCTACTTCATACTGGCAGATAGCTATGGCTAAAGTTTGAAGCCACATCGTCCCAAAATCTAAGTCGTTAAACAAAAAGCTATTGCATTATTAAAAGCTTTTTGATCTAATGATCAAAAGATCTTTATGATGAGATCTGTGAGAAATAAAAGGGAAACTATTGAAAACTATATATCTTGGATTCGTAAGTTACATAACGGTCTCACAGACCGCCTTTAGCTTAGATTTATAAACCTCTCTAAGCTCGTGTTCTCCAAACAACACCGTTCAGTTTTCAACCTTAACACAACATAAAAAGGTCTTGTTAGTGTTGTTACAACCTTGTGCTGGGCTAAGTACATGTTTGTGTCAAATAAGAGCAAGTATCGAGGCGCCCAATCCACCTGCTAATTGAAAAGTTGTCTGTTCTCCACAGTCTGTCTAATAGAGTTGTAATGGCGCTATTAGGATTACATGCGACGTGCTTGCTCAATACATGAGAGCAATATGTCTCTATGATTTAAGCACAGATTAAATACTAGTTAGAAGTACATACATACATACTATTAAGGCTCTACATCCTAGAAGGGGCCAGCAGATGATTTATTAAAACATTACTACCCTAAAACATCCAGGCCGTCAAATTATTGATTCTGTACTCGTTAAACAAACACCTAATTAAAACCCCGTCAGAGCGAGTCGATTCTCGGAGCAGTGATAATATCGATAAACAGATCGATAAGAAGTATCGATAAGCGTATTCGCGGGTCTGTCCGACCGTACTCATTACTGATATTAAGATGTCTAGAGAGCGCAGCGTGTGGTTGACTCGTGAATAGTCATCGACGTGGTATCTTCACGAGATGTGTTTGATATCGACATCATATAACTTTTGCTTGGACGTGAACGTTGCCTTCGGCGCAATGGGTTGCTTCCTCTGAACTTTTGGTGGTCTAATGTCAATAAATAATACTAGCTGTGCCCCGTGGTTTCACCTGTGTGTTGATGGTAACGATGACGATGATGAAAAGTATCCTGTGCATGTCTTTCCCGGGGGATTATAATCTATCTCCTTGCAAAATTTTATTGCGATCTGTTTAGCCGTTTAGGCATAAAAAGGTAACAAACAGTGAGATAGATTGACAGAGCTGGAAAGCGAGAGTTATAGTAACAAAATGTTGGTATTGACGTACGTGAATACTATTATAAGTATGGGTGGATAAACCTGTGAGATTTAGATCCTTAGCTGGTTTTCACATCAAACTTTCAGTGAAGATATTGCTATTATTAAGCTATTTACGCTTTAAAACCGGCCAGGACTCGCGTAATATTTACCAGAAATATTCTCCGACCAGCTTCGAACTTATTTTAAGTTCTTCTTCTGGGAGTCACTCTTGTGCACAGCGGCGAGCGCGGGCCACAGCACGTAACTGGCGCTGTGTCTGTCAATTTTTTTCCGTCCGAACTGTCACTTACGTCAATGTCACTTTCAGTGTCACTGTCACTACCGTTTTTTAGTATATAGGGCTGTTGACACACCACACTTGTTGAGTCGACCTCACGGTTCCAGAGCTCCGAGGTCATCTTGTCAATGTTCAACACTGGTATCCAGGCTGGCCACCCACGATCCCGATTGAAATTAGGGTGACGTCTTATTTCGATGGCTTCTCGTACTTTACGCTCGCCGCTTTGCACAAGAGTGACTCCCAGAAGAAGAACTTCAAATAAGTTCGAAACTGATCGGAGAATAATTCCGGTAAATATTACGCGAGTCCTAGCTGGTTTTAAAGCGTAATTATGAACATAACTCGCGATAGTTTTATATCTCATATTAAGCTATTGTTATAATTGTACTGTAAAATCTCTACTTGTGATCTGTAATAGTAGATTATGCACCGAGAGAGTAAAGCAGTGTCTTACGTCACGGGCGGCATGTTGGACCCTGAGGGTACGTAACGGGGACTCGAGCTAACCCTTAGCGCAGCGAGGGGAATTTTAATTTAAATCCTAAGCGAAGCGAGGGGACGTATATTCTTAAGTGAAGCGACGGGTTCAAGCCGCCCAAGACATAGGCTTTATCCCCAGAGGTGAATACTCTACTTTTCATACCTATTGCAAGATAATAAAAACTCAGGGTTTCATAAAAGTCATGTAATTAAAACTAAAATAAATTATAAGTTAATATTGGACATATTTGTCCAGTTATATAGGGGGCAGAGTTATATTTTTAATAGGAACATTTTATAGAATTTGGTAAAATAACACCAAACACCGTCTTTGGTTTCAAATTTATTACAATCGAGTCTTTTTTCTTTTGTTTTTCTGTGTGCTGTCTGTAGTGACCAGCCGTGCAATTCTGTAATAATTCGTCGATGCGTTCGTCGACGAGCACACCGATGTCAAATACTTAATGAGATATCGCCCTTGTACACAAGGTTGTTTTCCAACGTTTCTTGTCATCTCGTCATTTGTTTCACTGATGTTGTCAAAGATGCAACGATGTCTGCTCTTACGGCCCGTCCCAATAATCTATCTATCGCTGGTTTACCTTACTAGAGTTAGATATTTGACACTATTTGTATATACGTACTATTTGTATGGACGTTATGTCAAATTTCTATCGGTAGTAAGGTAAACCGGCGATAGATAGATTATTGGGATCGGCCGTTAGAGATTCGCACGGCAGTTTGGTTTCCAAATAAACTCTCTTCACAATGCCCGTATCTACTCCATACTAAGAGTTTTCCTACAACTACATATCACGCAATCATCAACATCCCTGAGGATGTAATGCCTTTGCGTCGAGATTGCGTGATATGTGATTGTTTAGCAGGTAGTATGAAAAATCTGTTCTAAAATAAGTTAATTTAAGATAACACATAATTACAGACTGCATGGTAACACTACGGGCCTCATAAGTAAGCTGAAAGTCGCACAACGAGATATAGAAAGCTATGCTAGCTATGCTCAGGGTTTCTCTACGTGATCGAATCAGAAATGAGATCCGTAGAAGAACGAAAGTCACCCACATAGTCCAGAAGCCCCGCGGTTTCACGCGCGTGGTGATAGGAGACGATGGTGATTAAAAGTATCTTTTATCCTATCCCGACATATGACAAATCGAAAAACAAGGACGTCGCCGGGAACCCAACTCGTCCGAGGCTGACGTACACAACGATACCTCACGCACATACACACCGCACACCCAGTAACACACACACACGAGGGCATCGCCGTGAACCCAACTCGTTCGAGGCTGACGTACACGACGACACCTCACGCACATACACACCGCACACCCAGTAACATACACACACGAGGAAATCGCCGTGAACCCAACTCGTCCGAGGCTGACGTACACGACGATACCTCACGCACATATACACCGCACACCCAGTAACACACACACACGAGGACATCGCCGCGAACCCAACTCGTCCGAGGCTGACGTACACGACGATACCTCACGCACATATACACTGCACACCCAGTAACAAACACACACACACGAGGACATCGCCGTGAACCCAACTCGTCCGAGGCTGACGTACACGACGATACCTCACGCACATATACACTGCACACCCAGTAACAAACACACACACACGAGGACATCGCCGTGAACCCAACTCGTCCGAGGCTGACGTACACGACGATACCTCACGCACATACACACCGCACACCCAGTAACACACACACCCGAGGACATCACCGTAAACCCAACTCGTCCGAGGCTGACGTACACGACGATACCTCACGCACATACACACGCTATCACAAACATAGAATACAAAAACAGGAACAGTAGGTACACACTCGCTATAAGTAGATACTCATTAATATATAATAATAATAATATAGATTAGATATTGTATAAATTTTACTGGATAAATGTAATATAATGTGAATTTGTATAAATATATAGTAGATGTCACATTTATAATATAAATGTTAATTTATAATATGTCTAGACTAGTAAATAAAACAGTCTAGTGGGGAGGGCGCTGTACGCTGAAACACATGCTTCGTGCCTAGTTCGGCAGCAGTTAACTGATTTTTAGATAACATAGCTAGCCATTTCATTATATAAACACTGTACAACTTTTTCGAAAATAAATATATTATTATTAAATAAATCACGAATATAGGTCCAGCTGTTCTTAAGTTATAAATAGTGTAACTAACGCGACTTTGTTTTATATATTATATAGATTAGTAGCACGGTCACATGTTCTATCAATACGACAGTAGGTACATGTGAAGGTGTAATCAGATGTCTTGCGAAGAGTTTTATACATACATTTATGTCTTCAATGAAAAAAAACCGCAAGTGTATCTGATCGATATGTCTCAAGCGCACCTGTTGATTTTTCTTCATAAGAACCTTCTGCTGACAATAATAAACAAAATAAAAAAATTATTCGCGAAATTGTTCCATCCGTTTACGTGTGATGCGATGGCCAAGGGAAATAGAGATACATTTTTATATATACGTACCTATAGATAAAGCAATTATAGCACTAGATGTCAAGATCCAAGATCAGGAAAAGGATATCAGGGAATAGGTTTGTATGGAGAACATGCCAAAGTCATACTAACTAGATAATAATATATGGTCCCTAATACTTACTCTCATTATTTATCACAGATCGTACATTTAATGATCAACTAAGTTCGAACAGGCTTTGATGGCGATTCTCGAGTGACAAACTTATGCCATTAGAACGCTTACTGGGCTTGTTAAACCTTTTTCTCATTGTAGGTGTCGCATTAAGACATTCCTGGCGCGTCTGGTGGCGTCGCGGGGTGACCATTACGCCATTAGTGGTGCAATCACGGCACGGGAGCGCCGCGCAGGCGCGGGCCTGCGCCGGAGTCGTCGGGCGGACGGCGGCGCCTGCCAGACTGCACCGTCATCGTCTGACATGGAACGAGGGACGCCGTGGGACGAATTAAAACAAGACTTCATCAAGGATCTCTGTTGAACCAAGAAAACTATTTGATAGGACTTTAAAATATATTAAAGGAGGGAAAAGCCAGCACAGCTCTGCTTAAAAATGAGGGTGACCGAGATATTTATTGCGAATCATGCATTTATCTACATCTAAGTATTTTTGGCATCATCATGTTATGGGGGATGTATATGTTCAGCAGTGGACGTCCTACGGCTGAGATGATGATGATGGAAGTATTTTTGGAATCGCCAACATCTCCAATAACGGATTCAATTGGATATCAGTGATAGAAAGAATTAGAAATAAATTACAAATTAAAAATAATAACTACTTTTGAAAACAAGTTGAAACCGACTTGCATTCCACCCGATGTTGACTATACATTATTATCAATATATACTACTGGTTAGATCTTCATAAGATTTAAATGGAAGAGAGATCAGAAGCAACATATTTAAATTAAAAAATGTCACTATACATTGGACATGAAATCCACAGGGGTGTTATTTGTATCTGTTTACGAAACTACAGCAAACATACAAATACAGACTACAGCAACAATAATGGAACACAGATGCTACGAATGTTAAATATTATATTTGATAGCCATGTTCTCATGGAAGTGACGCATGTTTTATATGAGAATGAATGTATTAAAACCTAAACCTAAACCACTCATATTTTCTTTTATGTATGAGGCCGTATGTCGTTAAATCTGCGTAAAGAGGATTTTGCATTTATAAGTCAGATATTGTAAATGTAACAATAGAAAAATGTTCGAAAAACTACAAAATATAGCCCAGCTGACGTCACATCACTGAGGTCAACCTATCTGACTGTATATCCTACACTGTGACCTCCTCAGCAGCCTTCACGTTGTTTCTCACAAGGTACAGTTTGACAGGTCATCTTGTCAAAAGTCCTTGTTTATCTAAAGTGTGTAGAGTGAAAGAAATGTTAAGGATGTGGGATACCTGGTAGTAGTTGGAGGAAGAATGTCTAAAGATCAGAGTGCTTAAAATACATATTTTACAGTGTAGTTCAAGGCTTCACACAGCAGTTCGAATTACAGCTTCTAGGCAAAATATCTCGAACGGTAACGATAATTAAACATCTTGCACTTGAAGAGGCTTTCCTCCTAGTAGGTCGGATTTCCTCCACCACAATACTTGTGATGCGCATCTAGGCCAAGGAGAAATTCTTGACACTCCGTCTCTCCACTGAGCAAAGGTATGTTCAGCAACAGAAATAATGTATGCAATTAAAACTTTGAGAAACCATGGAAGACAACGTAAGATCCACCATAATAATTATATATAATTTTTATAGATGAGTGTTGAGTGAATCAAAATGTCTTAGCCTGATTGGCTGTGGCATTCCATTACCAGTCATCTCCTCTACAGTATAGCCTTATCTACTTGTTTATTGAAGTTCTAAACAAAATTATGTACCAATGCCACAGATCACAGAAACAAGGATTACGCTTTTAAATATCTTAAAAGAAACATAAACTATGTAAAAAAGCATTTTGCGTGTCGTCGAGCAGGTATATATCAATTTTCTTGGCATAGAAACCTTATCCTTTTAGCCCTTTAATTGGTTCAAAATTATCATGTTAAGGTCATTGTTGAAAAAGTAATTTTCGATAGAACTAAAAGTAATTTAGTTATAAAGTTTAGAAATTTAAACCATGATAGGTAGGTATAAGGCAAAATACAATTAAGCCGCTGTGAGGATTACGAAACATTCCCAAATCCGACACGCATCTCATTCCAATTATACCCCTTGAAATAACAAATTCCCAAATCACTCCACACTACTAGGTGTAGTTCTACCCAAAAACAAAGCCCTAAAGCAAACGACAACTCCGTGAGTCCACGCCGTGGCCAACTGGCAATTTCACACTGTTTTTTGATGGGAGAGTGGCAAATGGCAAAAAAGGCGAGGGACCGTGAGGTGTTATGAAATGACATTGAATTAATCGGGGCCACCTTGAGGCTCATTAAGTCAATGGTTTCGGTAGTGATGGGGTAGTCGATAACCGCGAAGCCGAACATAGGTATTTCTGGTCTTACGAGTTTTACTTTATGAGGTTTTTTATGGGATAGGTTGGCAAATGAGCAGGTTCATCTGATGCTAAGTGATCACCATCACCCACTGACATCCATAATACCAGAGGTCACGAGGATGCGTTGCCGGCCTTTGAGGAAGGAATAGGCTCTTTTATTGAAGGCTCCCAAGTCGTATCTGTTCGAAGGCACCTCAAGTGGCAACTGGTTCCATATAGTAGTAGTGTGTGGCAGAAAGTGCCGTCGGAACCGCACGGTTGTGGACTCCTAGACTCGAAAGCTTTAGAAGGTTTCTTACAGAGGACGAAGAGACTTTTCTAACAATGGAATAAATTACTTATTTTAAGCAAGCAGAGTAAGTAGACCCAGAAGCAGTAGACTATGTCTGTGAACTGTATATAACATGTTTATATATAATTATATTATAATTTATTATAATATATAATATAATTAGTTAAACAATATTGTGTATCCAATATTAAGAATACACATATTGGAGTACAAAAGATTTGGTTATTGATTTGTTGATCACTTAATTTTGTTAAATGTTTACAGATTATTAAAAGAGATAATAGTTTATTTCTATGTTTAATTTAATTACTTTGAGTACTAATGTAGAGTATGAGAATGAGAGTAATAATGCTTCTACATAATTATATTGCGTTTTTTAGTTTTCAAAAAGTATCCACTACTTGGTACGTCTCCCCTAATGTTTCTACCAAAAGGACTTCTATTCTAGAAATATAAAATATCAAATTTTGTGAATGGTTTCAATGCATTGTGTCGAATAGCTCATCATCGTAAATGATTCTCTCGGCTCGTCTCTTAAAGGTTCAAGGATTGCAAAGTGGTACTTGGTATATACACAAGGTAAGAACAGTTTTCCATACATTAACGGGCTTGCGAGTTGGTATAGATTGAGCACTTGAGCAGCTGTCCTGCTTTTTGCCCACCCTTTTTGCGGCCAGCTGAACTTTAGACTCAATGTAAGATCCAAGTATGAGTCTGGAATACAATGCGATATCAAAAAGCTTGAACTGTTAATAATCATCCGCCAATCAGGAGATTGGCGGATGATTATTGACTTGACATCACTGTCCTAATATTATTGTGCTCTATTTTTAATGTAATTTTGATATTCCATTGTTATATTAAATTTGACATTTATTATTATACTACATATTTTAAGTTATGTAAATAGTAACTTTCTGTTGACGTGTAAAATAGAATTTTATGAATAAATATGAATATGGATGTTTCACAACGTTCAGCAATATATCCCGCGACAACTGTTCGACTTCGGTTGCACTCCATAATTACACAAAAACCCTTCTTTTATTTCTATAAACAAAACGTCACCTTAAACGCTACTATATATATATATCTAAGAATATGAGTTTGTAAGCGTGACGTTCATGACCTATAGAGTTAGTAGAATATAAGGATTATATTATTTTTTAAAGATAAGAAGAAACGTAACTGCAGCTGGGCTGTTCTTTAATAACAGAATAAGAAATCGTACTAAAGCTATCTTTCAGGTACGGTTGAATTGCAGTTGTAGTTGAGTTTAGTTAGTGGAATCGGCGCCCTGTAACACAGTTGATATTGCCGTACTTCGTACTTCTACACTGCTGATACATGAAGACCAAGTTCGTCCAAACCAGATGTCCATTACTGCATAGGTACATCACTGATTCACCTCTCGTGCATGGACAATAAAAATCGCATTTACACACAAAAAAGGAATTGATTAATGACATGTACACGGCTTCACAGTCCATACTACATGCGACTGCTAGCGTGACACACTGCCATCGAGGATCGCACGCAATCTATGCACTTGTTAGATTACACCTTGTTAAATTAGGTTCGACATTTTCGCAAGCATCGCAGCATCGGCATGCGACGAAAGATATTAATAACTAGTGATTACATAATTGATGATTGTTCTGAGATCGGACGCTAATTACTTTTGGATTGGTAATAAATCAGTTACAGAGAATTGTGTCCAATTTATTTTGCATTGTGATGAGCTCGCCATAGTTAGTGTTTTGTCGAGTTCGGTAACTAGATTCATTTAT
This sequence comes from Selenia dentaria, assembly GCA_917880725.1. NCBI lineage: Eukaryota > Metazoa > Arthropoda > Insecta > Lepidoptera > Geometridae > Selenia > Selenia dentaria. The sequence continues at coordinate 3,313,133 of OU862893.1, read as the reverse complement.
TTACTTATTTATTCAGGTAAAATAGTCATTCACACACCTTATAATTATTATGTAATTAAGTACTAAAAGACCTACTTTACCATTATTTTTTATTAATATTATATATTCGTTGAAGACATGAATAACGGATGTGAGAGATAGTATTTCTCACATACATACCTATATGTATAACAAATATCGATAAAGATAGATAAACGCCAGATATTATAATTTGCAATAACGCCATAACATTTGGTGCAAATTTAAGTTATGACGATGAGGAATGCATAGGTACTCACGTACCTATCAGCAGATCTATAATATGTTGAATCAATGAAATATATTGGACATATATTATGGCCAAGAGACGTTTACGTCAATAATAATCGCACTGATAAATAAGTGTAAAATAATGTATATAACTTCTTCAAGGTATAAGTTAACAGACCCTTTTGAAGTGTCTTGAATACAAACTCTCGTAAATTTGACATTATATTAAACTAGTATTAACCAGCAAAACACTCACATTTGGGATCGCATACGTCGACCCGGGTTTCGAGAATAATATGACTTAAATATAAGTTTAGTATGACTTAAATAAATTTGGATAACTTTTTTACATTGTTTGATGATGGTCTCGTAGACTTTTTTATAGTCTTAGTCTTAGTAGGTCCTAACTAAACCAGTAAACCAGTAATGCTTGCGCCTTATTGTTTCACGGAAGAATATCTGACACTTCAGTGGTATCAACTGGAGACAGCCCTCGCATTATAGGTCTACCTCCGAGTTAATCGGGTTTCCTCGCCTTCTACGATTTGCATCAGACAGCGAAGGGAATATTCTTTAACTCCTTACCTTCACGTACTATAATACTAATTTATATCCCGAGAAATGTACTAGTCTAGTGTAGTAATGGATAGTTATTTAAAGTGCGTTGCGGGTAGTATGAAAAAAGTAAGCTAAAATAACTGTTCATAATTTGTCGGTTTGAAAAAAGTATAAATAAAAACAATGATCCAAAGAGACTAGTCATACCGTATAAAGAAGTCCGAAATGTATTAAGTGACAGGAAGGCTGTCACTTGATTTTCATTGTTAACAAACCCGCAGCTGCTTGATACCACAATTTAAGGTCTCTTAAAAAAGATAAATCTGAAAGCATCATAGATATGTTCTGCAACATTTTTGAATATATGATCGTTGTTTTAGTATAAATATAAAGTTCACTACACACCTTCCTACCAAAATAAAATATGTTCCAAATAACGTTTTCATAACTGCTTCTCCGTGTGTCACCTGTAATCATTCATATTGGAAACATTTCAATACAAATGAATCCGGACATTTTATTCGAAATGCTGGAATAGTTTTTCTGATGGAACATGATGATAAAACGTGTCGTATTATAGACAATTTTGCCACATCGTGATAAAACTATACACGAGTATCACACGGGAGCTTACGTGATAACGATTTGGGAGGCTATGGAGGTTATAATATTTTAGCTGCGGTAGAACACAGTAACAGTATTGCGAACATTACTGACTCACGGCAGAAAAAAGTATTGTGGCATAGTTCGTCAGGGGTAGTACACCTCTGACGAACTAGTTGACAAGAAGTTCTGCTGCTCTTAAAGCTCGAACGAGTATGAACAATACTTCAATGCAACCTTCCTTCAATGTTTCCATCGACCCGCACATGTAGTGGGGAACCCCAAAACTAAATTCGCCTTGATGCGATAATTATATCGACGACAAGATCCTCGTTACGTTTCTCGTGGTCCGTGGGCGGGCAGACCAGTCTCAACGAGATAATGATGGGGAGCGCAGCTTCCGGATAATAGGTGCTTTTTGTCCCGAGATAGACCATATAGCTTTTTGTGAAGTTCGATGTTTATTGGCGCCAGAGCCACTTGAGTTTAAAAGTTTCGGTCATGAAGTTTATACCCGTGACTAGCTATATATGTAGTGTAATATTTTTTCAACACACTTGCTCGTAAAGTGAGCCTTATTACATCGCTTTTAGGGCGACAAACCGAGCGTTCATAATACATTTATAAACTTGTTTAGTAAAATTATTATTGTCCCTACAAAGTTAAATTAGTACCTTACTGCAAGTCATAGGCGAGTAAACAGAGCGTTTTCAATTTAGCCGGGTAGACAAGACAGTTACTTTTTACAAATCAGAACAGGTTTTTCGCCTTTTGCCTGGTTTTTGCATATAATTTTTAGAATAAATTATTGTGTACTATTATCAAAATATTTATAATTCACAGTAATATGTTATAAGATATTAATATTTTTTAATCCTACCACTCAAAATTATAATTTTGAAGTATAGGCTGTATGTTTGTTCACACACCTTGCATTTGGCGCGTGCAAAAAAAAATATGTAGAAGGTGTTATGATCATGAATAATAGTGATTAAGACTAGTGTTCCTATAATTGTTCTTATATTAATTTAATTATAATGATTACTTTCCTATGTTACTTCCCACAAATTTTGTTTTAGTTCGAGAAACACAATGATTTGAAAGGAAATCCGAGATTAAATTTATGATATTTGATTTAATGTGCGTTTAATTTTTAACCACCGCAGAGTAAGTATTCGGCTATCACATTTGTCCATAACTGTACCTGCGCGGACGACCACCATTTTGGTTCAACTTACGTACCTCGAACTGTACTACATTGAATTCCTCGCTGCGCTAAGGATTCTACGCTTTGCTCTGAACTCAAAATAACGCCATTACTGCAAAATATTGCTTGACCCCCTTGTAACCATCATCATTTCAGCCGTAGTACGTCCACTGCTGAACATATGCCTCCCCCATGATTTTCCAAAAGGACCGGTTGGAAGCGGCCTGCATCCAACGTCATCCTGTTACCTTTATCGTCTGTCCACCTTGTCGGTGATCTACGCTGCGCTTGCCGGTCCGTGGTCTCTATTCCAGAACCTTCCGGCCCCATCGGCCATCTGTTGTGCGTGCTATGTGCCCTGCCCACTGCCACTTCAACTGACTAATCTTCTGGGCTATGTCGGTGACTTTAGTTCATCTACAGATCTCCTCATTTCTGATTCGATCACGTAGAGAAACCCCGAGCATAGCCCTTTCCATAGCTTGTGCGACTTTGAGTTTGCTTATGAGGCCCATAGTATGAGACCACGTTTGTAACACAAATAACTATTTCCAAAACCCTGGTGTTATCTATAATCTATAATTAAATTCATACACATTTTCTTCAAGAACACATTATGATCATTATTCCTATTGACTATTAAAGAAGTAGCCATAGAGATAGCAACAGCACCCGAGAACCGCGTCACCATAGCAACGCTACAATGTAACATTCATTTATTCAGCAAGCCGGGTGATTTGCGAGTAATTGCGACAGGCTGTGGCGTGTCTCATTTGTTCAGTTTATAACAACAAAGAGCGAAGCCGAAGTCGGGTGTTCTTTATGTATTAATAAACAGTCTGCTCGTCGCGTTGTCAGTTGTAATTCGATAGTTAACAATTCGAGTGACAAGGTGAAGGAAATGCTTCTTCAATGTATCACATTAACAGCTAAATATACGACAGTTTCAGAGAAAGGGGAAACGAAATAAATATGAGTAGATAATGTGCTTTCGGATTTTAGCCGTCTGCCTATTTATGTCCTCATGAACTTCGTTTTTCTTTTATTAAGTTTTTTGCTAATATTTGTACCTAGTAGAGTTCAAAACAATTTGTTGTCTACTTATAAAGTAATACAAATTTTTTTCTATGACAATTCTATCTAAATAACGAATAAACAATAAAAATACGAATAAGAATAAATAAAAAAATTAAATAAAAAAAATCTAATATAAAAAAACCGGCCATGTGCGAGTCGTCGTAAGAAGGGTTCCGTACCATTATCTATAATTATCGTCCGAGTCGCACTTGGCCGTTTTTTTAGTATTTGTCGTTATAGCGGCAACAGAAATACATCATCTGTGAAAATTTCAACTGTCTAACAATCACAGTTCATGAGATACAGCCTGATGACAGACGGACAGCGGAGTCTTAGTAATACGAACCTGATTTACGGAAACCCAAAAAAAGAAAACTGGAATCAATAATTTCTTGAAATTAATCAAGCTAAAATTACATTTTAAGACGCGGTCCAACCCCAATTTTAAAATAATTTACAATGCTTTACGTAAGGTTGAAAATCGCTTGTTAGATTGGACGATGTAATGCGAAAATGCGTTAATTTTGTACGTTTTCTTCATATTTTTCGATATATACTAACACAATTGCAAAAAACTGCTGGTTACTTACTACTTTAGTACTATATGTTGGCTATGTATTACCTAAAAAAAAAATATAGTGTTATCGCTGAAAATTCTGAGAGTTTGGACGTGAAAGTTTATTTTTATGCACCTATTTAAGATTTTTTTCTGCAGAGAGCGAGTAATATTTATGAATTCTGTTCTGTTATTACTCTTTGCCTGTTCCTTTTCTAACCTAAGTTTTTTTTTCATAGATTATTATCGAACTGTTTCGTTGAACTCGATGTTTAAAGATTCTGCTTTTTACTATTATCAGGATACGACCGCGCCTTAATTGTCGTTATTTTATTAGTTTTAAGTTAAGATGGATAAAAAATTAGGTAAAACGGCCAACGTAACGATCCTTAATGATCTTAAAGTACAACAGACATCTTACTGTCCTAGTAGACACAACACTTATTAGGAATGGAAAGAAAATAAAGTGCTAAAGAAGTTGATAAGCAAATAACCATCAATTCTGATCCGCTGTTACATCAACATTGAGTTCAGCAAATCGAATCAATATAGCGACAAGGTGGGGCCACAGTGCGCGCTGCTAGCGGGACTCACAGTTCCTGCTGCTAGCGGACTGTATTAGCCTATCACAAGTGCTTCTACGGGGCACTATTCCAGACTCCACTGCTATTGAGAATTTCTTATTAAGAAAACCCCAATAACAGTCCGACCCGGGTTATTGAACCCAGGACCTCGAAATCCCAAAGCGGCGCTTCTACCACTACCAAGACCAAGCGAGTGAAGCCGCTGGCGGGTCGGCTAGTACTAAATAATAATAATAATAATAATAAATTATCCACAACTATCACACAACGCCATCTAGTCCCAAGCTAAGCGGAGCTTGTGTTATGGGTACTAGACAACTGATAAACATACTTATACTCGTATATTTCTAAATACATACATATTATAGATAAATTACACATATTATATTATAAATTATAAGTACTAGATTACAGTTACTTGGTACATGCCTACATTTAGTAGCTTTTACATGACTGAAGATATCGAAAATGGTTCCACCTCTTCTTCCACGCTATCATGAGGTATCCTTTCATCATCATCATCATTTTAGCCGTAGTACGTCCACTGCTGAACATATGCCTCCCACACCAATTTCCAAAAGAACTGGATGGAAACGGCCTGCATCCGACGTCGTCCTGCTACCTTTATCAGGTTGTCAGTCCACCTTATCGGTGGAGGACCTACACTGCGCTTGGCGGTCCGTGGTCTCCACTCCAGAACCTTCAGGCCCCATTCTTCATCTGTTCTGCGAGTGCTCTGCCCACTGCCACATAACTGGCTTATCTTCTTGGCTATGTCGGTGACTTTAGTTCGTCAACGTATCTTCGCATTTTTGATTCGATCACTTAGAGATACCCCGAGCATAGCCCACTCCATAGCTCATTGTGCGACTTTGAGCTTGCTTATGAGGCCCAGCTAGACATACAAATTTGATTTAATAATAATTAAAATAATAATAAAATAATAATAATGAAAAGTTTAATCCCGACTTCCATTCTATTCAGTTATTGGAGTGTAACTCAAAAAGTACTGGACCTAATTTGATGAAATTTAAATGGGACCACACGTTGACACCAACTTTCAAATTAAAAATAATTTTGAGAATCGGTTCACCCAATCATAAGGTTTGGGGTAGCAAACATAAAAAAGTCGAAGTCGAATTGAGTACCTCCTCCTTGTGAAAGTCGATAGAAAAGTATCCAGTGTCTATTTCTAGTAGAGTAAAATCATCAATAGATTAGATTTAGATAGCTGTCGCCCTAAACTCGAAGTTTCAAAGAGAAATAATAAATCGCTTCCATGCGAACGCCACCTTTAAGACAAGTTGTTAAGGGTGTGAGCAGGGCGCGAAAGGGGCTGCAATCCCCCGGGATTTTACTTTTCAACCCCTGTTATTGTTTCAATCTCTCGCCGCAAAACTTCGATATAAAGCGGCACGAATTGAAAAAGTTACAAGAAAATGCTTAAGATTTAGATGGGTACATTTTCTATATCTCAGCGTAGATACTTACTTACCTACCAAAGTTGGTAAGATTGACAACTACAAGTACTACATTTAGGAAATTTTAGAGGAATCTCGGACGGAATTCGATTCCGTGTCGTCACAGTTTTCTCTAGTTGTTTTTATATTTCATGTTTTACCGCAGTGTACAAAAAAAATGCGCGCTACATGGAAGCGTGCGTAGCGGAGCTTGACTTCAACAAGTTAAGCAACGCTTGCTGCGCTCAGGAGTTGGATGGGTGTGTGCTAGTGGCATTATTCAACTGAGCGCTTCCAGTGCTTCGGAGGGCACGTTAAGCCGTCAGTCCCGGTTGTTTGTCTTAGGACAACAGTCGTTAGGCTATGTCTAAGGCCTTCGGGTGGCCTGAAAACTTCGACATGGGTTGGCCACTAACCTATCTACCAAGCCGCACTGGGCCCGCGTGGTGGATTATGGCCCAACTCCTCTCTCTAAGAGGAAGGCTCGAGTCCCAGCAGTGGGAACAAAATAGGCTGACTATGTTGTTTATGTGTTATGTACAAATAAAGAGTTTCTATCTAGTTACCTATTCTTGTATAAAATAAATGTATGACTCCATTGAATTCGAACTAGTTTTTTAACCAAGGGGGCGAAGCGTGTCTACTTTAACTGGCCAAATTGACTTTCATCTGTCCGTATGTTTGGTCGTTGATCTTCCTGTTCAGGACGCATTTTTCAACGATTCTTGACGAAACTTGGTAAGCATGTTATACTATTTATTATATTTTATTTCTGTTGCTGGTTCTGAGTTACTTAGGGGGTTACTTTTCCTAAAAAAGGAGGGAAAGAGGAATTTCGAATAATGAGCATTAGTCAAGTGGTTTCCGAAATAATAAGTTGTGAACTACTGTGAGAAATTGCTGCTAATAAGACAACTAGACTACTAGCTATTTGATCCAGTCATCGACAGTTTGTGGCTCTTTGGCCTTCCCCCTCTTATTACTCAGCTCTTCCTTCTCTTCCATGATGACTAATATTTATGTGTATTTGATATGATTCCATATGAAGTTTTTTATACTCCTGCGAGAAGGCGGACTAATCATGAGTCTGGTCATTTTCGTTACAAAATAACTGTATTAAAAACATTTAAAAAATAATTGTGTTATATTCTAGTGTAATAAAATATTAGATAGTAACCGATCTCAACATACGCAATATTGTGCAAGTTAAAATCGGTTGCTAATAGCTTTAAAATTTTTATGTAGTTTTAGTAGCTAACTGCCAGCTTAGTAAACCTTGATTAACTAGCTGCGTCGTGCGGTTACACCCGCGTAGTGATGTTTGATGATTCTATATGTTAATCCAGCGCCTCATCTACCTCCGTGCCAAACAAAAAAAATACCTTCACCATTGTAATTATAAATAAATAAACTTCATCAAAATTGGCCCCGTCGTTTAAGCTTGAAAGAGTAACAAACATCTGTACCTACAAACTTTTGCGTTTATAACATTATAGAAAGATGAGCCTGGTAATAAGCAAAAAGCCTGCCCATGCTAATTTCATTGCCATCCAGAGCTTTAAACTTCCAAAATTCTGGGCGGTACTTTTTTTTTTTTTTGATAACCATAAAAACATCTACAGCACTGCGCTAGACATAGATCTTTAGTCTCTTTCGCTTATATTAACTTCACTTACTGCGAACTGCGGTGGTACAAACCAAGACAATCTCTAACACAAGAGGACTATTTAGTAAATCGCATTTTCCTCGCGTATTCGACGATTCCTGTCCCGGATTCCACCAAGGAGAAAGTCAACCTCAAGTGATACATAATCAGCCTTCCTCTCAGTGAGAGTAGTTGGGCCATAATCCATCACGCGGGCCAAGTGCGGCTTGGTGGATAGGCTAGTGGCCAACCCATGTTGAAGTTTTCTGGCCACCCGAAGGTCTTCGACATAGCCTAATGACTGTTGTCAAAGACAAACAACCGGGACCGACGGCTTAACGTGCCATCTGAAGCACGGAAGCGCTCAGTTGCAAAATGCCACTGGCACACACCCATACAACTCCTGATCGCAGCAAACGTTGCTTAACTTGTTAATCGGTTAAGATTGCCGAGTTAAGCTCCGTTGCGAGCGCTTCAAGTTATAACCATGCAATATTAGGGAGAAAAATGACATCCCTCCGACGAAGTATAAAATTATCACATAATTATTTGGTTTAGTTTGTTTGGTTTCGCTAAGAAAGCGTATGCTTTAAAAATGATATTATAAAAAGTGATGACTACGAGTATTAAGTACCTGTAACTTGTATACTAATATAAAGATACCGGCTTCACTCACTTGGTATTGTGTCGGTTAAAGGGCGGCGACGTTTCGAACGTGTAAGACGTTCTTCTTCAGGGAGTGTTCCCCCAGGGAGTGTGTTTCAGGACCGAGGCGCGCAGTGCGCGACACGATCTCCAAGCGTGAACACTCCCTGATGAAGAACGTCTTACACGTTCGAAACGTCGTCGGACTTAAAGCGACATAATACCACGTGAGTGAAGCCGGTATCTTTATATTAGTATAATGTGTGATACCTTCGATAGTTTTCAAACTCTAACTTGTATTGTAATTAGGTCCGTGAGTGTGATTCAATGAGTTGCCAACATTATCCTGGTCTTAATACAATGTGAATTACCCATATACGTACGTATGTTCATAATGATACATTGTCAATTACCGCAAATGAGCGTACTTATACGATGATATCACGGTTTGCACATTACCCAAACCACTAAGCCTTGGACTCACGAGCGTTTTCAATTATCTGTTTTATCGAGTGATGTGTTAGAAATGATGGTATTTAAATTAATAAATACCAAATAGTCCATACAACTTTTACTCAGAATTAAGTATCTAGCCGATTGTTGTCTTACTTTTTGTTTCTTACTTATCTCATCATCATCATCTCAGCCGTAGGATGTCCACTGCTGAACATATGCCTCCCCCATAATTTCCAAAAGGACCGGTTGGAAGCGGCCTGCATCGAACGTTGTCCTGCGACCTTTAACAGGTCATCGGTCTACCGTGTCGTGGTCGGTCCGTGGTCTCTATTCCAGAACCATCCGGCCCCATCGACCATCTGTTCTGCGTGCTATGTGCCCTGCCCACTGCCACTTCAACTGGCTTATCTTCTGGGCTATGTCGGTGACTTTCGTTCTTCTACGGATCTCCTCATTTCTGATTCGATCACGTAGAGAAACCCCGAGCATAGCCCTCTCCATAGCTCGTTGTGCGATTTTGAGCTTGCTTATGAGGCCCATAGTAAGAGACCACGTTTCAGTGCCATAAATCATCACTGGTAGCACATATTGGTCAAAAGTCAAAGTCAAAGTCAAAATCATTCAATTTAGGCATCAAAGACGCACTTATGAACGTATTTTTTTCATTATAATGTACTTTAAAGACTCTACGGCCGCGATCCAAAATATATAGAGCCTAACGAGAAGAAGCGGCAAGAAACTCGGGCCATTCTTTTTATATAGATGTTTACAATGTTTCTACTTAGGTATTACAAATATTACATTTTATGGGCGGCAGAGTGACAGCTTGCCAGAAGTGGAGTATTCTAAGCATCTTTGTCTTAATGTCGGGCTTTATAATAAGCTTTACTTATTAAAACGTTTTTTACAGTCAACTTGAATTTTACCTCTGTGAGCTCAGTTACCTATGTGTTTTGGGATTTTATTGTAAAAACGCACACAATTTCCTAGGAATGACTTATTAGTCTTCGTCACGGACCGGCAAGCGCAGCGTAGGTCGTCCACCGACACGATGGACAGACGACCTGATGAACGTCGCAGGACGACGTTGGATGCAAGCCGCTTCCAACCGGTCCTAATGGAAAATGAGCAGTGAACGTCCTACGGCTGAGATGATGATGATGATGATATATGTAGGTATATACATATATATATATATATAATCTGAATCTCGGAAACGGCTCCAAAGATTTCATTCATCAATTTAATATTATTCTGATTAATCTATGTTTAATATGCGGGGGTTTCAGGGGCGATAAACCGATCTAACTAGGTTTCATTTTTAGAAAACGTCGTTTTAACCGTGTTTTCAGGCAATGAAAAACTGCTACAACGAACTGTTGTGTAAAAACCTAGTGAGACGTACCTATTACTTTTCAAAGCACTAACGCCTGCTTTAGCGGTCTCAAACATTGAAATTTATAGAGAGAATAATTCACATCCTCGGACGGGATCCGAACCCGCGTCTTCTGACTCTCCGTGTCAGACGCCATTGACCAACTAGGCCACCGAGGTTCGGGTCCGAGCATCGAATTTTAACTCTCTATCTGACTTTAACCGTCTTACGGGGACGAAGCGACATCTATTGAACAGCTTTGACATTACAATCCAACCGAAAGAAGCATTATTTAGAAATACTTAAACTTTCATATTGACGTCGCAGCCCTTGTAATCCCGTCCGTGGATGTGAATTTTTCTCCCTATAAATTTGAATGCTAGTAAGACGTATTAAAAATGTTACGACAAAAATAAGCTTACGATAATTAGTCTGTTTTATTTTATTGTCATCCTGATTGTTACACAGAAAAGGGACAAGTTGTTTTGCGTTGAAGATCAGCCCATAGCCACCACGATCCATCGCGTTACACCACCAGGACAGCCTTGTTAGCTTACCAATCCCAGGTTTGATTCCTTGCTGATTTAGATTATATGCATGATGAGTAAAAATGTTTGTTCTCAGGTCTTGGAAGTTTGTTGATGTGTTACTGTGTGTTGCCAATGTCTCCCATGACACATGTTCAATACCAGAAAAGATTTTTTTTTTCTTAAGAAGAATAGAAGAAAGAAGTACTTACCTATTATATATAAGATGTTCACAATGTTGTTGTGTGTACACGCATATCATGGATTCTTATTGCAGGGTTATAAGTATGTGAACGTTTTTTGAAAAATACATCAATTAATGTTTACTTCAGCTTTGAGGATTAATCTGATTGCGGTGGTACTCAATAAGGCGTGATTGTTCTGAAATAGCTCAACACCTGGTAATGTTTCCCCGCCTGGTAAAGCAAGTTTGACGTCTTGCCGTTTTATTAGTAGACCGTCATCATCATCATTATCAGCCGGAAGACGTCCACTGCTGAAACATATACTGGACCGGTTACTAGCTCCCTGCATCCAGCGATTCCCCGCGGTTCTGACGAGGTCGTGGGCCCACCTGGCGGGGGGCCGGCCTACACTACATCTTCCGATGCGTGGTCGCCACTCGAGAACCTTTCTTCCCCATCGTTATCAGTTCTGCGAGCGATGTGACCTGCCTATTGCCACTTCAACTTGCTAATTTTGAAAGCTATATCGGTGACCTTAGTTCTCCTACGGATCTCATCATTTCAGGTCTTATCACGCAGGGAAACCCCAAGCATAGCCCTCTCCATTGCTCGATGATCGACTTTAAGTTTTTTAATGAGGCCCACAGTAAGGGACCCCGTCTCAGTGCCATAAGTCATCACTCGCAACACACACTGGTTGAAAACCTTGGTTTTTAGGCTCTGAGGTATTGGGGACGAAAACATGGATCGAATCTTCCCGAACGCTGCCCATCCGAGCTGGATTCACCATTAGTAGACCGTACTCTATATATTTATTGTAATACGGTGACATAAACTATGTTGCATGCTGTGGTTCAACTCGTGGGAAAAATTAAAAATGCCGTAATTCTATTTTTATCATATTGATGAGGTTTATTAGTATAATTTATTTATGTCTAGAATTGCCTCTAATGAACTTTTTATTTAGTCGTTTAAATTTAAGTTTATTAACATCATATCGTGTTATAAATCAATTTTAAATTATGTTTAATTCAAATTTACTATTAATTTAAACTGAATAAATTGTATGAATATTATTAATGATACTGGTAGTTTTATTAAGGAGTTTAATTCAACCTATTAATAGTGAAAACAACGTTAACCTAAGTCTTAAAATAACACCTATTATTTTTATTTTTTAAATAAATTTTTGAAAACTAATAAAATTGCTATTTTTTCAACTGACTTCCAAAAAAAGAGTAAGTTCTCAATTTGTATGTTGTTTGTCTGTATGTTTGTATATCTTACGTCATAACTTTTTACATAGTGAAACGATTTTGATAATTCTTTTTATATTTGAAAACTGCTATTTCTCATGTGGTCCCATTTTCTAAAATATGATCTGTTGAATCAAGATTTGACCGTAGTCGTTTTGATAATAATTTAACATCAAAAGTATAGTTTTAACTACTTCTTACAATTACTTACTTATAATAATATGATCTAAAATCTAAATATATATATATATAAATGAACCCCTATTTCTCCTGGTCACGCTATAACTTGAGAACGGATGGAACAATCTTGCTAATTCTTTTTTTGTTGTGTCAATTATGGTCAGGAGAAGGTTCTTATGAAAGAAAAATCAAGAAAAGATGGGAGCTTATGGCGAGGCCGAAGGCCGAGTCTACTACACCAACGAAGTCGCGGGTAGTCGCTATAGTAATTTTATAAATTCTGCAATTGTATGTCAATATTATGATCGTAGCCTTATAACCACTTGTATGAAAACCAACCTAAACATACCCGCTTTTTATATCTTCAGTATCTTATGTAGGAACTATAAATCTGGTGGCTGCGGTTAACACAAGGTTACCTTTAATGATCACATTACCGCGTTCAATTCTAAAGCATAATGTGGTTGTACCGCATGGTGTCACTGCATTTGGGGAACATCGTGATTCGACGCTAAACGTTTCGGCAACCTTGACCAGCCGATGTGGTAATGACGCAAAGTAGTGAATTAAAAACACATTTAAAGTTCCATTTCATAACGCTTATGTGATGGAATGGAACTTATGAGAGGTTAAGTTGCCACATAATGTCAGGTGACGGTGGGAGGTTTAGGCTGCTTTTCCACCAGAGATGTGCTATGCAGCTATGCTGCGAGGATGTGAAAGCCAAGCTACTAAACTTTGTTATCGTTTCCACTGATGCTAAGCTATGTAGCGGGTGCGTAAGATGTGCTATGCAGATGCGCCACCGTAAATTATCTGCGCGAGGAAGATACGCGTGCCTACTGTAGGTACTCTGCTCATGACATAGCTACACCACTCGCAACCATCCATAGCATCCTTCTATATAAAAAACATAGTTGAACCCGTTTCCACCAATGTGCTGAATAATAATGAATAACTAAATGAATATGAGCATGAATAATAATATGAATAGTTGAAATATATTATAAATAACAGCATGAATAACTGCGTAAGTGTAACGTAACGTGTCGTTCACGTGTAACAGTACAAACTGTCATGTATCTAGGGCAACTGTGACACAAATAACTCATATTATAATTATTATTCACGGGATGTACACCACGATTAGGCGGGTTTTGGAGTTCCCGATATTTATTTACCTGCACATCGATGGAGTGTTTATGGGCAGTCCAGTGGCTCCAGTAGTTGCTAATCTGTGGATGGAACATTTCGAAGACCTGGCATTACCCACCTGTCCTGTTACAATAAAGTACTGGAAGAGATATGTCGATGACATTTTCTGTATACTTAAGGGTGGTGACACAGAAGTATATAAGTGTTTGGAGCATCTAAATAGTGACCACCATTCAATGCGGTTCACAGCAGAACTTGAAAAAGACTAAGCGTTGCCCTTCCTGGATGTACTGATAACCAAGAAGGATGATGGTACTCTAAGCCACACTGTCTACCGAAAACCGACGCATACGGTTTTGTACTTGCACGCCTCCTCACACCATCATCCCCGTCATCTCAACTCCGTTGTCAGTTCATTGATGAACCGGGCTTTCGACCTGTGAGATACAGAACACCTCGCTGACGAGTTATCCCACATACAACTGGTGTTGTACAGAAATGGGTACAAGGTAAAAGTCAGTGAAACCAGGCCACAGAAGACACCGAAGAAGCCTAAAGTAGAACGTCAGCCAACCTATTTGCCATATGTTAAAGGAGTCACAAACAAAATAGGTCGAATCCTTGAAAAATTGTCGATCAAAACCATATTCACTCCTCAGGGAAAGTTAGTGCAAAGTCTGCGTTTCTCTAAGAATAAAATTCCTTATGCACATCCTGGGTTCTACAAAATCAACTGTAGCTGCGGAAAATCGTACATAGGACAGACAAAGCGAACAGTGTCTCGACGTATCAGAGAACACATCAAAGCTGTTAAGAACAATGAAAGACACAAATCTGCCACAGCTGAACATCTACTAGACTCAGGCCCTAACCACTAGATAGAATTTCACAAGCCATAGTCATATGGCGCCACTATGTACCTAGGTTGGTGAAGGAAGCCATCGAAATCACGAAATGTCCGAATTTCAATCGTGGTGTTGCGTTCCAACTTGCCAGTGCGTGGAATCCAGCGGTAGGTTGTCTAAAAAGGATTAATAATCGTCCAAAATGTGATCAAACCAATATTCGCAGTGATACAGTTAGTGTGTATTGTCGAGACTTACAATCGAGTTCAAGGACCAGTGGTATCCGCATTAAAAGAGTGAGAAAGAGGGTAGACCGTTTTGTCTGCTCTTAAAACTTAGAACTGTTTTCACATCCACCCGCATATTCAGTCTACCCGTGAACATGGTGCATGTAACTGCGCCGATATATCGGGAACTCCAAAACCTGCCTAATCGTGGTGTACATCCCGTGAGTACTAATTATAATGTAGTTGACAACCGCGAAAGTCTTAAACAAATAACTCATAGTTTGTCGCCTCAGTGTGACGCGTTGACGTTTGCGATACGAATACTTTTTTTTTACTCACTCGAATTTTTTTTGTGCTACGGCCTCTGTGCTATGCTATATGCTATTGAGAAACGGTATAACCACGAGACCCACCTGTTGTTAAGTGATAACTTCTGCCTAGAACATAATTATGCAGTTAGTCACAAGAGGCGAAGTGACGAACTGATCTGCGCTGCGCCTGTAATCTGGGAGCCTGTGTCTTGTTAAGTTTCATTGCATATCATGTACCTGTAATTTCGCCGGCAACCATACCCTGCAATCAGTGTTGCGAACATTACTGCTTCACCGTAGACACATTACTGAGAAACATTTATTAATCTAGGCATAAATATTATTTCTCAATCAGAGTTCCTTTCCGATTTGATGATTATAATGTCTATTGATACCGTGTACCATTCTGTTGATAGCTCTCGTAAATTTATGAAGATTACAAAAACATGCGGTCTTTGGGCAGTCTTTGGGGACTGCCGATATAAGTTAAACCAACCCTAGTATTCATTGATAGTCTTTGGTGAAAATTATTCGAATTATTTTTAAAATACACATTTAACAACAATCGGTAGTCATGGAAACCATTATCACGCCTAAAGAAGTTTTCACTTCAAAACTACATTATCTAAGACAAAGCGTTCGGTGAGAATGACGCGAGTTCCATGATTTTTGTTCACCCAAAAAGCGTTCAACACGCCTAGAGAAGTTTACACTTCCATAACTCTTGACAGATTAGAATTAAATTTCATTCGTATCGTTCAGATTGACAAAACAACTCCTTTATTGAGTACGGGACTACATCACGTATTCCACCTTCATGCTCGTCTCACCTCGTTTCCGTCACCGGAAGCGCCGAGCCTGCGCCGGAAATCTATGAGATTGGACAAAAATTGGCGCCATTCGCGCCCGCGTCGCACGTTACCGGATTACTGACTCTGATTGGTCGCCCGCCAACTCAGCTAACGATATTCCGATCTCAAATGTTTACTTTTTCTACTGATAATGGTGATGGACGGTGATGGTGTGGTTTTGCTTGGATCGGATTTGGATTTGATTCGAGTAGAGTCATCATACGTTATTCAATTCAATTCAATTCAAAAGTTTGTTTATTTGGACAATAATTGAGACCCATATTAGGTAAGTATAAATGCAATAAAACTTAAAATTTATATTAGTACAAATAAAGTGTTAAACATTTTTTTTATTATTAAAATAAAGGCGTCCGCACACACAGTCTCACTCTATCATTACCATGACAAAATGCCTCCACACCAGATGTCCGTAAGTCTTCAGCAACGATTCTCAGGATGATATTGTGACTTCCTCGCAACCTCCTCATTAATGACGCGACTTTTTGCGAACGACAATATATGATATACAAATCAGGTAAGGTATTTTTAATTCCCCGGATAACTTAACTAGGGGGGTATAATTTTTTTCACTATTATCACAATTTTAGATAAAGAAAACTGATGATGATGATGAAAAAGTATCATATATTATTCCAGCTCCTCATCTATCTACCAAATTTCATCAAAATCCATTCAGTAGTTTTTGCGTGAAATAGTAATAAATATCCATATAATACATCCATACGTACAAACTTTCGCGTTTACAATACCTATTAGTAGGATTAAATTTTCACAGAACGTGATGGCTTGTTGACAAATTAGGTTTTCTGATCAAAATACATCTTATTTTTTTGTACACCTGTATCCATTCACACGCAGTGTGTGTGAACCATTAAATAATGATGCTCAGTTGTGACTCTTAAAATAGATAAATATGCAAAAAATAATTTGCCGTACTGGTCACACAAAACGCGAGCGGCGGCCGGCAAAATCAATATTTGTCATATTTAGCGGTCCTATAATATGTTACTGCAAAAAAGTTATATTAATCTCCTGTCTCAGAGGACAGCCCGTGTCCAAGCCAAAGTCATGAGCTGATTCTGTGATAGACAAAATTCAGATAATAAAGTAAACTTTACCTAGATACACATTTATAAAGACATTAAAGATGCTCGACAAAAAACAAAAAATACCTGTGTCGCCAGGTGAAAACTCAAGAAACTACTCAGCTGCGAGCTTTCCAAAAATGGTTAGTTCTTTAGAAAAAGCATTTTAATACAAAAAGCATTCAATACTATTCTCGCCTAAATTACAAGAATGTAATAATTAATGTGTGTTTCTTATACACATAATTATGTTTATTCATATAAGTTATGCCAGAGGATAGATATAAAAGTTGCGAATGGACGGCACGTTCCAGTATTAAATATACTTTGAATACATCTTTAGTATTGTATATTTTATGGACTCGAGTGTCTTTTATAACATAATAAGCACAAACAACATTTTGTGCAATTTATAAACCAACTAGTTGCCCGTGTCTCCATCCGTACAGAAAATGTCTATGCTGATGCATAGCTAACTAGCTATGCTGAAACATTTTTCTGATGATCAAAGGTATAGCCTATGTCATAATCTTTATTATAAGCGTGGTTATTAAAATTCTGTAGCATCTTCCCGTTGCGTTCCCACTGCTGCCTCTTATAGATAGAATATGCTATAACCGACCACGCGAGCCCAGTGCTGCTTTGTGGATAGGCTAAAGACATGACATGTCTCCGATATGGCCTAGACTGTTTGTCCTAAGACAATAACCGGGACCGATGGCGTAATGTGCCCTTCGAAGAACCTATCCAAGTAGTGACTGCACAAGGTTTTCTTAACTATATATAAACTATTATTACTACTGAATGCTGTGAGCACTTCAACTCCGCTATGAGCACACACGTAGCTATAAGTTAAATCCTTTCCAAACGTCTATAATTCTAATCTTTACATGTTGAGTTGCAGCGAGAAGAGAAGAAGTATATATGTTTCTCAAATATCCTTGAAATTTTGATACTTGTTTTGACAATGATCTTTGAGACTAGACTAATAAGAGATCTTAGAAATTTTACTTTGGGAAAACAGGTTTTCATAGCATACCTATATAGGTTTATTCGTTCCTTTTACTACCTACCTATATTGGTTGGCCTATATTATAACCTAATCTAAGTACACATTAGTTTCCCGGTCACGATATATTTTCTTAGACGCATAGCTTCTATGAGGCGTTGGGATAATTCTGCATAAACTATAGCACTTTTTATTAAATTAAGCTGTAAATTAGGTTATTTATATTCCACGCACGACCCCACGTGACTTGCAAACGAGAAGGATATCTTACATTGCAATAATAGTTGTAAATGCAACAATGGAAACATAAATTATATTTTTTTGCGGTAAGCTCCACTTCACCACGGCTCGCTGCTCATCATCTGATTCCAGGAAGATTATTCAACGAGCAGCATGATAAACTTTGTCTATAAGTAGTCCTTTTTGATCAGTAATAATCAACACAAAGGTTTTTATCATCATAACAACTTAACGTTCATTTTCTCAACAAACATTTTATTTTTTAATGTGGTTCTGATCCCAAACTGGGCAGAACCTGTACTATGGTAACCTCATGACTGATATACATAAACACACCCGCAGACACAGGATCAAACAGACATGTACATGCACACAAATGTTTGACCTGACCGGGGATCGAACCCGGGACAAGCTCATAAGGCAGGGGTGCTACCAACTGCGCCAACCGACCAGTCAGATTCTTACTATCTGTATAAATACTGAGCTGTAATAGGTAGCCGGTTGAAATTGTCACCGCATATGTGTTAGCGGGGTCCTCATACAATAAATAGTTTTAGTTTTTTGTTTTTGCCCTATCGTTAATAATGTCATACCTAGTTACAACGGTACTTTTCTGTAATCTATAACTTTATAGCCATATAAACCAATAGGAGCAGACATTGATCTGCTGAGAAGTTAAAAAAATTGATGTCACATAACAAGTACAATTTGAACAAGTTCAATTTGAAAAATTTAATACCGACTTCCATTCTATTCAGTTATTAGAGTGTAAAATTTAAATGGAACCACACGGGAAGCACCATCTTTCAATCAAAAAAATAATTTTGAGAATTGGTTCACCCAGTCGAAAGTTATGAGGTAACAAATATAAAAACAATCGAATTGAGTACCTCCTCCTTTTTTGGAAGGCGGAGAAAATCCTTTAACAATGCCATTAAAAATACTCATTTAGGGCCCGAACGTCCTATAATATTGCCGCACGGAGTGATACATTCCCAATCAGTACAAACTTGAGATCCCATGCCGAATATTAAAAAAACTATCAGGCAACTTGTGACAATAATAACCGTGGCGTTGAGAAGTACCTAACCATACAATCAATCAGTATTGCTAATATAGACCATTTGAGATCTCATCTTATAAATATAGCGATAAAGGACCGAAATGAGGAGGATGGAGAGAAAAGGAGATCGTGAAGGCAATGTTGGAAAGGACGGTGCAAAGGCGTGAACCTGAGCACGGTACTTCTGGCCAATAGCATAAGTAAAGCATTAGAAACATAAATATAAAATTAAAAAAATATATATAACTATTTCCAAAAAAATACGTTAGTTTTTTAAGCAATTTCCACCATAGCTAAGAATGTTCAATGTGATGTTTGAAGAACGAACCTCCATTAAAATGTAATAATAAAATTATCATGAATATAAATCTAAATGTAAAAAAGGTACGGACCTAAGAGTATGTAGTGTTGTAAAAGAAAAAAAACATAGGCCGATATATTATATTAAAAAGTACAAGTTTATCTCTCTTCATCAAAATATTTAAAGGAACTTTAAAAACCTTTAAACATTTTGCCAATAATTTAAACCATTACTCCTAAAGAGGCAAACTCTTCGGCAAAAAATAATTATTCATCTGTGGACATTAATGGGACACCTTGGCAACATTTTATGGGACCAATAAGTCAGTCCACAAATGGAACTGCTATTGTGTCAAACAATTAGCTTGTATCAATAGTTCAGTGCAAAAAGTATTACAGCATTGGTCAAAAGTCATTTGCATAAATAAGAGATGGAACTTTTGTCGCGGCCTGTACTATGCATATAGAATGAAAGGTTGTGTTTAATTCGCCTAAAATACGCTAAGCCGCAATCTATCTTCTATATATAAAAATAAAGCCCTATTTCTCCTGGTCATGCTATAAATTGAGAACCGAAGGAAAAATCTCGCTATTTTTTTGTTGTGTTTAATTATTGTCAGGAGAAGGTTCTTAGGAAAGAAAAACCAAGAAAAGATGGGAGGTTATGGCGAGGCCGCAGGCAGAGCCTGCTACGCGAGCGAAGTCGTGGGCAGTCGCTAGTCACTTATAAAATATTTGAACAATCCGTTTAAATTGAAAACTCGATAAAATTTTATTAAAATATATTTAATTTTTTAAGTCACTAAATTTCGAAAAATGTGCTACGGTTAACATAGGTATGCATTTTTTACTCGTATGTGTAACTGCTCGTGATGGCAATAGAAAATACTAGAATGTGTAAAAATGTCATATTCCATTCCCGCTTTCTTTGCCTAGTTTGTTTCAACATTTCGACCTTTAGAAAAGATCATAGTCTATGTCCACATAGAATGTAAGTACCCTATCCGTTACCTCATCCCTCCCGTAATGCCCGGGTGGTGCGCGACGAGTGACATAATAGATGGATAGAGCTTTTCCTATGGCATCGGTATCTTGGTGCTCTGCCTAGAACCTGTATATATTTTAGCACAAAACAAATGTACAAGGAGGACTTAATTCTAAATAGCATTTTCATTGCATGCAGTCATCCTGGAGATGCAAGAAAAGTTGTAACGGTGCAGTAAAGTAATACATTTGTAAAGAGGTACTAAACATTATAAAAATACTATAAATATATGTATAGAAAATAACAATATATAAAACATATACAAGTGTCATCATCATCATCATCATCTCAGCCGTAGGACGTCCACTGCTGAACATATGCCTCCCCCATGATTTTCCAAAAGGACCGGTGGGAAGCGGCCTGCATCCAACGTCGTCCTGCGACCTTCATCAGGTCGTCTGTCCACCGTGTCGGTGGACGACCTACGCTGCGCTTGCCGGTCCGTGGTCTCCACTCCACAACCTTCCGGCCCCATCGGCCATCTGTTCTGCGTGCTATGTGCCCTGCCCACTGCCACTTCAACAGGCTAATCTTCTGGGCTATGTCGGTGACTCGGTATAAAGTGTAACAGCAGATAAACATTATACGTATTTATACTACGAAGAAATAGACTATTATTTCTTCGTAGTATTTATAAGATAAATATTTTAAAACGAGAGACATATCTTATACGAGTAAGCAAGACAAAAGATAATGACAATATTAATCAAGTAGTCTTTTAAATTAGTGGACAGATCAGGAACATGGAATCTGCGGATGAACTTTTCTAATGTAAAAAAGGAACTTGTCTCTTAAGCACATCCTTTGTGATCCACGGGTAATGAATTCCACAACTGTAGAATAGTGTCTAAGCACTACTGTATTGAGAATGAACCAAGAAGAAGAAGAAGTAGCAAGTTCAACTACTGGACTAACTGGATTAAACAGCTCACTCGGAGTCACGGTAATATTATCTATCTATATTACCGTGATCGGGTGAAGAGCAGTAGCTCTACCACGAGTTTGCAACATAAATGTCATCTATTGTCGATACTCGATCTCGCCTAATAGTGAGTTCGAATAGACCCCATGTGAGCGTTTTTAGCGAAAATAACGCTAAAAACGCTCACATGGGGCGTTTGAATTGGGAATGGGCGAAAATGTCTCTTTTTGTTCAGCGTTCGGAAAGCTAAAAAAGTTGTTTGTGATCGTTTTTGACAGCTATGTATAATCATGCGATTTGAGATTTTATGCTCAGTTGAGCGTTCGAATAGAGTATGGGCCAAAGTGGCAAAAATAACGTTTTTGAGCTTTAGGAGCGCTTTAACAAAAGACCCATCAATGACAACGCCACCAATGCCCTAAAAGCTAAACGAACGCACCT
Organism: Selenia dentaria; assembly: GCA_917880725.1. Classification (NCBI taxonomy): domain Eukaryota; kingdom Metazoa; phylum Arthropoda; class Insecta; order Lepidoptera; family Geometridae; genus Selenia; species Selenia dentaria. Next base: position 3,291,055 of record OU862893.1, on the reverse strand, counting down.
TAACGAGGTATAAAGCTTGTGATAAGCGCACTCGCTACCGATTTTAGTTCTACAATTTACCGTGTTAGAATTGTATACGTCAGATATTTATAAATAAATAAATAATAAATAAATATTCCACAACTATCACACAAATAAAAGTTCGTAAACTGTGTAAATTAGCTAAATTATTAATAATATTATATCTAAATGTTAACGGAACGTGTAATTAGTATAATTTTTAGCAAATGCCACACCGATATGCTACCTCGTTTAATTTGTAGCGAGTGACGTAGCATCCTCTTGATTTCTGATAGGCTATTTTGGTTTGGCGGGTAGTATCTTGTTTCTGACTGGTTATGAGGTTTGGTGGGAGGTGTAATAGCAGTGGGATAGTCTCTTGGCGGCAGAAATTGCTATATAAGCCAATATCTGAGATTGCCGAGCTTTCTTTACTTCACAAGTGACTACCTGCATCAGGACATCCTGCATGTCGAAAGTTAAGTGTTATATTTCTTGTTATAAATACTGCTGTATGTCTATGTATTGTGTCTGTGTATGGTATCTCTTAAATGTGTCTATATTTGCTTTGTTTCCTGAAATAGTGTGCCTTAGTACTAGGACATCTGTATCGTGTTATATAATAATATTAATAATAATAAAATCACACCTCTCTCCGTGGCAAACGAGAACTGGCGTAAACCAGTGGTGCTAAGCATCGAAGACCGTAGAGACGTATGGAAGGGCAAAGAGCTACACGGACGGTTCTACAAGGCCCTAACAAGGCCTGACGTGGACCCGCTCGCCTCAGTGAACTGGCTGCGTTTCGGTGATCTCTTTGGTGAAACTGAGGGTTTTGTTTGTGCTATTGCTGACGAAGTTATCAAGACGAATAACTACCGGAAATATATTCTGAAAGACGGTACGGTCGACATTTGTCGAGCATGCCGCGGTCCCGGAGAGTCACTCTGACATATTATTTCCGGTTGTTCTCATCTTGCTAATGGAGAGTACTTGCACAGACATAACCAAGTTGCCAGGATTATTCACCAGCAACTTGCCCTTCAATATGACCTTATTGAGTCTGAGGTGCCGTACTATAAGTACGCACCTACGCCTGTTCTTGAAAACGGTCGTGCTACGCTCTATTGGGATCGATCTATAATCACGGACAGGACTATTGTTGCCAATAAGCCTGACATCGTGGTGATCGATCGATCTCAGCGCCGGGTAATGCTTGTTGACGTCACCATTCCTCATGATGAGAATCTCGTGAAGGCCGAGAAGGACAAGCTCAGGAAGTACCTTGACTTAGCTCACGAGGTGACCGCCATGTGGGATGTTGACGAGACGATCATTGTTCTCATAGGGGTTTCAGCAAACGGCCTTATAGCAAAAAGCCTCGACCAACATCTTAAGAGGCTCCCGCTAGACGGTTGGATCAAGGGCCAGATACAGAAGGCAGTACTTCTTGACACGGCACGTATTGTCAGGAGGTTCCTCAGTCTGCAGCCCTAACCACTGGTAGTTTGGGTCATGCCCCGCTGCCGATGGCAATCTAGGATTAGGTTTTTTACAATGTTTTTTATTTATTATTTTTTATTGTATATAGAAATATTGTAAAAAATGTAATTTTAAGAAAAGGAAATAAATAATGTGAATAATAATTATAATAATATTTTTATTTCCATAAAATATACAAGTTTACAATTAACTTAAATTATCTTAAAGATGTAAGTTAATAATTGGCTTGTAAAACATTTAAATACAATTACAGCTAAACCTACACTAAGATTTCTCTTGTATCGTAGGTTTGCTATCTCTTCCAGGGTCACAATATCAGCCATCTACATTAAAGAGATATTACATAAAATAGTGTGTGTAACTTTAATACTTATAAACATGTTATTTCATACAAATTTACATTATACAATGGTCTAGTGCCCGTGTGTGGTGTTAGTGAGAGTGCGTGTGTGAGTGCGTGTGTGTGTGTGTGTGTGGGAGAGTGTGTGTGTATGGGTATGTATGTGTGTTTAGGTATAAAAAAAGGAAAGATTTGTTAGTTCGTTGTGTTGGTCATGTAATTACCTTTAATATTTGTTCAGTTTCATCATAATTGAAATTTTGGAGCCAATTGTTAATTATAATTTTTGCTTCTCTTTGACTTTGAGATACAAGATTGGTAATAACTTTTGCTGCCTTATTATAAACAAAACATTCTAGATATATCTGTTGATGGTGTGCTCATTTTGTGTTGTACTTGGGTATATCAAAGACCCTATCCTTATTAAAATGAACACTGTGTTTCTTGGGTAAAATGCATGGTTCTATTATAATGCTATTTCTGTGTTTTCCTTCATTCCTTAGTAGAATACGTAGCTAGACAGGTAGTTAAATTCATATTATAATCATCGATCTCTTTCATAGAATATAATATGACGCATCTGCTTGTTACTATGTGTGTTATGCTATGAAACCTTTTAATGTAGTAGTGATCAACGCCCTCTATCTTGACAAATTTCACAACCGCAAGTTGTGCCGTTCATTTAATCATACATTTTTCCGCGGCAGTCGCCACCGAGCATCGATGGATGGCAATGTTAGACTCATGGTAGACCTGCAGTACCATGCTGAACTTTGTAGTAATCTAGGTCGGTCTGAAACTGTCATGGTCATATTTGACGCTTACCATCAGGCGGAACGTCTTGCACGTCGTCTAGATTCTGTGAAATTCTGTATCAAAAGATTTTACGTCTCTAGGACGCAAAGGGTTAAACCGAAATTCTTTATTTAGTCTCGCAATTATTATTGGCACTGTTTTGCGTAGATTAGAAATATAGTTAACGACATCTGTACTCACAGTATGAATCGCAATTCCCACTATCCGTGAACTATCGGGTCCTAATATCCGGTACCGGATGAGAACGGCATATTAACCGGCTACAGTCTGGTATAGCAAGCGGCCATACTACCGGCATGTACCCCGACGTAATGACACGCGCACAATATCCTGGACAGCCCCGGGCAATCGGCCACTGGGGTCAGATCTACCTCATATGTTATCCGGAATAAGAAATATCCAAGATGTATCCGTTTCTACGTATAAAGATAAAATAATGTAGTTTTCTTTGTAAAATTATTTTTACAGATACGGATTCGCCGAGTGTGAGGCACATTTTATTACTCTAATTAATATTTGAAATACTCAGTGAACAAATATAAAAGAAAGAACTTATATTAAATAGTAGAGCTTGCATACCAAGTTTTGTCAAGATTGGTTGAAATATGCGACCAATGTAATGTAAGAAGTAAAGGAAGGAAAGGAAGACGTACATACTATCTGCTCTAACACTCATACGGACAACAAACATAAGTCACTAAATTCAATTTGGCCAGTTAAAGAACAGTCGTTCGCTCGCTCGAACAATTAAGGGTAGAAATTGAAATTTGTAGAGTGGGCTAAAACAAAATAATACCTTAAGTATGGGTGGTTCTTAGTTAGTCCTTCCTATCCGCGCGAACTGTTATTGGCAAAATTGTGGTTACGCTGCACAAGCCATACGAACAAGAAGAAGAAGATACAGCCTGGTGACAGACGGGCAGACAGACAGACGGACGAACAGCGGAGTCTTAGTAATATGGTCCTGTTTTACCCTTTGGGTACAGACTCCTAAAATGGACTGCCTCGTTATGACTTGTAAGACATAATTGCTAACCGGTACACTACTGCATAGCTGGTCGAAAGTAAACCTTAACAATACGTCCCCTGTAATCTTTATAAGATACAAAAAAGCAATGTTCCTTAATAAAAATATAATGTCCCCTCGGCCGCAAGTCGCCGCAGGCATTGGGTTACTGTGCCACCCCGTCTGTCCCCGACACGAGCACAATAGGGTCGTGGGGGACGATAATTGTAATGTGATTTTATTGTAAAACCTATTCATTTATTGTGATGAAATATTACTTTCACGGAACATAAGTAAGTAGCGTTAAAAGGGGAAATACCAAGCGAAATAGTAGACCTAAGTTTTATTATTTTTATTTATTAACCAAATTAAAAGTTCATACATATTTGAAGTAATATAACATAGCATTTATAAACCACATAGGTTTGTACATAATGCTATTGTTTAGTCTGCAAACTACTCAATATATTTTTAACCCGTCAAGCTGCCTTGGCATACCTGTATGTCAAAAAACATTCCGTAAAGCCGCCTGTAAAGCCCAAGTCAAATAAGGATCCAATTAAAAATGTTATCTATTCAAATATACAATATATTTCAGCAATTTTTTTGTTTTTTTGATGCTGTAACGGACCTGGAAAATGTTTGTACATAACAAAATATCATTTGAAAGATACCAGATCGGTAATATGAACGAAAAAGCGACAGTCACTTGTTTTTTTGCGGGGTTTTTGCAACTCTGGTTTGCAAATTTGATGATAGTCGGGAGCTCACTAGGTTAATATACAACAATCTGAACTCTTACACTGAACTATCAGGTATCTATAACCATCCATCACCAAATAAAACCATTATCAGCGTGTAATGATGGCCTATATCCATAGCTATAGCAGTGATAGCACGTGTAATAAGACCACAACTGGACGTATTCCTCTTCTATACACGCCACAGATACAAACCATACATAATTTTTTTACCATAAAATGGAACGACTTCAACACCAAAAAATGCATGTGCAATACAATGCATAACTTGTTGAAGTCGGTACCAAGATATTTCAAAAGCATCTATTATCACAATATTGTGTGCATGGTACCGACTTCGACAAGATGTTTCACACGTTTTAGCGTTGAAGTCGGTTCCAATTTTTGGTAAAAAAAGCATCTCCCTTTTTAGTAACCATTGCTAGTTACGGGATCAGTCATTCACCGTTAATGATGATTTAAATGGGACCACCTCGGAAATATACTACCAAACCAAAAAATATTTTAGGTATCGCTCCACAAATGAAGAGAAATCGGTGAATACACACAAAAAATAAACTTACAGACGAACATATAAATTCCTCCACGTTTCTCACGCAATCCACGTCCCCCCACCTGGCAGGACGGGTTTGTTTGGGAATTCATTAGTCATTATCATTTAGTTTAGTTAGTGTTTCTATCGCAAATAGCACTGGCTATCACGATAAGGGGAGCCACAGGTCCTGATCTTCGGTTCTGCTCCTCCAAACCAACCATCCTGCGTAACCTCAGAGCTCCCCAGGTATGCCAGTTCACGTTCTCGCTCGTCTCTCCATACTTATCAGTTGAGCAGCAGATAGTAGATAATAATGATCAACTAATGCCCCTAAAAGATGACATTGCTCCATACTCCATACTTTGATGATAAAAATCTAAAATAGGTAATTATAATTAAGATTTGACAGTTAAGTACCTAATTTAATCGATTGACACGAGCGACTTATAAAACAAGTATTTTAAATTACATTCTTCATTATTATGTATAAAATCAGTTTAACTATTTTTGCGTTGATTCTAAAAAATCTCACACACTCCCAAAACTCGTGAAAGAAAGTTCTGAAACCACTCACCATACTTATACTATTTTTTATTTAGTACCTATCATTAAAGGGACAGCCTTGGTTCATGAGTACATTTATGTTTTTGAATGAATTAATGAATATTTACACACATCAATTCCATCCATAGCAACTGCTCTATGCATGTCTGCTGTCATGAAGCCTAGATACGGGATCAAAGGCGTTCTAGTTCCAATCATATTACCACCCCAAAAGAACACCGGTTTCGCGCCTTGTTGAACTGTTCCAGTGGCAGCTCTTTGCCTTTTACGGTCTCCTGGTCTTCTCCAGACGTCACACGTCGGTTGTCTCGATTTAAAAATACTCTAAAAAGACGAGAAAGTCATAATATAATCTACCGTAAGCAAAAAAGATTTCGATTTTTCAAAGTGATCGCAACCTTTTTTTACGTGTATGTAGTGTGTATATAAGTATGTATAACTGTCATCAGGTTGCCAAAGTACAAGGCTCTGTCTGTTTTAGAACCTGAAGACGTTGTCGCATATGATAAGATTTGATGATTGATTTACCTCCGTACAAAATGTGCCAACACTATATATGTGCCTGCGCCAATTATTAACAAATTTACTTTATTTCTAACAACACAATATTACCAAACTTTCAAAATTTCCCACGCTAAACATACACGCACTCACTCATTCAATCCTTCCTTAAACCATTCTCCATCCCGTTCGGACAATGGAAAAACAGATCAAGATCTATCAGACAACCGCTGCCGCGCTCGCTTATCGAAAATCATTGAAATTTATAGAGAGAAAAATTCCATCCTCGGACGGGATTCGAACCCGCGTCTTCTGACTCTCCGTGTCAGACGCCATTGACCAACTAGGCCACCGAGAATTTTAACTCTCTATTTGACTAACCGTCTTACGGGGACGGAGCGGCATCTATTGGACAGTTTAACAGTACCATCCAACCGAAAGAAGCATTAGTATTTAGAAATACTTGAAACTTTCGTATTGACATCGCAGCCCTTGTAATTTTTATAGTATTACTGTTTAAAGCACTAATCTCAAACATTGAAATTTATAGAGAGAAAAATTCCATCCTCGAACGGGATTCGAACCCGCGTCTTCTGACTCTCCGTGTCAGACGCCATTGACCATTTATCGAAAATCGGCAGTAATTCGCCGTCGTCGCGTACCTACCTAAAACCAAGGAAATCTCGTTCTCCGTAAAATTCCTCTTGTGGGACTGCAGCAGGCACCATCCAACGACTTCCTCACCTCCCTATGTAAGTCCTATTGCTTGTATCACACAATTATGTATTGTCGAAATAAACGAGTAGACAGAGTTATCTTATCGGCTTAGATTAATCATTGGTCTCGCTCTCGCTTCGACTAGATACCGCGCTATTTAAAAACAACAGCTCCGTGAATGCGGCAACTCAATATTGTAGTGTGTGTAATGCTAATTGGGAGGATGCTAGTGTGCGTGAAGAATTGTGTTGCTAGCTACTAAACTGTCACCCAATTAATGGGAAAATATTTTATGTTGTGGTTAAGTATGTATGTTACTGGTTATAAATGTAGTTCAGAAAAATACATTAGCCTCGTGTATAATGAGAAACTTAGCTCACTTATATCATAATATACTATTATTTAACTATTTATATGAGAAGACAAATAATATATATAGTATATATATGTACTATAGTGCTTTCTTTTTCCATTCCACCAGTCAGTAATTTTGGTCCTACCTTTTATTGGTATCTTGTCGAAGCGCGCGCGCGGAGACTAATCATTAATCTAAGCTTATAGGTTAATAATATACGCATGTCAAATATACAGTAGGTATAGAATATCAGAATATCAACTGACGACCACAAAGAGTGTACAACTGCAGAGTTGTATTTGCTCGAGGGTGGCCACCAATCGAGGTTATTGAGTTTGGACATAAAGACAGCCAGCAAATCAGTTTACCATCATGTCGGCTCCGAGGGGCCGTTATAAGAATTGTATAAGAGGGGACGGCAAAATGATAGTTTACGGATAGAGGGTAGATATTTCTTGAAATTCAAATGTCCAATATTTTTCCAGTGGGTAAAATTAATGTGTCCTACCATTTGTATTTTTCAAACTATCTTGGTCACAAACATAAGAAATATTCAAATTATCAACGGGATAGTTACCATATATTATATACAGGGTTATTGGTTATGTCGACCTATTCCCGTTAAAATGGCGTGCAGTTTACATCGTTTCTGACTGATTTGACTATACAACCCCCTATCCTAAATCTAACCGTTTTCGAAATATTTCAATTTCGATCGGCGCTCGGTTGAATAATGCCACTAGCGGTCACCCATCCAAGTCCTGACTGCAGCAAGTTTTGCTTAATTTGTTGATCGATTAAGATCGCCAAGTCAAGCACCGCTACGAGCGCTTCATAATATCATCATATTGTCATAATTATTTTATACTACTCGTACTAGTAATGCACGAGGCAGGTATATAATAATATATATAAGACAGAAAGACTAGGCCTGCAAACAATTGGCGTATAAGTAGCTAGGAAAAGCTAGGAAAGCGAACCGAGGACCTCTGTTGTATGCATGATATGCTTTAAACATTTCCACCACTGAAGTAGTCTCTGCTTACATTAGCAGAGGCTACTTCAGCTGTGGAAATTGTACACTAATAGTGAAAAACAGCTGACTTACCTAGTTACAGATTTCTTTAGATTTCAACAGTAATTTTTCCACTTCTTGCACAACACCACTAGTAACAAATAGAAACAATTGTAAAATTCATACTTAATCCTCATCAGAACTGTTGTGATTTCTTTTAGAACTATTACTCATCTAATAAGTGTCCAATAGGAGCTCTCAACAAGATCCCATGAGAAATCGGTTGGACACACACTCCGCTAAACCCACTCGTGGTCGCTAGACGTCAGTGGAATACACTAAACGTCGACTTACGGTGTTGCCCGACACTTTGACACTCCTTTGACAAATAGCGGTTAATTGAAAATGGACTCCGGGGGGTGGGCGCAAGGGAAGAGATTTATACGGATGCTTTAATTTGTATCGCTGGTAACTACTTATGTTCGGTAATGAACCAATAAAATATAGTCCTTTAGGATTTGTAAGTAGGTATATTGTTAGTTTTACATTATTTACTTATAATGGTGTAAAAAGTAAAACGTAGGTTCAGTCGATGTTGAAAAATGAATGGTTTTATAAGAATGAGTCCGTGAGTGAATGAACGATGCGGCAGATGCCGCGATCTTTTGAACACTATGCCACAGATTACTGAATAAGAACTGATACTTCACTCAGTAGAAAATTTCCAATACCTATTACGATAATAGCCTACTCCCTCGCGTCAACAACCACTGTATGCTAAAATGCGCCTAAATGCTCAAGCGTACAGCAGTGATTGCTTCGCACCGCGCGATTCCACAGTAATCGCAGGGCTGCCTCTTCGATAAAATTAAATTAACATAACTTTTATCTATGTTATTGAGAACTGTGAATATGTTCTGACTTTTATGTGGCAGTTAAAAATTTTATCATTTAAAATTTTTAACAAAGGTTAAACATAAAATATTTAACCAACTTAAAAAAAAGGAGGTGATCAGACATACAGGCCAAACTGAGATGTTTGACTTGTATGGTTTGTAGGTATGTATGTTTGTGCGCGATAATCTCGCGTTTGGCTAAACCGATATCGATGCGGTTTTCAGAAAAGGATTTGTTACATTTAGGAGAACGTTTTAAAATAAGTATAATACTTCTTAGTTTGATGATGATCTTCGGAGATGTTCACTAGAAATGAAAAAAAAAGCCTTAAAAAAAGAGAACCGACTTCAAATAAAGCACTAAGCCGTAAGTTATTTTATTAACGAGTGTAACACTCTCACACAAAAATACATAAACACTGCAGTTTTCGAAAGTTTTCACGCGAAAAGTCGATGGCCTTCAAAATAAAAAAAATATATCTAGTTCCTAGTTGTACATATCTAGGTGTATTGTACTACTACCAATTATCACGAATCAAATTTATTAAGATTAATTAATTTGATTCGTTTTCTCGCAACAAGTCACCTTACAACAGACGCGGCTTGTTCAAAGGTTTTCATCGGGCGTAAGAAAAAGAACTCTCGCTACACAGACTTAAAGCGCATTTCGATTCGTTACGAGCGCGTCAAGGACTTGTAGGCACATTTTTTGAAGGTCACGTCCGTGCTTTGCAATGTTTTATGAACATTATTGTAGTTGTTAGTTTAGCAGTTTATATTCGAATGTTTTCTTTCGAAGAGTGCATCTTCTGTACCGTGTACTATTAATTATTCTGTGGTATAACGTTTCTATGCAACAAAATTATGTAAATCTGTGTCTGAAAGGCAAGCTAATGCTTAGTATATACCTATTAAACTGTCAAATTCTAAGTGGATACCGGTGTCCGCACACCTACTGTCTTTTAATTATGTCTCTAATGACGGTATGTGAATGGAAAAAAAATTAAACGACAAAAACTAGTAATTATTTATCACTTACCATTCTTCATTGACAGGTTGGAACAAAACACAAATGGAAAAATGTTAGGTGTTTATCCCTTCTTTTGCTTGATTTACACCCATCTACAGCACATAAGGCACCACACGGCATCGTAATACGCGTACGAACGAACAGCACTATTAAAATTGAACGGCGTGCGCGCGCTTCGCTTGCGAAAACCGCACTGAATTTGAACCGCCGGCGGACCGAGACCGCTCGGCTGGGCGGTTGGCAGCGCGCAAGTACATGGAGTGACGGAGGCCTGACTATGCGTGCGTATACACGCCAATATGATAAACTTGTAGAGAATATGCAGTGGCAAAATCCATCCAAAAACGTAAAGCGAAAGTAGCAAAAACGTAAAAAGACAAATTTTAAACGTTAGTTAATAAATACTTAGGTACAAATTTATCACAAAAAAGCTTTTTTGTAAACTCTACCTGGCAGTCGACCGCAAGTAATATTTTCAAACACAAGTAGACCTAATAGGTCAACATTTTGGCCCACCCCTGGTATAGAGGGTAACATTGGTTGTACAGGAGATTAAAAATATAAAATCTACGAAGTATGCACTTCTACAGTGTTCTCACATCAATGTTTCGAGATTATAAGTAACTTTGAAACTATTGTGTAACTGTTTATAGCTTTAACAGTCGCCTTCCAAACTTCTTGTTTGTGGTTTTATTGGTGTTTGACAAATTATAAAGTATAAATTTCCTTAAGTGGTCTTGATGGTTGGAAATTTACCATTAGTTAAATTGAAATTGATAGCTGCCGCAATATTTTTGAGTCTCTTATCTCTTGTCCATTAAATCCACAATTCCCTAGTTGGTGTCCTACAGACCACTTTTTAATCTGTAGAATGTGGATAGACAACTGGCTTGCCAAATCTTCCTCGGTGTGCAACGGGTAATAGGTCCCAATAGCAGTTAGATTCCAATTTTAGAAAGTAAAAATCAATTACCAGTGACTCCAGAATACAATTCTGTAAATAAGTATATAATTTCTTCTCAATTACTTATATTTTACTATCACTTTCTTTTACCTTACACCACATCCGAAATATCAGGGGTGCTCAACCCCGGTGCAGTGAGTGTTGCCTCTAACAACAACTTTATTGCGCCCGCTCCACCACCCCTGACAACCTTTGCTCCTGTTAGCCTAAATAGGCCTCTTTGCTTATAAATGTTTTCTTTTGAAATAAAGGGCTCATGGTGTGAAAACAATTTCTAATGGTTTAGTCGTCATTTACTTAGCTAATTATTTGGGGAGCTTCCAGACCATAAACACTGAGTACAGAATATTGTACCTAGTAGATTAAAGGAGCGTAGAAAATAATTCGTGTCAAATTCATTTATTGAAATAAATTATAATTCTAAGCGTTTTATACTATTTCCAAAAACGACTTTACTCACGTAGGTAGTCACTATTATCTATAATATAAAAATGAATCGTTGAATGCTGTTGCCGAACGGCCGTACTACGAGCAACACCGCGTTTGTGTGCTCCGTAATTTATTTAATTGTAAGAGTGGAAAAAGTGCAGTTGTACTGTGAGTTTACGATGTAAATGTGACTAAAGCATATTAGAACCTATTGACGCATAGTGAACGAAAATCGGTTGGTAAACGCCGAAGATATAAGCAAAAGTATTTGAAACATATTTACTAACGGTCATCTACGCCTAGCCGAGCCGTGTCATCGTCGCTTGCAGCCCGCGTCGAGGTGTGTGACTCACCCGCGCACTATCTGCTACGTACCTGTACCTACTGCTCACCACTACAGCCATTTGGTTGTTTGTTGACATCTTGTGTTATTTTGAGTAAAATATAAATAATAATATACTGCGGCATTTGTTGTTTGAAGTGCCGTAATCATAATGACCTGCGCAGGCTGCTTCGCACCTATTGAGGATGGTGAGGAGGGAATGCAATGCACTATAACTACGTGCAAAAAAACGTACCACCGACTTTGTGCAGGTGGCAAATTATCAGCAGAGGACTCCAATGTTTTCTGGATATGTCCGGAATGTACCTGCTCTGTCAAAAAAGGAGGCGACAACAGCCTGACTCCTGTAGGTCTCTCGAAAAAAACCAGGGATGCGAATGTCACATTCCGGAAGAAAATATCCGGATCATCTAAATGCGAAGGAGATAAGAGACTTGAAAACGATAAAACATCAGAAGATTTACGAAGCTTACGCCAAGAAATAATCGTATTACGACAGCTGCTCACGCAGTCAATATCAGTCATGAAAATCAACGACGCTCGAATGGAAAGTCACGCTGTTCAAATGGAACAACTACAAGCTAAGATGGAAATATCTGAAGCCACGAATGCCATCATGGCTAAGGAGATGAAGAGATACGCATCACAGATGGAAAGTGTATTATCGTCCAAAATGTCATACATATGCTCAACAGACCCTAGCGTCGGCCTTAGCATTCTTGGAAATCCACCGCAGGCCCAAGGTCCTCTGGCCTCTCAGGAAGCGATAGAAGGCAAAACATTGATTCCACAATCACCGCAGGCGCAATCACAGCGACCAGTCCAGCCGCGCGTTACCACAACAACCTCTTCTCAATCGCATAATAAAATAGGTAACACAGATACGACACAGAAGAAAATTGGAAAACCGATGTCATCTGTTACCGACCACATTAAGACACCGCAGGGTAGCCGGCAGAATAAACCTCCCACTAACACGGTGGATTTAACTATAATGACGAAACCGTGTGGGGCCACGAAACATGCGGGCACTCTAGACGATAAAAATAAGACTGACATAACGGATAAGGTCACAGATGAAGGATGGCACAAAGTGACTAAAAGGACTTCAAAAAAGCGTGAAGTAATAACCGGTACTCGGAAAACTGGAGATATACTTCAAGCAGTAGACAGACTGAAATATATACAAGCCTGGCAGTTTAAACCAACGACAACTGAAAAAAATGTACGAGATTATTTTAATACTCTTCATCTAAGCGACCAATATTATGTGGAAAAAAGGCAAGTTAAATCGAACTGGCATGCCGTCTTCATAATAGGAGTTCCTGGAAGCCTATACGAGGAAATTAGTGCTCCAACTTCGTGGCCCGCAGGCGTTCGCGTCAGTAACTGGATTTTTCGAGCGCGGGCCTCGGTTGGAGTCGGCTCTTAGTAGCATCGGCGCTCGCTGCACCGAGCGCACCGAATACGCGGAATAACTTGCAGCAAAACGACCAACGAATGAAGGGCAACCACAGTATATGTACTCGGAATGAAAGCACTCGCGCCGCAACACATTCACGAGCGAATGTCAACAGCGGGAGCTTGAAGAAATCTATTGTAATGTGTTATCAAAACATTAGATCGATATCTGCTGACGACAAGACGCGTAAGTTAGAAGTGTTGCTGCAGAGTGATATTAAATGTAATGTGTTAGCTATTTCGGAGCACTGGCTCACTGATGCTAGATTAAAATGCATACAAATTGACGGATATAAATTAGCATCGAGCTATTGTAGAAAATTAGTTCAGCACGGTGGGTCGTGTATATACACAAGCAACGAAACAAAGTGCTCAGAAAATAAAACCTTAACAGCCATGTCGAGTGAACAATATTGCGAAATATCAGCTATTGATTTAATTGACTATGACCTTTCGATTGTGTGTATATATAGGACAAACTTAGTTAGTGCTGCCATATTCCTTGACAACTTAGAACGTCTGCTCGATAAAATTAGCGAACTCTGTCTTGACTGCGTTTTAGTGGGTGATATGAACATAAATACTTTGGGTACAGTAAATAGCGATTTGAAAAGGCTACGTAAGTTATTGTTGGACCACAACATGACGAACGAGGTAGACTTTCCTACTCGTACTACTGACACGACGTCCACCAGCTTGGACCACGTCTACTCGAACCTGCCCGCCGGCACCGTGAGCGCTGCGCCCGTCGTCACAAACCTCAGCGACCATGTCGCTATTAGGAGCGAGTTAGTGTGTGACAAGCGGACTCAATCGAACGGCCCTTGGTACGGGAGAAGTTTCTCACACGCGAACCAGCTCAATTTCGTGTTCGCGTTAGATAGTGTCGACTGGAGTGAAATCCAGGCAGTCAACGGTTCTGCAGCGAAACTGGTAACGTCAACTATGAATATAATTAAAAACAAATATGACATTTGCTTCCCCGTTAAACGAATGTATAATAGTAAAAATTCTGACTCATCGTGGATAACTTCCGATGTAAAAAATTATAAATTATTGTTATTTGAAATTATTGACATTGCAAAACTGAATCCGGGGAATAATTCTATAATGACATTAATATCGGACATGAATATATTTTATAATAGATTGATTAGGGATACGAAAGCCAACCACTATACCTTTACATTAAAAAACAGCAACAATGCGGCCAAAGCATTGTGGACGGTAGTCAACAAAGAAAGAGGAAAAAATAATGCCCCATTTCTTGACTGTACCGACATCGTGAAGGATCCGAGTGGAAATAAGTTCCTGACAAAGAAGCACGCATTGGACGCTATGAACGCGCGGTTCCTAGGAGCAGCGGCCGCGTGCGGTGCGCCGCGCGCAGACGTCGCTCTTATGAGCGACGCACTGGGCGCGGCGCGACCGCCGGCTGACCGTTCTCTGCGGTTTCTGCCATTTAGTCCTGACGAGGTGTTCCGTATTGTGACTACTCGAATACCGCCAAAAACCTCTAAGGACGTATATGGAGTATCCATGAAACTCATAAGAACTGCAATATGCTCGCTTGCTCCTATACTAGCCGAGTGTTTTAATAGGTGCATTAGGGAAGGATCTTATCCTAACGCGATGAAGATCAGTAAAGTGTCCCCGTTATACAAAGGCAAGGGCAAACGCGAAGACATCGACTGCTACAGACCGGTGTCGATTATACCTGCCGTGGGGAAGGTATTTGAGAATGGGTTGAGTACGCGTCTCGTAGATTTCCTGGCGTCAACCGAAGCCCTCTCTGACCGGCAGTACGCGTACCGGGAGGGCCGGTCCACTACATCGTTGACCCGGGAGGTAGTACACCGAGTGTTGCAAGCCCGAGAAAACAAGCAACATGTGGCGGTCTTATGCTGTGACCTGTCGAGGGCATTCGACGTCGCCGACCACGCAGTGCTTAGTGCTAAACTGCAGCACTATGGCGTCAGAGGCGCGTCGCATACCTTAGTGACGGATCTCATGCAGAACAGATCCCAAACGGTTGTAGCATGTGGAGGAACGGAGAAATCTGATCCGCTAAACTCGGTGATGGGGGTAGCCCAGGGGTCTTCGGTCTCTAACATACTCTTCGCCCTGCTTCTGAATGATCTGCCGACCGCTGTGATTGCAGCCGAAATATTGATGTACGCCGATGATGTAGGCGCAGTAGTCACGGCACCCACGGTTGATTGTCTGGAGCAGAAGTTGAACGACACGACCGGTCAACTGGCAAGGTGGTTTAAGTTAAATGGGCTTGCGCTCAACCTAACGAAAACCCATTACCTCCATTTTAGCCTGTCGGGGCACCAAACACGGCCAATGAACGTTTTCGTGGATGGGAACAGGATAGACCAAGCCAACAGAACAACCTTCCTTGGCTTTGAAATTGACCGGAGTCTGACATGGGAAAGTCACATCGACAAACTCTGCGGCAAACTAGGAAGCGCATGCTTTGCATTAAGCAGAGTCGCCAAGGTAGTACCTGCTGAGGTGGTGAGGTCATGCTACTTTGCCACCGTACACTCCCTCCTACAATACGGTGCGGAGTTGTACGGTAGGGCCGCTGATTGGCACCGAGTTTTTAGGTTACAAAAGCGCGCTGTCCGTGTCATAGCGAAGATACCGCAGGACGACTCCGCACGTACGCATTTTAAGAGGCTTGGGATCTTGACATTGCCAGCACTGGTAATATTCCAAGTTGCGGTATATGTCAGATTAAACCAAGCCTCTTATAAGACATTAAACAGCGTCCGCAATAAGGCTAGAATCAGAGAAGTAGCTCGCACGCTGGAGAGGTCGGCCAAGTCGACGTATGTCATGGGTCCAACAGTTTATAACAAGCTGCCTGAACATATCACCGCTGCACCTACCATGGGTAGTTTTAAGTCACGGTTGAAACGCTGGCTTGTCGAGCAGACGTTCTACAGCTATGACGAATTTATTAAATTTAAATTATAAGTATGTAGGTACTTAACTATTATTATTTTTGTATTGTGTACTATAGTATTCCAATACTTGAATTGACTTCTTTTTTGTATATTTTTAACATTATTTTTAGTTTAATTCTTTATAATTTGACATTGTGAACGATTTTATATTTTTAATTATGTAAATGTACTCCAATAGTGGAAATTCAAATACTATATGTAATATAGCATAGTACTAAATTAGAAATATGTGACGTGTAACAAAAGTTATTAATAAATTGATTATGATTATGATTATGAATGTGTTGCTAAGCTCACATCTCGAGAGCAGCTGAACCGAATTTGGTAATTCTTGTTTTAGAATATTCCTTGAAGTACGAGAATGGTTCTTACGGGTTTTTTTTTTTAAATTCAGTAATCGACTGTTAGGCTGTACAAAGTTCCCCGGGTCAGCTAGTATTAAACTATTATTTATTTACCGACTAAACACACAATTAAGTTAGGGATCGAGTTATCGAATACGTCAACCTGGGGTTTGACCATATCAGATGCTCATCTCCAGGGCGAGGTACAGCGCCGTCTGCGAGCTCCCGGCGGACAAGCTGACGCTGTTGGGCTGTTTTGACTACGATCTCAAGTGGGACCCTTATTCGCTATATGACCGTACAATAAAACGCAACGCATTACGATATCTACAAGGGAAAATAGTGAAATCAATACAATTGTACTATCAAAAAAATTAAGATATCGTAACCCGCTGCGTTACGTAATTGAATGGTCATAATCTATACTAATATTATAAAGAGGAAAGACTTGTATGTAAGTATGTTTGTAACGAATTGGCTCAAAAAGTACTAGACCGATTTCAAAAATTCTTTCACCATTGGAAAGCTACATTCACCCTGAATAACATAGGCTATATAAGATTCATCATCAACATCATAATTCACCGCGCGGGTGAAACCGCGGAGAGCAGCTGGTAGCTAATAAAGGCCTCTGAATTGAGTTGAGAGAAATTAACGCCACTTTTCCGTATTCTTAAAGTTCGCTCAATTGTGAAGGCTTGAGTATATGTTGTGTGGCATTTACTCTCAAATCTCCGCTCAAGTTGAGATGCTGAACTGAGCTTCTTTCCGGAATACCGTCCTTAAATACCACACCACTTATAACTACATATCGTAAACTTATTCTCCACCAATAACTTCAATGATTAGGAGTGCTTAACGCACTGCGTTACAACCGAATGGGCCGGCACGACCGGAGAAGTACCACACTCCCACGTAACACCGACGTGAAGTAAAATAGATTGCTATTGCGTTTCCGTCGGTCTGTGGGAGGTTCCGGAAGCCCGATCCCCCTTCATCACTTATCTATTCCTTTTCACCCACTTTCTATTCCTTCCTTAAATTTCGGCAACGCATCCTCGAGACCTCTGGTATTGCGGATGTCCATGGGCGGCGGTATCACTTATCATCAGGTGAGCCGCCTGCTCGTATGCCGACCTATCCGATAAAATTGCATGGATTAGGAACGCTTACCATTAACACAACCATTAATAGTAGCAATCCCGACGCTGAAACATGATATAGACTCACACAGCATCAAAATATTGCCTAGAAATTTACTCACCATCATGGATTTCAGTGCACATAGCACGAACACTGCGTAAGTGTAACGTAACGTGTCGTTCACGTGCAACAAACTAACATATACCTATAGGGCACTGTGACACAGATATAACCCGCGGCACGTAACTCAAAAATTGGGTATCACAGGGGGGCTAGAGGGACGAAGGACTCTTGTCTCTCTCTGGCACATCGAAGACGAGGGACTCTTGTCTCTCTCTGTCACAGGTGCGCGACTGTACCCATGCGCAGATATCCCCTCCACATTTCGCTCAGCGCTAGAGTTACGTGCCGCGGGTTATTATCTAACTCATAGTTTACACGACAGCGTGACGCGTTAACGCTTACCATACGATTACTTTTTCGTAAACTGTTTGTGGTACGGCCTCTGATGACTGACGTTAAGCGTCATGCCCATAACAGTTCAGTGTCATTCATAATTTTAAACTACAACAATCTTGCTAAACCCTGCAGCATCACAATGCACTGCGCTCGACACCCTATGATATAAGATGTCAAATCTCGCGCCCTGTAATTTCGCTGGAAACATTGCCCCTCGAATTGAAACACGGCAATGTTTGCACACTACTGCTTTGCAGTTGAATTACTGGCAATGATGTTGATCTTCCTCAAGCGGACTTTGCAAAAGTACCTACACCACTGTTGAAGTCGGTTCCATTTCTCCTTTTTAGTGATCTTTGCTTACGGGATCAATTGTCATTCACCATCAATGAAGATATCGTCAAAATAGGCGAAACATTTTTCAGTTATTAGAGTGTAACTCAAAAACTGCTTGACAGAATTTGATGGAATTTAAATGGGACCACCTCGGAAGTATACTCTACCAAAAAAAAACAATGTTGAGAATCGGTCCACAAATGGGGGAGGAATAGATGAACATACACAAAAAACATACATACGGTTAATCATAATAACCTCCTTCTTTTTTGAAGTCGCTTAAAAAGAGACTACAAGATCAATAGGGCTATTATGTATCTCAGTTCCTAACAAATGTTGATTGAAATCGAAAAAAATGGCGGCTCTATGTCAGTTTTGCCCGCAGTCATCAACTTTCATTTGTCATAAAAACTTCCGTGAGAACTCATAGTTAAATGGTAAAACCGGCAAACACTCACGTTTATCATCTAGTCGTTATACTCCGACCGGTGTTCGGGCAGTACTGATGCCCATCCTCATGGCGAGTGCGTGACTAGCGGCCCTCGCTGCTAGACCACTGAGATACATAATAGCCTGCTGATATCAGCGTCGACAAAAACTTGAAATCACTTATTAGAATCCCATCTCTATCCTATACATAAAAATCCAGATGCGCAGCTTACGCTAAGGCATAACATTGTAAGCACATCAGCTATCTGATCTTGTTACGTCACACCCACAAAAGAAGCCAATATGTCATATCCTCCACGCCACTCCGCGGTCACGCAGGATCTCATAAATTGGTATATTGTGGTCACTGTCGCTAACCACCTGTCAATCTGTCCAATAAAGAGCCATCTTTATGATGACGTGTCGGCTGGCCACAGAGTAGAGTAGAGAGAGTAGAGTTCCTACTTCTAATCCTTGTAGCGATAATTTCAAGTTAGGTTTATTGTTTTCAACAGACTTCCAATAAAATGGGGGGGGGGGATCTGTTCTCAAGTGACGCTGACTTTACAGAGTAGTCCGATTTTGATAATTCTTTTTGTTTGATAAAGTATACATTCTAGGTGGTCCCATTTAAATATCATCAAAATCGGTCAAGCTCAAGATGTTGCTACGTCCGCGTAAGACGGTTAGTCAGATAGAGAGTTACAATTCGATGCTCGGAACAGAACCTCGGTGGCCTAGTTGGTCAACGGCGTCTGACACGGAGAGTCAGAAGACGCAGGTTCGAATCCCGTCCGAGGATGTGAATTTTTTCTCTCAATAAATTTCAATGTTTGAGATCGCTTAAGCAGGCGTTAGTGCTTTGAAAAGTAATACTATAAAAATCACAAGGGTTGCGATGTCAATACGAAAGTTTAAGTATTTCTAAATAATGCTTCTTTCGGTTGGATAGTACTGTCAAAATTGTTCAATAGATGTCGCTCCGTCCCCGTAAGACGGTTATGGAAAATCCCAATAATCTATCTATCCACGGTTTTCCTTACTACCGATAGAAATTTGACATAACGTCCGTACAAATAGTGTCAAATATCTAACTCTAGTAAGGTAAACCGGCGATAGATAGATTATTGGGACCGGCCATTATTATTATAATAATAATAATTATTATTATTATTAGTCACATAGAGAGTTAAAATTCGATGCTCGGACCAGAACCTCGGTGGCCTAGTTGGTCAATGGCGTCTGACATGGAGAGTCAGAAGACGCAGGTTCGAATCCCGTCCGAGGATGTGAATTTTTCTCTCTATAAATTTCAATGTTTCGATCAAGCTGTTTTTGAGTTTTTGAAAAGTGTTTCGCCTATCTTGGGATATCGTTGACGGTGATGACAATCGATCCCGTAAGTAACAAGGTTCACTAAAAAGGTGATATTTTTTTTACCAAAACATGGAACCGACTTCAACACCAAAAAGTTTGAAATAACTTGTTGAAATCGGTATAGTAGTACAGTAGGTAGTATAGTACCTATTAACACAATATTGTGCACAGTTTACCGACTTCGAGAAGTTATTTCACCCTTTTTAGGGTTAAAGTCGGTTCCATTTTTTGGTAACAATTTATTTTAAGTTAGGTATATTGTTTATTAGGATGTGGTGCCGGCGGTAGAACGGACCTACAAGGTATTGCCTTGTATCCAAACGAGGTCCGTTCTACCGCCGGCACCGCAGCACATCCTAATACACAATATACCTAACTTAACTAACTGACTGCTCTAAAATACAGAGATGAGGTGCTAGAGCCTGTAATCTTGCCCAACAGATAGCAAATGGCACAAAATTTCCAGCTAATGCACGACAATGCCCGTTCACATACGGCGCGTATCGTTACAAGTTGGTTACAACAGCATGATATCCAAGCTTTACACTGGCCTGTACAATCCCCTGACTTAAATCCTATTGAGCATGCCTGGGATATGCTTCAGAGAAGAGCTCTTAGGAATTTCCCTGAAGATATTGTGCATGAAAACCAGCTTTTCTTGCAACTTAGCAGGACTTGGGACAGTATTCCACAACGGGATATTGACACCCTTGTTTTGAGTATGCAGAACTGCTGCAGATGTGTCAGGAGAGTCTTAGGTGGATCCAAGGATTATCAATTTTAAGTTTTCAACAATTTTTATTAAAAAATTTATTGTTTTGTTTAGGTTTTGATATTCCAAAAATAAAGTTAAGATTGAAATTTTGTCTGTTTTTCCTCTTCTAAGTTTTTTTAAAATTTAACTGTATCTAAAAGTGTATTATCAGATTAGATAGGCTATTAAACAAGGTTTATTTTAATGTGTAGGTGTCTTAACATAAAGTTAATAGAATTTTAGTTATACAGGTTTAATTGAAATATCCCTAGACCATGTTGATGTGTGTACCACAATATATACTTCTAAAAGTAAGTTCAATTTTCAAAGCGCCTCGCAGCCATGTGAAATGTATTTTATAGCCAATTTGTTGCGCTTCTAGGTGGGCAGTGACCAACTGCCGGCGGGCATCACCACACCACATCTATCTCTCCTTTATCCAACGACTTCCAAAAAGGAGGAGATACTCAATTGGACTGTATTTTTTTATGTTTGTTACCTCATAACTTTCGACTGGGTGAACTGATTCTCAAAATTCTTTTTTTTTTAAAGCTTTGAGGTGCTTAGAGCGTCGATGATTTCAGAAAACAAATAATTGCAGAACCGTCATGATATTTTAGTGTGAGCTTTGATCGAAGCTACTTATGACCGTTTGAATCAATACTTGGCTATGACACTAGTAGCTTTATATTTTATTTAAATTTGAATAAGTAGAAGTCTGTAACAGCTTTTTAGTAACCGACTCCAAAAAAGGTGGAGAATTCTCAATTCGACTGTATATTTTTTCTTGTGTTTTCACGGTTGACTTCGTCGTTTATGAACCGATTTTGATAAATATTTTTTGTTTAGTAGCGTATACTTCCGAGATTGCCCCATTTAAATTTCATAAAATTCGGTCCAGTAGTTTTTGAGTTACACTCTAATAACGGAATAGAATGGAAGTCGGTATCAAAGTTTCTAAATTGTACCTGTCTAAAATATAATTTGTAAGTATTAGTCATTATAATAAAACATTGCAACGACTAAGTTGTGATGATTTTGTGTGCGCTGCAAAACATTGCTGGTGTGCTGGCAAAGCTAAAACTGTTTTTCATTCATTCATTTGGTGCAAGGACCCAAACTGAGTCATGGCCTCCGATAACAAAATCGATACCTCAAAAGCTAAAAGCAACAGGATCACTTTGTTGTCCGTCTGTCTGTCTATGCGTTTGTCAAGACGCTTTTTCTCAGGAACGCGTAGAGGTTTCAAATTGAAATTTATATGAAATGCGGGTCTCTGCTATCTTTTGCAGCTGTGTAAAAACTTCTAACGGCCGTTTACAATAATCAATCTATCCGCGGTTTTCCTTACTACCTATAGATATTTGACATAACTTCCATACAAATAGTGTCAAATATCTCTAGTAAGGCAAACCGACGATAGATAGATTATTGAAAACGGGCGTAAGTCAACACCATCAAAAGACATGACCGTTTATGTTGCTTATTTTCGCATATTTTGCGATTTCACAACCTATATAGAGGAATTAAAACCTATAGAGAGTACCTACTTCCCGTTGACCAAGAATTTTGGATAGAAATGATATCTTACAGCCCATAATATGTGTTGTTATTATGAAGGAATAAATCTGAAAACCGCAAGTATGTAGTATAATAACAAAAAAGTGAATTTACTGTTGCAAACTTATTATTTGTGGTTGGTGGTATAACCCTGTCTAGGGATCGAACGGCAAAGCTAAGTTTGTCCGTTAACCGAGTTTGTCTTTTAATAATTAGCAATAATGTTAAATGCTGTCTTTAAGTACGCAACCCTCGTTGCGAGTTCAACTTAACTTAGGCGGTTTTTTAAAGTTAAAATATGACTAGAATAGAATCATTTTCCTATAATTACTTTTAATGTCCTAAAAATATTAAGTTAACAGAACTCAAATTCGGTTGTAACATTAATTATGTCTATATATAATTATATGTGTGTAAATGTAGAACTTATTTTTAAATCAATATCAATCGGTACAAGACTGCACATTGATTTTTGTTATATACAAAGCTATATTTTTGAATAAATTC
This sequence comes from Selenia dentaria, assembly GCA_917880725.1. Lineage (NCBI taxonomy): Eukaryota > Metazoa > Arthropoda > Insecta > Lepidoptera > Geometridae > Selenia > Selenia dentaria. The sequence continues at coordinate 3,267,932 of OU862893.1, read as the reverse complement.
TTCGAGAAAAGAACCTATCGCTAAAGTCTAAACACCCGGTGGAATTTCAAATTCGCGTGACTATCATGATAGATGATGGGTTTACCGACGATCGAGGATCCATCAAACCTCCACGCAGCCCCTAAATTAGTTATTATTACTTGTCCCCAGGCAAAACAGCCCACACCATTTAATATTAGACGTAATATGTCGTTCAGAAAAGTTGCATAAAAAACTTAAGCTTTAGATTGAAGAGTTAATATATTAATTATTATTAATAAACACATTTAATTATATAATTATATTAATTATGAATAGTCATCGGAAAGTCTTAAATTACAGTGGTATTCTCAGTAGGGTGTAATTTATCTATAATATTTATGTATTTAGAAATATATAAGTATGTTTATCAGTTGTCTAGTACCCATAACACAAGCTCTGCTTAGCTTGGGACTAGATGGCGTTGTGTGATAGTTGTGGAATATTTATTTATTTATTTATTTATGTACCCGCCACTTCATGTAGAATAAGGCCATCCCTGGGAAACAAGCCGTGAAGTCGGAATATGAAGCATATAATTATTATGTTATTTTTGGGTATAAGCTATTTTCAATCCATATTACAATAAAATCTGATGAGGAGAAGTAATAAACATACACACTTACTCACAAAGTTTCGCTCCTCCCTTTCGGGTTGTTGCATCTCTAGCGAACTGCTAACACTAGTTAGTGTCATTTTTCTTATAAACTACAGTTCGCTAGTGATTCAATAACCTTATCAATAGACCTTTGATTGACGGGGTCTGATCTGAACTATTATTCTTCATGATGGCTTATTTTTTATGCTCCTTTAGTCTGCTAACAATAAACGCCATTAAACAAAATAAGGAAAGAAACAGCTCAACCTGACAATACAAATTACAAAATAGAAACATACACTCTTAAACATATCCAAATCATTTTGTCAACCTCCAATAAAAATAAACTAGCATCCATAGAGATGTATTTAAAAATAAAAGAAAAAAGTTAGACAGTTTCAAGCTGTCAGAGTGACAGCGACGGCGCCGGGAATCCGATCCGATGGCACGTCAATAGGCCTACATGTGACTAAGTAAAGAAATATGAAATAAAAACAATCATCGTTAGTTATTACTAAAACTTTTGGAAGGGAATCTGAACTTCTGAGTGTTAGTGTTTGTTGTTTGGCATATTTTGATATTGGCAAAAAATGTGTACCTATTGGTAACCACTTAAATATATAAAATAAAGGTTTTTAAATTCAATTTCGCCTTTTTTAAGAGTAGTTCTACGCGCTTTAACGACTAATAGTAGATAGACATGACTTATCAAGCAATAGGTTGAATTGTCTCCCGTGTATGGATGTTAGATATTTATTCCAAATGATTAATTTTCCAAGTTCTAATGTTGTCCACATTATAATTTTTTCTAACTCTATTTATTTCACATTCTGGATTTTCCGCATTATTATATTTACACGTTCTTAATTTTGCGAATTCGTAATTTTCCAAATTATGATTTATCCATAGGGAAGTACAATTGTAATAAAAACTTTTCATCAATGCTCTTTAACTGCGGCTGTAATATATAGATTTATCAAAGTAGGTACTATTTATCTATAAACTTAATTTCTGATTGTGTTGTATTTTACAAGTTTGCTTGTTTTGTGTTGAACTATGAAGGTACCGATGAGACAAATTAATGTCAAGTCAAAGTTATATAAATGTATAAATTAAATTATTGATATTTTTTTTAAAACTTATCAAAATATGGCTTCTAAAATACAATAGTAGAGGAAATTAAAAATTATGAATTTTATTTTGTGAAAGTCGGAAGAAAAAATAATTGATGATCTGTTAAAAGGAATAATGTCACCTGAAGAATGTTTAAGCAGGTTTTGTGCTCGTAGTTTAAGTAAAATGTTGGTGTACATATTTTATGTTTAGCAGAATCTATATGTACTTTTTTATAATATTTCCTGTCATTACCACAGCATGAATCCATCAGCTCAAGAGCATCCGGATTTATTTATTTTTGATTTATGTATCTAATTGTACTTGGTCGGAAATGTAAGAATTTGTACAATTTATAATTTGAAAAACAAAGAATTTGGAAAATTGCGAAATTGTAACCTTAATAATTTGGAAATTTAAGATTATGGATTACTAAGAAATCGGAAAGTATATAATGTGGAAAACTCAGAATCAGGAACTTTTCGCTGACACCCGTGTATGCACGAGTATGAATGATACATAAAACATAGTATTGTATTAGCAGGTACCTACTGTAATATTTTTAGGAAGAAAAAATCTAAGTTGGTTACAATAAGTACCGCGTAGTTGTGTTTTTGTTGAACATCCGAGTTGTCAAGTACAAAGCGTACTAACTAATCATTACGTAGATGTTTTTAACTTGACATAAAAGCAGCATAAGGATAAAAACTCCATTATCCGAGGTCATTCCAATCTTTATCTCCGAAGGCTCACATTAGGTGAGTTCGAGACGTCACCCGGTGGCTCATTAGCCAACGATATGCCCGTTAATTTGTTTGAGTTGCAATTAACATGTCCACTCTGAATGCCTGTGCCACTCACCTCTAAGCTCTGAAAAAAGAAAATTCAAAAATGATACGGATGAGTTCAGTTTGACAGCTCACCGAACGTTTAAAAAATATGGTGTGACATCAAAACTCATTGCTTTATACGTTTGAAATAAAGTCTAAAATCTATTTTAAAGTCGTGAATGTTGTGTGGTTTTAGTAATCGCCTATTAACTCTACGTTCCATTGTTCGATGTCAGATTTACTCAGTTATTTAGAGATGTTGACGGATAGGAAATCAAAACCTTTTGACATCACTATAGCTACGTTCTAATAAATTGATCCAAGGAAACTTTGAACGTTCTTCTGTGAAGTCTTTTTAATAGAAATATTTATTAATATGAAATAAAACCAGCCAAGTGCGAGTCGAACTAGCGCGCGAATGGTTTCGTACGTATCTATAAAAACGAGCAAAAAAAAATTATGTCTGTTGTTTGGGACCTCTTTCATATCTATTTTATTTTGTTTTTTAGTATTTCTTGGTAATCGGCTACAGAAATACATCATCTGTGAAAATTTCAACTGTCTAACTATCACGGTTCATGAGATTCATGCTGGTGACAGACGGACAGACAGATAGACGGACGGACAGCGGAGTCTTAGTAATAGTCCCTTTGGATACGGAACCCTAAAAACTATGCGAATACGAAATCAAAATTAGTCTTAAGTTGTCTATCTCCTTAGAAAGGTTTAGTGATGCATACATCGTTTTACTAAGACGTGACATGACTTTGACAAGCCCATAACTTCTGGCCGAGCTTACTTGTGTCTGAGGGGACTATTTCTCAATCCACTCGTTTGTTTGTTAATGCACTAGTTATACATAGTTTCTCTAAAGCGTTAACAAACCTTTTTCAAATGGGGGATCCCAATAATCTTTTATCCACGGTTTTCCTTACTAGGGATAGAAATTTAACATAACGTCCATACAAAAAGTGTCAAATATCAATCTCTAGTAAGGTAAACCGACGGTAGATAGATTACTGGGACAGGCTGTTAGACTCTAACAGAAATAAACAATTACAAAAGTTACAAATTTAAAAATAAGAAGAAGAAGAAGATGATGACAAAGAAGAAGAAGATTCCTTGAATGTTTAGAGTATATAGGTACCTATATGTATATATATTAAATTGTTACTCAATATTCACAAAACACACTGATTCAACTAATAATTATGTACTTGACGAATACCATTATAAACGATAGATACCATTTTAAAACACTAAATTATTAGTAAGTAAGTATGTAGGTAAATTATAAAAGCAGTGAGATCTTTGTCTGCAATAACTAAGAACAATAATCACGGAAATGCCTATAAGAGGGTTCATTCAATTCATTGAGTTTATAAGTGGTGATGAATGCTATTCATAATGAATTGAATGGTAATTAGAGTATCAATTTTACCTTATAAGTGATCTACGTTGATTGAGTTGTTAAAACATTCTTTAATTAGTAGTGATGTGATAGATCGATATGTTTTATCGTAATCCTATACTAAAAAATCATATTAATTATATTATGATGTAAAAACTATATAAGTATATAAGTTATTTCGTGGCTCAAATAACGGTATGAAAAATAGTGTAAGTATATTGATTAAATTTTATTTTAAGGTAACTAATATTTATTTACAATAAATACAATTATAATTATCCCTTAGGGTGGCTGCGGGATTCCGACTCGGTTGCTCAGTGTGCGAACCCCACGTCTGCGTGTGCGGTGCGATCGTAGACACGAATGGCTACCACAGTCTCAGTTGTACCCGGTGTGTAGGGCGTAGACCACGGCATCATGCCATCAACGAGGTGATCAGGAGAGCGCTCGTTTTAGCGGATGTCCCTTGTGTGCTCGAGCCCCCCGGCCTGTCGCGTTTGGATGGCAAACGGCCAGATGGACTCACGCTGATTCCGTGGCGGAGAGGTCACAGCCTCATCTGGGATGCCACCTGCGTCAGCACATTTGCTTCTTGCCACCTCCAAGCCACTCAGCGGGAGGCTGGCGCGGGTGCAGAAGCGGCAGCCAGGGGAAAGCACCTTAAGTAGCCTTGGAGTCAGCATACGAATTCGTGCCGTTTGCTGTGGAGACGGCTGGGCCGTGGGGCCTGGAGGCCAAGAGATTTGTTAAAGAACTCGGGCGGCGCCTGAAGGAGAGAACGCGTGATCCTCAGTCGGGCCATTATCTTGTGCAGAACATTTCCTTGGCCATACAACGCGGGAATGCCGCTAGCCTGATAGGCACGTTTGGGCGAGAGGGCATTGATTATGAGGGATTTTGACAAAATCAAATTAAATGTGTTTTTATGACATGATGTTAATATTTATTAATTTCATATAATGTTTAATTTATAGTGGACTATAACTGTAAACTTGTATCATAATATAATAATTAATTACATAATATTATAATTATATTCTGAATTACTTTTTAATACCACCAACCAACCAATAGACTAACTGGCCTTTCGCCATTTTTTTGTAATATGTATTGTTGCGTTCCGTCGCCGCTTAGGAACAACGTGCTTGCTCCATGACCATGTTAAGTAGTGCTTAGTTTGAGCACAGATAAACTAATGTATAGGATATGTAATAAAAAATATATAGGATTTTCCGTATCTATAGTTATAAATAAGATAAACACTATGCTGCTACTATGCTCTTAAAATATAATCTAATATATCAAGGTAAAACGGCCGTATTGTAGGTTAAATTTTAAAATAATTTACGATGCTTTACGTAAGGTTGAAAATCGCTTGTTAGATTGGACGATGTAATGCGAAAATGCGTTAATTTAATATAATATATAAATGATACTGTGCTTAACCAAGTCTAAGTAGGTATCTACTTTGTTTCGTTTGAAAAGAGCGTAACTGCGGAAGGTTGGAGTCTAAGGCTGGATTTTTGATCCCTAGTTGACAAATGTATAAGTACGCCTACCAATTGTTAAAAATGACATTAAAGGTATGAATTGTCTGTATTTTTTAAGCATTTGTAGCGTTAACTATGTATCATAAAGCTAACCTTAAATCAATATATAGTTAAGAATGCTTATTACAACATTTACAGTTTTACCATATTCATGGTAGTAGAGTGACGTACATACGAGTATGTACCAGTACCTACAGATCGTAATCAGACATTGGATGTAGAGTCACATTAAAATATACAGAGGTATGGTAGGTATAATTTAGTATATTATAGTGTGTATAGTAATATGGAATCTAAGGTCTTACGAATAAGCCATAAACTTTAAATACAACATAGAGTCAAGCACTGAGCAGTGCAGGGTTTATTTAGTATACTAGTCAGCGATAAAGACAGGAAGCATTATATTCCATAGACAACAAAAGTAATCTCTCAAATCCCACGTAATCCTAAACATTATGAGAATTAGAGAATCTTTAGATTACAAATTGAAAAGAAAGTGTGGGAAAAGATGATTCAAAGATTAAAATTGCATTTGTATTAAACTGCTATCTCGTCGAATTTACAACAATGTGAATTTAAAATGTTTTAAATTAATACCTATCTCCTTTGTTGTTGTAAATAATAACTTGGTGTACCAATAACAAGTAGTAGTAGGTACTTTTTTGTATAACAACTATAGATTTCAGACTTAAAAACGTTTATACGAACATGCCGAGCTGTACAGTAGAAGCTATATCTTGAAAAATAGATACTAGCTTAAATAATAAGTGTACCTACCTGTCTAAAACAGATTTTACAAATGTTATGGTGGTAAATAGGTACGATTTCGGAGAAAAAGGGAAAATTCACAAAAAAAGTTTAAAAAAATTGGGCCAACTTGTATTCTCCAAGTGGGCCCCCGAACACGCTCATTTGGTATGTCGGTCCCTCTACCAAACACCCTATATTTAATTTATCTGTATAGTACCCAACAATAAATAAATTTAATCTAAGTACCTGCATAGTTACTGATTAAAGTTATATAAAGTATAAGTTATATTAAATATATAAGTATAAGTTATCCCACTAATATATAAATGTGAAAGTTTGGATAGATGGATGGATGAAATAAAATATGTTTGTTACTCTTTCACGCTCAAACGGCTGGACCAATTTTAATGAAATTTGGTATAGAGGTAGATGAGGCACTGGATTAACACAGGATACTTTTCATCATCATCATCATAATCCATCACCACGCGGGTGTAACCGCAGGGCACAGCTAGTATTATAATATAGTTATCAAAGTTATATAAAAAGTCACTTATTACTTTTATTATTATTCATAATTATATAGTAAATTATTATTATCAGTAGGATGTGTCCACTGCTGAACATATGCCTCCCCCATAGATTTTTAAAAGTATACCGGGTGGAAGCAACCTGCAGCCAGCATCGTATTAAAGATCTGGACATGTCGTGTCGCAAGGACTTCTATATTCGTCTATTGAGCACCCTACATACTTCAGCATCATCCGAAGATCGCAGTTTTATGAGCGTCGTTCAGTCAGGAAGTTAAGGGTATCGTTGGAGAGTAAATTATTTTACAACGAATTTATTTTGTATTTTTTCGCTCAAATTATATGTTAATGTACCTAATAAAGAAAAAACATACGATTTGTTAAGTTAAATATTAATAAACCGGTAATGAATGTATTGTGAATGATAAACGTGCTATCATGTTTTATCTGTACTTACAGTAAGTATGAAATATAAATGCATTTTGTGACATAAAACAGCTGTAGCAATAATATTATATTTTGCTTTTTATAATGTAATAATATGTAGGTTTTATAAAGGATTAATATGCTCATTCTTTTAAGTGATGTTGTCATGTATTTGCCCCAACACTATTTAAAGTTAATTGATAATCTTCTATAGGTATATTGTTTTCTAACAATGATATAGTTGCTTTAATTAAAAAGTGAAGGGTAAGTACTTAATAAGGCTAGGTCAAGTAAACGTAATCGGTTATTCAAAGGCATTGCTTGCATATTGTACCATTGAGGCATATTTTTACCTAAAATGTGCTTTTCTATGTTTATCTTAAGTAATATTATACTACTCTGGTGGCTCTGGTGTTTGGGTTGAATGGTGATCTGGATATTTTATATTCTTATAATTAGGAATGCAATGATGTAAAACAAGTGCAACTCTATTAATTTTAAAGGGACTTTAAAGGAGTGCCTTAAAAGGATTGCATAGCTAGTACTTTCCGTACTAAAAGAGAAACTCTTTTCTACCTCTTAACATTGTCTGATTTCAGTGATTTTTTTTCATGGAATCATCACATTGTTTACTATGCCCGTACGTTTTGTTATTTTTAGTATTTCAAAGTACTACAAATTTCCTTTTTTAGAATTTAAAAAAAACTGAAAATATCAAAACGTACGGGCATGGTAAACTATGTGATGATTACATGAAAAAAAAATCAATGAAATCAGACAATGTTAAGAGGTAGAAATAATAATAATAATAATAATAATCTTTATTTCAGGCAATAGTAGAATTACACAACATAAAAATACCAGCGGCCCATATACAAAACATATACCTTATAGACTAACATATATACATATATTATTTGGTTTCTTAACTAGCGTACAGTTAGTTCAGGATTTATATTCGGATGAGGAAATGAGTTTTCTCTTTTAGTACGGAAAGTACTAGCTATGCAATCCTTTTACCAAATTGGATCATTTTCATTTACCTATTTACGAGTTATATTTAAGTAACTAAGTAGGTATTTATCAAAACAAAATTTTTAACAAAACTTGGACTCCCATAATAAATACCTACACATAAGATGACCATCAAATGAATAGGTCAAATCGAGGTGTGTATCTACAATTTAAAACTTTATTTAAAACTAATATCTGCTCGCAGCTTTGTGCACGTAGCATAAGTTTATAGCGAGCCCTTGGAAACTATACACGTTAAATCGGAATAAATAGACTAGGCCTGTGTTAATCCCTGGTACAAACCATGTCCACTCCAATTTTAATCCAAATGTGTTAAGTAAATTTTTGCGATGATTGAGTAACAAACATCCATGCTGAGAAACAACATACAAATCTACTTATATGTATAAAAAGGAACCTCTATTTCTCCTGGTCACGCTATAACTTGACAACGGACGGAACAATATCGCTAATTCTTTTTTGTTGTGTTAATTATTGTCAGGAGAAGGTTCTTATGAAAGAAACACCAAGTAGGTAAAGATAAGGGGTGATTGCCGAAGGCCGAACCTACTACGCGAACGAAGTCGCGGGCATTCGCTAGCATGATATAAATAATAATATTACTCTATGTAAATGTGATGTGGTGAATGAAGTAACGGATATATAGGTTGTTTGGTAAAGGGGCCCACAAACCAAATGAGCGTGTTCGGGGGACCACTTGGAGAATATAAGTAGGCCAAAAAAAATCCTCGACCCCCCAATATGTTTAACTTTTTTTGTGATTTTTCCCTTTTTCTCCGAAATTGTACCTATTTACCACCATAACATTTGTAAAATCTGTTTTAGACCGGATGTTTTTAGTTGAATTTGGTCTCTAATACACCTTCAGGCCACGCAAAGCAAAATTGGATACAAAACAGAGCTAACTAACTGATTTAGTTTAAAAAATTGGGGTGTCGGGGATTTTTTTTGGCCAACTTGTATTCTCCAAGTGGGCCCCGAACACGCTCATTTGGTTTGTCGGTCCCTCTACCAAACACCCAGTATACTCGTATAAATGACACAATGTCAAATTATTATCACAAACATACTACATAATCATTATTGATTATGGTTTTTCACCTTTAGCTTAATTATTAAACGATTACCTATTCGATACACACAAAGAATAAGCCCTTGCAAATAACAATTTCTACCAATATTATACCTAGAGTTTGTATCACACCTGCCTATTAATTTAATGTCTCATAGTTATGTCTATAGGAGTAAGGTTCTGTTTGCTATATTTATTATTCGATTAATTTATGCTGTTAACCTGGTGCCCATTGCAAAACATTAATTAAGAGACATTATAAATTGTAAGCTTGTATTTGAAAAATTACTTAGAATTATACGCTTGGTTTTTGCGAACATTGTCATTTGTATAAGTAAGCCGAATGTTAGTGGGCAGACCTTAATTATTTAAATCTAATAATGTATAATGCATTCAGTTTACCTTTATCGCACTTATTGCTGTTTTACACGAACCGACTTAAATAAAACGTATTTGTTAAAACTGTATTGTGCTTGTTTTATTGTAATAATGTTGCGCCTATTTCTGTCAAATAAATTTGAATACCTATATACTAACCTACATATAAAACACAATGAAAAAAATACCAAGTATAGTTAGGTATACACGCTAAGATTTTTTCATTGCGTTTCATGTGTATGTCTAAGTGACGTAGATTCATACAAACTATAACTTTTTTTATTTGTAACCTTGCAATATTCAATTACTGTATTGGACTAGCTAACAACTATTTTACTAAATAAATCTGGCAGGACGATTTATTGTTATAATATTTTGAGAGAAATCTTCAGTCTTGTGTCAGAAGCCGTCTCCATTTTACTGCTGAGGTACTCAACTATCGCTTTAGTCGTATTCTTATATATTCTTTATGTAGTAATTCAACTGTAATGATAGAACTAATAAGTCGCTATAGTTCTTTTAATCACGTATAGTATGGAGTCAGAGGAAAAAAAACCACAAGTCGAATCAGATGGCTCGAGCAGTTTTATCTGACCGACCGATAAAGTATCCAACTAATAGAAATAATTTGTGTTATTTTTTAGACATTATAAAATGTCAAAAATAATCATTAAACCTAAAATTATCATGATAATTTAGATCGAAAATTCATCACACATGGCGTCCGTCGGTAAGGTGCCACGCCAAGTTCGAATAAAACTATTTCGACGTTCTGTTAACATATTTTGTGTCGTATTCTTGGTAAGTAGCCAGCAGTGAAATAACACAATGATAAATTGTTTACGAATATAATTTTATTAACAATTTTAATTTAATGACTGTAATGTAAGTCGATATCGTATTTACAATTTGTGTTTTGTTTATATTATACATTTATACAAATCTCTCTTGAGTCACTATAACTAGCCTATCGCCTGCCACATAATTCACAAATTATATTATACAAAAAAAATATGATTTTTATTTCCAAACACACAAAGTCCCCTACCGAGAACCGTGCGTTTTAAATATATACAAAACATAGTTATGTTGTAAAAGGGCTGATTTTAGGAAAAAAAGATATAAGTAGTAGTAGTTACCCTCTTCAAAATAATTATGGCTAATAGTCATACATACAACCTTTTGTATTCAGCGACAAAACTAGGCCTACCTATGTAGGTATCACAAATTCTTCTTTTACGAGTAGGACCTAAGTTTTACTTATTTTACTCGTTTTTGAAAACGTGATACTGTGAATATATCATTAAAAAAATGTATACATCTCACCAAAATTTTACAAAAAGAGATGGGCATTTTTGGCCAAAACTCAGCATTGTAAAAAAATACAAATCCTAATCATTTATTATTCAGATTCCTTAGGACAACGAAGGTTAACATAAATCAGTATATATTTACAATAAAAGTTTAGTTTTAACGGGGAATTTAGCATCTGTAATGATTCGTAATCAAATGATTGGATGATTGACGTGACAATGATAGCAGATCAATTAACGTAGCCGCATCTTTGTTCACTTCGCGACAATTGCTGTTATTTGTGTTAACTAGATATTTAGTACACGACATTGCAACCGAAGTAGTTGGAACTTATTTATTGTAAAAAATATTGTAAGAGAAAGTTGATAATTTTAGAATTACAATCGAATTGTTAAACGGCAATAACAGCTATGTACACTATTAAATATTCAATCATCCGTATGTAATGTACTTATTATACCTTATTCTTGTACTAAACGTTTATGTTTTGTTAGTTTAAGTATATAAAATGTCCTACGTAATGGAAAAATATATTGTATAATAAACGTCACAAAAAATAAAACTTGAACGAATCAAATAGGCCTATTTACGAATAAGAAGATAGGTATACGTACTTCTATGATATATAATATGATTTAGCAACCCTTTTACAGCATCCGTATATTTAAGTAAAACATAGACATTATTAATATAGATGAAAAAGCCTCAAACTAACTGGCAAGGAACGGAGTCTTACGTGTTCAGGAACACAGCTTCGATAAAATAAGTAGCATTGTATAGGTACCTATCATCTACTTCATAAACGTAAGTATCTACATCTTTATAATTACATTAACATACAACTAAAAGCTGATATGATAAATAAAATCTATATTTACTGGTAATATACGTAATGTTTATAAATATTTAGGCAAATAAATGCTTTCTAAAAAGCATATTCAAATAAGTAGAGCTCATGTTCTTTACCTACTAAATAATATGTACGTAAAACAATGATGTCAATAATAAATAACTCTGATGAGAGAAAGGAGTGTAATACTCGAAAGAAATATAAAAAATTAACCCTGTTATACCTTAGCAATTAAATAATCTATCGCCTCGAGATTTTGAAAGTATAAGTTCCTACTTCACGAATAACACAAAGGTCTACGTTAATCTGCCAATAAGACGGCGCCTAATAATTGAACGTTGTTAGCTACATATAGTATTGGTACATACCTGATATATACGCAGAAATGCTGATACTTCAAACACTCGCAACACTTTCAACGTTGCAGTAACGCCCTAAATAACTGGTTACAATGCCTCAACAACACATACATCACGAATCAGCAGTACTAAGAAGGATAATAGATAATTTCTTGTCTATATTGCAACGATCGTCACTCAAAACGTCTCTAAAATTTGTATCACCTCAGCTTTATTTACACTAGAGTCAGTCGGCGTGATGCTATTCCTCGTCCACGTTGATTTCAGAGTCGGCTGAGTCCTCGTCGTAGGTGGAGGAGGAGGCGAACCCCCGACCGAGCAGCGCCGAGCGGTTCTTAGCGGCCGCTGCGCGGTCGCGTTGCCGCCGGTTCTTGAACCAGTTGCCGACCTGTGTTGGCGTCAGTCCCGTCGCCGCCGCCAGTTCGCGCTTTTTCGTCGGGTTTGGGTATGGGTCTTGTAGATACCACTCACGCAATAACGATCTCGTACGTTCTTTGAAACAATGCGTTTTTTGTTCACCATCCCATATCGTTCGTGGCAGAGGAAACTTCTTTCGCACGCGATATTTATCGACGGGCCCCAGCGGGCGACCGCGAAGCCTTTCCGCCTCTTGGTAATGTGCCTCTAACCACAATGCCTGTAGCTTTGCGTGGCTGGAACGCTGGAACCGGTGCCTCTCTAAAATTGCATAGAGTTCCCGGTGGCGGCCCGCGTGGAAAGCGACCACGGCCCTTGCGCGAAGAACCGCCTCGCAGCGCTCCAGTTCAGCTACATTCGGGTGAGCAACAGGCAACGACCACAGGAACCTCGCCAGGCGTTCCACATCACCACTTTCTTCAAGAGTTTCACAAACTGTAGCAACTTGAGCTGCGCTGAAAGACAGCGTCGGTAGCGGAAGCAAAGGAGTCGGTGCAGCCAGCTCTATAGCGTTGAGCGCGGCGGAGGGAGCCGGGTCGGCGCAGGCCGCGGGCTCGGCGGCGCGGTCGGGCGCTGCGGGCCCGCGGTGCGCCTCCAGAATTCGCGCGTGCAGCGCCGCCGTCGTGGCTTCGTCCCAGGAGCCGCGCATCGGTGCGAGTGTGCGCGGCGGAGTCGCGCGCGATGTGAGCCGCCACCGGAGCGCTGCCGGGGGCGTGCTCGGTGCGCGCGCGCGATTGGCTATCGGTTACCGTGCGAGGGGCCGGTCGGCCAATCGCGCTTGCCGCCCGCTCGGGGGGCCGGATAGCTTTCAACCGCGCCACGGCGCGTATCCGGCGGGCGCGTTTAACGAGGGCGACGGGGCGCGGCCCCCCCGCGCCGCCATGATCCGTCACGCACACCGCTGCCGCCGCCGCCGCCCGCGCCACTCGCACCCGCGCGCGACATGCCGAGATCCCCAGAGCTTAGCTTTCGATCGATTACCTGCAAACCTGCAATTAATAGCCTCCACATGACCATCCGGCTGAATTACACACCCTGTGTTTGTCCTGTTTCACTACTGATCGATAAATCATAATTTCCCTCGTAATTTGCTTGCCGACCTGTCAACACGTTGAGAATCGATGTTTGCTTTGAATTGAATGTTTTTTTGCAAGTATAAGTAATACCTAGGCCGTCCTAAATCAAGCATAGGTAGTAGGTAGGTAAAGTAATGATCCATTCACATAACAATGATCTTAAAGTTATATACAGTTACTCCTTGCACTAAAATGACATGTAATGCGAATACAAACCATGGTTACCTTAACCATCATCAGCCTATTGCACTATGTTGATCATAGGTATCTCCAATTGCACACCACTGAACATGGTCTCTCGCACCCAGCTGCTACCAGCCTAGTGAAAATATCGTCACTCAATCTATTAGACCTAGTTTATTTAAATATCAAACCAAAAAACGTGCAATGAGAACATGGCATGAGCAATGAGCATGGATTGTCGAAAGGATAAGATAGGATAAATTATGTCAGTAATAAACTTATGTTCATCTATCGTATCCTGTCTCTAGCATGGATCTAGCTGCGATAGGTATATATGGTGGGATGTCTGTATCGAAAATTACTGTCAAATTTTATTGTATCTCATCCTATCGACTTCCACAATCCGTTTCGCAGTGCTGTTACTATTTAACTGACTTCCTCAAAAGGAGGAGGTTCTATGTTCCACTGTATTTTTCTTTTGTTCGGTAAGGTATATCTACCTGCTTCCAATTTTCTCTCATTGTCACCAAGTCAGGATTTCTTGATGGGATCCCAGGGAAATTAAGAGCAATCTTAAAATTTTATAGGTACTTTGTTGTTTCATATTTTGTTCAAGATCAATTTAGACAAAATATTTGCATTTGCTTCGATAATCATCATCTCATGTAGATGAGCTGATGATGTAAAATTTAGTAAGTTAGTAGATACAATCAATAAAAAATTGAAAACGATTTTTCGAATTTTTCAAATTGTACTTGTTAATATTACCTACCTATATTTGAGAAGAGTACCTACCTACCTATAACTTGTTTAGCTTAAAAACCCAGACCAGACACCTAGTAAAAAATTATATATTGCAAGTATAGGTATTTAACTTTAATTTTAATCCCTATTTCGATCGTTACTGTTTAATTACCGTTAATCATTTATAAAAATATTCAGAATATGTACTTACATCCGATTAGCGAAAGGGTTAAAAAAAATAAGAAAATATAAGTGTCATTTATACTAAAACTTCAAGTATCAAGACCGCTCAGCCAACACTATACGGAGCGAGATTTCAGCGTGAAAGCCTTTCGAGAGTATTAAGTTATTGAACGGCAAACCACACCCAAGCGGCTGTAACGCTACACAGGTAGCGTGGGGAGGGAGTCGCCCCAGCCACCCTGGGCCCACGACCCACCAACCCCCCACAACTGTGGGTCGCGTTACCCGCTGACGAATATTACGTATTCTTAAAGGGATGGATTAAATATATACAAGTACCTTATAGAGTTATTTCACCATCATCTTTTTGCATTGCCGTCCAAATACATACGTATATAACACCAATGATTTTGATATTTTTTTGTTAACTTGGCCTGACAACATTTTTTCTTAATAAAGAAACATGCTTTTCTCGATTTCCGAAAATATTTCTTGTTGTTGCAAACTTCACGAAATACCTAGTACGTGTTTGTTGCGTTAGGTAGGTATCTAGATCTAGTTTGACGTATTGATCAATTTATCAATATGTCAAACAGAAATGTGTTAAAAAAGTTAAATTGGTCAACATTAAAATAAACGCGTTCTCACTTGTGTAGCATTTGAGTGCGGTCAAGGGTCACTAATGACTTCCAAACTGAGCTGCAGGTATGTTGATGGCCGTTAGGCATAATAAAACGTTTATATAAAATATAATAAGTTAGGTGAGTATCAAGTAATAGTTTCTTTAGATCATTCGACTTTTTTTTAAACTAGGAAAGCGTTTGCATCAAATGCGGTAAATCTCCCGGATATTATACATTTACCTTGGCGAAGTATATTTACAGGTTTGGTGAAATAGACTTGGCCTAGTCACTACCGTGGCTCCACAATATACCGGTACCAAATTTACCGACACTCTAACGGCTATTATACTATTCTTTCTTTTATTATTAGGATGAAATAGACTCCTACCACAGTTGTAACGAGCTAATATGTAATTACTACTCCTATAAACTATTTCATAATAAAGTATAATATACCTTAATATTCCTAAAAGAGTTCGCGGTTACCTAGCCGGGAACCCTTTTAGGAAATAATATGGAAAAAGATTTGATCCACTTTTTCGACAATTCGACTGTTTTTTTAATCTTTTCCCTCATAACTTTCGATAGGGTGAACCGATTCTCAAAATTCTTTTTTGTTTGAAAGCTGGTGCTTCTCGTGCGATCCCATTTGAATTTCATCAAATTCGGTCCAGTAGTTTTTGAGTTACACTCCAATAACTGAATAGAATGGAAATCAGTATATAGTTTTTAAATTTGTTAGTACTTGTGTGCATTCGTTACCAAACGCTATAAAGTTATTACCAGCTATTATTCAGCTAAGCCAGAGCTACTTCCTATCCCCATACGTAATGCCATATGGCATGTAAGTACTTGTATATCCATGGATTGTGTTGTTTCTACGGATTTGCGCAATCTGCATTTTTCCACTCGGTTCTTTACTTATTCAGACTTCAGCTTTTGTTGAAGCTTGGGTTTGGCTCTTATTATCCTAATTTGTACCCAATATTAGTGTTTCCTTTACATTTTGGACGACTCAATTCTCGTCATAATACCTAAGCCACATACATATACATTATGAAGCCCTGTTTTTAAATACCAACATTTTGGTATATGTCACCTTAAATGCTAGAGTTTTGGCATATTAGGTAGAAATACCAAGTTCTTTTTGCTGTAGGTAGGTTTCTTTAGTAAGTTTTCATGCGATAAAATATGAGTTTCGAAATTTAAATCCCAGTCATCACTAGGAGTTATAATCACTCACTTTCAGTAAGGCTTGCATGACATGTAATGTGGCATCGTCGAGCAGGTAGTTTGAAAAATAATATTACTACACTCTTCGAAGTATTTTAAGCCTGCATACTCTACGCTAGGTAGAGTAAGGGGAAAAGTCGATGTTATTTATTCAATGTATTAATCCTTAAAGACTGAGCTTGGAAGGTAGAGTTTTGAGTGCAAAGTTTGTAAAGAAAGTTTTATCAGATCTCTAGAATGTTTGAAGTGGCTTCGGAAAGTTTAAAAAAAAACTTTTAAGTAGATTATTAGCTTTTAATTATCTATATTACTAGCTGCTCTCCGCGGTTTCACCCGCGCGGTGATGGATGATGATGATAATAATGAATCTTATAGCCTATGTTACTCAGGGTGAATGTAGCTTTCCAATGGTGAAAGAATTTTTGAAATCGGTCCAGTACTTTTTGAGCCAATTCGTTACAAACATACTTACATACAAATCTTTCCTCTTTATAATATTAAAAGTATAGATGAATATGTAAGTCCTGACTGAGCGATCAACCAACACACAGCTTAAAACACATAATTGAATCTGAAAATTTAGACACCCACATAGATATAATTATTTAGAAAATTCACCTGTGGGTATGAATGGGGGTGTCAAGGATTGTATAAAACGTTTCACTATCGATGGGTTTTCTCTAAACATTTTAGAAGTACTTTGGTAAAATACTGCAATAGAAGGATGTACCTACAACAACAGTATTGTTAAAGTAGTAAAGAAAATAATTAGATATTCATTTTAGTATACAAAGGCATTCATTTTATATCATCTAACTCTAAAATGAAAATGTGAACAATAGAACGTGTCTCACTATCATCATCATCATCATCTCAGCCGTAGGACGTCCACTGCTGAACATAAGCCTCCCCCATGATTTTCCAAAAGGACCGGTTGGAAGCGGCCTGCATCCAACGTCGTCCTGCGACCTTCCTCAGGTCGTCTGTCCACCGTGTGACGGACGACCTACGCTGCGCTTGCCGGTCCGTGGTCTCCACTCCAGAACTCAGACTCACTATCAATACAATACAATACAATAAAAATTATAATATGTACTTTATTTAGTTATTAGGTACACATATACCTATTAACTATGTGTTCCTAGTACTATGTCATCAACTCCGTAACTCGTACTTGTTGATGATAAAGATCCTAGAATAAAAGAGTTTTTTTTTGTCGCGGACCAATGCTAACTGCAGAAGGATTGTATACTTGCTCATGTGGACAGCTTCGCATGGTGGAAAACTAGTTTATATTATATTTAACCACCAGAAACAACCTTTACCAATGAGTTATCTTAGTCTCAACAAAAAGTTACCATAGGCATATATATTTTTAATATGAAAAACGGGAATCACCTTAGTATGTGAGATCTTTCCAACTATAGTTTGAACCACATCGGTGGTCATTTTAACCTCGCACAGTGCGAGGCGAGACGCAACCGCGAGCCGTGCGATTCTCTAATGATTCGTCGACGAGCTCGTTGAGCTCACCGATGTCAAATACTTTATGAGATATCGCCCATGTACATAAGGTTGTTTTTCCAACGTTTCTTGTCATCTCGTCATTTGTTTCACGGACGTTGTCAAAGATGCAACGATGTTTGCTCTTAGAGAACGCCTGAACTCTCCTTGAAAAAGACCACCGGATGTGGTTGAAACTATAGTTAGAAAGGTCTGACTTATTTACGTGAGTGATTCGAGTTTTTCATATTAAAAATGTGTAACCACGTTTTCATAATAAAATAAGTATGTATAACCAAGTACCTATATACTTGACATATCAGAAACTCTGCCCACAAACCTCTACACATAGTACGTCAAAGGTGGCAGAGTTAAGTGGGCCGACTTAGCCGCATCTCCCGCGGGTGTGATATTCGGATCGTGTTCCGGGGAAGGCTTCTGTTCTGTAAACCTGGGGGAGGTCGGGGGGAGGAGATAGGAGGTATATCGATCGCCGCGCGCCGCTTACTTTGTTTGGATGATATAAAATCTTCTCTAGGTGTGGCGAGATGTGCTAACAGTATGGGTGGCATCATGCGGAGAGGCTTTATCCGGGAAGTATAATGACTGTTACGAGGGAAGTCAATATTATATAATCTGTGCCAAAAGCCTTTATTAACAAGTACAATTTGAAAAATTTAATACCGACTTCCATTCTATTCAGTTATTGGAATGTGTCTCAAAAACTACTAAACCGAATTTGATGAAATGGGACCACACGGGAAGCACCAGCTTTAAAAAAAAGAATTTTGAGAATCGGTTTACCCAGTCGAAAGTTATGAGGTAACAAACACAAAAAAAACATACAGGTGTATTGAGTACCTCCTCCTTATTTGGAAGTCGGTAGATAAATAGCAATAATAAAACTTGTTTATTCCTCAAATTTACATTACAAATATATGCATAGAAACACAGTTGTTTTCTTTTTTAAGCGATTATGTACTATTTTATGTAGTACATATTTATTTTTTATTTAGTTTTATTTAATGTAGTATTTTTGTTTTAGTTGTAATTTTTATTTGAGGGCCTTCTTGAGACCCTCTTGAGAGGTCTTAGGGTAAAAGCCTCTTCCCTTTTCTTCGTTTTCTTCTATCCTGCGCTAATTCCAGCCATCGGCAAAAGCCTTTACCCAATTATAATACCTCACTCTTGGAGCATCAGTGTTATAGCCACTCGCAGCAAGCTGCAGAAGTTGCCGGGCTTAATTCGAACTATTAGAGCACTCTATTGTACCTATTAGGTACTACATTAGCCGTTCCCTACGTTAGTACACATTTCTTCTCGTTGATCAAGATTATAATTAAAGTAGCAAAAAGTTGAAGCCTCTTTAATGAGTCAAAGTGCCTTGATTATTATCATTAGGCTGCATCTTATTCCCGTCTAAACTCAGGTAGGTCTAAACTCAGGTAGGTCTAAGGTCAGGTAGGTCTAAGGTCAGGTAAGTATAATATTTTTCTACATCGCAGTGACGCCAGTTCTTTGTTTAGGTATACTCTTCTTGATTTAATTTTATTTCAGAAGTATACGCTCAGCAATGAGTCGAGTCTTGAGCACACATATAAATTGTCGTTTCTGCACTTAAATCAAGAACTGAGCATCTTTCTGGTACACTGGCCTAGGCCTGTCAGACCTGACGGAGCTCCTGTCTTTAATACCTAGAAAGGTATATTTAGCCATTGATTATAGTCTAATGTGTACTCTATAGTAATGACTTGCACACCCCCAAATAGGCCAAAATCATTGTTTTTTTCAGCGCAAGTGTCACAAAATATTTTTTAAACTCTTTTTTTTTTTTTTTCATTTTCCCTCCTTAGAGGGTTATGGTCCCGCACTTCTCGTGCATTTGCCAGTGTAAAGTTATTTGTATTACAAAGTTTTAGTAGAATATTCTGGTGATATTAATCGTAGTCGAGTCTAAAATGTCAGTCAGTCATGGTCTAGTCAGTCTATGTCATGCTTTAGTAAAGTGGTGGCAACTTTATCATCAGTTTCTATGGAGTTTTGGAAACAACACGGAAAAACACGTTTCACCACATTATATCACTTGACCACACTCATGCACGTAAAACAGCACTTAATGAGTAAAACGCCACCAATTTTAAACATTAACACTGAAAAAAAGCATAAGTTTTGATAAATAATACAATGCAAAAACGTTGACTATTCCGCGTTCGCGCCAAAAATCATCGTTTTTTTCTTTACATAAAGTCTCGTATCGTACAATGACATATGTCCCACAAAGAATGCCAAAATCATTCTCTATGAAAAAGTACCTTGATGCGTTAGTGTTGTCCATTATTATCGATATTGTCACGGAGACGGGTCGAAATAAATATAGAAGAAACATTTTTTTTTTTAATTTTCCGTCACTTACAGGCGTTTTCAGCATCGGAAAGAATTAAAGTGATTAGCGAATTACCTAAGCTTGTGATTGAGTGATTTTTAAAGTGAACAGTGTTTCAAGTGACTCCTTTTGTGTTCAATAAATAAATAACTGTTACGTTAACGTCTCCTTTCTATCCAACGAACCCTACAGCTCGTGACAATATAGTATCGATAAGTGGTTCCTTAACATGCATGGCGAAACAAACCAGCTCTACTTGCGTGTGTGAGTGTGTGCCGTCGGTTCAACCTGTAAAGTAACGTTACTGCGTGGTGGGTGGGGCCTCCCAGACCGCGCGACATCCCTGATTGCACTGGTATTGTGGACCTCCATTACTATGATTTGTCATCCGTCAGACAGGAGTATTTTTATTCCATTGTAGACCGCTTCTTTGTGACGTTACGCTTTGCTACATTTTCAGCGGGGCATTAGCGGAATGAGTTATGAGGTAGTAAGAAATCCTATACCTATATGAGTACCTATATAAATGTTGTTGGTTAACATAACAGGCAATGTCATTTTGGGTTGGGTTTTGTAATAACTTACATTATAAGTTTCAGAAAATCCACACGTTTTAGTAGAATATTAGTCAGTGCATTGCAAACATTACTTATACGAGTTGTATATGCAGGTCTTAGTTAAACATTATCAAAGTAGGTATTACTTTGACCCTGATTGGGTATAGCAACTTAGCAACTTTGTGCCTAGTAAATAAAATTTTGTTTCATAATGTTATTTTATTTTATTCATGATTACCTCTGTAGATCCCTTTGGGATGGGTCGGTGCATGTTATGTAGGTATGTATATCATATTATTATGGAAGGTTAATTGTGTGTAGGTATAGATGGATGTATAATGTATGATCTACACTTATTTTATTTTTACAAGTTTGTTTCGCGAACTGTAAAGAATTGAAATAAACTATTCAATTATTATACTATATATACCATTATATTATACCCCTTATATGAAACCTATTTAACATCTTATATAAATACTGTTTTACCGCAAACTAAAAGGTAACTTTAATAATTAATTTTGATATTTTTAAATATATAGTAAGATAATTACCTAATAGGTCTTATAACATAAGGTTATGCTGGGTATGAAAAAATTACAGTGGGTAAACTTAAAATCACGGCAAAATCAATTTTCATAATTGAAATCCGTCCATATACCTAACGCTAGAGCAAACTTCCCCAATTCCCTGTCCACTCCCCTCGTTTGGATTTTTTTTCGCAACATCTTGTGTAAAATGGAATCCTTATCGTGTGTATCTCAAATTTGATTGAAATATGTTGATAAATAGCGCTACAGCAAACTTAAAAAAACAAACAACTTCGCCCCTTTTCCCAATGAGATTGACTAAATCATTGCCTTTTCCCCCTTAATTTCCCCCAATCAAAATATAGCGATTGACTAAAAAACTTTACTAAAATAAGGAAAGCGTGCCAATTTTTATCAAAATCGGTTGATGAATGCGAGCTGTCGAAGGATTGTAATTTAATTATTGCATCATAAGAATCGTTACGGTTTAAGATATTTATTTCTCTAAAGAATAAAATCGTTCCCTGAACTGATTGGGAAACGTACACTGTGCAGTAGGGTTATCTATAAATTAATATGAAGTTATAAGTTTGAATTTATTCATATAATTCCTAATATTTATAATATATTATATTATACAATACCTATATAATTAAGAATAACGTTCGTCATTATGAAATGGACGAAATATAATTCGAAGGTTACCATGTTATAAATATTAAAAATAAAGTAGTTCATTTTTGATATTTTTAACAACCTATACATTTACCAACAACATTTCTATAAGCTTTGGGTATGACTGCAACCGTCATAGGTCACCGTCATATAAAAGTAGTGCTTTATATCAAGAACATGACTTGTCAGTGTTGTTATTTAATTGCATTAAAAAATGGAGCGAAACTATATTTAACTTATTGTGTGTTTTGTGTATGTTAGCCTATTTCTCCCTCATTTGTGGACCAATTCTTAAAACTCTTTTTTTGTTTGGTAGAGTAGGTATACTTACGAGATATATAATATTATATGTATAGAATATTGTGATAATAGGACATTACACTATCATGGTATCGACTTCAACAAGTTATTTCGCACTTTTTGGTTTAAAACTCTGTTTCATTTTTTGGTATTTTTTGATCTTTATGTTATGACAGAATTAGTAAAACTTCATTCACCTAGATAATCAAAATGCTACATACTTTCCTTACAATGCATTTATGTTAGTTCAGTAGTTTCAGCAAGTAACTCCACGGTGTATAATAAATAAATAAATAAATATGGTGTAGGCTACACGACATTTATTTATTTAGGCAAGCTCCTGCATTACCTATCTGCAGGAGACATTAAGTGCAATAAGGTATAGAGTAGAGGTACCATATCTGCGTGAAACAGCGTCACAGCTATCTAATAACGCTCTCGGCGCTTTTACCTTAGTCGTAAACGTCGGCGCATCACACAATGGCCTATTCCGTTCAAATTTCGCAAGACATTCCGCGATCCCACACGACACGAGTGCGAAGAGTTCAATCGGCTCTAACGCCGACGTCGAAATAATAAAACACGACAAAACGACGCCACCGCGTCCAATACAATATGCTATTTTGCATTTGTAAATTTGAAAGTAAAATCTGTCGAGCTACTGTGTCGCAACATAGTTATATCGCGGCTGCTTTGTATAAACAACAAGTTGCGCAGTTTTCAACTTTAAATTAAACCTGTGAGTAGTGGTGGTGGTCTAACAGACCTGCACGCGCGCTCTGGTCGGTCACACAATGCGTAATACGTCATGACGCGCAGTTTACGGTCGCGAGGTATCGCTAGCGGTTTGACACGTCGCTTAGCGAGAATGATTTGTGAAGGGTTAAAACCCTTCGATGGGCATTGATCATTCTCATGACTTAGTATTGCCCGAGACGAATGTGAGAAAGTATTACAAGACTAATAACATTTTAACGACCTCAGAGTTCATAGCCCGTGAAGATAAAGTAATCTGACTTTTCCATAAGTGTCTTATCACAACACAACAGTTTACGTTTTCAAACGTCAGTAGGTTGTTACCGTCTAAAAGTTTCCAATGCTAAAAAAGTTGCTGTTTTTATGGTACAACAATCACCAGTTCAATTTTCTCTTACCCCACACAATGTTTCAATTCAAGTCGTCATTGCCAAAGTTGACAAAGCGAATTACGCAGTCAAAGCTATCGATAATTCCCCACGGTGACCGCATGGTTAGATAACAAGAATAGGAGGAATGAGACTAGCGAAATGATCACAGAGGTAACCCTTCTACACGGTTTGTTAGCCGCAGCCCGCGGTCTCGCAGGCCGATCCACCCGCATAGGGTTAAGTGTAATGGTACATGAAATTACCGGGCATGCAGTTAAATGCGTTTCAATAGGTCATTTTGTGACATCAAAGTTTTTGGATTGTGATGGAATGTTTCAATCATGTTTAAGTTGTTTAGTTTAGATAAAAATAAAATTATTAGGCATTTACAAAAGTCATTCAAAATAATATCTTAAATATATTTACTCGCCGTGGGGTACCGGCTTAGAATAGTACCCCCCAACTCTACCCGTGGGTGCGTAGAAATCTGCTAAGGGATAACAATCGGAAGGTGGGCAGCAGCACCTTCCCAGTAATAAAACACCAAAACTGCGCTCGCCAACCCGCCTGCCAAGCGTGGCGAGTATTGACAAAATCGTCCCAATGACGGACACAATAGGAACCAGGCCCCCAGTCCCCAGCAGCCCCGCTATTCCTGGCTACGGTAGCGGCCACGGTAACGGTGGAACAGGGGGTGCTAAGAATCCCTGGCAGACGCCCGGCTACTGACGACGACTGGCCCTGGTGACACACAACATACGCACGATGAGGACAGACGAGAAGATATATGAGCAGGAAGAAGAAATGAGTAAGTTACACTGGGACATTGTGGGGTTATCTGAAATCCGTAGAGCGGGTGAGGACACGATAACCCTAAAATCAGGTAACCTACTCTACTACCGGGAGAGCGACCAACAGTCCCAAGGTGGTGTCGGTTTTCTCGTCCTCAAGTCCCTTACTAACAACATAGTTACGATCGATAGCGTTTCCAATAGGGTCGTATACCTAATACTCAGAGTATCCAAACGATATTCGCTGAAGGTCATTCAGGTATACGCACCGACGAAGTCGCACCCGGATGATGAGGTGGAGGATATGTATGAGGACATTAGTCGGGCCATACATACCTCTGAAACGCACTTTCTAGTTGTTATGGGGAACTTCAACGCGAAGTTGGGTAAGAGAAGCTAGGATGAGTTGAAAGTGGGGCAATTTGGCTATGGACAACGGAACCGTAGGGGACAAAGGTTGGCCGACTTCCTGGAGAAAGAGGGACTCTTTATGATGAACTCTTTCTTTCAGAAGCCACCTGACAGGAATAATGGACCTGGCTGAGTCCCGATGGTACCACGAGAAATGAGATTGACTTCATTATGACCACCAAAAGCCAAATATTCACTGATGTTTCCGTGATCAACAGGGTTAAAACCGGTAGTGATCACCTAATGGTAAGAGGCACGGTGAATATTAATGTCAAACTGGAGAGTTCTCGTCTGATGAAGTCTACACTCCGACCCACTCGTTCCCGTATTCAAGACCCCTAGAGCTTTCAACTTGAGCTATCCAATCGCTTCGATTGCCTTGAGAACATCGCTTCAGTGGACGAGATCAATAACAGGTTAGTAGAAACTGTCCATACAGTGGGTTCCAAATACTTTAAACCCCACCGTACAGATAGGCCACAGAAACTCTCCAACGATACCCTCAACCTCTGAGCTGAGCCTCTGACTGGCTGAACGACGCTCACTGAAACTGCAGTCTTCGGATGATGCTGAAACATATATCCATATAAGTCCTTGCGACACGACATCCGGATATTTAATACAAACCGTATTAAAGAGACGATAGAGCGGAAAAAAGGCTCCAAAGTGTTTGCAAGAGACATGTCTATTGGGCAAAGCCAATTGACGAAGCTGAAGAGAGAAGACGGCAGTGTAACGTCAACCAAAGCAGAATTATTAGGAGAAGTAGAGAGTTTCTACGGACAGCTATACACCTCGGTCGCTAAACCTGTTAGCAGCTCGGTCAAAGACCCAAGAGCCAAGCTGACCCGACATTATACCGAAGATATCCCGGACATCAGCCTGTACGAGATTAGAATGGCCTTAAAACAGCTTAAGAACAACAAGGCGCCTGGTGGCGACGGTATCACATCTGAGCTTCTGAAAGCGGGTGGAACACCGGTACTTAAAGTCCTTCAGAAGCTCTTTAATACCGTCTTACTCGAAGGTTCAACGCCAGAAGCATGGAACAAAAGCGTGGTGGTGCTGTTTTTCAAGAAAGGTAAAGGAAAGCAACACTTTACTTAAAAATTACAGACCCATCTCGTTTTTGAGCCATTCTTATAAGCTGTTTTCGAAGGTCATAACGAACCGTCGCAGTCGCAGGTTTGATGAATTCCAGCCTAAAAGGCTATAGTACCATAGACCACATCCACACGCTACGGCAAGTTATACAGAAGACCGAAGAGTATAACTTGCCTCTTTGTTTAGCGTGGTTGTGGACTATGAGAAAGCCTTTGATTCGATCGAGACGTGGGCAGTGCTTGAGTCTCTCCAGCGGTGCCGTATTGACTATCGGTATATTGAAGTGCTGAAGTGTTTGTACCAAAACGCCTACATGTCAGTCCGAGTACAGGAGCAGAGTTCGAAGGCAATTCCATTGCAAAGAGGCGTGAGACAGGGAGACGTTATATCTCCGAATCTGTTCACCGCTACATTGGAAGACGCCTTCAATCTTCTGGAATGGCAAGGACTTGGCATCAATATTAACGGCGAATACATCACTCACCTTCGATTTGCCGACGATATTGTAGTCATGGCAGAATCCATGGAAGACCTCAGTACAATGCTCGAAGGCCTCCATCGAGTTTCCTAACGGGTAGGCCTTAAGATGAACATGGACAAGACGAAAAGTATGTCTAATGCCCACGTTGTACCTACCCCAATATCAGTTGGGAACTCAGTTCTCTAGTTATTGACTAGTACATCTACCTGGGACAGACAGTCAAACTAGGCAGGTCCAACTTCGAGAAAGAGGTCAATCGTCGAATCCAATTCGGCAGGGCAGCATTCCGGAAACTTCGCGAAGTCTTCTCGTCAAAAATACCTCACTGCTTCAAGACAAGAGTCTTCGACCAATGTGTGTTACCAGTCGCACAACGAGCTATGGAGAGGGCTATGCTCGGGGTTTCTCTACGTGATCGATTCAGAAATGAGGAGATCCGTAGAAGAACGAAAGTCACCGACATAGCTCAGAAGATTAGCCAGTTGAAGTGGCAGTGGGCAGGGCACATAGCACGCAGAACAGATGGCTGATGGGGCCGAAAGGTTCTGGAGTGGAGACCACGGACCGGCAAACGCATTGTAGGTCGTGCACCGACACGGTGGACAGATGACCTGATGAAGGTCGCAGGACGACGTTGGATACAGTCCGCTTCAAACCGGTCCTTTTGGAAAATCATGGGGGAGGCATATGTTCAGCAGTGGACGTCCTACGGCTGAGATGATGATGATGATGATGATGGGTTTACGAGCAGGCTTATCCTCGACTACTGTAATGATCTCGCTAAAAACGCTCTTAACGGGACTACCCTAGTCGATCATTTAACTTTTGGTTAATGGGTGATCCCTAGTGGTGTTTTCAACTAAACTCTACTTACTTCGAAATTCACCTGAAGCCGTCGATGTCGGTTGCTGTCTTAGGATAACGGTCATTAGGAAATGTTGGAGGCTTTCGGGCGGTCTGAAAACTCCCCTACATGGGATACTATTATAAGCACCTCAAGGCTATGACTTATAATGCACATAATATGCACCCATATTTTAACTTCAGAGCGTTCACGTGAACTAACGTACCTAAATATCTACCTTGTCTTTGGTTATCCAAAGACATTATGATTTAAAAACACTGGTATAATGCACATCATAAGTTTAATTTTGTTTTTAGTCCAAATGTTTAATAATAATTATAATCTTAGTATTCACAAGAATGACTGGTTGCTCTATCTCGAGAAAATTGTTCGCCTGCAAAGGCAAAAAACATGGTGGAACAGATGTTTTAAGCCAACAACTATATGTGCTTAACATTTGTTATGTATCATCTACCCATGTTTTATGCAATAAATTTATCTTTATCTTTAATATGTACCCATACTTAAAATTAAGAGCCTTTATGTTAACTAACGTACCTACTGAAATATCTATAACGAAATACACTAGGTATAATTTAAACTGATAAAACTACTTCAGAGGTAGCATTTTCCATCTAACTCGTCACAGAAACAGTATATTATTAAGAGGCGGAACATCGCACATACCTCATACATCTCCAAATATGCAGCAGTATTTCAGTAAGAGCAATGAGCGCGCCGTGAATAGGCGCATGCAAATCAAATGGTGGAGTGTGCGCGTCTAGAATGGCGATGGGGCCATTGTGGAGAGAACACCCACAAAGGACGCGCGCTGCCTTCCGCAGTTACGCAAGGTTTTGTTATCCACGCGATGTGGTGCCAAACGTAGGGGGCGGCGGAATATGAAGAGGAAAGATTTCTATCCTTATAGAGGCGCTGAGGCCTTCAAGAATGTCCCACTCAGGGTGTAGTGTGAACAGATCGGTGACCAGCTTTTATCTAGAACGCAAAACTAACCTCTCTTATAAATCATCATGTAAACGTAGTCTCATGCAATGGCGCAATAGGTGATGAGTTATGTACCTTTGCCTTCTAGATAGAAGCTGTGGGGACAAATTACTGTACACTATAATACGTCTCATTACCTAATAGTCCAATAGAACAATCACTCTACAGCATATCAGGAATATATGATCTGCTATAGATCAGGAAAGTAAACTAATACATGTTTGCTAGCTCAAGGTGGTAATATGATGAAAAAGCATTGATTAGATCTCAAGTGTGTACCTATGGGCTGTAAATATCATGGCGAATGTTCAGTTCTGAAGAGCTCTTTAATCTTAATCTTATTTCTTCCGCCCATCCCGATCCCGAACTTCTAGATCCGGCCTAGCATACATCCATATACTGTAGAAAATATCTTACCACAAACCAAAAAGTTTGGCAGTTCCTACCTCTGTCGTTTAAGTACCTAAATTGTAATGCTCTCCCGACGTTACGTATTTCCTAGCAGCTATTACCTTGGGTCCTGGGTATTTAAGCGGGGCGTGAAAAGCATCTCTCTGGTCATCATAGGGGTGGCGATATGTGCAGCTTACGGCTGCACTAATGATCATCACTTCTAGATTCTATCTCCGCTTTCCATCTAGCGTGAGGGAGGCATTTGGATGAACCATTAAAAAGTGTTTGACTCCAATAATCATCGTCAGTAGGTAAACTAGAGTACTAGACCGCAACCTGAGTTTTGATATTAAATACATTTCAAATCAATCAATCAATCAAATCATGTTTATTTCAGGATATAGGTGTACAATATGTAGCTTAAAATTACGTAGCTATAGGTACTAAGTTTTACTTAATTTATCTATACTTTTAAGCTAAGTTATGAGCACTAGCTCCCACACTAGGATTCCCTGTGTTGTGGGAGGCTAGTCTCTTCCCGAAGGTTCAGTAAGTTTCATTCGTGACAGTAAAATTAGGAACCACATTGGGTACATAAACCGGATGACACAACATTTCAACACAATATTCCAATAATAATGATATAAAGTTAACAGTTTTATCAATTACCTACCTACACATATAAATTTACTTAAGTACCTACCTGTTGTAATAACTTCGACAAAATTATTGGTAGATATCGGTATTTTATAAGCATTTTCTAAAGTCTAAACTAAACAAAAACTCTAAATTTAATCTTATTTAGGCTAAATTCATAATTAGCACAAAACTCCCGAATCACCACCTAAACCAGATATTTCGCTTCATTTGCGGGCATATTTTAGACAGATCCTCACGTAACTTGTCACGTAACTTGGTGCTCGCTAAACTATCATAAAGATACCCGGAACTGAATAGAATAATCCTATTTCTAGAAATGTCACTGTAAGCACTACATGAATCTGGATGTTAGTGTAAATTTTTTGAAATTGCCTATTATCTGCCTAATACACCTAAAACCAGGCATACGCAAGTTTAAGTGAGGGTTACCGATTTAAAAAGACGCCTAGATAAGCATTCAGCTAAAATTGTATTAGAGACACTCCGTGAAATCTTCTCTTTAGTTATACTCCAAAGCAATCTGATGAATGATGATGGCGAAAATTCATAATGTCCATGAAAAATTTGCGCTGACAGAAGACTGTCAAAAATTCCAACCATTCCTTCATGATGTCCACAGTCGCTCGTCACTTCGGCTATATGACATGAAACAGAGTATAGTCATATTATTACGTCGGAACTGCACAATAATTTTAAACGCGCATATTGTTTGTTACTCATACCTTGCACCATCCATCTACAGCCCATAGCATACGGCTTTGTCCAGCAGCAGCGGGCAGTTTAGCAAAAGCAATTTCGTGTTTTATGAGCAACTGCAGATATGAAAGGAAAATGAAGAGCGATACGCGACCAGAATATCGCCCGCCGGTGTTGAATCACCATGTAATAGGGCGACTGGCTGGTGAGCACTTCCAGTTGTTCAGATTACTTTTTATTCTATGGCAGAATTCCTTTACTAAGACCTCTACGAAGACAGACGTCTTGGATCAATTCTGCACATGAAGAGATTACTGCTTTGATGCAGTATTGTGCAAATATAAATGAGTGTATAACAGGTATGGTCTGGCTTGGCGGTGTATCTCTGAATTTCCATAAGTTCAATACTTCGAAAAGTCACTGAAAACCCATAGTTCGACATGTCATTGCTTCGACAGGATATACATTTGACAAGCATTTATTCCAAAAGTGCTGTGCTACATCCTTATCGAAATGCAGGTTAGCCTAATTCTGTTCGTTTCGCCGGTTGCTGCCGTGGCACTTCGTTACATGACAAAACAAACCCAAAAAAGATACCAATGGTAAATCTAAAAGAAAGAAGAAGAAAGTTATTTCGAAAAAAAATATACATTTTATTGATAAGAACCATCTCCTTCTATGAAATTTGTTAAAAAAAGCATAACAACATAGCCTTTTGCAGAAGAAAAATTTGGTATTGTCATAAAGACAAACGTATTTTCCACAGTGTTCACAGAAAATTACGTTTACTTTAATTAGGAAATATACTCGCTACGCTACAGCTACTCTGACAGCAACTGTTGAGAAACCTGCGCAGGTCATTTTTGCTAGTTTCTTAGTATACTTATTGTGAAGCGTTTCTCTGGTGATTGGACGAACAAAGGGCGATTTGGAAGCCGCAGGCTCTGTCGCCGTACATCACCTGTGATCAGTTTATGGATGCGCTGCGATGCTTCTGCGGTCGCGGGGGTAGACTGTTCGCGTGAACACATCCTTATTACGTAACGCAACCATAGAGATTAGTATATGTGTGTGGCGTTTATAAGCTCAGTATACATATAATTTTGACAATTTCAAAAATTGCAATGATTATAATATTTAATATTCGCTATCTATATACGTTGGATGCAGGCCGCTTCCAACCGGTCCTTTTGGAAAATTATGCGGGAGGCAAACGTTCAGCAGTGGACATCCTACGGCTGAGATAATGATGATGATGATGATGAATCTATATCTAAATATTTATAATAAAGGAGTAGAGGTTAAAAAGTCTGTACTTGGAAGAAAAAAAAATATTGGGTTCAGAAGATGTGAAATTACCTACTGGACAAGAATTGGACGTATATAAAAAAATCTGTCTGTCTGTATGCTCACGCATACCTTAAAAACTTCCACACATATTTCGATGAAATTTGATATATGTATAGAAGAGAGACGAGCTACCAACTATAAACATTTTATTTCATTCGTCACATAAATCCAAGATGGCAGCTTGATCTCTCTATACTACACGGTCTCATATAAAACTGGGGTCACGATTGACTGGTCAGCGCGCATAAACTTCTATGGTACGGCTAAAAACCAAAGTTAAGAATTTCTTTGTCAGAAATTCCCAATAACTTTACCCTAACCTTAACCTGGGGATACAATCCAGGACCCCGAGATTCAAAAGCGGCGCTCACACAAATGTTGGACCTGTCTGACTATCGAACTCAAGAGCTCAGAAGGCAGTGTTGCTGCCAATTCGGTATGCTAAAAAAAATTAACCTATGCCAATTCCGAAACCATTTCGAGATTTTATGTTACAAACCCTTATTTTTCTACTCTGACCTTTTAAAACGATAAGATGCCATTTATTTTAACAAAAAACGATGAAATAATTCGACTTTCATCCCAAGTAGCACAAAAGTGATGAATAACGGCAGATATACAGTCCACTCAGATGCCCTCAGTTGCAATAGTTTGCTGAATATAAGCTGATAATGCGCATTTACAGCTTTTGAAACGCTCGTTTGGGCACAAATTATGCAGTTCTTGGCTGTCATCTGCCTGGTTAGTTGCATTATATTAGCATTATATGCGCATTAATATTGGTAACAGCCGCCTCAAGAGTTGAATATGAGGTGAATACGAGGCTAAAGGTTACTGTTTGTTCAGCTCATACGACACATGTGTACCTTTTGTATACTTTTATTCAAATTAATGCAGTTTAGATGATGTAATTGAGTCATCACAATAACATATTTAATTAATTAGTGTTCATTATTGTGTACACGTGAATATTGTGCAGACAACATATTTATTAAAAGTGCTGGAGAATTTGGGTAGTAATATATTGCGTTGATTGACATTATTTACATGAAATCGTGTTGGGAATGAAAGTTTATTGTTAAATACCGTTTATATTTAGCCAAAAACTTCACGCGCCTTTAAAATTTGACTGTTTTACAAGCGAACAGAATTAAATACAGGCCCTGCATGAATTTAGGATATAACGTTTTTTAAATTCAAAAGTAGTATAGAAATGTGTTAACGTATAATTAAAAAATAATTATAACCAGTTTTAGTTGCATTTTATAATTTACCGCAAAATAAATAAACTTAATGTGAATTTCTTATGACAATAAAATTTAAAATGGTGGAAAAGCAATATGAACATTATAATCATTTACAAATGCTATGTCCTGAACAAATGTACACTTGTGGCCTCTAATTCAGTACCGAGAAGAAGAGAGATCGGTATTCAGAGTAATAAATGCCCACGTTTATGCCTATGAGAAAAAAAGCTCCTATCTAATCGAGGCTTTAGGGATCCGCGGAAAATAACTTTAATATTTTTAACGTCTAATAATGTACCTACTTTAGTAAAAGAGTGCAAAGGAGAAGAATAACTGCGTGTTCGAAACATTCAGTTTTACATGGTAGATCCGTTAAAAGTTGCCAACATAAATACGTGTGGCAGGTAGGTAGGCACCTACTATGAATTCAATTATATTATAGGTAGTTATAGGAACTCTCTGTCTACTTCCTAATCTAATTAATAGATACTAGTGCCTAACATCGAGCCGCACGCAAAAAGACTGACTGCGCGCGCACGTTTAGAGCGAGACACCTTGCCTCACCTTGCGCTGCACCGCCGCCGCACCGCACCCCCGCCGCGCCGCGCACACGCTTAGCGCTGCCATCGTCTCAGTTTGGTACAGAAAGTTAGTGGCTCTATTCGTGTAGACGTGCTTCTCCACATCTAGTTATAGTCGATCTTTCTTACCTACCTAACACTTGTCAATCCCGGCAGTGTTTATTTTTTTACAAAGGCACCTACGTTACTACGTTATGTTTAATCTATAGCACATAATTGTCAATAAGTAGTTCAAAGTGAATAATTCCTAAAGTAATTTAATTTCGTCAGGCGTTAGTAACAAAACCTACATAGGTATTGTATTGTATTGTATAAGATTAATCCCATACCTATGTCACTTAGTCCCTTCGTTATGATCTACCTACGATATATTTAATCACAAAAATGCTATTAAACAAGTAATACTGTATGGGTTAGTTGAGCCGTCCGCGAATTCACTTGTGTCTGTGCTTGCGAGAAGTAGGTACAATAACAGTAATAAATCATAGAAAAAATTACAGGTACAAAATTTCAACTCAATCGGTTAAACGATGCGCAAATTTATGAAACATAAATACAAACATTATTTTAAATAATATTATTAAATATAAATTATAAAAGATAATATTATAATATAAATTATTAAAGAACCTGTATGAGTCCAGAATATTAGTAGATAGACCTTATCACGTTTAATTCGTATGTATTTTTTATTTCAGAAAAATGCCTTATAAAATCGTACAAACGTATGAAAAAGGATTCTCGAGGCTGACCATTGTCCCTACATTTTGGGAAGCTAAAGGCATTTTGCATTGGCCACCAAAAAATCGGAGACATCCGAAACTTATAAGAGATGACAGATCGAGACCCGGGCCTGGTTGGGATACATTCAGGTGTGTCGTAAAAAGAAAAGACCTACCTTCTTACGAAGAAGCCGACGCTGAACTCAGAATAATGGAACAACACACAGATACTGATTATCAGGAGGGGGATGATGAGCGCAGCATTTTGGGAACATCCCGAACCGGTATCGAAGAACCATCAAGAAATGGCGTAATAGATTTTGATGCAATTGCACAAGATTTGGTAAGTAAATATCATTTGGCATGTGATTACAGATGACTCCAGTAGGTACCTATTGGAGTGATGACGAGAATTTGCGAATGTAGGTACCTACTTAATTTGCAAAAATATTATCTCACTGAAAAACAATGATTCCAAAATGTAACTTTTTTAATATTAGGGGTTAAAGTACGAAATTGCCAATTAGTACAAAAAACTATAACTCTTTTTTTTCTAATATGTAACATATTTATTTAATATATATATATATATATATATATATATATATATATATTATGTAACATATTTATTTAATATTTACCCTTATTATCATACATTGTTGCCATCTAATCGAAAGTTCATTTATGCCTCTGCGATATATCTCTGGGGATCAAGATTCGACAAACTGGATGGAAGCATATTGTACTGCATCTTGGGAAGAAAACTCACTTTTTAAAATGGCATCCGGTCGGTGTTAAAATGGCTGATTAACGCCGACGCGGGTTCAGTCTGCGACGTAAGTTCAATGCGGACGCTCGAGTACCTATACACTTAACCTCGATCTCAATCTGTCGTCTTACGTACCATTTTTTATACTACACGTTACTACCGCTTAACGCAGTTACCACGAAATCCGAGAGATGGCATTGACTTTTCATCACGGAGAATTTGCTATAAAATTTCTTAGCTTAAGCCTATCTTTAAATTGAAATCATTGTGCAGTTCATAAATATTTCTATAATTAAAAAACATTTCATTTTACAGTGTCAGTTTCAACCTGAGGGCGGAGTATTAACGACAGAACCGGTATCAAACCAGGCAGAAGTACTACAAGTATGTACTTCACAAACCATGGACGTTGTATTAGCTAATCAGGGTACTATTATGGAAAAACTTGATATTATTATTGACAATCAAAAAAAACTTGCACAGAAAGTAGCTTTTTTATCCGTACAACTGGACGAAACACAGAAACAACAAAACCAACCAATTAATGTGACCTTGCTAAAGGACGCCCTTCCAGAAGAAACTGAAAGTTTTAATATAACGCCGATTGATAATCTCCAACAATTCGAAGAAATGGAAATGTCCTTAAGTGATAAAGCACACAAAAAAAAACTTACGAAGATCCTTTCAGTAATTTGTTCTTCCTCGCCAGGCAAAGGAACTACATGTGCATACAAACTATTAGATGTTTTGTGTACACGAGAGTTTGTGTGCCAGTGTTCGTGGTCAGGCGGAAGTAAAGGAGAATTATCAAAAATTCCCTTGAAAAATTATAAGAAATTTATAAAATTTTTTTGACTTGGTGCATTATTGGGATCCAATTTTTTCTCTACAAGACACTGAAAAGTTTTTGAAGTTGGTAGTAAGAAATGCTCATAAACGTAAGGCGATGAAAGGAATAAGAGCGTCTGCTAAAAGAACCCGAAAAGAAAAAAAACAATCAGAAACAGACAATTACTCTGCCGTTCCTCAAAGCCCCGGAGAACGTATTGATGAGGATCAAAGTAGGACTAATACTCATTCTGCCAATACTCAAAGCCTCGGAGAAAAGGGTGATGATACAGACGATGAGGGTTTATGTTAACTCAGCGCCGTGAATCTATCAGCGCAACGAGACACTTTCCATATATGTTTCTATTATAAATCACATATGCAACTCAGATATGTTTCTATTATATGCGTGTATTCGATTTTGATTCTGTGAAGTAGAAATCAACTAATTTTAGAATTTCATGACTCTGATTCTGTGCATTATTATTGTGAAAAAGCGCAGCGTAATCTGCGTCACATTTTGACATAAGAAACTGAGCTTTGGTTATAAAACTATAATTTTTATATTGTTTTTAAATAATGTATTTACAATATACAGCCTTACTTATATACGGTATTAAAATTTGACAACATAACGCTCACAACAATTTTGAAAAGCACTACTAAATGACGTATTAAATTTTGTATAAGTAAGGCCATTTATTAATACTAAGAAAATTCAGGTTTATAAACGCGCCTATTTGTATAGTCGATAATGGTGGCTGTGCTCAACTTTATAGTTTCGTGAATTTCAGAGCCACTTGATCAAGAAGCGAACCGGACGGACAAGCACTAATCAGTGCTCATCAGTGTCAAGGCTGCCCGTAAATGCTTAGGTCCTCAATAAAGTGGAACTGAACTGAAC
Source organism: Selenia dentaria (assembly GCA_917880725.1). Lineage (NCBI taxonomy): Eukaryota > Metazoa > Arthropoda > Insecta > Lepidoptera > Geometridae > Selenia > Selenia dentaria. The sequence goes on along the minus strand of OU862893.1, from coordinate 3,231,375 downwards.
CTACAAAACTAATCGATTAATATATTTCTATTATATGTAAGTTTATACTATTTAAATAGCATATAAGTAAGCCCGTAGGCTCAAAGAAATAAAAGTTTGTATTACAGTAATTTACTTTTCAGTGTTTTATTTATTAAACAGTATGTACTAATGGTATAAAATAGTAATAATCTTTATGTGGAATACAGACTAATTTATATTTAATTTCTTTAGGATCCAATTCAATCGTAATAGTATCACCAATTAGTAGACTTTTAGACTTGTATATACCAAGCCTAGAAGATCTTATTGGATACTCGAAAACTTCTTCTTTGGTATTTAATTGGAAACCTTTAATAGACACAATATCCAGTTCCTCATCAATTGATATGATTTCAACAATTTCACTATGTGCAGTGAATAAATATCTGTCTTTGATTTTTGTAGAAAATCTCATGTTCGGTAAATGTAATGTGCAAATATGTCGGTTACTTTTAGATATATAAGGATATGTTTTTTGTTTATACTTTCAAGTTCCTTATTAATTCCATTGTTTTCCATGTCTTCGATTAATCTTTTTGCCACTTGTGACAACGGATTTTTACCTTCTCTTAGCATTCGTTTGATCATGAATAATTTGTTTTCAAATGGATATGCGCTAAATGTTTGTAGTGGTCCATACATTTCGACTTCCGCTGTAACATGCAGCAAATTGTGGACGTTACTTGTTACATAATCTGCTCCGTAAAAGTCTTTATAATGTTCGACAAAATGCTTCAGAAGCTGTTCCGCCAAAGGCAACAAAATGTGATAGGTTTTACTCGAGCATATTAATATTCCACAGTAGAGTGTCAGAAAGTGTGCAAAAGCATTAGACGATAACACATCAGGTAGAATTACAATGCCAAGGTAATAAAAAAATGATCTGAATTCAGATGCTTTCCAATACGCTAAGGCGTCAAGACCTCGTATTGATCGATGAATCTCAGAAGGTAATTTACATTTGCTTAAAAAGCTTGTGACTGTGTCAGTTTCACTTGCACGCCATTTTGTGATATATTTGCCAAAATTTCCATCACGCCATCCGATGAGTAACCTTTTCATAATTCCTAAATCGATTAAATGTAGTGAGTCGCTGACTGGAAAATTTTTCACCATGTCGATTGGTAATCTTAATAAGGGTGAGTCAGTTTTATGATGCGCACCATAAAGTTTCTCCCGGAACTCATCATTAGTTCTTTCAGGACACCTAGTATCAGGAAATACAACGGTATGCGAAGTGTGTGAATACTCTCCAACTGTTGTACATTTTAGACAACCATGTCTACCATTGAAGTTACAAACACCTGAAAAAAGGAAAATGTATAGAAAATTTATCTCTTGTTTTTAAAATCATTTTGGTACTTTTATCTCACTTCTGTGGTGCGGTTGTTGATACAATCACTTCTTTTTACTTCTTACTCAATAAAATAAATATGTAAATAGTTACAAGGCTATATATAAATTCGAGGTTTGCAAAGAAAGCAAGTGTGTAGAGCTCCTTGATTTGGGTATGATATTGTTCATAAACTCAGCCTCCAATCAGCAGTTTACATTGCTGTATTCTGGCGCAAAGAATAAGGAAGCCAGTGAAATTACAGGCACATGAAATTTAAAAGTTATATCTGGTAGTAAACTGAATGAAGTGACGACACTACAATATTAAACATTTTCATGGTATTGTGCACTGTAAACCGATGGACAGGAACTAAAATTAGCTTCAGACTATGACTTATTAGTCATTCACATTTCACCACTCCAATAACAGTATTAAGTCTTGATTTCCTGGGTTCGTTTCCCTTGTCAATAATTATTGTTATTGCAAATTGTAATTTATCTATGTTCTATATATTTATAAAAGGCTTTATTCTGAGTACTGACTGACAGACAACGTACAGCCCAAACCACTACGTCGACGACGTAAAGACTTAAATTTGAAGGGCGATGTAAACGCACACTAAGAAATTATTTTGCGAAATTCGCGTCTTACCATGGAAGTAAGACTTACATAGCTACTTAATTCTACGTACCTTTTATGTATGCTCTAGCGGGTGAATCACATATAAAACATCGTATCTTGATTGTGAACTTCCTTCCCGAGTTTTGGAAGTAAATACCGTCTTCAAGCAATATTTTTATATCAGTTATGAAATCTTCCAAATAAGTATCCCAGTTTTTAGGTTTTCCTATTCCGAAATAAATGCCAACAACAAATGGCCTGATGCAAGGATTTTCAAAAATGTTACAAAGTATAGGCCAAAACTCGTTTTTGGAACTTTTAAAAATTGGCAAACCATCAAAATTAATATTAAGTGAAATTGTTTCTGGAGCTTCTTCCCACCTTAATAATATATTTTTTAATGGAATGATTATTCCATTGTGCCAATATTCACCGCCTTCAGTTTTTTTTAAGTCTATTTTCCTGGGTGTAGCCAATATTGTTCTGGGATCAGTAGGTAACGTATTTGGAATAAATTCATTTATTATCTTTGCTAGATCTTTCAGAGCTGTTTGTGAAACATTTTTGTCAATAGCCCATCTTTTTATTTTCAAACGAAAAATTTGCGCTTTATTTTCGGTTTCATTTTGATTGTTGCTATCATCTGAACTTTCAGAAATCACCTCAATACAATCAACATCACGTGAATTTAACCTTCTTTCTTCAATAAAGTCATGTTTTTGGTATACGGAACCCATCTCTTTAGAATATTGGAGCACTCCAATTGCGCCTTGAACGTTGTTCACTGAGCTCGTAGATTGTTCGTTGGAGGCTTCATTATTGGAGCTCATAATTCGCAAATATTCTGCTCTGACTTTTCTTCTTATTCCACCAGTTCTTGCTTTTGCTTTCCACATTTTTAAACACTATAATACACAATAAAAAGACACGAATACTCATTACTTTGTCTATGTTGTATGCATATCAAATTACTGAGTATAAGATCTTGTTTAGCTCTAAAAATAGTTATGGTGACTACACAAGATTGACTATTCAGCACTGGTAAGTAATAGAGAGCACATGTGAAATAAATTTGGTAGTTTGCTGTTAATCATCTGCATATATGTTCACATACAGACTACACGTGGACTCTATAAGTGTCTTCATAAAGCGCAGTGTTAAACGCTGATTTAGACTAAGAAAATCCCATCATATGCAACATGGACCGTCAAATCAAAGTTAATTATGTTCACTGTTACGCTGCGAGCGTTATATGAGGTTACATGTTCTCTCTTAAAACGCGTGCAATTGAACTGTACACGCGTGTCATTTTATTCAGCTCAGAGCATAGCTTGATTGTAAAAAAATGCTTTAATAAACCTGATGGATGTGATAAATGCTTAGAGCTGAATTATAGTAACTTCTATATACAAGTATAACGCCAGTAACGTAATAACAGCATCTTCGTGGTCTCTATTAAAGTCATTGTACAGACCTCGGCGCTAAATGTTATCTGATATTCTTTTAAGCAGCTGTTGCCGTCTGTGTGTACTCGACTATATCTTCATAAACGCTGCAACTTCCGATGTGAACCTGATGTGATAACTTATAATGCACTTTTGTGCTACTTGGGATTGACCTCTAAATGACGTCACTTTTTTGCACTTTTGTTTTGATTGAATAGAGACTTACGAATTAGTAGGTGTCACTGTCAAGTGTTCTAGTTTCTTTTTTTTTACTCGCGTGCTTTTCTTGGCTCCTCAACGCAACTACATATTTGTGCAAAAAAGTGACGTCATAGGATTCAAATTTTCAAAAAAATATTATAAAATAACTACTGAATATAAAACAAAAATATTGAAATTAGTTTCTTATAATGACCTAATCTACGAAATAAAAATATAAAAAAAATACCAAAAAAAAAACTTTACATACCGAATTGCGTCAACCGGGTTACAGAGTGAATGTGTTTCATACTTAAAATGAATAGTTCAGCAATCAGGCAGCATTCGGGAAATAATACACGACATTGCATCTCCTGTTCCAACATACCGAAGAGATCCTACTAATATTATAAATGTGAAACTTTAGATGGATGGATGGATGTTTGTTGCTCTTTCACGCTCAAACGGCTCGGCCAATTTTGATGAAAGTTGGTATGGAGGTAGATGAGACTTTCGATTGACACATAGGATACTTTTCATCATCATCATCGTCATCATCTAACACCAAGCAGGTGAAACCGCGGATTGCAGCTAGTATAATAATAAAAAGAATTCGTAGAAAAGAAGAAGGCCTGGGTACTGCAGTACCAGTATTTAAATTCCAGTTTTCATCAAAATTCGTCCAGCTGTGCTGTGTTTGTGTATGTGTGTGTGTTTGAATGTTAGCGTAAACAAGTAATAAAACAACACCCAGACACTCAATTAAAACCTTTCATATTCATAATATGTGAAAATAACTGAATGATTACTGAAATGATTACTTAGAGATAAAAGTCCTAGATTCTATTGCCTTGACACGTAATTATTTCCACAGAGTTAATCTCAAATAAGGCGAACAGTGCCTATGAATCATTCTCTAACACACTGAAGAGTATAATAGTCACAAATTCAGCATCTTACGAGTGTCAGTAATCTGGCAGACCTCTCTGAAATAAGATACGCCATTCTAATGAATCATTAAAAATCTATATTGATTTGTTTGAACATAGGCTTTAGGTTATGTCTGACATTTCAATGCTTCATTTACTCTAAACGAGTCTTCTATGTGTGTAGCCATTGTGGAAGCCATAGAACGTATTAGGTACAGTGTTACTGTAATATTATTTGTGAAGACACTTTATTTTAATCGCTTTTGTCTTTAATAGACATAGCTGATATTTCCTTATTGCAATAGTTGAATGTCGGTAACGTTAGTTATAGTTAATAAAGAATATATAATGTTTATTAATGTTAATAATGTTTATCTGTGGTGAGTGTGGTGGCATGCTACGTATATTTTACGCAGTCATGTCTCTTTTAAGTACCTCGGTGCTGATTTTGTCCATTGAAATAAAATGATAGCACAATCACAACTGACTAAAGTTTTATTTTAGTGACATATTCACGTAAATCGTTCAAAAAATACATAGAAAACGTACACGGGATATTTATGCCTAATAACCATTAGACGAATAAACAATATGCCTTTATGCAAATCAAAATTAGGGCAAAAACTATGGATGGTATTTAAAAGTACTTCAATTTATTCCCATTTCATTTACCTAATTTTGCCTGTGTTCCGCCAAATATACTGAATGTGCACCAAAATATGTTCATTAAAATATGTCATAACGAGCATCTATTTAACAACTGTTGCAAATTTGTAAAAATAGTAATACACCTAATTTTAAAAACAAGCACTTATTTTTTTAGTTTTACTTCAGATAATGCACTGCAAAATGTATTTGAATCAAACACCAATTAATGTCCAATATAGCTTTATTAATAAAAAATGCTAACCTAACCTAACCTATTTTGTGTAACATTCAGGAATATTTGGTGCACGATCAGTAATTTTCGGGGAAGAATAAAATAGTTATTGTTACAATAGAATATTTGCAGCGCACTACAATAAAAAAAGTGTTATATCTTGGTGTTCATTTGGAATTTGTTTGATGTCACATATTTTGTTGGCCGAGTAGTTTAATTATAGTAAAACAATTAAACGGGTTTAAGATCAATATTTTAGAAATGCATACATAGATGTACCTTTAGATTTTTGGTGAACACAAAAATATTATCCAAAAACTATTATAATATAATTATTAGTATGCCAAAAAATTATATGTCAAACTATGATTATGACAAAAAAATATGCGAAACTGTTATGCCAAATTAGCACTGCAAGTACAGATTACCGACCGTCATACTTCGAAAAAACTGGCTATATCAATCTTTGAGCGAGTAACAAAATTAAGCGATCGGTAGACAAATTCGTTAAGCTTTTACGATTATAACGATAACCCTAGCATGGAACTGTTAAATTACGTTTGAGATCGTCTATTTAATCGATTTTAACGATTGTTTTGTCAGCTTTGAAAATGACCTCGTTATAGCTTATCGACAGGCGACGGGAATGTTAGTTGCGTTTGATCTTACTAATATTAAAAACGCGAAAGTTTGTCTTTATGGATAAATGGATGTTTGTTATTCTCTTACGCACAAATGGCTAACCCAATTTGATGAAATTTGGCAAGGAAGTAGATGGGGCGCTGAATTAACACATACGATAATTTTCATCGACATCGTCATCATCCATCACCATGCGGGTGTAACCGCGGGGCGCAGCTTCAATAAAAAATAGATTTCGGCCTTCTTTTGATCGTAGAAGAGCGAAATGCTCGTAGAAATCTTCAAATGATAGAAGGACGCATTGTGGAATGCAAACAATTCGTAATAATCGATATACTGTCGACAATCTGACGATCGTATAAGTCTTCGATATGACTTCCATACTTGCTGGGGCCCGATACGATTTTTTATCGATGTTAGCGACTTGACAAATTTAACGACTATTACGGTACATATTATCGGATCCTATTCTCCTATCGCACGCACTAATCGGTATATTAGTTTAGAATGCAAAATATATTTAATATAAACTTACATAGGTAGCTATATAACTTCATGTACTCTTTGAAAATATTTCCCAAAAACGATACTTAGTTGTACCTACTCCCAATGAGTAGATATGAATATTTAAATATTTTCCCGGTATAGATAGAATTAGTTATGTGCATTAAACATGGAGCAAATAAACGGCACACGTTATTTGGCGCCCTAACGATAATCCGGAATGTACAGTTCCACTGTTCCAAACGATAAGACAAATTCACTATAAAGTTATTTAGGTATTTTACCCGACTTCAAAAAAGGAGTTATTCTATAAATCCCCATCAATGGGGATTTGTGAACTTTTCGTCCACTAATCCCCATTAACGTCATAAATGGGATGTTTCTCAATTCGACCGTATAATTTTTTATGTGTTCGCGGATAACTTCGTCGTTTATGAACCGAATCTGATGATACTTTTTTGTTTGGTAGAGTATACTTCTAAGGTACCATTTAAATTTCATTTAATTCGTTCAAAATCGTTCGTAAAAGTTTTTGAGTTTCACTCAGATAATTGAAAAATGATTCGAAGATATCAACATTAACGGTGAATAGCAATCGATCCCGTAAGTAGCAAGGGTCACTAAAAATGGTGAACAAATTGATACTTGTAAAGTACCTATTGTGAGGCTCTGAGCCGGGTGAGAGAGCGCACTTAAATAAAAATTTGTTATAAAAATAATTAGACAAGTACGGCTTTTGTATTAGGAATGCGTGTACCTATACCTTAAGCATTCACGCTCACTAAAAGGCTTCTTCGAGCGGCGGCGTCGTGTGGCGGGTCATCCTCTTCCCTCAAATATGGTTGAGGAGGGCGATGGCTGGCACACGTGTCAAGCTCGTGAACGGGCGCTGCTTACGGGAGCCGGTCTGCTGTGGGTATGTACGATATTTAGAAATTATAGTTAAAAGTCTGTTTGTGTACAAAAAAATGCAAAAGTGCCCTCCTGGCCTCTTCTTAAATTGTATGTGCCCCTCAGGCTAAGTAAGTTTTCAAAGTGCCCTTCAGGCCTTCACAAATGTATTATGTAAGTCTAGTTAAGTAAAAAAAATATCCTCCTGTATTCCTTTAGGAAAAACCAAATTATTTGAGTTTCTTAATGTAGCAAAATTCATCAGCCACCCTGTATTATAAAAAAATATATAATTATAAAATATAAATGTTAACAATGCCACAGACCCATTGATGTCTGTGAACAATGCATTATAAAAAAAAATACCTATTGTTACCTACAATATTGTGAGCATGATTCGCTTCGACAAGTTATTTCTAACTTTTTGGTGTTGAAGTCGGTTCTGTTAGGTAAAATTGTTTTCTCTTTTCGTATTGACTGCGCCGATTGGCGCAGTTGTAGCATCCCTACCTTCTGAGCTGGTCCCGGGTTCGTTCCCCGGACAGTTCAAACATTTGTGTGCATGAACATGTCTGTTTGAGCTGTGTCTGGGTGTTTATGTATATAAGTATGTATATCAGTCATCAGATTACCACAGTACAGGCTCTCCTTACTTGCGACCTGAAGACCTTGTGTGGATGTTGTTGTATACTTTTTTTCGAATGGCAAAACGGATAAAACTCAAAAAATTAAACTAAATCAATGACTAACTGACATTGTTGGACATTTTCCGGCCGAGTTCTAATTATACTTAGTTATTAGATATGATTATAGTAAGATGGGAATTATTATATTAGTGGTTGATGTTCATATTGAATTTGCTTCGTATAAGTTATTCTACGAAATTAATTATCAGATTACAGAATATACTATTCTATATTTATAATATCTATAGTTATTGATATTACCCGTAGCGTGTCCCGTACTACAATGGAAACAGTGCGCCTTGTGATTTCTCTCAGCATGTTGTACAAATCCCTTGTTTGGTTGCATTAACATTCAATAAGCTGTAATGCATTGTAACAACATGGGAAAAACAGAGATTTTTCATTTCCATCCAAGTAGGAGTGTAACGGACTCTTTCACCAGATGCTCTGTAAAGACCTCTGCTTAGCGATGAGTCCACCTGTAGGTGTAACCATGCCTAATGATTGTTATTATATGATTCGTAAACCAACCACCAAACATTGAAATTATAGAGAGGAAAGTACACATCTCAACCTCTTCGTAGAACAGATGCATTTCCTCACAAGTGACGAACCTGCACTTGTAACCCTGACATTCAGCGAAGTGTATCCGGGTATATACTCGTCTAGATCCCAAGTTCATTCCCTGAAGCAAGAACGGTACACTGGTGCAAAAATACCAACAGACCTCCCGAAAACCTAGTGCTGACACAGGAGGAAAAATCCTCCTTAGTCGGCAAAGGATACGGGTCAGGGGAAAGGTCCAGCACCTTAACAGTACACGAGGCTCAGAGTTCAACCTACGAAACGGAGATCATCATCCAGATGAAAGAGCGAGTCACAAGGCTCCGAGACAGCGTCTCTCACGCAGTAGTGGCAGTATCGCGATACTCCGTGAGCTACATACTTCACAGACGACAGCTCGGATGCTATCGTCGAATTCGTCAGGCGGGCGACAAAGGCAACGGCAAAACAAATAGCAGATTACAACATCAAGATGGCCATAAAAGATAGGAACGAAGTAGTCGTGGAGGCCGTGCTTAGTACAATAGGGCAAAGGCAGGAGTCTGCGGCCGGATGCTCTAGCTAATATCAGTATAATAAGGATAATTCTGTAGGTAAATAGATTAAGCTAGATAAGTTATAGTATGTTTGTAATGTAAAACTGTGATGTTTGGAGAACGAGGTCTCCATTCAAAATGTATGTTATTTTAATTATTAATTCATAAGTTTAAAAATGGTACGGACCATAGTGTTCTGTAGTGTGTAATTAATTTTAAAAAAACGTGACATATATAGATAGTTAGACAGTTGAAATTTTCACAGATGTTATATTTCTGTTGCAGCTATAACAACAAATACAAAAATAAAATACCAGCAAAGTCTGGCGATCAGCCCACACTCGTCCACTGCTGGACATATGCCTCTCCTAAAGTACGCCACAAAGCTCGGTCTTCAGCTCTCTGCAACCAGTTACTGTCAGCGGCCTTCCGCAGGTCGTCTCTCCACCTGGCCGCAGGGCGTCCTACACTCCGTTTGCCTAAACGTGGTCTCCACTCAAGAACTCGTCTACTCCAGCGGTTATCGGTTCTTCGTGAAATGTGGCCGGCCCATTGCCCATATCTGTTGTATGGTAGATTTATAGATAATGTTCAACCGTTCATGCGCGAGTCCGACTCACACTTAGCCTGTTTTTAACTCATTATTCAATATAATGTAAACTCTTCTAATGTAAATTACAATTGCACTTAATTCAGAGGTTTCAAAACTCTATAAGCTCGGGTGTTTTTAATCCCACAGGGTGGTGGTTAAACCGATTTATAACGGGGGTGGCATGTGAATCGTAGCCGTGCGATTTTATGTCCACCCAGTATAAGCTCTGAGTAAACATAAACATTATTATAGTAAACCGATGAGCTTCGTATTGGGATCCCACACATGATTAGCTACACCCTATGTATATATTTTCTTCTCGATTTTATTCTAACGTATATATACTTATTGTTAGGTATAATTACTTACTACGCTGGCTGTGATCTATTGCTATTTCTTAGAGTAACATAAGCAAGCTGCAGGCGCGGATCCAGCCCACAAAAAAGGTTGTGGTCACAGCCACCCGCAAATCAGTCAAATGCGAGTTGGAGCCTGAACTCTCTTATGATCGATATAGTATCAAGTCAGTATTCAGAATCTTGAACTGGGTATAACACTGCGCTTTTTACTCAGAGATATAAGATGTTCTTGCTCTGAGTTTTCGCTAGAAACAACTAAGTACAAAGGCTATCAAATGATGTCAAATTAAATTTAAAAGAAGATTTCTTTATTTCCCCAATAGATATCCAGATTTTGTATATTTTATTAAGGCATTGGATATAAACCGACATATCATCAGCCTGTCGAATATGAAAGTGTGACATCTGATGTCACAAGTATTTTAGGGTTGTGGGCATGCCCATCGTGCCCACAGCGGTGGATCCGCGTTTGAGCAAGCTATAGAGCGTGTTTTAATATAAGTATGAACCGGTAAGCACAAGTATGAACAGCACATTCGCACAACGATACGAGAAATATTGAGTCGGCGAGCAATATTTTATTTGTTTCTGTGATTATAATAGTGTATATAATGGTAAATGTGCAGTGTCATGGTGTAAAAACGATTCCTGGAAGCAAAATAAAAGGGACAGGAACTTATTTTCATCGGTAAGTAGTATAATCATCCAATAAAGCGCTATACCATAGATAAGTATAAAACATTTTGATTACGATCGGCACAAACGAACTGAGACCGTATAGCACAAACAATTTGCGAAAAAGTATTCGTATCGTAAGCGTCAACACGTCACGCTTCGGCATACAAACTATGAGTTGTCACAGTTGCCCTAGATAAATGACAGTTTGTACTGTTGCACATGAAGGACACGATACGTTACACTTACGCAGTTGCTCGTGCTAGGCGCACTTGAACGATTCACGAGCTCTATAGCTTGCTTATGTATATTTACTTTGATGGATACCTATTTAATAAAATTGTACTCAATAAAAACAGCCTATATGTATGTTTGTAGCACGCCATCATAAGTATTAACTAGATATCTTCGAAAACTATAGAATATTATACCGGCAATATGATTTATAAAGGCTAGCCAAATCACCAAAACAGACCAAATCAGTCTCATGGCCAACTCGCACTAGGAGGCGTGTGAGCAAATCCGCTTAATGGTGTGACTGACAGCTGACAGCCCCCGGGGGCACCTCGGCTTGGGGGTATAGCGGTGCTGTAACATTGGTACGCCATTATGACTCCAAGGCTTTGTCAGCTTCTAGTTATGTATACGAACTTATAAATTATAAAAAAAAACGTCTAGAATCATATGTACTGCAGTGTGGATTAGATTGAACAGATTAGAATTACAAACTATTCTCGTGAATAAAAATGTGAATCACACAAAAAGTGTGACAATATTTAGATCTTTCCGAGTGTGATTATTGTCTCGTTAGATTTATTAATCGAATGGAGCTACATGTGTGGTTGAAAATATCGTTATGAAAAATATATAAAATAAACATACCGACAACAACAATAACAAGTACAATTTGAAAAATTTAATACCAACTTCCATACTATTCACTTATTGGAGTGTAACTCAAAAACTACTGGACTGAATTTGATGAAATTTAAATGGGACGGGAAGCACCAGCTTTCAAACAAAAAATAATGTTGCGAATCGGTTCACCCTATCGAAAGTTCTAAGGTAACAAACATTAAAAAAATACAGTCGAATTGAGTACCTCATTTTTTGGAATTTTTGGAAGTCGGTAGAAAAAGAAAATCGTTATCAATACCGTTAGTATATTATTTACCATGTTACCGTTATAGCTATTAACAGAGGTAAGACCTAATAATGGCCTATCAAAAATTTAAAATTTTAGGTAGGTTTAATTTTTGGTAATTAATTATTTTTTTATTTTACCTACTATGTATTGTATTGTAACCAAGTACCAGCAGTTTTAGTAACAATCGGAAAATCGCAAGTGTTGTAGTGTCGGGGAGTTGTCATACGAGGGTATCAATAGTTTGTGATTTAAACAGCAATGCAATTAAAATGCAAAGCAAACCAACGGAGCGTATAACTTTTTGAGATATTATAACCTCGTCGTTTCTTTTTTAAATCTAAAATGATTTCTAAAGTCAAAGTTTTTGTACAATGCTACGATAGAAAATGAGAATACAGACATTGTTTCAGACTTTCGTGATTGTTAACTAAATTATAATTAGTACTCACGATATGTAAACCACGATTTACTAGATTTTGGAGTTCCCGATATTTCGGCACAGTCCTTTACCTCTGTATCCGTGAGTACCTACTAACTACAATTTAGATTACAGACTTTTTATATAGCCACTACAGAGCTTATTCTGAGTCCGAGCAACAGTGTGCCACCGTTGCTGTAATGAAGTCCGAATGGCACGATCAAGTAAACTGCTCTTACTGAATGAGAATCATATTAATGAAACAGTTTCTGTTATTGAATCTCAAGTTCAATATAATTGTGTTATAATATAACGGAATTAACGTAAGTCTTTAAGTCTTAAGTAACGCGTAAGTCTTTACGCGTTGTCGATATCACGATCGACAATTGTTTTGGCTTCGTCCGAAAACCCTCTTCAGCCGTGTGATTCTCTAATGATTCGTCGTGCTCGTTCGACGAGCTCACGGATGTCAAATCCTTTATGAGATATAGCCCACGTACATAAGGTTATTTTTTCAACGTTTCCTGTCATCTCGTCATTTGTTTCACGGATGCTGTCAAAGATGCTTAAAGAATCTCACGGCAGGATCTTGAGTGCGGGCGCTCGGCGTTGCTTCCCGCCAATAATTGACGTGAAACAATGGTCGATCGTGATATCCACAACGCGTAAGACTCACGTTAATCCCTTTTTTATTATTACGCACTTGGTACTATTATAACAAGTACATTTTGAAAAATGTAATACGGACTTCCATTCTATTACTTTGGTAAAAATTAGTTATAGGAGAGTAACTCAAAAAGTACTGGACAGAATTTGATAAAATTTACATGGGACTACACGGGAAGCACCAGCTTTCAAACAAAAAAGAATTTTGGAAATCGGTTCACCCAGTCGAAAGTCATAAGGTAACAAACATTTAAAAAAAACATACAGTCGAATTGAGTACCTTCTCCTTTTTGGAAGTCGGTAGATCACCTTTAAGAGTTGCCAAGAAGACCAACAAATGACAATTAATGATAAAAGAAAACATAATTCTCCGTGATTATTTTTGCGGTTCAACTAAGTGATAAGTTGCAGAGAGATGGCAGCACTGATGCGGTGTGGTGTGGTATCCCAATCCGCTTAGTATCAGTTTGATTGACAGCCTGACGGTGTAGAGGGGGCTTTATTTGCTTTTGCTTGGGCATTTCAATATTTTGCTGCTATTGCTTCATTGTTTTTTGTTGTTGTAATGTAATAACAAAATATATTTGTTTTGTGTTTGGATATTGCACTAATAAAGGGCGTATATCTGTACTTCCTAAAAAATATTTTTATGGAGTGTTTTAATGTAATATATATTATGTACTTTAGCTCCTTTTGCACCGCAGTAAATTATTATAGATAGAAGTACCATTAACTATATTAATATTTTATAATTAATTCTATCTTATTGTTTTTCGAAAACGTACAGGATACAGTGTATACCTCTGTATACGCGGGGGATTTGCGAATAAGAAGCTTATATGTACATAGGGTTTTTGTTAATTAGTGCACAATATTGAACAGGGTGGTTTGGAATCGATAACTGGTATGGAACTGGTAACATAACTGAGCTCACAGAGGGAAAATTTAAGTTGACTGTAAAAAACGTTTTAATAAAAAAAGCTTACTATAAAGTTCGACATTATATAGAAGATAAAGATGCTTGGAATACTCCACTTCTGGCAAGCTGTCTCTCTGCCACCCATTACATTATTAGTACCTAAGTAGAAATATTGTAAACATCTATATAAAAAGAATATTCCTGAGTTTCTTGCCGCTTCTTCTCGGTAGGCTCGATATATTTTGGAACGCGGCGGTAATCTTTAAAGTACGTTATAATGAAAAGTTGACGTTCATAAGTGCGTCTTTGATGCCTAAAATGAATAAACGATTTTGACTTTGACTTTTGACTTTGATCATGAAAGGGAATGAAATAAAATACATCTATTACCTAGTTATTTAATATATTATATTTACGTTAAGTTTTCATACCACTGCTCGACAATGTACAATTACATATTAGGTTATATGTATACATTACATTTGTGCATATCACGTATAATCTCAACGTAAAGCAAGGCATATCCCAAAGTCTATCAAGATATATGAATAGGGATGTAATGTGATTTGGAGTGTATCTTAAAAACTACTAGACCAAATTCGATGAAATGGTGACGACACGGAAAGCACCAGCTTTCAAACAAAAAAAGAATTTTGAGAATCGGCTCACCCAGTCGAAAGTTATGAGGTAACAAAGTACCTCCTCCGAAAACAAGGGATGGTGTTTGGTGATCTTTTAAACAGTTCTTTCTGTCCTGTTTCTTATGTTATCATTTACACGATGACTGAAAGTATTGCTTTGTCCCCCAATAACGGAACAAATGTGTCCAACATCACTATTAACTTTCAACTTATTTAACTTTAAACTAAATACATGTAGTATTTACTAGCAGCGCCACGCGGTTGCACCTGCGTGGTGGTAGATGATGAAGATCAAATGTATCCTATGTGCATGCAATGTGTGTGGTATCAGATTATGAACAAAAAACATATATACAAAGATGTTATAACTATATATGTATACATGTTACAATAAAATACTTCGAAACGTATTTAATTAAACGTTCATTAAACTAAAAAAATTACCACAAATACGCATTAAAATGTTATTATTACTAACAGATCAAAGTACCTATCGTAAGCCACATGTTTTCACTTCAACCCTTCATGAAGTTACTAACAATATATAAACCAAGAAACATTGTAATTTTTAAAGAGAAAAATTGCATTGTTTGGTATCGCTAAACAGGCATTAGTGCTTTAAAAAGTTAGATAGATAGATAGATAGATAATTCTTTATTGTTACACCACTTAATATACAAAAATAACATAAAAGTAAAAGAAAGCTTAAAATAAAGTGTTACAATGGGCGGCCTTATCACTAATAGTGATCTCTTCCAGGCAACCTTAGGATGGAGAGGAAATACAGGAATAACAAGACGGGGCGTAATATAAAGATAAAGGTACAATCAAATCAAGACAATAATACATTACTAAATCTAATTTGCAAAGATTAGAAAATTGCATTGTTTGGTATCGCTAAGCAGACATTAGTGCTTTAAAAAAGTTATACTATAAACCTAGAAAGTTCTAAGTCCGACTCAGTAGTAGTCTACGTATAATGAAACCCAACTTTAAATTATAGTCGTCACACATCAAGCCTCTGTCGTCTGACAAAGAAAACCTTAACACTATATACATTGACACGTTTCCGTGTAAACACCTTGTCTCAATGGCACTGCACAATAAGTGTGCACATGCTTTGATAAGCACTGGATAAGCCGAGGTAAGCCGCGATAAGCCGTTAAAAGGTGTCAAACAATGGTATCGCTCGGACACTGCATAATGAGGCACTGCATCTTGCTTAAAGGAATACGCGTTGTAGCGTACTGGCGATGACGCGCAAGACATAAGCATCTGCTGTTTGGAGTTACCAAAACATCCTGTAGACAGATAGCTCGGACACTGTGTATACACTGCATCTGAAAGTGTTCCAGCGTGCTATACGTAAGATATGTGGCACAAGACATAGCTTCTGCTAGTACCTTAGTAGAATAATAGTTGTCCTGCCAGCTAAAACAATAATAATTGTTCGTGATTATCCTGTGCACATGACATCTCTGTAGTTGTTCCTGTACGACTCATATTTGATGATTTCTGTTCATCAGTGCGTCTATGATAGTTTTCCTCGCACGTTTACGGTGTAATTTATATTTTTGAATGAAACTGTAAAAATGTAAATTTCATAGGAAACGCAATGTTAAACCGTTATGCCTAGATTCGTTATTTATGCCTGCCGTGCGATTCTCAAAGAGCAAACATCGTTTCGTCTTTGACAACATCCGTGAAAAAAATGACGAGATGAGAAGAAACGTTGCAGAAACAACCTTATGTAAAAGGGCGATATCTTAGATATTAAAAAAAATATTAGAAATATATTAGTAAAAAAATGCTATTACAACGTAAGCGAATTCTTAACTGACAATGTATTTCTTATTGCTACTGATACCTTGATATGACATTATTAATATATATAACCTTACGACATTTTTGTAACAACATTCAATTTCAATGTTATTATTCATGTGATTATTATTATTATTGTAAATGACGGCCATCTCGCTACATTTGTACGCCTAAAACAGGCAAAACATGTTGATACAGACCTAGCTTAAGACCAAATGCATGTTATTATTATATGTATGACATCACATGTTTTTCGCAAATAAAAATTATCTTATCTTATCTTATCTATCTTATCTTACAAAGTATTTGACATCGGTGAGCTCGTCGACGAATCTTTAAAGAATCGCACGGCTAACTAGATTCATAAAATTTCATAAACCAACGTCTCAAAGCACACGTATTGGAAAAAATACTATAATTAATAGTTAATTGTTATAGACGTTAAAATATGTATTTAAAATATATTTGAAAAATTAAGTGCTGCATATAGTTTATCTGTAATATGTATACAATACATTCTTACAGTAGGCTGTCATCTCTTACAAGTATTATAAATTTAGTTAATAAAATGTAAATCCATTATTGGCCATAGGTAAGAGGTAAGATACATATATAAACTTTGTTAGTTAAGGGCTGTGGATTTTGTGAATAAATAAATAAATAAAATAAATACATTTGCTCTTAATTTTTTTTTTGCTCTTTGGGTATAAAAGCATATAATAATATACTTACATATAAACGCAAAATCACACCAAGTAGGAACCGTGTTTATATATTAAGTACATACCTATAAACACGGTTTCAACTTGGTGCGATTACAGTGCAAACAATAATTCTATACTATACCTACCTGCTAAAAGTGCATATTAATAATACTAAGAAGGTATACACTTTATTTTGTATGTGCATCGCATATAAATATATGTAAATAGCTCTCTCGGAAATCAGTTCCTCGTTACTGAGGATCGTGGTCATTGGATTTATCCAAGCGATAATCTGGCTCCGTATGTTCCATTATTATCCACTGGCGTTAACCATCTTGGACAATTGGCTTGATGCGGTGGCTTCTTTCACTTGCTCATATCATCAGATCTCTTCCTCTTTTGCCTTCAATATTTTCAACAATGACAAATTTTTCATATACCTCTCATCATCATCATCATCTCAGCCATAGGACGTTCACTGCTGAACATCTCCCATGATCCCCAGCTAAGCCTCCCCCATATTCCTCTATTAAATAAATTAATTAAATTGAAGTATTCCGCTACAGCTCTTCCCACGGACCTCGCTATCGAAGGTATCCACATATCTGTAAGCGGATTGTCTATCCATTGTCCATCATGCACGAGCCAAACTTATTCAACACCGTACACAGGTACGCGAGGGTGTAACAGCTGATTCAATGAATTTAGTCATAACTAGCTGTGCCTCGCGGTTACACCCGCGTGATGATGATGCTGATGAAAAGTATCATGTGTGTTCAGTTAGTCCCAGATCTATCTCCATACCAAATTTCATTAAAATTGGTAGAGGCGTTTGAGCGTGAAGAAGTAACAAACACACAGCCCACACTTACAAACATTTACCTCTATTATATACTAGCTGAACCCCGCGGTTATGCTCGCGTGGTGGTAGATGATGACGGTGAAAATTATACTACTGTGAAGCGCCTCATTACTTCCATACCAAATTTGATCAAAATTGTCCCAGCGATTTGAGCTCACAGAGGGCAAATTCAAGTTGACTGTAAAAAACGTTTTAATAAAAAAAGCTTACTATAAAGTTCGACATTATATAGAAGATAAAGATGCTTGGAATACTCCACTTCTGGCAAGCTGTCTCTCTGCCACCCATAAAATGTAATATTTGTAGTACCTAAGTAGAAACATTGTAAACATCCATATAAAAAGAATGGCCCCGAGTTCCTTGCCGCTTCTTCTCGGTGGGTTCTATATATTTTGGAACGCGGCGGTAGAGTCTTTAAAGTACATTATAATGGAAAGTTGACGTTCATAAGTGCGTCTTTGATGCCTAAATTGAATAAATGATTTTGACTTTGACTTTGACTTTGAATGTGTGTTACCAGTGATGACTTATGGCAGTGAAACGTGGTCTCTTATTATGGGCCTCATAAACAAGCTCAAAGTCGCGCAACGAGGTATGGAGAGGGCTATGCTCAGGGTTTCTCTACGTGATCGAATCAGAAATGAGGAGATCCGTAGACGAACGAAGGTCCCCGACATAGTCCACATGATAAGCCAGTTGAAGTGGCAGTGGGCAGGCCACATAGCACGCAGAACAGATGGCCGATGGGGCCGGAAAGTTCTGGAGTAGAGACGTACCATTTTAATCATTATCTAATTCTTTATTTCCGTGCAATATTTTACTAGCTGCGCAAACTGCATAACTTATTAACTTAGCTTAACCTAACTTATACTAACTTATTTATAATTTATACACCTACTTATATATATATATATATATATATACATATACTATGCAATGCTTCCTCCCTGCGTTCAGACAGGGCAGGGGCTCGCAATCCATGCAAGGGAAACTCTGCTTGCATTTGAGATGCGAGCAGTTTTCCCCATCTTATCTTACTTATCCACTAACTGTACCTACTTCTCTAACTACTTATTTGACATATTACAGCGGGTGATTTCCCCATACAGAGCTGCGGTAATACAGGGAGTAATTTCCCCATACAGTTCTACGGGTAAAAGTCGCAGGACGACGTTGGACGCAGGCCGCTTCCAACCGGTTCCATTGGAAATTTGTGGGGGAGGCCTATGTTCAGCAGTGGATGTCCTACGGCTGAGATGGTGATGATGTAAACTTACTCACTACGTTTGATAATAATGATAATATTTTAATGAATCCTTAGGACTTGAATTTTATTTGAAACCGAGTTTTCAAACAATTTTCAATGATCACGGTCATATGTAACTACCCGTGAGCATTGGGAACGTCAGGTTTAAATAATATAAAATATAAGACATTGAAACTTTATATTCTTGAAATATTGTACATTGAAATATACTAATCATCATCATCATCATCATCTCAGCCGTAGGACGTCCACTGCTGAACATAGGCCTCCCCCATGATTTTCCAAAAGGACCGGTTGGAAGCGGCCTGCATCCAACGTCGTCCTGCGACCTTTCTCAGGTCGTCTGTCCACCGTGTCGGTGGACGACCTACGCTGCGCTTGCCGGTACGTGGTCTCCACTCCAGAACCTTTCGGCCCCATCGGCCATCTGTTCTGCGTGCTATGTGCCCTGCCCACTGCCACTTCAACTGGCTAATCTTCTGAGCTATGTCGGTGACTTTCGTTCTTCTACGGATCTCCTCATTTCTGATTCGATCACGTAGAGAAACCCCGAGCATAGCCCTCTCCATAGCTCGTTGTGCGACTTTGAGCTTATCAATGAGGCCCATAGTAAGAGACCACGTTTCAGTGCCATAAGTCATCACTGGTAACACACATTGGTCGAAGACTCTTGTCTTGAGGCACTGAGGTATTTTTGACGAGAAGACTTCGCGAAGTTTCCGGAACGCTGCCCAGCCGAGTTGGATTCGACGATTGACCTCTTTCTCGAAGTTGGACCTGCCTAGTTTGACTGTCTGTCCCAGGTAGATATACTCGTCAACAACTTCGAGAACTGAGTTCCCAACTGATATTGGGGTAGGTACAACATGGGCATTAGACATAATTTTCGTCTTGTCCATGTTCATCTTAAGACCTACCCGTTGGGAAACTCGATGGAGGCCTTCGAGCATTGTACTGAGGTCTTCCATGGATTCTGCCATGACTACAATATCGTCGGCAAATCGAAGGTGAGTGATGTATTCGCCGTTAATATTGATGCCAAGTCCTTGCCATTCCAGAAGCTTGAAGGCGTCTTCCAATGTAGCGGTGAACAGTTTCGGAGATATAACGTCTCCCTGTCTCACGCCTCTTTGCAATGGAATTGCCTTCGAACTCTGCTCCTGTACTCGGACTGACATGTAGGCGTTTTTGTACAAACACTTCAGCACTTCAATATACCGATAGTCAATACGGCACCGCTGGAGAGACTCAAGCACTGCCCACGTCTCGATCGAATCAAAGGCTTTCTCATAGTCCACAAACGCTAGACAAAGAGGCAAGTTATACTCTTCGGTCTTCTGTATAACTTGCCGTAGCGTGTGGATGTGGTCTATGGTACTATAGCCTTTTCGGAAACCGGCTTGTTCCGGAGGCTGGAATTCATCAAACCTGCGACTGAGACGGTTCGTTATGACCTTCGAAAACAGCTTATAAACATGGCTCAAAAGCGAGATGGGTCTGTAATTTTTAAGTAAAGTGTTGTCACCTTTCTTGAAGAACAGCACCACCACGCTTTTGTTCCATGCTTCTGGCGTTGAACCTTCGAGTAAGACGGTATTAAAGAGCTTCTGAAGGACTTTAAGTACCGGTGTTCCACCCGCTTTCAGAAGCTCAGATGTGATACCGTCGTCACCAGGCGCCTTGTTGTTCTTAAGCTGTTTCAAGGCCATTCTAATCTCGTACAGGCTGATGTCCGGGATATCTTCGGTATAATGTCGGGTCAGCTTGGCTCTTGGGTCTTTGGCCGAGCTGCTAACAGGTTTAGCGACCGAGGTGTATAACTGTCCGTAGAAACTCTCGACCTCTCCTAACACTTCCGCTTTGGTCGACGCTACACTGCCGTCTCCTCTCTTCAGCTTCGTCAACTGGCTTTGCCCAATAGACATGTCTCTTGCAAACACTTTGGAGCCTTTTTTCCGCTCTATCGTCTCTTTAATACGGTTTGTATTAAAGATCCGAATGTCGTGTCGCAAGGACTTCCATATTCGTCTATTGAGCAGCCTATATGCTTCAGCATCATCCGAAGACTGCAGTTTCAATGAGCGTCGTTCAGCCATGAGGTTGAGGGTATCGTTGGAGAGTTTCTGTGGCCTATCTGTACGGTGGGGTTTAAAGTACTTGGAACCCACTGTATGGACAGTTTCTACTAACCTGTTATTGATCTCGTCCACTGAAGCGATGTTCTCAAGGCAATCGAAGCGATTGGATAGCTCAAGTTGAAAGCTCTCGGGGTCTTGAATATGGGCACGAGTAGGTCGGAGCGTAGACTTCATCAGACGAGACCTCTCCAGTTTGACATTAATATTCACCGTGCCTCTTACCATTCGGTGATCACTACCGGTTTTAACCCTGTTGATCACGGAGACATCAGTGAATATTTGCCTTTTGGTGGTCATAATGAAGTCAATCTCATTTCTCGTGGAACCATCGGGACTCAGCCAGGTCCATTTCCTGTGAGGTGGCTTCTGAAAGAAAGAGTTCATCATAAAGAGTCCCTCTTTCTCCAGGAAGTCGGCCAACCTCTGTCCCCTACGGTTCCGTTGTCCATAGCCAAATTGCCCCACTTTCGACTCATCCTCGCTTCTCTTACCCAACTTCGCGTTGAAGTCCCCCATAACAACTAGAAAGTGCGTTTCAGAGGTATGTATGGCCCGACTAATGTCCTCATACATATCCTCCACCTCATCATCCGGGTGCGACTTCGTCGGTGCGTATACCTGAATGACCTTCAGCGAATATCGTTTGGATACTCTGAGTATTAGGTATACGACCCTATTGGAAACGCTATCGATCTTAACTATGTTGTTAGTAAGGGACTTGTGGACGAGAAACCCGACACCACCTTGGGACTGTTGGTCGCCCTCCCGGTGGTAGAGTAGGTTACCTGATTTTAGGGTTATCGTGTCCTCACCCGCTCTACGGACTTCAGATAACCCCACAATGTCCCAGCGTAGCTTACTCATTTCTTCTTCCAGCTCATATATCTTCTCGTCTGTCCTCATCGTGCGTATGTTGTGTGTTACCAGGGCCAGTCGTCGTCGTTGGGGGTGGTAGCCGGGCGTCTGCCGGGGATTCTTAGCACCCCCTGCCCCACCGTTACCGTGGCCGCTACCGTAGCCAGGAATAGCGGGGCTGCCGGGGACTGGGGGCCTGGTTCTTTTTGTCCAATCCATTGAGGGGTTTTTGCCAATACTCGCCACGCTTGGCAGGCGGGTTGGCGAGCGCAGTTTCTGTGTGTTTGACTGGGAAGGTGCTGCTGCCCACCTTCTGATTTGTTATCCCTTAGCCGGCTTCTACGGCACCCACGGGTAGAGTTGGGGGGGTGCTATTCTAAGCCGGCACCGCCACGGCAATATACTAATATTATACAATAATCATTATCCTCCTTTGTATTATTAGTCGTTAATGTTAATATGCATTATAGTTGAATGCTATTGAACACTTGGTAGGGTCGTTAACAATTATATGTTACTACAGCAACGATTCACTTTTTTTATCCCTCCTTTTTAACATGACATTACATTTTTAACAGTACAGGACTTTACATTTCTACGTAACAAGACATTACATTCTTACGTTACAAGACATTACATTTGACGTTACAAGACTTTACAATCTTACGTAACAAGACATTACATTCTTACGTTACAAGACATTACATTTGACGTTACAAGACTTTACAATCTTACGTAACAAGACATTACATTTGAAGTTACAAGACTTTACATTCTTACGTAACAAGACATTACATTTGACGTTACAAGACTTTACAATCTTACGTAACAAGACATTACATTTGACGTTACAAGACTTTACATTCTTACGTTACAAGACAATACATTTGACGTTACAAGACTTTACAATCTTACGTAACAAGACATTACATTTGACGTTACAAGACTTTACAATCTTACGTAACAAGACATTACATTTGACGTTACAAGACTTTACATTCTTACGTAACAAGACATTATATTTGACGTTACAAGACTTTACAATCTTACGTAACAAGACATTACATTTGACGTTGCAATACTTTACATTCTTACGTTACAAGACATTACATTTGACGTTACAAGACTTTACAATCTTACGTAACAAGACATTACATTAGACGTTACAAGACTTTACAATCTTACGTAACAAGACATTACATTTGACGTTACAAGACTTTACATTCTTACGTAACAAGACATTATATTTGACGTTACAAGACTTTACAATCTTACGTAACAAGACATTACATTTGAGGTTACAAGACTTTACATTCTTACGTTACAAGACATTACATTTGACGTTACAAGACTTTACATTCTTACGTAACAAGACATTACATTTGACGTTACAAGACTTTACAATCTTACGTAACAAGACATTACAATTGACGTTACAAGACTTTACATTCTTACGTTACAAGACATTACATTTGATGTTACAAGACTTTACATTCTTACGTAACAAGACATTACATTTGACGTTACAAGACTTTACAATCTTACGTAACAAGACATTACATTTGACGTTACAAGACTTTACATTCTTACGTAACAAGACATTACATTTGACATTACAAGACTTTACAATCTTACGTAACAAGACATTACATTTGACGTTACAAGACTTTACATTCTTACGTTACAAGACATTACATTTGACGTTACAAGACTTTACATTCTTACGTAACAAGACATTACATTTTAGCCATGAGCTATTTTTTCTATTCTCACTCGGTCAGTATTTATTCCTGATGTATGAAACTACATAATTTAGCTTCCGCCATCGGATTGGTGACCGAGGTGGTATCTTGTAAGAGATCGTCATTTTTGGTACCACCGTAGGCGCAGACATCTTTCCACGAAGCAATAATTAAATATAGCCTGTAAAAAAACATTTTAACTTCAAATGGGACCATATGGGAAGCACACATCCATACATCCATACTCACAAACTTTCGGGTTTATAATATTAGAGGATTATTTCTATCTGTTCTGTATAGATTTCCTGATCAACAGTACTCATATTGCAAGTAAAGTATAACATGCAAATTTTAGTGATCCCAATTTCCTTAATTTACCCACAGCGTCCCAAACTACAGCAACACAGATTATAGTGCTCCGTGTAACCGGAGAGTACCGGATTAGCCCGGTTACAACCGAAATTATCCGGTAATGGCCGGTAATTGTGCGGAATAACCGCGTTAGCCGGTAACCTGACGCCGCTTGTTTAACTAACGATCCGGCATCGATTTACTATGTTTAAATAAATTATCGAATTAGTTGTGGAACCCTAAAAAAGCTCAAGTTACGGGTCTGTTTCGGTGTAGTGTAGTAATAGAATAATTGAATGATAATCTGACCGTCATGATTGGAGACGGTATAACAGATAATGGTTTTAAAGATCTATTATATTTAGTACTTACTAAGAACTGCACGCGACTTCATTCGCGTAGTAGGCTCGGCCTTCCCATCTTTTCTTGATTTTTTTAATGTAAGAACCTTCTACGAAATGTTAGAAAACATTTAAAGAGAGATGAATGAAATCGGTTAAGCCGTTCTCAAGTTATTTAGTTAGATAGATTGTTTTTATAATCTTATTACTCATACATCGTGCATGCTTGTAGCACAGTCTTATTATTACTAATATATTATAGTAATTTTTAAACTTTCGCGGTTTGAACACGTGTTTTAAATGTTTATCCGGACTTATCACGTATTATTTAATATAGGTAAAAATATACGTACCTTTCGCTCGACGTTTCGACCATGTTACAATGGCCGTGGTCACGAGCTGACTCAGCAGTCATAAGGTATATTGTAACTAATATTAGGCATATAAATAAGTATATCTAGCTAATAATAATAATAATAATTTATTTATCAGACACGAGATCCATGGTACAAGAAAAAAAAATATTATAAATTACAATAAATAATAAAAATGTAGTAATTAAAAATAAAATAAAATAATAATAATAATAACTATCTAATCTATAAACCCCATGGTGGGGGGAAAAGTGGCCAAAACGCTGGCGGCATTGCCACGCTGGATGGCAATGCTAAGTCTTTGCCCAAAATAGGCGCCAGCATTTCGGTCACCCGACGCCGCAAACAAACGTTTCGCCAGATCCCTAAACAAGTTGAGAGCGGACGGCCCCCATGGGCCTAAAGTTTCGAAACGGCATAAACACGTACATTCTGTCTAAATACACATATTTATGACGTTTGAGGTCTTCCGCTTTAGACGCGGCAGCGCCAGCCCGATCAATCGTCCCAGGGAGATGAGAGGGCGCCAGTGTGTCCACACATGTAGCATCCTAAACCAGGGGCTGTTCCATCTTCCACGGGACGATAGTCATCACATCTGGTCTCTTGCCGTCATCCCGCATCAATCCGTTTGGTTACAAAACTGACGGGACTCCAGCACTGACAAATACCCGACGGATGATATCATTCAAGCTGGCGTGCCGCGGTATACGCCCCGCGCTCTTTACGCATGAGAGTGCGTGGTGGCCGAACCGATCCACCATTTCACCGCAGACACAACGGTGAGGGACCTGGCAAGGGGTACCTACTCGTATAAAAATTAAAATTAAATTAAATAAAACTATTTAGGTGGCTATAGCAACCATCGTCTATACATGGCAGTCAGCAGCAGCCTATCTGCCAGACCTTTAACAATTGTGTTTTTACACCTATCAACTCTGAACATGAATGACGCTATACGTTTCCGCTGAATAGCATTAAACGTATCAACACGAAAAAAAAAATTAACTAAGCTAATATAAGTTGTAATGTCTTGATTTTATAATATACTATTCGCACGGGTGCAATGCTGATACTAAATATACTACAGCCCACCTAACAGATATACATATCATCATCATCATCATCTCAGCCGTAGGACGTCCACTGCTGAACATAAGCCTCCCCCATGATTTTCCAAAAGGACACTTTGGAAGCGGCCTGCATCCAACGTCGTCCTGCGACCTTCCTCAGGTCGTCTGTCCACCGTGTCGGTGGACGACCTACGATGCGCTTGCCGGTCCGTGGTCTGCACTCCAGAACCTTTCGGCCTCATCGGCCATCTGTTCTGCGTGCTATGTGCCCTGCCCACTGCCACTTCAACTGGCTAATCTTCTGAGCTATGTCGGTGACTTTCGTTCTTCTACGGATCTCCTCACTTCCAGAAACTGCTGAATCGAACTTGATGAAATTGAACCGGAACCACCTGGGAAGGATTCAGAATTTACAGATTCATCAAATCGGTTCATAAACGACGAAGTTATCTGCGAAAACAAGAAAAAATTAACAGTCTATTTGAGAAACCTCCTTCTTTTTTGAAGTCGTAACCGACTTCTACTTAAGTAAGCTAAATTAAATAGTTACAAAATATAGTTACTAGTGTCATAGCCAAGTATTGATTCAAACGGTCATAAGTAGCTTCGATCAAAGCTCACACTAAAATATCATGACGGTTCTGCAAATATTTGTTTTCTGAAATCATCGACGCTCTAATCCCGATACATTCAGACAGTCCATAAAAACACGGGATAAAAACATTATAGAGATTAAGTCCCCGCATAATGCACGGGACAATGATACTGCGACAATGTGATTCATCCCGATCCTCTCTATATTTACTTACAGGAATAATACACAAATAATAAATAGCAAGTTTTTGTACGCAGCCGTTGGTGTCAGAATTGACGCCGTTCAACGTGCATTAGGAGGACCATATTGTTCAAGACATTGTGCGGGACATTTTTCTATCAGTGCTTGGCTGACTGATTAATACATGATTCTTATATATTTTTAGCTAATCAGCTGGTTTCAGGTGTTGGTGTATCACGAAAACTATTTAATTTTTATAAGATCATAATTATACTATTTTGTAAAAAGGGGGGAAGTTTGCTACGGCGCTACATACCGACAGATTTTGATTAAATTTGGCACACACGTTAGGTACCTGACTTTAAAGAGAAATTTTGAATATTAGCATACCTTGGTTTCCGAGATATAATAGAATAGGTGCTGAAGTATTGCGAAAAATTGCCGCTGATAAGACTATGTGCTCGTGAGGTCTACTGTTCGCAGAAGTAGTAGTTTTTAAATAATAATATTCATAATACAGTTTGATTAAAACAGTTTCCGCCGCGGGGTGTCAGCTTAGAATAGCACCGTCAACATGTCAATTAAATTTGACTACCATTTATAACGTACGGCAGTATGGGATAGAGATATGGGATGGATACTTTTTAAGTACACAAATTAAGTTTTTAATTTTATCCCGTATATTTCCGAGAAAGTCCAACCTCATGGTTATTCTACCGGGGCCCCGAAATGAGGGATTATTCCAAGATATCGATCTTTCAACGACATTACAATGCGACCCGCGAGGGATCGCGACATCAACGTCGCCTTCCACCAATGGGGCTTCTGAACGCACCATTTGTCAGGCACCACACGGGCACACCGCGTGCACATTTGGGCTTGCACTTGCAACATGAGAGTGAGGTACCTATGTGAAATTCAGAAAGAACAGATGCTTTGGTTTTATTTTAGGAAAGTTTATTCAATTGTCATTAAATAATTTTAACCTTAAGTGCCTGAGATCCATGTCTGAAGTATGTAATGTATTCATAATATTATTAATAATATTATACTATTATTATTAATAATATAATACTTTCTACCTTACTTATTATGAATGCCTGAGTTATGATTATGTAATGTATTTTAAATATTATTCATAATATTATGAATATCTTACATATAAATATTATTAATAATATTATACTATTATTATTAATAATATAATACTTTCTACCTTACTTATTATGAATGCCTGACTTATGATTATGTAATGTATTTTAAATATTATTCATAATATTATGAATATCTTACATACTTTACTTTATACTTTTTTAGATTTTAAAAAATCGGAGTATTGGAAATTAATCTGAACAAATGTATGTTGTTATAATTAACGAACATACTTTCATATGTATTAACTAAAAACAGACACATACATATAATTTATTTGTATGTATGGATGTATAGATTAATATAGTTATATACCTATACAATATTGAAATATTATAGCATATTTTTAAATTCAACTCTCACTTTTGGAGTGTGATGAGATAGATACCCTTCTTGAACCAATGTGACAATGTGATAAGTTTGTTGACACAATGAGGATTCTAGCGATATTTTCTCGTCTCGATCGACTCTATAACCGTTCGATCTTTGGGTCACAAGAATCGCTCGTTCTAAATAAAGTTATTTATATTTAACCAGCATTTATAAATAAGGCCCATGTATTGTGAGTCGTGGCTTACACATAGTCACGTGTTTAAACCATGGTTTAAGCCAATTTCATAATATAGGAAATTCCCTTAAACCATGGTTTAAACTCGGGGCTATTTTAATACACTAGACTTACGGCCGTTTCCAATAACCTATCTATCGCCGGTTTACCCTACTAGAGATAGATATTTGACACTGTTTGTATGGACGTTATGTCAACATTTCTAGGAAAACTATGGATAGATAGAATATTGAAAACGGCCGTTAGTTACAAACGCTACTTAACTTTTAATGACGTTATTTAGTACGGTGCACAGCAAAACTGTTGTGTGCCTTACTAAATGACGTTATTTAAAGTTAAAAGCAGCGTTTATGAGTAAAGTCGTATGCCTTTTGTCATAATCTTCCCAGAATATGAAAGACACAAATAAACAAACCTCAGTTTAAAACTTACGTAATATATGCAAAGTATTGAGCAAGTAACTTGCACAACCCGATCATTGAATGCTCTGCTTACCAAATTTGTCTCTTCACCTTTGACAGACAATGCAACAGACGGTTTACTTTAACTTTCAAAAAGCATTGTAGTGAGTCTTGGGAAACCGAGTGATTAGTCGCATTTTGACCACGTTATTGGTGTACATTTTGCGCAAGGAAGGGTTCAGTTACAATAGCTAGAGGGTCTCTGGTAACTACTAAGATCCGGATGTATGCATATTTCTTTCTCTTTCACACCAAAACTACAGCTATTATAACTACGTTAAAATCGTCACACATATATTTTTAGTCAAATGGCTGATATAATTGATGGCTCATTGACCAGCAATGAGCTAGTCACATCAGTCGTAGAACCGATAACCGATGGAATAGACGGGTTCTCAAATGGAGACCACGTGTCGGCAACCGTAGTGTGGGAGCCCTTCAGCCAGATGGAGCGACGATCTGCGCAAGGTATAGCTTTTAACAATTTTGTAATATTATTTATTTTTAAAAGCATAAGATGTTTTATACCATTCCTACTCTAAAAAGCTTATTTTATTCACTGAAAACAGTGAATAAAAAGGCCTTTTAATCACTGGTCTGTTGTAACTTCGAACACACCAATATATATTCGATCTCCATCTCAGTGCTTATACATCTTCCTTACGCAAATAATAATCGACATACAAACTCTTTGTGCAAGTAACTCCTAGAGATTTGATTGGTCGATATTTGCGACAAGGAGTTTAGTATTAGAATAAAAACAGTATTGTGTTTAGTAATTGTTCTAATTTTATTGTGCATTTTAATTAATTTAACCTTCCTTTTTTCTTCATTAAATGTCTATTTTCGCTTAAATAAACATTTAATGAAGAAAAATGGTATAAAGTATAGTATGCTACTCTTGAATAAAATGGATTTATATCGAGGGCCATGAATCACTCGCATCGCTCAGGATTCTAACACTTGAATAACTCGCTTCGCTCGTGATCCAATCATCACGAATCACAGAATCCTTCACTTACTCGTGATTCATCTATGGCCCTCGCATTAAATTCACTAGTTGCATAATATACTTATTCATTGTTTATGAGAAATCATTGTCTACCTAAGTGATGTAAAATAAATTATTATTACTATTATAGCTGGCAGCCACTGGATGAGCAGAGCTGAAGGTCGGGCTCAGTGGCGCGCTTTGGGAGAGGCATATGACCAGCAGTGGACTGTTACAGGTTGATGATGATGATGATAATTGATGAGCTGAATAAACAAATGCGCGTCCAATCCGGAAAGGATGTTCCTGGCGAATAAGGCTACCCTATGTTCTACACGAACCAAGCCACGCGGCGCTGCTTGTACTTAACATGAAAATATTATCGCCGTTACGTAATACCTACATTTTATATTTTCAGGCTCTGACGGAAATATTTTTCAAAAGAAATAATACTATTTGCCGGATTGTAATTTTAAAATATATAATCTTTACCTAGTTGTTTCATTTGTTTCATATGATGTTTGATAACTATCTTATTTAAATATGTTTTCTTAGAGTAAGTAGTTAATTTAAATTTTTCAGTATTTATTATGCTTGCACTGCGAATTGAGTAGATGCTTGTTAACAAGTAACTTATTCCAGTAAGTAAAGGCTTATCCCATTTAAAATCAATGATGATTACATCATTTTTTACTTAATTTTTAAATATACTTTAGTAGATCAATAAACGATTACTGGTACCGTGTTTATTATATACATATCATCATCATCATCATCATCAGCCTGTAGCAGTCCACTGCTGGACATAGGCCTCTCCAATTGCACGCCACTTAGGCCTATCTTGGGCTTCTATATATATTCTATATTCATTATATACATAATGTTTATTAAATTGTTAGGTCTTGAATCGTGTTTTATAATTCATGTAAATTACTGAAACACTCTCAAAAATGTATTAATTACATAATCCGGAAATCCGATAAATGGTAATCTCTATGCACTGGTATTACACGCCTCATATATAAAAAAAAAACACGGTAAGCTAAACAGAGATCAATCAGAAATAGGTATGTGTCAAAGAAGTAGCCAGAAGCCGTAGCACAAACAGTTTGCAAAAAAGTATTCGTATCGTAAGCGTCAACGCGTCACGCTTCCGCGTACAAACTATGAGTTATCTGTGTCACAGTAGCCCAAGATAAATTACAGTTAGTACTGTTTCACGTGAACGATACGCTACGGTACACTTACGTTTATTCTATTGATTTTAAAATTACATCGTCGCCATTTTAGTACTTCTCATGTACCTATGAGTATATACAGTTAATTAAGTACTTTTTATTTCGTTGTAATTCTCGTGAGTTTGACACAAATTATACTTTTCTTAGGTTTCAGTTTCGCAGACAGGGCTGCGCACTCCCGCTGAAGATGAGCATCGATATGCTTGAAACCCGATGCGACGTATGGTTCGAATACCTAAGTGAGTATTTTGCTAGAAAATAGAAGCGGTCAACCATCAAACTCCGGACAGCAGCAAGCGTTGCTTAACTTGTTGATCGGTTAAGATCACCAAGTCAAGCTCCCTTGCGAGCGCTTCTGCCCGATAATACGTACATGCCGGATAATACATAATACACATTTTTCTATATAATATTATAAAGAGGACAGATTTGTTTGTTTAAATTGAATACTGCTCCGAAACTACTGGACCGATTTAAAAATGTTACATCATTAGAATCCTACATTATCCCTGATGAACATAAGATACTTACTTCATCATCATCACCCATCACCACGCGCGTGAAACTGCGAAGTAGTAGTTAAATAGTTAATTAGTTAAATAAAGTGCTTCTTGCTCTCACGACGCTCAACTTTCTCGAATGCGAGAAAACATTGATAGTTTTTCTTTTCAAAGAATCATAAACGCCATTTTGTTTGGTATTCAGACATAATTATAATAAAACGGCATGGTTATGTTTCTGCGATGTTATCTGCAGAAGATCCCCGACAGCCACGGTACGGCAAGCCGCCTAACGACCGGCAGTTTGTTTCTATACGGTTACGTACACTTCTTAAAACAAATAACTGTACTGTAATGATTGCTCTGATGATGATATAATAATATACTTAGACTTGGAATGAAAACTTAATTTTTATGCATCTTCTAAATAGATATTTTCCTAACATTTGCATTTTATTGACTGAGCGAGCGAAGCGTCTTTAAGAAGCTTTAACTGGCCCAAATTGACTTTCATCTGTCCGCATGTTTGTTAGGCTGTATGTACTTACATCTTCCTGTACAGATCGCATTCTTCAACCAATCTTGACTTGGAATATGCATTTTCTACTATTTAATAAAAAATTGTCCTCGGCGGTACTTTGGCAGAGAGAGAGAGAGAGAGAGATAGAAGATGAACTCTATAAGCAGATTGGCGCTAATATCGAACAAATTCATTGTTATAAAATCTATTTACGTATTTCTGTGAGCTTCAAATATCTAAGTAAGTAAGTCAGAAGACGCGGGTTCGAGTCCCGTCCGAGGATGTGTATTTTCTCTCTATAAAGTTCAATGTTTGAGATCGCTAAAACAGGCGTTAGTGATTTAAAAAGTAATACTAAAAAAATTACAAGGGTTGTGATGTATATATATATACGTATATAATAATTAGTTTTTCTACCAACTTCCAAAAAAAGGAGGAGGTACTCAACTCGACTGTATTTTTTTATGTTTGTTACCTCATAACTTTCGATAGGGTGAATCGATTCTCAAAATTCTTTATTTTTGTTTGAAAACTGTTGCTTCCGTGTGGTCCCATTTCATCAAATTCGGTCTAGTAGTTTTTGAGATATACTCCAATAACTGGATAGAATGGAAGTTGGTATTAAATATTTCAAATTGTACTTGTTATATATTATAATACAAGCAGGCTAGCAACTACGATACGTAGTCACAGAAATAAATTGGATTAATCCTTTGGGGTATATTTCCCCAAAAGCCTTCCTTAGTGGATAAAAGTAATTAACTGCCAAAATTCAAAGTGTTTTATGTTATTAGGAAATGGTACAAGCGCGAGGCCCACCTGATGTTACGTGGTAACCTCTGCCTAAAACAGATACATTTCCTCATGCACAAGTGACGAACTGCAGTGCGCCTGTAACCCTGAGGCATTAAGTCTCAGTGCATGTAATTTCGCCGACAACCATACCTTCAAACCTGAACACAGTATTGCGAACATTACTGCTTCACGGTACAAAAAGATATGATGGTAGTATGAAGCCCGGACAAACTCATTCACAAAAAGTTCTACTGCAATAACTAAGTATGACTTTGCGTTGATAAATTATTGTCAGTACAAGTGATTACATTTATTTTATTTAGTTATTATAATGCGATAAAGTAAACAGAATCACAATACATATAAGAGATGGTTCCCTACTTCAGTACCTCCTCAAAAACTGTGGATAAGTAATTCCAATAGACATATCCATTGTGATCGAATCAAGCTACCACTAGCATCGCATTTCACATGTAAACTGACTCTACACTCATTGCCGACCTTTTTGTGTTTTCACTTTTTCACGATATTAGAAGAATTTCAATTATTTGTGGCCAGAGCGAGGCGAGTGTCTGGTTTCTCTTTGTGGGTTGCAAGGAGTTTGGGATACAATAGAGGTTTTAATCTGATAAGGTCGGTGTTATACGCAGAAATAATTCATTGACAATTAGTTTAGTCCGCTTTGCTTTTATCAAAGTGCTAAAATAAATTTAGTCATTTAAAAATAATGCTTGTGTAACCTTACATATACACAGATAATAAAATAAAAAATAGCTTTCATTTACCTTAACCAATATGAATAAAGAGTTTATACATTTGTTAGTGTTAATAGAAATCATTAATTTTCTTTTTATTAGTTTGTTAAAGTAGTAGTGGCTCAGAAAAAATAAAAAAGTAAAGACAGAATGTTGTGAACAGAGAAGTGAGGCCGGGTAAACTACGCCTCGCCGTATCCATACATAATTACACGCACATTACGCCTTGACTCGTCAGTCGCACTATCGTGGTGCGTGGAAGCAACACGTAAAGTTGTAATTATGATATAATGTAAATTTATTAATTATTAATTAGTTTTTAATAACTTTAATTTAATTTGAATTATCATGACCGTACCGATACACGCACATGTAGTTTAGAAAACCGGCCTCACTTCTCTTTTCACAACATTCTGTCTATACTTTTTTTATTTTGTCTGAGAGTAGCGGTGTCAAAGCCTCCTCCAGTTGTCTCCACATTTTTCTGTTTCTGTCTACCCTAGACAGAGAGCTCCCGCAACTTTGGCAATATCTTTGCACCATCTTTGGAGTGGCCTGCCTCGCTTGCGCTTTATGTCTCTGGGGTTTCTTTTATTGCTGTTTGAGCTCATCTACTAGCGTCTAGCCATTGTAAATGGTCTGCCCGTTCCATTTCATTTTTAGAATTTCATTTATTACGTCTCTTGCTATCAAACTCTATCTCGTAGTTTCAGATTCATATAGCATCATTCCATGCGTCTCTGGCATACTTTTCACAAACTATGAGTTATCTGTGTCACAGTTGCCTAATTACCTAGACATTAACTAGACAAATGTCAGTTTGTACTGTTTCATGTAAACGACACGATAACGTTACACTTACTTAGTAATTCGTGTTAGGCCTTATGGAGAGCGTAAGCAGGCCTGAAAACTTTTAAATAATTTATGGCCTGCTTTCTCTGAAACGTTTATAAGTTAAAAGACCACCGAATGTGGTCGAAACTATAGTCGGACCTATCCGATAAATATTACGTGAGTAATCCCGTATTTCTAGTTAAAAATGAGTGAAAACCACGTTAGTTTTTATAACAAAAAAGTTAAAAGGCACCAACTGCCAAAATTGTATATTTGTAGCGGTTTACCTAGGCTTTGCATTGCGTTAATCATCAGCCAGTCGGCCGGGACATATATTTTATCTATTAAAATATGCACATGTGTTACATGTCGTCTATGATGTGTTGCGTCCTCTATGAATAGAGGTATTAGGTAATACGCTAACATCAAGAATAATGCCTATACCTAAATAAGAAAAACAAAAAAGAACTAAGAAATAAATACAGATATATATTGACATGTCATATTTAGTCAACTAAGTATGAAGGGATTCCAAAAACGATCAAGTCTATAGACACAAAGTATGACCCTTCAAAGTGTCAGTTGTTCCTACGGATGTGCACATGCCCATGTGGCCAAGAAACGGATTCATCCAAGATAATATAGGAATTGAGTTACAATACAATAAGGGTTTCTGCTTCTTATATAATCCATGATTCCATAAGTACTGCTTCGTCTCTAATAGGACTGTGATCACTGTAGGTAATCACAGAATTTGTACGCGCTGGCTCACGAAATCGCCATTTGTATTGTGATGTATTAAATTAAGATTAAAGCTGACCTGACTTTACGTTTGCTAGGTTGCGTAGTTACAGGACGAACGACGATGAACTACTTTTTTACGATAATTCAATTTAATGCTTCTCCTCTATACACAGAGCTTACAGCTGTGCTTTTCCTTCAATTTGACCACCAGAATTCTCTCGTTTTCACCAACACTACTGTGTCAATTAAATATAGACTATAATTTTCAAATTTAATTCATCAGCGGGCCAATGCCATGACGATGTTTAATACGACAAGTACAATTAGAAAAAATGTATACCGACTTCTATTCTATTCAGTTATTGGAATGTATCTCAAAAACTACTGGACCGAATTTAATGAAATTTATAATGGAACCACACGGGAAGCACCAATTTCAAACAAAAAAGAATTTTACGAATTGGTTTACCCAGTCGAAAGTTATGAGGTAACAAACATAAAAAAATACAGTCGAATTGAGTACCTCCTCCTTTTTTTGGATGTCGGTAGAAAACACAAAAAGCTATATCAAAAACAGGTTAAAATTGAAAGCGAATGAAAATGCGTGATTCGTGCATCTATATATACAAATATAACAACATATATAAGTAATGATTTTTATTAGGTTAGCCTGTTACATTTGAACAAGTCTATTAGTTTGAACAACCATTAACTCCGGCAGTCGGCACCCCATCTCCATATGTCATTGCACAGCTTAAAATTAATATTTCGGCCATTTTGTCCGGAAACCGGGACCCCGAGGGTGTCTGCGACTATTGTGCCTTTGTAATTATGTAGCTATGTATAACATTCAGAGAGGGAAAGCCATAGAATACGACTCTGTATGGTGTCATTGGCAGGGGTGCGAAAGTTACTCGTTACTTAAATGTGATATTTTAGTAATGCGATTCTGCTTATGAATTGTTATGTTTTGGTTGGGGTTGCGATGTGACGTACTTTCAGTGTAAAACATAAATATTTTATAACGCATTTATCTAACATACATTACAAAATAACGTTTATACACTCTCATACCCCGTACAAGGATATTATGGTATGACGCGTGAGGTATGAGCACGTTAACACATCACAAAGATCCAAGACCCAAGAACAAACCATCTGCTCGTTATACACATATTTGCCACAGCCAGGGGCTGAACTACCTACCTACCTGTACTAACTACTACCCTGTACTTTGAAGGCAGATGAAGAGATTAGGTGATTCGTTACATCAATGGAGGATTCCGAAATTGTTTTGCTGCTTTTATGGGATATGTTGGCAAACGAGCAAGCGGCGCACCTGATGGTAAGTGATACCGTCGCCTCCGTGGGCGTAAAGACTGTAAGCGTGAATACGTCATGCTTCGGCATACAAACTATGAGGTGTCTGTGTCACAGTCGCCCTAGATACTTGACAGTTTGTACTGTTTCACGTGAACGACACGTTACGTTACATTTATGCAGATATTCGTGTTAGGCCCACCGATACATGGATGAACTTACTACATGAACATAATAATAATATGTAGTTACATAGTATAAAACAAAGTCGCTTCCTGATGTCTGTCT
Organism: Selenia dentaria; assembly: GCA_917880725.1. Taxonomy (NCBI): domain Eukaryota; kingdom Metazoa; phylum Arthropoda; class Insecta; order Lepidoptera; family Geometridae; genus Selenia; species Selenia dentaria. Next base: position 3,194,233 of record OU862893.1, on the reverse strand, counting down.
GTCTTCATATGTGTTTAGATCTTTAAAACTACGCAACGGACCTTGATGTCTATATTTTTTTAATAGATAGAGTGATTCAAGAGGCAGGTTTACATGTATAATACATGCATAATATAGTAGAAAAACAGAGATAATTTTAGAGGTTTTTAATGTGATGTAAATAAACACATTTTTTGCGCTTACATTGCAATCGCTGGCTGAACCCTACGAGATAGATCAATATAATGTACAACAGTATTGTACACCATAAATAGGACTACAAAAAAATCCGTGATGGTATATGTATATCTATGGAGATATCTATGGAGAGCTATGGAGAGGGCTATGCTCGGGGTTTCTCTACGTGATCGAATCAGAAATGATTACTTTGGTAACACTCCAATAACTGAAAAGCGTTTCGCCTATTTCGATTATTTGATGATATCATCATTCAAGTAATTAGCAAAGGTCACTAAAGAGGGTGAAACAATTTTTTTTACATAAAATGTAACCGACTTCAACACCAAAACGTGTGAAACAACTTGTCGAAGTCGGTACCATGCGCACAATATTGTGATAAAATGTACTTTTAAACTATAATGGCACCGACTTCAACAAGTTATTTCACACTTTCTGGTGTTGAAGTCGGTCACATTTTTTTGGTATGTTTTTATAGAGTAAGATCGAGATATGTTTAGATCATAATACTCACGGATTGTTACAGAGGTAAGCTAGATAATTAATTTATAATTAATTTATAAATAAAGATGAAGGTATTGGTGAATGATTCATAATCATTCATAAATGATATCGGTGATTCGCTATGAAGCAAGTTCTAAGCAGAAATTTCATCTTATATTGATATTGGTTTTGTATTATAAACATAACACTTATTGTAATGAACCATACATAATAAATATCGAGTAAGATAGAAATATATAAACAGATCCCGTAAGTATTTGACTTGGCTTCCCTTAACTTCTTGCGCATAACTGCCTATGTTTTTTATAGACTAATTGTCAAAATATTTCAAGTGTTACATGCGCAGTACATCGTATTGGCTTAGTGTTACTATGGTATTGGCTATTTACTGGGCTGTCAAGTTAAAACTGCAGCAGGTGTAACTAGATACTCGTAGTATCTGCATAAAAATAATTTATGATTTTCATACCATTTCATCATCATATCAGCCGTAGGACGTTTACTGCTGAACATACGCCTCCCTCATAATTTTCCAAGAAGACAGGTTGGAAACGGCCTGCATCAAACGTCGTACTGTGATCTTTATCAGGTCGTCTGTCTACTTTGTTGGTGGACGACCTGCGCTACGCTTGCCGGTCCGTAGTCTTCAATCCAGAACCTTGTAGCCCCATTGCCATCTGTTCTGCGTGCTATGTGCCCTGCTCACTGCCACTTCAACTAGCTAATCTTCTGGGCTGTGACGGTGACTTTCGATCTTCTACGGAACTTCTCATATCTGCTCCAATAGAGGCTTTATATTAAATTGTGAAAATGAAATTTTTCAACTTAGGTAGTAAATTATTATAGGCACCTATCTGTCATGTAGATAGAGTGCCTACAATGTTGTATTGTGTAAATTAATCATTTCCAACCCAACCACAATATACGCAGAGAGCTTTATCTTAATCTCACTATACCCCAAAGCAGAATCTAAACTAGTCAATGTGAAAAAAAAAGGTTGTTTTTTCTAAAAGCTGTAACACCTATGCAAAAGTCAGAGTAAATCGTCAGCCAAATAAGTGATTCACATCACTTGGCTCCATATCTTATCGTCGTCACTCTGTAATCCTTCACTAAAAGGACTTAAGTATTTTTAATCCTCCAAACTATTATTTGGTATGAATGAATATGGGTTTGGGCTTCCATAGGAGCTAATCGTAGACTGTTCCAGTTTAAGTTTGCGCGCGTTGATGTCTTTTGCTCACGAATTTTTATTCTTATTTCTATAGCGTTAAAGATGATCTTTGATTTCATTATGGGGTATGTTATGGTTGGTTTTACTAGAAAATTTTCATAGAAAGCAGTCTTTATGTCAAACTAGGTTAATTCCAACCTCATGGTCAGCAAATTCATGGTACGTCCGGCGTCGATTACTTGCGTGTACAATACGTTTTCTACAAAAAATAATGTCAAAACAAGACTTTGTACAATCCGGAAGGCTTGGATTAGTATTCAACGGTGTTTAATGAACAATTCATAGAAACTGTGTTGTTTTACTTCGTCTTGCACAATCTTTATGGTTCTCTGACTCGCGTTGTGTAGCTTTTAGATGGGATTTCGGGCTATTAGTTAGATTTTATGGTAAGAATTTAAGTAGGTAGACAGGTACTTATGTGTATCTAGATCTAGGCATAATTTCGAATCTGGCAAAGTAAAATATTTTTTTATTAGGTTGGTACGGTTTACTTTCACAATTCAATGTTAGCCAGCAAAATTTAAGGTTTTTATCGGTAATTCGTTTGATTTTATATTTGATTGAAACTTTCGTAAGTATTACACATTTTAATGTTATTTGACGGTTTAACTTACGCGGCAGGTACCTACCGCGTAAGTTAAACCGTAAAATAACAAAACCTAATGTGTCGGGTTAACGAGCGCAATGCAGTGCCAAAATAACTGAATGGAAACTGGCCAAGTGCGAATTTTATTAGAATAGCGGCAACAGAAATACATCATTTTTGAAAATTTCAACTGTCTATCTCTCATGGTTCAAGAGATTCAACCTGGTGATGGACGGACAGATGTACAGCGATATTTTGAACTAGTTGACCTGCCAGCGGCTTCGCTCGCTTTGGTATTCGTGTAGTGATAAGCGAGTTGTTCTTTAAATTTCAATAACTTTTTTATTGTGATGAACCGATTGACATGAAACACGGCCTTACTGACCAGTATAAACGCTGCTTAACTTTAAATGACGTTAGTTAAGAATGCGCACAGGAAAAATGTTCTGCGCCGTACTAAATGACGATATTTAAGCATTATGTATTATATGTAGTGCTTACCACATATAATACATACCTAATAAGTAACGTTTATAATTAAGTAAGGCCGTAAATGAATGAAGCTTAGCACAATATATTATTATTTAGTATATTATTATCTAGTGACCGCCCGTAACCGCATCTAAATCGGATAAGCCATTTCTGAGATTAGCGTGCGCAAACGCACAAACAGACCAAAAAATTAACAGTATTTTTTTTTGTTCATGGAAATAACAAAAAAAATTAACAAAAATTGTAGAGAGTGATCTGATATTTAAAATCTATAAATGCATTTTATTGATTAATTTAATAATTCAAGAGTTATCGGCCGAGATAGAAAAATCGATTCACAGGCCATGAATCGTAAAAGGTAAGTTTTACAAAAAGTTTACAAATAATAAAAGATAGGTACGAAATTTTATTCTCTACAATAATGTTCTTATTAATTTTGCCCTAAAGTAAACTTTCCGAGATATCGGCCAAAAATATTGTTCAAGATGGCGCTTGTAGCTCCACCTGGATCTTTGGAGTAACTGACCTTAACCCTTACAAAAATAAAATAACTGGATTAGAAATTTAGTGCGAGGTTGACCAAAATAACAGCTATTTTTACTGACCCATAAAAGTCACAATAATATGTTTTCTCATATAATTTTCACGTACCAACAGTCAGCGATCCGTTACATCTATACATATAATAAAAATGTACGCGACTACACCAAGACCAAGCGAGTGAAACCGCTGGCGAATCAACTAATTTTTAAAATGTATAGATTGAATGGATCTATGGCTTTTTGTAGGTAGTAGCACACAGTTCATTTCTAAGTACTTTATTTTTTTCATCAAGTTATATAGCTATCAAGACAACCAAACCAACTTACTCCCACCTCTTAAAGTAGTCATATTTAAACCTTACCATTAAATTTGGTACCACCACGTCAATATATCAAGCTTAAAATAATAATGGATTACTATAAACGTTTTGATGACGTATTATCAAATAGTTCACTCAATTCACGTACTTTTCAAATGCGATAGTGTTCTATTCGGGTTGGGCATTATAGGTATCACAGACCATATAACCACTTGACTGCGTGTAGTTCAATTTCTTTTAAGAACACAAGTCACCACTGCGGGTCGGGGGGCTACGTACAAAAAAGGATTTTGATTAAGTATATGTGATGTGGTTATATGGTCTGTGATAGGTATTGATCCTGGAACGGATTATTATAGGACCGATTTCGGTTAAAAAAGGAATACGCCGTAACTAGTATTGAAGTAATTTGTGTCAGTGGGAGTACGATAGTAAGTATGATTATTCTAAGCTTATTACAAAACGCTCCTAATTTATGATAGTTTCGTAAAAGGTGGGAGTAGGTCCCCTGGTATTAAAATACTTAGAACAGAATCAGGTCTAGCCATTGTTTTCTCTAACAAGCGGGGTATCGTTACAGACGTCTAAACTATACGGATCCCGAGTAAGCAGCATTTAGCTAAAACTAACCTCTGTTGACAAAGGTAATTACACCCGTGAGCACTGCCTGTATGCCGCTATTAGGTATATGGAAATGATGGGGAAACGTCCGACATATGGCAGATACCTACATAAGTTTAGCAAAGTACTTACCAATAATTACCCAGGGTACATTCTGGTAATCTCCGTCAACGCGCACAACTGTCGCGCCCCGGTTTGGCTTTCCCTTTGGTTGACAGTGACAGCTCGCAATGATCACGTTGACCCACCTTCGAGCCGCGAGCGTTGTGGTCGCGGCGTGATCGTTTTCGGTGACTTCATCGATGACGTTCGAATGCAGCGAGTGATTTCGGCGCTTTCCGGAACGTAGCCCAAGTAATAGGAATATACCTATAGGCCTTTATTAATAAACGTTGCTTAAACTTGTATTAGGCGTAACATGCTTTGTCTTGCTTTCACGCGTGACATTAACTGCAAGCGAAAAATTTACAGATAGATGTTTTAACTACTCCGGGTGTAAGCCAAGTTTATTAATAAGACCGATATAGTATTATCTATTATATATGCTATGTAAATAGGGCGAATTCTGTGTGATATATAATATATTATATTATTATGATAAGACTGACATTTGATGGTCGCCCCATGCATAGATGAATATAATACCTAGCCCCATGGCCCTTTGGCACTTATAAAAAGGAGTTTTTTTTACTTTTTTTTATGTTTGTTACCTCCGAACTTTCGACTGGGTGAACCGATTACGATTTTTTTTATTTGAAAGCTGGTGCTTCCCGTGTCGTCATCATCATTTCAGCCATAGGACGTCCACTACAGAACATTATGCATCCTCCATAATTTCTTTCTCGGCAAACGTAGCGTAGGACGTCCTGAGACACGGTGGAGTGACGATCTGCGCAAGACGGCTGGCAAAAACTGGATGCGAGAAGCCCAAGATAGACCTAAGTGGCGTGCAATTGGAGAGGCCTATGTCCAGCAGTGGACTGCTACAGGCTGATGATGATGATGATGATGATAATTTTCTAAAAGGACCAGCTGGAAGCGACCTGCATCCAACGTCGTCCTGCAACCTTTATTAGGTCGTCTGTCCCCCGTGTCGGTGGACGACCTACGCTGCGCTTGCCGGTCCGTGGTCTCCATTCTAGAACCTTCCGACCCCATCGGCCATCTGTTCTGCGTGCTATGTGCCCTGCCCACTGCACATTTACCTGGCTAATCTTCTGGGCTATGTCGGTGACTTTCGTTCTTCTACGGATCTCCTCATTTCTGATTCAATCACGTAGAGAAACCCGGAGCATACCCCCATAGACCAAAATATATACATAGACCAAAATATATAGCCCTCTCCATAGCTCGTGATTCCCGTGTAATCCATTTAAATGTCATCAAATTCCGTCTACGGTTTTGAAAAGTGTTTCGCCTATCTGCGAATCTGCGAGACAATGACGGCACATCATAAACATCGTAATAAGGTTTACATAGACTGTGATGTGATGACGGTGAATGACAATCGATCCCGTAAGTAGCAAGGGTAAAAAAACTCCGACCGAACTGTGTTTATTTTACGTTTTATAAATAAGGCGGATAGTGTTTTGAAAAGTAACAATTGTATGTCGCCATCATGCCATATATCTCTATATTATTCTTATATTTATTTATATTATATATATCTATATTATTATTATATTTCGTATTTTTATGGTAAAGATAAGTTAGACACCTGTGTAGCGTAGTGCCATCTATTGTTTATTTTGAAACTATAACTTTATTCGTTTTTAAAGGTGGCGCTAATTTCAATTCGTGTTTTGCCACTTTTGCCCACACCATACTCGAACGCTCAATCGAGCATAATACCTAAAATCGCATGATTATGCTGTCTAATACCTACATATAGTGCGTTCGAATAGGCACCTTGTGAGCGTTTTTAGGGAAAATAACGCTAAAGTCTCACAAGGGGCGTTCGAATTGGGAATCTGTGGGTGAAAATGTCGTTCATGTCTCTTTTTGTTCAGCGTTCGGTAAGCGAAAAACTAGGAATTTTAGCCACCAAAAAGTTTTGCAATTTTTGACCCTCGTCCGGACCATGGTTGTTTGTGATCGTTATTTGACAGCTATGTATTTGACAGCATAATCATGCGATTTTAGGTCTTATGCTCAGTTGAGCGTTCGAATAGGGTGTGGGCAAAAGTGGCATAAATAACGTTTTTGAGCTTCCTCATATAAATGCCCAGTCTGGGAGACTCAGTTCTGCTGCATATGCGGTACGTAAAATAAGATAGCTAACAGACGCTTCTACGGCGCGGTTAGTATATTTTGCATATTTCCACAGCGTTATGTCATATGGGATATTGCTATGGACCATCTTTATCCTACAGAAACGTGCTATTCGAGCTATATACGAAATGGGTCCCCGTGAATCTTTGAGAGATTTATTTAAAGAAATCAATATATTAACGTTGCCTTCCTTATATGTATTTGAAAATATAATGTATGTTCGTAAAAATTTACATAAATATAAGTTAAATAGTGATCACCACACTTTTAATACTAGAAATACAAATAGGATAGCTGTACCTAGTTTTAGACTTGCGACGACTAATAAGTCTTTCCTAGTAAATTGTGTGCGTTTTACAATAAAATCCCAAAACACATAACTGAGCTCACCGAGGGCAAATTCAAGTTGACTGTAAAAAACTTTTTAAAATAAAAGCTTACTATAAAGTTCGGCACTATATAGAAGATAAAGATGCTTGGGATACTCCACTTCTGGCAAGCTGTCACTCTGCCACCCATAAAATGAATATTTGTAGTACCTAAGTAGAAACATTGTAAACATCTATTTAAAAAGAATGGCCCCGAGTTTCTTGCCGCTTCTTTTCGGTAAGCTATATATTTTGGAACGCGGCGGTAGAGTCTTTAAACTATATTATAATGAAAAGTTGACGTTCATAAGTGCGTCTATGATGCCTAAATTGAATAAATGATTTTGACTTTGACTTTGACTTTAGCCAATGGCAAAACCACCAGTGCCCTCATTGCTAAGTGAACGCACCTTAAATATGTCCTATCCTAAGATTCGTAAAGCGTTTATTAAAGCGTTTATCTGTAGTGCGTTCGAATAGATCACTTCTGAGCGTTGAGAAAATAACGCTAAAACGCTCACAAGGGGCGTTCGAATTGGGAATCTGTGGGTGAAAAAGTCGTTCATGCCTCTTTTTTTCAGCGTTCGGAAAGCTAATAATGAGGTATTTGCAACTTTGGACCCACGTCCGGAGCATGGTTGTTTGTGATCGTTATTTGACAGCTATGGATTTGACAGCGTAGGCTACGTTCCGGGAAGGACCGAAATCACTCGCGGCGTTCGCACACCCATTCCCTTAAAAGCCCACGGTCATCGTGAGTGAGCTCGATACGTCATCGATAACGTCACCGAAAACGCTCACAACGCTCGCAGATCGTAGGTGGGTTTTCGTGGTCGTTTACGAGCTGTCATTGTCAAACATCAAATGTATAGGATTCTATCGATTTTTGACAGAAAAGTTGCCGCGCTTTTCGTGACCGCGTAACCGTTCCGCTTGGGTTGAACATTGCATGCATTCATTCTAAGCGGAACGCTAAACCGGGGCGCGACAGTTGAGAGCGTTGATGGCGCTTCCCAGAACGTAGCCATAATCATGCGATTTTAGGTCTTATTCAGTTGAGCGTTCGAATAGGGTGTGGGTAAAAGTGGCAAAAATAACGATTTTGAGCTTTACGAACGCTTTAACAAAAGAGCCATCAATGACAACGCCACCAATGCCCTCATAAGCTAAACGAACGCACCTCTGATTTATCTATGGTTTGTTTGTGTTGTGAATGCGAATGGTGTAATTTTAATTTTCTTTCAATCAAAAACTAATATATTTGGTTTATTATGATTGGTGTAAAAATGAATACCTTTAACGATAATTCCGGTGAACCTGACCAAGATGCTAACTCAGCGTTAACCGAATTAGACAAAGGTAATAAACAATTATTTCAAAACATAACCTCTGGTTTCATAAACATTTTTCACAATAAATCTGTATTTACAGGTTTACGGTCGGTAAAAGTCGGAGAGCAATGTGAAGCAATCGTCCGCTTTCCCCGTCTCTTCGAAAAATACCCATTTCCTATCCTCATCAATTCTTCTTTCTTGAAACTTTCTGATGTGTTTCGTATGGGTAACAATTTTTTGCGGCTGTGGGTGCTACGAGTCTGCCAGCAAAGTGAAAAACATTTAGACAAAATTCTAAACGTCGATGAATTCCTTAGACGAGTGTTCAGCGTGCTACATTCAAATGACCCAGTGGCTAGAGCTTTAGCACTAAAAACTTTAGGAGCAGTGGCCGGGATAATTCCCGAAAGACAAAATGTACATCACGCTATTAGACGAGGCCTCGATAGTCATGATAACGTCGAAGTTGATGCTGCCATTTATGCAACCACTAGATTTGCAGCACATTCCAAGTAAGTTATATTTTTCCATATAGGTATTACAATATACCATTAATGCTACTATACCTAAATTTTGCATTATCTCAATAAATAGAAGACAATTACCTCTCAAATATATACATGAATTAGGTGTGTAGTGATATACATAACAAGTGAAGTTGTTTAGTTCCTAAATAAATATATTGATAAAGCTTTGAAGCTATATACTGAATAATATGATCACCTCATTCAAGACCACTGCTCCATAACATGCCAACAGCACTTTGGCATTCAAAAATCATTTGATTATTTTTTTGATTACCTATGTCAAACATGATCGAGTGAGCATACCCATGTTCACCCTAATATATGCTAAAAAAATCATTGTGCCTGTGAATGATAGTCATAATTGCTATGAGGACTTTTACACTGACTGTGTACTAACTGAACCCTTGACAATGAATAAAATGTTTATACTTCATTTATTTATTTTATACAGAATATACTAAGCATACTGTTATGTCTTCAAGAGGAGGGTAGTTTTGGGAAAAGTTAGTCTGTGCTGTCAACTTAGCCAGTGGTTTTGTTCTGAGTTATTTCACGAAAATTGTTATGTATATAATACATACTATACATACATGAATACTGTATCTATAAAACTAAATTAAAACTTTACAATAATGAAAAAGAACAATACATACTACTTATAACATATGGTACACACATATATATACATAATGATTACATAATTATAAAGTTATTCTATTTTATATAGCAAAGTACCTGTTGTGATGTGGGTTGAAATGGAATTGAAACAATTGTATATCTTGTGGCTAAGCTGGTTAGGTTACTCCTTCACCTGGTGGTTATAAGCTAATATTTTGTTTTGTGATGTCACATCAAAAACGGCAATTCCTTTTGCCAATTTTGTTTAACCAAATAATTTTATGGAAAAATGAGATAAATCACGCTCATGGAATGGTAGCCTGTCAGTATACCAATTTAATTAAAATTTTATTTTTTTCTGCAATTTGTTGATGCAAGAGGTCCAGTTAAATCAACTTTTGTTTCCTATTACAGTGACTTTGCAGTGTCAATGTGTAACAAGCTGTCAGATATGGTGGAATGTGAGAGCACTGCTGCGGATAGAAGAGCTAAGCTTGTGAGAGCTTTAAGGACTGTGCATGGCGGAGGTAATTATAATCAGCTCATTATGTTATCACTGTCTGGAATTCGAGCCTACCCTCACAGAGAGGAGTTGGGCCATAATCCACCAGTGCGGCTCGGTGGATAGCCAACTCATATCAAAGTGTTCAGGCAGTCCGAAGGCCTTCGACATAGCCAAGTGACTGTTGTCCTAAGACAAACAACTGGGACAAACGGTTTTTACATGCCCTCTGAATCATAGAAGCGCTCTGTTGAACAATGCCACTGGCAGTCACCCATCCGACTCCTGACTGCAGCAAATGTTGCTTAATTTGTTGCGCAGGTAATATAAATATAAAGTGACTAAACTAAAGATGTCAATGCAAAAAATGAATATTTTACATAGATATAATTCCAAGTGACCATGCATACTTTAAATCGAGCATCGAGCAGCTTTGGTGATATAATGTGTTTAGCTGTCTAAATTGTTTAATTTTCATAGTATGTAGATTCAATGCAAATTGAGACTTGAGGGTTTGAAGGGTCTATTAAGGGTGTATCCCGCTATTTCCATTAGGTATTTCTACTGATAGAAATACTGATTCTCCCACTTTTTCCATTGCTAATAAACTAATAGTCTAATGCCGCGTACAGACCAAGCTAACGAGACCGAGTGAATGCTAACGAGTGGGATTTGCCGATCGCTTGCTTTCGCTATTGTGTCCACACTAAAAGACCGTATTGAAGTTCGTCGACAATTGGCGAACCACAACGAATCCAATGATGTTAAATATAAATAGAGGTCTTACTACGCTCGACTTGCGACATCAACACAAGCTAATTGTCTTGAGTCAACTTAATTCCATCCTGTCTGGCAACAACGCAGCGCGTATTCAGGAAAAAATGTGTTCTAGTGTGTTCAGAAACTGCAGAACTACTGGGACGAGTGTAAAAACATGAATTATGTATCTTTTCATTTTTAAGTATTGTTTTTCTATCTATCAAAAATGGAAAATCAAAAAGTTGTATTTTAATCTAAATTATATCCTGCGACGTTGCCGCTTCGCCACATACGCGAACGAGACAAGTAGCGAGCGACAGAAAGAACGAGGCTGTCATTGGCGGTCGAATGGTCGGCCACAGGCGAACGTTGTTAATAATATATTGATCCCTTTCTGACATATAGAATTAATATATCTTCGTGTTCTTTTAATCTTGTCAGTGTAGTTAATGTCGTTATGTAGCATACAATTTGCCATGTTTGAACTTCATATTCAAGGAGTAAAACGCCTCTACAATTAATCTCATTGCTTGACTCACGTTGTATTTTAGTGATCATGGACGAAAACGGTGGCGCTGGTGGATGAAGTCGTTCTTTAAAAAAATATTGTATAATGGAACCAAACTATTACAAAAAGAGTTGGATTACAATAAATAAATTGATTAATTTTACAAGGATTTTATGTGGTATACTTAGAGCTCTATGAGCATTAGCAATCTATCTTAGTCCATTCCATAATCGTAAATAGATACAATTTATTCGCTGGAACGAAACGTCCGTCGCGTGCAACCGCCGCAACTGAATGAGCATTCGCTCGTCCGTCCACACCGCGGCTGTACGTTCGTTCAATTTCTCTTTGATGTACCGACAGCCGCCGGAGCACGGCCGAAGGCGAACGAAGACCCTCGTTTGGCTTCGCTTGCTTACGGCATGCCGTTCACACTGATTCGTTTGCGCTCGCTCTCGTTCGCTTGGTCTGTACGCGGCATTACACTCTTCTTCTGGCACATCGCCGACCGACGCTCGCTTCGCTCGCTCAATTCGCGCGTTTTGGTTAAAAAAACCTAATAAAAATAATGGGATAGAGTTTGGAAGTCTAGTCCGACTTTTTCTATTTTGTATAGCCATGGAAATAGTAGGAAACTACGACTATTACGATCAAACACTTCTCACAAGTCATAAGTCTAGTTTTATTTTGTTATATATTCATGAAATGCCATGTGGAATACTTAAACAACGTTAATATTTTAAAACTTTCACTTACAGCTGTGAGAGCTCATGGAGTGCTCAACTTGCTGCGGTCATTATTGGAGAAGTATCCTTCCACAAGCCTCGTGCGGGCCGCCATCACTGCACTCACTCACATTGCCACGGACACTGTCGTCCATGTTCCGGATCAGGTACAATCACTACTAGTACAGTGGAAACTAAATTTTAATTTATATTTGTTTAAATACAACTACAAATGATTGGATTATTCAATTTTAGGGACTTAATCCCTCGCTTCACTCAGGAGATATATTTAAATCCCTATTACGCTCAGTGATTGACTCTGGAGTCCCAGTTACGCTCAGGGTCTAATTTGCCGCCCGTGACGTAAGACACTGCTCTACTCCCTCGATGCATAATCTATTACCTTAAAGAATATTTGATTGAGTATTTGAGTCGTTACATTGTGTTGTGAGCATGGATAGTTATTCAGGTGGAACTACTGCTGAGCATAGCGAGTAAGGAGGGGCGGTCGGTGGTGCGGCGCGCGGCGCTGGGCGGGCTGAGACAGCTGGCGCGGCACGCGGCGCTGTGGCCGGCGCACTGCATCGAGCAGCTCACGCGCGCGCCGCTGCACGAGCCGCACAACGACCACGCCATGCTGTGTCTGCAAGTCATGCAGGTATCTATCTAATCCAGGTGTTCTAGTCATGCAGGTATCCATCTAATCCAGGTGTTCCAGTCATGCAGGTATCTATCTAATCCAGGTGTTCTAGTCATGCAGTTATCTATCTAATCCAGTGGTTCTAGTTATGTACTCACCTGATCCATCGCAGTCCATTTGCGGGTTTGATCCCCCGAGGGCATTGCGGCGCGCCATTTGTTCTGGAGTGCCGCAAGAGAGAGGGGTCCTGCAACGGACAGCCGCGGCGGGTTCGCGGCCGTGTGCGAAAGCTTTCCCGCGTTCCCGCCAAAAGCGGCAGTGACGGAACACCGCAGAGGTTTGGTGGGTATGCTGCCCTTCTGGCAGAGACTCCCACATAACCACTGTGCTCCCCCCGGGCCGGTGATATCCCTATAGGATTATTCTGTGTCAAAAAAAACTGCCACATCGCTCGCAAAACTGACAACCGATTGGGAAAAAAGGTTTTCGAGTGTCGACCACGCACCGGAAGACGTAGTGTAGGCCGGCTCCCCGCTAGATGGACCGAAGACCTCGCCAAAGCCGCGGGGAATCGCTGGATGCAGGAAGCGAGTAGCCGGTCCAAGTGGCGTTCTATGGGTAGATATGTTCAGCAGTTGAAGTCTTCCGGCTGATAATGATAAACTTTACCATAAAAAGAAAATTAAAGCCATGGCGAAAAAGGTGGTGAATGTTTTCTGTACACTGTAAAGAAACCTATATATTTTAACAATGTGATATATTTTCTAACCATGTTTGATATATTTTATAATTACCACCTATATGTTACCAATAATAAGTAAGTACGATTAATTAGTAAAATCAACCAAATATTCAATCTGGACGGAATACAACTCTGGGGCTCAGCATGTGACTCTAATGTTCAAATAATACAGATGGCTCAAAATGGTATGAAATTTCACAAATGCTCCATGGTTGCTAAAAACCACTGAGTTGCATAGCGAACTAAGAGTCAACACGGTTGGTGCAATAAAAAAATATTCGACAAAGTACAAGAAACGGCTTTGTAAACACCCCAACCTAGGCGTTACAATTGACCATTATAAATTAACCTATAGGATAAGTAAGAGGCTACAAAGAAACATCATAGACTTTCAAAAAGCACATGATTAAAATTGACGAAAAGGAGACACACTCGACGGAGAACTACATGACTATTTGCCTTCAAATCTATTGCTCAAACTCAAAAGACTGATCGCAGATAAATGAAGAACAAAAAATTAATATCAACTAGTATCTAATAGAATAATTTATTGATTCAGGCGATACTTTGCGGAAATCCATTATCAAAAAAGCGATATTAAAAAGTATTTAGTGACACTATTTATCTCACTGTCGGTCTAGCGCTCGACGAGTCAACATCTCCTGAGGATGCCTCGTGTAGAGGCGAAACACGTGTCGAATCGGTTCTGGTTTATTTGGGGTTTCTTGTGTTTTTTATTTTGTATTCTTCCTATTAGCATTTTATGCGGGAGGGAGGGTGGTGCACGCCCCCAAATAGGCCAAAATCATTGTTTTCTTTTCAGCGGAAGTGTCACTAAATATTTTTTAATATCGTTTTTTTTACCTAATAGAATCTAAATTTTTTTTCAACTCCAAACAAAATTATGATGATGATATTCAGTTTCCTCAACATCACACGTTTAAAAATAGATTAAAACAAGTTTTGCAAGTTGCATCAGTGTTAGAGCCAGTGGTGGTGCTACATTGATGGAAGTGTGCCTCCATTCTTTTTACAAGTCCAACTTGTTCTTACTTACATTTTCTAAGCTGGCCACCTTGTCGATGGACGACCTACGCTGCGTTTCTCGGTCCGTGGTCTCCACTCTAGAACCTTCTACGAAATAAAAATTAACCACAATAACTGAAAAATGGTTACAGTTTGATCAAATTTCTAAATTTTTCTTAATAGCCCATAATTTCCAACTTGCATGGGATAGATTTTTCTCATGATGGTTACAATCAATCCTATCACCCCGTTTCGGCTTGACGTTGAGTTCTGGGAATTATTCCAAATTAGTTTGGATCTATACAGGGTGGTATAGATCCAAATTAATTTGGAATTATAATTAATAAAAGAGAAAAAAAAATTTACTGTTTGTTTTTAAAAATTTAAAGAAAATGTTTATTTTCCAACCAGATCCTGGTGGAGTGCCCGGCGATCTGCGCGGCGGCGGGGTCCCCGCAGGGCGGCACCACTAGTGCCCTGCGGCAGTACTGCGGCGAGGCAGCGCTCAGCGCGGACCTCAACCAAGCCGCCACGGCCGCGCATGTCCTCACTTCCATCGTGGTGCACTGGTATGTATTACCTCTACCATGGGGTTCCAGTTTTCACTCCACAAGTTCGGTATGTTTTTTTGTTGAATTTTAATATACATTTCCTAGACTATATTAAAAGAAATATTTAGTGATGTTTCCGCTGGAAAAAATGCTTATGGCCGAGTTGCGGTGTTTTCAACGGAAGCGTCACTATATATTTCTTCTAATATCGTTTTTGATAATGCATTTCCGCAAGGTAACGCTAGACTAATTTCAAAAGTTATTTTGTCGTTCGAAAGCTGCATCACTGAGTAACATAGGCTGTCATATTTTAAAAAAAGTTAGAGATCCGCATGACGACTTCGATAATGTAACCCAAGGTGTGGAAAAAATACCAAAAAATCCTTATATCGCGGACGCTGCAAGAAATATTAATAATAATAATAAATCTTTATTTCAGGTCACATAACCCATATACCTACTACAAAAATATATATTAAATTACATGTTTACAATAAGATTCATATATATATATATAGATGAAATCGTCATTTGCGATTTTCGCTCTGGTGCACTGCAATCCATGATCCTATAGATAGGACTGCACAGGTCTTCAGACAGGCACTGCAGTATGGTATTATTCGATCTCCGTATTCTATCCCAAAAAGATGCAATACGTGATCGAATAACCGCAAAGAAATCAGGAACCCGTGCATCAGCAAACATCCCCGACGCGCTGCAGAACCTAGGCTTTTTCATAAGGATGCGAAATGCGTCATTATATTGCACCCTTATGGTATGATAGGCTAGTCTGGTATTCTTTACCCAAAGCTGACATGTGTATAAACACATGCAGTAAGCTTTGAATAAAGTAACCTTGACTTCATGGGAGCATTTTGCAAATCTGCGCGCGAGCATGTTACATCTGATTGACAGATTCCTTCTCTCTCGCTCCATGTCCAAGTTGTCAGTCATTAGTTTCGCAGTTTCCTGCAACTATACAATGGTAGGGAAGAATTATTGGTAAATACCTGGTTTACGTGGGGGGTGTCGAGAGGCTCTGGGTCTGATGAGGGCTGGTGACCGTGAGTCCTAGGTGGAGGCGTCTTGCTGTCGACGGCGTGCTGAAGAACTGTTGTTCACTTGGTTATAATGTTCGTATTGTCCTTTTGGGTTGTGCACTGGTTTACGCGGCGGGCTGAATGCGTCTCGATCAGTGATTTACGTGTAAACACGGGTTGATTTAGGAGGTGGTGTGTGGTCGTGCCGAACACACCCTGAAAGTCACTCGCGGCGAAAGTCAATCGCGGTGACTCGTGCTGATAATGGCGGTGCCATGCGGTCGCTACGCGGAGCGCAGCGGTACACGTCCGCCGGTTACGAGTATAAAAGGGTGACTCTTTGCGCTGCTCTTCAGCCGCCTGCTTGTCGCCTGACAGCTGCAGGACAGCGGCGGCGGAACGCGAGGGCGTGGGTGCGCGCCTTGAGGTGACGTCACGCTTTCGCGTGAACAGTCGTATCTTCGGTCATTATATGCCCAAGATACCTAAACCTTTTTACAACCTTTACTGGCGAATTCATCAACATTACATCGGGCACGATCTCCGGACCCTTCCCTGCGCGAAATACGAGCATTTCTGTTTTGGCTACATTATATTTTAAACCGTTCTTTGCTGCGTATTGTTCGCATACATCCAACAGTTTCCTTAGTCCGCTGATCGAGGGGCTGAGAAGCACCATATCATCTGCATAACTTAGGTTATTGAGGCACACACTACCAATATGGCAGCCGACACTGGTGCTTCTCAGCTCCCCTATCAGGCCATGTAGATAAAAATTAAAAAGGTCCGGAGATGTCAAGTCAAAATCATTTATTCAATTTAGGCATGAAAGACGCACTTATGAACGTCAATTTTTCTCTATAATGTACTTTAAAGACTACCGCCGCGTTCCAAAATATATAGAGCCTACCGAGAAGAAGCGGCAAGAAACTCGGGGCCATTCTTTTTATATAGATGTTTTTACAATGTTTTTACTTAGGTACTACAAATATTAGCTCCAGTGAGTTGCCTTACAAAAGAGAACATAATAATGGTATCAGTAGGGCAAGACACGCTACACTTTGACATCTTAGTACACGAGTAGATAGATCCTGGAATGATCAGTCCCAAGCTGTTTTATCCTCCAAGTAATCCGAAATTTTGTAATAACCTTTTTGACAGAGTTTAGTTTTAATAGTAATTTTAAACTTATTAATAGGCAAATCTCGGATAACATTGGGAACTTTATTATAGAATCGTATACATTGTCCCTGGCGAACTCCGCAGTCCAGTCTATACTCACTGGAGGTCGTGTCGCCCCATCTCACTACGTTGGTTTGGTTACCGTACCAGTACTTAAATATGTTTATGACGTCAGCCGGAACCCGAGTCGTGGTCAATTTGTTCCAGAGAATATTATAATTCACCTAATCAAATGTCACTCAGATCTAGGAAGCAGGCATAGACCGATGTTTCACGGGAGAGATTTTAATTGACAGTGTGTTTCACACTGAATATAGCCTAGTCGGTTGATAACTCTGGACGGAAACCAAACTGCGCGTCATCTATACTTAGATTGTTCACCAGTAAAGGATGCAGAAGTCGCTCAAATATCTTACCTATCACAGTTCCCAGAGAGATAGGTCGGTAGTTAGCTGCATTCCCTAAGTTGACGGTTTTATTTTTCACGATTGGCACGACTACAGTTTTCATGAGGCCCTCCGGCAAGTACGAATATTTAAGGCACAAGTTGTAGAATTCACATAATTTTATATATATTGTAGGACCGGCGCTGAGAATGTGCTCGAGACTAAGGCCATCATGTCCTGGCGACTTGCCACGCTTCATTTTACGGACAGCTTTAGCCACTTCTGTAGTACTAAACATTACATTTTAACACCAGAGATGTGGGCATTCGATGAAGCCTCCAACGTATTAACGTGCAATTCCGGTTGGACTTTAAATCTATTTGAGAATAACTCTGCTATGTCTTTAGGACTCTGCAAGCCGTCAACCGTCACTTGCAGAGCCTTTTTTGATTTAAACTCTTAGTTGAGTTCTAAAATTTTATGAAATTGTTGTTACTTCTATGAGAAGCTAGTATGTCCATTCTAATTTTTTCTTCATTAGTCTGGCACCATTTTAACTTATTTTTAAATTTATTTCACTAAATGTATTATACTATCGACAGTAAAGCAAAGTTATGTACTACACTTTTACTCGTATAGAGGACATCCATTTCTACAAAAATAAATGCAATAATCTAACTGTTGCAGTTATAAAAATAAAAATATAAAATTCTTCTTAAAAATTTCCATCGTTTTCTACTGACTTCCAAAAAAGAGGAGTTACTCAATTCGACTGATTTTTCTACCGACTTCCAAGAAAAGGAGGAGGTACTCAATTCAACTGTTTTTTTTATGTTTGTTACCTCATAACTTTCGATTGGGTTAACCGATTCTCAAAATTCTTCTTTTTTGTTTGAAAGCTGGTGCTTCCCGTATGGTCCCATTTAAATTTCATCAAATTTAGTTTAGTAGTTTGTGAACTACACTCCAATAACTGATTTTTACCAAAGTTATAGAATGGAAGTCGGTATTAAATTTTTCAAATTGCACTTGTTGATATGTATATAGATTACCAAACTCCAACAGCACTGCAACTGCCTTCAATGTCTTGTCATTTAATTGCTTAAAAGAATGAAATACCAATAGCTGTGTACATTTCAGTTACGAGGAACACCTCCCAGTGGAAGGGTCAGACTTGATGCTGGCGCTGGAGTCGCTGGTCATCGCGACCGGGGGAGACGACGGCACCAAGAACATCAAGCCGTTACGGATCGCTCTTCAATGCTTGGTAAGCTTTCACGCGACTCCGGCGAACTCCAAGAGGAGGGTTATGAAACACATAACTCTCCTCTTGGAGTTTTCTTTGGGTTGTTGGTATTTTTTTATTATAGGCCAGTTGGCCAGTTGCTTTCAGAGTCAAACATCTGTGTGGCATGAACATATATGTTTCACCTGTGTCAGTGTATAAGTATATAAGTATGTATATCGGGGCCCCGTTTCATAAAGCTACAAGTAACAATTATTGTAAAATAAAATAGCAACATTGGCCTAAACTTGCAACATTATTCAAAACAAGTGTTTCGCGTAGGACATTTTCTACAATTGTTTTTTTTTTCTGGTTACAATTCCAAAGTTACAAATGTTTATTGTTACATATTGCAAGAGTCAACAAGTGTTTCATAAAGATTCGTTATTTGTCGGCAATAAATATATATTTTAACTGTCATATTTTTACAAGTCTACATAGCTTCAGAGTTAGGTAACTTGTAAAATCGTTTTATTCTCGGTGCATAAAAATAACTATATTTAAATGAACTACGATTAAGAATCTACGATAATCGATATCAACACAGAGTTTTAAATATGGATTCAATGAAAGATTTCGTATAGATTCCGAAACGTTGAAAGAAATGTCTCTGGTGAGTGATGGTGATGATCAAGTGGTCAGTTTGCTAGGGTCATTCTTAGAATATCCATCACACAGAAACCAGGCTTTGAGTGTGAAAGTTCAACAGCGAAAAAGTACCAAAAAGAATTATCATTTTTTAATTCTTTTCTATCCATCTTAGGTACGTTTATAGCAGAGAATATAATATTACTAGATTTTATCATGAAATCACCTTTTAAACAAAACAAACTGAAAAGTTTGAAGACTTCGAAGTTTCTACGATGTAAGAGTGAAAAGAATGAAGAACGAATGATTAGGACTGTACAGCTATATTAATGAATCGGGATTTTTACCTGTAACAAGAGTACGAAGCCAGTTTTACAAGTGTCGCTGGTGTTCATGAATTCTGTGAAACACTTGTCATTGTAAATTGTTAGAATTTTCGGCTTGTAAATAGTAAATTACTATTTGTTACTTGTAGCTTTATGAAACGGGGCCCAGGAGTAGTCAGCAGGTCACCATAGTAAAGGCACTGCCGGCTGCCCAGCTTAGGACCTGAGGACCTCGTGTGGATGTTGTTTCATATTATTTTGTTATCTATACAACATACATATAATAAAAATGTTACGGATCGCTGTCTGTACGTGGAAGGTATATGAGAAAAGATATTATTGGGACTTAAACGAAAGTAAAATAAAAAAAAATGATTGTTAGAATTTTTAACTGTGCGTTTGTGCACGCTAATCTCAGAAACGGCTTATCCGATTCAGATGTGGTTTTCACTAATATATTGTGCCCTAGGGCGGTAAGTAATTTAAAAAAAACACTCCACTCTTTCAAAAAGTTCGCGTACATCTAACCATCATACTGGCAATAGACATCATGCATTCAGCCCAATGACAAAAGAGGTCGCTTCGCTATTTAGCCTTGTCTTCGTATGAGTATAATAGTCATCAATTTTATTTTTGTAATGCCGGTTTTTTTCTACTTACCTCACAATCGAGATGTAAAGTAAAAAAGAGTAGTTAGCTCGGGTGTAAGCATCAATTGCTTACACCTTAAAGTCTAATGTTGAATTCTTACATAAAATATAAAATAGTATATTATGCAACTAGTGAATAAAGGACGGATTTAAAGCGGAGGTCATATACGAATCACGAGTAAGTGAAGGATTCTAACGACTAAATCACGACCGCAGGGAGTGGTTCGTGATGATTGAATCACGAGCGTAGCGAGTTATCCAAGTGTTAGAATCCTGAGCGATGCGAGTGATTCATGACCCTCGATATAAATCCGTTTTATTCAAGAGTTGCATACTATACTTTATACCTTGACTACGCAAAAAGAAATAACTTAAGCGAAAATAGACACATAATGAAGAAAAAAAGGAAATTTAAATTAATTAAAATGCGAACATTAATGAAAATTATGAAGAAAAGACGTTTGAGATGCGTTCTTTGTATATTATTTTTAGATCTTAGATTCTTAGACCTCTGCGACTTGTTTTGAGTGTCGCAACCTTGCCAGTATCTCTTACATGATAGTTTCATAAACTGCAGAAAAAATGTAAATATACTTTTAGAATATGGTCGGTGCAATAATTAACAAAGACCATATATATACTTCAATAGTATGTATACGTGTAGGTGAAGCTGAGTATAGCGGAGCCAACGGCGTACGCGGCGCGCGCCGGGCGTGCACTGCACGTGCAGCTGGTGCGCGTCAGCTGGCGGCGTCACATCGCGCGCGGCACCGCGCTGCTTGAAGCGCTGGCAGCGCTGTGCGGCGCCGCGCACTGCCCCCCGCCCCCGCCGCCGCATCAGCCGCTGCGGCACATGCAACGGTAATCACCCACGTAACTACCTACTGTACCTAGCATGCATCACACAAACTAATTATTTATTTCACGCGAGGTTTCCAACACCATAACTAGGCATAGCCTGTGATATGGTAACCTGATGACTGATATAAGTGTGTACTTATATACATACATACACTTATATTAAGAGCGTTTTAGTGGTATACACATTTAAAATTAAATAAAACAAATTAAAATAATGGTAATGTGTATGATATTGTTTTTATGTTTTTATCTGAGCTAGGGGCTATCGCTTTGCCATATAAATCGGTTCAGCAAGTAAGCGTGAAAGAAAGGCTAGTTAATGAAAAAACTACAAACAATCACACTCGCATACGAGTGTATTATGCTAAATCAATAATACTATTTTTTTTTGTTTTTATTTGGACTCTTACGTACGTACATTGGCCATTCCTCAAGTTCAATAAATTAATACTTAAAGTTGCATCAAGCAGTCGAATCAAGCCACATCACACAAAAAAGGCTGTCATCAAGTCACCGTCCTAAGTCTCGTTTGTAAAGCGGTTTGTAAAGTTCTAAGGCGATTAACGAAGAAAACAAACAAAAAACAACTTTTCAACTTTTTCATTGTTTCGTACACTTTGCCTACACTCGTGCACCTTCACGGACATTTCACGGTTAATACTCCACTCCACTATAACACATCAAAACGCAAACCTAGGATAATTCAATAATAGTAGATTATACACCAAGGAAGTAAAGCAGTATCAAAAAACGATAATAAAAAATATTTAGTGACACTTCCGCTGAAAAGAAAACAAATATTTTGGCCTATTTGGGGGCGTGCACCACCCTCCCTCCCGCATAAAATGCTAATAGGAAGTGGCTAAAAGGAAGCTAATGCGACAGACTGTCGGACTAGCGCTCGACGAGTCAACATCTGATGATGCCTCGTGTAGAGGCGAAACACGTGTCGAATCGGTGTTGGTTTATTTGGGTTTTCTTGTGTTTTTTATTTTGTATTCTTCCTATTAGCATTTTATGCGGGAGGGAGGGTGGTGCACGCCCCCAAATAGGCCAAAATCATTGTTTTCTTTTCAGCGGAAGTGTCACTAAATATTTTTTAATATCGTTTTTTGATAATGGATTTCCGCAAAGTAACGCCTGAATCAATAAATTTTCTAAAGCAGTACCTATCTTACGTCACTGACGGCATATTGAACCGTGAGTGTAACGGAGGCTCTTGAGTTAATTAGGATTAACATTTATTTCCCGAGCGAAGCGTGGGAGTTATGTAGAGTCCTGAGTGAAGCGAAGGGTTAAAGCCGCCCAAGACGAAGACAGGGTTTATCCTCGAGGTGCATACTCTACTTTTCATACCTACTGCGAGACAATAAAAACTCATAGCTTTAAAATAACATTTTTTTTTAGTTTAAAGTAATATAAATTGATAGTAAATATTCAAATTATTAAGGAAAAGAAATTAGAATAGAAAGAGCAGTACAATAAACTCTCTTCACAATGCCCTTATGTATCTACTCCGTACAAAGAATTGTCCTACAACTAACGTTCCAAATCCAAATCACTTTACGCCCACGGGAGTTTTATACAACATTACAACCCCGGGGATGTAATGCCTTGCTTTACGTCTAGATTGCGTGGTATGTAATTGAACATTTTTGAGCAGGTGGTATGAAAAATCCACTTAAGATATTATTAGGTTTTCCCGGCATCCACAATCCTAATTTTAATTAATAATGATTACAGATATGCAATATGAGAAATATCTTAGAATTGTAAAATATCCCTTTACAGAGAGGGCTGCATAGAAAATCCCGCCGACGATGGCACAGCAGTTGTTCTACTTTACACCGTGTTCCTGCAGGAACGGGCTTTGAAAGGACTCAACTGTAAGAAGAACCCAGCGTGGCAAGATACCATCGTACAAGCCATAGACAAGGCGGACGGCTGGGTGCGGTATAGAATCGCCCGAGCCGCGTTACGGTAAGCATCGCAAGGAATCAGAAGCACAATACAATGCCACGCAATGCTACAATTCTAAGCCCTGGATGGCGCTCAATTATACACGTAATTTGTATAATTACCAAAAAAATAATTGGGCGGTACAAAAGTGTTAATACATTGTAGATATGTAGTCAAATTTTTTTATTACTGCACAGTGAAATAATTATTAATTGTTAAAGTTTTCGAAAATTCCATCTAAAAGTATGGACACCATCTTAACAAAAATACTACATGCCTATGTACAGCTTATTAATGAAAACACATGATTCGCGTCAGTGAAAAAATATCTCTCTTACTCTTTCTTACACCCCCCACCCGAGCGTTCGGTGTGAAAGAGATTCGGCTTTCGTTCGTTCGTTTTCGGAAGAAACAAAGGCCGCGCGGTGGCAGGGCGGAGGGTGCGGGGTTGGTCCGGTGGCCAGGTCTAACGAGCCAGGACGCGAGTTTGCCGAATGTTATGATTATGAATGGTACATTTCTATGTAGGGGTGTTAAGTTTCATGCATAAACCGCGCGCATGTAGTATATCTTAATGAATAGTGGAAATGCCTAGAATAAAATTTGTAGGTGTGAATCAATCTAGACGTTTGACCAAATATTGATGATTATGTGGGTTTTTTTTTTTAAAGTAGTTTTAAATATTCTTCCCATGTATGTATTAAGTACCAGCAGCATATAGTGCTGTTTTTTTTGGTAATTATACAAATTACGTGTATATATTTTTGACGTAACACGTGAAAGTCTTTAAATTTGCTACCATACGGGGGCAATCCAAAAAACGTTATAATTAAATCGTGGGATACAGTTTGTTGTTGTAGTTTCGAATCTATCCTATACGTCCCAAATTAAATTATACCACTAGATAGCTGAAGGATCAAATAATTAATTACGATAAACGAGAACAGTGACGCGTCGCGCGGGGTGGAGGGGGAAGCGCCGCCATTTTGAGATTATTTTGCTGCGTATCGAGATTAGCAATTAGTATAACTGTTGACTCGGAGAAACGTACTCACGTACAACACACGGCCGTGTCCGTGACACAGCCACGCCACATTTATTAGTATTTATGTATACTGAACAGGTATGGACACCACCGTCTAGCAGCCACCATACTGAAGAGGTTAGCAGACGAAGCCGCGAGCGAGGCGGCGCAACGGTGGCTCATCGCCTTGTACCGCGCTGCGGAGGCCGATGTCATCCTTGTACAAGAAGGTATGTGGCGGGTTCTAGCGATCATTCCTCGAGTTTTTTTTTTATATTTATCACATTATTATCACTACATAGTATAAAACAAAGTCGCTGTCGCTGTCTGTCCGTCCCTATGTATGCTTAAATCTTCAAAACTACGCAACGGATTTTGAAGCGCTTTTTTTTAATAGATAGAGTAATTCAAGAGGAAGGTTTATATGAATGATACATGCATAATATTGTAGAGAAACACTGATGAATTTACAGGTTACTAATGTGATGTCGTAAATAAACACATTTTTTGCGCTTATATTTGTTACATCTCTAGTTTATGACATTCCATATTTAATGTGACATTGACAGATGTCAGTAACCGAATGATGTTGCCGCGGTTTTCTCTCTCGCCCCTCTCCTTGTTTCCGATTTTACCACGTGCATGGTTAGTTTGGTTGGCTATGTGAAATAAATGGAAATATCAAGCTTCCGATGGTCGGCTTTGACTTCATCACCACTATAACAATATTGCAAACGCTGACTGAACCCCACGAGATAAATCAAAATAATGTACTACGGTATTGTACACCTTAAAAAGGTCAACAAAAGTCCGCGATGGTATATGTCTATCTCTTAAGGATAACCCACAATAACCATTTTTTATCCTTTACATTTTACGGGAAAAAATGGCTTATTTAGGAAGTTATTTTAAGCAATACAGCATTAATCCTCATGCAATTAAGTACCTTAAATACATTGTCCATTCAATATAGATCAATTTGGCCCTTTACATTTCATTCTGTAGTAGGTAGGTATATTATTTAGTATCAGCATTGCACCGTGCGAAGCGGGGGCGGGTCGCTAGTTTATTTATAAGGAAAACCAACAGTTGTAATACAATGGTGTCGATTCTGTAAGCATTCTCTAAACTATAAATCTCTGAATTATCGTGTTCTTATTCAGTTTGGGCTAAATTCGAAATTAACATAACACTTCCGAATGACAGCACTAAACAATTATCAATTGTGTGTATATTTTAAACAGATTTTCTTACGTAACTTGATGTTCTCTAAACTAACGTAAATATACCTAAAATAGAATTGAATAATCCTATAAGAAATGTGAGATGAGAAACGAAACGCTCGTAGCGGTTGACTTGGCGATTTTACCCGATCAACAAGTTAAGCAACGCTTGTTGCGGTCAGGAGTTAGAAAGGTGTGCGCTAGTGACATTATTCAACTGACCACTTCCGTGCTTCGGAGGGCACGTTAAGCCTTCGGTCCCGGTTGTTTGTCTTAGGACAACAGTCGTTAGACTATGTCGAGGGCCTTCGGGCGGCCTGAAAACTTCGACATGGATTGGCCACCAACCTATCCACTAAGCCGCACTGGGCCCGCGTGGTAGATTATGGCCCAACTCCTCTCTCTGAGAAGAAAGCTCGAGTCCCAGCAGTGGGAGCGTAATGAGCTGATTATGTTTTTTGTTATGTGTGGCGAGGTCAGGTATCACAGGGCTAGAAGCGGCGAGCTCCGGGTGGGAGGTGGCGAGCGGCTGGGCGGGGTCGGGCGGGGGATGGTGCGCGGCGGGGTGCGCGGGGTGCGGCGCGTGCACGCCGCTCGCGCACGCGTGGATGCGCGCTCGCGCCGCCGCGCTGTCCGCGCTAGCACGCGCCGCTGCCGCCGCTAGGGCGCTGTGCACGCAGCCGCCGCCCGCTATAGCACACGCACACGCACAGGTATCTATAACATATAACAGACCCGTACACACCATACACACACCCTACAAACAATATTATTTTATTGATATTGTGCAGTATGATGCTGGCTTATCCTACCTACGGGTCTAGTGTTTCGGAATTATAAGGTAATCTTCGGTAAATGAAATTCCAAAACATTTCGATAATATAGCACAGGCGGCGGCAGAGCGGGGTTGCGGGCGAGCGTACGAGCGTTATCTGTCGTTACGAATCTAACCGACCACGCTCGGCCCTCGTCTGTACCTAATGAGTTTATTATAAGTAATGCTAGCAACATAGGTAGGTATATATTGTTGGCTTACAAGGGCAAATAAAACAAACCAAATGTCCAGTCCAACTAAACATTACTTGTAATTAGCGATCTTTCTCCAATGGTAGTAGACGAAGACTGACTGAACCTCAGAGATCGCTAGCTTAACCTCGTTGACTTCTAGGGTAAAGCAATAGGCGCCACTGGCGCCATCTTTTAAGAGTCATTAGCACTGTCTATACTGCTTTATCCCGGAAGTCACATTTATTTTACAAATTGAATACGGAATTATTATGACACTAATTAATTTATATTATTTAATATCAATTATTATTATTATTAACATAATTATTAAACTATTATTAACTTGGTTAAGTATACATAAACTCTCCGACTTCCGGGGTAAAGCAGTACTCGCCACTGACGTCATATCTTATGAGTCCTTACCACTTTGTTATGCTTTGTCCCGGAATTCACGCAATTCAACAATCTTCTTTTAATAGCCAATACAAGAACATACTAGTAATTACATAAATAATGTATTGTTTACATTTGTTTACAATATTACTTGTATCGTGCACAGATATTTACTTACTTATGTTATATTTTTTGTAAATTTTCGTAAAAATAATAGTACCAATATATATATAGATTTTAGAACAACACATGAACTGTCATTCCAAGTATGCAACTACTGAAAATGGGACTAATATTGATAAAGTTCTTAAAACTCAAAAGAGCGCGATTAGAATTATATTTGACCTCCGAAAACGCACACCGGCCAGATAATACTTCAAAAGAAACAATTCAATGACCGTAACTAGTCACACACAGTACTCTCCTGTAATGTACCACTGGGTAAACCTAAGTTTTACATAAAGATTACCTTCTTCTTATCACACTTTGTGACTTACTACTACTGTCTATGTATTGTGTTGTAGGCGGCCCGTGACCCGGCCGCCAAAGCCGGCGCGTGCGCATCCGCGCTGCGAGGCGCGGCGCGCGCGCTGGCCGCAGCCGCGCAACGGTTCGGGGCTATAGCCAGGACTGCCTTCCACGCGGACGAGTCTACACTGCGGCACTTCTATATGTATCCTTTTCATGTTTAAAGTCAAAGTTATAATCTATTATTCCATTTAGGCATCAAAGACGCTCTTTTGATCGTCAATTATTCATATATGTACTTTATTAATGTTTTAATGTAATAACTACCGCTGCGTTCCACAATATACAGGGTGGAAACTTTCAGCGGGCAGTAAGGGGAAGTACCTTATCCGTTGCAGCTACTCGAAAATGGTCTTAAGAGACTATCCATAGTATTTTATGGAATTGTGATCCCCATTCACAGATTTTAAAAAAAAAATACTGTTAGCAAGAAAATAGCCATTTTACACAAATACATTTTTTGATGCCAATCGATCCTGTTCCTAATACTGATCAAAAACTTCTATGGGACCAACCATCGTTGGAGTACTCAAAAAATCACAAATTGCAAAAAACTTTTTCCTTATATTTTGTATGAAAATTTTTCGTAAAAGCTTTTTTAGTGATGGTTGAGATCTTTTTGTTGACTGAATAAAAAGATAAGTTTAAAAACAATTCAAATTCCGAACTCGTTATTACTAAATAAAAACAATCTTGACAGTTTCTTGCGTCAGAAAAGCTCTGAGTGTGCAGTTGTGAATTTTACATTAAGTGCATAATTGTACAGCTATTGATAAGAGAAAAATGACCTCCAATTTAGAACGTTTAGACTTGCTAGAAGCATATTACGTAAATAATAAAAATACATCGGCTGCGTTAGAATGGCATAGGATCAAATATCCAAATCGTCATGCGCCAACCAGAAAGGTTATTACAAATCTTCTAAGAAATCTTGCACAAGGTGGCTCTTTCAAGAAAAAATCTGTACGCCACCCATTTATACTAGATGAAATTTTGATCATTTCTGTTCTTACACTTGTCGAAGCTTATCCCGAAATATCATTAAGAGTTATAATTAAAAATTATTTTAATTTAGTATTATTAAAAAAATAACCTTAGGCCGAGTTGATACAGATCAAATTTGACGTATATATATTCATTTTCTCGCTGATAAACTTTAATTTTTAAAGTCTATGAGGATAAGATGTTTTGTTAACATGCTTAGGTTTTATACACAAATATATAAACAAATAAAAATCAAAGAAAAAGAAATGTTTTCTGCATTCGCACATACATAATCTGAAGTGACGTTAATCACATAATTAGGACAAGCCCCAAATATAGGTAGATAACGTCGGCTAATTACGTGAGCTAATCGGGTCTTAAATATAAATAAACACCGTTTGTGTTTAAATTATAAAATGCAGAAACACTAATCAGCATTTGTCATCATATTTATAGTAATGAACAAAATTGGTCAGCCATATTGTATCATTCAAAGAAAAATAAATTCGACTTAATAAATCATTAAAACATAACTAATAAAAAATCTCAGTCTAGCTCCTATACTAGGAAATGTTATGTAGCCTGTTTTATTTCGAAAAATAAATGATTGTCTATTTGTAGCGTTGAAAAACACAAACCCCAATTTGGTAATGAATTTTCTAAAACCTTTACACTAGACTTCATAGTCGAACGCTGAATACCCCCAAGCAAAGTAGTAGGAGCGTGCGGCCCCGAGTAAGTAGACCGTCTTTGCGATAAATAGGCGATAAAAGTGTGAAGAGGCGGTGCGGTGGGGGCGGAGAACGCTTGCCGGCGATCAGTACGCGAGTGCCGGCAGAGCGGTCGGGGTTGGCATTTATTAAATGTCTTTGTTTTCTTTTGGTACCCACCAACAAAAAATATCGATCGAAGATTTGTTCGTAGACGCGATGTTGACATCCCTACACGCGTTTCGCGCTAAACCTGCGTGAATCAACGCTAGTAGGGAAGACGATCTACTTATAGATATATTTACTTGCTTTGCCCCCAAGAGGCATCATAAGGTCCACCTAAAAATCGAGTTCAGTTTCTGATGGCGGACTCTGGAAATCCCAACAACGCCTAACGTTAATTTTGTTCAACTTTCCTAGATGTGTGTTTCTTAGTTCCTCTTACTAATATTATAAATGCGAAAGTTTTTATGTATGGATGTTGTTATTCTTTCACGCTCAAACGGCGGGGCCAATTTTTAATTAATTTTCGTATGGAGATAGCTGGAGCGCTGTGTTAACATATAAGACACTTCATCATAATCATCATTCTACCCCACGCGGGTGAAACCGCGATGCGCGACTAGTATTTTTATATTATAATTTAACCTAGTTCCGCACTAACTTGTGTAGTATAATAATATTGGATCTTAACCCGTCTAATGTCTAGTTCGGTTTCTTTCCGAGCTATACGCATAAAAGTTTAGAAAAAAAATACTACACTTGAATAGTTGGTCAAACTAAAAGCAAGTTTATACCAGTGGAGTGCATTGGATCTGATACAAGTACAATTTGAAAAATGTAATACCGACTTCCATTCTATTCAGTTATTGAAGGGTAACTAAAAACTACTGGAACGAAATAGATGAAATTTAAATTGGACCACACGGGAAAAGCACCAGCTTTCAAACAAAAAAAAAGAATTTTGGAAATCGGTTCACGCAGTCGAAAGTTATGAGGTAACAAACATAAAAAAAAACATACGGTATTTATTTATTTATTTAGTACCAACATGTTATACATTAAGACAATTATAATAAAGTTATATGGTTATTAACGGGATATTTACCGTGGTAAGGTTGTGGAATGAGCTCCCGATATTTCGGCGCAGTTACATGCACCATGTTCACGGGAAGACTGAAGAATGCGGGTGGTTGGTCAAAAAGTTTAAAAGTTAGGTGCAGACATAACGATCTACCCTCTTTCTTAGTTTTTGACCAACCACCCGCATTCTTCAGTCTTCCCGTGAACATGGTGCATGTAACTGCGCCGAAATATCGGGAGCTCATTCCACAACCTTACCACGGTAAATATCCCGTTAATAATCATATAACTTTAGAGAACAACCGTGATAGTTTAAAACAATTATAATAAATACAATTCACTACACACTCTGACTAAATGCTAACACAATTATAGGTACCGACTACACGCACTAATATAAACGAGCGGTTCACAAACTAAAGTAGATAATAATATGTACAATTACGAATGAAAATAAATCACATTTTTTGGCCAGTTTTTAAGACATCATATTAAGTTCAATTTATTGCAATAAATATAAACAATAACAAATATAAGCATAATATAAAGCAATCCAGAAAAACATTTGAAACAATTTAATGTAGTAATTCAATATAATGTAATGTAGAATTGAGTACCTTCCCTTTTTGGAAGTCGATAGAAAATCAGTTACAAACAAGAGGTATAAAAGTGTGTATACACTTAATGTATGCGTGACATGGCTTAGCACTGGATTAAGATGTCCTGGGAACTCTTCTTATGATACATATACATTTGGTGAAACTACCGTGGAACGGATGGACAATGGCAGCAGTAAACAGTAAGTAGCGCCATAAACAAAGAAGTCTAGTAAAGTCGAGTTTTGGCGTGTAATAGTGGTGAATTGTTAACTAGTGTATGTTGCAGTGCACGAGTTGGTAAAGCGTACAAAATCATGTAATGTTAATTTTGTGTTTTCGCGGGGTCTGAGGTCCGAACCCCGGTAGGGCATAATGTATCTCAGTTGCTAACAAATATTGATTAAAATCGAAAGAATGGCGGCGCTATGTCACCTTTAGTCATCAATTTACTAACATCATTGCTTACTGGAGTTGTCATAATTGATGATATAGGGCGGCCATTATTCAAGATTTCAAACATTTGTTAGCAACTGAGATACATAATAACCCTGCAGGTCGTGGCTAATATTATTTGTGTCATGAGCAGAAATTAAGGATTGCAATTGAGATAAAAAATATATATACTCGGGCGGAACGCAAACTGCATACACGCAACCAGTGTACACTGACAATCCGTTTCAAACGCCACGACTGCTAGGCCACCGAGGCACCCATCTTAATTTGTCTCTCTATGGTTGACTATCTTAAAAACTCTCGTATTGAACACCAGCAGTAATTTTATTATGAAAACTAACGTAGTTTATACACACTGTTAATATGAAAAACGGGAATCACTCACCTTAATAAGTCAGATCTTTCCAACTGTAGTTTAACCACGTAGCCTCGCACTACGACGACTAGAGACGCAACCGCAAGCGTTCTGCACTCTCCTTGAAAAAGACCACCGGATGTGGTTGAAACTATAGTTGAAAAGATCTGACTTATGTACGTGAGTGATTCCCGTTTTTCATATGAAAAAACCAAAAGTAATGTTTGTTGTTATGTGTTATTGTGTTTTCCGACACAGATAATCCTAGTGATATATGTAGCGTCAGTGTGAGTCGTCGTACGTTCGTACGTAAGTCTTAACAAAATTATATAGCAAGAGATTTTCTTAACCCCAGAACCAGTTCTCAGCACACGTACAACCAACTCGCTCAATTCCTCGACCGCATCACCTCCCCGCAGCAAGAGCGGCCCGAAGTGACAAAGGAGTTTAAACCGAACAACTTGGAGGAAAGAATATCGCTCACTGCTAGCGAAGCGTTGACGGAAATATCTGCAAGGTTGTTCGACAATCCGACCACTAACCCGGGCATCACGCACAGGGTAAGTGTTCCTTATTTTACTTCGTCGTTATCTACTCGTATCTATTGATTATCCGTTTGAAAAATGCAATCTGTGTTTTATAAAATAAAATGATTATACAAAGCCAAAGACGGTGCCAATCTATTCATAGGTTATTCACTAGCGTCAGAATTAAAATCAGTTAGATTTGGTTGCGCCTTAAAAAGCTGGCGCGTCGTTTTATCTGCACTTCCATAACAAGAGGCCTTGGATACACAGTGACTGAATAACAAGAAGGTTAATTTCGATTAGGAGCCTAGGTTAGACTGTGGTTTGATAACAAGGAGCCTAGGTTAAACTGTAGTTCGATAACAAGGAGCCTAGGTTAGACTGAAGTTCGATAACAAGGAGCCTAGGTTAGACTGTGGTTGGATAACAAGGAGCCTAGGTTAGACTGTGGTCTGATAACAAGGAGCCTAGGTTAGACTGTAGTTCGATAACAAGTAGCCTAGGTTAGACTGTGGTTGGATAACAAGGAGCCTAGGTTAGACTGTAGTTGGATAACAAGGAGCCTAGGTTACACTGTAGTTGGATAACAAAGAGCCTAGGTTAGACTGTAGTTCGATAACAAGGAGCCTAGGTGAGACTGTGGTTGGATCAGAAGGAGCCTAGGTTAGACTGTAGATCGATAACAAGGAGCCTAAGTAAGACTGTGGTTGGATAACAAGGAGCCTAGGTTAGACTGTGGTTGGATAAGGAGCCTAGGTTTGACTGTGGTTCGATAACAAGAAGCCTAGGTTAGACTGTGGTTCGATAATAAGGAGCCTAGGTAAGACTGTGGTCGGATAACAAGGAGCCTAGCTTAGACTGTAGTTCGATAAGAAGGGGTCTAGGTTAGACTGTAGTTCGATAACAAGGAGCCTAGGTTAGACTGTGGTTGGATAACAGGGAGCCTAGGTAACACTGTTATTTGTATAATAAGAGTCTAATTTAAAGGCTACTCATCTTCCTCGTCACTTGAAAGTATAAAATATAAACAACATTCAATTTAAGCACTTTTTAAAATTATGGTTATTTTTAATAAAAATATTGTTGTTTACGGGATTTACATCGCGTAAGTAACAATAACATTCTATTTCCCGCGGCTTATGCATGCACTTTAAATAAAGTTAAGTTTTAAGTAAAGTTTCAGCTAAGTTGCATGTTAATTAAAATAGTGTTGTATGTGTATGTCAGCACGCAGAGGCGGTGTTGGGTGCGGTGGGCGCGTGCGCAACTGGCGCGGTGTGGTCGCGCGGCGTGTGCCTCGCGCGCGGCTGCAGCGCGGCGTGCCGGCTGTCCGTGTGGGGCGCGCGCGCAGTGCCCGACCATCCCACCGCGCTGCCGCTCACGCACCGCCTCGCCGTCAAGCTCGAGGGCGTAGTGCTGCCGCCGCAAGCGCTCAGGTATACTTGCCGCATATAGCTGCATCTAGTTTCATTTCAGGATACTAAAAACCTATAAAATTATATTTAAGTTGAAACATTGTCAAAAACTGAATTGACAATCAATTATATAGGTATAATAATATCGAACCTACTTACAAACTTTCACAAGAATTTCTGATCGTGTAATTTTCAAAAGCCTCAAAAGTTAATCCCCAAATAACACTAAAGAATGATAAATGTATTTATTTATGTATGCACAAATCAACAACTATGAAAATTTTAAAGGTTTTTCGTTATGAATGTGAACCATCGGATGACATAGCTAAGAGTGTGCACACTACTTTATTAGTACGACAATGCCAATCATTATCAATAAAACAGGTAGAGAGTCACACTATAACAGAGCAATATGTTCATTAGTTTAATGTAGCAACATTGTATGTTACAAAAGCCCTATACAAATATTGCCTCATTTACGCCTAAAACCTAAAGTTAATAAGATTTTTGAGAGTTTGGAAGCTCTTTACAGTGTTTGATTAAATGGTGTCTAAAAATCTATTTTGTGGAAGATCAACAAAGATTGAGATTTTTTATAAATATATCTAAGTACTTTAAGATCTTAATGCGTGCAGCATATTCCAATTGATTGAGCAGACTTGAAGAAGTCCCTTAGTCTTCATCTTAGGTAGAATTGTCCTACTCCATTATGCACTTGGAAAGCAACATAGGCAATATTATATTCCTAAATAAAATACAGTCCAGGGTAACATACAGATCTCCAATGCTGCTCAATATAGAGTGGATTATTACTTAAGATATCAATATACTTTGTAGACGTTTAATAAGCCAAAACTTTAAATGAAAAGTATATTACATAATTATTAAAAATATTGGCCATTATTGTGCACTTTAACCATTTTAAAGGAAGTTCATTGATGTCTATACTATAGAAATCCTAAAAATTCTAAAAACTCTTTAAAGGCGTATTTCACCGCCTTATCGGATCTCAAATTATGTCAAAAGGTTCCAACATGGAAAAAAATTGGAATCAGTTGAAGCAAGATCTGAGCGAGTATGGTGGTTGACGAAGAGTTTCCAGACGTAAGTCCTGTGGTTTTGAGCCGGTTCGTTGTGCGAGGCGTGCATGAGCGTTGCCGTGAAGGAGTATCCGCTGCCGTTAACCAGGATAACAATAGATTGTATATTAGGTCTGATTCCGCGACAGATGCAGGCTAGAGCAATAGACAAGATAGATAACCCTTTATTGTACATAAAGACATGGATACATTTAATATATAAATATTAATACTGTTGTACAAATGTCTTATCGCTTGTAAGCGATAAGACAACCTTTGGGTGGAGAGGAATTATGATACACGAAAAGACGGCGGTGTATTTTAAAACAACGTCAAAAGTTAACCTATATAATATTAAAATTACATAAACTACACAAACATAACTTAATATAAATAAATAAATACATAAATATTATATATAGTCTAAAACATATTTATAAGAAACGTATTCATATAATATTAAATAATTTTTAAATGCAAGCGACTAACAGGAATAACTTGAATCAACTTGAGAGGTAAAGCTTCTTTACTTGATCTTTAAAGGCAGGAAGTGTCTCCGCGCGTCTAATTGAGACCGGCGTATTCCACAAACGAACAGCTTGGACGGTGAACGATTTGGCATACAAGGAGCTAGAATGTGGAGGCACCTTAAGAGAGAGATTTTGTGTGTGCCCGAAGAGTTAAAAAAGGAAAAGCGTTCATTAAGGTAGCGTGGCGAGGAAGGATTGAATAAAATAGTGCACAAAAGAGAAAGATTGACTATCCGACGAAGACGTATGGCAAGCCGAGTCAAGTCTCGGTTCATATTTTCAAACCAATCAATTCAAATTGGATACACATAACACATTTTCAGATATTATGAACAATTGACGTCAATGTATTCATCCAGCAAGCAGGCGTACAAATATTCATGTTTATTTCTAAATTATATAACTCAATTTACTTATGTCACAATAAATATTCATGCAGTTATTCTTCCAGGCTGTAATAACAATTGTTCAATAACCACGTATGCAGTCTGGTTTTAAAGCAAGAATTAACGTTAGAAACGGGATATTTGTAGTCGTATTGTACAATACATGGTAAATATCCCGTTTCTAACGCCAATTCTTGGTTTTAAAGCTGTTACCGGCTAACATTTTAATATGGTCAGGTAATTTGTTGTAAACAGTAATGGCCATTATATAAACATTTCTTTTATAGATAACTTTTTGGCACAGAGGGCGATCTATAAGGTTTTGATACTGCGGTCGATTTTGTCGTGGAAGAACATCAATTCATCTCTGAAAATAACTAGGAACTAAATTGTCCATCTTCATTTCAAATTATTCGTATTAGGTATACCTCTGTAGTAATAATGATGCCAGATCTCAAGAAACTGTAATCACAATTGCCGACACAGGAAAGGACACGGAAAGGAAAAAATGGTTTGTTCGTGGTTTGCGGGTCTGCCTGATTGCACTACTTCAGTCTTTATTCGGTCTATACTGTCGTCCTACTGACACCACAAATAAGCGCTGCCATTTCACGTGGTTTATTGAAATTCATTAAATCTAGTTTTTAGGGTCACTTTTAAGTTTATTTAAAAACAGAAATACCTACGTTATGAATCCCTGTCCGAGTTTGAGTGCTAACATCACCTTATGACTTCTTGAGGTCTACGTTAGAAAATAAATTATTCATTGTGAGCGACGAGACTTGACGAGAGTTGTCACATGAATGTAAACACATACCTACTGGTTGAGCAGTTTCCTGCAACTATACGATAGTGGGAAAGGGTGTAAGGATAAATACCTGGTTTCCGTGGGGGGTGTCGAGAGGCTCTGGGTCTGATGAGGGCTGGTGACCGTGAGTCCTAGGTGGAGGCGTCCTGCTGTGGACGTCGTGCTGAATGGGCTGAAGAACTGTTCACTTGTAGTTATAATGTTTATATTGTCTTATGGTTTGTGCACTGGTTTACGCGTAAACACGGGCTGATTTAGGAGGTGGTGTGTGGCCGTGCCGAACACACCCTAAAAGTCACTCTGGGCTGACGCGGGGCTGATAATGGCGGTTGCCATGCGGTCGCGACGCGTAAGCGTAGCGGTATACGTCCGCTAGCTTCGATTCTTAAAAGGTGACTGGTTGGCGGGCGAGAGCCGCCTCGCTTCCGTTTTCCCCTTGCCCGGCCGACGATCGTCTTATCGCGCCGGGGCGGCGAGGTGCGCGCGGGAGGTGAAGTGACGTCACGCTTTCGCGTGAACATATTCTCCACGCGGCAAAGGTGTGGTGTGGTGGTCAATCGACAGTCAGGTGGGCGATCTTGAGTTCCACCACTCGGGTGACGCCATCCCTTCATGGGTTCGTCTTGTGGCTCATGCGCCAGTGTAGAGGCGGCACCTGGTCGTCCACTATCAGGACCAGTTCCCCGACTTGAGGTGGGCTGGATCGGGGAGTCCGTTTGGAGCGGGTTTGGATGGTGTGCAGGTAGGGTTTGGACCAGGATCGCCAAAGGTGTTGGGATAAGGGTAGGACGAGCTTGAACCTTTTTGTGTGCAGAAATGGCTCGTCCTCCAACCGAATACTCAGGTAGGGCATTGAGCTGACGTTTTAAAAGGACATGACCCGCGGTGAGTAATTCAAATTCCGCGGGGTCAAAAGAGAGTGGGCTGAGAGGGCGTGCATTGAGCATGGCTGCAATGCGCGCTAAAAGAGCTGAAAGTGTAGGTGCGATATTGTTATTATTGGTTGCAAGAAAGTCTTGTATTTCCCTAAGTTCATTTCTAGCGCCTACATAAATTGTACCGCAATCATATCTAAATAACGTTGTGACTTTGCTGAATACGAGCTGAACAATCACGCGGTCGGCGGGTAAGTCGGCCATGTACGGAGCCTTGGGTTTAGCGCGGAAACGTAAAATTGTATACATTTGTATACTCGATGTCGCATTAACGCGACGAGCTGATAACGTCCAGAAATGCTGGCGTAAGGGTGAGTGCAGAATGTCCGCGCCTGGCTGACTTAAGGTGTTTGCGACGACAGTTTGTCGTCGTGTTGTGTGTGTGTGCTGAATAATTGTGGGCAGGTAAAATATGTGCTGATTAGCTATGAGCTGAGCTGATATGTGCTGATTCTTTGTGGGCTGAGTGGATAAGTGCTGAATGTGCCGTCCTAGTCATTGCCTAGGCGGCGGTGAAGAACGCGAGGTAGTGCGCGGTGGAGTACGACGGGATGTACACCATCTGGCCCGTATCAGGTGAGGGACGGCGCCGTGGTACCTCGCGCTGTTGTACCGGCAATAAGCGCACTGGTGGTGCGTAGTATCGGGTACATACCCGAGGCTTGTGACCCTTTACATTACACCATGGGTAGCAATGGTTGTCACCATAGCGAGGTTGCGCGTTCGATCCCTGTTTGGGTCTTGGTGCAGAGCTGAATGGTCGTGGGTTTGAACCCTGCGCATAGCGCGGAGGTTGCGGGTTCGAAACCTGCTGAAGTGGGGGCGAGAAGCGCACGAGTATAGGCGCGGAGCTGAGAGGTTGTAGGTTCGAAACCTGCGTATAGCACAGAGGCTGTGGGTTCGATACCTTCGCAGGTGGGGGCGAGAAGCGCGCGGGTATAGTCGCTGAGCTGAGAAGTTGCAGGTTCGAAACCTGCGCATAGTGCGGTGGCTGCAGGTTCGATACCTGCTGAGCTGATGGTGAGAAGCGCGCGGGTCTATATAGGCGCGGAGCTGATAGGTTGCAGGCTCGAAACCTGCGTATAGCACAGAGGCTGCAGGTTCGATACCTGCTGAGCTGATGGTGAGAAGCGCGCGGGTATAGGCGCGGAGCTGAGAGGGTGCAGGTTCGAAACCTGCGTATAGCACGGAGGCTGCAGGTTCGATACCTGCTGGGCTGATGGCGAAAAGCGCGCGGGTATAGGCGCGGAGCTGAGATGGTGCAGGTTCGAAACCTGCGTATAGCACGGAGGCTGCAGGTTCGATACCTGCTGAGCTGATGTTGAGGAGCGCGCGGGTATAGGCGCTGAGCTGATAGGTTGCAGGCTCGAAACCTGCGTATAGCACGGAGGCTGCAGGTTCGATACCTGCTGAGCTGATGTCGAAGGACGCGCGGGTTGTGAGGTAAACCTTGGTAACTCAGTTAGGGGGATGACCGAGTTTACCGTATGTGACGCAGTTTTTACATCGTCATTGGTAGCTGATGACCATGTTTTTTATTCTAATACTACAACGAGAATCTCGTAGTAGGCGTCTATTGTCCTTTCATACTGCTCGTTGTAGAATTCCTCCTCGGCGTCTGATAAACCTACGGTGTCTAATATTATATAGTACGCCGCGTCGAATTTATCACGAGTCATCCTTACGCCAGATGCTCTGGCATTGAATTCTGGGCTATAATGCTTTGATTTGCTGGACTTCAATGATAACGCTTCCAAATTAAGCTTAAGAATAGCGATCTGTTCCTCTCTAAATCTGGCTACCTGTGATTTTGAAGGCATCGTTAACGTCGAAGGCGAAGTCAGGCACAAGGACGCAAGCAAATTAAAAGGAAATAAAAATATTAAAATATTTAATCGTAGGTGAAATTCCGCACCTCCTTTTTCGGAATTCGGTTAAAATAACACCTAAATAATTAACGCGTGTACCAAACCTTATTTGAGCTGAGGGCTTAATTACTTAATTAATTAATTATAATCTGTAAATTCGTTAGGTACTAGATATTTAATAACTCGCGCGGAACCCTAATACATATGTAACCTAATTAAGTAGCATGTCTAAATGATATATGAGTGTTGAATCACAACAGCTAACAGATGTTACTTTATGTTAATCACGTACACAAGTAGATCTTTTAACCGTACTTAGTACAATTAGTATTATAACTAAATGAATAAACTTAATGTCGTAAGTACTGGCCTTAAGAATTCTTAATTACAAATCTTTCTTGCAAGCAATATTAATAACAATCGTATCGGAGCGTATTAGTCACGCTGTGGCGCGTCACCTTGTTGTCAAACGCGATTATCTGCAGTACTGTGGTTTATTCTGTGGCGCGCTAATGTCATACGATGTCGTCACCTAATTAGTGACAACGTGCCTTGACGGGTCGATTTCGCTTGGCAATATGTTTGTTCCTGCCGAGTGGAATTTTTGCTAGAAGCTTCTAAGTGATTTGTATGACGGAAAGGGATTTATATTAAATCAATAATATGAATTTTGAGTAGTTTGGAAATTAAATAGGGCTGATAGGGGGTGGACTGTATTAAAGGAATTAGGGGTTCTTTTATTTATCTCGGTTCGATGGACCATAATATGGTTGAGCAGTTTCCTGCAACTATACGATAGTGGGAAAGGGTGTAAGGATAAATACCTGGTTTCCGTGGGGGGTGTCGAGAGGCTCTGGGTCTGATGAGGGCTGGTGACCGTGAGTCCTAGGTGGAGGCGTCCTGCTGTGGACGTCGTGCTGAATGGGCTGAAGAACTGTTCACTTGTAGTTATAATGTTTATATTGTCTTATGGTTTGTGCACTGGTTTACGCGTAAACACGGGCTGATTTAGGAAGTGGTGTGTGGCCGTGCCGAACACACCCTAAAGGTCACTCTGGGCTGACGCGGGGCTGATATTGGCGGTTGCCATGCGGTCGCGACGCGTAAGCGTAGCGGTATACGTCCGCTAGCTTCGATTCTTAAAAGGTGACTGGTTGGCGGGCGAGAGCCGCCTCGCTCCCGTTTTCCCCTTGCCCGGCCGACGATCGTCTTATCGCGCCGGGGCGGCGAGGTGCGCGCGTGAGGTGAAGTGACGTCACGCTTTCGCGTGAACACCTACTTATAGCAAAACAACAACTTTGCGAGGACGGCAGCGCGGCGGCATGATGTTACGACCAATCAGAAGCTAGCGATAAGCGAGCGCTAATGAGGGTCGAATGCAGGTAGCGGATTATCGATGACATGTTAGGACGCGTTGCACATTCCTATCCCTATTGACGTTTATAGCCCTACGACTCAGTTGGTAACGCGGTAACTATAATATATAATTGCTTTAGCGCATTTTCTAAAAATAAAACTGATTTTTTTTTGGTCACGAACAGCAAACGACAAAAGCCGCGTGAAGTGAAAGGAGTACAGATCACTGTGACGGCGACCCCACATCCTCGCACCAATGAAAAGGCAAGTCAACATTTTGGTTGATTTTACTTCAGTTTTGGATACACATTGATTTATTATCTGGTGTTTTTTTTTTAATGCTCGTCCACCGCGTTTTAAAATAGTCAACCTTTAGCGACAATAAGGAGGTCATTATTTTCAATTAGCTTTTCACGATGTATTGATTTACAACAATAGGTATTTATTTACATAGATGACAGACCACTGCTTTCAGAAGGTGCAGAAGTAGAGATTCCACACGTCTTTGGCTTGTACTCGAAAATAATGTTTCAATTGTTTTCTTGTGAATGTTAAGCTTTTTGTGTCTAATATATATTAGTAAACTATAATTTTCTTGCTGTAAGCTCTTTTATGCTTATTTTTAATAAGAAAACGCACACAGTTTTCTAAGGACTTAGGATAGTGCGTGGTTAGAAAAGTTTACCTTCAAAAATTTTATGATATTAATATGGGACATCGGTCTTCGCTTGTTCAGAAGACCAAACTAATCTAGCAAAATAAAATCAATTTTTAGTAAACTATGGTAGTTCTTATTCTGTTCAAGCTAAAGTTTAAATTCGTATAATGCTTGCTAGTGACAATTCTTATATTTGCCGTTTCTGTTTAATTGTGGGTATGTTTAGTGCAAATCGAGCCGTCATATAAATTTGTGCTCTCTAAACTAGTCTACACTGATGTAAAACTACCCACAATTGAATGGAATAATCATATATTTAGAATTCTAACCACTTCCAGTTTCTGTAACGTTTATCACAGTTTGATCAGCTAACAGACGGAATACTGACCGCTGATTGGTCACATATCGCGTCATAGACCAAGCGTCGCGTAGACCAATGAGCCTTTAGTTTATCAACTAGTTTATCAAGGCTTTGACAAAAGTTCTAGAAACTTGGGATAAATTCAAATTGATGTTATTATACTATATTGACATAAAAAAGAATTACACATTTACATTTATGTCCCAAAATCATCAACACACAATCTAATTTCAATTTTTAAGACAAACATTAAAAATAAAAATACATGAATCAATAAATCAAATTTAGAAGTCCCAAAATTAAAATAATAAATAAATATAAGTATCATTAATCAGCAAAAAATACGTCAAAACCAAATGAGTTGTCAGTTTTTGGGATCTGTCCCAATGATCAGTAAGTGTTACACGAACGTGGATTTTAGTTCGAACAGATTACGAACATAGTTTAGACAATTTTCTACCGACTTCCAAAAAGGAGGAGGTACTCAATTCGACTGGTTTTTTAAATGTTTGTTACCTCATAACTTTCGATAGGTAGAACCGATTCTCAACATTCTTATTTTGTTTGAAAGCTGGTGCTGGTGAATAGAATGGAAAACGATATTAATTTTTTGAAAATGTACTTGTAGTTTAGTGTTTTGCACAAGCAAATTTGGTAGCATACTATATCATAAGTAATGAATAGATAAATGTAAGTAATGGTTGTGTAGACGGTGGAGTTGACCAACGTCCCGCCGATCCTGACCGCCGTGCAGACGGTGACGCCGGTGCGAGACTTCTTCTCCGCGCAGCAGTTGGTGAGCGTCGGCGCGGCGGGCTTGTACACGGTGGCTGTAGACGCGGCCTTTGTCGACTGCGCCGGCGAGCTGTGGCACACCGGCCCGCGCACCAGTCTCCTCATCAAGGTACGTATAACTGCTACACAACTAGCCCTGCTTTCCGAGTACACTCTAAAGGTACGTTCCGGTAAGCGCCGTCAACACTCACGACTGTTGCGCCTCGGTTTGCCGTTCCCTTTGGTTCCAATGTATACAATTCCCAATCCGTATGGAACGCTACGCAGTCGGGAAATGCGCGCCAAATTTTCTGTCAAAAATCGAGAGAATCCTATACATATTTTGATGTTTGAAATGATGTTGAAAAATGCTTCTTTCGGTTGGTTAATACTGTCAAAGCTGTTCAATAGATGTCCCCGTAGTAGCGTATAACCAATCACTGCGCTATCAGCCATGCCGTGAGCAACGTAAGCCTGATTTCAACCTATTACGAATGGCTGACAGATCTCACCTGTCAAAAACGCGACATTGAATCGGAATGATCAGTGATAATACCATCAAAATCGTTTTTGACTCCACTCAGAAATCAGGGTAGGTCGCTATATATGTGGGGCCGGTCGATATATGACGTCACAACGGCGGTACGGTGTGCAAAACAAGCAGTAAAGTTTAGAAATAATAATAATGTTTAAAGTATAAAGTGAGAAAGATTAGAGGTGTCATATTGTACGTGTATGCATTGTGCTTCTTTCCTATGTGTTGACAATTTTGTATGGGTTTGGATTAGTACTAGAACATAGGTTGTTGCTAGTACTAGCACTAGTCTTCGGTGAAACAGGTGGAGAGACACATAATTCTATTCAATTGCAATTCAAAAACCTAATAATAAAATCAGGGGATATAGTTTGGCGTTGTAGTTTCGAATCTATCCTATACATCCAAAATTAAATTATGCCACTGGATATATAAAGGAACAAATAATTCATTACGATAAAAGAGAACAGTGACGCGTCGCGCGGGGTGGAGGGGGAAGCGCCGCCATTTTGAGGTTATTTTGCTGCGTATCGAGATTTGCAATTAGTATAACTGTTGACTCGTAGAAACGTACTCACGTACAACACACGGTCGTGCCCATGACACAGCCACACCCCTTCTTTGTATGCCCTTGAATCGTTTTCGATATCCCATTTGCAGCAATGCATTGCGAGTCAGGGATTGTCGATAGGATAAAATTTGCGAGTTACTATAGCAGCAGTCAGCGATATAGCTGTTCGACTAGATCCATGCTAGAGACACGATTATATAGGGTATTTGTTAATTAGTGCACAATATTTAACGGGGTGGGTAATATATAATATATACATATATAATTAAAAATTAGTTTATCGACGTGGCAACTTTATCGTGGATTAATGCTCACACTGCAGGTTCGTTTAACGATTTGCTCTACAGTCAAGGCACAATGTTCATATGCCTTCACCATTTCCAAATACTTGATCAATTTCAGGATTAAATGTTTGCTTCATTTTGTATAGTCTTTCGCTCTTCGAAGTTTAAGTCGAACTAAACTTCGACAACAATACAACAACAAAACTAATATAAACTTACCAAACAATGATAACACGAAAACCAAATAACGTAGACGCGTTCAAAGATGCGAACCTTACTAGGCCTATTCCATCATCAAATTACAGGCACATGAGGCTTAACAGCTTAATGTCTCAGGGTTACGAGCGGAGTGCAGTTCATCGCTTATGGGGAAATGCTGTTACAGGCAAAGGTTACAACTTACCACCAGATGGGCCTCGTGATTACCTAATCTAATGACATATAATAACTACATTTTTAACCAAAATTTAAACCGACTTCTATTCTATTGTAGTAAACCAATGTCAATGAAACTACTAGTCAGTTCTTGATCACTTGAGAAGCATCAGCTTTCAAATAAATAAAAAATCATCAAATTCGGTTACTAAGTAAAAAGTTACGAGTTACACATTAAAAAAAATACAGTTGCTTTACAATCATTGAGAACCTCCTTTTTTGGAAGTTGGTTGAAAATTGAATAATTAGACGAACTTACCTTAAGTGAAGTCTGATTACAATTTTATGAGCGGTTATCTGAAATATAATTGATTTACTGTGTAGTTTCCTGATCGCTTGTCGATGGCATCGCGATTTATTCAGAGTATAGATTAAAATAAAAATATCTA
Organism: Selenia dentaria; assembly: GCA_917880725.1. NCBI lineage: Eukaryota > Metazoa > Arthropoda > Insecta > Lepidoptera > Geometridae > Selenia > Selenia dentaria. The sequence goes on along the minus strand of OU862893.1, from coordinate 3,149,638 downwards.
TATCTGTGTTATGGCAACCCTGGTTTGACACTTTTTAGAGAATGTTTATCTGCCCATTCCATAAGGGATTGTTGACTTTCAACCTGTCGGGTGAGGTGGGTAATTATATTTCAGATAACCGCTCATAAAATTGTAATCAGACTTCACTTAAGGTAAGTTCGTCTAATTATTCAATTTTATTTCACGGTTATCTGAAATATAATTGATTTACTGTGTAGAAGTTTAGAGTAATAAGTGGAATGGGCTAACAAATTAATATATTAGTACTAACATCTAGTTACATCTATTGTATTTATAATGAAAACCTACATACATGTAAGAATAATATGGTTTTATTTAATCAATAATTTTAATCAGTCTTCCTTATCAACAAATTGTTTGCAACTTAGTATTTAAGTATTAATATACAACACCATATTATTTGTAATTAAATACCGCTTCCATAAAGGTGTTAGGTGCAAGATCCTGGTTTACAGGCACATCATAAAACCTTGCAAATGTAAGAGAACTCTCCGACCATCCTGCAGTTCTCCTTATAACATCTAATGATATGCCAGCTTGTTTCGCAGCAGAGGTAGCAGAATGACGAGTGCTATGTGATGTAAACTTGTCAGTATCAATTCCACTTTCTTTCAATACACATTTGATCCACCTACTAATTGTTTCTTTAGAAGCTCTTTTGTGCGGCTTTTTAAAAGTCAGCAGAAGATTGTTTTCACCCTTTCTAATAGCTGATGTTATCTCAATGTACGTTTGTAATGCTCTAGCTGGACATATTTTGGGATTTCCATTAAAGTATGGTAGTTGAATGGATGTCTGAGCTTTTGATGACACTGACGTTTTAATAAGTTCACGTACCACAATGTTTAATTTGGTTTCCGAAACTGATACATCTTCTACTTTGATTAACGACAATGTCTGGACTCTCTGAGCAGTCGCAAGAGCTAACAATGTGACAAGTTTTTTAGTTAATTTTTCCAAATTAAGAGCTTCATTGTCATCCCATTTAGCTAGCAACTGTAACACTGTTCCTGGGTTCCATGTCTCAGAGTACTTTCGCAAAGCTGGCTTAATTCTGTATATGCCTCTAAAAAATCGTTTCACTCTGTTATCATTTCCAATTTCATCACTAATAAGAAGGGACAGTGCCGATCTTGCAGTGTTAAGTGAGCTGTACCCTGCGTTTGCTTCGAATTTTTCAGTAAGAAACTGTATGATATTGGACATGGAGGCCTTGTAAATGTTAAGGTTGTGTGCTTGACAAAAAATCCACCAGCTCTTGTATGTAGTGTTATATTGTTTGAGTGTACCTGTTGAGATTGACGATAGCATTATGCTTAATGAGCTCTCTGGCATACCTCTGCCTCGAAATGCTTCCCGCAGAAGATACTCGCCACCAGGGTAAGTTGACTGCTCAGTGGGTGTGTGGATCTGAAGGGAGACAGTAACAATCTGGTATTAGGCTCAAATATTATAGGTTCTGTTATCATTAGACGTTTGGCTAGGGGAAACCATGGTTGTGTGGTCCATAGTGGGAAAACCAAAATGCCTTTAGCTTTGTCATTTTTGATTTTTTGCAAACATTTGGTAATTAATGCAAATGGTGGAAATGCATAAAAGAAAAATGCTTCCCAGTCCAAAGTAAAGGCATCTATTTCATATGCATATGGGTCCCTCTTCCATGATACATACAAGTCACATTTCGCATTTATTCTGCTAGCAAATAAATCAATAGTGGGCTTGCCCAACAGATCTTTAATCTGCTGAAAAGCATATGCTGATAGTTCCCACTCTGTGTCAATATTAGTGTTTCTTGATTCTTCATCAGCAAAAATATTGTCTTTTGATTTAATATATGATGCTTGTATATTAATCTGCTTTTTTTCACACCATTCCCATATCTTTCTACTAATAGTGTTCAAATGCGGAAATTGTACGCTACCCATCTTGTTGATGCATGCTATCGCAGTAGTGTTGTCAATCCTAAGTAATATGTCACATTCTTGTACTGTTCTACCAAAACATTGTAATCCAAACAATGCTGCCATTAATTCTAGCTGGTTGATATGAAATTCCTTCTCAGACTGTGACCATAGGCCACCTACACTTTCACCATTACAATGAGCCCCCCAACCAGTTAATGAAGCATCAGTAAAAATTATTAAATAAATCTTCCTGGACTTAAACTCTTTTCTAGTATGCAGTATTTTATCCTCCCACCATTGGAGGTCCGGTAATATACTATCAGATATCTTCATTTGCGCGTTATAGTTATGGTTAGACTTAATTAAAGCCAGATATCTCTCTCTTTCCATTAATTTTGTATGTACTATGCCATATGGTACAGCAGGACAAGCCGCCACTAATGTACCTAACAGCTTTGCAAACTCTCTTATTTTACATGATTTTAGATTCATAAAATCATTTATTAATAATCTGATATTATTTCTTTTTTCTACAGGTAGCTCAAGGCACATGTTGGTTGAGTCAATCATAAAACCCAAGAACTTGCAATAAGTACTTGGCACCAAGATACTTTTATCATAATTGATAATAAAACCTAAGCATTCCAAAATGTATATTGTAGCTTTCATGTTCTCTAAACATTCATTGTATGTTCGGCCTATGCATAAGTAATCATCAATGTATATTGTAGAAAGAAAACCTTTGTTTCTCAGGTAACCAACCACCGGTTTGAGTAATTTGGTAAAAACACTTGGTGCGGTGCAAAGGCCATAAGGCATGGCAACAAACTCAAAGAGTTGCCCTGCAAACTCAAAACGGAGATATCTCCTATGTTCTGGAGTTATTGGGATTAATAGGTATGATTCTTTGAGGTCAATTGAGCACATGTAATAGTTTTGATCGACTAACCTAATCGCAGTTCTAATATCTTCCATTTTAAAATGAGCTACTTTAACATATTTATTTAATGGTTTTAAATTTAATATAAATCTATATTTACCATTAGGTTTCGGTATTAGAAATATTTTTGAGATATATTCATCCTTAATATGGTTGCATTGTTTTATTGCTCCTAGTTGCAAAAGATTAGTAATGGCATCTTGCATATGATTACATTCAGTATCAGATAACTTATTAATTGGAGCTTCTATTTGTGACGGTTCAAACAAAAAAGGGATGTGATAACCACTTACATATTGTAAAATAATTGGATCACTAGTCAGTTTTCGCCAACAAGGTAAAAAATTCTTTAAATTGCCAGCATGTACCTGGTTGGTTATTGGCGCTTGTTGTAGGCACCCCTGGTTCTCTCGGAACGTTGTAGACTGTGAGGTGTTCTCTGCTGCTGTTGCTGCTGCGATGGCTGTGTTGCACGATATTTCAGTCCGCCCCGTGCCATCGCCTTTATTGGCTGACGTGCATTTGTGTGACGAGGAGGACCTTGGTGGTTTCCCGAAGGTTTGTTCGCTTTACTAGATGAAGCCATAGTTTTCTGTATAGGCTTCTTGATAGCCATGCTGTTTTGTTGCAGCTGTTTGTTACTCTTTATTTTTTCACCTAAATTATCTCCATATAGGTATTCATTTCTCTTTGTATTCTCCATCAGCTGTAGAAAACTTTTTTCAATTAGAGGTGCCACTAGAACTCTTCTTGTCTTGGTTTGCTGGTGGTGCAAATCCGTTAGCAGTTTAGTAGCTTCACCAAGTGATTTCAACATAGGAATCATATCAGTATTTTCCTCAATAATACTGGACATCACCTTTCCTATTATTGCCACAGCCGTTCCCAGTTGTTGTTGTTGGTGAGCGATACCCTTGTCCCTATGTTTAGAGTTTTCTGTCAACGCTGCCAGTACCTCATCATTCAGTTTTGGGGCATCAAGTAGTTGGCAGTTTTCTGGGATATTATGTCCTTCTATGATTACCTCTCGCTCAGTCTTGCTTAGGCCATGTACGAGAATATAAGCCCATCTTTTACTTATGTCGTGGTGTATCTGACCTTCGAATTGTTTTGACGTCTCGTAGTCTTTGCCCAGAGCTTGCAATAATGCAGTTGTATGGTCTTGAACAGATGGCAGCTCATGATTCAATTCTACTTCCTCAACAGGGCCAGTAATAGGTGGATCTTGCACTGTGTCGTTACAATCTGAAAAGGTTACAAAGCCTTGAAACCTTGCAATACTAGTCCATGCCCAAAGCATTGTTAAGTAACTGTATCTCGTACATAATGAAATGTAGGTAATGAGTGGCTAAACGTATCTCGTACGTATTATGTCTAATGGGTTGGTATCACGTACCTAACCCCAAACGTTTCATGTAACTACGAGAAAGTACATTACTTTAATACCTTATGATTATCAAAGTTGGTATCTCGTACCAAAATTGATCTTCGTGTTTGAAGTATCACGTACTAACACGGAAATAGGTATACCACCGTAACACGATTCTGTCGGTAAAAGGTTATTTATTTTCACTGTAGGAAATAATTGTGATGATGATCTTACCTGCCGGAAGACTATCACCATACTGGTTATCTTCTGGTGTCTCTGTAGGGCTCCAAGATGAACTTCGCACCGGGGACCGACTTCGGCTTCTCTCTGTAGAACGCCGCCGGCTGCTCTCGCGTCGGAGTCGTCGTCGACGTTTTCTTTCTAACTTTTCCTTGTATTTTTCTATCTTCTTCTGCAATTTTCTTTCACTTTCCATGTTAAATTTTCGGTTTTTCAACTATATTATCACCAAAATAACACGATGCCGGCAACGCGCGAAAAAGAAGTGTCAAACCAGGGTTGCCATAACACAGATATAGATATTTTTATTTTAATCTATACTCTGAATAAATCGCGATGCCATCGACAAGCGATCAGGAAACTACACAGTAAATCAATTATATTTCAGATAACCGTGAAATAAAATAACTAAGTTTCAGGGTGACGAGTGCAGTACAGTACCGTACCGCACTTAACTTTAAACCTTAAGGTGCAAGTTGGTAGCCGGCTACATATCGTAGCAGCAGACGACGTGTCGTCGCTTCATGTCGCTGCAGTCATGGTTTCGAACCCGACTGCAGACGGCAACTGCAGATGGCATCAACCATCTGAAAGGGTTTTGTTTAAAAGCTTTTCATTTGTTTTACTGGGTAGATTGGTACCCGCGAGCAGCCCTACTGATCTGCGGTCGGGCGACAGTGTCGTCTGCCGCTAGCTTCGTGTCGCTAACTACGAATAGTATTTCATAGAAACCGGTAGTGTCTCTGTGACACGTCGTCTGCTGCGGCTGCCTGTAGCCGGCTATCAACTCGCACCTTAAACCTCCAGTTTCTAGAACGTTAGTCGAAGTTTGATCAGCTAGCAGACGGAATACTGACCGCTGATTGGTCACATATCGCGTCATATAATACCGTTGACCAATAAGTGTTTAGTATTTAGTTGGTCAACTAATCAAGGCTTCGACAAACGTTCTAGAAATTGGGGTTAACTCTGAATAATAAACCGCTATTGGCACTTACCGCTTACTTTCTGTTCCAAACAAAATGTTACAGTATTTGGTGAAACTCTTTCATAGTTATGTAGTGACACAGCTGTTAACAAAATAAAAGAGTGTATAAAAATCTGATAGTCTTATAATATCGCTTTGTTCACGACTGAGTTGGTAACTGATGTGCACATATTTTTGACCTACTTCAAAAAATGAGGTTTCTCAATTCGGCCGTATTATTTATATGTGTGTTCGCGGTTAACTTCGTTGTTTATAAACCGATTTTGATGATTGTTTGTTTTGTTTGGTAGTGTATACTTCCGTGGTGGTCACATTTAAATTTTATCAAATTAGGTTAAGGCGCGGTCGTACCCTGATTACAGAAAAAGCAGAATTTTTGAACACCTAGTGTAACGAAACAGATCTATAGTATATTATGAAAAAAATGCAAAGGTTAGAAAAGGAATAGGAAAAGAGTAATAACCGAATAGAATTCATAAATATAACTCTCTTTCAGCAGAAAAAAATCCTGAATAGGTCCACAAAAATAAAGTTTCACGTCCAAACTCTCATAATTTTCAGCGATAACACTATATTTTTTTTAGGTAATACTTAGCCAACGTACTAAAGTAATAACCAGCAGTTTTTTCAATTGTGTTAGTATATATCGAAAAATTTAATGAAAACGTACAAAATGAACGCATTTTCGCATTGCATCGTCCAATCTAACAAGCGGTTTTCAACCTTACGTAAAGCATTGTAAATTATTTTAAAATTGGGGTTGGACCGCGTCTTAAGAAGTTTTTGACCTTGGTTTGATGACTTTGGTGTTGAAACCAAAAAGTGTGCAATAACTTGACACTTTTCTAGTCGGTTCCGTTTTTTTAGTCTTACAACTGTCGTAATGGATACGTAACACTTTTAACGCTCTTAACAGTGATTTACGGATCGATAACTGAACGCATCATTAGTGCGACCGTGGATCTATCCACGATAAACTTGTCACGTCGATAAACTGATTTTATCTATCGCACCTTGTCTTTTGCATGGATCTAGCCGCGATAACTATATCGCGAGCTGTCTGTTATCGATGATTATTGCCAAATTTAATGCCAGTAGTGCAGTCGTTAAATCACAGTCCACTGTTCTAACATTGACTGTCGCAAACCGATTGCTATCTATGAAGAGATTCCACCCCAAGATGGCGGACCTAAAGGTCACGCCTCATCGGAAATCAAAATGTGATTATTTATTAACAAGCCGGTACACGAAACTCCGCCCGCTTTGAAAATGATAATCGTTCACGTATATTTATCTGGGTAAAGGGAACAATTATGTTAATACTTAATTAAACAAAAAAAGACATCACTAATCCTTCGCGACTTTTTTCGCTTGGAATTAGATTATCCGGAACCCTCGGGAAATAACTCTTGAATGGAGAGCAAAAGTACTAGTAGTAAAGTGGTAATCCCGGAGACAAACCATTACCACTTGAAATATCATCCAAATTCGTTCAGCCGTTTTTGTGTGATTAAGTTAACAAACATCCATACACATTTTCTCTTTAACATATATATTGGTGTGTTACCAAGTATATTTTTATTCCCATTTTATAAAGTAGCAATGGACCAGCTTCTTATAAATAGTTTATATCTATAAGGTCGCTACTTAGTATATTGTATTTAATGCCAAGAATAAATAAATATAAAATACTTGTAGCCCCAGAATTTACCCCTTTATTGTATACTTATATTAAAATAAGACAAACATCCAAGACTCGAGAAAAGAAATGCTTGCCCTTATCAGGATTCAATGATGGGACCTCGTTCGGTATGACCATTCAAACAAGTAACGCGGTGTGTTACGATATATTCAAGGAATTATAGTAAAATTGTACTGATTTCCCGGACATTCCTTGAAGATAACTTAACGCGCTGCGTAACTTGTTTGCATGTAGCGAACAAGGCCTCTGGGACATACGATCTAGCGAGCAATACGGCCGTGACATCGCACAAGGTTGTTTTAATAACCAGCTAAGTTCAATGAATTAATTACATCCTTCTCTTTCAGGCACATGAAGAGCTCACCGCCAAAACGAACTCTCAAACTACACGCGGACGATTTTAAATATATTAAGAATACACGTGATATGAATCTACATTCAAAATAAACAGATCATTGTTTGTAAAACCACAATAAAGTATATGAACAAATAGTACAGTTTTATTTTAGTGGAAATCTGCAAAAGGAAAATGTTGGTCAATGATAAGCGATAACTGACTCGTGACTATCATTCAAGATGATATTCTGCGTTAGTGTTTACGCGCGACCTAAGATTAGCTCATACTTATTTATAAATCAAAGACAAAGGTAAACTCTGCCAGTCGAAATCATTACGTTCCGATGAAACAAAGTATTAACGTGTTTCAATAATGAACACGGCGATTACTTGAAGTGACTAACGCGGACAAAGTGAAATGACCAACAATCAAACAAATATCGATGATAACGGAATTATCTACGTAGCCGTGCTGATAACGCGCATACCAACACTGTACTAATCCGTGACAGGTCGTGTTCAAAATGTACCATTTTTTATTTGTTTTCGCTTTAATTGTACAAGTAAACAGTGACGCGATATGTGAACGGTGTGTCTGCGGATACGATAATAGAAACGATGCTGATTTCCAAGGAGAGAACGTCGATTGCTCGTACAATGTAGGCGTATTGGAACTCAATTATACTCTTCCTAATACGATTCATGCGTTGGATTTATCAGCGAGCAACTTATCAACAATACATCCATCGAGCATATTGCGTTCTACGACTATGGTTTCCTTATTTATAAACAGTAACAGAATAACGGAAATATCTTCAGGTGCGTTATTGTTACCGCAACTGAAAAGACTCGACTTGAGCGATAATTTGCTAGAATATATCGAGAACGACGCATTTAACAATGTAAAGAAGTTGGAACATTTGAACTTAGCAAATAACAGATTCACGACGTTTTCCAAACTGACATTTCATCACCTTTCGATGTTACGAGATGTGATTCTAGACAATAACAACGTTGGGCCAAGTTTGCAAGATATTAATTTATTCGATCGAAGCGGTTTTGGATTAACTAATAAAATTAAATCTTTAAGCATTAGCGGGATAAACTTAAATGATGTTCCTGATAACTTCTTCGTGGACGCTTACGATGTGCGGAAGCTAATTATATCAAATAACAACATAACAGATGTGTTTGAATTGCCCTTTACGTTGGAGTACTTAGATTTGTCGGACAATCCGATAGTAGAAATCGAGAGTGAAGATTTTAATGACTTGCCCGCGTTGAGAGAATTGAAACTCAACAACTTGGCTATAAAAGAAGTTCCAGAATTCGTATTCACTTCTCTGCACTCTTTAGTGATGTTAGAATTGGAGAGAAATAAGAATCTGACCGATTTCAGTAAGTACGCGTTTGGCAGAGAAGTGTTGGATGATCCGGATGACTTCGCGCTAGAAAGTCTATCTCTGAAAGGATCTAGGTTATGGAAGTTAGACAAAGAGTTGTTACAGCCTTTTGGACAATTGATACATTTAGATCTGCAAGGGAACCCGTGGAAATGCGACTGCAACTTCGTGTGGGTGAAAGATCTGCAGATAGCAGAGAAGGATTATGATCACTTGAGGTGAGATAACAAATAAATATTACATCTTGTGTCACCTTCACTCTTGAATGCTGAGTTTATTTAAACTGATAAGTGCTTATTCACTAAAACGCAAATCTTGTTGTTTTCGGTACGTATTGTATGATTTGTATGGAAAAAACTAAGCTTACAAACTAAAATCTGTTTTAAGTAAATTACGATAGGTAGTTCTAATTCTGTTCACGTTAAGTCCAAATTCGTATAACGCTTGCGAATGACAGTTCTTAAACTTGCCATTTCTGTACAGTTGTGGGTATGTTTAGTAGAAATTTAGAAAGTAGTCTAAACCGATGTAAAATTACGCACAATTGAATAGGATATAATATTTTTAAAATTGACATTTTTAGTGTAGATTTCTCTACAACCGAATTACTAGCAACAACTATTTAATTCGTTATCCCGAAATAAATTATGCGCGCGGGTAAATCGGGTGGATTTTGCTATTTGATTCCCTAACAAATGCTACGTTGGGATGTAAACGATATTCATGTCGGCCAAGTACTGATGCCGTAGCACAGTTTTCGAAAACGTTTTCGTATCGTAACGTATCACGCTTATACAAACTACGAGTTATCTGTGTCACAGTGGCGCTAGATAAATGACAGTTTGTACTATTGCACGTAAACTACACGTTACGTTACACTTACGCGGTTGTGCGTGCTAGACCTACATGGTAATTGTATTTTACTTGTTAATGGTAATACAACTACAAAACTACGCTCTGCGACCGCGTATGACTATCGCACAGAAATTTTATAATCTTGTTGGTACCACCGCAGTGCCAGATATTCTACCACGAAGCAGTAGTGCGCAAGCATTACTGTGTTAGGGTGTGAAGGGCGCTGTAGGAAGTGCAATTACTGGGCGATATAGACTCAAATACCAATGTCACGGGGTGACGAGCGCAGAGCTACACAAAACTATAGTTTGCGCTCTGGAGGCTCTGCAACAGGCACGAGCAAGCGTCACCACTTATCACTTAACATCAGGCGTACGACTTGCTTGTCTTGTCACTTAATAACAAAAAAGTGTTCTCTGTAAAGTCGATTCGATAATCTTGATAGTAAAAAAAGGTGATAACGTCATAATACAAGCCGAACGTTTAGGCCGATCGTGTGTCTCTATCGCTTGTTCCGCGCTCTCGCTTGCACGCTCGGCTAAGGCGTAACGTACATAACAACGTGGCAATGAGCCATGCTTTTTCGTGAGTGCAGCTGCTGTTCATGGATTTATAAGACGTTATCACGTTAAAAAAGTTTACTAGTCTCTATGCGTTACCAGTTTAATACTTTTAGAGAGTAAGAGTAAAAAATAACCAGGCAACACTATCGCATTTATAATTGATTTTTCAGATGTGCCACACCAAAGCCTCTTTTCAACGCACGCGTGTTCTCCCTAGCGCCGAAGTACTTCACGTGTCCACCCAACAAGCACCACGTCGGCATTGCCGTCTCCGTCATCGCCATGTGTTCTATACTAGCTTGCATTGCCATCTGGCTGTTCGTATGTGTACCAAAGATAAGCTCCAGAGGTAATGTGCTCAGGGAGATGTATACACCTTCGACGGCGTACAGCGTCCTCTCAATGACAACCACTGTCAGTAGCATTAGGGATTTCTAAAGATATACCGAAGTGCCTCAGACCCGTGCTTAAACATTTTAACTGCCATGTGGTAGTAGTTATTTTTACAGCACAAATGTAATAGAAAAATTACTTTTAATAAATCTACGGTATGATAGAACCAGTACACCAAACATTTATAACACATTTATAGAGAGAAAAATTCACATCCTCGGACGGAATTTTTCTCTCTATAAATTTCAATGTTTGAGATCGCTAAAGCAGGCGTTAGTGCTTTAAAAAGTTATACCAGTATACCAAATTTTGTAAAGATACGACCTGGATACCCCACGTTTTACGAAACTATCATAAATCAAAAGCGTTTTGTAATAAGCTTAGAATAGTCATACTTACTATAGTACTCCCACCGACACAAAACGGTCGAACATATTGCTTCAATATTATTTACCTTTTTTACCTTTCGTTTTTTAGCCGAAATCGATTTTAATGGTGCGTTCCAAGACGTACCTATAATGCCCTACCCGAATAGAACACTAACGCAGTTACAAAGTACGCGAATTGAGTGCACTATTTGTTAATACGTCTATCATTATTTATTATTTTATTTTATATAACTAATACGGTACAACCAATTACATTCAAAGTCAAAGTCAAAATCATTTATTCAATTTAGGCATCAAAGACGCACTTATGAACGTCAACTTTTCATTATAATGTACTTTAAAGACTACCGCCGCGTTCCAAAATATATAGAACCCACCGAGAAGAAGCGGCAAAAACTCGGGGCCATTCTTTTTATATAGATGTTTAACAGAAGTGGAGTATTCCAAGCATCTTTATCTTCTATATAATGTCGAACTTTATAGTAAGCTTTTTTTATTAAAACGTTTTTTACAGTCAACTTGAATTTGCCCTCTGTGAGCTCAGAAATGTGTATTGGGATTTTATTGTAAAACGCACACAATTTCCTAGGAATGACTTATTAGTCTTCGCAAGTCTAAAACTAGGTACAGCTATCCTATTTGTATTTCTGGTATTAAAAGTGTGGTGATCACTATTTAACTTATATTTATGTAAATTTTTACGAACATACATTATATTTTCAAATACATATAAGGAAGGCAACGTTAATATATTGATTTCTTTAAATAAATCTCTCAAAGATTCACGGGGACCCATTTCGTATATAGCTCTAATAGCACGTTTCTGAAGGATAAATATGGTCTCTATATCAGCCGCTGAACCCCATAGTTAGTCTAAAGTAAGTAGAGACTAACCCCATTAGTCATGCAAGTCCAAATTAAATTCATCCATTATTATTTTAAGCTTGCTATATTGACGTGGTGGTACATATAATGGTAAGGTTTAATATGACTATGGTTAATATGACTACTTTAAGAGGTGGGAGTAGGGCCCCTGTACACAAGTACGAACATCCGGACGGAAGAAAGATTTGACGAGTCGTTTACAGAGGCCTTGTTCACTCGTAAATTTATAAATAAGTTATATCTGCCGAGTTTAAAAAATATTATAATTTTTAGAAATACAAAGATATCTGCCAGAAGTTATATTTGGAAACTGATTTGTACATTGTCAAACACGCCGCTAATCTAACAAAGATTATGACAATGGTGACGCCATAAACGCAGTCTCTGTGAAGGATTAGTCCCAGAATGCATCTTAGGCTCTTGTGATATTTAGGTTTAAGTGTTATATATGTTATATAATGTTCAGCAGGTGGTGACCACACTTCATGCCATTTGTACACCACGGTCATGTTATTGTTGATAGGTTACTTACTATTTCAAATTATATACTAACATTTACACACACATATCCGCGCTAGCACATTCATCATAACACATTTCTTATCACCACACAAGCATTTGCTCGGTCCAGGTATCGAACTTGGAACCCTTAAAACCACGGACTTAGGAAAGGCGGGGATATGGCGCGAGGCATTTATTCTACTGATTCGCATGTCGCAGTTATTCAATTACGCATCCCCACTTCACTTCACACCTACAAATGAAACAATAAAGTAATACACTGAACGCAACGCTCTCATTAGCTACTAACATCAACTCAACGCACACTGACAATCAACCAATGAACGCTAATAACTCCCGGCGCCGATAGCAGCGGCCGCACTACGCGACGATGCGCACTGAGAGTATCGTTGTACGCAATACTACATTGCGGCATTTGTTTGTTGAGTTGTAAACAATTTCATAACACTACAAGCAATGGATTTCGAAATTATTATGCTAAGCACGGGCGCGTCGATATTTACGATTGTAGCCAACAAGTCCAAGTTCTCCGGAACTTGTTGCTGCGACACGTGCCACGCCTCATCACATCCCCTCCCTTTCTAAATCAGTGACTAAAACTGAGGAAGGCAGGATCACCTATTGTCTTACTTATTGTATAGGAAGATTGAACATGTATTTATTAAACTATAAATAGTTATTAAACAAAAGTATATAATAATTACTAACCTCACCAAAAGTCAAAAAGTCAAAATCATTTATTCAATTTAGGCATCAAAGACGCACTTATGAACGTCAACTTTTCATTATAATGTACTTTAAAAACTCTACCGCCGCGTTCCAAAATATATAGAACCCACCGAGAAGAAGCGGCAAGAAACTCGGGGCCATTCTTTTTATATGGATGTTTACAATGTTTCTACTTAGGTACTACAAATATTACATTTTATGGGTGGCAGAGAGACAGCTTGCCAGAAGTGGAGTATTCCAAGCATCTTTATCTTCTATATAATGTCGAACTTTATAGTAAGCTTTTTTTATTAAAACGTTTTTTACAGTCAACTTGAATTTGCCCTCTGTGAGCTCAGTTATGTGCTTTGGGATTTTATTGTAAAAACGCACACAATTTCCTAGGAATGACTTATTAGTCTTCGCAAGTCTAAAACTAGGTACAGTTATCCTATTTGTATTTCTGGTATTAAAAGTGTGGTGATCACTATTTAACTTATATTTATGTAAATTTTTACGAACATACATTATATTTTCAAATACATATAAGGAAGGCAACGTTAATATATTGATTTCTTTAAATAAATCTCTCAAAGATTCACGGGGACCCAAATCTGTGTTAATGGTGTATAGCTCCTTGCCGATAGAGTAATTGATTTTTAAAAACTTATATCACAGCTCATCTTAAGTTCAGCAGCGATGGATAGTGTTATATTTGTATACTTAATTATGCTTGATTACTCAATGCCTTGCACTAATATTCCATCGGCAACTTAAGTGTAACGCACTGATGAATAAAATTACTAATATGAGAATGATCTCAAAGTCCAAAGACTCTAAAGTTACTATTATTGGTTAATGTAACTTATTTAAACAATGTTTAACAAAAAAGTGTAGTAATAATTAATCTACACACAGAGAAGCTTTCGTACAATTAGGAACTCACTACTGCATCCCAGGAAGTAGTCAATATTCCGAGTTAGGAATAACCAAAGTTTGTTCTAATACTCAAGCAGGTTCGCCCCTGAAAAACTAGGTCAAAGACGTCAATGGCTTCTAGAACGTATGATTAACAAGAAGCCTATAAGCAGGGCCCGGGAGAGGAGCGACGGGGCGAGGGCACATGCAGGGTACGAGGGCGGAACTGAATAATTATATATATGGGTATTGACCCATGCTACCTGCTACATTGCGATTAAAATTTTAAAACTTTGCCTATTAATGTAATTAACACACACATTACATATACGTTACACATGTGTACAAATTGTTTTACAATCATTACATTTATTGTGCTTTACATTAGTTCAGGTAATTACATTAATAGGCAAAGTAAAATAATACAATAAATAAATACAATGTGTGCATATTACTACACCTTTCTGTTACACGCTGTATACACATAACTAAAACAATGTATTAGATATATACATAAGAGCCAAAATAAAAGAAATATATTGTGTAAAATTCACTTTATAATATTTATAAAATACAAAAGTGTACAAATTGTTTTACAATGATTATATTTATTGTGCTTTACATTAATTCAGGTAAAACTTTGTGCTTCCATTTTCTTTATTCAGTATAAATCAAGAGTATTTCAGTGTTTAATCTCAAATTATTTATCTATCGATACTTAATATACGTTTCTAAGTTAACAAATAACGTCGCAAACATCGGACTTATGTACGAGATACGAGACAATGGTACATATTATTTTAACTATACCACAGGGCCATAATGGTACAAATAGATTTCTTTTGGATTTCAATTTACTTAACTAACAAACTATATCTTTTACAACTTTAGAGAGAGAAAAATCGCTCAATTTCAATCAGAGGTTGGCATTCGAACCTACGTCTTGACAATCCGTGTCGACCAACAGATGGCGCTTCATCGGTTAAAAACATAGAGTTGAATTTTTATTTACGTCTACGGATTATCAAAAGGCGCTGGTCGAATCCTATCCTTAATTATATTAATTCATTTTTTCTCTAAAACGGTTTGTCGTCCACAAGTCGCTCATTAACAACATAGTGACAATAGAGCGTTTCATATTTAAGTTAAGTCAATATTAAAGTTAATAAAATTACCACTAACGTTAAACTTATGGATACATTTGATTTCACTGAGCAAATTAGTATTTCGAAAAACGTACAATATAACTTACAAATTATAACTTCTATCTCGTAAAACTTTCAAAATGTCACGGCGTTATTTGTCAACTTTACAATAATTTTCTGTAATGATACCTATACCTTCTATCCAATTATAGAGTCGACATGTATTCACTCGCACTTACAAACTAAGCAGGCACAAGCATTTACAAAAGGCTGAATTGTTGAGCATTCTTATTGTTAGCAGGACCACAGAACCGATCCACGTTTTGTTGTGGAACTTGAATGCTAGATACAAATGTATAATTTTTTATCAAATTTATTATTATTTAAAGTGTTAGTATTACAGATAATTGGACATAACTGATCAATTGATGTATAGGAAATTTTTTATTATATATTTGTGTAAGCACATTTAGTTCTGTATATTAGACTCGTATCCCAGGATTCTCAGTAGTTGGGTTACCATACCAGGATTTGTCCTGAGATTTCAGAATTTTTGGCCTCTTCTCAGGACAGCTATGAGTGAGAACCAGTGAGAGAGACAGTAATTTATGTTGACTTGAGTGACAACCGGCAGAACTAGCGACATCTGAAAGGATATCTTCTGTGGAGAAAGTGATTGACCAATAAGAAAGCAGAAAAAAATTGCCATAAACTTTCTCTGTGTCCTGATTGGTCAAACACATTCGTGGAGTGTAACATTTCTACCGTTGAATTGCTGCCTACGTCTCCCGATTTCTGTATTCTGTTTTGTAATAGTTCACAACTTAGCATCCATCTGGAATACGACCCTTACCTCCAGTTTCTAGAACGTTTGTCGAAGTTTGATCAGCTACTAGAGTGAATACTGACCTCTGATTGGTCACGTATCGCGTCATAGAATACCGTTGACCAATAAGCGTTTAGTATTTAGTCGGTCAACTAATCAAGGCATTGACAAACTTTCTAGAAACTGAGGGTTCGACTTGGTTTTTACAAAATAATGTAATGCAAGAATTTATCACCTACCAAATGGACGTCGGCTGAGTTATTGCAACGATGGTACGTGCATAAAATTATAAAAATATATAATATATTTTCACCTTGTTCAGTATTTTCCTCACGACATACTGCTTTTAGCGCCGATCATGTCGTCCTTCGTGACTGTTCCAAGTAATAGATTTTTAAACCTGTGTTCTTGTTAATTTGCTAAACATTAGTAAAATATGAAAGTCTGACGACTAAATGAAGACTGGCACGCGTTTTATTTTTGGGTTTAGTTTATTTTGAGCGCGCCCAATCCGACGTCCATTTGTGTCGACACAAACATGTAGTACATAATATGTATAAACGAACCACTATGGTTAATATTTCGGACTTTTTGTCACTATTCTTAAAATCCACGTCACGTAAAGAAAACGATTCCTTTCTAGAAATAGGAACCAGGATTAATGTATTATGAAAAATCTCAATCACTCAATGCACTCTCCTTGAAAAATACCACTTGTTGAAGTTGCAACTATATGTCGTAGGAGCGGCCAGGCTTATTTGCGTGTGTTTTCTCGCTTATATGATAAAGAAGGGTATTAGTATTATGTACTTCATAGTCATAGGTCCTGCTTATCCATCCCATTATCTCCATAACCATTACTAATTAAACTGCTGTATAAGCCACAATTACTTAACATCGAGAACTTTTAATTTTAGATCTTATGATATGTTACAATAAGATACAGATTCCAAGCGATCTTTGGTCAAAATAGCGACATTTTTATACTTAATTCAGTTGTAACAATCACGCCTAATCATTCACAACCAGTCTCTTCTTATTCGCTATTGGCCTTACTTACCCTGCTTAAATTTCAATAACGTCATTTAGTAAGGCGCGGAACAATTTTTCTTTGCGCACTACTAAATAACGTCATTTGAAGTTAAAGAGGATTGCATAGCTATTACTTTCCATACTAAAAGAAATAACTCTTTTCTACCTTTTTAAGTTCTAAAAAAGGAAATTTATAGTACTTTGAAATACTGAAAAAATCAAAACGTAAGGGCATAGTAAACAATGTTATGATTACATGAAAAAAATTTTTACTGAAATCGGACAATGTTAAGAGGTAGAAAAGAGTTATTTCTTTTAGTATGGAAAGTATTAGCTATGCGATCCTCTTGAGTAGCGTTTATAAGTAAGGGATATTTTTGTACATATTTAAACGTATTTTAAGAATGTAGAAGCAGTCTTTGAACTGTCATTGTAAAATAGTCTTAGCTTAGCATAATATATCTTCGTTAGAATTACCGTTAGAAGTGATCAAAACTGAGACTCGAACTGTTTAGTTTATAAAATGCATCAAAACATGCCAAAGCTGTTCCTTATCTATAGCCAAAAAACGACTTTTATAAAGCACTGGTTTTCCGTTAACTATTTTTATTTTACAACCACATCATTCTGTACCTATAGCCACCGTATATGACTAAAACAGACAAGCTTGCCTTATATAATTATAGTAGATATACATATGGTGTCTCATACATATTTGACGTACAACCTACCATATATGGTTTCTTATATGTACTAATGGTTTCCGTACTCTGGTGGCTGGATTTTGTCCAGTTTAAAAGACAATTACTGTCATAGTTCGGTCTATTTACAGACACCTTTATAGAATAATAAACGTAAACCTTCCTGGCGTAGCATTCTATTTCTTGGTAAAAAGTTGACCTATCTCTATAGTAATTTCTGAGATCTGTAAAGACACACTATTTAAAGTGGCTTTATTTTATACTGTGTAAATGATATAATCTAAAATGTATCCCCTTTTATCAAATGTAAAACGCAATTTTAAATTAGTATTAATTATTCCCGTAAAGAGTTCTGGCTTCGCACGTTTTGTACGGCTAATGTACAAATTTTACTTCGCCATTCGTAGTGTTTCCAGCCATTTCTTCCAGATTTCGTCTTTTGGTACAGTTTATTTTCAATGTATTAACCCGTTTAAATATATGCTATTTTTGTCATGCAATGTTGTGGTCCGAATTAAACCATTAAGCGTTTTCGCTCAAGTGTCCCGAAATTGTGTGAGCGGGCAATTTTTTTCCGAGTATATGTATTTGTCAATTTTTTTGTGACTAAATTTTATGAGAGTAGATTTAAAGACAGATAAGTGATTGATTATTTTAAGGCTGGCCTACTGTGCGCTTTGGGAATCCTGTAAGCACAGTATGCATTTGATAAATAAATGGGTGGCGAACGTGAAGTCGTAAGTGACGTAATTTTCGGACTGACAGTGATGTTGATCTTGCATGAAATCATCGTCAGCATCGTGCGCTTAATGTCAAAATTGACGTTTACGGGTCAGATTTGCTTGCTTTGTTTACCTACAAGTCGGATTTCATTAGCACGCTAACAGCGTAACAGCGCTGTAAGTGACGTAATCGCGCTTTTTAATATTGGACCAGCGGAGATAAACGTCAGTACCGTAAGCCTTGAAATGAATAACCACGGCATATGTTAGTTACTTGCGAGAGAAAAGAAGATAAATAGATTAATGATACATTTTAGCCGTAAGACACTGATGACATGTCTCACGGTGGATAAGATGCCAAATGTATATCAGTACATCGGAGTATATGTGGTATCAAGTACATCAAAGGCAACAGTCTTTGTTGTTTAAACTACCAGTCCACAGTCAATTGGTATAGTATGGTACAGCAATGGCATTTCAATTACTGAACATAACAATAAACATAGACGACACAAACAATGTACTTATATATAACTATGTTTTCATGACTATTCCAACCGTAATTCCCTAACTTATAGATAGCAATATTGCACAGCAATAGCTTTCAATATTCGAATTCACAATAAATATCACTTAATCTAATCTATGATATGATTTATCTATAAATACGCAGCTGCAGCTTGAGACTCTGTGGGCCGAGCGAGAAAATATGCGATATTGTATCGTAATCGCAGTACAAACTGTTACTTATCTAGTGCAACTGTGCCACAGATAACTCATAGTGTGTGCGACGCAGCGCGACGATACGAATACTTTTTCGCAAACTGTTCGTCATACGGCCTTATTTATTAATTAGTACATTTTAGATAGCATGCACTAAGTTTAATAATAAATGGCCTTACTTATAAACGCTGATTAATTTAAATAACGTCACTTAGTACGGCGCAGAACATTTTTCCTTTGCGCAGTACTAGTTAAGTAGCGTTTATAAGTAAGGCCCAAAGTATTTAGTGATTTTAGCTACCTCCTATCTACTAAATAATTACCTAAATCGTTTTCGGTCAAGAAGATATTATACAGACGTTGTACTGGTATTGTACAGTCAATAATAATAAGAAGTAAGATTTTAAAACGATAATATTCAGTGACGATTTTGCTCGATCAAACTTTCTAGTCAAAAATGTTGAGTATGTCCCGCTCGGGACAAGTCAAAATATAAGGTCTTTGATAATTAGTGCGCAATATTGAACGTAGTGGTTTAGAATCGATAACTAGTCGCGAAAGTGAAAAAAAAATTTTTTTTTCATATTATTTCATTATCAAAGGCCTTATATAAAATAAAATCAATCAAAATCAGTACAAATGATTCAATTAAATTTTTAAGAAATTAAAGGACAATTTCAACCAAACTTTAATAAGGTTTTTAACTTGAGAATAATTAGCTTCAATTTCAGTTTATAATCTTTGTGGTTTAATCTTGAAATAATAATGATTGTTTTTGGTCGAAATAGGCCTTAACTTAGTATATTAAACAGCTACAGAGCTGAGAATTTATTTTATCTTACTTCGAAAACTTTCAATATAATTTTATACTAATTCACAGGTATGCAATATGACACAAATATGTACATTAATTTAATTATAAGCTACAAAATATTACTAAATGCAGTCTAGTCTTTCAAATAATAAAATGGCTTCCGAAATCATTTCTTATTTTCATTATACAACTAAGATTTCTATAATTTTAGAATTGCACTGAAATTGTTCATTTTTACTTTCCATATAAAAAACTTAAGAATATCTCATATGTGCGAGATCTAGTCTTTATAAATTAAACCTAGATATATATATTTTTGTAATAAAGGTGCTTACAAGTTATATAATTGTCTACGGCTAGCGTCTCAAAGTCTATATTTTATTAAATATTTATTTAGCAAAAACTTTAGGCACACAAAGGCTGAAGCCAAAAGATCAATCTTGACTAAGGAACCTTTTACATATACAAGTAAGAATGAGACACAAATCACGGCAGTTACAAATGATTCGCCATTTGGCCAGGACGTGTCATTAATATTGACATTACCCATCTCCATTCTCACTGTGCAATTAATGACCCGACATCCTTGTCCCAAGTACCCTCAACATACAACAGATCTGTTTATTTCCAGATTATTCGCTTATGCTACATTTCTCTGAAAAAATACTTCGGTAAAATATTCCAATAAAACTTTCCTAATACTAATTTATCTCCACTATAAAAACTTTTCTATCTAGTCCTTTGGGCAATTTAATGTTTCTCTCGATACACTATCAAGTTGAGAACCTATTATCATACAAATGTTCTCTCAAAACCGAGGTCTGGGTCTCTCTGGGCTCTAAAAGTATTCCGAGTGTCATACCAGCCTCATCGTATCCCCATCTGTGCCCAAATACTCGTCCTGTCAAACGGACGTCTCTGAGTTCAACCGCAGCACAAACCTGTTGCTTTTTGGGTCTACCACTTCCTCGCTTAAACTGAACTTTGGCAGTTGCTTAATGGAGCATATGAGAGAAATGTCACCTTGTCTGAGTTGGAACTCGATGTTGTCTGCCAGTGGACGGGCTAAGAGTTCATCGGAGATCAAGGACCAGCGTTGAAGTGGTCTGGTCTCCTGTTCGGCGGATAGCACGGGACCTTCCACTAGGAATGGCTCGAGGAAGGCGCGGGGAGAAGCGTCTTGGGAGAGAGAACGGGCTAGATGCGCTAGTACCTGAAATGAATCAAATTGCACGGGTTACATCAACGTGTTCAAGACTATTATACGTTCACATAAAACATAACTATGACATTTCGCTTGAGTTTTGGATGGATTTAATTATATTACGAGTACATGGGACACAAATACTCCGGCAAAACGCAGGTTTTAAAACTTCGCTGGTTCCCCTTTCGAGGATATGTAGGTGTGACGATTTGAAATCTTATTAATTATTATTAATTCACTAAATATTTGTACAACAAGTTATATCAATAAATTATTTTTTACTGTTACTTTTACTTATGTTTAAAAATAACATTTATTGCATTATTTTCGTTAAAGTTTATTTTTATCTAGTTTCAAGTGGTTGGTTGGCTATTGTTGCCCTGAAGAGATTAGTTTTAGTGATAAGGCCACCAATTGTGACAATATATCTGTAATTCTTTAAGTTCTCCTATTGTAACGTTTTTGTATACCTACCAATAAAGTATTATCTATCTATCTATCTATCTAATCATTTCTGAGCTTCACTGTTCTTAAATGGGTATATTGGCAAAATTTTAAAAAGACGTGTTACATTCGTAATTATTAAGGTTTTCAGCCGTACCAAAGACGTTCTAACTACTAAAAAACTTACCTTAGGTCACTATGGCATTCCAACACTTCTCACACTTTATGCAAATTTTCAATACAGCATAAATCTTGTTGTCATGTTAATTCGGTAGTGTCTTTTTATATTTTTTTATATTTGGCTACTATATTTATTTTGTCTAATAATAATCTGTGCGTCACTTAGGCCTTGGCTGAAAATCAGCGCTGTAGGTTTGCCCGCAGCATTATGCTGAGACAGGTCCTTTTTTGGACTGCACACGACAGCAATGTTTCTGCTACACTATAAAATGTCTTGTCCTTCATTACGTTTTTTCTTATTATAGTTTATATATAAATAGTACTTTATGTTTTTTTTTTAATTGTATATTTTTTGCTGTTGTGTGTTTCTATGTCCGAAATAAACATTTTCTTTCTTTCTTTCTTTCTTTCATACGCGCCGTCCTGTCAATGGACCCCAGTATTATATGAGACCGTGTAGCATAGACACATCAAGCTGCCATCTTGAATTTATGTGAGACATCAAGTTAAACATTTTATAGGTAGAGACTCCGGGCTCTATTCTATCCATATACCAAATTTCATCAAAATCTGTGCGGTAGTTTTTAAATTATACGTGAGCGTACAGATAGTTTTTTTTTCAAAAACGTTATGTTCTTATTCAGTAGGTAATTTTAGTCATCTGACCCTCATTTTTATTATTTTTCTTCCAAGTACAGATTTATGGCCTCTAATAAGTATATAGATAATGTTTCCCTCGTCACGTGCGCTACAACCATTCTAGTAAGAAGAAACTGAAATTTTTTAAATCACATCTATACTATTACCTCGTGGAAAATTGTTAAGCATTGATGATGACCTACATTTTTAACATTTCATATGTGTGTTCGCGGATTACTTCCTCGTCTATGTTTAATTTCGTCACAATCGTCCAGCAGTTTTTGAGTTACACTCCAATAACTGAAAAGTGTTCCGCTTTTTTGATGATATCATCATTAACAGTGAATGACAATCGATCCCGTAAGTAGGAAATATTTTTTTACCAAAAAATGGAACCAACTTCAACAAGTTATTTCACACTTTTTGGTATTAATGTCAATCCCAAATTTTTAGGTAAAAAATTATACATATGCTTTTCGTTCAGTTTTCGGTACAATTACATTTGTATTCGAAACACGGACCGCTATGATGTGAAACACCTCAAAAACAGTTGTTCCCCATTATTATTCATTGCGTGCGCGTGCGTCTGGTTTTGACACTCATCTACATTACCAGATCCTGGTCAGTTTTGAATTAATTTACATATTGTGCTAGTTGGGTGATATTTCTGGATTAATCCTTTGAGTACCATTGACGTAAATGTACGTTCGTCATTCATGTCATTCTTAAATCTTTTGTTTTAATTATCACAATATGTGAATGGTTAACGCGAACCGCCATCGCTTTAGGGTAGATAAACCAACCTTACATAAATCATTTATTTCTCATTGATAGATAGAACATAGATATAAGATGATCAACATAATGGTGTCGACCTTGTAAGCTTTCTCTAAACTAATAATCTCTAAATTATGGCATTTCTAATTTTGTTTAGGCTAAAATGAAAATTAGTACAACACTTCCTAACAGCATTAAAATAAGATTTTTTTTTTTCAATTGTGGGTATATTTTAGACAGCTTAGTCGTCGCGTAACTTGGTGCTCGCCGACCGAGCATCGAATTTTAACGACGGTTACTTCTTTCGGTTGGATAATATTGTTAGGCTGTTCAATAGATGTCGCCCCATCCTCATAAGACGCTTAAAATCATATTATAAAGTTAAAATTCGACTAGTTGATTTTAACCGTCGAATGAGGACGGGGCGTTTTTACCACACATAATTTGATTTCGATAAGCCATCGTTAAGGCTTCGATTATCTTATTTTTTTTATATTTATTTAAGTATCAACATACAGTACACAGCAGAAGTACAGGATTAAAGCAGTATATATAAAAAAGTTACAGATCGCGCGGCGAGAGTTTGGCTTTGACCGTTATTACGCAGAAGTCAAAAATTGGGTATCACAGGGTGGCTAGAGGGACGAAGGACTCTTGTCTCTCTCTGTCACATCGAAGACGAGGGACTCTTGTCTCTCTCTGTCACATGGCGCGACAGTACCCATGCGCAGTAATCCCCTCCACCCGAAGGTCAAAGCCAAACTCTCCCCGCGCGATCTGTAATAGCTGGTGTACCAGCATCGTTGACCACAGATTGAATATAAATATTTTGTGTACAAAGATATACATTATACAGTTATACATTATTGCATTTACATATTAAATTTCTTCGTTAACTAATTGTGCTAAGTGTAAGTAGTTGTAAATATATTTGTCGGTCTGCCTATACCAAATGAGGAACTAAATAGTTTTTCATCAAGTTTAAGTAGACCACTACCAAAATTACATTTATATAGTAGAGAAGTATGTCTCGTGACTGTGGCCCTAGGGGGGCAGCGCCAGGGGTTCCTCGTAGTCGTCTAGCAAACAAAGGTAAATATGTACAAAGTTATTTGTTGACAAGGATAGCATAAGCTTACCGAGTCGGCGGAGTGGCGGGGCTGCTGGCGCGTCGCTCGGAGGTACTTCTGTAACGCGCGCGCCAGCGACGGGAACACGGCCTGCGCCGCCTCGCGCGGCCCCAGAGCACCCCCTGTTACACCAGGACAGGACACACCATTATTCTCTTACTAAGTCAAAATCATTTATTCAATTTAGGCATCACGCAAACGCACTTATGAACGTCATTTATTCATTATAATGCACTTTGTCGCGTTCCAAAATATATTGAAGCCTACCGAGAAGATAAAGAAAATGTTAGTGTTGTTTTGAGTCCGTGTTTTATTGTATATCGCAGTTTCGAGATTGGGCATCTGTCTGACAATTCTCACCTACAGATCGCATTTTTCAAGTGATTTTGACGGAAATTGGCAAACTAATTCCGTGATTTATTTAAAGGTATTAGTCGATAGCGATTTTTTATTATATATAGTAGGGAAAATAGGGGGGAAGTTAGCTGTAGCGTTATTTATCGACGGATTTCAATCAAATTTGAGAGGCACACGAAAGACTTCAGTCTACACACGATGTTGCGAAAATAAATCCAAAAAGAAGGAGTAAATCAAGAAAAAGGGGTGAAGTTTTCAGTAGACGGACTTCAATTTTTGATATCTTTTCGGAAAATTGATACCTACCTATATCAATAAAAGTACGAAGTCCTCTCCGAGGCGAACCCCGTAGAAACCAAACGCGACCTCCTTGGACCAAGAGAACCGAGTCATCACTAAAACTTGTACTCCTATTTTTCTCATAAGTCTACATAGGTAAGTATGTAGGAAAATTCAAACACTTAGGTAGCTTGGTTTTAAAACTCTGAAATGGTTTTCTAAGCCAAGGAAACTGTCGGCTTTATTGCTTGGTAATAAGGGCTCGCGAGGTCTACCGTTTCCACTAGTTGTCACTATGTCAAGTTTCATCAATCTCTCTAGTAGTTTCCGATGCGCGTACAGGAGGACAAACAGACAGACAAACGTGTAAACAATATAATTTACGCACCTAAATCGATAGCAAACTAAACCTTGATATTCAAAAAATATTTATTGTACAGGTTTGGCACAGTTACAATTTTATTATGTTACTAGCTGACCCGCCAGCGGCTTCACTCGCTTGATTTTGGTGTAGTGGTGGGAACACCGTTTTAGAATCTCGGGGTCCTGGGTTCGATCCCCGTGTTGGACAGTAATTAGAGAATAAGTAATTAAAGAAATTCTCAATAGCAGTCCGGAATCTGGAACAGTGTCCCGCAGGTGGCAATAGGTTCGCCCCATATTACATGGGACCAAAATATCAAGACGCCATTTTGAATTTTCATGTGATGGTTCGCAATAAAAAGTTTATAGTTGGACTCTCTGGGCCCTATTGTATCCATATACCAAATTTCATCAAAACCTTCGAGGTAGTTTTTAAGTTATGTATGCTCAGCATAAAGCAGACAAGACATACTTTTTTTTCAAAAACATCATGTTCTTATTCAGTAGGTAATTTTACTAGTCTTTTTTTATTTTTCATCCAAGTGCAGACTTTTTTGCCTCTACTCCTTTATAATAAGCATAGATTATGTATAGATATTTCGAAAGTATTCAACTGATGGTGACGACATTGGGAATAAATAGAACCAACTTCTCAACCTCTATCAATTTTCATATACATTCCATTCTCACAATTATGATTTAACAAATGAATTGTTATTTAATTGGCCAAGTTACCGTTCCCACTGGAGAGACGGACCCTCCGTACATGCGCGAAGGCATCCTCCGCGGCGGTGAGCAGCCTCGCGCGCCGCTTGCGCACGCGCCGCTCGCGCTCCGCCTCCTCGTAGTAGCGCTCGTTGTGCGCCGAGCCGGACTCGCGCCGCCGCCCGGCGCTGCCCGTGCACGAACCCGTTGTAGATCTATTCACAACCATACAATTGTATATCTCTTTATACATCATCATAATCATCTCAGCCATAGGACGTCTACTACGGAACATAGCCTCCCCCACAATTGTCCAAAAGGACCGGAAGCAGCCTGCATCCAAAGTCGTCCTGCGACCTAATAAAGGTCGCAGGACTAACCTAACCTAACCTAACCTAACCTAATAAAGGTATAATAAAGGTCAGTCCACCTTGTTGATGGACAACCTATGTTGCGCTTGCTGGTCCATCCTCTCCACTCTAGAACCTTCCAGCCTTATTGGCCACCTGTTCTGCGTGCTATGTGCCCTGCCCACTGCCAATTTAACTGGCTAATCTTCTGGGCTATGTCGGTGACTTTAGTTCTCACCTCATTTCTGATTCGATCATGTAGAGGTTGTAGAGAAACCCCGAGCATAGCCCTCTCCATAGCTTGTGCGTCTTTGACCTTACTTATGATGTCCACAGTAAGAGATGAATGTTTATTTATACATGCTAATATAAAAATACTTTATTCATTAATATTGCACTTATATAAAGCAATAACTAATTTAATATTATTCAAAAAAAGTTGTAATGCAATGAGCAGTGAGCCTAGCACGAATAACTGAGTAAGAGTTACGTAACGTGTCGTTCATGTGAAACAGTACAAGCTGTCATTTGTCGAGAGCAACTGTGACACAGATAACTAACAGTTTGTACGGCGAAGCGTGACGCGATTACTCTTACGATAAAAATAATTTTCGCAAATTGTTTGCGCTACGGCCTCAAGTCATCTATGCATTACGACGCGCGTAAAACCTCGCGTTCAAACGTATGATGTATAGGAGCGATCATGCCAAAATATTTCATTGATAGGATAGTTCCCGAACTGAACTGCAAAGAAGTTCCTTTTAAGCATTATACCTTCCATAGATCTCTTAGATATGCATTGGAATAAAAAGTAAATAGGCACATGGATAGAGAGATAGAATCATATGTGAGGCAATAATCACAACCATAATAATGCTCAGCCAAATAATGTACAGATATTACTTCAAAGGCATTCCACAGAATATTAGATGCATATTAATGCCTGGACATTATTTGGTCGCGAATTATTGGCTGTACTTTATAGGGACTTATGAAGCAAACTATTTGATATGAATAAATATTTAATGATATTTTTTTCTTTGTTTGATAATAGATAAAAGCTTATAGCATAATTTTACAATATCTTACCTTGCTTGACCAGGAGGTGCATTGGTGTTGGATCCATCCACTTCATAAAACTTGATACTGGACTGTCCTTTCCTCTGAGACTTGGATATTGGTATCTTCTCTAAATACGGATTGTATATAGGAAACTCTGTATAATACTTCTGGAGGACCCACACAGCTGCTCTCTGTATACTCAGTTGCCCAATAGAATACGACCTGCTTTCTCCATCAGGACTCCTCACTATCTTAATGTAATAGGCAGGTTCTAAATGCCTAACCTCCATTAATATTACAGCTATGTAATGTATAAAAAGTAACGTATCAGCAAAGCTTGATACATAGGATACTAAAGAATTGTAATCTATGGCTTCATCACCAACTGCTAAAGCTTTTGTTGCTTCCGTTATCTGTACAATGTAGAATAGCCAGTAAGAGAATGTACATACGGCAAGTATGACTAATGTCATTGCTCGGAATACAAAAATTCGAGGTAGTATTGCATTTCTAGGTCTCAGAAATACAGCCCAAACTCCAATGGCAAGTAACACTAATTTAAATGCTAAGGATAGCAATATACCTTTACACTCAGCTGTGCAAGCAAGCAGCTGCATTCTTTGACTCGGCTGAATGGCTATATTATCTGATAGGCCTGGGAAGAACCCAATTTTGGGTAGCACTACCATAGCTAACGGACTGACAAATGAAACAAATGACAACCCCAAGGCCACAGTTGTACCAAAGTATCGAGAACAAACAAATCCGATGCCACTATCTGACTCCATCGGCCAATTGCTCACATCTTCCATTGACTGCGAGCCTTCAGATGTGTTCCCCGTCACCGCAGTAGTGTTCTCCCCCCAGTTTTCATCTTGGGGTAGGATTTGCACTTCAATAACTTCTTGCCCATCTCGGCCTATCTCTGGGTTAATATTCACACTTGTTTGGAATGGTGCCATTGTGCTATCTATGCAGTCTTTTCTTTGAGATTTTGTGCTCCTGAAAAGTAATTGTAATATAACATGTTTGTTACCCTACTATTTCATAAATAAATATAAATATATTATATATATAAAATGTTTTTATATAGACATCACTTTAAGTCACCATGAATATGAATAAAATAAATAAAAGATAAATTATTGAATAGGATTTTTTCACTGACACACACAAAGTATTACTAGATTATCTGCCGGTGTGGACACCAGTGAAACAATAGCATTGAAAACAATACAACATTATGATTAAATATGATGTTATTATTTCTAGATTACTATCTTATCTCTTATTTATACTTGTAAAGTAGAATAAAATTGGGAGTTACCTACTCTGTTTTATAGTACCTAAGGTATGTTTTCTATGTAGATGCAATGCAGCAGGTCAAATTGATGACTGAATCTGGCATGGCATGTGTATTTAAAAAAAAGTTAAGTTAGTCTATACAAATATCAGATTATATCCTCGTAGCTTTCACGCTTGTACTTATACTTACATAAACTATGTAGGGGGTATAGGTGCCTGCAATAAACTTACATTACAAGCAATAAGTTTATTATCTTCCTGTACCTACCTACTGCTCACAAAGTAAGTAGACTCATTCAAATAAATACCTCGAAAATGAATAGTGATATTTTGGATATAACTATATCAAAGTAGGACTTACCGGGTGCTCCGGTGTGTGTGAGACCTGTGTCGAGAACTACGTCGTGAGCGCCCGCTTAACTCAGACCTCACAGATTCAGTCTCCATCGTTATAAACCTCAACTAAACCTCCCCCAGGCTCACCCATCCGCTAATTTCCTCCGGAACCTGCAACAGTTTTCAGTAGAAAAGAAACCATATCGAAATGAGGGGCAATTAAAATGCTTCTCTCTTCATGGAAGTATGAACACGATGGTAAACTATTTCTTACAATATATATCCACATTTCTGCACAGATACAAAAATATTCAATCATATAATTACAGGTTTAGACATTAGCGACTAAAATACCTCAGCATTATTTGAGAAAACGTAAAATAATTATAAAAGCGTCTCAAAAATCTCGATCAAGTGGATTTCTTATGAACTACTAATCGACAAAAGTGAAAAACACATGTTTCAACAAAATAGTTTGTTTTCTCTTTCCCCCTTGGTTAAATTTTATATTCCATCCGTTTCGTGTTCTTTCGGATAATCGAATCGGTGACTTCATAATTTAGACGCATTGCTTTCAATGATTTATCAGTATTCGTTCGAAAACTATAAAGCACAGTAGGCATAAGTATTACCTATGCATTCAGCCAAATGGAATACATTATATTTAAATAATTTAAAAAGACGTTTTGAATATACATATCAACTTACTACTTAATATGTGTAGTAAACGTTTCCTATGTAATTTTTATATTACTTACTATAGCAATATGTGTTGAGTGCCAGATATGATTAAGTTTCGTATGTTGGCGCGGATTTCAAAAAATATAGCACAAGAGATTGTACGAGTTGATAAGTGATAAGATAACACACCCATTTCATGAAGATAACCCATCGAACACTCACCGTTCAGAACATGAAGCTATTGTTTATCGTACAAAAATAATGGCGAACCAAGAACATCGGACTTCAAACCGACATGAAAGCAGTGAGAGCAGAGTGGAAGACCTGCATTTAGATAGGGTCGTCGCTTCTCAACCAGAGATCGGACCGACTCCTCCAGACGGTGGTTACGGATGGTTAATAGTTACGGCAGCTGTGATTTACAATATAACTGTACCTTCGCTTCTCTCTTTATACGGGATCATCATTTTGAAGGCGATACGGGAAGATGGACACGAGCCAGGAGTATACATGAAAATATGGGACGTAGACATAGCGTTAGTTCCAGTGATGATGGTGGTTATCAGGCTGCTGCTGGATTCATGGTGCAGAGCTATTGTGAAGATGTTTCATATGCCAAGGTTCATGGCTTTAGCAGGTCTGTGCTTGACAGTGGCTGGAGTTTTGCTGTCCAGCTACTCAACTGACGCTGAAAGCAACGACCACATCATAAATGTATTCTCGGGAATATGTGCTGGTGAGTGTCTATTAAGAATACCTAGTAACCCCAATTCTTACACAGTTTGATGTTTTAATTCAATGACATGTAGGTAGGTACAATTAGTAAGTAGTACTTGTGGTATATATACAATTGCCTACCGCTTTCAGATAGAGCATAAACAAATATGTGGCATATAAGGTGATATATCGTAGCATTGTTGAATTATCCTATTAACTGATATTGCGCGTGTCACTGAGCAGGTACATACTCGTAGATCAACATTTTGTTATCCTTCATTAGCTATAAATACCAGATGGTTTTTTTCTAATTATTGTTCATTAACAGGACTATAATTCCTTGGATTGCATTCCTCATTTGAAAATTACTATTGCTAATGACAATGGTTAATTAATCAAAGGTCGTTTCATAAACATTTATACATTCGTATATTAATATGTTGTACACATTGTGTATGGGCCGCAACTTTTCTAAATTACTGACCCAAATCATAACATAACTCAAACTGTCTTACGTTGAGAAGAGTAACTATCGGATAAAATTTAATTAGCGACAACGAATGCCTAATAGCTTTTTAATGTGCCGTCAAATTGAGGAAAGCATACTGTAATTCATTAACTTTTTTATTACTTAGGTATTTATCTAACGTTAATGGCATCATCAGAGGCCGTAGCACAATTTGCGAAAAAGTATTCGTATCATAAACATCAACGCGTCACGCTTCGGCGCACAAACTATGAGTTGTCTGTGTCACAGTTGCCATAAATGACAGTTGGTACTGTTTCACGTGAACGACACTTTAAGTTACACTTACGCAGTTATTCGTCCTAGGTCTCTTTAGATATAGTCTGATTAATCTATGCCTAGGCCCACAGTACTGTACTGTAACTTCCTTAAACATAGGACCCAGTAGGTAATTATATAAACCTTGAGGAACACCTCAAGCTTTATTTTAAAACCGACACATACACACTATCAATCCACGTTGTTATGACTTTAGATTATGTAACTACATCAGAACAATGCCTTCGTGCAATGTTCGAAAATAACATAAAATATAAGATAGTTTACCCAGGTGTATAACATGAATCACGTCACGTCATGATCGAATGCATGCTCACGGTCAAGTGGACATAAAATCAATACAATTAATGTTTTCAGGGGCTGGCTGCGCTTTGACAGGACAACAAACAGAGATTATCATAACTCATTACTTTAGAGATAAGCTAACTATGGCTCAGAGAATAGTCCGAATGGCTCCTTCTGTTGGAAACTGTCTCATACCAATCTTGATTGGATATTTGTGCACTATTTACACAGGCGATGTAGTCGTTATGATCTATGGGGCAATAATTATGCAGAACTGTGTATTACTAGCGTCTTACAGTCGACCAGTCTACATTGAAAAAGTTATAAGACATACGTACAATATGCTAAGAGATGCTGTTGAAGACGAAGACGAAGTTATATTTTCCAATCAAAGCAATCGTGATGATCGTCAAGTTAATACTAATGAACCCCATACCGTGTCAGTCAATGTTGAAGTGACCCCCGGAACAGCTAATGACGAAGACGCCACAGATGTAGTCGTATTCAAGTCCAAGAAAAATGCTAAAGAAATTCTTGATCCATCTGTCCAGTTAAGAGAAAATGGGAATAATACAAATCGAAGATTTTCATCTGATTTCGGAACAATGTTCGACAGCAGTAGCTCTAATAGATTTTCTTCTGATTTCGGAACACCTAACAGATTTTCATCAGACTTTGGTACACTTGAAGTAAGCAATTATAATAGAATTAGTGGATATCAAGAGCTTGAAAGCATAGACAGAGATTCTCAAATCCCTCAGCCGTTGTACAGAGAAACTACAGTCAATGCTCCTCCGAACAGCATAGTATTTGCTGCAGAAGTGACTCCTGGGACTGCTAGAAGAACAGCCACACTGAAAAAGAATTTAATAACAATTTCTAACATGCTCAGAGACATCAACTTCTATCTGTATGCGTTGTTGCATCTAACTACGACATTCTCTATCTTGGTACTAGGTGTGGTGTTCCCTCCTTTGGTGTGGGAACAGAATCCTTCATTAAATATTTGGTCGGTGAGTACAAACTTATCTTATGAAATTAATTACCTTTGACTAAAGTCACGGGAATGCTCAAGAACAGCATCTTATTAGCTGAGTAGTAGAAATGAACGGCTTTGTTATTTATTTTTCGGAAATTAATAACTATAACTATGGCCCATAACGAGATGCAAAGAGTGTAGACACTTATGGAGTCTTGTCTTCCAATCCATAAGTGATGCGCCTACTGCAGACCCTTGCGGCACTCTTGACTGTGACTCCCTCAATTTCAGGTAGCTTCAGTGACGGCAGTAGCACACGGCTCCGCCTTATGTTTCATAATGCTGTGCGTGGTACTTCCAAAGTCCATCAACGAGAAAGAAAGGCTGTGTGCTGCCTTCTGCTTCACAGGAGCTATTGGCTTTTATGGTGAGTGTTTTCTTGTTTTGCTAACAAGTATGTAAGGCGAATTGGTTCCTCCGTGAAGGGACGGAGTTAGGAGACGAATATTGCGTCCGCCGGCGCCGTCGATGCGTCGTAAGGGGACAAGAAACCCTTACTTCACAGTCATAGTTGGTGCCGCCGCATGCCAAACCATTGAGACATTGATACCAGAACGTGAATCAATAGTGCACATTAGTCTGTGAAGGGCACTGAAGCAAGTGAAACAACTGAGCGATTTAGATTAGAAAGTTTTGCACTGCAACTCTCACGGGCAAGTATAACTAACTATCTTACCATCAAGCGTACGACTTGCCCATTTTGTCATTTGGTAGTATGAAGAAAGCTGGGCCGATGCAGATAAGTCGAAGGAAGTTTGATTGACATAACGTCATTACTTGTGCGCGCTACAAAGTGGTTATTAATTACGCCCGACACCAAATACATGCTTTTGTATATACCTACATGTAGGTATTTAATGCATGTTCATTGACGTGTAGTAAAATGTAGACACGTAGATACCTACTATTGATATTTTTGTAAAGTAGGTAGGTAGTACAATTATAAATTATAAAGATGCAAGTTTTTTATTGATTTCAACAAGCATAGGATTAATAAACGTTTAGTGGAGCGTCATTGGCGTTGACATAATACTCCTAAGCCTTAAAGTAAACACATGTTTTCTAAGATCAACCAGTACCTAATATTTGTTATTATAAAAAAATCTTTTAGAACCCCATGCAGGCTCAACTGCGAAGCTCAACCAGTTGAGCCGTTCGGACTTTTTATCCCGTAGTCGCAACTAGTTGTGTAGATTAGAAAAAAATGTATCGAAGGCTCAACTAGTAGTGCCTTTTGGACTTTTTTCCCGTAGTCGCAACTAGTTGTGTCAAAGGCTCAACTTTTATTACTAGCAGACTCCCTTGTCAGTTTTGTCCATTCATTACCCGCTGATGGATGATGTGCATTTTTATTCATAGACTTCATTTGACTAAAAAAATATATGGATATAGGTTTTACTCGTAGTTGTGACAGCTGTCAAAATGACAGTTGATGACGTATTTTATGATTTCGATTACCTACGCACTTGACTACATACGACTTGAAAATAAGTAATAGTAGTAGGTAGATATGTAACGCGTATCAATTCAAGAACGCCTCAAACCGGTCAATTGTTCCGACCTATGTTTATGACTAATACAACGAACGTTTTTATTTACTTTATTACTTTCTACTTACGAGCAGTTTAGCTTATTGGTATCAAGAAGTTTTCCTTAATTTGATATAGAACCAAAATGAACCTCCTTGGTTGCGCCATGGTCCTGCTGACTTTGCAGACAAGATATTGTAACGGCATTCCACTCAGTTCAAATTTTCAAATAACTCATGAAAATAGTAGGTATATTAGTATATACAAGTGGGGAAAGGCTGTCATTGCAAAGAGTTCCGACAAATGTCTACCCGAGCCGGTTGACAGTCGGAACAAGTTGCAATGACGGTTCCGCACGTGTACTGAACGACTATTTTTAATACAGTTGCGAAAAAATGAAGCAATTTAATAAAATAAACTCGCAAAGAAAATTTCTGGAAAATGGCGCCAACCGTAGAATATAAGCTAAACAGAATTTTTTTTTCTTCACTCATTCTGGTAGGCAAAGGGAACTATGCCCATACAGCCAAGTCTGTTTTTCTTGATATAAAATGAAAATGAAATTTAATGAGATGAAATGTAATGAAACCTAACCTAAGTCATTCAATCAAATCATTAAATCTGATATTGAAACAAATAAGTAGCTTCTTTTTAGAAATATACGTATTTGCATGAAGCATAAAAACTTCTATGAATTTTTTTTAGTAAAAACTTCATGGTTGGTTTTTCTTTTTAATAGACATTATTTTGACAGTTGGGAAAGAGAACGCATGAGTTCGGGAAAGGTAAAAAAAAAGCACGAGTATGTAATAGCCCACATCCCGAACGCTATACGTCCCTACAATACGCCACTTTTTGAGCCACTGTATATACGAGTAAAAAAGTCGATTCACCAGATTGAGAGATCTGCGGCAATGTAGAAGACACTCAACACTTTTTGATGAAATGTGCTGATGAAGGTAGTCCCTATACATTTTTGGATCTATATTCCAATGTATTCTAATAGTGTCCGCATCATACATTGCTGCGATGCTTTATGGCATGTGCTTCAAAATACAGAAAACTCATTATTCTGTCCGAATCAGCAAGCCTCATTAGAGGCTAGTTTCATTCATAAATCTATTGTTATACACAGTGTCCCAAAAATAGTCTTAAGCGAAAGTCCAGAGATACAACATCCCTTGGGGGACCCGAATCACCCCCATGTATGTACCGCGATTTTTTATAGTTTCGCTTTACACTATTATTTTTGGGACAGCCTGTATAATTATGAATCTATGCACCATTGGGGCTGGTATAGTCACGACGTCTAACATCATTTAAAAAATAGTGCATAAAAAGAGGATTTTCCTTTTAACGTTATATTTTCGAAATTATGATGATCCTCAAGCCGATATTGCGTAAAAAGCTACCACTTTACCAACGACGAATAAACGTGCAATAACTTTACTTTCAGGCATAACCCTGACAGGCAACAAAAGCCTCCTGGTCGTGTGGTGCATGTTCGCCAGTTTCGCCACAGCAGCGTCACACATTCTTCAACAACCTCTGTACAACAGCACCCTCAACGAGTTCGACACCACCGCCACAGTGACAGCGTCGAGCACTATTGTGGCGATCTTCGTTATGGGATGGTCGCTAGCTCGCAATTACGAGTACAAGAGCTGCTTTTTGACAGCCGGTGTACTCCAGATTGTCACGGCCTGTGTGTTCTTCGCTTCGTCTTTTAGAAGGCGGAGATAATGTATTTTTGCCGTTTCACCACCCATCAAATCCATTAACAAACCAATTTTTTTTTTACTTTGGTAGAAGTTATTTTGCCACTGTCCATTCAATCTTAGAACAGCTTATGAACGTTTGACACAGTAAGTGATACCATCATAACCGTCGTTGCGAGTCTTCACCGGTGATCCTTGGGCGCTAGCTCGGAATCACGAGCACAAAAGCTGTTTTTTGACAGCTGGTACTTGAGATTGTTTTGGCTTATGTATTCTTTGGACAATTGGGACTGAAGCGGTATTCCAAGAAGCGGGGATAGGGTTATAGGGCAATGTGAGCTTTACTATTTACCAGTTTCTTCACCGCTGCATATTTCATTTTAACATATTTTTTACAAGTTTGACGCAGTCGCAATTATGAACAGAGACTACTCGTCATGGGATAGCCAGTACATAAAGCTCATAATTAGATACTAATATACGAGCTTATTAAAATAGGCCGTGTATGTAAGTGTACTCGTATTTTCGATTATTGCACTTCGGGTTCTTCGCCGACGCAATTTCAGTTTTTATTAAGTACTAAAATAAACGACTTCTAGATTGCAAATTGACCCACTTCAAGCAACGAGAGACCCCACATACATGTACACGTACGGGTCGTAACCCGTCGCGTGTCTAGCGTACACCATGTGTACGTACAAAAAAGTGCTGAGTCATGTCGCGCGTACACCTAATGTATACATTTTTTTACCTCTTGTTTGTAACTAATTTTATCAGATCCAATGCACTCCACCGGTATAAACTTGCTTTTAGTTGGTCAAGATTTAAGAGTGTAAAACGTTTCGGAACTTTTATACGTAGTTCGGAAAGAAACCAAAAGAAGTAGACATTTAGACGGGTTAATATGATTAAATTCTAAAAGTAAATACTTGGGTACATTTCAGGCCTTTCTCGCTCATCACCATATTGCAGTATTCATGTACAGAGCATACTGACGACTATTAGAATTATAGGTATTGGTGTTGACATATGCCCGCCTACATAGATTTTTATAGTTTTGTACATCGTAAAAAAGCGAGTATGTTAATTTTAAATAACTTTAAGAATAAGGATAACAATATGAAACAATGAATATTTTATAGGAGATCATTTAATAAGTCAGTAATTAAAATATATAAATCATACCAGGATTTTTTAAATTAATATAATAAAACCTTGTTTAAATACAGTAAATAAATAATTACTATTTACATGGAAATCAAGCAATCGTGGACTTAAATTTCTTAGTATATAAGATTGTAAAATAATATGTAACAATAAAGCAAATTAATATATTTTTATAATATAACTTATATTTTAGTGTAAAATTATTAAATAAATAAGTTTTGTATAAAACCAACAGGCGTTTTGAAATGCAATGTACCCTCATTTTACAACGTAATCTTAACCGACCGGAATGTATACAACAGACCTTAATTTATATAATTTATTTTAGTATAACCTCAAAAATTAATGATGGATACTTTTACCAACTCTTGGTGCCTTCTAATATTTTCAAATAGTATTGATGTCTATTGTAGTTTTCTATAAAACAGCTAGGCGTTTTGAAATGCAATGTACCCTCATTTTACAATGTAACATTAACCGACAGGAATGTATATGTTTAGTACCATAGATATCAATTTATATATTTTATTTAGTATACCCTCAAAAACTAATGATTGATAAGTATACTGTTAGCAACTCTTGGAGCCTTCCGATATTCTTAAATAGTGATTAACTTCGAGCTAGAAACTCTATGTCGACGGGTGCTGCTTTCCCAGAATAACGGAACGGTGAAATCGTATTTCGTACGCTAATATCTCGTCATCACCATCACGCGAAGTATTCTTCCGTTATTTTAAACGTTTCTATCGCGTGACTATCCGAAATTTCACATGGACATATTTATTATTCACGGGATTAATAGAGTTGAAAACATGCCATTTACCTCGACGAGTTTTCGATCAAGTTGAAATAACCGTGGCCACGAGCGGATTGATACGTTAATAGAGAATCGTTGATAACCAGGAAACACCAAAGATAAGTATATATATATATATATATATATACTTATCTTTGGTGTTTTGCGATTACTTTTAATACTTATTTGTGTTGAAGCGATTTTATTATACAGTAACTGTACCGGCGCGGAATATGACTATAACATAAACAAATCCTTATTCTGTAGATCTACCATGAGTTTGCCGCGAAAATATATATGAGAAAAAAGAACAGTGCCACCTCGTGGTCAACTGTAGCACTAAAATTGACAGCGAGTATGCCAATCACAAGCTTAATAGGTAGTCGAGATCGTGTATCGACTATATATATGATATTTATGTTGCCAACTCATGGTAGAGGTACGGAACTAGTAAATATATAATGAAATTGAATTTCATGCGATTTTGCCGAGAATCCTAATTTTTAACCAAAATATTGAGGATTCCTTATAACATCTGTTATCTGCCAGTGAATCCCGTCAAAATAGATCCAGCTATTTTTGAGAAGAGCCAGAACAGCCAGACAAGATTTTATTGTTTATTTTTAATTTATAGAGCGCGAGGCGGGAACGCACTCAAGATCCTGAAGAAAGATTTTCGGACGAAGCCGAAACAATTGCCGATCGTGATATCGACAACGCGTAAGGCTCACGTTAATCCAGCTTTAAAATTCACAAAATAAACGTGAGTTTTCATAGCGTTTCTAATTTTTCATACATTTTGTAAACAGACATTCTTATTTTATTTATCCGTCACAGTATTAGATTTGTATTTATGTATGTCTTGTAGTTACAACCTTTTTAGTTTCCGCGGTCGATTGGATATAAACATTGTTTGGTTAAATTAATAAGAACCGAGGACACATATCAGTGGGCTGAGCACGAAACTCTGAAAGTGTAACGTTATTGTATAGCTAACGTATTTAGTACAAACTGTCATTTATCTAGTAGTATAGTGAAACCTCTCACCTCACGTGTCGATTGTCAATATAACAATGAAATTTCTATTGAGTCTGGGTCGTTCGACAGATGAAGTAATATAACTCATAGTTTGTACTGAATACGTAAACGATACGATAACGTTACACTTAAGCAGATTTTCGTGCTTGGCCCACTGTTCCCCGTACAATGGTTTTTTGTTTGATAAACCGTCGTGACACTGGCGAGGCGAACTTGTGGTAGCTCATCCACAAAAGCAGGACTAACTAACTAATGAATACTTTATAATTATCTCAACAGATCCATCATTTCATTCTCGTTCATTTTCTTAACATTATTATTGGCGTTCTCATTGGGCAGAAGCGATTCAAACGCCGACCAGTCCTGTTTCACGCTCGGCTTAGTCTGGTTGTGGACCCATTTATTATCAAAATTCCCCGAGGCCCCGGGTCCACCAGCTGCGCCAGACCAAGGCAACGCGAGCTGGTTGAAAGGCACAGGCTGGTTTTGGTACCCTGAACTAATTTGATTGTTCAAAGCTCCCGCGTTATACTGGGGACTTGTATGGCCCATTTGCATAGGATGGCTTTGCGAATGTAACATAGAATTACTCCCGTATGGCATAGAACTACTTCCTTGAGACATAGAACTACTTCCTTGAGACATAGAACTAATTCCATGAGACATAGAACTAATTCCGTGAGACATAGTATTATTTAACATAGAGTTAGGTGACATAACAGTTGTCGGTTTCTGACTGAGTTGCGAGAGGTTGGACTGTAGCAATGAGGATGTTAGGTCGACGGGTTTGGGGGTACATTTGGGGGGTGCCGGTATAGCGGTGGGCGGAGGCCGGTGTGCAAACTTTCTGACTGTTTCTTGCTGCTGCGCTATCCTGTAAAAAAGAAGTTATGTTATAATTTTTGATAGGATTTCATGGTTTTATTGCGATTGTTACTTTTAGATATTAATATGATATAGATTTGTTAGGATATAATTTAATTTTACAATTTAACGATATCATAACGCTTTCGGTATACCCATAGGATAGGTTAAAATACATTAATAATTTAAATGTGAGTATTACATTTACAAAGACTTACAATATGTTTAAGTATTAATTTTATGAACGAATAGCAAGGTCGCCGCTGGGGTAGGGTTTGAACATGTATTTTTAGCTAGCTAAACCCATACGCTGAGATTTTGAGCAGTGGCTACAATAATCATATCTTGAGTTTGTACTTAGATAAAGTGCGACCAGCAGGGCTATTAAACAACTGTACCGTAATTCGAAACCTAATTATACATGAGAGTAGCGTACTCGATTTTCTTTCCGAACAAGTCATGCTGTGATTGGTCCGCCCGATCTCCTCGCCCAATCGGCGTCGACTCCGCCCCTTCCGCTCCCCTCAAATGACAACCATCATCCCAGGTAGTGCGCCTAGCGCAACTTGGCTTCATTGGCGTTTGGATTTTCATGCGGAGCGGTCATAAGTACGAAATATTTACTTTACTGACTGCGTCATGCTGGTGAACGTTCAGGTAAAGTCCTGAACCAGTCTAGAAGGTGACACAGCACACGCCAAGGTCTGCAGTGCCCAACTGTAGTTCGCAGTTGCTGCTGCACACCCAAAGATGAGTTTGTTTTGCTTGAAACCCGGGTCGACATATTCGATCCCTAACATGAGGGCGTTGCCGGTGTAACTAACAAATATTACAGCCCGACAAGAGGCATAACTCTTCCTCATCCCATCGGGATAGGACAGGAAATCATAATATGAAAGCAACGAAATAAAACGAAAAGATTCTGACTCGAAACCCTTCCGTGCCAGGCAGCTACCAAAAAAGGTTGCAATCACTGGTTCTCCAGAAAAATTACTCGTTGAAAAAGTCTTGGGGCTCCGCTCTATATTCTAAACGTAATAAATGGCTTCCTTACACCATTCAAAAAGCTCAAGAGGCTTAGTTTGCATCGAGATAGGTGATAATAATAAAATATGCGTACAAGCAGCCCTTCGTGGGAGTCATTAATAGCAAAATTAAACTCATCGAAGAATGCTTGGAGCTCCGCTTCACATTCTAAGCATAATAAGGGACTACTGTGTACCATTCAAAAAGAAAACTTCATTGCTTTTATCGAGCAACGGTAACAAAGTCAAACTCATCGAAGAATGCTCGGAGCTCCGCTCGACATCCTAAGCATAATAAGTAACTACTATTTACCATTCTACACGAAATTGTCATTGCTTTTGTCGAGCGACCGTTACAGCAAAATATCTAACTAAATTGAAATGAAAGTGGTTGACGAAATGCACACTCGAGGTGTCATAAAAATGGGAAGCCAGTTTTTCCAACCTGTCAGCAATATTCTCAGACTTAAAGGCAACGGCAAAACAAGACCATTTTTGGGATCAGGAAAACTTGAACAAGTACCTACGGTGCTCTCTTAAAATTTAGATTGATTAACCATAATTGCGTGCTAGCTTCTCTAAGAGTAGACTGGATGGCCAAGGTCGATACTACCAACCACCAATATACAGGTTGATATCTCTCACGAAACAGACAGTTATAATGTGTCCAGCACACTGACTGCACTCGGCATTTAAAAAATATATGTGTATATATACTACACTCATTTGAGAATGCTCGGGGCTCCGCCCCACATTCAAAACATCATGAGTGGTTTCGAGAGTTAAAAGATGGGTTGCAATCAGCACATAAATAAACCTTGAACAGCAACACGTGCCAAGGTTACTAATTTGGTAAAACTCAAAGTTAGTGGAACATATTGATGAATTGACCTTGCCTCAAGTCTGCTAGCAGTTCCATTGAGAAATCGGGCGTACCTAAATAATAAAGATTAAGGCTAATAAAGATTATTTACTCTTTGTTCGCACTGATTTGGCAGACAAATCAAATAATGGACGTTTCATGTACTATAAAATGAGTAGTCTAATTTTCCTACACCTAGAATTCATGCTTACGCAGACAACAAAAGTTTTGTGAATGAAACCTGGACCGCTGGGCGTCAGAGCATTCTATACCAATTAAAGATTTATCACATTGGCGTCACCATCATCACCAGGCAATAACAAACACATCTCTCATGTATAATTAGGTTTCGAATTACGGTACAGTTGTTTAATAGCGATGTTTTACCTGCAATTAAAACATTTATCATAGAGATACATAATAGCTCTGCAGGACTTCATAATAATTATTGAAAAGATTAAACATTAAAAAGTGTTACAAAAGTATTCATTTCACATTTCCATCATTGAATGAGAATAAATGTATGTTAAACGACGAAACATAACTTTGCAATTTTTAGAGAGAAAAAATTTACAGATCCTTAGACGGGGTTCGAGCCTGCGTCTTCCAACAATCCGTGCCAGTCTCGTCCGCCTAGTGTCACGCGGGTTCGAATCCAGTCCAAGGATGTATATTAGGGTGGCCCGAAATATTATTGTTTCGATTTTCTCTACGCAAGACCCCTCAAAAGTTGCGTCGTTTGTTGTAGATTAGCTAAAAAAAAAATAAAAAAAAATTATAATATATCTTGAGAGCTTTACCGGATTTTTTTTTAACCACGTATATAGTCGTCCAGTCAATGTCGTCTAATCTATTTTATGTACATTATTCCCCTTGTATTTTTTTATTTCATTGATAGATAACCCTAAGTTATAAATTGCAGGCATCGACAAGATTTTTCCAGTTACGAATTGATTTAGATTGAACTCGCAAAATTCATGTTTTGACTTGTTTTTCTTAAATTCTCTACTTCTACTGTGAGGCAGTTCGTCTCATTTCTGTTACGGTTTCATTGCTGCAAAGTGTCGTTCTGCACTTCTTTGTGATAAAATACGTGTTTTTGTCATAGTGCAATAATGGGTTCAAGACGAAGTGAGACTACTTGTGCTATTTTGGAATCACAATATAAAGAACTTAACGATCGCCAGTTACCTCTGATAAGTGTCGTTATAAAATTTATTTTGTTCACAAAAAATGAACTAAAACTACAGAAGAATGGCAAGATAACACAGAAGTATTTTCTACCTTTTTTGGAAAACTTGATACGATTATGACCAAAGCTTCGATTGCCATTGTTTCCAACGTACGAGTTTCCCAAATTTCTGAAAGACATGTTTTACTGGACCAAAGAAAGAAAAATGCCAATAAGCGGTATAGACAGAAAAGAAACGGTAAGACTGTTAAAGAAACATCAAAGACAAGAAAATTTGAAGCGGATAGAGTTAGGGCAATCATGTTTTCCGAGTACATCGCAAGAAACCAATCCTATTTCGCTACGCGAGTTGCTTGCTCGATCGCAGTCAACCGACTTTCTCCGAACGTGACATCTTTGCTGGCCTTGGTCCGAGCTTGTAAATGAGACTCCATCTACTTTATTGAATCGGAACACTCTGGCGCTGCCAACAATAGCAAAAGTATGTTTTCGGTATGGACTATCGACGCGATCTGTGGCTGCGGTCGCTTCAGCGGTGTTAGCTGACGTAGGATTGGTGTCTTCTGAAGATCTAAGTCTTGTTATTGATAAGAATAAAACTCATAGAGCTATTTCACAAGCTCGAACCAAGGCCAGCAAAGATATTGATGCAATTGTAGTAAAAAGTGTCTACTGTGATGGACGAAAGGACAGAACGCTCAAAAACGATAAAATAGGCGGTGGTACCGCAGCAAAGTCTTGCAAGAGCACTTTCAGTTCTCACAGAGCCAGGATCTATTTATTTGGGACATACGACGCTAAGTCGTCGCACTGCTAAAGGGATCTTCACTTCTATAATATCTTTGTTAGAAAATTTATGAATTTGGAAGACGTCATCTGTGTGGGGTGCGATGGTACAGCTACGAATACAGGTTGGAAGGGAGGTGTCATTCAATACCTGGAAAACTATTTGAAAAAACTGTTGCAATGGTGTGTTTGTATAATTAATGTACATTCGTACTGTAAATCAGTAATCGAAAGAAACGCTTTTTGCGCACACAGAAAACTTACTCATTGCCATGTTAGTCGACGATAGAGACCATTTTTGAGATCTTGCAAAATATTAAAGGCCAAAGAACCAGAAAAGAGCAACTCTCGCATGGTATTTAAAGTACCGTAGCTTAACTTCTGTGCACGAGATTGCGTTAGTATAATATT
Organism: Selenia dentaria; assembly: GCA_917880725.1. Taxonomy (NCBI): domain Eukaryota; kingdom Metazoa; phylum Arthropoda; class Insecta; order Lepidoptera; family Geometridae; genus Selenia; species Selenia dentaria. Next base: position 3,105,493 of record OU862893.1, on the reverse strand, counting down.
TTGGCAAGAGTGTGAGATATCAGCTCCACCAATTTTGCGACACATCTCCAACGATGAACTTAGAATTAAGGCTAAAGGACACAGCCTCGATATTGTTGACTTCCCCTGTCACACACAGTCAGTGGAAGATGTGTGACTAGTGACAGAGGCTGCTCAAAGCGTCACGGACACTACAGCACGAGATAGTTTAATTAGGAACATATTACAATCTCGCACGAAAATGCCAAATTTTGGGCACAAAAACCAGTTCCGATTGTAAAGTAGCCATTGATTATTTGTCTTTCAACTTGCTCAATAATGCTTTGACTCATTGTCGTACCTACCCTTAATTTAATAAAAACCACTTAAATGTTACTTTTGTACGATTTACAGTTTATGTTAGGAATCCCTAAAAATACAAATTTGAAAAACTTCAAGGACCGGTGGAAGATGGTAGTTATCTAACTAAATTTTAAAATAATTGTAATCTATGTATCTATGTAAACGCAACTTTTGATACCTCTTGCGTAACCGTAGCTCAAATATTTTTTTATCTCATACATGGATGGGACAGCCTAATGTATATTTCTCTCTAAAACTGCAATATTTGGCCTCACTGAACAGGTTTCAGTGCTTTAAAAGAAGATATAAAACATAATTATCATTAAAGCTGAAAACATAGACACTGGATGCGAAGGCGTGCCAGAGACGGTTTTCTGTACTGTTCGAATTTGTATGAAACACTTCACACCGCTCCGATTTGTGTGTAATTTTTCAATCAGTCCAGAGTCAGAGTTCATTCAATTCAAACAACGAAAAAAATCTTTCCACTTTATAATATTATAGTATGCTAGCGACTGCTCCGTGTAGTAGGCCACTTCGGCCATACGCACACACGCCTCTGCCTCCGGTGTCTGTGTGTTTTCAGCTTAATGCAATTAAAGTTATTTATAAACGGAATTAACTTTAGTAAATTATACATATTTACTTAGCAAGCATCATACTAAAAAAAAAGTTTACCTCTGTTTATCTTCAATGGTGAGTGATCCTGAACTATCAGTCATAGGCACAGCCATTGGTTTCTCTGGAGCCTTGTTGTTGTTGTTAAATGAGAACGGGTCTAATCCTAGGCCTGTGAACATCTTGTCTATGTCTGTTTGGGGAGGCGGAGCAGAGATCAGCGTTTCTGAGTTTGATAGGGTGTGGTCCATCCCTCTGGAAAGGAAAAGGGAATTATATGACAATATGTTCCACAGAACAAACTAATCAATAAAAAACCGGCCAAATGCGAGTCAGACTCGCACACGAAGAGTGCCGTACCATCTACACTAATATTATAAAGAGGAAAAATTTGTTTGTATTGAATAGGCTCACAAACTTTGACAGAGCTGTCATCATTACGATCTTGACGTAGGTGGAGATTTTGTTATTTTGTCCATGCTGTACCCATAAGTGTGCCAAACATATAAAACATAATACGCTTTTTCACCCGCGTGGTGATGGATGATGATTATGATGAGTATGAAAAGTATCCTCTGTGTTAATCCAGCGCCTCATCTACCTCCATACCAATCGCCCCCGCCGTTTGAGCGTGAAAGACTAACAAAGATCCACACATCCTTACATCCATACTCACAAACTTTCGCATTTATACGAGGTAGGATTGATATTGTATTAGCGACTACCCGCGACTTTGTTCGCGTAGTAGGCTCGGCCTTCGTCCTCGCTATAATCTCCCGTATTATCTTGGTTTTTCTTTCATAAGCACCTTCTCCTGACAATAATTAACATTAAAAAAAAAAAGAATAAACGAGATTGTTCCATCTGTTCTCAAGTTATAGCATAACCAGGAGAAATAGCGGTTCATTTTTATATGTAATTATATATAGATCTAAGATCTAGGATACAGATCTAAGCATGTACTGTTGTAAACATTTTGCTGATATTATATTGTGTTCATATTGTAATATCAGAAACTTACTTGGACTCGTTTTGTATAGAATTGAGCTGTTCCAGTTTTGATCGGTGCTCAGTCTCCACTTTGGATATCATCTGCTTCACCAAGGTTATGAGTGCATTGAACTGGTTGAGAGTGAGCCCATTCTCTACACACAGTGGAATGAGGAAAGGGAGTACTTTGGTGGCCATAACTTCTTTGGTGATACCAAGCTTCTTGTGACCCAGTGTCAGTTTGTATATACCTGGAAATGTTACATTTAAGGAACACATTAATAACATCATATATTTATTATATTCATATTATTACTAGTTGCGCCGCGTAGTATCACCCACGTGGTGATGGATGATGATGATGAAAGTATCCTATGTCCTTCATCGGTATATAATCTATCTCCATGTCAAATTTCATTGTGATCGGCTGGGCTATTATGTATCTCAGTTGCTAACAAATGTGGATTGAAATCGAAAAAATGGCCGCTCTATGTCATTTTTGTCAGCTTCAGTGATCAAACTACTAACATTTTTGCTTACTGGAGTTGCCAAAACTGACATAGGGCCGCCATTTTTCAAGATTGCAATCAACATTTGTTAGCAAATGAGATACATAATAGCCCTTCTGATCAGCAGTTTAGGCGTGAAAGTAACAGTAACAAACAAACAAACTCACTTTCACATTTGACTTGACTTCTCTCTATATACATAAAATGAATATCTACTTCCTTGGTCATTGCATCACGCGTGAACGGATGGAACAATTTCGATAATTCTTTTTTGATGTGTTAATTATTGTCAAGAGTAGGTTCTTATGAAAGAAAAATCAAGAAAAGATGGGAGATTATGACGAGGCCGAAGGCTGATCCTACTACACGAAGTCGCGGGGCAGTCACTAGTATAATGTTATAAAGAGGAAAGATTTGTTTCATTGTTTGAACTGAATACTCAGAAGTGGGAAACTACTGGATTCATTGAAAACTTATTTCACCATTAGAACCCGACGTTATTCCTGATGAACGTAGGCTATAAGTATACGAGGGTGAATCAAAAAATTCTTGGAATCAATATTAAAAAATGCAAAGATTTAAATAATAATATTTTATTTTTCTACATAATCTCCCTCCAATGCAATACATTTAGAATAACGCGTTTCTAACTTCCTTATTCCTTGTGAAAAAAATTTATTTTCTTGACTCTCGAAAAAGTCCTCTACGGCAGCTATAACCGCGTCATTATCGTGAAATTTTGTTCCACGAATTTCCTCTTTTAATTTTGGAAATAAGTGAAAATCACTTGGGGCTAAGTCCGGAGAATATGGTGGGTGGTCAAGGAGATTGAAGCCAGCACAGCGGATTGCGTTGAGCGCAACTTCCGATCGATGAGCAGGAGCGTTATCTTGAAGGAACAACACGCCCAACGACAGTTTTCCACGACGTTTTTCTTTAATCGCTTCACGCACTTTCGGGATTAAATTTGCATAATAGGGTCCAGTAATCGTCTGGCCTTTTGGCATGTAACCAATAAAAAGGATTCCTTCACTATCCCAGAACACAGAGGCCATAACTTTGCCAGCGGTAGGAGCAACTCGAAATTTCTTAATGGATGGAGAGGATGGTCGTTTCCAAGACATGCTTTGTTTTTTAGTTTCAGGATCAAAATGGTGGACCCACGTTTCATCCATGGTGACAAGACGACGGCAAAAATTATCCGAATCACGCTGGAACATTTCGAGATTACGCTTGGAAATTTCCAAACGTCGCTTTTTGTTTTCGTCGGTTAACATTCGTGGCACCCATCTTGCAGACACTTTTTTGAACCCCAGTGAATCAATTAAAATGGATTGAACGCTACCAAAAGATATCTTTAGGATCTCAGCTATATGTTTTATAGTCATTCTTCTGTCTTCCAAAACAAGATTCTCAACCTTTTTGACATTTTCTTCTGTAACGGAGGTTGAAGGCCGCCCAGAACGCGGGTCATCTTTACAGCTTGATCTACCTCTTTTAAATTCAGCCACCCAGTACGCAACCGTAGAATAGGGTACAGCATCACCCCCTAATGTCTGCTGAATGTCCAAAAAAATTTCCTTCGTAGAAATTTTTTTCAAACTGAGATATATATATCACCGCACGTAACTCACTTTTATCCATAATTTTGACTTTTTAGCAACTCGTTGCACAAAAAAATTTATTACATGCGAACGAACTGACAAAAACAAGTGACAGTCTGCATAAATATAGTGTGATAGACACTCTTTAATTTGAATATCGAACTTGATCCAAAAAGGTTTCATATATATGCACTTCTAAGAACTTTTTGATTCACCCTCGTATTTTGATTCAATATCATCATGTCATAAACCATGTGGAGTTTGCAGGTTGAAGTCTAATAAATACTTTACACACTCACATACATATACTTTTGCATTTCTAATATTAATTATGTAGGATGCAGAGACCCATACTAAGCAGCAAGTATGTCACCTAGGGTAGGTATATGAGGTATTTTTTAATTAGTTCACAATATTGAATGGGGTGATTAGGTTCGATAACTGGTCATGAAAGTGAAAGAAAATAATACCTACATATTTTTTAATTATTATCAACCCATATGCACCGATCTGTGAAAGAACCATAGTGCGACTGAACGCACGACGGCGCCGCTATATCACAGAATAGGTACAACGAAGTACGATACGAACCTACCTACTAAGGGCGGACGTTGCCTCGCCCGGGTCTGCCATCGGGCGCTAGGTTTAGGCATAGAAATCAGCTGTGTAAATATTCACCAGTACGTTTCGTACTGTGTAAACGTGCGTTCGGTAGCGTATGGGTTTCTATTAACAAAAAATATATTTTTTTCTTTCACTTTCATGACCTATTATTGAAACCAAACTACCCCATACAATATTGTGCAATAATTAACAAAGACCTTATATAATTTATCATTCTTATGAATATATAAAAACTCCTTAGTATTTATGTCTTTACCTAAAATTCCCATGAGAACAGCAGGCTCTCTTGAAGGTATCTGTGGCAGGAACGGTATAATTTCATCCAACACCAACCATTTATCCAGATGCTCCAATAACTTGCCCAGACATAGCAGACAATTTACCCTCACTGAGATATAATTTGTACTCATACATAACTTTTTGATACGCGGCAACAAGGCATTCTTCATAGCTGGATAATCAATTAACGATGCAAATGTTGGTAACACTGATAAACATAACTCCTGTATTTGCTGCGCATCAGATTCCAAGGCCCGATACAACATTGGCAAAATGTCTGTTTTAACCTCCTCTCCTGGTGTTAACTTTAGTAATAACTCCATCTTCTGCATGAATATCAGTAATATCTGTATTGGATCTTGAATTAACATAACAGGTTTTAAAGATGGTAAGATATATTTGATATACTCTTCTTTGGAAGAATTTTCAGCTATTAGCAATACATTTGGTAAGACGAAAGGAACCATAGGCGGGTTTACAAACTCCTTTGTGAGACATGGTAGGATGCGGTATATACAGATGCGATGGGGCATTTGCTGGATTATCTGCGGCAGGCCTTTGTAGAATTGTGATTTTTGTAAGTTGTCCCATTGGAAGAGAGAGTCTAGATAGTTGAGAGTTTTGACTCCTACATCTTCAAAATATGGGATCTGAAAATTATAAAATAATTTTTAATGATTTGTTTATCAGTTGTGAGTGAGTTGGTCCAATTTTTTTAAATTTATATGCATCTCCTAGCTAAGTTGGTAGTCACTTCGCATTCAAAGAGCGGGGTCCCAGGTGCAATCCCTGGGCAGGGCAAAATATTTCTATAATAAGCAAAGATGTTTGTTTCCGATCTTGGATGTTGTAATTGTGTGTGGATATTCCTCTCATAACACAGTTCTGTGAGAGTATAAATGTTTTAAACTCTATACTTATTATTATTAGTCTTGCTTTATGGTTTTTGTGGATCCACTACAATTTGACCAACAATGTTAAATATTATTTTATTTTACCAGGAAGTACATATTAATCTTTATTTCTCATAAATACAAGGAAATAAATCAATTTCTTGGGGCTATATTCTGACCCATAAACCAATTGATTAGATAGTTCTTGAGAATACAATTAACATATTTTGATGCAATATTTAATATTTTCAGTACATACGAAAAGAAAGCCACACATTAGTTAAATTATGTATAATTAATATGTATTATTGTAATACATAATCACTATAATGTAGAACAATAATTACCTTTAAAAACTGGTGTGGATCTGGCCTCAACTCCGGAGTCACATTTAACATTAATTTTACATATTCCTTCAATCCATCTGCAACACACGACAATCGAGATGGTGGCATACTTCTGATTTCATTTGCAAATCTCTTGTATTTCATATAATCATTGCCAATATTCCCTAATGTTTGATATCCTGTACTATGTAACATGTAAATAACCATCCCAAGGGAGAAAATGTCACTGGCTGGAGAATGTGATGCTGTTAATACATATTCTGGAGCTAGGAAGTCCAGCGCAGGTTGTGTCAATGGTGGCATAGCCTGACAGTATTCATTAAAAGGCCACAATGGTGCAGCCCCTGGTGAACTTTGATTTGCTATGCAGAAATCAAAACCAAATATCTTCCAGGCACCTTGTTGATTAACTATTATTGACTCTGGACATATATTATGATGCAGAAGTTTTACATCATTGTGTAAGAAGGCCAACCCTTCTGCCACTTGCATCAGACCATACTTTATCTCAAGATCATACAGCTTATAATTGACTAAGTGAGTTGGTATTGGCTGTGGCATGTTTTCTGTGTTGCCCAATATGTTTGCTAAGCTTGCAAATACGGGCTCAGTGGCAAATGCCAAACTCTCACGGCTTTCTTCAAGACTGTGCTGTACAGTAAGTATTTGTGGGTGACGCAGCTTAGTCAACTGCACAATTCCACGTTTTAGTGTCTCTAACATGATGTCTCTGTCAGCTTTTGACCATCGATCCAACTGTTTCTTTTCAAATACAAATATGGAAGTCTCTTGTTTTGTGGATTTCTTATAGCCCTTGTAGATTTTCCATAATAGACCTAGAAACATTAAAACCTTAGTTAGACAGGAAGACCTTCAACTTTATCAATATACGCGAATGAGCGACTTCTTGTGAAATGTTTAAACTAAAAGCTGTATGTGTTCCGTTCCGTACGTTTCCTGCCAATATCTCAACTTTAAATAGTTAGACCAGCGCAGCAGACAAGAATGCTTAACCGCATGGAATGAATTTTATACTAGATTCTTACTGATTTACCTGGTCCAGCACTCGCTATGTATTGTGTCGCTTCAAATTCTCTTGTTACAGGGTTTCCGGGAAGAACACCCGAAAGTTGAGAGACTGTACTGCTGACAGACGAATAAAACTTGTTAAACACCTCCATTATTTTATATTTCTAAGTTTTTGCGGTTTTGAAATCCGAAAATTCCGAAATCATTACAAAATTTACGTCAAAGTATAAATCACAATCACATCTTTCTTTCTGCCAAAGAGAATATAAACACTACCTTTTAAGAGCCGGGACTTACGTAGAACCAACTTTTCTTTCAGTTTAGACTCGAAAGCTATACCACCACGACAAAAAAGAATTATTGCCAAAATAATCTAGTACCAACATCTGTCAGCTAAAGGGAAGTAAAAACGATTAATATAAAGGGTTGGTAAAAAATCGATTATTAGAATCGGATAATGAAATATATCGATACATAATCGATTCAGCACGAAACTTTCGCTTAAATGCTCAGTATTTTAATTTATAAATATATGTAAATAAAACAAATATAGATTTAAGATTAAATGTATATTTACAAATTTGATATACCCCTTCTATAAATTACACTTAAAATAAGTTCTTTAGAAGTATAATATATTTATTTTATTCATACACCTGCCATACTTATAACATCTGCGATAGATTGCGGTGGGACATAACGAAATAACAAAGATTTACAACTGTAGGTAAAGTCTTTGAATTTTTACCAATATTAAAAAAATACTAGCAGTTAAATAGCGTGAGTCTCAGACAGTCAGAACACACAAATGTATCTTAAAATTACGGTTTTGTAAGCCTTTAATCACTTCATATTTATGCACAACTTTTTATATTTACAAATAAACCTGGTAAATCATAATAGTATGTACCCATTTAATATTTTGGTACGTATTAACATCGAAATTAATGCTGCTTGGGTCTTAAAACATTTTGTATACAAAAACTGGTATAGCTTATGATGTTTCCTGCTTACTATACAGTACAGCGGTTGATGGCCAACATAAAGCCTATTTTATTACATACTACCTATGTTACTTTTAAGGTAATAATTTAAGGTTTGGGTAAAGTCTTAGTTGTTTGTAAACATAAACTTGCCAACAGCATTTTGGCCATGCTTATATTACAGGGTTGTGTATTACACAACACAGTACAGCTAATAGAAAGTGATGTATCAAACATGAATTTGAGAGTACAAAGTCCATGACGCACAACCATAATTTATAGCATAGCTGTTGTTGTTGTACAGTCTTTGAATACATTTATAAAAATAAATGAAAATTTATTTAGACAATATTTTCATTTACTAGTATGGTATACTAGTATAGGTAAGTTAAGTAGCTTTATAATACATTCCAAAATGCAGTTTCTAATATACTTCACATGAAATACTCATACTTACACAGGGATGCATAATAAATTTAGTGATGTTGTTGCGAAGAATATGTTATCAATATTTTAATTACTCTGTTGATTACAACATAAATAGGTTACCGCTTTATCTTTTTCTATTAGAGAAAATTATTCACTAACTTTTTAATTGCTACAGGTATCCTGTTAAAATATTTACACTTATATAAATTTCATACCTATGTATGAATTCGATAGCATTAGTTAGTTGAGGTTTGTGAGGGATTTATTATCTTGCCAAGACTCGCAGTCTGATAAATACTTGCATATGGAAGTTGGATGTGGATCATTAACCTTCAGACTTGCCTCGCATCTTTCGAACTGCCACTGCCGATTTTTTTAAACCTATAAACAAAAAATGTTTTATTATAAACAACTATAACTTAAATACAAATAACATTTCAAATGATTAGTCGGCTATGCTGCAAAAATCATGTACCTAACTGTTAACCGCCTCGGCGGTCTCTGACAATGTTGTGGCAACATTGTTTGCAATGACAACCAATTTCTGTCTGAAAGAAACCTTTGGGTACTGTACCTACCTAAAAGTGGAAATGAAAATAAGTTCCTTGAATAAAAAAATATCTTAGATATCATTCAGCTTGGGAAGAAGCAAACTGTAATTATTTGAAAAAATGAAAGTAATTTGGTAGACTATTGAGCTAATAGTAGCTCAACTCAATGTAGTAGACAGACAAATTATGGATGATATGGGTAACCCATGATTTCTTAGTTTCTCATAGTACCTAATGATTTCTTAGGTATTTGTGATTCTTATGAGAATGAATTAATTAATAATTACTATTTCGATATTTATGTATGACTAAGAGTGTATGAGTACCTACCTCATAATATTTATGACTAACAATGCAAATATGATTGATTATCATGCATGGATAGTAATGATTTGAATGGAGTTCTGCTTTCCTATTTTCAAAACTCTAAAAAAAGGAGGACTTACGTAGGTATTTCTGAAGCAAGCAAGGTAGGTAGGTCTAGGTAAGGTACAGACCTTACTTAGACTTACAATACCTTGGTTATCTACCTATGTTATTTTAACTCACGCAAAAATATCACCATAATATACAAATGTTTGAAGTTATTGGATTACTTACCGACCCTCGTTCAGTAGAAATTGAGCATTAGATAATCTTTTTCATCCAGATTTTATTCCACTAATTTCACATTTTTTGTAGTACATTTTGTTCGGATACACAAATTACTAGGTTATGATTGTCTTTATAATTACTGTTTATTATCTTATGCAAAATATAACGACGTAGTAGGTAGGTACCCAAGTTCACTTTATACTTCACAAGCTTGTACTAATAATATCAAAGAAAATTTAAATACTTTATTTTTATATTCACCAGCACCATGACAACCAAAAACATGTCGTGATTAATGACACTTCCGTGTGATAAAGAGATGTGGAACGGAAATGACTGGCCGCCATCAGTCTTGGCGTGAATTCTATACATTTATTTTGAAGTACTGAGTTTTGTAAGACTGCTTTCTGCCTCAGACAGGTGATATAAATCGATATTTAAAAAAATATCGACTCATGTACGCGATATATCGCTTCAATCCGATATTATCGAATCATCTAGTATCGAATGTAATATCGATATATTTCATCCGATATATCAAATATCGTCACATTCAATTTTTTTTCATTATATACTTATTCTCTAAGACGTATTCCTTTAAATCTGCAACATTGTCAATTTGAGTAAAAACAAAACGAAAATTCCCGGATTATAGAAAACTAGCCTTTGCAATAACGAAACGCAGACATGATATATGTACTCTCCGCGAAGGCAGCACTAGTAGCAAAACTTTTATAATCTGCTGTGGTTCAATCATAGGTTCAAAGTTAGTGCCTTATAGTAATTATATATACTTCTAACAGATGGACAGATAAGTTATAGTTTTGTTACCCTGTGGGGAGCCTAGTTTGTAAGAATTATGGATTTATATGTATTCACGGCAGAGTGAGCTCATAGCTCAAGCCATCTTTATATTTCTAATATAAATAAAAACTGGTATCTATGGTCACTCACTTGTTTTGTTGGTTTTGTTTTCAGTGCGATATAACTTATAAAAGTTGTCTGTTTTGTTTAATATAGTTTACGAAATATAAATACCGTTAAGTGTGTATAACGATATATAAAAACAGCTTTCATAAATTGTATAGTAGAAGCAAGCTGTGATAGTTATGAAAAATTGACGAAAACCCATTAGAAGTGTGGGCAGACTATAAAATACAGTTCCCAACGTTATACAATGTGTAAATATTTAACTAAGGTGGCTACCTCAGTTCCATCTGAACGACTTTTCTCAAAAGCCGCACAGATTCTTACACAGCAAAGCAACAGATTGCGAGCCAAAAGGGTAAATACAATTTTGTTTTTGCAAGGTTTAGAGATAAAAGTACTGGGATTTATAAATATTTCATATTGGTATGATATAAAAGAAAAAGCTTTTATACGCGCTTTTATAATTTACGCGCAGATGCTAAACATGGCTTTTGGGTCGTATGGCCTTAGATTCTTTTTCGTATGATTTATAATTAAAGTTGATTTGTTTCTTTGGGGTAAGTAATATATGTTCTAATATTAGAATATATATTATAGACATAAAAACAGCTTATAATATAACATTCATTTCGTATACAATAAATATAATATATTAAACTTTTGTTTGAAATTCAACACAAATAACTTTAAATGAAAACCATTTATAAACTATACATCCATGTGATATACTCAGCAAATGAAATAACTATTATAAAAAATATAACCACTAGATATACTTACTTTTTAGTTGAATTATAATCATCATTATCAGCCAGTATCAGTCCAGTGCTGGACATAAGCCTCTCCTAATGCACGCCACTGAGCCCGATGTTCGGCTTTTCTCATCCAGCTGCTACCAGCCACTTTGCGTATATCGCCGCTCCACCTAGCCGGAGGACGTCCTACAGTACGTTTGCTGAGTCGCGGTCTCCACTCAAGAACACGTCTACCCCAACGGTTATCGGTTCTTCGGCTAATATGACCAGCCCACTGCCACTTCAGTTTGCTAACTCTTTGGGCTATGTCGGTTACCTTGGTTCTCTGTCGGATCACTTCATTTCTGATACGCTCATTCAGAGAAACTCCAAGCATAGCCCTCTCCATAGCTGAGCAACCTTAAATTGGTGGACCAGTCGTACCGTGAGTGTCCACGTCTCGGTTCCGTATGTCATAACGGGTAGGTTGCACTGATTGAATGCTGTAGTCTTCAGACATTGTAGAATTCGTGACGAGAAGACTCGACGAAGTTTTCTAAATGCTGCCCAGCCTAGCTGTATTCTTCTGTCAGTTTCCTTCTCAGAGTTGTTTTTACCTAGTTGGAGCGTCTGCCCTAGGTAAACATATTGTGGAACAACTTCAAGCGCAACTCCCTTGATAGCAATAGGTTCCGGAGCAACGTGTTCGTTGAACATGATCTTGGTTTTGTCCAAGTTCATCCGGAGACCGATGCGCAGAGAAGAATCAGCGAGACCGTCCAGCATTTAATGTAAGCCCTGCAACTTTTCAGCCATTACGATGATATAGTCCGCAAATCTCAGGTGTGAGATGTATTCGCCGTTGATGTTAATGCCACGTTCACTCCAGTCCGGAGTCTTAAACATGTCCTCCATAGCGTTTGAGAAGAATTTCGGGGATATAACATCCCCTTGTCTCACACCTCGTCGCAGGTGGATTTGTTCAGACTGCTGGTTCTGGATTTGAACGGTCATTGTCGCGGCGTCATACAAGCATCTCATCCCTAGGATATATCGCCAGTCATCTTGGCACCGTTGCAAGGACTCCCAAACAGACCAGGTCTCGATAGTGTCAAATATAGCCTTCTCATAGTCCACAAACGCTAAGCACAGAGGCTGATTATATTCCTCAGACTTCTATATAATCTGCCTCACTGTGTGGATGTGGTCTATGGTGCTATAACCTCTTCGAAACCCAGCCTGCTCAAGTGATTGAAATTAGTCGAGTCTTCCCGCAAGACGATTTGTAAAGACTCTTGAAAACAGTTTATAGACATGGCTCTGACATGGAAATAGGTCGATAGTTTTTCAGTAGGGTCTTGTCTCCTTTTTTGAAAAACAAGACGACAACACTCCTGTTCCATGTCTTTGGAGATCTCTCAAAGAACAAGACGGAATGAAAATGCGCTGAAGCTCTTTTAGCACTGGAGTTCCACCCACTTTTAGTAACTCCGTCGTAACTCCGTCTTCACCTGGGGCTTTTCCATTTTTCAGCTGTTTAAGAGCCATCACAACCTCTTTTAAACTGACTTCTGGCATATCTTCGGTTTAGTGGCGAGTCAAAGTGGCTCGTGTCTTTTGGGGGTTGGGGCGCATGCGGCGCATATAACTGGCTGTAGAAATCTTTAACTTCCGCAAGAATCTCCGGCTTTGAAATAACGACCGCCCCGCTAGACGTGGTCAACTTCATCAGATGGCTTCGGCCTAGCCGCTGCACGAAGACTTTCGACCCCTTATTTTGCTCAATAGCTTCCTCTATAGAGCGTGCATTGGAGCTTCGGAAGTCACGTCTTACCAGCTTTGTGATTCTACTGAACAAATGCCTCCCCCCATGATTTTCCAAAAGGATCGGTTGGAAGTGGCCTGCATCCAACGTCGTCCTGCGACCTTTATCAGGTCGTCTGTCCACCGTGTCGGTGGACGACCTACGCTGCACTTGCTGATACGTGGTCTCCACTCCAGAATCTTTCGGCCCCATCGGTCATCTGTTCTGCGTGCTATGTGCCCTGCCCACTGCCACTTCAACTGGCTAATCTTCTGGGCTATGTCGGTGACTTTCGTTCTTCTACGGATCTCCTCATTTCTGATTTGATTAGGTAGAGAAACCCCTAGCATAGCCCTCTCCATAGCTCGTTGTGCGACTTTGAGATTGTTTATGAGGCCCATAGTAAGAGACGACGTTTCAGTGCCATAAGTCATCACTCACACAGACTCTTGTCTTGAGGCACTGAGGTATATTTGACGAGAAATTTCCGGAACGCTGCCCACCCGAGTTGGATTCGACGATTGACCTCTTTCTCGAAGTTGGACCTGCCTAGTTTGACTGTCTGTCCCAGGTAGATGTACTCGTCAACAACTTCGAGAACTGAGTTCCTAACATATATTGGGGTAGGTACAACATGGGCATTAGACATAATTTTCGTATTATCCATGTTCATCTTAAGTACAATGCTCGAAGGCCTCCATCGAGTTTCCCAACGGGTAGGCCGTTGGGAAACTCGATGGAGGCCTTCGAGCATTGTACTGTGGTCTTCCATGGATTCTGCCATGACTACAATATCGTCGGCAAATCGAAGGTGAGTGATTTATTCGCCGTTAATATTGATGCCAAGTCCTTGCCATTCCAGAAGCTTGAAGGCGTCTTCCAATGTAGCGGTGAACAGTTTCGGAGATATAACGTCTCCTTGTCTCACGCCTCTTTGCAATGGAATTGCCTTTGAACTCTGCTCCTGTACTCGGACTGACATGTAGGCGTTTTTGTACAAACACTTTAGCACCGCAGCACTTTGTATACCGATAGCCAATACGACACCGCTGGAAAGACTCAAGCACTGCCCCCATCTGGATCGAATCAAAGGCCTTCTCATGGTCCACAAACGCTAAACATAGAGGCAAGTTATACTCTTCGGCCTTCTGTATAACTTGCCGTAGCGTGTGGATATGGTCTATGGTACTATAGCTTTTTCGGAAACCGGCTTGTTCCGGAGGCTATAATTAATCAAACCTGCGACTGAGACGGGTCGTAATGACCTCGAAAACAGCTTATAAACATGGCTCAAAAGCGAGATGGGTCTGTAATTTTAAAGTAAATTGTTGTCACCTTTCTTGAAGAACAGCACCACCACGCTTCTGGCGTTGAACCTTCGAGTAAGACGGTATTAAAATTTAATATTATAGACCAGTTAAATAAAAGTAATTACGATATTTTTGAAATATCGATATATTTGTTCAATATATCGCAAACTATCGATATAACACTACAATAAAAAATATCGATATTTTTTTTACTACCTCAGACCAGCCGTGGACCAGCCACAAAGAGTAGAATAATATATCTGACCAGCCATGTACAATTTTCTCTATGCCTCAGACTACATTGCTTTCAGCCTAGGATCAAGTATCAACTGGATTTGCTAAGCGAATAATGATACCGTGCATGAACGAGATAACAGCATACATTAACTGTTAGGAGTAATGAAGACGAAAACAATATTGTGTGTCTCTGTCAGAGTTTCTATTTTGTTTGCTGGTCACAACCTTCACTTGCGACCAACACGTAGGTTGTGATCGCAATTTATTGTAAGTTTTACGTGCATTAACCTGTTATACTCGGCGCGACTCGATCGAGTCAAAACGCGCGTCTCCGTCAGGTTCAGCGCGCCTCGATCGAGGCAGCTGTCATCGGTCGGACATTTATCGTTATATCTACTGAACTATGGTGTATTTTCGTATAGCAATTTTTTTAGTTATTACCTTTTAAACCATACTATTATTTAGACTCATAATATCGACTATTTCCAATGAAAATATATTTTTAACCACTTAACAAAGAAGCGGGCGCGCGGGGCGTGTTTTTGTTGTTGAGTGGTTGCGTACAAAAATTAATTGTGAAGTGATTTGCGACTACATCGGTACGAATCTATGTAATATTCATTATTTATTGTTTTTACGACCGATATACACAACAAAAAGAGTGTTATTTTTCTATTTTGTTTTTCAACACCAGATTTTTGTAGGTACCTAACAACGCGGCGGGTGGTGCAGGCACTATTACCTTATTCTGTGTGTTGTGCCGTTTATTACTATAAAAGTTACCTAGTTGACGATCGTACGATATCGGGTGGCGTCAATGACCGCTTACACGTGCTGGCCTATATTACGTAATAGTTACTATGGCACGATCCGATCCGCTTGATATATTCGAGCAGTTTTACCGATTTCATATCTGTTATGTGATGGTTTTTTGTACTGATAGGTTATGAGTGTTGCATATTTTTGAAAACCAGATTTCATCGTCTGCACGTAAATAATATTATTGTTACTATAAAGATTATAGGTAGGTGTATAAACCGATCGAAACAAAACGTCTTCTTTTCTACTGTGAATTTTATGACTGTTGCTATATTTGAACTTTTGGAGAAACGTTGTTTAGATAATAGGTTTATTAGGTCACAAATAGAATTTAGAATGTTATACCTCAACGACATCGTAAAATAATAGAACAAAATGGCTTTACGCGATTTATAAATAAACTTACAAACCGCGGTTCACATTTGCGCGGGAAAAACATGCCTTCAATTCTGGGCCAATCTTCGGAGGCCGAAATGTAGAAATAATACTATGAACGTATATGTAGTGTTATATCATTTTGAAAAGGAAATATTATGCAGAATTTAGAATAGTAAATGATGAATAAAAAAATACACTTCATAACACAAAAAGGTCATTTATTTCAAATGTAAACAACTATTTTACTATCCCTTTTTCTCAACGGGCCGTATCAACTACAACAAAGAAATAAAACAAATCATTCGAATACAATGTCAAAGCACAGTTCAAGAGCAAACAAAAAATGTAAACAGAACGATTCAACTCGTAAGTTTATGGTTGCTAGAGCCATAAATGTCACTCAAGTACTTGGCGCGCGGCCACACACACACACACGGCGACTGCCCGCTGATTTTGCCGCCAAAACGTTCTCTGCGCGCGCGCTGAGTAGGACAGGTTAAACTAATTTAAGTGGTGAAGTTAAGTGGTAATTGAGTGTTACATATTACTTAAACATGGTGATATGTTATATATTAGGCTGCAAAAGCCGTACTGAGCGGAAATTAGAAAACATAACATTTCACACGTAAGTACGATTTTGAGTTAGAATAATCCTTTTTTTTGTACAAACATTAGTAGAATGAGAGCAGTTGCATACTAATACGTGATAAATAATAACACAACATTAAAAATAATGTATATAAATGTTAATTATTATCACCACATTCAGAATATTATTCAACCAAATCAGTAGTAAGTTCAAATTATCATTCTCGGAACAAAGCCGCCATTTTCTACTACTTTTTAATTTGTCCGGGTTATAGGAGTTTAGGGATACCAGCTGTGGTACTGAGTAAATATACCTTAATTGTGGGGTAATTATTTTTATGTAGGAAGAGAGAAAGAAAATAGATTTATACTTACATGACAAGACACAAGAAGACTGAAGATACACATTTAATGTTGTTTAACACCTTAAATCGGTCCAAACTCAGCGTAAAACTTATAAACTTTAAATCAATGAATCTGTTGTTTCAGATTTCCAAAGGACTCTGCGATCCGTCAACTATGGATTCGAGCCACAGGGCGGCAAAACTGGGAACCCACCAAATATACCCGAATATGCTCTAAGCACTTTGAGCAAAAGTGCTTCAGAAAGACTGCTAGGAATATGACCTATTTAAATGCAGTATCAATACCTACACTCTTTATTAATGAACAGGTTAGTTACAATTGTGTTGTGTAATTGTACTCTGAATGAAAATTATGAGTTTATAATGTGTCATAAATGTCAAAATACTAAATTTCAGAGTCTGCTGACATGTGATGACTGCACCTCCATGGATTTTTCGGATTTGGAAACTTCTTTGGAGGCTCCATGCACTGAAGGAATGGATACAGAAGTATGTAAAGTGAGCATCATTATCACTGTGATGTAATATTTGAGCTTCTTGTGTTTAGGTACAGGTAACGTCACGTAAAAAGAACGCTGGCGGTTAGGGTGCGCAGTAAGCGATTTATCGGTCTGTTTGGTGGAATGAGTTGCGGCGCGGGGCGGGCAGGTTACGCGCCGCATGCTTGCCGGAGCGCTATTATTATATTATTTTATAGGTTCGCCAGTCGACCTTGGAGTGTACCCATGCGCAAACACACCCCCTCCACTTTCTTCCAGCGTTTTTTTCACATGACGTGACCTGTATCTGTCTCTGATGTCCAATCTCCACTCCATAGCCTAAAAACTCGATCAACTGGTATTCATAAATTGTATTATTTCATCATCATCATCATCATCATCAGCCTGTAGCAGTCCACTGCTGGACATAGGCCTCTCCAATTGTATTATTTATTTACTTAAATTATGTTTCACATCCAGGTACAAATGGAAATCCCGTTCACATCCCAAGTGCCAGTGGAAATCGCGTCCACATCCCAAGTGCCAATGAAAATTGCTTCCACATCTATACAAGTCATGGATTTAAAAACTAATTCTGTAAGAATAAATAAAGATTACTTTATCTATAGCTTCAATGAATTGACATATATTAGTTTATATCTATTGTAATTTTAAATCTCTTTTTTTTTCATTTTAGGTAGAAAAATTGAAATCCACGGTGGTTGAGATAACACCAAGGAAACAAAAACTTATCAAACAATTAAATCGGCAAACGCTTTTAGCCCAGACACGAAAAAAGAAGTTGGCGATATTGCGATCTAAAAATCGGCGTCTCAAGAAGAAATCTGCTGATCTGTCCGCCATCATTGAAAAATTACAAGAAAAAAATTTAATAGTTCAAGAGACAGCAGATTTACCTACTATCCTCTGTAAATCCAGGCAATACGAACTTTTTAAAATCACAAAAAAGTAAATTCTCTCCCGAAGTGCGAAAGTTTGCATTAAATTTGCATTTTATTAGTCCGCGCGCATACAATTTTGTCAGAAATACGTTTGATACTTGTCTTCCGCACACTCGTACACTCGCACGCTGGTATCAAACTATAGAGGGTGAACCCGGTTTCTCATCAGAGGCGCTTGATGCTCTTAAACTATTAGGTACAAATTCGGCTCGGAAGTGGATATGCGGACTGTCTTTTGACGAAATGGCCATTCGGCAGAAGGTTGAATGGAATGGAAAAAATTACGTTGGTTTTGTTAACTGTGGTGACCAGCTAGAAACCGATATCGCCAAAGAAGTTTTAGTATTCATGCTGACGTCTCTAAATGGCAACTGGAAGCTTCCTGTAGGCTACTTCCTTATAAATCGGGTGACTGCTGAACAAAAGGCGTCCTTACTCAAAACTTGCATCGATTTGGTTAGCAAATGCGATCTCGTTGTTGCTTCAGTGACATTTGATGGATGCCCAGCAAACTTTTCCATGGCTAAGTTATTGGGATGTCAGATAGATGGTGATGTATTAAGTCCCGTATTTTTGCACGATAACAAAAAAATTGTTATTTTCCCTGACCCATGCCATATGTTGAAGTTGGTGAGGAACACTTTGGGGGATAAGTTGTTTTTAAAGAACCCAGATGGCGCAATTGTTTCTTGGAATTATATAAAACTCTTGGTCGAACTTCAGGAACATGAAGGCTTTCATTTAGCTAACAAAGTTAGAAGTGCTCACGTAAATTTCAAAAAACAAATTATGAAAGTAAAATTGGCGGCGCAGTTTTTCAGCGAATCTGTAGCAGATGCCCTTCACTTCTGTAATGAGGTACTCAAACTTGAGCAATTCGTCAACTGTGATGCTACTGTAGACTTCATTAGAAAAATTAATTCATTATTCGACATTATGAACTCGCGCAATTTAAATGCATTTGGCTATAAAAAACCGTTAAGTCCCAGTAATTTTGAAAGTGCGAAATTTTTTTTGGAAAACATGTATGATTATATAAAGGGTTTAAAAATAGATACTTCAAATATATTGAACTCAAACAGAAAAACTGGATTTTTAGGTTTCCTGCTTTGTATAAAAAGCACCTTATTTTTATACGAAGAATATGTAATCACAAAAAAATTAAACTTTCTATCCACATACAAACTCAGCCAAGATCACCTTGAAATTTTTTTTGGCGCAATCCGGGCAAAGGGAGGATTTAACAATAACCCCACCGCAAGTCAGTTCCAAGCAGCTTATAAACGTATGCTAGTTCACGGTCAATTAAAACATTTAACTACAGGTAATTGCATACCTTTGATGGAATTAAATATTTTAACATGTACAAAACCTGAAGTTGCAATTAATAACACAACGGACCGTAATAGATTGACTGAAGACGACGAGAATCTTCAACAATTTCAGGAGTCAGATCTTGTTGTACCTAACGATCACGATTATTTAGCCGATCCAACAAGGCTGACGGAATTTTCTCGAAATGTAATAATATATATAGCAGGTTTTGTCATAAAAGCATTGGAAGGACAAATTAAATGTGAACAGTGTTTAATCTCATTGCAGTCTACCGAAAAAACGAAAGATACTCTTCAGTATGTAAAAGATAAGGGTGGTCTGCGGTATCCATCGAAATCAGTAGTAAAAATATGCGAAATAGCCGAGGAAGTTTTTAAAAAAAATAAAACTACAAATAAAAAAGATCCATTACATTATCTGATACAGGAATGTTTAAAAAAATGTATTGGGCTTAAATTATTTTTAGATGATCACGATTATTCTGATCGATCTATTTTCGAAAACCATTATTCTCTTTTAATTAAAGCCATATGTAAAAAGTATTTGAATGTACGTATTCACTATGCCACAAAATCGTTTACAAATAAGGGTGACAACATACGAAATATGTACAATAAATTAATATTATTCAAAGGCCAGTAAATACTTGTATTGTGAGCACCTTGTTTTATTTTTCCAAATTGCTGTACCAGAGGCCTTACTATCAGCTTCCTAAATACCATGCAATTTCCGTGCAGTTCTTAAACCTGACATAAACAATTTTGAATGAAATCATACCATGACGCTCATTTAGGTGAACTGTTTGAATATTGTTTTTTTAAAAGGTGAACGGTTAATATTGTCTCTGGCATTCTAACAATTTGGGAGATTCTTTAAAAAATATTTTGATATTGCCTTTTGTACCAAAAAAGAATAATGATTTATTTTCATTTCAGGCGGTATCAGTATTTTTATGTATAAATAGATTTGTATTTGTAAAAAAGGCGATACACTGACAGTAACCATTCATTCATTCATATGTATCTTTTAATCATTTTGTTTTTCGTTTACTTTCTCTCTCCTCGTTCACTAACGCTTTCATTAGCGTACTCCATCAGTTACGTAGGTCTTGGACATTACACCCAACAGATTTAATTGTTCATTATAAACAGATATACTTAGGGAGATTTAATAAACAAATTAGGGTAAATTTTGGTAGGGGGCAACACAGGCATCTTAAGTACTATGAGTTTGTCCCTTTCGGGTGTACGCGCATAGCGAATCCAGGTGATACTTGATCCTAGCTTTCGGCTCACAATATCCATCCATCCATCTATACTATAGATTAGAGTATGTACATAGATTAATCAGACTTGCTTTCATAGACTAAACTGTATATATGGAAATATATAGCTTTATATCATAGAATAAGAACCTACAGAAGGAGCCATGTGATGTTCTAAAAGTGAAAGAGAGATTGCAAGATGTGCAATGATATGGCATAGAGAAAGACGAAAGACTTTTTTTTGTCTCCGTCGCTATGGTCAGTAAATCTATTTGGCAAACTGTCAAGTATTGTTATTTGGCAAACTTGGTCATACGTTTTTTTGTGAAATTTAACGGTTTTCGTTTCTAAAATAATGTTTCCTGTGTATTTGAGACTGATACCCGTTTAATAAAGTGTGTGTACGATGGTAGGGTGTACTGTGTTTGGCTGTAAAAGCCGAAGTGAACGAAAAATAAGTGGAATAACGTTTCACGCGTAAGTAATCGAATTATTTGCTAAATTATGGCTAAAAGGCAAGTTAATGATGAACTAGTGCATCTTGGAGGAATATCCTGCGCCTTTCAATCTTAAAGTCATACAAAATCTGCATTTTTGGTAAAAAACAACATTATTCGTTTTGAGGTTCGGGGTTGTCATACTGTGAATGATTTTACCCATATTTATTATTACTAAAATTATTTGTTATATTTTTCTAGGTTTCCTTCCAATACTGAAATACGATTAGAATGGGTAAAAGCTACCGGAAGGTTGAATTGGCAACCTACAAAATATTCAAAAATTTGTTCAATGCATTTCGGGAAAGATTCGTTTATATATAAAAATAAAATAGCATTGTTAAAAGCGAAGTCAGTGCCAGTGAAACTCATACATGTATGTACTTCTATATTTTTGAATAAAATATACATATACAATATTTAATATGGTCCCATGTATCTAGCTGATTTTAATTTTACAGATTGTGAGCTCTGGAGACAAGGATTCAGCAGAGGAGTGCTTGATGGAAGTAGAATTCTTTGTAAGTGATAGAGCACAGCTTCAGGCAAGCGAAACCTTTCAAAATGTTCCCCTGCCACAATCTTGTTCTTCTGCCATGAAGAAGAAAACAAAAGGAAAAAAGGATGTTTTAGAAGAACTTCAAAATATTCCACCGGTATGTAAATTGTAAATATATTAATTTTTTTCTACATAGATGTACAGGCTTACAAGTTACTATCAGTCAGTTTTGGCATTGCCTTTTTTTGCATTGAAATGTTTTTGATCTGAAATAAAAGTAGGTAGCGTACTTCATACAATGACAATAAGAGGAAAGATATTATAAAAATTTAAAAGACTGTCTGGATACACAATTCAGTAGCCATTATTCAGTTCGAGTGTCAAATCCCATGCTAGGTTAAGCCTGCTCACATCCCTGACTCTATCATCACTTACCAACAAGTTAGTAGTCGATAAAGGCTAACTGCTAAGTTGCTGAATTATGCTATACACGACATTGTTTATCAATTTCCTAAAGAACTTGTATGCCGCATTTAGACGGCTGCGACCTCACCACAATTGAATGATTTCTGGAAAAAAAAATAAGCTAAATATTTTTTTGAAGTCAGTTAGCTTAAGACGAATATTAGCTAAGCGAGACCTTGCAATATTTGCTTAACCATTGCGTTAAGACACTGTAATACCACTCCAATGAATGAGCTCACTGAGCTCTGGACGATTATTGTACAGAAACGGGAATATGCAATTACTTTTAAACCATTAGACTTACTTACTTAGACCCTCTGTGACACCACTCAAATATGGTTCAGATCATGCGTAGCTTGTTCGCCAGGCTGCCACATGGTTACCTGCCCTCATATCGCCGTTACCTATTCGTAATTTTTGAGTAATAATAAACATGCGTATGCAAACTTTCACATTACATTTTTTTAATGTTAATAAATTTATTCATTTTAATAAATAAATTAATCGAATACATCCTTAATATTGAATAACAAAAGTATTATGTAATATTACTAATTAAAACTATTTTTATCACTTAGAAGGGTCGTTAGTAGCATTGTTAGGATTATCTGTGCTACAGCTATACGATTCCTACCTAATGGACAAAGCCAATATTACAGTTTATCAGTATCACATACTCTATTTAAAATATTTATTTCAGTTGTCAATGATATATTAATATTATTTGTTATAGGTACATTCAAGTGATTTAGAAGAAATCTCGACGACAGGTGTTGTGCCAGCAGTGACGTCGGCGCCCAAAAGAGAAAAACATCTAAAAGTATTATTAATGAAAGAAAAAACAAAATGTACAGACTTACGCAAAAAATTGCGAGTCTAAGCGCAGATTAACAAAAAAGTTAGCTTGTTTAAAAAACATTATTGCAGAACTAAAGTGTAAAATGAAAATGAGTACAGAGGAGTTAGATCTTTTGTCAAATATTGAGACAGAGAATGCCAATTTTCTCAAACGTTTTCTTAGCAAAGACAACTGTCCACGAAAATATTCGCCATCGTTAAGAAAATTTGCCCTATGCTTAAATTTTCTTAGCCCCAAAGCATATTTATTCGTAAGGAAAAAAATTTATACATGTTTGCCTCACCCGAAGACGTTGTACCGGTGGTACACATGCATTGACTGCGAACCAGGTTTCACAAGTGAAGCCTTCGAAGCAATAAAATTACTACAGAGTAAAACTCCTGAAAAAATATTGTGCTGCGTCAGTTTGGATGAAATGTCAATCCGCCAACATTTACAATGGAACGGTAAAAAAACGGTTGGGTATGTAAATGTAGGAAATGATTTAGCATCAGATAACTTATCAATTGCCAAAGATGCTTTGGTGTTTATGATTACAGCATTAAACGGCAGTTGGAAAATACCATTTGGCTATTTTCTCACAAATGGCGTAAATGGAGAGCAACGTAGCGTTCTGTTAAAAACCTGTGTACATTTATTGATAGAGTGTGGGTTAAAAGTTATATGCGTAACGTTTGATGGATGTCCTGCAAATTTCGCGATGGTAAAAGTTTTGGGTGCTGAATTTAACAATGCCAATCGTATTAAAGCAACACTAAATATTGAAGGACAAGATATAGTTATTTGCCCAGACGCTTGTCATATGTTAAAACTGGTAAGGAATACCCTAGCAGATAAAAAAGAAATTCTTAATAAAAATAATGAAAAGGTTTCCTGGTACTACATCGAAAAATTGCATAAAATTCAAGAAAATGAAGGATTACATTTAAGCAATAAAATAAGAAGTTCCCACATCAATTTCAAAAAGCACATAATGAAAGTTTGCTTAGCTGCCCAAACCTTCAGCAGGTCAGTAGCTGTGGCGCTTACGTTTTGCAAAGATGATTTGAAAATTGATGACTTTGCTCAATCTGGTGCAACTATAGAATTTATTAGGTACTTCAATGATATATTTGACATACTAAATAGCCGTAGGCTAAGTGCATTTGAATTTAAAAAACCAATATCACAAGAAAATTTTCAAATACTTAATTGATGCAAAATTAAAGCAGTTTGAAATATATGTAAAATCTCTCAAGTTTTCTGGAGATCAAACAGTAATTTCATCAGGAAGAAAAACGGGCTTCTTGGGTTTTTTAATTGCTATTAAGGCTCTAAGAATAATTTTTAATGAGTACATCAATGTTGAAAATGCCCCTCTTCAATATTTATGCACATATAAAATGAGCCAAGACCATTTAGAGCTGTTTTTTAGTGCCATTCGTTCAAAAGGAGCTTTTAATAATAACCCCACGGCATTACAGTTTATGTCAGCTTACAAGCGTCTGCTTATTCATGGCGAGTTGATAAACATTTCATCAGGTAACTGTTTACCTTTACAGTCAATAAATATTCTTACGTGTAATATGAAATCAATTTGTAGGAACATAAACAGTAGACGATTAAGATTGTTGACAATGAATCAATGCCTGGATACAGACGATGAAATCATCGATTTACCTGAAAGCCATGACTACATAGGTAATTTTGATTTAACAGAATTCTCAAAAGAAGCAACGATTTACATAGCCCCTGCTATGTAAATCGTTGCTTCTTTTGAGAATTCTGAATATTGTTATGAATATTGTTATGAATTTAAAAAGAATTGTTAAATGCGATGAATGTTTAGGAGCAATCGTTTCACTTGAAAGGTACCCAGGATTGATTTTACAAAGAGATGTTGGCGGATTACATTATCCATCTTTTGATGTGCAAAAAATTTGCTTATTTTCTGAGAAGACTCTGAGACACACTATTGCTATTTATGGCAATGCATACCTTGCAAAAACTGATAGTGTGCCCAAAATGGTTAACAGCATTTTCAAAAAAACTATAAATATACATGTATTCGAAGACCTGAGCAATCACGTTAATGAACAAAGTCCACTGGATAACCATATTGCTTTGTTAATCAAAGCAATTGCTTTTAGATACCTAGAAATAAGAATTCACTTCATAATGAAATCATTATCGCAACGCGAAGAACGAATCCGAAATATGCACAATAAATTAGTCTTATTTAAAGGGCAGTAGGTTACCATTGATTAGAACCAATTTATGATTATTTAACTACATAATTTAGTATTTGTGAAGTGGCTTTTTTACTTTTGTCAACCGACTTCCAAAAAAGAGGTTTTTTAATTCGACTGTATTTTTGTTTTGTTAGTTACCCCATAACTTTTTATTTGGAAGCTGGTGCTCGCCTTGCAAGCATGTTTGAGAAAAGTTTTTGGTCTATATCACGCTTGAATAGTTTAGATATTATTTAAATTTTATAAAGCTACAAATAAAACGTGCTCTTTATGGACCAAGCGTAGCGAGGTATCTACGCCAAGTTAGAGGCCTGAGCATTTGGATGTTTGTATATATGTATGTTTGACCAACAAACCCTTTCGAACACGTGATCTGATCTTCACAGCTTTCAAACGCCTCATCTATTGTTAATGCAATTAGGTAGGGTGGTAGCTTATGCAAAAACAAGTTTGTATAATGAAATTTTATAGTGTGCTAGTAACACATAATTAAAAAAAATTACACTTTATCTTAGAATCGTTGTTATAGCTTAACGTTTTCAAATTGAGTATAGAGCCAAGTCTTTGTTCGTGGCGAGCTACTAGTTAGGTTTGTTTGTCTTTCGAAATAAATCCTTCCTACTAATATTATAAACGCAAAAGTTTGTGAGTATGGAATCGGGCGAACCCTCGCACAACACCGCTCATATACCTAAGGTGCGGCCTACTAGTTCCACGCACACTACAGCCGTGCTCGGCGACCGTCAAGGGTGATGAAATGTAACACAAATACCATCAAGGCTGATGAAATTTATGACAGTTTTTTTTTCCATGGTGATTAATTTTGTATTTGTATGTACGTAAGTTCTTTTGTTATTAATGTTTACTGATTGATATACTAAGTATTTACATTTACTCATATAATACTATTATAGCAATTGCGTTTGACCATGTACATATTTTATGAACTTTTGGTATAAATATAGATATGCCCTTGGAGATATAAAAAGCTACTCAAAGTACTAATCCTGCGCAGACTTAGTCGCGGGCACCAGCTAGTATGTTTATACTTATTGTGGTATATTTTACCTACCTTCATCCGATTGCGTTACAGTTCCGGATCCGCCGCGGTCTACGTCAGCTGCGTTCCTAAGTGCTCCAGTGTTTTTATTCAAACACTTGTGGAAAAGTGACTAATTTCAAAAACAAAACCTTGTGTGTAACGTGCGAAGTGCCAGTGAACAGATAGTTCATAATAATTCTGGAAACAACGTGTAGTAACAGTGATAAAATCGCGTTGAAACCTGTGAATTTGAGGCATTTGGTCAAAACTCAGCGGCCATTTTGTCACCGGCATACCAACATCACGCGGATTGCTCTCGCTCGGCCATAGACAACCACCTGCTGGGCTGTGTTGCCAACACTAGAGTTATCTTACACTGTTCTTATTTCTACGTGCAAGTGTGTGTCCAAGCTAATTAATCATGCCCACCGAACTGTCACCCGAAATGGCACTACTGCTGTCAAAAATGACTGATCAGCTCAACCTACAAACGGAAAAAATAACAAAAAATATTACTGCAGCTGTGTTGCAAAAAGTGGATGAAAAGATTAAACCACTGATTCTAGAAAACGAACAATTGAGAAAAGAGGTCGCGAAACTGAATAAAAGGATCGAGCATTTCGAGGCATGCGATAGACGAAACAACATTATCATACACGGCATCCCAGAACCAACTGAAGAGAAGCGTGAGGACTTGCTTGCACTTGTAAAGAGCACGCTGGCTGAAATAAACGTTAAACTGGATACCCCTGATATCAACCGTATACTAAGACTGGGAAAAAAGGATGAAGGGAAAGGCAAAATCCGACCTATACTGCTTGCCACCACAACATTGCAAACAAAAATAAAAATACTTGAAAACAAGAAAAAAATGAAGCCCACAACGTACATAACGCATGACCTAACATTGGAAGCCCTGCAAAAACAGATAATGAACAAACAAACAAAAAGAAAAAGGCAAGAGACACCCAGCCCAGGGACCTCAAAAGGCACCCAGGGAATTGAGCCTAAAATCCAGCGCACGGATGCCTTTCAGATCATGCGGACAAGAGCTTACTCACTCTCGGACAAAAACACCTACCTCAGAAATTAAAAAAAACAACTTTAACCGGAATCATACAACAGCATAACCTACAACAATATACCAAACAACACAACCCAACAACCCAGCCAGTGTTGGTTCACACTACGCTGCCGGTCCCCAGCCCGGATAAAAGAGGAGGGTTCAGCGATGGGCTTACCACCCGTCTTGGTAAAACTCTGGTTAAGAATTCCACTACCACAATACAAACCAGATCACTCAGCTCACAGCCAAACAGGCATATGCGTATTGGGACTTGGAATGTCCAAACAATGCTACAGCCAGGAAAAACAGTGGAAATTGCAAAAGCACTAAGTAAGTACAGATTAGACCTTATAGCGCTTCAAGAAATGAGATGGGGGGGCTCTGGCTGTGTAAATGAAAAAGAATACTGCATATACTACAGTGGCGCTGAAAAGCAAGGACACTTGGGTACAGGCTTCATCATCAGCAACAAGCTAAGACGCAGCATCTTGGTTTTCAAAGATATTAGTGAGCGCATATGCAAACTAAGGCTCAAAGGCAAACTTTATAATACCACTCTTATATGTGCCCACGCCCCCACAGAGGATGCAGGGGACGAAGCCAAGGAAAAATTCTACGAAGACTTACATACAGCCAGTGATTCTGTACCAAGGTACGACCAGCTTATCTTGTTAGGGGATTTTAATGCACAAGTTGGAAAAGAAGCGGTTTATGCTGAAGTCATAGGCCAGGACTCGCTCCACGACAGAACTACTGAAAACGGCGAGAGGCTGTGCTATTTTGCTGCTGCCAACAATCTGTTCATAGCCAGCACAAAGTTTCCACACAAGTCCATACACAAGGCTTCCTGGCGTGTACCTGGTAGGAACTTATTTAACCAGATAGACCATGTCCTGATTAGCAAGAGGCGACTTACAAATATGTTGGATGTCAGAACATATAGAGGAGCAAACTGCGATTCTGACCATTTTCTGGTTGTGGCAACCTTGAAACTCAAAACGTCATTGGTACAGAACAGTAAAGGTGAAAGGAGAGCTAAATGGGACACAGATAAGCTTAAAGATAGTGCCATGAGAGCACGCTTTGAAAGGGAAGTCGCACAGCAACTTCAAGCCAACATGCCCTATAATGAGGTCAACAGCGACTGGCAGGCTATCAAGCAAGCAGTCATAATCAGTGCCAGAACTGTGCTCGGAGAAAGACAGAAAACAAGAAAAGAAAACTGGTTTGACCATGAGTGTGAAACACTCCTAAAGAAGAAGAACAAAGCAAGGCTGGAACTACTGCAAAGTGACACGGAACAGAACAAGTACCTATACAAAACAGCAAGAAATACAAGCAGGAAAGTCATAAGACAAAAAAAGCAAGCCATTGAAAACAGGAAAGTCCTAGAAATTGAGAATTTGAGACATCAAAACTCTTCAAGAGCCTTCTACAAAAGAGTCAATGAGTTTCGAAAAGGTTTTCAGCCCCGTACGTGCGCGTGCAAGGATACTGATGGAAAAACCCTAACTGATAAGCCCAACATCATACGCAGGTGGCAAGAGCATTTCCAGCAGCTGCTCAATGCTAGCTTAGAAAACACCCAGAACAACGAAATACCTATATACTATGATGTGGAAGAAGACCTACCGAAACCAACCTTTGCAGAGGTACACAGATGCATCACATCACTTAAAAACAATAAGGCTCCAGGGCTGGATACAATAACAGCAGAGCTACTAAAACACGGTGGCCCTGCCCTAGAAGTAAGACTCTACATGCTCATTGTGAGAATCTGGGAATGTGAGGAGATGCCTAAGGAGTGGCAGCTTGGGATAATAATGCCAATACTTAAAAAAGGTGACAAATCAATCTGTGCAAACTATAGAGGCATTACTATTCTTTCTGCTGCCTACAAGGTGTTCTCAGGTCTATTGTACTGGAGGCTGGTGCAGTACTCTGAAAGCATTTTAGGTGAATACCAGTGTGGTTTTAGACCTAACCGCTCCACAACAGACCAAATCCACCTGATGAGATTGACCCTGGAGAAGGCATACGAATATGACATCAATCTACACCACATGTTTATAGACTTCAAACAGGCCTTCGACAGCATTAACAGGAAGAGTATTCTCAGCAGCATGCTTATACTAGGAGTGCCAAGCAAGCTTGTACGCCTCATCGAGACCACTCTGCGGGACTCCAAAAGTATGGTGGCAATCCAAAACGACTTATCTGAACCGTTTGCGATCCACACAGGAGTGAAGCAAGGTGACGCGCTATCAACTATCATTTTCAACCTAGTCCTGGAAGCTGTCACGCGCGGTCTGAACTTACAAGGCCTTATTGACTACAACACTTCACAGATGGCAGCATATGCTGACGACATAGTCATTACAAGCAGAGCTCAAAGCAGCATGATCAGGCACAGTGCTAACCTTGAAAAGGAAGCAATTAAATTTGGCCTGCAGATCAATGCGGCTAAGACGCATTATCTTGCCACTAGTCGACAGCCCATGCAGATAGAGGATGTGACTTTGGAGGGTAGCACTATCACTGGGGTCAGCTGTTTCAGATACTTGGGCTCAGACCTCAATGCGCAGAATACAATGGAAGAGGAAATAAAAGCCAGAATTACTGCCGGCAACAAGTGCTACTATGCATGCAAGCAAATGCTGAGTAGCAAGCTTCTCACTGCCAAATCAAAAATTGCCATCTATAGAACTATAATACGCCCAGTGGTAACCTACGCGTGTGAGACCTGGACACTAACCCAAAAGGATGAGCAGAAACTGAGCGTATTTGAGAGAAAAGTTCTACGGAAAATCTTTGGGCCACTGCGAGTCGAGGATGGTGACTACCGCATTAGAATGAACCACGAGCTGGATAATTTAATCGAGAACGAGACCATAGTTCGGTGGATTAAAGCGCAAAGATTGAGATGGGCAGGACATTTAGTGAGAATGGAAGACAGCAGAGCTGTAAAAACTCTCTCAGGTTGGACTCCACAACAGTCACGACCAAGGGGCAGACCCAGAAAGAGCTGGATTAACTGTGTAGAGGAAGACCTGAGCAGAATGGACAAACTCACAGCGTGGCGGAGGTCAGCCAAAGATAGAGCAAAGTGGTGGAAGTTGGTAGAGGAGGCCAAGACCCACATCGGGTTGTAGCGCCGTAGGAAGAAGAAGAAGAAGTGTGCTAGTAACACATAATTAAAAAAAATTACACTTTATCTTAGAATCGTTGTTATAGCTTAACGTTTTCAAATTGAGTATAGAGCCAAGTCTTTGTTCGTGGCGAGCTACTAGTTAGGTTTGTTTGTCTTTCGAAATAAATCCTTCCTACTAATATTATAAACGCAAAAGTTTGTGAGTATGGAATCGGGCGAACCCTCGCACAACACCGCTCATATACCTAAGGTGCGGCCTACTAGTTCCACGCACACTACAGCCGTGCTCGGCGACCGTCAAGGGTGATGAAATGTAACACAAATACCATCAAGGCTGATGAAATTTATGACAGTTTTTTTTTCCATGGTGATTAATTTTGTATTTGTATGTACGTAAGTTCTTTTGTTATTAATGTTTACTGATTGATATACTAAGTATTTACATTTACTCATATAATACTATTATAGCAATTGCGTTTGACCATGTACATATTTTATGAACTTTTGGTATAAATATAGATATGCCCTTGGAGATATAAAAAGCTACTCAAAGTACTAATCCTGCGCAGACTTAGTCGCGGGCACCAGCTAGTATGTTTATACTTATTGTGGTATATTTTACCTACCTTCATCCGATTGCGTTACAGTTGTATGAGTTATTTTTAGTTCATTATGCTTAATAAATAAACATTATAAAGAGATACTCTTTATTATGGTGTCACCTTACAAAGATAATATGAAAATATTCTCAGAAAGCTCATATGGCATTGAACCTTTTATGAGGAAGTCCGATTCGCACTTGGCCAGTTATTTTTTGTTTATATCAACTTATTCTAGAATGTTTTAATTTTACTTTACTAAACATGTGGAACTGTGTTGAACATGGCAACATATGAATATTTTATAGCTGTCTCATGTGCGGGCACGGCATGGCTACTTCTGTAGGTTCTTATTCTAAGCTTTATATATTATGCTTGCGTTAGCATATCTATACTAGTTTGTGGCCACACTGCCCTGTGGGCCTTAGAAAGATGTTGTCTATGGTTGTGCCACCACGCATTATTCAACACAGTCATCTATGTTCTATTAAACGGTGGCTTCGTTCTCTTCATTTCTATTAGAGCAAAGAGTGTGCGTAAACTCATATCGTTGTCTAATCATCATTTGTTTGAGAGTTGTCATTGATTGACGGACGTATGTCAAAGGTGAAAATTATTATGAGCTAAATTACTATATTTAATTATCGTTTTTCTATTCCTATAATGTATGTTTATACACAAATGTTGTGTAACTTCATTGTACGTTGTGGGTGAGCAAATATACTCAATCCCGCTCAGGTTATGTGTGTTCGATGTTTCATCAAGAACGGGTGTAAGCAGTATTATAGCAACAGAAGGTAAAGTTAAAGAAAGTAAAGCAAGAACATCTTCGAGCGGCGAACGACTGGAGAAATCGCAGCCGGCACACGATACGGGTATGAGTTTAACATACATAGAGAAATTAGATGGAAACTCATTTTACAATACACTGAAATTCATGATCGAGTTGTATCTTATCCATGGCGACCTGTGGGAGTACACTCATACGACACTGGTGAATTGTGATAAGGCATAAAGAGAGACTAAAAAGCAAGAGAGAGAATATGTTTGATGATATAATCACATTGCCTGGTTCACGTGAGATATGCAAAAATAGCAAGGATTAGGATAAGGAGTTATGGTAAGATTTAAGGTCAGCTTTTGAAGATGAAGGGCTAAACAACCGCTGCAGACTTTTGTCAAAGCTACAAGGCTTAACGAATTATGTTCAACCAATGAGATTTGCAATAGAAGACTCCAGAATAAACACCGAAGATACTGCACTATCAACGGATAAACAAAAGAAAGCAAGAAATATCTTCAGAAAAATTCACACGTTATTGAATATTTTAATTTAATCTAGTTATGTAATGATAAAATCAAAGTTAAGAAATGATCATTTATTGTAACATTTACGTAAATAAACCTTCTATTCGTATTAAAAACCCTTGTATTACGTGATACCCATCAGCCCAGATTTTCTTAAAAAATCTTTTTTTATTAATGTAAACACTTGTTCCATGCGTTAAAAACATTACTGATATCTGTTTCACATAATTATGACTAATATGTACGTATTTACAGTTATTTTATGCATTATAATTTATAGTTAGATACTTACCTAAATAAAAAAACGAAAATGTTTAATTAGAAATTGTAATCATGCATGTTTTGAATCGTCATTTCACAAAACATAAGTGCTTTCAATATGTGAGGTAAACAATATGTATTACTCTTAATAAATCATAATCTTTGTTAGTTTAGAATGCGTTCTTCAATAAATGGATTTAATTATCTTAAATTTTATTTTCGAATTTCATAAACCCTGGATTACAAAACAATATTTTAATAGATTAGATAGGAACGCTTATTCCTACCTCGATATCAAACAGCACATCCCTATTTGTCGATATCGATACCCGCGCGCTTATCTTCACGTCACTAATGCGTTCCACGTCATGACGTCACTAATGTCACACACGAAAGACGAGCGAGCGACTATGATCCGTCAAAGCTGATGGCACTGAAAAAATTAAACTTTCCGTATTTGCTTTAGTGTTTTCCATCTCTTTAGATATATTCTGATTAATCTATGTTTGTGGCTGTGCGACTTTGTTTAATTTTGTTTCTTGTTGAGAGCTATTTTGGTTGAGAGAGTAGTACTGCTATGTATGAGTAGTGCCATTGTTCTATAAAAATAAAATGTCGTCAACGCACTACGCTGCTCTTATCACCATAGTTATATTTAACTTCATACCGATATTTTCTACAGAGAATGAATATTCGAATAAAGACTACCATCCCCTTGGGCCTTTGGTGAAATGCAATTTCCTGCCCCTGGAGTTCTTGGACTGCGACGAACCTATCGACCATAAAGGCAATAGCTCAGCAAAGATCGCTATCGGTCACGGCTGCGTGAGATTCGGTGGTGTGCGATACAAGGACGTGGAGAAAGCGAAGGTTCAATGTAAAGCATTAGTCGGTATTGAATGTGCTGGTAGCCGCAGCTTCCTAAGAGACGGGTTCCCTTGCGTGCGCTACTCGGGACACTACTTCACGACCACTTTAATCTATAGTATTCTCCTAGGTTTCCTTGGAATGGACCGATTCTGCCTTGGGCAGAC
This sequence comes from Selenia dentaria, assembly GCA_917880725.1. NCBI lineage: Eukaryota > Metazoa > Arthropoda > Insecta > Lepidoptera > Geometridae > Selenia > Selenia dentaria. The sequence continues at coordinate 3,071,505 of OU862893.1, read as the reverse complement.
TGGGACAGCAGTTGGCAAACTGTTAACTCTAGGAGGGCTTGGCATCTGGTGGATTGTGGACGTAGTGCTCCTTATTACGAACATTTTACATCCAGAAGATGGGAGCAACTGGAATCCATATGTTTGAGACTGATTTTAGTGAAATTTAAACAGTTGTGTTGAGATAGCAAAATGGCAAGCATAGTAGAAGCCTGCAAGGGCTGGGCTGGTAACCTCGATATGTTTGCACAAGTTACTGTAACTATTGCTGTTAAGTCACCACAGCCTAGAACTTAATCTTAGCTGCGACTGTCCTCTTTAGACTGTGGTGAGTTAAGGACAATTGTTGGTCGCTAACTGGAGACTGAAGACTATGACTATGGGCCAACCAGGAGTGGAGCAATATTATTTGCCATTAAAGTTATCAGTTGGAACATACGGAAGGAACTCTACTCAAATTTTGCAAACACTCCACTCAAGCTTCAGCCAAGATGGGCACAACCTTCAATAATGAAGTGATTAAAAATCAGTTAGGATACATGAAATATCTTCAAGGAAGAAGGAAAGACAAAAGACTTTTTGAAAAGGAAGAAATAAGCTTGATTGGATAACTCAGTTTGAATACCACAAATATAGACAGAATATTGTTTCAAAAAAAAAGTGGAACTCTGTTTTTCTTGTGTATCATATAAGATCTACAGGGTTTCCCAGAAATAGTGGATAATCCTGCACGTGCATGTGCGGGGGGGAAGGTGGGGCCCCACATCCTAAAACAAAAAATTCTATTTCCAACAGTTCGAGGTTTATGACATTTTTTGTAAAATTTAGAAATTTTCCAGTTTTTCTCATATTTGTGGTCATTACGCCCGCTACATGAGGCCTAATTTGGATTTTTTTATTTTGACGTGTTCCCTAATAGTGGTATTCCTAAATTACCTTTAAAAAAACTTACCTACTTAAAATAGTAGTTAACTAGTAGTCTCTAAACATAATTTTTATTTCTGGAATTTATTTTATAGCTAAGTTTGAACACCTGTGGTGTAAAAAAAATGTATTAGAGTTTTGTAGCCAATCAAATAAAAAACTTGCCTACATCATGACGATCACAAAACAGTAGAATACTATCCACTTTAATAGTAAAATTTCTGAACTACAGCTACTAATGTGTATAAGTAGGCGTTTCATTACAAAATTGCAAAAGATAAAAATAAAACAAATAATAAACAATAAGAATTTATTATAAAAATAATTAGAGCAAATGTTCAAATTGGGCTCCTCCTGCCCTTATACATGCTCTACACCGTTTTATAAACGATCTTTCTAGTTTGTAATTGTAATTTTGTGTAGATAGGCTACTTCTTATTGTGGGGTCGTCCTCTGCTACTAGGACCACCAACGCCAGTACCAGGTATTCTGCCCTCGGAGTAAGCTTGGTGCACTCTTATAAATACACGATAGTCAGGTTGACGCGCGTTCGGGTATCTCTCCCGATAAAGTGTTGCGGCAGCACTAGAGTTGCCTCTACATTCTCCGTAAATGTAATGCATGTTAGCATACTCTTGGGGTGTATAGGTTTCATGTGACATGACGCAGTCCTGTTGATGTTGTACACAAAACAATTGTCCAATAGAATGCCGAGTCGTCGTAGTTATCACCAAATAAACAAAATCCAATCAAAATGCACAAATCGGGAGTCCAGTAGAATGCCAAATGTAGAGTTTTATCACCGAGATTGCCGCTCAGAAATACACAAGAGCACATGCGATGTCAAGAACGTTGAAATACGCACTAAACTAGTTTTAACTACTGAGTCAAAACAATAACCAAATACGAATTCAAGGATACAAAGGAGAATTGTTGACCCTTTCACTCGCAATAATCTAAAGCATAGTTTGTCTCGTTCACACAGCTTAGAATTCGAGGAATGTGTCGAGCAGGTAGTAAAGTGATAAAGTCTTACTAAAGGGTCGACAGCTCTACTTAACTGTAGAAACTAAAAAAAATACCTGTAGGTACATATTTTTGTAATTTTGTAATGAAACGCCTACTTATACACATTAGTAGCTGTAGTTCAGAAATTTTACTATTAAAGTGGATAGTATTCTACTGTTTTGTGATCGTCATGATGTAGGCAAGTTTTTTATTTGATTGGCTACAAAACTCTAATACATTTTTTTTACACCACAGGTGTTCAAACTTAGCTATAAAATAAATTCCAGAAATAAAAATTATGTTTAGAGACTACTAGTTAACTACTACTTTAAGTAGGTAAGTTTTTTTAAAGGTAATTTAGGAATACCACTATTAGGGAACATGTCAAAATAAAAAAATCCAAATTAGGCCTCATGTAGCGGGCGTAATGACCACAAATATGAGAAAAACTGGAAAATTTCTAAATTTTACAAAAAATGTCATAAACCTCGAACTGTTGGAAATAGAATTTTTTGTTTTAGGATGTGGAGCCCCACCTTCCCCCCCGCACATGCACGTGCAGGATTATCCACTATTTCTGGGAAACCCTGTATATATTGAGATTTATATGATGTAAATAAATAAAATGTTATGTAATTGTTTTAATAACCTTTCATTTGGTTTCACTGCATACTAACACTTATCATTGAGTCACTCCTATCCTATCAATATGCTGAATAGGAATGTCTGCACACTCCTGTAGACCTGTTTACCGCTGGAAAGATTGTTTGTACGCGATGATGCGGTAATAAATTGTAACCTAGTTAATGGGGATTTGTCAGGCCCCATTGTTCCCACTGGCCATTCCCCTGGATGCATAATGGGTTTGAGCTCAACTCACTGCTTCACTAGTAGAAGAATGAGAGAAACTTATCTCAAAGGCAAACTAACTTTATATGAATGCAAATGAGTAAATTCACATTTATTAGCTTTTTGTCCTAAAGACATGATCATGTTCTAATTCAGTGGAGTGTAACTCATTCAAGACAACTAGTTTATAGAAGTGATGAATCCCATTTAGTTCTATCTATACATTTGTATTTTAGTAACACTCAAAAACTACTGTACCTATTTCAAAAATTGTATTTTCCATTTGAATGCTACATTATTTGAGTAACATATTGTGATTCATCAACATCACAATGGCTACCCCACAGACCACAGCTAGTTTTGTATATTTTTAATTATCCAAAACACAGTCTAGTCATCAATGTTTTGTTTGGCACGCTGACGTGTCTACAGGATTAAAATATTGTGTTGTATCCATTGTATGTCCATCATTATTACATGTATATTATTTAAATATATAAATTAAAACACCTGTAACCCTTTGCTTACCAGAGTCATAAATTGATGTGAATTTCATTCATAAATCTTTTGTTTTAATTATCATGGTAAGGGTAATCTATAATTAATTATAGAAAAAACCAACAACAGATAAATGTTATGCATTCTACTAACGATTTATACTACAGACTGTTTTGTTATACGTACTTCAAGGAAATTAATAGAAAAATAAATAGCTTTTATATTATTTATTAAAACTTAAGCCACGAGAGCAGATGCAGTGCTTGATTCATATTTCCAGTTAGGAGGAAGCACACTCTTAGTCTTGTAGTAACGAGCCAGTCTGTGGATCCTGGATTCAACTAGAATCAGCCTGAATTTGCTGTCCTTGTCTTTCCTGTTACGTTCCAAATGCTTCCTCATTGCTACAGCCTTCTTGATCAGGTAGTAGAGGTCCTCAGGTAGGTCGGGAGCAAGACCCATAGCTTTCATAATACGGAGGATCTTTTTGCCAGTGACAAATCTGACTTGTGCAACTCCATGAGAATCCCTGAGCATTACACCTGAAATGTTTAACACATAAATATGATTTTTTATCAACCCGTGAGACATTTATACATCACAAAGTAGGTAAAGGCAGGACAGAAAACAATAGCATGCATTTTAGTATTTATACTGAACTTAATATAGTAATACTAATAGTGTGTTCAAATAGATCACTTCTGATCGTTTTTGGCGAAAATAACACTAAAAACGCTCACAAGGGGCGTTCAAATAGGGAATATGTGGATGAAAATGTCGTTCATGACTTTGTTCAGCATTCAGAAAGCTAAAAAAAGAGGAATTTTTGCCACCAAAAAGTGCAACTTTTTACCCACATCCGGAGCATAATTGTTTGTGATCGTTATCTGACAGCTATGTATTTGACAGCATAATCATGCGATAATAGGTCTTATGCTCAGTTAAGCGTTCAAATAGGGTATGGGCAAAAGTGGCAAAAATTACGTTTTTGAGCTTTATGAATGCTTTAACAAAAGAGCCATCAATGAAAACGCCACCAATGCCCTCATAAGCTAAACGACTTAAAAATGACTTTGGTACAGACTGAATTAAGCTGTAAAATGTATGAGTGAATTAGCAATAGGGAATAAACTGAAGAACTGAATCAGATATAACTTTCTTCCACTAGATTAGCCTAATAAATAGTGCGTTCGAATAGGCCATTTGTGAGCGTTTTTAGCGAAAATAACGCTAAAACAGGCTAGAAATAACGCTAAACGACAAGGGGCGTTTGAATTGGGCATCTGTGGGTGAAAATGTCTTTCATGCCTCTTTTTGTTCAGCATTCAGAAAGCTAAAAAAAGAGGAATTTTGCCACCAATAAGTGTAATTTTTGACCCATGTCCGGAGCATGGTTGTTTATGATAGTTTTTTGACAGCATAATCATGCGATTTTAGGTCTTATGATCAGTTGAGTGTACCAATAGGGTGTGGGCAAAAATAATGTTTTTAAGCTTTACAAACGCTTTAACAAAAGAGCCATCAATGACAATGCCACCAATGCACTCATAAGCTAAACAAACGCACCTATAGTGTCAGTGGGCATTAGATGTCATGAGCCTGATGTTAGGCACCATATCTGCCATGACAGTTCCTGTGCCACTTACAATGTTATGCATGGAAGTGCACTGCACTTGTCATCTTGCGACTTAATTTTTTTTTGCTTTGCTTTTATCTTGCAATCATTCATATATTCTTATGACTATATGCAGATGTGGTTAAGGATTTTTGGAAACTACTCAGTTCATCTGACTATCTTGATAGAAGATTTCCTGCCCTTTTTGGCCGACATACTGCTTCAGGATCCCTGCATTACTAGCTGTACTGCAAGCTGATTCAGGTGGTTGTTTGTAGCTGGCTTCATAAGTAAGGATTAAAATTGTGTCATGAGTCTCATATGCCTTGTAATTTTACTTTACGGTGTTATTCGAGCTTAGAATGAAAATTAGACACAGCACTATCATATTTGTATTTGAGTCTGTCTACCAGTAACTTGCAACAGCCCCCTTCACACACTTACACAGCATTACTAGCACTTATTATACAGCACTGCGATTGTACCAACCAAGAACCAGCGTCTTCCTGAAGAGCCATACCACCTTGAAAACAGGTTTCCTCATCTTAGGTTTAGCATAGCCTCAGCAGAGAGCACACCCTACATTGTCATCACCTAACCAACTAAGAGTTAACTCATAGGCCCTATGCGACCTGGTATTAATCAATTGCATTAACTGAGGTTATATAGTATATCTGATACAGTTTACGGAGAAGGTTAGACACTAGGATGAAGATGACATGAACATGATCAGTAGGTGAACTTACCGATTTGGGAGGGGGTGAGCCCCTTTTTGCCGAGTTTGAAAATCTGTTCTTTGACATCATCAGCGGTCAGTTTAAGCCATGTTGGTACACTGCGGCGGTACGGTAATGCCGACTGGGAAATACCCTTACTGAAAACATAGAATCCATGCTTAGATATCAAACCATGTGGTAACCAAAACTTATTGGTTAGGTTATTGACACAAAATAAAGTTTTAATTCGATCAACGAATACACAGTCGACAGAATGGATAACGCACTAACAAATATCGTAATAAATTACCCAGGTGCGTGCATACGACCCATGGTTGCGGATTTTTACGAAAATCGCAGAACTGACAACGACAACAAGAGAAACCAAAAAGATGGTTGCCGGAAAACGATCCTCCTTCATTCACTTTACAAAGTAATCTATGGTTACTATTCTTCACTAGTGATTGAATACGTTTCTCGATTTTACCTATTTTTTTTAATTTTGTCTATGGCTTTTTACGATTTTGTCCATTATTTTTGAGTAAACAAAACATAGTCGCTTTCCGGTGTATATACCTATGCCTATTGCTGTGTCCCTATGTATGCTTAGATCTTTAAAATTGCAATGTATAACCTAATATACTAAATTACAAAACATTTGTTTTCTTTTAAAGTTATAAAAAAGTTTTCAATCAGCATATTTATATATGCTGATTGAATGTGTTGTTTGTAATTTTTTTTTGTAGCTATGTGTAGGGTGTAGGTAACTATGTGATTTTTAACCATATTTAAAATACTATTGCATTCCATACATAACTAACGAGAACATATTACATACATACATACATATTCCATACATAAATAAACAGTTAACTATAGCCCGGCAATCTCGTGCGCGACCGTACCGCGAGGTGACAGACGGTGGCGGAGACGAGGTAGCGCGTCATTCTAGTACACGGCTACACACGAACAGAAGTGTGCCAGGATAAATCTTGCGATAAGTTGTACTTACTTGTGACGTAATATAGGAGTAAATAAAAAGGTAGAACTACTTTTATTGTTTGTAATTTTGTATTATGCTTGAGGACAAATTATTAGAAAAACTAAAATTACGATAGATTGTTTTATTATAAATCAATTTCCATATCACTTTCATGTTCACTCTCTGTTTGATCTTCTTCATCACTTTCATCGTCATCATCATCGTCGTTTTCATTCAGTTGAATTATGAATCTAAAAAGATAATAATGTACTATAGAAATAACAAACAACTTCACATACAATGACCTGATCCCGAGAATTATAGCTAGAACACTCTGCCCAGTTAAAGCAATAATAATAGATTATGTTAATACGTACCTGTCCATTTAATCGTCACATAGTACTCTATCTGAATTATAATATTTGTCCTCGTTTGTATGACGTGATTATCACAATCGCGCCACTGTTCAACCGAATACTTAGAAAAAAGCAATTCTAAAGCTTTTATTTTTATTGGATTTGAGTGATATGGTAAGCGGCATTGTACATTACAATAACAGAATTCGGAGAAATGTTTGGTAACAGTTTTTCATCGATCAATACAATACAAATACAAATATTTTAATTTCGGTAAACTTAAACTTATGATACATTTCATAGGATTGGGACTCTCTTTTAAGTATGAAAATACCTGTGTTAGAGAGTCCCGCTCTTCCGTAGTATATGTTATATAGAATAAGTAAGTACACGATGATTGCTTGAAAAAGTTTACGTATTAAGTAAATTAAATTTAGTAGCGTAATTAAACAACCTAAGTTAAATATGTAAGATAAAGAATTATATTATAAACGAGAAGCATAAGAATTATAAACTTATGTTTTAGCTGAATTATTATGTGTGGAGTGTGTGTGCTTCTGATTTACAGTATTTCAGGAGCACCTAGGAAGGTGTGAGTGATTGTATGTATGTGTGTGTGGAAGTGTGTGTAGTTTGTGTGTGCATAACTGAATGTTACGAAACTACTTTTAAAAGTTTTTCAGTTTCCTCGTAGTTAAGTATCAATAGCCATTCGTTAAGGATTTTTTTGCATTTATAGTTATTCCTAGGGTAAATATACAAAATCACATTTATAGCATTGTAGATGTAAGCGGATTGCATGGTATACTGACGCGATGCAAACTGAGTCCGAGCAGTACTTTTATTGGCTACTCTACCTCTTCTTCGCTTGTTTAGATTTTTAGGGTTGTACTCTAGAGATCTGTGTAACTTTAAAACGACATTTAGAATATATAGTTTCCTGACCGACAGTAGTCCTGAATCTCGGTATAGTGTATTTGTAGAGTATCGGTAGGGCTTAAAATACATCACTTTTATTAAAGCTCTCTGTGCTCTTTCAAGTTCCAAGAACTTTGTCTTGGTAGCTCCTCCCCAGACTGGTATGCAATAAGTTTGAATTGATTGTCCTAAAGTTATGTAGATTTGGTTGATTAAATCTCTAGGTGCGACACTACGTAGAATTTTAAAAATCCAGATCAATTTACGAACCCTACTCATCAGAAGTTCAATGTGAGCATGCCAAGACAGACATTGATCGATCATAATACCTAAGTATTTAATTGTTGACACTTTATTGATGTTAAGGCAGTCACAGGTTAAATCAATATCAAATCAAAAATACACAAATGTAACTTACATTTGTGTATTTTTATACTAAACTCAATATTAGGTTGACTGTTATTATATATAGCTAAGATCATAAAATTCGTTTTAGAGACATTAAGGGTTAGCAAATTCAGGGTAAGCCATTGAGATACTTTATATAGTATCAGTCTGCTGGTATCTTCGGTTCTTTTTTTAACGTAATGCCAGGATGTGCCGGTAAAGACGATAGCAGTATCATCAGCATAAGAGAAGATCTTGGCATGGTATATTTTAAGGTTACAAAGATCATTTATGTAGATCAGGAATAGAGTCGGTGCTAGTACACTCCCCTGAGGCACGCCATAGGTAATAGTCTCATCATCACTAACAAATTCACCGATTTTAACACTTTGCTTACGTTCACATAAATAGTCTGTCAAAAAGGCAAGCGGAACCCCCCGTATTTCGATATGTTCTAGCTTTTTAATAGTAATAGTATATCTACAGACACAGTATCAAAAGCTTTTTGAGGTCAAGGAAAGCCGCCAGACACTTCTTTCCACTATCAACTTGTTGCACAATAAGGTCAGAGATTGCTGCAACAGCATCTTCAGTAGAGAGTCCTTGTCTGAAACCGTATTGCGAGTTTGAAAGTATGTTAAACTTATTTAGATATAGTAAGAGTCGGTTATTAATTAGTTTATCTATTATTTTTGAGATACATGGCAATACGGATATAGGTCGGTAATTGTTAACGTCACCTCTCTCTCCACTTTTATATACCGGGGTTACAATTGATTTCTTAGAAAGATTAGGGAAAATCCTGTTAATAAAACATAGATTTACTAGATGACATAAAATCGGGATTAAAATATGCTTGGATAGGAGTAGTTCTAAAAATTTTTAAGATGCGTTATCCCATCCAGGTGCACTGCCAGACTTAAGACCCATAATCACGTAATGGAGTTCTTTTCGATCTGTTTCCAAGAGAGTAAATGATGAGACTTGACTATAAGGCCGAGTAAAAGCTATAGAAGATGAATGGTTGTTAATAATATTTTGTTGTGTGATCAAATTTTTGATGCATCTAGCTGTATCTGCGGAGTTAAATAACATTGAGTAGGCACCCCATGATCAAAAGCCACAACGCGTTAAAGAAGTTCTCGCGCGTCTCCGAACCGATCATTTAAACGTTGAGGAAAGGACAAACCTAGAGCTACTTTGTGCGCGGTATGCAGATGTATTTTATTTAGACAACGAGCAACTAACTTTTACAAACACAAGTAAATATTGAATTAAAACAACCGATGAGCTTCCAGTTTACGCTAAAAGTTACAGATATCCATACGTACATAGACAGGAGGTACAAGAACAGATAGGTAAAATGCTAGACCAGGGCATCATCAGACCATCGAACTAAGCATGGAGTTCCCCGATCTGGGTTGTACCCAAAAAGGCTGACGCATCGGGAAAAACCAAATGGCGCATCGTAGTTGACTTCAGAAAACTAAATGAGAAAACCGTCGATGATAAGTACCCTATCCCAAACATAGCAGATGTTCTAGACAAATTAGGTAACTGCCAATATTTTACTACTCTAGACCTAGCTAGTGGCTTTTACCAAGTTGAAATGAACCCACAGGATATTCCTAAAACCGCATTTAATTTGGAACACGGGCATTTCGAATTTTTACGAATGCCCATGGGACTTAAGAATAGCCCGTCCACTTTTCAAAGAGTCATGGATAACGTGTAACGATAACGTTAGAGAGCTCGAAAACACTATTTGTTAAGTGTATCTAGATGACAAATTAGTGTTCAGTACATCCCTTCAAGACTGGCACATGTCCAACCATCCAAAACCAAAGAAAAAGTCTTTCAAAAATTACGTGAGTCCAATTTCAAGATACAAATCGCAATTTTTAAAATTAGAAACGGCTATTTAGGACACGTTATTGGCAAAGATAGTATTTAACCTAACCCAGACAAGATCGCGGCTATTAAAAAATAACCTCTGCCAAAAACTCCAACAGAAATAAAACGATATCTAGGATTGCTAGGCTACTATAGAAAATTTATTCCTGGCTTTGCCAAGATAGCAAAACCGATGAGACAATGTTTAAAGAAAGGATCTAAAATCAATCTTGAAAGAAACTAGGTATATCGAATGCTTCGAAAAATGTGTATCCAGACTTCACGAAAGAGTTTAATCTCACTACGGATGCTTCAAATCTAGCCATAGGCGCTGTCCTATCCCAAGGGCCGATAGGGACAGATAAATCAATAGCTTACGCATCACGAACTCTCAACACAAGCGAAATAAACTACAGCACTATAGAGAAGGAATTACTAGCTATTGTGTGGGCGACGAAGTATTTCAGACCTTATCTTTTTGGGAGAAAGTATAAGATAGTGACAGACCATCGTCTTTTACAATGGGTAATGAACATCAAAGAACCCAACTCACGGTTGACACGTTGGAGACTACGACTTAGTGAATATGACTATGCAGTTGTCTATAACCAGGGAACACTAACGTCGATGTCCTTTCGCGTATAGAAATTCATAATGAAGAGTTTAGTTCGGTAGTAGTCAACACCTCAGAAAAATCGGACTCTAATTCTAGAACTGAGAGTGCACACAGTGACGCCGAAAACCCAATCTTAGAGATACCTATTACGGACGATCCTCTCAACAGATTCACGAGGCAAATAATATTCACTGTTGTAGGTGACATTAAAAGTAAGTCTAGTGTCTGTAAACCTTTCGAGAGCCACACGCAAACTTGCATCCAGGTATCAAAATCCAACCTGGAACACGACATCGTCAACGCAATCAAAGAACACGTTAACCCCAAAATCAAGACCGGAATTTTAATCATCCCCGCTTTAGAGATGTATAGTATTATACCTATACTACAAAGAAGTTTTAAGAGTTCAGCAATTAACCTAGTACATGCCAAAACTGAAATAGAAAACGTTAATAACTACCTCAAGCAACAAGAAATACTCAAAAATTATCACGAAGGCAAAACAAATCATAGGGGAATCAACTAGTGTTATCTAGCTCTATCGCGAAGGTATTACTGGCCTAAAATGAAAGAACAGGTCACCAAATTTATAAATGAGTGTAGAATCTGTGGCCAAGCTAAATACGACCGTAACCCAGTGAGACCAAGGTTGCAAATCGTGCCTCCACCTTCAAAGCCAATTGAAGTGTGCATCTTGATTTACTTAGTGTCGACTCTCACAAGTACTTGACCATCTTAGATGCATTCTCTAAATATGGCCAGGCATATTTAATAAGAGATGCAACAGCTGTGAGCATTATTCAAGCCTTATTACAGTTCTTCTCTCATCACGGCGTGGCTCTGACAATGATCACAGATAACGGCCCCGAATTTACTAACTAACTATTTCTAGAATTCACCAGGCTAAATAAAATCCACCACCACAAAACATGCCCAACTACACGCCCAACGAAAATGGTATGGTAGAGCGTTTGCACTCTACTTTACTCGAGCATTTGCGTATATTAAGATTAGAGCATAGCGGTGAATCAGTTCCTAACCTCATGACCTACGCTGTAATTGCATATAACAGCTCCATACACAGTTTCACTAAGTGTAGACCCATTGACATAATAACCGGTCACCTAGATCCTTTAGATATGAACATAACGGAACGTCTGTTACAACAATATATTTAGGATCATCGCAAACGAATGGAAAAGGTTTACGAAATAATCAATGAAACCGCACTTCATCGCCGAACGGAAATAACCTGCAAATAAAAAATGCAAATAAAGACCGCGAACCCGAAGTGGTTTACACCCCAGACCAACAGGTGTTTGTTAGAAATCCGTTAGCTAATAGGCAAAAGCTAGCGGCTCGTTACTTACATGATAGAGTATTGGCGGATTTGCCAATACTACAATAATACACGAAAAAGAAAAAAGGCCGCAGTACCGAAATCACGTTTAAAACGGGTACCTAACAGTGATCGTTTGTTACAGGACACCGAAAATACTGTTCGTACTGGCGCTGATCCGAGCTCTGAACCTGGCCCTAGCGAAAGAAATATCACTTGAAAGCCTTAGAGATTGACCAGGCATTCTTCCCTTCAACATGGGACCAACCAGGGTTATTTCTCATTACCATTCCTTTGTCCCAACTATAAACTTAAAAGCTGTGCGTAGCAGATTAGAATCTGTTAGAACCCAAGTACGAGATTTTGTGCCTAAGCTAAATGACAAATCGTTTTCACTATACTCGCCCCATATTAATTATTTGGACACAAAGTTAGCTGAAATATCTGAGCAATTAGAAACGTTTGAGATCAAACGCGTAAAGAGAGACCTCATAGATGGTCTAGGCTCGGTCATCAAATCTATTTCCGGTAATCTAGACTATACAGATGCTGTAAAGTATGACAATGCCATTTCAAACAAAACGAAAACAGCTTGGCTGTTGAGATAACCCATCAAACGAGTTTAAGCAAGCAGTGGGTCTCACGTAGTTGTCACAGATAAAATAAATGACAATCAAGCGAAATTAGAAAAAGTTATAAATTATATTCTAGCCAGTGACGTAAGACATGAAACGAACATGATTAAGTATGCACATTTAGCTCAGCTACTTCTTATACTAGGAGACAACATAGATAGGTTATCTAGAAAGTTTCCTAAAATTGAAAACTTACTAGCATTCATAAAAGCTAAAACTATTCACCATTTCTTGATAAACTATGATTCGTATGTTAGTATCATGGGAAGACTTAAGGTTTTATATAATAAGGAAGAAATATTAGATATTACTTTGATATACCTAAAATAGGTTATTATTATAAGGGTACCGATATAATCTTGATTATCAAGTTTCCAATTGTCTATCCTACTAACTACATCCTTTACAGGCTATCCTTAGCCCCTAACTGCGATAACAAAATACTCATCCCAGCCTATCCTTATGTAGCAATCCCCGAGAAAGGTCTATTGTACATAGAGACAGAATGTCCGAAGTACAATCACGGTCACCTTTGCGAGGACGACACCAGCCGCCAGCACGGGGACCAGTCAACTTGCCTCCGACACCTCATACTCCAGCAGCGTATCCATGAGTCCTGTCATTTTACCTCAGTTATCCTGTCATCTGAAGCCATGGAGCAGCTAGACGACCACCACTACGTGCTGAGCTTTCCTAATTCAACAAAAGTTCAATTAACCTGTTCTGAAGACCGATATAGAATGCTGCAAGGAAGCTACCTAGCCGTCATACCAAAAGGATGCACACTCCGTACTCCAGCTTTAACTGCAAGTAACCATCACGATCGACTTAAAGGGCAAATATTGAAAATTATGGATGTAGCAATCAGTAACAAGGAACTGTATAACTTACCAGCGAAGAGGATTTTGAAGCTGAACACCATAGACTTGGGTCACCTGCATTCGAGTAATACTAAAATCGCCTTACAAGAACCAGTAACTTTAAAACCCTTAGACATAGATTCTGTATACCACACTACAATACCGGTATACATCCTTCAATTAGGCGCAACTACACTTATCATTATCGTCATACTCTGTCTAAGTCTAAGAATAAGTCGCAAGATGAACACAAGATAGAACACAAAGATGCAGAAGTGTCTAAAGAAGCCGAAAGTAGCTACCCTAGCGGTTCAATATCTCTATCTGCACTATTTTCGAAGCACGTCTGCAAATAGTTGCAGATCTTGCGGAGGGAGATATTAAGCAACGACCCACCATGGAAACCGATGACGCAGATCCACATTTACCAACTCACACGAGGACGGTATTGCAGTTTCGCTATCAAGCCGGACCGCCGCGCATCGTGGAACCATCGTGTCATTATTTCGAAATTGTTACTTGCGGACCATTGTATTGTATCGATGAACACTCACTTCTTATTCTCATATCGAATAGATTGTCGTGTCTATTAATTATAAAATAAATGTAATATTTTTAATTAATTAAATAACTTTAAAATAACTATGTTTTTTTTGCATCCTCGACTTCATCCGTACGTATTTAGAGGTGTTTCGTGTGTATGTATATTAAGTAAAGATGTGTAGTGTAAAACAACATACATCAATATATAAAATAACTTAAAATTAAATATAGTATTAGGTTTCTCAACAATTTTAGGGTACAGTAGAACACTCGCAGAGGTACATACTTTTGGTTGCAATAGTCACGCAGCCTGAAGTAGGCTCTGAATCTGATTTTCAGATTTAACTAGTATTATAGAAGTATTTTCAGACATTCTCACATACACGCGACCATAGGACGTCCAGCTGAATTTGTACCCTTTACTTTTACGAGTAGCAAGGTCCCTGGCAAGGAAGAAGAGGCGCGAATTCTTCACCGTCAATTGCTCGGAAACAAACACACGTGTCTCTTCGTTCCTCGTAAAGCCTAGGTTTTTAGCACGGAGTTTACTTTTTATTTTGATATTGTAGGTTTTGCTTTTTTCAGGACGTCAGTTTTGACAATAGTGGAGGAGAATTCTACCAAAATTGGTGTGCTTTTTTGTCCACCTTTCTTTTCATAGAGTAAATTATATGTTTCTTTTCTCGCACTCTATAAATGTCTCTTACGTCTGACTTGTTGATGTTGCAGTCAATTGATTTTCCTAGGTGTAGCACCATGTTTATGAGGTCGTCTTTGTCTTCAGTCTTATTTTTAGGCACATTCTTAATTTCTATATTTGTTTTTCGGCTGCTCCTCTGAAGCTCTTCAAGCCTGTCTTCTAACAAGGTAATCCGTTCTCTGCCTTTCATATACTGTTTTTCCAGAAGCTCTATTTTCTTTGTCAACTCGTTGTTGTTTTGAATAATTACTTGAGCAACAGAAGCCTCAATGTTGAGATTTGATTTATGGATTTCTGCCAGAGAAGGTGTAAACCAGTTTTTGAGCTCGGCATCTTGTTCTGTCATAAACTCTCTTATAAGGACTTTTATCTCTATGATGTCTATGAGCACGAAAGTCATCTTGCCATTCAGCCTCTCTTGCTCTTTTTCCTCGTTGGAAAATATAGCTAGGATGAATGGAGTAGTATCCGAACATACTTTGCTTAAGTTGCTCTCTGAAGGTGACTTGTTTATCGTAGTCTCGCTCATCATAAGTACCAGGCAACTAGAAGTGCCGAGTAAGTATTTACTTTACTTTCCGCGTAAGGGCAAAGCCGACCGACAGGAAGAGCGTACCGAATATTAGTACTAGGCTAGCAGAAGCAGCGAAGCGATGTCTAATTCTTAAACTGCAGTCAGTAAAACGAGTGAGCAGGATATACACAGGCAAGAGAGGGACATCTATATAAAAGCAGCGCACACTTCCCTTCCACTCACATACGTCATTAACTACCGTCAATGAGTGAGCAGGGCACCCACGTGCGGGAAAGAGATATCAAGATGTAAACAACGCACTCCCCACCTAGTCGTCTCGTTGTCTCAGGCAGCTGAATGAAACAAAGTATATTGAACCTGCCTGCGTGGGAGGGAGATATTGTCCACAGATTAGATTTCGACTGTTGGCTTTGCTTCGTTGCGACGTTACTTTCTACTATTTTATGCACTCCTTATTTCTTGACTTTATTTAGTTTGCGTGAAATTAGTATTATTAAATTAAATTAAAAATTAAAGAAGACGCAACACGTCTACACTGTAACGCGGTCCGGGTGAAAGAGATCCACTTTCGGAAATTTTGAGGCAGTCATGTCTCCATGATAATCACCGGTCTTGGAATGCGATTTGAACATCAATAAAGCATTAGGAGCAAAGCCATTGCGACTGCTAGCGAGTACAATTACAATACGAGGTTCTTTACCGATGTTTTGTATTTCAATACCCCGCGTTCTGTATCAGACTGTCAGAATTTTTGTGTCACGTGATTTTTATTCACGTAGGTTTCATCTAGAAAAATTATTGGTTTACCCTCTCGGTGGTATTTTTTAATGTCTCTGATGTAATGCCACCGCAGGCACATTATTTCATGACGTTCAATTAATAGTTTCCTATTTGACTGGCATGTTAAATATTTGAAACCAAGCCTACGTATTGTCCGTCTCAAATATTCACGTGAGCAATAAAGTATATTGTCATGTTTCAATTCCGCATTCAACTTTTTGAACGACGGGATACATTTTTTTGACAGTATACCATTGTGTAATTTTTCTTCGTATGACACCTTCCGTAAAATTGACGATTTTTTTCTAAGGATAACGATTTTTCTGTGGTGATTTGAAAGTAGCTGTGCTGCCTTGTGCTTACAATATTCTAGCTTCTTTTATAATTTTTTTAACGCTGGTTTCAGACTGTCGTTTGCGTATTCAGCCGATGGTCGGTTTTTTTTTCGCTTTCTAAAAATTAGTACACTGCATGTACAACTTCCTTAAGTTGTCTTGAGATAGCCTTACTCATCCTGAGATCTTAATCTCGTGTGCTTCGAACTCTAAGTAGTACGGAATACCAAGCACGTGTTGCAACTTCCACTACGCGATAGAGACCCCGTTAAACCACACGCTACCCGCTGAAATCTTGGGTATCTCGTCCCCACCACCATCTGTCACCCCGCGGGACTGTTGCGCACGAGATTGCCGGGCTATAGTTTTGCAAATTTTAAATGAACACTTCGGGATCGTTAACATCACTACACGACCGACCACTCACGCACGCGGCCACCAAAGACTAAAGTAATATATGACTGAACCGAATGAGTGTAACACAAGGCATATTACCAGTATATGCCTTGTTTCGGTGGCACCACTTTTTGAGCGGCAACAGTGGACAACGGTAACGTCCAAAATTGTTACCTATTTTGTTAGGGTTGTCTCTATAGGTGATGAAAAATTAAACAAAAATAACCGTTAAATAGTCATACTATTAGTCTTACCTATGATAAAATACATTACAAATTAATAACTCTAATCTTTTATATTTTATAACAATTTATTGTTTTTTAATGGTGGGGTAAAATCTAGTTTTGCTACTTATTATTTACTTAAATTGTATTATATTAGGCTAGTAGTTTGTATGTATTAGTACATTTAAATATGTATTTTATTTGAATTAGGCAGTATTATATATTATATTTATGAAGGTACCTATTTATGTGTAATATGTTTTGTATTTATGTGTAATATGTATTATATTAAAAAAAAAATGAGGCATTTAGGTATATGTACCTATTCACTATTTTCTTTACTTACGTTAATACTATTCAACCACTGTCCCTGAAAATATTATTCTTTCCACCCAAAGGTTGTCTGGAAGAAATTGCTTGCAATAAGACCGCCTTTTGTATTATGTTCTTTTTTCTCATGTTTTTCTTTTTTATGTTTTACTATAGTGTACAAATAAAGAGTTTTCTATGTAGGTATCTATCTAAATGCTGAATCTGAAAGGTTTTTCAAGTAATCTAATGGGAAACACTCACAGGTTATATCAAATTTACAATATTTAATTTGATTGAAGATTGAAAAATTAACGAAACTTTAAAGATCATGCTAATCTATATGTTGAAGAGTTCCCTTGTGAGAAGACTATCCTGTCTGCAGCAGCAGTTTATGGTGAAGAATATGTTAAGCAAACTTTGAAAGTTACAATAGCTATAAAATATTTCACCTCAATCAGACATCGGGAAGTGGTTCATGCCAACCCACCCACATACCTAAAAATGTTTAGTTAAAGCTTGTAATAACAATAAAAAGGTATAAATACACCGTGTAGTACCTACCCTCTTCTTCTTAAAAAAAGGTCCATAATATAAAATAAACGTACTTACTTCAAAAGGTAATAATCAAATATTAACTTGCTTACCTCTTGTACTACTTGAGAGTTAAAGCAAGATTTTATGACGTCATCACTGACGTGATGACGTCATAAAATCGATGAACGCCGGCTGCACGCACGATAAAGTACGACTCATCGTCTTTCACGTTCCCCTGAGCCGAGCAGTGCAAGCGAGAGCGCGAAACAAGCGATAGAGAGGCACGATCGGGCTAATTGTTCGGCTTGTCTTATGACGTTTTCACGTAAATTTATCGTCCGTAATCCGACTTTACGAGCAAATATGTTTTTCTAGTATTACTCATACACACAGTACAACAAACAACCATTAAGAATAATAAAATACCACGTGTTTACATTAAAATGTTAACCCTTGAAACTAACAAAACAAACAAGGTGTGTCGCGCTGACCCTGAGGTTGTCCACTGGCTGTGCCCGCGTAAACTGTTTCCAGGGCAGTCTCAGTGATCAGTAATGAAGCTCCAGTGATCACGCACTTATAACGCACATCACATAATTCTCCCTATACCTATGACACACACATGCCCCGCATAGTGCAACCGAGTCGCGCGGTTGTATGAAGCTTTGCCTCTGTTCCGTTTATTTACTCATTGATGGGGTTTTGAAGTCACTTTTATGGCTTGGCCACATCGAGGTTCGACGTTAACGCCCAACATCACCTTAAACATCGCGTTAATTATTCCGATAATTAGCGCGATACATTGAGTGGCCACACTATTACCGTGAACGTAACGCCCATTTCAATGCCGATGAAATTGGCGATAATGTAACAGAACAAACAAAAGTTGTTTCCATATTTAACTAATGTTAATTTGTACACACCTCATGTGTCGATGTCATTATAACAATGAAATTTCTATTGTGTCTGGGCGTGTGACCTTTGATGGATTATGGATGTACTAGTTCCGCTCCTCAGTTTCACCTGCATGGTGATGGACGATAATTATAATAAAAATTATTCCTTGTATAAACCAATGCCTCATCTATCTACCTACATTTTTTACAAATTACATCCAAATATATTAAGCCGTTTCGCGTAATTGAGTAACTGAAGCCATATAAACAAACTTTTACATGTATGAACAAAGAAAAATAAAATACATGTCCCTGTCTACAAGATTTCCTAAAATTTAATGACTTTTTCATTCTTCCACTCCATAATTGCCTTTGTACAAACACGTGCCATCCTTTCGCGATCACGGCATACAATGACAATCGTCGGTGTGGCCGCTTCAACGCAATAATTCTCGCGTTAAATCTCTTTGATGTGCCAAAAAATACCGCCATCTGACTCATCGCCCAACGTCAACGGCAATGTTAACCCCGTTGTCGAATTTACGCGATAAGGGGTGGCTCTTACACGGTTAACGTTCAACATCGCGATGGTCAATGGCGTTTCTCCTCGATGTGGCCAAGGCATTAGTTTAAAATTTTAGAGGGTAGTAGTCTGTGGTAGTATAATATTCCACTCTGCGCAAGTGACCATATGACAACATAGATGACATTGACAATAACGTACATAGCTTATACCACAGAGCAGAACAAAAGGCTTATATAGAAACAGAAAATAACGCTAAAACGCTCACAAAGGCGTTCGAATTGGGAATCTGTGGGTGAAAATTTCGTTTATGTCTCTTTTTGTTCAGCGTTCGGAAAGCAAAAAAAGAGTTATTTCTGCCACCAAAAAGTGCAATGTTTGACCCTCGGTCGGCGCATGATTGTTTGAACTTGTTTGTGATCGTTTTTAGATGGCTTTGTATTTGGCATAATCATGCCATATTAGGTCTTATGCTCGGCATATATTCTGAAATATTCTCTTTGATGCTCGGTTGAGCTTTCGAGTAGGGTGTGGGCAAAAGTGGCGAAAATGATGATTTTGAGCTTTACATTTACAAAAGATCTATCAATGACAACGCCACGAATGCCCTCAATTCTAAACGAACGCACCTCTAATATCAGAAGATCTACTTAGTCTGTGCAGAAGATTACCCTTTGATGTTTGTAATCGGAAGCAAAAAGTCCAAAACTGTCGAATGAAATAAAAAGGTTTTATTGTGAAAATAAGTCTAAAATGGCCAATAATTACGGTATATCAGATGCCGAGCTAAATCTCATCAAACAGCAGGCCGCAAGGCGTGCTGAAATGAGAAAGGAGTTTCAGAAACAGAGAACAAACCCTTGGAAGGCAGAATCAGGCTATGTTGTGAGTATACATTACGTAATTTCTTAAAATCTCTTGGAATATGTATACAAACGTTTGTAATTATGCCAACGAAAAATGTTTATGTTGCAGTTTGATCCCGCTGTGCAAAGGTTCATGTCCATGAAAGTTACTCAATTCGAATTTTTCCAAGCCAATAGACGAACTGGTTTATTCGGACTTTTTGCATTAGTTATACCCATGAGCGCCTACGGATACCTTATCTGGAACAACAGAACCCAGCGTGAAGAGAAGATCAGAAAAGGAGAGCTCCTCTACAAAGACAGACCATTTAAGTTTGCTTAAACCATCAGTATACATTGTTTTTGTAGATGTTAGTCAAATCATTAATAAAATTAATTTATAAAATCTTACGACTTACATACTATGTTATAGGTATTTTATTGCAAAGTAGTTTTATAAGTGGCCAGCATGATTTATGTAATTGTCATTTTCAAAAACCCTAATATCATAGTGATTATCTATGAACATCACTGTCACATAAAATGCACATAAATGACAATATCTAACATTTATCTGTTTTGTACTTTTTTAATGAAAAACCTATACTAATAAAGTTAACATTAAATCTGATAAATATCACAATGTCTACTAATATAGGATTTTCTGATATTGAATGTAAAATAATACTGGAACAGATTAAGCGCAGAGCTAAATACAGACAAGAGTTTTTAAGAGCAAGAAGTGATCCATGCAAACATAGTAAGGAGTCATACTTTGTGGTGAGCATTGTGTTCTCTTCAGCGCACTGACTTCAGGAAATTATTTATGCTGTCTTATTGCTTGAGGTTGTTTACTTCCTTATATATGATGTATTTACATAGAGATTAAAACTTGGGGTTAGTTTTTAAGGTATCACAGTCTCTTTTACAAGAGTATGAAACAGAATGTTTACTGTGTATTCATAATTAATAGGGATTGGAACCCAGTGATTAGGCTGTGTACACACCAAAGATCTGTGGAAAGAAATAAAAACATACTATTAGTTTTGTGTGTCATGAACAAAACATAGTTGCAAGTGATTTGTGTGACAAAGGTAGGGGCTTTGTGTACTTCAAACAAACAAAACAGAAAATTTGATTGTTTTTTTTGTGTAGCTCACCTGCATAGACTACAGTTTACATGTGATCATGGCTCTTCCATCAATGCTGAAATATTGATGTACGATGTATGATGACCATTGCTGGGCCAGGAAGCACTCTCCCTCCCTTGCTACGCCATCTTTTTACGAGCAAAAACATGTATTTTATGTGCCATCCCCCAAACCAAACCTCCCCATGCTCACTGCAACAGTTTACATAATATAATGTAGATGCCGACCGTAGCACCAGAATCCCTGGGAGTCATCCCATTAGAATAGGCGTGGAATTAATATCAAACATTTTTGCTCCCTTAAATGCCGTTCGTTTACCGGCGCCGGTACCGCGGTGTCTAAAGTGGGTGATAGACATACAAACAATAAAGTACGCGGTTTTAAAGATCGTGAACTTACTCGGCTCGACATCGGTGACACACGTGAAGCTTACTCACTTTGTATTGCGATGTCGTCGGCAGAAGAAGCTTTGTGTTATTTAGGATATATATCGTATTAAATTTTAACAAATTAAAATTTTTGGTTTTAAATAAAATTAACAGAAATTTCAAAAACCTGCAATAACTACGAGGGTTGCGTCCACCAATGGGCGAACCAAAATGGTGGCTTGTGGCTCGCAGTGGTGCCACACGTAAGAGCGGAGGCGGGTTACAACCAAATTTCAAACTTGTCGGATCGGCTGCGAACATACTCGGCGGTTTTAAAGTACGCGTACTTAGGGTGACACACTAGCGAAAAAGGTCGTCGAGCCACAAGTTCGCGAACTTACTCGCACGTCTATCACGCGGGCGCCCGCTTAATTCCAGTTCAACCACTCTATCTCAATTTCAAAGAACTCTGTGAGGTGGTCCAGCGCCGCTAGACTAGAAGGAAAGGAATTTCTGTAATTGGAGGCAGTGTGGGATGAAAGAGGCATCAGTTTCATCGTAAGGCTTCAGCACACCAAACGCGGGACGTGTGCGGTACGTTCCGCCGACGCGACGGGCCCGAGCGTGATTGAAATGTATCGAATACGGCGGCATCGGCGGGCCCGCGCTTGTACTTGATGCGCCGTATTCCTTGTAACGCAATTGAAGTTTCCAATCGTCGCTGGTTTAGTTTCCAATACTTTGCTGTCTTAAAAACGAGTCTGAATCAAATTCATAAAACGTAAGATGCCTGAAGGCCTACTCCCAAAAATGAACTCCGAAGTTTTGTTTGACGGATTTCACGAGTTCTACTGTGAAAGTGTAAAAGCACAAATACAGTCAAGGGTGATGAAATGAATGACATTAAAGTGATTAGTGTTCTATGTTATAGTGACGATGATAGGTATATGAAATCTAAACGTCATAATGTGTAATTTTTGTAATAAGTTGCGTAAACCGGCTATAATATTATTTTTTATAAATTGAGTGGTACGCATGTCGAAACATACATATTATTATTATATAGAATGTGATACAACATTATACGAAGTGAAAAATGTAAAATATTTACATGCTTTAGCTATGGCAATTGCTACACAGTATTGTGAGTAAATACTTTATTCATACAGCAGATCAATCATTAACTGCCCGTAAAATACCTAAATACAAATGTAATCAATCATTACGAAAAATACCTGTCATTACATTTCACCACCCTTGACTGTATTTGGGC
Organism: Selenia dentaria; assembly: GCA_917880725.1. NCBI lineage: Eukaryota > Metazoa > Arthropoda > Insecta > Lepidoptera > Geometridae > Selenia > Selenia dentaria. Next base: position 3,048,515 of record OU862893.1, on the reverse strand, counting down.
TTTTTTTACTTCCTATATCGTATATCGTAGATATCGTGAGATATCGTGAGAATCGTCAACCGAAACTACGTAAGTAGTTCGTTTTTGGGAGTATAGGCCTGTGTGCCTAGCACGAATAACTGCGTAAGTGTAACGTAACCTATCATTCACGTGTAACAGTACAAACTGTCATTTATCAAGGGCAACTGTGACACAGATAACTCATAGTTTGATCGCCGACGCTGTCGATACGAATACTTTTTCGCAAATTATATTTTGTGCTTCGGCCTCTGGTAAAGATTGGTAACCTTGACATTGGCCGAGTACGAAACAAGTTGGAGAAAAGTGTGCTACACAGTGCTGTAGGTTGGTTGAAACTTTCGTGAGTATTGGACATTTTAATATTATGTTGATGCTTTAACTTACACGGTCCAGTCGACATTGGGCTTGCTGCGATTCAACCACAACCAGTAGGTCTATACCACGAGTTTACAATTACAGTTACAAATTGACATCAATCGATGCCCAATATCGACTGCCGCAAAACAATGTATGAAAAAAGAACAGTGCCACCTAGCGGTCAATTGTAGAAGTAAAATTGACAGCGAGTACGTCAATCACAAGCCTAAGGCCGGGACTCCACCAAAGCGGAGATGTGTGCGGTGTGCTGTGTGCTGTGCGAGAAGAGATGTTTTTCAGCTCGCGGGACTCCACCAAAGCGGAGATGTGTGCGGTGTGCTGTGTGCTGTGCGAGAAGAGATGTTTTTCAGCTCGGGTGCGAGGCGTTGAGTGCTCAGTACGCATTCTGACATGAAAGGTAGACGATGTCGCTATTATTACAAAAAAAGTATCTTCTTTTACTTGAAGAAGAACTACAGTCTGAAGAAGCAGAATTGATAGCTTTATACTACCTAAACAAAAGAAAACATCGGTTTTGGAAAAGAAGTCACTTGTATTACCATACCAGTCATGGAGAATTTTTTACTCTGTTTAATGAGTTAGATGATGAAAGTTTTACCAAGTCCTACAGACTACCGAGGAATATATTCTACGAACTACATAACTTAATTAAACCGCATATATTTAAGCAAGATACTAACTACAGGAGATCTATCTGTACCCAAGAGCGGCTAGCAGTATGTTTAAAGTAAGTACCTACCTAATTATTTTTTTGGTAATGTGTGTTTGTGTTTATGTGTGTTATCTGCGTTTGAATGTGATCAGTCTTTGAAAAACCAAATATATTTTTATATTATCTTATTTATTCATAAAGAAAACAAAAAAATCAACTGCCGTTCTGGGAGTAGCAAAAAAAACGTAAGGTTATATTAGAAACATAACGTACAAAAAAATTATAACAGTAAATCACATGAGACATATTGCTTTCTTTTCCATATAGTTACAAATTATCATATGTGTCTTCTTCGTTTCTGAATGCTTCTTCTATCTGTTCATCGGTCATGTGCGTATCTTCCAAGCTTGGAACAGGTGCCTGTGTCGAACTTGGACCCGGTGTTTGTGTTGAGCTAGGAACCGGTGCCTGTGTTGAGTTAGGACCACCGGCCTGTGTTGATGTAAGAACCGGTGCCTGTGTTGAGCTAGGAACCGGTGCCTGTGTTGAGTTAGGACCACCGGCCTGTGTTGATGTAAGAACCGGTGCCTGTGTTGAGCTAGGACCCGGTGTCGAACTTGGACCCGGTGCTGAAGTGTAACTGGGGGAATACCAATTATTTTCATTTGTGTTATACCATGTGTTTTGTAGCTCAAGTTCTTCCAATTCTAAAAGAACATTGAAAATTTTACGTTTAGCCTGAAGCTGCATATATTGAGAAAGTTTTTTTACACTTTTTGATATCGACAGAAAAAAAGTGTCCATTTCGTCAAGGGTATTATTTTTCTCTATCAATGATTGTATTTCTAGTTTTTCTTGGCGTATTCTTTCACGGTTTGCATGGTGCTGTATAAGTAAATTACTTATTTCATCCGATTTTCTTGTTGCATTTCTGCATGTCGAGGCTGAGACGCTTGATGTCGGTGACGGCGAATGTTGTACAGATGGACGATCTTCTGGAGTGCTTCTTGTATGATTGCTTGATGTTTCAAAAAACTCATCGGTTACATTATTTTCCAATGAATTTGTTTCCTGTTCATTTATATTTGTTTGTGAGGTATAATTTGTAGTCCTGTTTCTATTCGTCATATATGGTATCAAAAATTCCATTACCTTCTCATATTTCCATTCACGAATTTGTTTACCACTCTGTCCACTTCTAGTGGCATTCTTCCTTTTTAATGCGTCCCGGTGGCTGTCTCTCAACTTTTTCCACTTAGATTTAGCCGTTTTTACTGAAATAAAAATAATTGAAATCATTATAAATATTAAATGTTGACATTGCCATAGTCAAAATATACTTACCGCATTATCACTCATGCAGAATTTATAACCATTATAAATATTTTAAAAATACCAGAGTTTCAAGGGAAACCAATTTATAAAAAAAAATATCAGAAATCAAACAAACAAAACGGATTGTATCTCTCGTACGTGGTCGCGGCAGACGGCGGCGTCGAAATTTAAAATGTTAATAAATAACGAGTGATAAATCCATTTTATTTGTTTGATTTCAATGTGTTGTGCTCGTGTGAATCTTAGACTTTTAATTGTTTATTTTCTATTATTTAAAAATGGCTATAACTTTTGAACGAGTGAAAATTCTGTAAATACATAATTTCAGTAATGCCTAATCTTTTATAGTTCCGGAAACAACACGACACTGATTAAGATATTATTTTGAAATGACCCTTCTATTCTAACTGAAACCACGACACATAAATATAAATCTACATTATAATTATTACAGGTATTTGGCGACTGGTTCAAAATTTTCACAAATAGCTGAAAATTTTAGGATTGGAAAATCGACTGTTCCAAGAATTATAGAAGATGTCTGCGATGCCTTGTGGACAGTATTACAACCTTTGGTTATGCCAGAACTTAATGAAAATGATTGGAAAAAAATTTCAAAGCAATTTGAAGAAATCTGGCAATTCAAAAACTGCGTCGGGGCCATTGATGGCAAGCATGTGTACATGTTTGCACCCCCAAAATCTGGGTCCTCATATTACTGTTATAAACACAGGTTTTCAACTGTAATGATGTGCGTAGCCGACGCTACCCGAAGAATAATTATGGTAGATATAGGTTCAATGGGAAGGTTCAGCGATGGTGGTATTTTTGCTGATAGTATATTCGGAATTCGTTTGAGAGAAAACAGACTAAATCTACCACAGCCACAACCCTTGTACCAAAATGGAGAACCTGTACCGTTTGTTTTTATTGGAGACGAAGCTTTCCCTTTGATGCCTAACTTAATGAGACCATATCCACGCGATAATTTAAATAACGAAAAACGAACATACAATTATAGACTTTCAAGAGCTCGTCGTATTGTGGAAGCTACATTTGGTGTATTATCACGGAAATGGTACGTATACCGTAAAGAATTTGAATGTAAAATAGAAACAGTGGAAAAAGTGATAAAAGCAACGTGTGTTCTACACAACTTTTTAATTGACAAGATGCCTGGCTATCTAGATAATAATGAAACGGGTTTGGCCACGACTATGTTTAACGACACAAACGTGGAAAATCTATTATCGAATGACAATATGGATGCCTATCAAGTTCGAGAAAAATTCTGTAGTTATTTCAACAACGAGGGCGCCGTTCCATGGCAAGACACTCGTATTACAATATTACTTGAACGAAATACTTAGTATAATAAATTGCACTTACCGTCAGATAATTGAGTTTCTTTCAAAACGTTCTCCCAAGCTGCATCTTTGACGTCAGTAAGTTTATAGGTATCTATTGATGTGTTCCATAGACATGGATATTTTTTTACTGATTCAATAAATTGTTCATCCATTACGTTTTATTTAAATTAACTAATTGTTTACGTTGAAAAATACAAACTGCACAAATTATTCACGATGCTCGCGTGCACGGTACTAGCAAGATGGCCGGCCAGCCGGCGCGCGCGCGGGGTTCTGCGGGTTGCTAGCGGGCGAGAGGGGGGAGGGTGACATCGCTCACTGCACGCCGCTCACATCTCTCGTCTCCACTGCGCGTCGTCCGCGCACAGCTCACATCTCCGCTTCCATCGCGACATACAAATATTACCCATCTCCGCACAGCGATCTCCACTGAAGCTGAGCGGAGAGGAGACGTGTCAATAACTCAATTCTATTGGTTGTTTAAAAAACATCTCCTCTCCGCTCGTCTCGTCTCCGCTTTGGTGGAGTCCCGGCCTAAGGCCGGGACTCCACCAAAGCGGAGATGTGTGCGGTGTGCTGTGTGCTGTGCGAGAAGAGATGTTTTTCAGCTCGCGGGACTCCACCAAAGCGGAGATGTGTGCGGTGTGCTGTGTGCTGTGCGAGAAGAGATGTTTTTCAGCTCGGGTGCGAGGCGTTGAGTGCTCAGTACGCATTCTGACATGAAAGGTAGACGATGTCGCTATTATTACAAAAAAAGTATCTTCTTTTACTTGAAGAAGAACTACAGTCTGAAGAAGCAGAATTGATAGCTTTATACTACCTAAACAAAAGAAAACATCGGTTTTGGAAAAGAAGTCACTTGTATTACCATACCAGTCATGGAGAATTTTTTACTCTGTTTAATGAGTTAGATGATGAAAGTTTTACCAAGTCCTACAGACTACCGAGGAATATATTCTACGAACTACATAACTTAATTAAACCGCATATATTTAAGCAAGATACTAACTACAGGAGATCTATCTGTACCCAAGAGCGGCTAGCAGTATGTTTAAAGTAAGTACCTACCTAATTATTTTTTTGGTAATGTGTGTTTGTGTTTATGTGTGTTATCTGCGTTTGAATGTGATCAGTCTTTTTTGAGTGTTTGTTTTTTTTTGTGTAAAAGGGCTAAGTGAGAAGTACTCAAAACGAGAATCAAGAAGTACGAGAATACATGAAAAATATTATGTAAACTGAAGTATGTAAGGATTACGAGAAATCGAGATCCGTTGTCTCTTTCTACCCCTCCGGGAGACTGGAGTGATGCATATTATGTAAAAACCAAATATATTTTTATATTATCTTATTTATTCATAAAGAAAACAAAAAAATCAACTGCCGTTCTGGGAGTAGCAAAAAAAACGTAAGGTTATATTAGAAACATAACGTACAAAAAAATTATAACAGTAAATCACATGAGACATATTGCTTTCTTTTCCATATAGTTACAAATTATCATATGTGTCTTCTTCGTTTCTGAATGCTTCTTCTATCTGTTCATCGGTCATGTGCGTATCTTCCAAGCTTGGAACAGGTGCCTGTGTCGAACTTGGACCCGGTGTTTGTGTTGAGCTAGGAACCGGTGCCTGTGTTGAGTTAGGACCACCGGCCTGTGTTGATGTAAGAACCGGTGCCTGTGTTGAGCTAGGAACCGGTGCCTGTGTTGAGTTAGGACCACCGGCCTGTGTTGATGTAAGAACCGGTGCCTGTGTTGAGCTAGGACCCGGTGTCGAACTTGGACCCGGTGCTGAAGTGTAACTGGGGGAATACCAATTATTTTCATTTGTGTTATACCATGTGTTTTGTAGCTCAAGTTCTTCCAATTCTAAAAGAACATTGAAAATTTTACGTTTAGCCTGAAGCTGCATATATTGAGAAAGTTTTTTTACACTTTTTGATATCGACAGAAAAAAAGTGTCCATTTCGTCAAGGGTATTATTTTTCTCTATCAATGATTGTATTTCTAGTTTTTCTTGGCGTATTCTTTCACGGTTTGCATGGTGCTGTATAAGTAAATTACTTATTTCATCCGATTTTCTTGTTGCATTTCTGCATGTCGAGGCTGAGACGCTTGATGTCGGTGACGGCGAATGTTGTACAGATGGACGATCTTCTGGAGTGCTTCTTGTATGATTGCTTGATGTTTCAAAAAACTCATCGGTTACATTATTTTCCAATGAATTTGTTTCCTGTTCATTTATATTTGTTTGTGAGGTATAATTTGTAGTCCTGTTTCTATTCGTCATATATGGTATCAAAAATTCCATTACCTTCTCATATTTCCATTCACGAATTTGTTTACCACTCTGTCCACTTCTAGTGGCATTCTTCCTTTTTAATGCGTCCCGGTGGCTGTCTCTCAACTTTTTCCACTTAGATTTAGCCGTTTTTACTGAAATAAAAATAATTGAAATCATTATAAATATTAAATGTTGACATTGCCATAGTCAAAATATACTTACCGCATTATCACTCATGCAGAATTTATAACCATTATAAATATTTTAAAAATACCAGAGTTTCAAGGGAAACCAATTTATAAAAAAAAATATCAGAAATCAAACAAACAAAACGGATTGTATCTCTCGTACGTGGTCGCGGCAGACGGCGGCGTCGAAATTTAAAATGTTAATAAATAACGAGTGATAAATCCATTTTATTTGTTTGATTTCAATGTGTTGTGCTCGTGTGAATCTTAGACTTTTAATTGTTTATTTTCTATTATTTAAAAATGGCTATAACTTTTGAACGAGTGAAAATTCTGTAAATACATAATTTCAGTAATGCCTAATCTTTTATAGTTCCGGAAACAACACGACACTGATTAAGATATTATTTTGAAATGACCCTTCTATTCTAACTGAAACCACGACACATAAATATAAATCTACATTATAATTATTACAGGTATTTGGCGACTGGTTCAAAATTTTCACAAATAGCTGAAAATTTTAGGATTGGAAAATCGACTGTTCCAAGAATTATAGAAGATGTCTGCGATGCCTTGTGGACAGTATTACAACCTTTGGTTATGCCAGAACTTAATGAAAATGATTGGAAAAAAATTTCAAAGCAATTTGAAGAAATCTGGCAATTCAAAAACTGCGTCGGGGCCATTGATGGCAAGCATGTGTACATGTTTGCACCCCCAAAATCTGGGTCCTCATATTACTGTTATAAACACAGGTTTTCAACTGTAATGATGTGCGTAGCCGACGCTACCCGAAGAATAATTATGGTAGATATAGGTTCAATGGGAAGGTTCAGCGATGGTGGTATTTTTGCTGATAGTATATTCGGAATTCGTTTGAGAGAAAACAGACTAAATCTACCACAGCCACAACCCTTGTACCAAAATGGAGAACCTGTACCGTTTGTTTTTATTGGAGACGAAGCTTTCCCTTTGATGCCTAACTTAATGAGACCATATCCACGCGATAATTTAAATAACGAAAAACGAACATACAATTATAGACTTTCAAGAGCTCGTCGTATTGTGGAAGCTACATTTGGTGTATTATCACGGAAATGGTACGTATACCGTAAAGAATTTGAATGTAAAATAGAAACAGTGGAAAAAGTGATAAAAGCAACGTGTGTTCTACACAACTTTTTAATTGACAAGATGCCTGGCTATCTAGATAATAATGAAACGGGTTTGGCCACGACTATGTTTAACGACACAAACGTGGAAAATCTATTATCGAATGACAATATGGATGCCTATCAAGTTCGAGAAAAATTCTGTAGTTATTTCAACAACGAGGGCGCCGTTCCATGGCAAGACACTCGTATTACAATATTACTTGAACGAAATACTTAGTATAATAAATTGCACTTACCGTCAGATAATTGAGTTTCTTTCAAAACGTTCTCCCAAGCTGCATCTTTGACGTCAGTAAGTTTATAGGTATCTATTGATGTGTTCCATAGACATGGATATTTTTTTACTGATTCAATAAATTGTTCATCCATTACGTTTTATTTAAATTAACTAATTGTTTACGTTGAAAAATACAAACTGCACAAATTATTCACGATGCTCGCGTGCACGGTACTAGCAAGATGGCCGGCCAGCCGGCGCGCGCGCGGGGTTCTGCGGGTTGCTAGCGGGCGAGAGGGGGGAGGGTGACATCGCTCACTGCACGCCGCTCACATCTCTCGTCTCCACTGCGCGTCGTCCGCGCACAGCTCACATCTCCGCTTCCATCGCGACATACAAATATTACCCATCTCCGCACAGCGATCTCCACTGAAGCTGAGCGGAGAGGAGACGTGTCAATAACTCAATTCTATTGGTTGTTTAAAAAACATCTCCTCTCCGCTCGTCTCGTCTCCGCTTTGGTGGAGTCCCGGCCTTAGAGGATTGCATAGCTAGTACTTTCCATGCTAAAAAAGAAAACTCTTTTCTACCTCTTAACATTGTCCGATTTCAGTGGTTTTTTTAGTGGAATCATGACATTGTTTACTATGCCCGTACGTTTTGATTTTTTCAGTTATTTGAATTTTTAAAAAAGGAAATTTATAGTACTTTGAAATACTGAAAAAATCAAAACGTACGGGCATTGTAAACAAGGTCATGACACCATGAAAAAAAAATCTCTGAAATCGGACAATGTTAAGAGGTAGAAAAGAGTTTTCTCTTTTAGCATGGAAAGTACTAGCTATGCAATCCTCTTAATAGGTAGGCGAGATCGAGTATCGACTATAGATGACATTTGTATTGCCATCTCATGGTACAGGGTGTGCGGTTTGCAAGTGCTCCATAAAGAAGCAACCCGGCGGAAAGTCACGACTTACCAGTCGTACTCAAGTGGAAGAAGTGTACCCTATAAATTAAACCGTCAAAATAATAACACATCTATCTGTTTGGAGCATTGATTAGTTTACCTACCTAAAGTCGTATTCTTGATAGGTAGGTACGTCTAATATTCAGCTGTGTACATAGCTGTAAGAGAGGCATCGCTTCGGAAAAGTAATAAGGCATTTATGGTAGAATGAATGTAGAAAATACCGTCCCCATTCGGTTAAAATCAATAGTCAAAATTCGGTACTCGGACCTTAATATGCCTCTGTGGCCTAATGGTCATGGCGTCTGACACGTCCGTGTCAGTCTGTCTGAAGACGCGGGTTCGAATCCCGACTGAGGATGTGATTTTTTTCTCTATGACTGCAATTAATAAAAAAGGTTTTCTTAAAAATAGGTACGCTTTAGGTATTCCAACACCACACTAGTATAAATATAAAATCGGTCTTGGTTAATTTATCTAGAACACGTAACTTTAAATTTAATGACGCATTGCGTTTTTTGATTGGAACTAAATACTACTTCCAGCATTTTTCCCTATTTAGATAGATAGATAGATTTATTGGTAAAATCACATTTTACAAGCCAAAGTTTATAGCTGTTTTGGATCTGCCCAATCACAATCATTTGAAAAATTCACCAGTAGGCCAAGCACGAAATACGTCACGTCAAATTTAAACCATGTTAAACAATTGAATTTAGCACATCCCACTAATTTCACTAATATTATAAATGTGAAAGTTTGGATGGATGGATAATGGATGTTTGTTACTAAAAAACGGCAGAACAGATTTGGATGAAATTTGGCACAGAGATAGATTATAGTCTGGAATAACACATAGGCTACTTTTCATCATCATCATCATCCATCACCACGCGGATGAAAAAGCTTAATAATCTTGGGCACAGCATAGACAAAATTATTCTGTCAAAGTTTGTGTCAGTTTCTGATAGTTTTGTCAAAAGCACGCTATCATTTTGGCAGCTTGATACACAAGACGTGCTCGATGACCGTCAAGGGGGATGAAATGTAACACAAATATCTATATATATATATATATATATATATATATATATATATAATATGTGACACAAATATATATAATAATGTGATGAAAAGTAATGATAATTTTTATTCCCATCGACATATACAAACTACTCGTACGAGTTATCTGTCACAGTTGCCTTAGCTAAGCGACAGTTTAGTGCAGCGGGTGGATGGGTAAACGTTAATTGCCCATCCAAAAGCCCAGCGGGTGGACACTGGACAGGGTCCCAAGTCTCTCAGCTATTGAACCGCCTTATATCAATTCAATTGCATGAAAATTGTCGTATTAGACAGCTTTCGTAGTCTAGTCCCTATTGAAGTTCGATCGCGGGCGAGCAGCGTGCTATCGGTAGTTTTTGACTTGGCAGGTTTTCTGTAAACTATTGAGTTGCGATTGCGTTGCTCAAGTCGCATTCATTGGTAGTTCGCGATGCTTATTTTTTGATGCAAAGACAACATAGAATATTTCTTGTTTAATCGATTGTTTTTCATGAAAGTATTAAAAACTCAACTTCTGTGGTATTTTGAAGGTTTTTAGATAGATGATTAAAAATGTTTTTGTCAGAAAACCTAATATATTGATGTTTGGACTGATTCTTGATAGGTAGACATTTTCATTTTTAACATATATTATTTAATTATAATTTTAACATTTACAAGCCGTAGCACAGCCATACGGCAGCGATAGGTACGATTGCTATAAGTACAACTGCGGTTGAGAGCTAGATCTATCAGACTACCGAATTTGACATTAAAGTTCAATCGCAGAAGCACCGCAGCAGTGTGGTGATAGCTCAATAGCTAAGAGACTTGGGGCCGTTGTATCCGGTATAAAAAGACTTGTTTATTCCAGTTTGATGAAGCCCTCCAAAGGTACCTTTCCATGAAGGCGACACAATTAGATCACTTTCAAGTGAATGCAAGAACTATCAGAGCTGGAGTATTCATGATAGTGTTGCCAATGGTGACCTACGGGTACGCAGTGTGGACTACTCGACAGAAGTGGCTGAGAGAAATAAGCTGCGGTAGAATTCGGTACAAAGATAGGTCATTTAAATTAAAGTAGGTTGATGTTTTATACAGGTTTATTAGGTTTCACCACACAGGACATGTTTGTCAAATGACTTCCAAAAAAGAAGATTCTCCAGTCGTGTATTTTTTATTTACATAAATAAGTTATGCAATTTGTTATTATTGTCAACTGATTCAAATTATTATAGTTTCAAGCTATTTAGTTTCTGCCAATATCGGGTCATGCATTTTTGAGTTATCATATTTGCATATTGCCATCATACAATATATTATACATAGTGCATAGGTACTATACACATCATACATATCAAGCGTTGCGTAGCATGTATTGTAGAGAATTCATTTATCATTAGCGGAAGTCAGTTTCAAATTGCACTTGTATGTTTATAAAGACTATAAAGAGTGTTTTTTACTTTGTAATAAAATATGTTTTAGTTTATATGGGAGTCCTGTTTGGAATATTTAAGATATGCTCTCCCTTGCACCTACTTTAAATTACGTTCTTAACTTAATATAGTAAATAAAAATACTTTCGTCCTTAATTCATGACTTAGCTTTATTATTTCAATTAAATATAACTTTAAACTTCAACTACATATATACAGCAGTCATCGGTGAACATAAGCATTCCAAATGCAAACAAACTTTATATTTATAGGTTTACTGTCACTGATTAATGTTATTGTCCTTATTCGGTTACCAACTAATGTCCGTAACGTAAGTGGCATTATGTGCCCGCTATCAAGCACCGTATTCAGCGCCAACCGTGTTCCTTTACATAAACGAACACGGTTGGCGCATATTCGGTCATGAATTCAATCAAATCATGAATTAAATCAGGGCTACACGGTCACTAATCTAATGTAGGACTCTTGGACGTCGTTTGATATTGACGCGTATTGCTCCGTACGGAATGCGTTCCTTGACGGACTCGCACGCATGCGGACGGACGACATGCGGGAGTCCGTATGTACCGTTCGCAATGCTCTGCTACCAACCTACAGATATACTTACAAAATATTTATGAATACAATATATACGGACACATGTACATTTACATTTATCGGTCATCTAAAGACTTGTCTCGGGTTATAACAGAGTCGTCAAACTTGACCATGTAGGTGGTGCCTTTGTGCCAGTGAGCAGTCACTTTAGCTGGCTGGAAAGAATAAGAAACCAATTAATTTAATATAGAGTACTAGCGACCGCCCGCGACTTCGTACGCGTAGTGGGCTCTGCCTTCGGCCTCGCCATGACCTCGCATGTTTTCTTGGGTTTTCTTTCATAAGGACCTTCTCCTGACAATAATTAACACAATAAAACAGAATTAGCGAGTTTTCCATCATTTCTCAATTTATAGACCAGGAGAAATAGGGGTTCATTTTTATATCTAGAATATAAACAAATCTCTTATGTATAGTTATTATCTGTAAATATACCAAATACCTCTAATGAAAACTATGGAAAAATCCCATTTCAAATTAAGTATGTACAATAATAATTGGTGAATCAGTAACAATGTTATAGATGCGAAAGTGTTTGTCCGTTAATCACGTCTAAACTACTGAACCGGTTTAGGTGAAACTTGGTAAACAGATAGCCTGTAGTCAGGAGAAGGACACTGCGTTTTTGCTTGTATCCCACTATTTCCATCGCTAACACATAATCTAACACTAACAAACTAACTACTCTAACACTCTTCTTCTGGCGCATCGCCGACCGCTGCCGCGGCACGCTCGCTACGCTCGCTCAGCTCGCACGTTGTAGTCACAAGTAACCTAACACTCGTCGCTTCGCTCGTCGTCGTACTATATATGACTTTGCCTTAGACTAGTCATGAAAACTGAATACCAACATACATCACTTGTTAACGGAATTATACCAAAATGTATAGTAAGTCAAACCATCATTAATTCAATATATTATATAATTGCAATTATAAAATTATTGACTTAAATTTAATATTTACACTTGCAATAGAAATAATGGGATATAATTTGGAAAAAAACTCTAAGTCTTACTTTTTCTTTTTTGTATTTTCATGGAAATAGTGGGAAACAACCGCGCATTTTATCCCGGAAAATGATTATTAAATAGGCAGAATGAACACCAGTAAGTTTAAAAAGAAATGAAACCTAATAATTAATAAACATAAACACACGTTGAACATTAGGTAGGGAGTACACGGCCCAGTGTATTTGAAAACAGTGAGCCTAGTTCTACTCGTGAATTACAATGTCAAAGTGTAGCGTGTCTTGCCCTACTGATACTATTATTATGGTCTCTTTTGTAAGGCAAGGCACTGGAGCTAATAATAAATGAACATTTGTTAATTACCTTAAGTAACGATAAAAAAATATGTTAAAAGACAAGCCCGCTGATTTATTTCCGGATCTTCTCAGTCGTGGTCGCGTTCCGATCAGGTTGTATATTTAAGCAAAAATAAATGTAAAATGACAATTTGTAAGTGCCCCCGTAGGCCTATACAGAATAAATGATTTGATTGTGATTTCATATTATCAACTGACGAACCGTCGAGTCATGCTCCAGACAATAGCAATGACACTCGAATCTTTAAATAAAGTCCTGTGCCGAGGCATTAGTATTGTTACGTCTCTCAGATTTTGAGCACTTCTTGGAGGCAGAATATTTGGCATCGGTGGTAGGAAACAGACTTTAACACAAGATAACCTGCCAGTGCCGAAGTTCTTTAACTGTGTATAAATATATTATAATGTAATAATGATCGCAATAAATAAGTATAAGGGGTAACTACAACAGAATAAAACATTTCACAGAACTTACAAATCCACTCTTCGTCAATACAGCTTCGATGATGCCTGCGTTGAAGGTAGCACAGTTTAGAGAGCCTTTATCTTTGGGTACACTGATGAACTTGTTCACCTGGAAACAAAACAATTACATAGCAATATTAGGCATTTCCTATGTAAAAAATAGTTTTTTAAAAACAGTTTCGTGGTCATGGAATGGAATGATGGGATATCATCTAAAAATGATTGAGCAGTGAAAATTAACATCAATAAAATCATATTGGGGTAAGTGATTATGGTGTCGATTCCGAAAGCACTCTTTAAACTAAATTATGGCAGTTCTTATTTAGTATAGGCTAAAACCTAAATTAGTATAACACTTCCGAATGACAGCACTAAAATACTGGTTACTAAATTTCACTTTAATACTGGGAATATTTTAGACAGGTTGTTGTATATTCCTATTCGCATCTACAGGGCTCCGTTACAGACTCTGAACTGCAAATTTCTGACGGAAAACTCCAATAACTGTCCGACTTGGGATCAAACCCAGGACCTCGAGATTTCAAAATGATACTTTCACGACTACACTAACGAGGTAGTCATTTTTCTGGCTTTGTATCCCTAGACCAACAGAGCGAAGCCGCCGGCGGATCAGCTAGTATATAATAACTCAGTTTGTAAGACGAAGCGCAGAGCATGTTAAAATTATTATCCGATAATAATTTTAACATGCTCTGCGCTTCGTCTTACAAACTATGAGTTATCTGCGCCACAGTAACGCTAGTTTATTTTTTATCGTTGTTTTTTTTCACAGACAACGAACGTCCGTGAAATTGTTTAGACTATTTTTACTTTTTTTGCATTTTTTTATATGAAAAACAATACAGGACATTTTTTTTAATTTTAAAACTAACATAGACACTATAAATATTGTGAAAGACATGTGAGGGAAGAGGACGACCCGCCACGACGCGACGCCGCCGCAAGGAGCGTGAATGCTCAGGGTATACACGCATTCCTTATACAAGAGCCGTTATTTCACTTGTTGTTTTTTTTATATTATCTAATTTAAGTCTGCTTTCTCCACCTGGCCCAGATCCTCCGCCTCCTCGTTCCGATCTTTTATGACCATCTGCTTCAAATCCATCTGAATCAATTGTTTAAGGTCAACCGTCAACTCAAAGTCAACGATATAATACACTTACGCACATTTTCGCGCTCAGCCTCTAGTAAACTAGTTCCATATACCAAAGTAAGTAATAAGTAGAACGTCGTCCCTAATAAAGTGGAATTTGAGTGCTATAAATTTAATTATCAATTATGCCATTATTAAATTGTATATCGTATTAATAATTGTAATTCATTATGTATTCTTTAATATCAAAAGTGTAAATTTAACTAATTGACAATATTTTGTATGCCAGTCTATGGTGGAATATGCAGAACAAATGTATAAAAAACACCTCATTGCAACCATGTTTCGTGCAATAAATCGATTTCTATTTCTATAAAGTTCCAAAATATATAAAATTTTCCAAACACAACAATTTAAAGAAAAAAATCCTTTACTTGGTTGAGCATACATTTTATTCTTTGAAAGATTATCTGCAATTACAATGACTAATTTAATTATTTTGACTGGCAATGTCGGGTTGAATGCAATAATAAATCATTAAAAAAAACATCGCATCTACAAACAAATCTTCGATCGATCTTGTTTGTTGGTGGCCTACATACACAACAGACAATAATGACCTTTAAAAACTGCCAACCCCGACCGCTCTGCCGGCACTGGCGTAATAATTGCCGGCAATGTCCTCCTCCCTCACTGCACCGCCTCTTCCCACTTATGTCGCCTATTTATCGCGAAGCCGCGCTACTTACTCGGGGCCGCGCTCTCCAAGTACTTTGCATATACACTGTAAATTGCAATATTTGAACTCACCAATGCATCTTTTTCAATGATGTAGTAAGTTCTCTCATCATCATTAGCATGTTCAAGTTTGTCTGCCTCTTTTCCAAATAAGACCTGAAACAATACAAATTCTTTATACATGATGTTTAAACTACAGAAAATAAATTTATAGACTATTTATACACGCTTGGGGTGTATATCCTAAGAGAGCTGAACCCAGCAGTAAGAGAATATACTTATACCATTCTTTATTATATATTCTGGATAGGCAGTTATGTACATAATTTACCTAATATAAAAGGCATCAAAGCAATGAAGGGCTGAGGTTACATATTATATTATTGTTAAACAACCAAAATAATTAGACATATAGAAACTGGCTTCCAGTGAAGCTGCTACTTGGATTTTTAGATTGCTAGTGGCAGCTTTATTATTACAGATTGTGCCAGTTGTTGACTGAATACATCTGGCAAAACCACACTGGGTCTGTAAAGTAGTTTATAGCATATGCCTATGTCTCAAATTCTAAATAATTTATTGAATTTAGGCATCAAAGATTCTACGGCTGGATATCAAAAAAAGAACCAAGAGAAACTTGCACCATTCTTTGAAATTTGTTTTATGGAAGTATTTTTAATACATTAAGTTTTACTTTCTAAAAAATGGAAATGTAACCAGCTGATTATGCAAGCTTCAGGTTAACTTAAAGTGATTCATAATTTTATACTCGTCACTTGTGGTGGTGTGACATTAGTTGAATGGAGATGGCATGGAGACATGCCTTCTAACATAAGAGTTCATCTAGAGAGCAATTTCCTTGTTCAGAACCCCAAACTAAAATCTATTGTAAGTATTAATTATGGTAGTTCTTATTATGTTCATGCTTAAGTACAAATTCATATAATTCTAGCAAATGACAATCCTTCAATTTGGACTTTCTGTTCAATTGCATGTATTGTGTGCAAATTTAATCGTCATGTAAGTTCGTGCTCTCTAAACTAGTCTAAACTGATGTCAATCTACACACATTTGTATAAAATAATCATATTTTTAGAAATGTCATACTAAGTGTAATACGAATTTGAATTTTAGTTTAAGCAGAATAAGAACTATCATAGTTTAGAGAATTTTAGTTTATTGTATGCACAAACCAATCACTACCATTTTTAACTCAGATCAACTTTACACTGGTACCAATTGCAACAACCCTGTAAAAGCCACCACCATATAGAATTTTAACTCTAGTGTTACCTTCCATAATGTTGATTTCACAAACAGAAGCATATTAAGGAGTTTTATTTCTCTCTTGCTATTCCTTTCTCTCACAAAATACAGGTCCAACAGCCTTGTGCCAACATCATGACCAATATCTGACAATCTGAAAGACAATATTTGGAATCTTACTATTACGCTAATACATTCTCTCCCCTAATTAATTATTTAATGTGTAAATTTATATGTAAGTGTTATAGTTAATATTAAACTGTAGATACATATATATGTTCCTAACATTTTTATTACTAATTATTTTGTACCTATATATATTTATATATATACTAACTCATCTGTATGCTAATTCTCTGTGCGACTCTCCCTATGTACCGACGGTCATAATTATTAAACAATTGCTAATTCTCCTGATGGTTTATGAAATTAGCACAATGGACACTGGCAGAATTGTGACAATAGTCGCAGATTCCATAATCTAAGAACTGAACTGATTATGCTTATACAATATAAGAAAAATATAGTGCTTAAAGTGTGTGTTTCTGTTTTAGTACATCTGCATCGATTTAATGAAGTGGTTAAATGGTGCTTAGAGCATAAATGTATTTTTAATCCTAGAATAACAAACAACTTTTTATAAATGATGCTGGTGCAGTCTTTATCTATCCTAGATAACATTTTTCTTAGTTTGTAAGTATGCTAATTTAGACGTATGTATATACAACATGGATATATGGATTTGCAGATATTAGTTGACGTAATTTATCTCAATTAACTTGTCTATTGTTTCTGAAGAAACGCAATGAGTGTACATATACTAAGTAATGAATAGAAATAACATACAAGACACTAATATTTAGGAATGCTTAAGTTTACATGGGTAAATGTTGGTTATTTTATTCTCATTACAGGACAGGCTTATTTGTGTCCCAGAAAATGTTTATGGTGCATTTGTTTAGCTTTGAGGGCTTTTGTTAGAGCATTTGTAAAGCTCAAAAACATTATTTTTGCCACTTTTGCCCACACCCTACTCGAACGCTCAACCAAGCATAACACATAAAATTGCATAATTATGCTGTCAAATACATAGATGTATAACAATCACAAACAACCATGCTCCAGACATGGGTCAAAAATTGCACTTTTTTGGCGCCCTTGTGAGCGTTTTAGCATTCTTTTCGCCAACAGGGGTCTATTCGAACTCACTATTAGGGTGATAAAATTATACGTGCGAATGGAGTTGCAGTGTGAAGCTATACAATATAATTTATGCTACAAACGGTATCAGCAGTATGTTTATAAACTCTTTGTTAGATATTTTAAAGCTCAGTTATACATAAAACTTACTTGTTTTGCAGTTCGTGTATGGAATGCGACTTGTTTTGGCAATATTGGACGATTTCAGAGAATAACAGGGCATATAATGCAAGGGAAACCTCACCCTTTCCTTTGCTCAGAGGTTTATCTAATATTGAAGTTTTAGAGCGACTAGAAGACATTTTAAAAATTCGGTAACTACTGCTATATTAATAAACGCGCTCTTTCGTAGGTTTTATAGATAAAATTGGAAAACGATTTTCTGTCTGCGAAAAACTTTACCCTGTTTTCGACAGACGCATAGATAAATCAGACCATAGACTAGAGTATGTATACAGGAGATAGATAAGATAGGTATTTTAACATCAAAAATTGGCTGCAATATTAGCGCCAGCTTCTGCGGCGGATAATTTAACAACTCTGCTGCTCCCTACATATATATATTATATATGTGTCGGAGGCAGAAGGCCTATCATCGTTATCATTTGACATCGTGGGCGTAATATTAGGGGATCTAGGCAATAGGAATGCGGAGGCACTAGTGCGGTCTCTTGCAAATGCAAGACACTACCCCAACCAGCTCTCAAAAACAGAGACTCTGGTGCGGTCGATCTCATACGAGATTAACCTGTGAGGTAACCTGGATAAGGACCCAACCCTGACGGGTTAGGTCCTCACTTAATTAATCCTGTTATGTGCACTGGTTAAATAACGAATTGCGGGACAGTTCCAAGACTACTAGGCGACCCGTGTTGACTCGATGAATTTTCATAAAATACTGTGTCGTATCGAAGGCCACACCGCGCCATCTTGGCTCTGTCAAGCGACGCCATTCTTCATGCACGTCACTCGGTGTGACGTTATCAACCCAGCAGAGGGATATTTCCCACTAATATTATAAATGTGAAAGTTTAGATGGATGTATGGATGGATGGATGCATGAATGTTTGTTGCTTTTTCACGCTCAAACGGCTGGGCCAATTTTGATAAAAGTTGTTATGGAGATAGATGAGACTTTGGATTGACACATAGGATACTTTTATTCATCATCATCCATCACCAAACGGTTGAAACCGCGGATTGCACCTAGTATATATATATGAGCGAGTCGTCTAAAACGCTTTTAGCCTTTGTAGCCAAATGCCTAACACGAATGTTTCTAAAGTAGTAATATGCCTGATATGTTAAATAAATTAATCTCATTTTGCCTAACATACCTATAGGTATTTCTATTTTAAATTGTATTTAATTTTACTTGATACTTTATCTGGCCGAATACTTAAAGATAGATAGATAGATATTTACCTAAACTCTTTATTGCAACACTCTTGCAATACCCAATAACCCTTGTTGCCTTTATTGTACAAGAAAAGTAACATAAAAAGTAGATATAAGATAATTTCGTCAACAAAAAAATAACAAAGTATACTAAGCTGCAATAACTCTACTCAACAGATTTAGCACAAAAACCGAATGAAAGTCCAATTGCAGTCGGAAACAACAGGTATACGCGTAAAAAAGTAAAATTAAATCTGATAATTATTTTCGAGTTACAACCAGTTAGATTTTTTTGAAACTTTGTATAATTACAACCATAGATAAGAGTAGGTACGAGTAGGTCTAGGTAAGTATATAGGATTTTTTCATACGAACTTGTCGTATGAAAAATAGTTGGGAACAAAAGTTTCAAAATTTGCCACTGGGTGCGCTGCCTGCAAGATTTATATAATTTACACTATGATACTACAGAGCATGTTCAGACTATATATCCAAGCAAAACCATAGAAGGATACTCCAAGGAGAAAAATGTCGAATCGTAAACACAAATATCTTTGACACAAACGACATAGGAGGTGCGTTCGATTAGCAATGAGGGCATTGGTATCGTTGCCATTGTTGACTGTTTAATTAATGTTCAATAATATAAATATTAGGTCGGTGGATCTTGCTAACGGCTCCAAATAAAAAGCTTTCTTCAGTTTAATCCTTCTTTTAATTAGCGCACATCGCAACAGTAAGTAACCGCCATTAAGGCCGGGAAGGCACAGAGAGACTTTCATAGACAACAATGAGAACCTTATTACTAATACTAAGTTGCCATTTAAAAACTTCAAATTAACACTCCTCCTCAACTTAGTATTCTAATTTCTAAAACATTATAATTCTATATTTTTATTAGAATATTACATACATAAAGCAAAGTTGGACATCTGGATGTACCTACTTACTCTATGACACAGTAGTGTCACTTCTGGTTATAATTATTCTTTGACATTTCTAAATAGTTACCTATTCTAGTTAAGATTACAATAATAAGTTCTAAAAAACTAACACAAAATGCCTAACTTACTCATAATAACACAAATGGCATATATTTCTTTAATTAACATTTCTTAATATTCAGTAGGTTCCGCAGATATTCAAATTTAGGTTTACACAATGCTTTTGTAAAAATATCAGACAGCTGTTTTGAAGATTGTACATATCTCAATATAATTTGCCCTTCTTCAATCAAATCTCTGATAAAATGGTGCTTAATATCAATATGTTTTACTCTTCTACTATTCTCTCTATTCTTAGCAATGTGGATACATGATTGATTATCTTCACATATGGTTAAAGTTTTACATTCAATTCCCATATCAAATAGAAGGCCTTTAAACCACACAGCTTCACAACAAGCCAGGCTGAGTGCCATGTACTCTGCTTCTGCAGATGATAAAGATACTGTCTTTTGTTTTTGAGTACACCAAGAAACAATATTATTATATAATAAAAAACAGTATCCTGATATAGACTTTCTATCAACATTATCAGTTCCCCAGTCTGCATCACAGTACCCCAAAGCAATGTTCTCTGTATTTATGTTACATTCATAAAACAAACCATAATCAGCTGTTGATTTTAGATATCTTAACACTCTTTTTAAGTAGGTGTAGTGTTCATCACAATATGCATTGTTCTGGAATTGACTGAAATAGCTAACAGCATATCAGGCCTTGTACATATCACCAGATAAATAAGACAACCTATTAACTCACGATAGGGAAACTTACATGAAAATTTATCAGGTTTTTCTAATTTCAGTCCAACTTCACATGGGGTCGATGCACTTTTACAGTCTATCATACCAAACTTATTTAACACATTTTGAATGTATGATTTCTGGTGTAACACTAACTTCTTATTATTAAAGTCTCTTTCTATTTCAATACCTAGAAATTTTTTCACAGATCCAAGATCAACAATATCAAAGTTTTTTGATAATGCACTTTTTATTTCACTGATTTTCTGTTCACTTTTACATATTAGAAGAATATCGTCAACATATAGAAACAAATACACCTTTTCCCTGTTTTCTGTGTGTTGCACATATAGGCAACTATCTCTTTTTGATACTTTAAAATTGTTCTTCAACATGAAGGAGTGGAACGCCTCGTTCCAGCAACGGGGGCTCTGTTTCAATCCATATATTGAATGATTCAGTTTACAAACCTGAGCACCGTTTTCCCCAGGCAGATTCATATATATTTCTTCCTGTAGATGGCCATGGAGAAAAGCTGTTTTTACATCCATTTGCTCCACATGCAAACATTCTTGATTTACAAGAGTAAGCAATACTCTTAGTGTAGTTACTCGTCCCACTGGTAAGTAGGTGTCTTCGTAGTCGTTGTTTTGAAAACCTTTGGCAACTAGCCTTGCTTTGTAAATATTTTCCTTTTTCTTAAATACCCATCGACTATCTATTACTTTCTTGTCTTTTGGTCTTTCTACTCTTGTCCAAGTCTGGTGTTTCTCATGTGATTCTAGCTCTGTTTTCATTGCATCTTTCCAATATTCTTTTTCTTCACTTTCTAATGCTTCTTGCAAAGTATTTGGTTCTCCTATGCATGACAATGCACTATGATATACTTCATAATCACTTAGGTATGATGGTAATTTTCTTTTCCTTTTCTCTTCTACAGATGTATTTTCAGTTTTATTTTCCACAGTTTCTGAGTTTTCTGAGCATTCTTGTATTTTATAAAATTGTTCTGGTTGGAGAGTACCTTGAATTTTTGACAGATCATTTTCTTCTTCATAATAGGGACGTGAAAAACATTCCTTTTTGATTGTCTGTGCTTTATCAAATATCACATCTCTAGCTGTTATAATTTTTCTTTCTTGTGTGTCCCATAGCTTGTATCCATTGTTGCAGTATCCAACCAAATAATACTTCTTTGATTTTTCTTCAAATTTTCCTTTTTCTCTGTATTGTGGTTGGAGATGCACATAAGCAGGGATGCCAAAACATTGAAGTTTTTTATAGTCCGGTGACTTTCCAAACCATAATTCTGCTGGGATAATGCCATTTCTTGTTGGTAATCGATTAATTATGTAGGTTGCTGTATAGGCTGCTTCACCCCAAAGTTCTTTGTTGAAATTTGAGTCAGCCAACAGTGTTCTGGCTTTCTCAACGAATGTTCTATTAAAACGTTCTGATACACCATTTTGTTGTGGCGTATAATTCATTGAAAATTCTCTCCGTATTCCTTTCTCATTGCAATAATCATTAAATTCTTTGTTCTTGTACTCAGTCCCATTGTCACACCTGAATCTTGATATTTTTGTTCCAAATTGAGCTTCTACAGTGTTCACATAGTACTTAAAATGTTTAAGAACTTCTGTTTTGCTTTCTATTAGATATATGTATGCAAAATGACTGTAGTCATCGATGAATGTCAATATGTACTTTTTGTTATCATGTGTAGTGGGGGTTACAGGTCCACATAAATCACTATGAATTAATTCCAGTATTCTGTTACTATTCTTTCCTTTTTCTTGGAATGGTAGTCTTGTTTGTCTTCCTTTTAGGCATGGTTCACATAATTCTTCTGAATTACTGTTTTCATAGGAAATTAACTTTCTTTGTTTTAGCTTCTGTAATTTTTCTTGAGATGCATAACTTCTTATGCCATTCATATTCTTCATTTCCAACACTGTATGCTTTCTGTACTTGTTTTTCTATTTCTGGCTTGAACCATATTTTATACAGGTTGTTCTCACGCTTTCCTTCTTTCACTAATTCCTTTTTATAGTATATTCTAACTTTTCTGTCATCAAATTCTATCTTACATCCAGCGCTTTCCATTTTACTTACAGATAACAGGTTGCATCGGCTGGTTGGTACATATAGGACATCCTTGACTGTAATATTCTGTTCTCTAATTTTTCCTTTCTTTGTAGCAACTATCTTCTCACCTTGTTTAGCTGTATTTATCACAATTGGGTTCTGTAGTGTTTCTGTTTCTTGTAAGAATTGCTCGCTGTTTACTAGATGGTCCGTCGCTCCGGAATCACATACAAATTCTATTGTATTTACTGAGTTTGACACCAAAATTTCATTGTCTATTGCAAGGAAAGAAAGGCTCGAACTCTCTTGTTTATGTGTTTCTATATTCATTGTATTCCGATTCTTCTTGAACTTACATTCTGATTTCATATGGCCCTTTTTGCCACAGTTGTAACATTCAAATGGGAATGGCTTTTTGTCTTTACTATTCTTTTCTAGTGGCCTATATGCTGGTGAGTGCTTTTCTTTTCTAGCTTGAAAAACTTCAATACTTTCACTTTCTACTAGTCCTTTCTTTTTCGTTTCTTCATCAAGGAGTCTCCGTCTTACAAATTCCATGTTTATTGTGTCACTATTTATGGTTTCTATGGCTGTGACTACATTTTCATAGGCTTTTGGCATAGCCAACAAGAGATAACATATCAGCTCATACCTTGAGGGCTGTGCACCTGCTTCTCGCAATTGTCGTGCAAGCTTGTCGAATTCTAGAAAGAAATCACTGAGCGTAGATTTCTCATTGTATTTTAGAGTGAGTATTTTCTTTCTTGCTAGGAGCTGCGAAGCAATCCCAGTTGATAAATACGTTGATTTCAACTTCTGAATAATTTCTCGTGGAGTGTCTAGATCTTTTATGATTTCTAAGTGGCTGTCTGCAATACTTTGAACAATGATGCTTTTGCATTTTCTTGCCTTCGTTGTACCTTCTACTGGATTTTCTTTTTCTTCTACTTCTTCTATTTCTTCGTGCACGTCGGCTTCTTCTAAGACTACTCTCAAACGGAAGAACCAGTTCCCGAAGTCAGTGCCGGCGAAAGGGACGATGCCATAACGATTTTTCTTTTCGTCCTCCATTTTCTATGCTTTTTTTTTGGGGTCGTTTTCTGTGGTGTTCTGGGCCCATAACCTATAAATATTAGGTCGGTGGATCTTGCTAACGGCTCCAAATAAAAAGCTTTCTTCAGTTTAATCCTTCTTTTAATTAGCGCACATCGCAACAGTAAGTAACCGCCATTAAGGCCGGGAAGGCACAGAGAGACTTTCATAGACAACAATGAGAACCTTATTACTAATACTAAGTTGCCATTTAAAAACTTCAAATTAACAAATAATATACTGTAATTGTCTATTGTAGATTTATATTTTATAATATTTGTAAAGTTGGAACGCATACTGTCAACTATATTTATGAACGCTTCCATTGAAAGAAGCCTCTCCGATTTTATATGTCGGTTAAGTTAAGCTTTTGTTAAGCTTTAAGTTAATTCGTTAAGCATGTGGCTTAATAGTAATGGTTTAGATATAGCCCCAGCAAAAAGCTCTATTGTCATATTTTCCAGAAAACGTTTAAAACCTAGACTTAATATTCTGCTTAATAACACAAGAATTCCTGTAGAAAATGAGAAAAAGTTATTAGGTCTAATTATAGACAGCAAATTGAACTTTTCGTCCCACTTAAATTATATTTCAATAAAATGTGAAAAAAAACCTGAACATACTAAGATGCTTAGCTGGCGTTTGGTGGGGTTCTCACCCATTTTACTTAAAGCTCCTATATAATGCTATAATTCGTAGTGTAATAGATTATTCCTCTTAGATCCAGCTAATAAAAAGGCTCTAAATTCTTTAGATGTCATTCAAGCAAGAGCCTTACGCATCATATTAGGTGCAATGAAATCTACACCTAAAAACGCCATGCAAGTGGAGTGTGTCGACCCTCCCCTAGATTTAGGACGACAGTACCTTTCAGATATGTTTTTGTTCCGACTATTTCAGTTCTGCATCCTATTTTTCCAAAATTACAACTGTTGTTGAGTTATATATCATTGCCTTATTGGAAACAAAAAAAGTTCCCTTGTCTTGTTAGGAGCTACACAAAAATAATAAACTTTAGGTTCCCAACTCTTAGAAACCCTAAAATCCCCTTATTTGAGTTTGATTTTGAAACTGTCTTGTTTGAACCCACTCTACATCTTAACCTAGATTTAGCTAAAGGAGACATTTCTGCTAATAAACGTTTTTTGTGTATTCAAGATGATCTTTGGCGTGGTTGGCACTATATTTTTACAGATGCTTCTAAACAAAATCAAGAAGGTTGTGTTGGTGTTGGTCTATTCCACCAAAATTATAACATTGTTCAGAAAATAAAGTGTCCGCCTGAAACATCTGTCTTTACTGGTGAATGTAGAGGGATCATGGAGGCTGTTAACTACATACTTCTTTTTAAATTAAGTAAATCTGTTATTTTCTCAGACTCCTTAAGTGCTCTTCATTCTTTCCAAGCTAATCCATTTATTCATGGTTCTAGAAACTGGATTATATTTCAAACTAAAAAAATATTGCTAAAATGTTCATCTCTCGGTTATACGGTTCATTTAGCATGGATCCCCAGCCACAGTAATATTTTAGGTAATGAAAAAGCAGATAAAATTGCGAAGGAATCAATTATTTGTGGTGATAAAGTCCCTTTTCAGAATTACCCACAAGATCTATTACTTATTCCTAATCACTAACTACAATCTAGATGTTCAAAAATGTGGTTGACTTCTAGTAAAAGAACTGATACTAACTTTGATAAATATCAACGCGATATAAGTAGTAAGCCTTGGTTTAGAAAATATAAATGTGATAGGAGAACTAGTTCAATAATATCTAGAATGAGATTTGGCCACTGCTGTTCTGATGTTCATCTTAAAAAACTGAGAATTAAAGATACATCAATATGTGAATGTGGAATGGATGAAGGCAACCTCAACCATGTATTTTTTTCTTGTTCCAAATTTGACCATTGTGCATTATATTCATCTCTTGTTGGTCATAAATTTCCACTACCTGTTCATATAGATAATCTTTTGTGTGACATTAACCCCTCCTCAGTTAACATAATAGCATCTTTCATACATTTAAATAACATAAAACTTTAGTTTGTATATTGCTTAAAACATTAGTTTCATCCCACTTCAACAAAGCATACTGTAAGTAATAATATAATAGGTACCCTGTAGATATATGTATAAGTAAGTAGAAGTAGTATGTAGTTTCATAAAGATATTTTCCTTTGTTTCAGATTGCCCTTATTTCAAAAATCGTTTTTTTTTTTTAATAACTCTTTTGACGTGACACTGGCAATAATGTTCTAAACGTTTGCCAAAACAAAAACAAACAAACAAACAATATGTCGGTTGCGTACATGTTCAATTGTTCTTGCTTGTGTGGATAAATAAAACTGGATTTCTTTATTGAAAACGTGTATATAAACTTAAAAATAAACCTCTGACTCTTAAAACCCATCATGGTAGCAGAAGTACGTGGTTCGTCACGGAAATAAAGATTTTGAAAGTAAAATAGTAAAAAATAAAAACCAGTGGTAAAAAGTGTAAAAACAAAACATCCTGAAATACCGTTCAACAAAAACCATGGATAAACCAGAATATAGTGAAATACAAAAACTTAACTGTGAGGAAAGTTTTTCCATGTGGAAATTTCAACTTAACATCGTGTTGAAAAGTCAAAATCTTCACTGCGTCATACACGGCAAAGATGACCAAAAGTACGAAGAGCAACGAGATGCACAGGTACAGAAAATCATAATGTGTACTATAAACAAAAAATATAAACCATTATTGATGAACTGTGCAACAGCTAAAGAAATGTATGCTAAACTTTGCAAGATATTTGAAAACTCCACTGAACAACAAAAATGCGATTTGATGCAAGAACTTTTTCAATATACTTACAATCATTCAAAGGACATGACACATCATATAAGCACAATAGAAAATATTGCCTTCCGCCTGAAAAACATAAATGAAAATGTTACTGAATGTATGCTAATTTCCAAGCTCTTATCTACAATACCAGATACTTACAAAACATTCATAACTGACTGGGATTCAACACCACTATCTGGAAAAACTCTAAGTAACCTTACCACTAGATTATTAGTTGAAGAAAAGAGATTGAATACCGATAAACAAGCCTTCTACAACAAACATCAACAGAGTTCATTCAGCAATAAAAAGAACCCTAAAAATACATCACAATACCAAGAAAACTTCTGCAAAATATGTAAAAAAAGAAATCACAAGGAAAAAGATTGCTATTTTAAAAGAAAAGGGTGCAAAATATGTAAAAAACAAAATCATGATAAGAAAGAAGGATTGTTATTTTCGTGAAAGAAACAAAATGGCTTTATTGACTATGGAAGAGAAAACAACGCAATTTATTGTAGACTCAGGTTGCACAACGCATTTGACCAAAAATGAAAATATATTAAAAAATGAACAATATATTAAAACTAAAATTCACACAGCTAAAAAAATTGAGCAACTGGTCTCAGAAAAAGCATCAATTAAAGCGTTCGTAAAGCTCAAAACCGTTATTTTTGCCACTTTTGCCCACACCCTACTCGATCGCTAACCCGAGTCTAAGACCTAAAATCTCATGATTATATACTGTCAAATAGACAGTGGTCAAAAAACGATCACAAATAATGCTCCGGACGTGGGTCGAAAATTGCACGTTTTGGTGGCATAAATAACTCATTTTAAGCTATGCGAACGCTGAACGAAGAGTCCAAAACAACATTTTCACTCACAGATTCCCAATTCGAATGCCCTTGTGAGCGTTTTTAGCAGTATTTGGCCAACTTGGGGCTATTCGAACGCGTTACGGGTGTCCCAGCTCTTCTTCTTCTTCTTGTTTGTATGGCTTGTGCTCTGAAAAAGGAAACCAATGGAAATTCCATAACTACGAAAAAAATGTGCATACCTACGCACCTAAACATTGCGGCTTAGTGTTGTTACTACCCCACCACACTTATCGATTGCACCGTACCTATCGATAAAACTATCGAAACAAAACTAATATAGGCCGAATCAAACTTAATAGCGTCTCCGAAGTTTATAACCTGCATAAAGCATTTGCTGTGCAAATCCCTACTCCTTTCGCCGCTAACACATGAATAAATTGCTACTATTTAATTGATATCATCGACCAAAGAGTACTTATGACTTCGACATTGCGTCACAGCGGGGATACTCCCTTATACCTTACTACGCGCACCAATGTAATGAAGACATTTAGAACATGTCGATTTTTGTTGGAGGATTCAGTTTCGTTTAATCTACTATCTTATCCTATCTTACTACTAATATCTAACTATTATAACACAAATTATTGCTACGGTTTGGTTCATCTCGCATCTGGCCGAATTAAACGTGGTCGTGCCCATAACCTTATTTAAGGTTGGATCCACGCCTGATTCAGAATGCTGATGATGATGATTTGTTATGTTAGTCCTAAAATGATTAACCATGATCAATCAAAACAATATTCGTACATATTCGTATTTGTTTATTTATGTTAATTGGCTTTTGCACTATTCATTTCTGAAAAGAACTATTTTAATATTTTTTGTTAACAGTTCCAGCTTTCGACCTACCTTTCACATATCCACCTTTTTTATAGGCAATATGGGCATGGCCAATGTTAAAATTTAAAAGCGGATACAGTGTAAGGGCGATGATAACGCCAATGACGTCATGCACAGTTTCGTTTAATCTACTATTTCCTTTTAACACGATTAACTGCACCCCCGCTATACATGTTTATATGTACAACTCCAAAAAAATTAATGTAAGTTTGGGTTTACCAGGCCAGACCAGGTTTAGCAGCCCAACAGAACTTTGAATTGGTGACAATTCAAAGTTCTGTTGGGCTGCTGCATTCACGTTTACATTTTTTGGTGTAAGAGCCGAGTTGTATAGTGTAGAATAAATATTAATAATTGAAACAGAGTTGGCTGAGTTGGTATAAGAAAGTCTGTAAGAACCTTTTAATTGCTGAACACAAACTAGGCATAATCAACCACTGCGAGATGAGAATGTACAATCGAATGATAATCCTTAAAAAATTGAAGGATTAACTGGATTTACTTACCAATTCCAGGTTCTGTTGAGGGGCTGCATTTAGATTTTAATCTCTAGTTATAAGAGCTAGTTGGAGTTTACGGTTGCTGATAACAGTAAAATTTTATAACCCGTTATAACTCGCAAATCGCCATTTTTGGCCAATAATACAATATATTTCATCTACCTACTTTTCCAGGAACTGCAACATCATAACGTTAAAATCACTGCAACATAAACAGTATAATTCAAAATGTTACGAAGCCATTACAGTATCAATGCCCTTTAATGGGCAATAAGAATAGTTTTGTAATATTATTCTCACCTGCACAAACGTTGATGGCATGGAATCATCTTTTAATCTGATAACTTATGGTTAACGACAGCTTAGGGGCAGAACACTCATCAAAATGCAAGGAACATAATTTTATGTAAATGTTCTTTAAATATGAACTTAAATTTTCCTTTCTCTCTCTAACCTATTTTTTTTGCTATGGTAACTTTGTGGACGTCTGAAACAAAAAAAAACTTGATATATTAACAAATATGATCAGTTTTATTTTCCTAAGATTTTGGTTCCATATTTAAAACTTTTATATGAATCCCCTACAAGTGCACTTGTGACTCTAAGCGATCATTGATTAGCAGAGTGTGTGAATTTAATATAAATAAATCAAAGTAAAGAAGCAGTTCCGTGAATTTCCGATATAGAAACAAAATATTTGAAACCTACAATATTGGGGTTTGACACAGAAAATATCGATAAATAAATATGACAAGAACACAACTATTGTCTAAACAAATAAAATTCAAATTATATCAAAACCAATGATGTTATATATGAACGGAGGTAGATACTTCTTACTGCGCTCGGCTTGGCGATATCAACACAAGCTAGTTGTCTTGAGTCAACTTAGTTCCACCCTGTCTGGCAACGATACAGCGCGTATTCAACACTTAGGCTGGTTTTAGTGCTCGCTCGACCGTCCACGCGTACCATCGGTCCTGACGATACGCATAATCGATCGTCAGTTTGTACGGTTTAGTGCTCTCCTGATCAAACAAACTGGCCGGACTGGTACAGTCACAAACACGTACACGAAATCGACGCATTTACAAATTGATTAATTGCTGTTTACTATCTTCGTAAACGTATTAGGAACAGAATACGTAGATATCACGTACATCCAATTGTCGCCCAAATAGCACTTCAAGGGGAGTTTACTACTTTATAGTCATTATTGCGCGAAGATGAAGAAATGTATTGAATTACATAAGAATATCGATTAAAAGTTTTGATGAATTATCAGTGAAATTACAAGAAAACTTCAAACATCTAAACTTATATGTATGCAATGTTTGATACCTATTAAATCAAATAAATTTATTGAAGTTTTATACTAGCAGGATTCAATTTTATTTACGATGATACACGCATCCGTACGGTCGGTCCACCGATCGGTGTAGCACTGGACGTATAGCGCTTCTGTCGACTGACGGTACGCATGCGGACGGGATTGACCGACGGTCCTCGTACGCATTGCGTACAACAGCAATACACCTACGCGTGCGCACGGTCGGTCGAGCACAGTAACCACATGTGAGTTTTCATACAAATGATAAGCGCGACCGACGTACGCACTGACGGTCGGTCGAGCACCGTAACCACTTGTGAGTTTTCATAGAAATGACAAGCACGACCGACGTACGGACCGACGTTTGGTCGAGCACTGAAAACGGCCTTAGGAAAAAATGTTTGTAGTATTGTTTTCTATTTTATCTATCAAAAATGGAAAATCAAAAATTATATTTTAATCTAAATTTACTTCTCCGACGTTGCCGCTTCGCCACCTACGCGAACGAGACAAGTAGCGAGCGACAGAGAAGAATAGAAGAGTGGTCGAATGGTCGGCCACAGGCGAACGTCGATAATAATATGTTGATCTCTTTCTGACAACTTGGATTAATATATCTTCGTGTTCTTTTAACCTTGTCAGTGTAGTTAATGTCGTTGTGCGAGTTGTGTACTAGCTAGTACACAACTCGCACTAGTTAATGTCGTTGTGCGAATTGTGTACTAGCTAGTAGGTAGGTATCATTAACTCAATGGTAGGTATAGCATAAAATTTGCCATGTTAACTTCATATGCAAAGAGTAAAACGTCTCTATAGTTGATCTCATTGCAGTTTTCAGCGTCAAAATATGGCAGACAAGGCACACGTCTGACGTCACGAAAAATATTGCCAATATAGCGAAACTGTTGTGTATATGGTTGGCTTATTTTTATTACATACATACGATAGAGATACCAATATGTTTAATATATCGTCTTTCAAACTATTTAATAACTAAGTATCTATATGTTTTAGCAACATTTCCATTGGTTTCCTTTTTCAAAGTTGTGTCCCTGCTCAAAAAACAAACAAATTCACAGACTTGACTTGATTAATAGGGATAGGAGTAAAGTCAAAACTGTCGACAGTTACGACTCCTTTGCTTTTTTATTAAATTGGCTAGTACAACTCTAAGTTTGTCTATTTGACATTCTTCAAATTATTTGGTTATAAGTAGTAGGGTCATTTATAAAAAAGTGAAGCAATTCATTAAAATATATATTGACAAAGTGGTTGCTAAAACATAGCGTCTATAGTGTGAAGGATAATATTAAATTGGAATAAATCGTAACCAGAGGTACCTACATTAAATTAAATTAAAATTATTTTGTATTAAATTATCAATATAAAATTATAATTAATAATCATTAGCAAGCTTACGCGCAGGCTGAATACTTGACTATATTTTTATATTAAGATTTTTTCTGTTAGTATGTTTTTTTGGCAAATAAAGATCTTATCTTATCTTCTTCTTATTCTTATTAAATATAATCTTCTTATTAAATCATAGTCCTAAATAAGTCTGTCATAAAGCCAACTGTCCTGTCTTAATCAGGTTCTAGCAAATCGGTGGATATATTACTAAAACTTGCTAAGACGATTAAATGGAAATCACAACAGTTTCGTTCCATAATTTTGTTCATTTGGTCTACACTCGTGTACCGTTAAGAACACTTAAAGATTATTAATCAATCACTATTACACGCTAGAACTAGAAGCAATATAAATGAAAATTAACAAATTCAATGAGTCATTGTTGAGATGATTTCCCTGTATAAAATTGGTATCGTACATTTTCCATTCCTCTAGTTAATAAAGATAAACATTACACAAGCATCAAGTAAGATTTTTAATCAAATACTTAGTCAAGTCACAGTCGCATATTCTATAAGACTCCTAATAAGTTACTGTCACTTGTCTCACGACTTTTTTAGCAACATTGGTTGAGCCGTTGACTAGGAGCGGGCAAAGGCACGGTTAAATACCTACATATTTACTTACACACAGGTCAATTAAATAACCCTTTTGGGGTTCGCCGCAGTCGAGTAATAAGATAGGCGATCAAACATACGTTCAGACAGGATGACAGACGAACAAAAACTGTAGACGAGTATCATACTGTACTTCATTATAACAATGAAATTTCTATTTTGTCTGGCCGTGCGACCTTTGATGCATTAAGCATTCTATAAATTTTGAAAGTACCTTTAGTAAAGTTTTCTCAAATATGCTTGGAAATTAGAGCATTATTCTGACAACCTTCTTCCAGATATATCAAAATTGATGTAGGTACTGGCCAAATACCTGCGAGCAGCAACCGGCAAAACTTGTATGAAAATCTATTCTGTAGTGGTTTACATAGAAATAATGTACCCTAACGGTTTAGCGGCACAAATAAATTACATGTGTGGTTAACCATTGCTCCATATATCAATATGCAGATGACACCTGCCTCTTAGCTGCTAGCAAGGATATAAGCGAAGCATCTCAATGGCTGCAACAAGATTTTACGCAGATATCCAAATGGGCACACGATGCAGGACTTGTAGTAAATGCAAACAAAACTAAAATTATTCACGTCCGTTCTAATTACTTAAAATGTTATACATACCTCGTTTAAGATAGTCGCCCACGGCCACACGTGCCTGCACAAGCCAATTTTGACAGACACTTGTGGGTGTGAGGCAATCGAGCAAGTTACTCACCACACTTACCTAGGATTAGCTGTAGATAACAGATTTAGCTGGAGCTTCCATACAGACTATATATGCAACAAACTGCGAGCTATACTAGCTAAGTTCTACATTCTAAAACCAAAGGTACCGTATAAAATACTACTCAACATGTACACAGCCTTAGCAGAATCAATTATTTCATACGGTATTACGAGTTATGGTAGAACGTTTAGAACATATATTGAAAGAATATATAATCTACAAGTAAGGCTATTAAAACGCATTGTACCCTATAAAATAAAACAGAAATATAAAGATAATATCATAGACATTTTCCATAGAATCCCTAGAAACTAAGTTGGACCAGCTAGAGCGTAGCTCCAGGGCTACTTGCCTTGAAATAAGAAATGTGCCTATTTCACCAAATGAAATAAAGCTTTCGCTTTTGGACACCTTCATCTGCGCCGGAAAGGTACTAAATGTTGAAATTCAACTCTTTGAAGTTAAGGACATATTTCGCGTAAAACAAAGGTACCGGCCAACAAGACCATTGTGGTGGACCTGACTAGCTCTCTACTTAAGGAAAAAATAATTACGAAGTACCGCAAGTTCTATAAGGATTATAAACTAACAACTGAACACCTTAAGATCAGTGTTCCCGCTCGGCCCATATACATTTCCGAAAATCTTACCTCAAAGATGAAAAAGCTGTTTTTTCAGGCAAGGGAGTACGCAAAAGCCAACGACTTCAAATACTGTTGGGTGTCTCATGGGAAAATTTACCTGCGCAAACGTGAAAACGGGACATTGGTACGTGTACAAAATGAGTCAGACTTGGCCGGCATTGACCGAAGCAGCTAAAAATAAAAAAGTCGTCCTTAAAATAGATATTAAGTAATGGATTGTTGTCCTTATTTACTATTTGTTTTTTACGTTACTTAAACTTTCTTACAATGTATTATACTAAAATTGTAACCACACACATAGCCTGCACACTTCTAACATCTCTCACAAATCCAATGCCAAAATAAGTATTCGCAACTCTACTCACACAACATACACCATACACACATTATCAAGTAGTCGTAATATACCTCATACTTACTTACGCTCTTCCTTTACGTGCCATAATCTTGCTCTAATCATTGTTGAATGCCTTGAAACTATTAGTTGCCTATTAAATTTAATTTCTAGCTGCAATGTTACAATCCCCCTGTTATGTACAATGCTCAGTAATGGATAATTTGCCAACACTTACTGACGAGATTGAGGAGATATCTCCAACAGTTGCACACATTTGTTCACCTGAAGATGTTTGTAACTTTAACACTCATACTATTAACAATCTTAAAATTCTACACCTAAATATCCGCAGCATCAGCTGTAACTTTAACGGACTACTTGTTATTATACTCTTACATCGAATTCCTGACCAAGTTGATATTATTGTGCTCTCGGAATGTTGGCTGAAAAGTACTCCTGTTCTTCCAGCATTGTCTGGGTTTGATTCCTATAAAACTTCTTACACAAATCAAAATGACGGTCTGGTCCTATATGTTAGAAATGGCTTTGAATACTCAGTGGAAACACCTGATTTTGTGGAGGCAAATTGTCTGATCCTCAAATTGTCCAACAAAGTAGCCTTATTAGCAATTTATCGCTCACCTTCTTACAAATGTATTAACACCTTCCTAAACTGTCTTGATACTACTCTAGACAGCATAAGTAATTTTAAGACTGCAATAGTTATTGGGGACATTAACATTAATATAGCAGAAGATAGCAATGATCCATTTTCTGATGATTATCTAACAACTATTTCCTCACACGCTATGTTGCCTGCGTATACACTTCCCACCCGCCTAAACAATTGCATTGATATATATATTATTCTCAGGACTCCATATTCAGCAACTACATTCCTCCTTGATTCAGTAGTTACCGACCACGCACCCATTTTACTATACTGTAGTACTCGGTACTGCGCTAATCCTGCAAATAGAACTTCTCAAAAAATTGATTTACCTGCTGCTATTTGCGCACGAGAACAAGTAGATTTTGGTCCTATCCTTGAATCTACTGACCCAGAATCCGCAGCGGAATCTCTAGTGAATATGATCTCATCCATTATTATTTATTAGGCATCAAAGACGCACTTATGAACGTCAATTTTTCATTATAATGTACTTTAAAGACTACCACCGCGTTCCAAAATATATAGAGCCTACCGAGAAGAAGCCGCAAGAAACTCGGGGCCATTCTTTTTATACAGATGTTAGTTTCGCAGTTTCCTGCTAGCTATACGCTCGATGATAGGGGGGGGGGGGGGGGGGGTAAGTGTGGTTGAGCAGTTTCCTGCAACCAGAGAATAGGTAGGGAATAATTGATGGTAAATACCTGTGTCGAGGAGCTCTGGGTCTGATGAGTGCTGGTGACCGTGCTTCCTCGTTGGAGGCGTCTTGCTGTCGACGGCGTGCTGAAGGAGCTGAACTTGGTTCACTTGGTTATAATGTTTGTATTGTCCCTTTGGGTTGTGCACTGGTTTACGCGGCGGGCTGATTGCGTGTGTACACACGTGCTGATTTAGGAGTGGTGTGTGGTCGGGCCGAACACACCCTGAAGGTCATCACTCGCGGCGAAGTCATTCGCGGTGACTCGTGCTGATAGAAAATGGCGGTGCCATGCGGTTGCTACGCGGAACGCAGCGGTACACGTCCGCCGGTCGCGAGTATAAAAGGGTGACTGTTTCCGCTTCCTTTTGCTGCTTGCTTGTCGCCTGACAGCTGCAGGACAGCGGCGGGGGAACGCGGGGGCGCGGGTGCGCGCCTTTAGGTGACGTCACGTTCTGGCGTGAACATATTCCCCACTCGGCAAAGGTGTGGTGTGGTGGTCAATCGACGGTCAGGTGGTCGCTCTTGATTTCCACCACTCGGGTGACGCCATCCCTTCATGGGTTCGTCTTGTGGCTCATGCGCCAGTGTAGAGGCGGCACCTGGTCGTCCACCATCAGTACCAGTTCCCCGACTTGAGGTGGGCTGGATCGGGGAGTCCGTTTGGAGCGTGTTTGGATGGTGTGCAGGTGGGGTTTGGACCAGGATCGCCAAAGGTGTTGGGATAAGGGTAGGACGAGCTTGAACCCTTTTGTGTGCAGAAATGGCTCGTCCTCCTACCGAATACTCAGGTAGGGCATTGAGCTGACGGTTTAAAAGAACATGACCCGCGGTGAGTAATTCAAATTCCGCGGGGTCAAAAGAGAGTGGGCTGAGAGGGCGTGCATTGAGCATAGCTGCAATGCGCGTTAAAAGAGCTGAAAGTGTAGGTGCGATATTGTTATTGTTGGTTGCAAGAAAGTCTTGTATTTCCCTAAGTTCATTTCTAGCGCCTACATAAATTGTACCGCAATTATATCTAATTAACGTCGGTACACCGCGCCTAGAAACAAAACGCTGTAATGCCGCAAGGAACGCTTCCGTGGATAACTCAGATACCGGTTCGAGATGGACCGCCTTCCTGGCTAGGCATGTTATAACACAGAAGTAGCCTTTTAATAGCTTGGCGTTTCTAAGTGTACTGGATTTTATCAAAAATGGTCCAGTAAAGTCCGTCGTGACTTTGCTAAATACGGGCTGAACGTTTACGCGGTCGGCGGGTGAGTCGGCCATATACGGGGCCTTAGTTTGGGCGCGGAAACGTAAACATTGTATACATTTGTATAATCGATGGCGAATAACGCGGCGGGCTGATAATATCCAGAATTTCTGGCGTAAGGGTGAGTGCAGAATGTCAGCACCTAACTGACTTAAGGTGTTTGCGACGACAGTTTGTCGTCGTGTTGTGTGTGTGTGCTGATTCTTTGTGGGCTGAGTCGGTATTTGTTGGATGTGCCGTCCTAGTCATTGCCTAGGCGGCGGTGAAGGACGCGAGGTAGTGCGCGGTGGAGTACGACGGGAGTACACCATCTGGCCCGTATCAGGTGAGGGACGGCGCCGTGGTACCTCGCGCTGTTGTACCGGCAATAAGCGCACTGGTAGTGCGTAGTATCGTGTACATACCCGAGGCTTGTGACCCTTTACATTACTACATGGGTAGCAATGGTTGTCACCATAGCGCGGAGGTTGCGGGTTCGATACCTGTTGAGCTGACGGTGAGAAGCGCGCGGGTATAAGCGCTGAGCTGAAAGGCCTTGGGTTAGAACCCTGCGCATAGTGCGGAGGCTGCAGGTTCGATACCTTAGCAGGTGGGGGCGAGAAGCGCGCGGGTATAGTCGCGGAGCTGATAGGTTGCAGGTTCGAATCCTGCTGAGCAGATGACGAGAAGCGCGCGGGTATAGGCGCGGAGCTGAGAGGTTGCAGGTTCGAATCCTGCGCATAGCACTGAGGCTGCAAGTTCGATACCTGCTGAGCAGATGACGAGAAGCGCGCGGGTATAGGCGCGGAGCTGATTGGGTGCAGGTTCGAAACCTGCGTATAGCACAGAGGCTGCAGGTTCGATACCTGCTGAGCTGATGTTGAAAAGCGCGCGGGTATAGGCGCTGAGCTGAGAGGGTGCAGGTTCGAATCCTGCGTATAACACTGTGGCTGCAGGTTCGATACCTGCTGAGCTGATGGCGATAAGCGCGCTGGTATAGGCGCGGAGCTGAGAGGGTGCAGGTTCGAATCCTGCGCATAGCACTGAGGCTGCAGGTTCGATACCTGCTGAGCTGATGTTGAAAAGCGCGCGGGTATAGGCGCTGAGCTGAGAGGGTGCAGGTTCGAAACCTGCGCATAGCACTGCGGCTGCAGGTTCGATACCTGCTGGATTGACGGCGAGGGGCGCGCGGGTATAGGCGCGGAGCTGAGAGGGTGCAGGTTCGAAACCTGTGCATCGCACTGTGGCTGCAGGTTCGATACCTGCGGAGCTGATGGCGAAAAGCGCGCGGGCATAGGCGCGGAGCTGAGAGGGTGCAGGTTCGAATCCTGCGCGCAGCACTGAGGCTGCAGGTTCGATACCTGCTGAGCTGGTGACGGAGGGGGCGTTAATGACCATGTTTTTTGTTCCAATTCTACAACGAGAATCACGTAATAGGCGTCTATTGTCCTTCCATACTGCTCGTTGTAGAATTCCTCCTCGTCGTCTGATAAACCTATGGAGTCTAATATTATATAATATGCCGCGTCAAATTTATCGCGGGTTAATTTTACGCCGGCGGCTCTAGCAGCGAACTTGGGGCTATAGCGCCTTGGTTTGCTAGACCTCAATGATAACGCTTCCAAATTAAGCTTAATAATAGCGATTTGTTCCTCTCTAAATCTGGCTACCTGTGATTCAGAAGGCATCGTTAATCGTCGAAGGCGAAGTCAGGCACAAGGACGCAAGCAAAATTAAAAGGAAATAAATATTAAAGTATTTAATCGTAGGTGAAATTCCGCACCTCCTTTTTCGGAAGTCGGTTAAAATAACGCCTAAATTAATAACGTACCTTATGTGAGCTGATGGTTTAATTACTTAATTAATTATATTCTGTAAATTTCGTTAATTAAATTCTGTACGGGACCCTAAGACGTTTTGTGCTGATCTCTTAGATGTAAACAATTAACTTACATTAATTATTTCATGATAATCACGAACACAAGTAAATGTTTTAACAGTACTTAGTATTATTTTATAATTAAAATCAACAAAGTACCTGGCCTTTAGTTATGTTATTTACGACTTTCTTGCAAACAACAGTTAACAATCATAAATGAATACACAGCGTGACTCAAAACACCGTTATCAGTCGCCGTTAAGCTAATCCGTCAGGAATTTTAGCAACTCTCATGTATTCTTGGCGCGTGAACGCGGCCGCCTGCAGTACTATTTTCTATTCTGTGGCGCGCGAGTGTCAAACGAACAATGATAGCGTACTTCGTGAAATGTGGCTAGACTGGTTAGTTTGGCTTGGCAAATCGCACTGCCGGTTCACTCGTCTAGAAGCTTCGGATTGATTTGTATGACGTAAGGGGATTTAAATTAAATTAATAAAATGAAGTTTGAGTTAATATTCGATATTTGGGAATTAACTCGTGCTGATCTTCGGGCTGATATTGGCAATGGACTGTATTAAAGGGGTAGGGGGTGATAGCACTGGTTTATCCGGCAGCGAAAGAGATTATGTTGCCGGATATCCGCGCTCGTGGGAAATGTGGTTTATCCGGGTACCCGGTTATATCCGGATAACCGGATAAATCCGGCTCGAAGGAAATTATAGTTTCGCAGTTTCCTGCTAGCTATACGCTCGATGATAGGGGGGGGGGTAAGTGTAGTTGAGCAGTTTCCTGCAACCAGAGAATAGGTAGGAAATAATTGATGGTAAATACCTGTGTCGAGGAGCTCTGGGTCTGATGAGTGCTGGTGACCGTGCTTCCTCGTTGGAGGCGTCTTGCTGTCGACGGCGTGCTGAAGGAGCTGAACTTGGTTCACTTGGTTATAATGTTTGTATGGTCCCTTTGGGTTGTGCACTGGTTTACGCGGCGGGCTGATTGCGTGTGTACACACGTGCTGATTTAGGAGTGGTGTGTGGTCGGGCCGAACACACCCTGAAGGTCATCACTCGCGGCGAAGTCATTCGCGGTGACTCGTGCTGATAGAAAATGGCGGTGCCATGCGGTTGCTACGCGGAACGCAGCGGTACACGTCCGCCGGTCGCGAGTATAAAAGGGTGACTGTTTCCGCTTCCTTTTGCTGCTTGCTTGTCGCCTGACAGCTGCAGGACAGCGGCGGGGGAACGCGGGGGCGCGGGTGCGCGCCTTTAGGTGACGTCACGCTCTGGCGTGAACAGATGTTTTTACAATGTTTTTACTTAGGTACTACAAATATTAGCTCCAGTGTGTTGCCTTACAAAAGTGAACATAATAATGGTATCAGTAGGGCAAGACACGCTACACTTTGACATCTTAGTACACGAGTAGATAGATCCTGGAGTGATCAGTCCCAAGCTGTTTTATCCTCCAAGTAATCCAAAGCTAAACATGTTCTTGTCCCTATACTTTATGTTTTATTTAATCTGTGCTTCAGTGCTGGTATTTTCCCGCGTGTGTTTAAGAAAGCTATCGTTCACCCTATATACAAGAACGGGGCCAAAGACAGTGTCGATAATTACAGGCCAATTTCAGTACTTACAACCCTATCAAAAGTTTTTGAGAAAATTTTAAATGTCAGGCTAATTAAATTTATAAACGATAACAATTTACTATCCAATAACCAGTTTGGATTTCGATCCGGAAGGTCCACTGAGGATGCAGTTTTGGAACTTACCAATTCAATCGTTAAATCTTGTTAATTGACAATAAATTAAAAGTGATTGGAATATTTCTTGATCTTTCAAAGGCTTTCGACACTGTCTCTATCCCCATCTTGCTAAACAGGCTTGAAACTATCGGTATCAGAGGCCTCACACTCTCTATTTTTAGCAGCTACCTAACACAACGCTCTCAATGTCAAGATCGACAACATTGTCAAAGGAGAGGAACCGATACATTTTGGCGTGCCCCAGGGTAGTGTTCTCGGACCTACCTTGTTTCTTTTATATATAAATCAATTATGCTCCCTTAGTATCCCAAATACTAAAATAATTACTTATGCCGATGATACTGTACTTTTGATAAATGGTCGAAACTGGGAGGAAGCCCAGGAGTTATCTGAAAATGCGCTAACGGCTGTGACCCACTGGCTAAACCAGAGCCTCCTCACGCTAAATGTGAAAAAAACTAAATGTATTACCTTCGCTGCTAAAGTTACATCGCAACCTTCTGATTCTTTTAAAATCCGCACACATACATGTAAAAGTACGCTTCCACAAGACTGCCAATGTAGCCATATAGACAGAGCTCCTAATATTAAGTATCTTGGTGTGATGGTGGGAAGCTCTATGAGTTGCAAAGAACACATAGACGCAGGTGTATCCCGCACCAGACAATTACTTTATGTGTTTAAAAACCTTCGAGATGCGGCGGACAAGTGACTAAAAGCTGTCTACTTTGCTTTGGCTCAATCACTACTTACATATTGCATAACTTCCTGGGGAGGATCCTCAAAAACAAATATGATCAAACTTGAAAGAGCGCAAAGATCAGTTCTCAAAATGCTCTTTAAAAAACCGCGGAGATTCCCTACAACTGAACTCTACTCGATCTATAAAGTCCACAGTTAGACAGCTTTTCATACTGCAGACAGTACTAGGCAAGCACTCTGAACTATATTACGACCCTCAATTTATAAAATCTAAGCGCTGATCTGGTCTGTAAGGCAGTAAATCGTCGCACTCCATTGGCAGGTCGTCACTATTATTTCATAAGCAGCACTTTGTATAATAGATTAAATAAAACTAGTAATATTTACCCCCTTCCTTCTCATCAATGTAAAATAAAAGTTATGGAAAGGCTACAATCATTAACATATGATGAAACCGAAGAGCTTTTAAGTTACAATACTTGACTACTGGAACCTGCGTGTGACCCAAAATAAAAACATAGGCACACACACAACATACGCACACACACACAAACACACACACCCACACACAAACACACACACTCACACACACACAAAGAGAGACTCATACTCATTCGCCAATATCTTGTAAAAACAATTGTTTGTAATTTTTTTATTTAAAAATATGTTACATTAATTTTAGGAACTAACTGTACTATAGAAATTAAGGAGGAGGGCGTTGGCATCCGCAGCACAGTTTTTCTCCAAAACTCTCGCGGGTATCATCGTTTTTCTTAACAATTTATGCCATTGTTTAAGTTCCATGAATAAAGATTTATTATTATATTATTAATGATAAATAATTAAATAATATCTAATTTATGACATAATATTAGTGACTATTGAAAAAGTTAATTTAAAAGTATGCTATTTTATTTTATTTAAGTAATGACTGAAACAGAAGGAAATGGAAACCCTTTTGCAATATCACTAGTTTTATTTTACAATGCAATTTAACAGAGTTTTTATCTAACTCACTTCGCATTCAAGAATCATGAATTCAAAATGGCGTCTATGACGAACTAGCGGATATGACGTCACTGCCAGAGGACGACGATCATGCATGGCTGTTATTGGCAAGCTACGTTATGGCGGGACATTCAATGGGCTAGGTTCGCTTTGCTTGGCTTGGCTGTGAGGGCTGGCATATGGCTAGGCGTTACATGACACACATCACATCAGACACATCTTTGACAGAACTCTATTGTTAGAAAATAAGGCATCATTACGATCTTGACGTCGGCGGAGATCTTGTTCTTTTGTCTATGCTATGCCCAATGATATTAGGTTTTTCACCCGTTCACCATCACGTGGTGATAGAAGATGATGATGATAATAAAATCTTCTTCATCTCTCTTCTCAAAGAAAATGAGGTAACGCTCAAGTGATCTGTCAATGTTGAATTTGTTAAAAGTATGTTTGAGGTTAGTATTAGAAAACAACCGTGGCCGTTC
Organism: Selenia dentaria; assembly: GCA_917880725.1. Lineage (NCBI taxonomy): Eukaryota > Metazoa > Arthropoda > Insecta > Lepidoptera > Geometridae > Selenia > Selenia dentaria. The sequence goes on along the minus strand of OU862893.1, from coordinate 3,005,826 downwards.
GGCACCTAAGAGCGAGTTAGAAAACAAAACAACTAAACAACCCCACTCTGAGGCTTCGAGCGTGGCCAACATAATTCTAGAACTGTATTATATAAAAAAGTTCTGCATAAGTACTGTCATACATACACTTCACCAGTTTCTTGATACCGTCCAACCCGTAAACAAACTGCGTGTTCTCTTATAAAGAAATTAATTAAAAAGTTAGATTACTAAAGGAAAAAATATGAATAAACTGATTTTAGTTCAGTTTAAACTTACGTCGACATATAAATGATGTGATAAACATAACTATAAATTTCACTACTACGTTAAGTAACCGATTGGCGCAGTCGTATACCAGCCTGGCTTGTAAATTAAATGATCCAGGTTTGATTCTCATATCGACCTAAATTTTACTACATTTTATAATTCTGTTGTGTGTGTGTGTGTTTGAGCGTGAAATAGTAACAAACATCCATACCTACATAGCCATAAACTTTCGCGTTTATAATATTACATGTTTATGAAGTAGAAATAATTTGTGAATAAGGTTTGTTACTATCTCAAAAATCGGGAAGGAGAATAAAATAAGGCAGTATATTAACAAAACTTTACTTCATAATAATCATAAAGCATTTTAATAACAGCTATTTTAGGAGCTACAATATTAAGGCCCACTTGCACAATATATAACGTTTAGCTCTTTCAACTTTATCTCACTTTATTTTTATTTTTAGCGCGAAATGTCATTTTGAGTTTGTCTACCTAAATCAAACAAAAGATGGAAATACTTATTTTATTTAGCGCTAAACGTAGTCTATATAGTTAGACTTTGTGCAAGACGCCTTAAACACCAATTCGTGTGTATTTTACTGAAGAAAAAAATAACATTATTAGTTTCGCACGATTCTACCAATTGGTAGCCATTTTGGTGTAAAATGAATTCCATACATTATTTACAAGGTTGTGAACACTAAATTTTACCTATAATTTACTATTCAAATTATTCTGATTTAGTCACCATCGACATAATTAAGATTATTTAATTAACATAAATGTATGTAAAATTATAGTTATTTTGAATAGACAGCAGAAGCGTGACGTCATAAAACGTCAGTTTTTGACATTTTGGGTAAAAACTAACTTTAGTGTCAAGGGATTTCATAAATAATTATATTTTTTTTTATTTAGCACGTTTCTAAAATGATTTCGATTGTAAGCTTGAGCACAATAAAATTGTAGAGCAATTTAACGAGGAAACTTCTTTGTTTAAGAAAGGTGAAAATAAAACGAAAAAGAAACCTACTAGTAGCAATTTAATAAGGAAACTTCCGGGAAAATTGAGTGAAAAAAACGAAAGAGAGATTATTGCACCCGGACGCAAAACAATACGGCATTTTAATTATTTTTTAGAACAAAACAAGCGCGTAATAATTTAATATGTTAAAATCACATACGTTTTCGTCTTTGTTTTACCCTAACCGTCATTTTGTGACCGTTTCCAAGGTCTATACAATTAATCTAAACCATAGGTAAATCTTGGTGACCCGTAAATAAAAAAAAGTTTTACAGTACCTAATATACATACCCGTTTTTTATGTAGAACCATTAATATAAAATTAAACGATCGTTTAGTTCTTTTACTAACTGGCAGTTAGCTTGTTAATAACCATTTTAAGGTTTTAAAAATAGTAGTTAACAATGAACTTCTGCCCTTTGGATAGAATAATAACGTTATTCTTACGAATAGCACGATATTATTTGACCGTGAGCAAATTTTCCAACTTGTTTTTGAATAATATTTATCCTCCCAAGCTAATATTTTCAAAATAGAAACGGCAAAGTAAAAAAAAATATGAAAAAGATATACTTACCTAATTTATGATTATTGTAAAATAAAACGAACATCTTAATCGGTAGGTAATCAGCACAGTTAAGACATTGTCACCGTCAACAGCATCGACAGAGAGTCTGAATTCGCCCGTCACGGTTATTACATATTATGTCATTTATTAGCCTTGGCTTGGCATACTAAAGTAAAACTAGTCTGCGTGAACGAATCACAGAACTGCCTATGTTCGAAGAAACCGAAGCGCGGCGCGAGACACCTCTACACAAACTCTTTGGCTACGTTCCGGGAAGCGCCGAAATCACTCGCGGCGTTCGCACACCCATTCCTTTAGAAACCCGCGATCATTGTGAGCGAGCTCGATACGTCATCGATGACGTCACCGAAAACGCTCACAACGCTCGCAGATCGTAGGTGGGTTTTCGTGGTCGTTTGCGAGCTGTCACTGTCAAACATCAAATGTATAGGATTCTATCGATTTTGGACAGAAAATTTGGCGCGCTTTTCGCGACCGTGTAACTGTTCCACTTGGGTTGAACACTGCAAGCATTCATTCCAACCGGAACGCTAAACCGGGGCGCGACAGTTGTGAGCGTTGACGGTGCTTCCCGGAACGTAGCCTTTGTGCATTATGCACTGTAATTCAAATCTGACCAAATTACTATTTTAAATGAGTACAAAAAATAATGTTATTTTTTATTCATACGCTTATATATCTATGTTAATTTTAAATAGGCAATGTACAAAACTGTTAAACAAGTTGGGGCAATGTTGGACGGCAAAATATCGTATGAAAACATGAGTAGCTTTAGTTTTTGAGCATAAAACTAGCATTACATTTAGTTTGCAGTGACCAAAGAGGTACTCATTTATCAGTTTTGACCATTCCTTTATCAATAACAAGTATTATTTATTATAATTGATTATAAAATGGTGTCCCAGGTACTATTCATTACTTACTATAATTATTTTTACATTATATATTTGTTAGGACCAACATTACATTAAAAAAATATAACAAAAATTGTGTGCCAAGAAGTGCCAATATACAGTCTGACTTGTATATTTAAGAGTCAACATTGTGAGTCATTTATTTTTACAAGCTATTTTTATAACTTGTTTTATTCGTATGTCTTTCCCAGTACAATATTCTTAAACATGTTTTAAGCACTATCTGGCATACAAATAAGCTGTAATTTGGCATTGTAACTTTGGTGACAATACATTTAAAAAAGTTTAATGGACCTGGTCTAATGACGGAGCCGCAATATGGCAGTTGCAACTCTTCAACTATCCATGTTTGAACTCATTCCGTTTTCTTATAAAACGAGGAAATAAGGTAATCCCGTGCTTAAACCATGGATTACGGGAATTTCGCGTTTGAAACTTGCTTAAGCCATGGTTTAAACTCGACACTACAATTAGTCCATCATTTCAAGGCGGATTTTGTTAAGCTTACAGTACCAATTATGTAAAACTTGTTTGAAAGAATATTATTTTCCACTTAAATATTACTATTACCGGATCTCATCATCAGTAATAAATGAGCCACTTATATAGTATAAATAAGACAGAATAATAAACATACACGACCTTACTTATAAACACTGCTTAACTTTTAAATAATCATTTAGTACAGCGCAGAAGTAAGCAGTTACGCTGCTTAAATTTAAATGACGTTATCCAAATAACGTCATTTAATTTTAAGTTTAAGGTATAAGCAAAAAGTAAATTTATAAGTAAGGCCCTTAATAAATAAATAACGAGTATTTAGACTCTCAAAGAAATTTATCATTTATTAAAGAAATTGACTGTATTAAACAATAAAATCATAAAGGCCATAAACTATATGATTTTATTGTTTAATACATACAATCTAGTTCAAAGCGGGCCCGTTGACTCAGTTGATAAGGAACCTGCCTTCAAAGCATGGGATCCAAGTACGTCCCCCTGACCGCAGGCTGTAGTACATACTTGTGCGTTTGCAGAAGTTTTGTTTCTTGTACAGACCTTGAATTTTTCTTTGTGTGCTAATGTGCGAGTCCATGCCGCCCGCGACCTAAGAAACTCTAGTGCCCTTCGCAGTAAGAGTACACAATACCCGCCTTATTATAAAACGTAGAAAAGATAGTCCTAACTTTAAACCATGATTTATGGCAATTTTATTTACGAATTTGATTAAACTATGGTTTAAGGCAATGTCAATTACAAAAGTTGCTTAAACCATGGTATAAGGCAATTTCATTTACGAATTTGCTTAAACCATGGTATAAGGTAATTTAAATTACAAAAGCTTAAACCATGGTTAAACTCAGAACTGCTTTAGTCCACGTTTTATAATAAGGGGGTTAGAACTCTATCGTGAACGTTACGTTACGGACCAATCTTTAAATACGTTGACGTATTACGTTATACACGAGAAAGGTGATACATTTCACTTTGTTCTTACACATTTAATGGTGGTACTTGTTATTTTCTTCTTTGGTTCGATTATTTTAACTAAGTGAGTTTAATCATTTTTGTGACTTAATTAAATTATAATAAATTACAAAGGAGCAAACAAGTTATTTAACAAAAATGTGTAGAAAATGTTTTAGGTATACTTTCTGTGTACTCATTTACCTATATTATGTTTTATTATTACCTATATATTTGATTTTATGAAAGTGCATTGTTCCAATGACTTTTTAATTTTTAAGTACATTTTTACAAAGAGTAAAAATGTGTAAAATTACTGGTGCGTCGGCATAGATACTCGAAATATAAGTTTCCTTCATATTCTTTGTCATATTTTTTTTTTGGACGCAAGCAGGCATTTTGCAAATTTAGGCTAGGTAAGTACATGAATCCAAACACTAGGCGTTCAGTTTGTGTTATATTTACCCGAATTTCGAGCGTTGACGGTAAAAGTTATACAAGAGACGCTAAGCCGTGTCCGAAATTTTCGGCCATAATAAATACGAATTCGGCGGGAACACAAATTGTTTAAGTAGATGCCGTGCGATGCGATCGTCCTTTGCATAATAATCAAAATAACAATATTATTGAAATTCTCGTGACTTGTTGTACACATATTAAACATTACTATTAACCGGCAAAACACTCATGTTAGGGATCGAATACGTCGACCCGGGTTTCGAGCTGCAGCGCGTGCGGCTCTCCGGTCCCGGGTCGACGTATTCGATCCTTAACGTGAGTGTTTTGCCGGTTAATAGTAATAGTTTAACAATATTATAAATATTTGGGATTTTTGAGTAGTACATATAAAAGTCTCTAATATTTCACAAAGCTTAAATTAAACTTAAAATAATAAATATTAACTTACATAACTGTAACTATTTGTGTCAAAATATATATACAAGTGTGATAGCGGTCAAAAATATAGCACACGCGGTTTTAGTATTTAGCACCACATTTGTCAGTCACAAAACATAGAGCTTAAACATAGAACAATTACAATTTGGTAAATTTAATACCAACTTCCATTCTATTCAGTTGTTGGAGTGTATCTCAAAAACTACAGGACCGAATATGATGACATTTAAATAGGACCACACAGGAAGCACCAGCTTTCAAACAAAAAAGGATTTTTGAGAATCGGTTCACCCAGTCCAAAGTTATGAGGTAACAAACATTATAGTAGATCCAACCGTTTATCCTCTTTTTGACAGATCTAATTTGTCAGTTAAAGTGTTGTGACCAAGTGATTATAGTGGACACGATTTCGATTCATTTTTCTATCGAGTCTGTGCGGAAAGAGAATAGTCCTAGGAATGGCGCCATGACCATGGCTATTGGCCATCTAGAAATACGTCAGCCAATGGGGAATGTTGAAAGGGCGTGGACAGGCCGTCATGGCATGGCCATCTAGAAACGCATCAGCCAATGGGAAATGCTGACGCATTTCTAGATGGCCATGCCCAGATGGCGAGGCCACGCCGTCCGGTTACACCCGTGTAGTTTCCAAGGTAAGCTATCAAATTCTGAGTTATAAGTTTTCACTTCTATCGGCAATTCCTATGACTGCCAATTTTTTTGTCTATGGGTAAGCAGTAGTATTTTATCAAGGTAGTAAAACTCAATGGTCCACCGCCGTTTTGTATTTGTCACTGTCACTCGCAACAAGACGCCCGTGCTAGTAATTATTTGCTGAGTTTTATATTGGAACTATAAAATGCCGAAAGGATCAGTGCTGAAAGGACAGACGAGAGAAATGGTGATCAAGCTTCGTAATTACTTTGAAGCAGAGTATCAAAATGGCGGCCCGCTTTTACCATTGTCGCAAGTGAGAGAGCGCGTTGCGGCCGCGTTAGGTATTAGTGCATCTACGATTACAAAAATTACTACCGAAGCCTACGGAACAAGCGGCATGCAGGAGAATAAGCTTCGTACGCCGAAGAAAAAACGCCAACCACGTCGTGTGACTTCGGTTGACAACTTTGACGCAGACGCTATACGCCGTCATATATATAACTATTACTTACGTAAAGAAGTTCCAACACTTAAAAAACTTGTTGCTTCTTTGCGTGAATGTGATTTGTTCCGAGGTCAAAAATCGTCATTGGTAAAGGTCTTGAATGAAATTGGATTTACTTATAAAAAATCGGACAAACGCAAAATATTGATGGAGCGTCGCGACGTAGCTTTTGCTCGTTGCGAATTTTTGAGCGAAGCCAAAAAAATTACAGATTGGTCAAATGTTGTTTTCACTGACGAAACTTGGCTGAATGCGAACCACACAGTGTCTAAGAGCTGGACTGATGACACCGCTGCTTCCACTACCTCAGTACCGATGGGAAAAGGAGAACGTCTAATCATTTGCCATGCAGGGTCTGTGAAAGGATTCATGCCAGATGCTTTGTTGGCCTTTAAATCCAAAAAAACAGTTGAGTACCACGAAGAAATGAATTCTGAGGTTTACGAAAGTTGGTTTAAGGAAATGGTACAATCATTGGAAGAACCGTCAGTTATTATTATGGATAACGCATCCTATCACTCACGCCAAATTGATAAAATGCCGACCCAGGCCGACAAAAAACAAGTAATCATTGACTGGCTTCAACGACATGGTGAAAATGTTGATAACTCCTTACTAAAAGTACAATTACTAAATATATTACGAACAAAAAAACACTTCCCAAAACGATATGTGATCGACGAAATAGCTGCAGAACATGGTCATTGGGTTCTTAGACTTCCACCCTATCATTGTCAATACAATGCCATTGAATTAATATGGGCTCAAGTTAAAGGACACGCTGCTAGAAATAACACAAAACCCCCATTCACGGCAAACAAAATGGTAAATTTATTAAAAAATGCATGTGTGAAAGTAACTGCGGAAAGCTGGCAAAATGTAATTCAAAAAACACAAGAAACTATAATGGCAGATTGGGATAAACACGTGGCGATAGATTATATGAGTCAACAATTAATTATAAATGTCGGCAATAGCTCGAGTGACAGCAACGATGAATCTGATTTTGATTAATAAATAAATAAAAATAAAAGATTAGATTTCGTTTGCTTAAATTGGAATTGGGGTTGCTCAAACTTTACTATTTTCTGGTACCAAACGGCAGACTTTAATGTCTGCCATCCCCAGCGAGCAACACGGAAGGGAGTAGCCTTAGCTAAAAAATATTGTTCAAATCTTTCTGTCATTTCTTGCGGGAGGGGAAGTTGCACACTAGCGCAAAGCCGCACTATTACATACAAAACATACCTGTACCGATCCATTGCCGATCATACTCACACAACCAAATCACTAACACATAAAAAATAAAGCACCATTCACAAATCTAGCCCCGCCCTCACCCCACAGTATATTATCAAACTCCATGGTCCATGCGGACTTGTACTTTGACAGAGGGGAAACGCTGTGTATGCCTACTCCCTTCCGTGTTGCTCGCTGGCCATCCCAGATTTAACCGGTAACAGCTTCGTCAAGTATGACTTGTACTTGTAATCATCATAGTCATCATAACCTTGTTCTTTTTTGGATATACACCAGGAGATAAACACGTCTTCAAATAATGCTGTATGTTTTCCTGAGGCGCATCAATATAACGGTTTTACATAAAAATAAATCCGATATTATGTGCCGAGAACGGAAAACACCCGTGTAAAAATAGTTCATAAACAATATCGATATCTCAATCGTAACTTCGTAACATCACTATGTTGATAGCCATAGAACGTAATTTTTTAAAAACGTTTGTTATTTTATGGAATTTATAAAAAAACTACTGCACTTATGGACTCATTTTGTGAAAGATGATTATTATACGGGATCAAGGAGCAAATTTAAGCAGTTGTCATATTTTTAAAACCTCGCATTTATAAGTTAACTTTTGCGTAACATCGTCATGTTACGTTCTATTGGTGCTGTCAAAAAGAGGATAAACGGTTGGATCTACTATAAAAAAAACAGTCGAATTGAGTAGGTACCTCCTCCTTTTTTGGAAAACGGTAGAAAACACAGAACTAATATTTTGTTTGTGTTTATGTATTCAATGAAGTTGGTAAATATCTATAAAACAATGTTATTTGTTCACCCGTTAACATGCGTAACGTATATCTACAATTCTACACAATGTTAGTTGCAGTGCCCGTAATGAAAATGCCGCAAAATGTTTAACTAAAATATCAGTATTTTTTGCGAAAAACTCTGCCGTTTCGTCAATAGTCTCAAATCACTCACTAAATTTACTTTTAAGTTTAACTTTAGATTAGTAGAATCGGTCCAATTAGGTCACGATGCCGAGTTTCGTGACTGTACGCGAATTACGTGAATATACGTACTTACGTACAATAATGCTGTGCTAGTATACTGTGTGAAACAGTCAAGTAATTAAGCAAAGGTGTGACCAGCAACAAAACTCAAACTGAACAACCGAAATCCCGGGGTTTAATATATAAAAGTTTAGGGTGCGAGATGCTGCGGGAACGCGTTGCGCGGGGCTAGTTACCGTTATGTACGTTGTGCTATTATAATAATGTGCTACCCAAACAGTATAATTTCTCATATACATGCTATATTTTTGACCAAACATAAGTTTCGATAAAACAATTTGTGGCTGTGATGTTCCACCACTGTATTACAAAACCAAATTTATAGTTTATAAAGTTAATAAACTGGGCAGTCAGATAAAAACTTCTAAAGTTCAGCTGAGACAATGGTTAACATTATTTCAGTTGAATAAATAAACAAAAATTTTATTACGTGCACGTAATACAAGAGCATACCACAAATTAGAATAAGATAAAAATGTTTTTTTTTTTAATTAATTGTCAAATTTAAACAGCAATCATGTGTACTTCTCTTTATATAAATGGCTACGTTCGTTACGTCAATATCAAAATAATATAAAAATAAAGTTGATAATGTCAATTTCATTAAAATTCTACATTCTCGCGGCTATTGATACCTAAGAAATGATTGTGTTATTAACATATTTGGCTTGTGTGCGCTGTAAAATTCACTGGTTGCACTTATATATGGAATAGTATGAACAAGCCTAATTTTAGATGTAGGAGATGCACTGCTGAGACATTACCTGGGGAAATGATATTCACTATCTTATAAAAATCAATACCAAATATACTGCATTTAGAATATTGTAGAATGAGATGCAGATGGTTTCGTCGGGCCACCAACCTACCGGCTCTCATTTATATCATCTGTAGCACGAATCATTTGCGAACAAGTATTCGTATCGTCAAGAATACACGCTTTGGCGTACAAACTGTCTGCGTCTGCGCCACAGAAGAATTAGATAATTCATTCCGTGAACATGTTTAGTTGTAATTCATGTTTCATTTAAAATAAATGTTTCTAATTCATTTGTAAATAATAGTTTGTTCTAAATTTATTTAATTTACATTAACAATACGATTACGATATAGTTTTTTCGTCCGCTCATGGGAGGATTTGGATTAACATAGCTGGCACATTTGCCAGTGTCGGGTTGATTCTCCTTATTTCATTCTTCAGTTTCAATTGTTTCTTCTTCAGTATAGCATATGACTTACAAATTTATGCAATTTACGTTTATTATAAATTACGTTACAGTAACGAAAATAATTTTCTGTGGTTTAGTTTACCTCCAAGCACCCATAGATAATTAAACCATACACAACCCTAGGGCATAGACAATAAAATAACAATAATTATTCCCGCCACTAATCAATCTGTTTGTTTTTGTTTTTCCACACAATACAGACTTACAGACAGAACTCACAGAACTGTAGCCATCCCCACAGAACAGAAACAAAAGACAAGGACATTTGAGCCCAAGTACACTGGTGAGTGGTGGCCTGATTGCCACCATTTCTATTTGTAAGAGGCACTTTATTATCTAAACCAATCAAGTTTTCATTTTGTATGTATATAAATTTACAATGCAGTCCACCACAGTTATCATTTCTATCTAGCAGCAATTAGATTGTACTGTCTCAGCTTCTAGGAGATTGAAGTCCATTCCGTTGGGACGATTGAAGCCTGTCTTAATACCGTCCCATCCATCTTCCACCTTATACTCACCAGTCTGGATACGGTTGTATACTTCTTGAGCTATGAGGACAAATGCCTCTTCAACGTTTTGGCCGATTTTAGCTGATGTCTCAACATGATGTAGGCCTGAAAAATTATGTGACTATAATTCTTAATATCACAAAAAGGTACTTTCACATGTGTTAGAGGAGTGCCTAGGGCTGTTTCTATGAGAATTGAGAATATTAGTGAATAGAACACAGTTCTAGACAATGTTAACTTAAGTGAGAGTCAGAGTGAGAGTCGGCTGCCTGTCAGCCAAGATATTAATGGGTTACTAATTCTACCTTGGGCTCGAACCTTCCTCGCTGACGTGTCTTTAAAGGACATAGATTAGTATAGAACTTTATAGTGTTCGCTATCACCTTTCCTCAATAAGTATTAAAAATCCTAATAATTAATTATGTTCTCAGCTATTAAACAAACAAAAAAACTGCAAATCAATATACCTAACAAACACAGTTCTTTGTACTAATGTATTTTATAAAGGAATGAATCATGTAACAGGAAATCAGGCAAAAGATAACAGCTTTGGAAATAATTTTATAGTTCTCTCTCATTCTAAAACAAAAATTACATTGAACTGACATAGGCCTTTATGAAAGTATGTGTTTAAAATTCCAAGGTGATTTGTTAAAGTCAACTTGTTTTATCAAATATTTTTAAACACTAATACTGTTTATTTATACACACATATGATCACACATTTAAATTTTTTTGATGTCAATCTGTGACAAGATAATTAAGTCGGTCGCCTGATGTTAAGGATAGTTCAGTGCCAACAGAACTTTCAACAAGTTAACTAACGTCGAAGTGCTGACTTGATAATAATATATTCACGTTACTGAATCTTGTACAGCTTGATGTGGGTCTACACCAGAGCATCCTAGCTGAGCCAACATCTGGTGCAGCTAAGTTGCTCTATCAGGGCATCTACAAGCTGTCCATTGACAATTGATATCTGTTCATAGTAACATGAATGTAATGGTTCATGGGACTGACATAGTCAATGCGTGACTCAAAGTCCCCAAAAATAAATTAGAATAAAAAAAAAAACTATCTTTACAAGAGGTTAAAGCCCTGGATGGCAAAGCAATGCGCTCTTCCTGATATATAAAATGTTTCCAGTGAAATAACAGGGCAAGGGTAATTTCACTGAAAGCATTGCCTTTCAACAAAACAGTAATGTTTGCACACTTCTGCTTCACGGTTGAATAACTGGCAAATGTGTGGTACTTCCTTAGGCAGACTCAAAACATCCCAGAAGGGGCCAAGAGAGAGGAGAGAAGTGTATAAACACATATAGTTCACTAAGATCTTGATCTTGGGTTGATCAGAGACTGAGAACAACTATCTCATGTATTAAGAGGCCTGTCTATATTACCATCTCATTCCTAAAGTATTAGTAATGCTGATAATGTCTAGGTATGATCAATAAAACTTTTAATCATAATACTCCGGGTCATTAGGCTTGAGTCTTGTAAAGTGTTACTTGTCTAAAGGCTCTATTTGCTTTGGTATGAACTAGTAGTCTTTTAAAGGTATATTTTTAATTATGAATGTTCAAATGACTGTCCTTGTAGCCTAAACATAATGATTTTTACTTTGGGTGACACTGCAACTGTAATAAGCAAGTAAAACTTAGATAACAGCAAAGTATATTGTTGTTGAAGTTCAAACAAGAAATTAGGTTAATAGTCTAAAATTGTACTAAGAATAGTGATGACAAATCATTATCTTAATAAGGTCGAGGTTAATATATCAGTGCTGGGTCAGTTTGGGTTGTTGTAACACAACTGAGTTTTGTTTCAAGATATAATTACCATTTTCCTCAGCAAACATTCTAGCCTCTTCACATGATACTTCTCTTCTTGCTCCACTTTTATTATCAGTTGCTACCAAGTCTACTTTGCACCCAACTAGAGCAAAAACAGGCCTGTGTGGCTCTATATGTCTCTTTGCTTCCATCATCCATAGAGGTATGTGCTCGAAACTAGCTCTATTACACACGTCGTACACTAATAAAGCTCCTACGGAATTTCTATAGTATGACTTTGTAATTGATCTGAATCTTTCCTGCCCTGCTGTGTCCCATAGCTGCAATTTAATTCTTGTGCCATCATGCACCTCTATAATCCTCGCGAAGAAGTCAACACCTACAGTAGGATCCGACAACTGAAAAATAGCGCGCAAATTATCTAATTAATATGAATTTTAATTGCATTTATCACGAAAACAACAGCAAGTACTTCGACTCACCTCCGCGAACTTCCCGTCTGTGAAATATTTCAACAAAGAACTTTTCCCCACAGTACTATCACCAATTAGGATAAGCCTAAATTGGTAATCAAATATTGGATCAACCATTTTTTAGTCGCAGTAATTTCATCAAAGCAACAAACAAAGATCTTGTGAAAAATTACGTATTTAGAAACCATAGATATAAACTCCAAGGAGAAAACCCATGTATGGAGATGATCTATGGAGAAAACTGTCATGTTAGATTGAAAGAAGCTGTCATGCTGACTTTGTTTTTTCTTCTATGGCCATGACGCGACCAGCGTATTGTGCCAGTGCTTCGAGCTTCATTTTGTATTGGATTGATAAAACATGACGTAAACTTGTATTTTTATATTTTTTACTTCTAAATAAAAGCGGGGAAACTTGGTATTTACAAAATAAAATTACACGGAATAACTACGGATAATTTAGAAATTGAAGGAAATCAGGATTAGGAAAGTGTGAAAGGCTATTTATTGGGTGACATAATAATTATCGAGGAAGAGATGAATATAATATAACTACAAAAATAATAAAGTACCAGAATAATTAAAATATATACATAACATATTATAATTTTATATTGTTTAAAACCATGAAATCCGTCATGGCCTTAAACACTAGAGCGCTTTTAGAAGTTAGTAAGAACGGAATATTTTAAGGAAATGGAATATATAGAGACTCGAGGATTTCAAAGAAGGAGGAACGATCATACAAAGGGCAAGATAGTAAAATATGATTAACATCATGCTGACTTACCCTAGTATCTCTTTCACAGACATAAGCTGGCCTCAGACATCCGGATTGACTCTCTGTATTCATAATCTTAATGCATATTATTAATTCAAGACCTCAGCGAGAAATTCCTTCAGAATAAAATTAAAAGATGTTTTTGTTAACAGCCACTTTGGGGCGACTTTTGATATTGTTTCTGTTAATAAGTTGAATATGAAGGATAAGCTATGGTAAATACAAAAACCGGAGAAATCCCGATAATCGAATTAATGTGAATGTTGAATGTCCCACACTATCTATATCCGGATCATAAAAGAATCGATCTGGATGTATCTGTCATCGTATAGTAGATCCGTATACATTCATTCTATAGTATTTATCTATGATTCATTCATTCATTTGTTGATCAATGCAAGCGCAAGCGTACTAGAATTCTAAAAATTCTTAAATTTCTTCTAAATTTTGATTTGTTTTCATGTATTGTGGAGTACCGTACTACTTTAATGTTGTTAAATAATGATTTAATGTTTTTCGTATATTGTATGTATATACATGTAGAAATAGCAGATAGGTAACCTAATTACTCGAAGCTTCATTTCATTTGGTCGGCGTCCTGGGCATTCCATTCAATATATATGAGGTACGAATATTTGAATAGCCTATAAGCACTCTAAATTTATATAGCTGACAATAAATAAAAATTTTATGATGACCAGATATTGTTCAATCTGTGTTTGCTTGTTTCAGTTATTGGAAGATTAAATTGTGTACATAGTCATGAATTCTAATAAACACTACAAAAATAAGGAAAATGCGATGGATTATTGTGATAATAAATTGAAATCTACACCTGTAGGTATGTAGTTCCTTCAGTATTAAACTGTATATCATAAGTCAATATCCAGAAATCTCTCACATAAGATTTTACAGCAAAATCAATACTAGGTTTGAAGCCCGAGTCGCTCTCGTCAAGAGGAGGGTGGTGTCCTTCAGCGGATCATTGCACTTGGTTCTTATGTGGTACCAATTGGGACATTTACTAGTTGACAGGACTCTTGTTCAAGAGCCCATTGTGGATAACACTGCTATAGGTGTGTTCGATTAGCAATGAAGGCATTGCTATCATTGCCATTGTTGGCTATTTCGTTAAAGCATTTGTAAAGCTCAAAAACATTTTTGCCCACACCTTACTTGAACGCTTAACCGAGCATAAGACTAAAATCGCATGATTATGTCAAATAGATAGTTGTCAAAATCAAACAATCATGCTCTGGATGTGGGTCAAAAATAGCTATTTGGTTGCATATATAACTCAACATATCACATGGTGTCACCGTCTGATACCTTTTACTAAATTATAAATTTGCTGGTTATTGATGTATCATTTTTTTTGCAAACAAATAACTTAATGATCACTTAACCACACCAGTTGCAGTTCCTGGGTAAAGTAGGTTGATTTCTAATTAAAAAAAAGAAATCTATTGTATTATTAGCCAAATATGGCGAATCGTGAGTCAACAGGTTAATCCCCAATCACACAATTGTTTTATCTACTCTATCCTCTTAATCCACACTGGGCGAATGGTGACAAGCCCACAGAAACCATAATAATGGAGTTGAAGTTGAACTGCCCATTAATAATTATTGGTTTATATATTAATAATTGTTTTGATTGTGTTAAATTTATTTTCCAGCTATGGTAGCTCCAGAACTAAAACATAACACTGATGAAATGGAGATCACTAAAACTTGTGCAGTACTCGGGTGTGAAGATTCAAAAAACTTAGATCCGGAGATGTTCTTCAGGTAATCTAAAGATAAATAAAATTTATATCATACTGGTTGTCGCACATATAGCACTAAAAGCATGGATATGAATAGCTGTGCCTAGTTTCAGGCTAATAAAGTTGAATAAATATTTACTAGAAAGCTGCGTTTTTACGATTAATTCTCTTTCTTTTAAAACATAAAAGAACTCATGAAAATTAAAGTTGGCTAAAATGTTATGAAAAATTAATGAAAAAAGAAAAGATTAAGTTTGTAAGACTTAATTCGAAAGACTAAAACATTTCAAATACTCCACTTCTGCCAAGTAGACATAGGCAGCCACCCATGTTATTATTAATTAGTGTTACTCTATGCCGTTAACAGATACAAAATATCTTCAATAGATATTTTACTACAACTAAATTACCCTAACCGCGCGCATTTTTTTTAAATGGCGTATTTTCGCGGGGTTTTGCGAACACTGGGTTGCAAATTTTAGTTATCTATAAAGTCTCAAGGGTTAAAGATTATATGATGGCTTGAGTTCTAGTCCTTTCTTGGTAGGGACTTTATTTAATTTTGAATAAGTTAAAACATCTTTTAAAGTATATTAAGTAATCATTGATATTCATAAGTGCGTCTGATGCCTAATATGAATAGAAAAAGATTTTGATTTGGAATGTAGTACATGGGTGGACCAAGTCAAGTGGGCAGTTTTGAAATAGTTTTTTTTCTTGACCTGTAACTTTAGGCTGCCTTTTAGGTCTGAGCCAAGAGTGCAGGTCAAAATTTAGCTGATCAATTATCATCATGAATCCCTGACAGGGTGTAGATATAATAATATATTACCTGTTTTATTATCCTTCCCTTTACAATTTTTCTTGAAATCTTGACACTGCACTGCTTTATACTTCACCATGAGATATTGGGTTTGAGTCTTATTCACCTTTTTTACCTTTACCAAATTTCACTTGTGCCTGTGCACTCGATACTCTTACACAGTATGAGCACTAGTGATGAGCTGGATATCCATATCTGTATCCCTGGATATCCAAGGGAGAGCAAGATCCGTATTGGGTTAGTTTTTGGCGGATCTTTTACTTCATTATTTTCAATTCATAGGCGAAATTTTATATAATACGGGTGATTTATTTTATATTAATTTAATAATAATTATTACTTTACATAATATATTTATTTATTATTATTATATATTTATTTTAACAGTTTTTTATTGTTACCTAAACAATGAAAAACTGCTAAATTTAATTCAGATTATTATATTTTATTTCTTAAAATCGTAATTGGTACCTTAATTTTGCAAACATAGTGAGTACCATACCAATAGTACATAACTCAAAGGTACTAAATTAACTATTTTATAATAAGATCAGTCTGAAATTTTTAATAAGCTAATTAACGGCTGTTTTCAATATTCTATCTATCCATAGTTTTCCTTACTACCGATAAAAATTTGACATAACGTCCATACAATAGTGTCAAATATCTATCTCTAGTAAGGTAAACCGACGATAGATAGGTTATTGGAAACGGCCCTTAAACGATGATATATTTAACCATGTTTTATAGGAAGTTTAGTTTTAGAATACTTTATGTCACAAATTTTACACATCGCACATTCATTCATCATCTATAATCACAAAATAATTAACTCATATACCAAAACTAAACACAAACGTGATCTATTCTGCCCAGTGTCACACTAAACTATAAAAAAAAACAAAAGGAAGACCTGCAGAATGCAAGGCAAAACATGTCGTGCCTGTTACGCAAGGCGTCAAGTGGCGTCGACTATTGTTTCAAGGTCTCACGCACCGACAACGATTGAGTAAGAAAGTTTAGATCCGTATCCGCGCATCTTGAGCTCAAATATCCGTATTCAGATCCGTATTCAGATCCGTATCCGCAGATATATATTTTTAACGATCCGGCACATTACTAGTTTGCACACAACAGCTCGGAAGCAGAATATTTCAAATGGTCATGGTACTATTTAAAAGGCGCTTGAACGAAAAGCCTACCACATAACTATGTGGATATGGTAGGCCTCTCAAGACCCAACTGGGTTTGTTCAACTTTAAAAATTTTGTATCCTGATGATAGAGGGGAGGTTCTTTAACTCAGTAGTCCCACACATATTTCCCTGATGATTGAAATGCATTTTCTAGGCTTACATCAGGATATATCTCTTTCAAATTCCATGTAAATAATAAATTTATAAAAAATACTATTCCAGATTTCCAGAAGATCTGTCTCTTCGACAAATATGGACAGACCTTACAGGAAGAAACAACTGGACCCCCACCGACTATTCATATATGTGTATGCAGCACTTCTCAGTTGACTGCTTCATGTGTAACGAGTATGATCAGATGGTACTCGTTGACAAAGCCGTACCATCACAGAAATTACCCAGACATGTGCTAGAGGTATGTACACTTCAACTTCTTAGATTAAGGCCTCCGAGGTATTGGTGAAATATTGTGTAGATAGAGTACAAGGGTTAATTGATTGGATAAAAAATAAGCTCAACATTGTAAATGCTGTGCTACAAATAAGCACACCAGAAATAAATATTTCTTTATTTGGTTTATTGACTAGTTATATCTATCTAGCAAGGTATGCCTCAAGTGTGACTTGCTATTGCATGGAATGTGTTGGGTCTTCACAGTTGTACTGACCGTTGACGTGGCGGTTCGCGCCGCGACAGAGACAAGCGACCAAAAAGGAGACTGTGACCGGGAGACCACGACCGTAGCATGACGTTAGGCAATGTACACGCGCGAGACAGAGACAGCAGATAGAGACTGGAGACAGGAGATAGAGACGCGAGACAGGAGACAGCGAGACGGTCGCTCGCAGCCCCGGACTGTAGTGTCCATGGCTCACAATCAAATCATCATCCTCCTCCGATAGAAGTTCTACTACTTAGTTTTTCATCATGACACAAACACAACTGACTCCATCGACAGACATTGCGATACTGACGTCTCGGTTGCGAAGAGACTGAGACACTTGTCGTTGTCTCTGGTCTCGGTCTCGGTCGCTTGTCTCTATCGCGGCGCGAACCGCCAGGTTAACAAACTTTCACACAATGTCAGTTACGAGGGCGGCACTGAAAATTTCGGGAATCAAGAAAGTGACACAACATTACTATTTAAAAATGTATTTATTGCTTTTCGAAGTATTCTCCGCGAAATTTGACACATTTGTCCATACGATGGAACCAATCATTGAAGCAACCATTCCATTCGGAAGTTGGGGTCTCCAAAATGGCCGTTTTGTAGGCGTCCACAGCTTCTCCAGGTGATGAAAATCTCTGTCCACGCAATTTATTCTTTATTTTAGGGAAAGTATAGAAATCATTAGGGGTTAGGTCGGGGCTGTACGGCGGATGGTCTAATAATTCTATGTTTTCTTGCTCTAAAAACTCTTTTGTTCTGATGAGCGCGGTGTGAGAACTCGCATTGTCATGATGGAGGATGATGCGGCGGTTGCAGTTCTCTTTACGGAGTTCAGAAACGACCTGTGGCAAACAAATGCTAGCATACCATTCTGCATTAACCGTTCTTTGTCCCTCAAGAGGAATAGTCGTAACATGGCCGGTTTTGGAGACAAACGTGGCTACCATTTTTTTTGCAACACTCCGTGAACGAACAATTTTTGTTGGCTTTAACTCATTTTCGAACACCCAAACTCGTGACTGGTTTTTTGTTTCTGGTTCGTACGCGTATATCCAGGATTCGTCACCTGATACGATGTTTTATACAGCATTTGAGGATCCTGCGTGGAATCTTTCGAGAGTTCTGACGCACTAAGTAACGCGAGCTGCTTTTTGCTCTCAGAGTGAATGCGGTATCCATCGGGAAAACAACTTTTTTACGCCTAATTGTTCATGCAAGATTATTTGTATTTGACTCATGCCAATGTCTAAAGTTGCCTTAATTTCGCGGTATGTCACATGTCGATCTTCCTCAATCAGCTTACGCACAGCATCAACGTTTTCTTGGGTGACTGCAGTTTTTGGACGACCTTGACGGGGATCATCATTGAGCTTGACACGTCCACGTTGAAATTCAGCAAACCAGCGATAAATTGTGGTTTTGGATGGGGCTTCATCACCAAATGCAGAAATCATCCGGTCAACACACTGTTTTTGTGTTAAACCACTTCGAAAGTCATAATAAATCATCGCTCTTGAATTTTCTCAACGACTAAACAAGTTTAACAAAACCTTGTGACAAGACTGAGAATCTTTTTTTAAATAAATAAATGGTATTCGATTTTTAAAACCAAGGAGTTTTCAATTAGAAGGATTTTAATATGACAGGAACAGTGGAAATATTCCAGTATAAAGTTTAATAAATACTTACTGTTGACACGCTGAACACGCGAGCATTTGCTAGTTATTGTAATGCCTATTAAAAAAAATGTGCGTCATCATGCTTAAAGAAATATAAAACATGAATAATAAAATATTGTTTTTATTTTCAGGTTGAATACATAGATGAAGAGACGTTAGATAACGAAGACGAAGATTACATGGAGACTGGTGAAGATTATTTAGAATCAGAAGAAGATCTGGACAGTACAGAAATGAACCATGAAGACATGGACCAAACAGAAACAGATGATAAAGAAATGGCCTGGAAAGAATTGATAAGTAATGAAATAACCCATACAGAAGTAGGTCATAATGAAATGGCCCGTAAAGACACAAGCCAGAAAGTGATGCCCCGTAGAGAGACTAACTATATAGTAACGGCCAATAAAGAAATGGCTCGTAATAATATTAACCATAAAGTAACAGACCACAAAGAAAAGGAATATAAACCATTTAATGGTAGCATGCATATTGATATTAATGACACACCCCAAATCCAAACAGACTTGGAAAACATTGAACTCCTAAAACTCTTTACAGAAGTCCAAAAAATGCAACGTCAGTGCGTGGCACTAAAAGACAAATTAAAATACAACACGAGAATCCACAACAAACAGTCTCGATTTTTGCTACGAATAAAAGAAATGACAGAAATCAAGAAGAAAATCTTGAATCAGAAACGGAAGAAGAAATGTAGGATATTGCTATCGCTTCAGGATAAAATTAAAGAGGATACTACAGGTTTAGTTTTGGCAATGCCGATGAGACAAACGGAAGATTTAAAGAATTTTGCATTGAGTGTATACAAGTATTCTCCTCAAGCATATATTTATATCAGAAACATGTTGAGGACAATGTTACCTAGTACAGAAGTATTAGACTCGTGGGTGACGTCTGGATTTGAACCCAAGAATGTAATGACCAGCAGCAACTTGATTAATGTGGTTGCGGAGCAGTCAGAAACAGAATTATCATGTAAAGTCACATTAGGGTGATTTTAGCAAATCATTTATATCACCTTTTATTTCTATTAATAAATTCTCCATAATATCAATATTTGTTTCTGCGCTTTATGATTTTAGGGCTCCATAGCTCAAAAGGATAAAATAAACTAGGATCAGTTCTTTGTCTGACTGTTTCTCTGTCTGTTGGTCAGGACCCCTTTTCTCAGCGTTGCATGGAGGTATCAAGGGTAACGTCCAAAATGCGTAAATTGCTAGTTATTTTAAAAATTATTAATTGCTATTTTATCTTACACTAGCTGCGCCCCGCGGTTTCACCCGCGTGGTGATGGATGATAATGATGTTGATGAATCTTATATAGCCTATGTTACTCAGGGTGAATGTAGCTTTCCAATGGTGAAAGAATTTTTGAAATTGGTCCAGTACTTTTTGAGCCAAAAGCCAAAACAAACATTCATACAAATCTTTCCTCTTTATAATATTAGTTAGATTTGCAGTTGTAGAATGGACCATTACATAATAGTATATCAATGTATGGGAGAGCATTTTTTCATAGCAGAAGCACTAAGTTAATCCGTTAACTTTTTGAAATCAAATGGCTCTCGATAGAATGTAGTATATTTGTATATTATATTAGTATATTTATATATAGTAAATGTATTTCTTTTTATGGCTTGTGCAGGGTTAGTACAATTACTCTAATTGGGTTGAAGAGATTGGTCAGTGATATAGGAAGTATAGTTGGTGTGGGGATTGAGACCTCAACTTTGCTTATGGTTTCTGTGGCAAAGAGGACAAAACGGGACATACACAAGACAAATAAGCTTATTATGAGTATATACATATAAAGCTGGTGTAAACCATGCATTTACCAAAATATTGCAATTTAAATAAGGTCATTTGAATACATAATGAATGCTGGGAGCCCCAGCGTGTGGGTCAGATTTGCGTCTGTCCGGTTTTTGTAATATTCTTTGGTTCTTTTCTTTCCTTTTTTTTAATGGCCGCTACCGCAATTTTGCCAATTTCGTGTAGAAGACCAAATATGGTTGAACGAAAGGTACCGGTTTAGTGATAGTGAGAGCATGTTTCTCGGTTCCGTTAGCTCAGTTGGTAATAACCTTGAACAGAAATGTTTGTACTTGCGTCTTGTATGGTGTTC
The DNA here is from genome assembly GCA_917880725.1 of Selenia dentaria. Lineage (NCBI taxonomy): Eukaryota > Metazoa > Arthropoda > Insecta > Lepidoptera > Geometridae > Selenia > Selenia dentaria. Next base: position 2,984,132 of record OU862893.1, on the reverse strand, counting down.
TTGTGTGTCCATGTCCATGCCTCCCGCGACACAGGGTATCCTAGTGCGGGGGTATAAGTGTGCGAATGTTATTTCTTGTTATGTGCTTTTCCTGTATACGTATGTCCGCTCGTAACTTCCTCAAAGGCCGGGAACATATCCTCGAGACCTCTGGTATTGCGGATGTCCGTGGGCGACGGTGATCACTTACCATCAGGTGAGCCGTCTGATCGTTTGCCAACCTACCCCACACAAAACCCTACTCAACGACTCAACCGATTTGGATAATGATAAGCGAGTGTTGCTGGGTACAAAATTACGTAAGATGAATAGAGAAGAAATATAAGTAGTTTCGTTCGAGACTATAGCAAAGCAGTATGTCGTGGAACTACGATGGTTTTATCTGCAAAATCTAAGGAGTAAATTTAAACTACAAATGCAGGTGCGGGTTTTCTTTTCGACAGCCTTTATACCTTTATATAGCTGTATAAAGTATATATATTTATATAGTATATATATTTATATACTTTATACAGCTGGATTCAGACGCGGGAGAAACCGTGGGCGCAGCTAGTACAATCTATCCGTATTTCCTTATGAGCGAATTTCCTGAAAAAAATGTCCATTGAGTCCAAGTCGGACCATTATTGTGTAGTCTTGGAAAAGTCGTAAGAAAAACAAACAAACTAAAAAACACTTAGAAGTATAATACGCAATATGTACTAACGACTACGAAATAATGAGCCCGCATAAGCGCACATAATACGCCATTTCGATTTTTAAGGAATTTTGCGCGATATCAAGGAATTTAATTACGTATCGTTAAGGCGCGGTCGTACCCTGATAATAGTCAAAAGCAGAATCTTTAAACATCGAGTGTAACGAAACAGTTCGATAAAAATCTATGAAAAAAAAACTTAAGTTAGAAAAGGAACAAGCAAAGAGTAATAACCGAACAGAATTCATAAATAATACTCGCTCTCTGCAGAAAAAATCCTAAATAGGTGCATAAAAATAAACTTTCACGTCCAAACTCTCAGAATTTTCAGCGATAACACTATATTATTTTTAGGTAATACATAGCCAACATATAGTACTAAAGTAGTAACCAGCAGTTTTTTCAATTGTGTTAGTATATATTGAAAGATATAAAGAAAACGTACAAAATTACCGCATTTTCGCATTACATCGTCCAATCTAACAAGCGATTTTCAACCTTACGTAAAGCATCGTAAATTATTTGAAAATTGGGGTTGGACCGCGTCTTAATCAAAATCGGTTGAGCCGTTGAATAGTTACGAGCGGATTTGAGAATGGATATACATACAAGTTAACTAGTAACCTTCCTTTTTACCGCATAGTTAATGCTACTATAGGTTGGCCATTTATCTTAATCCTCGCCTGCGCGGTACAGGGGCGCGAGGGTATGAGGGATAAAGGGAGGGGAGATAAAGGGCGCTGAGGTGCGGGGGGCGCTTACTGTGATACACACGGGAAGAAATGCGACAAGATCCCAAGATATGTGACGTCATAGTGGTTAGATGTGAAGAAATGGTGATTTATTAAATGAAAATTAATTGATGATGATACAATATTTGAATGAAGTAACTATGTATAAGCTAATAGGTAAGTCAATAAAATATTTGGTAATAAACTATTGTACTATTTATTAAATAGAATGACTATCAAAATTATAAATCGGTTACTTATCCATATCTACTATCGGTCTTCACTTTCGAAGCAGCCATCATCGGAATCATCACTCGTCTTGAGTGTTAATAATAAAATCAACAGCATCATCCCGAATTTAATCCGGTTTGCAGTAAGTACTCGTCCTCGATTTCAATTGCATGGTTAACGGAATGCTCCCACTTCTCTACGGAATATTCAGCAAAAATCCCTGTAATATAATTTTTTGACCAAATTAGAGTCCATACTTTTTTGTGCTAATTGTCTTTTCATCCTTCCTGTACTAATTAAAACAAAATATGTATGAATGAAACTGACGTATATTTACGTCTCTGGGATGCAAAGGGTTAATATCACCCCAAACCAACTCATACAGAACAAAATATCTTAAGGGCTAATCTATCTAAAACGAAATTCATTAATTTTCAAAACTATAATAATATTGACATTTTTAATCCAACATTGACATGCAAAAATTAAATAATAGAAAAAATGGACGAAATTAAATTTCTTGGAATCGTATTAGATAAAAATCTGAACTGGAAATCACATATAGACAGTGTATGTAAGAAATTAAATAGATTCATATAAGCCCTTGGAAGATTAAGACGTACTTCGGGTCAAGACACTGAAGACGCACTGACTGCTTATTTTGGTTACGTCGCCTCAGTTCTAGGTTACGGACTAATCTTATGGGGTAACTCTACGCATATTAAAAGAGCTTTTATAATTAAAAAAAAAGTATTAGAGCTGTTTGTGGAGTCGGTCCACTAGAGTCATGTAAACCACTTTTTAAAAAACTAAATATACTGATGACTACTCTAATAGGCTTATATATTTATCAAATAGGATGTTTTGTTAAAGAACATAATGCATTTTTCAACCACTATGAGGACCAAACTCACTCTAGGGCAAAATATAGAGACCCAACGAGGTTAATGATGCCCACATGCAAAACTGCTCTTGCTCGTAAGAGCTGTGTGACTATGACAGTGAAAATATTTAACAAGATACCTAGAGATATAAGAGAATTACCAATTAGACAATTTAAATCTAAACTTTGTAAGTCGCTTAAAGAAAAATGATTTTATGACATTAATGAATTATTTGGTATACATTGAGGCTGACATGTTTATTTCATATTATAATTTAGTAATAATATTAATGACATTTATTTTTTAATTATTGACATGTTCTTCATATATCAGTCATATGTTAGTCATAAATCAATACTAACAAAATTATATTGTACGTCTGTCAAGGACAAACTGTGGTTCTACAAGCACTTGTGCGCTTAATAAGATCTATTATGTACACGGTTTTTGCAATTAATAAATTTCATTTCATTTCATAATAGGGTTCAGGTATGGAAGCAAACACAACAGTTCATGTTCTTTTCAATAACTCGTCAATTTTGTTAATATCTTCAGTTTCTATCTTTTTAATAAAGTTGTCCTTTCTAAGCTCATCATCAAAAACCACGTCATGTACACGTAACCACGATGGCACTTAATAACTGCCTTGGTAGAAGCCATATTCGGCTTTTTTCTTCTCGAACCATTAGGTAAGCTGCGTTATCCATGACGATGGTAGAATTTCGTGGTATATTAGGCTGTAGGCATCAACTTTTCATTTATCCATTTACTGTTTAACAGTCGAAATTCATAGAATCGTGATTACATTTAGATCACAACGTGCTCCGTCTACAAATCCAGTTTGACCTCCACAATATACGATGATCAAACGGTCTCCTTTACCAATATGAAATAGCAAACCATGTGCATCCTTGAGCAGCATCACCCTGAGCCGAGAGTAAGTAACAAACCAATACCTGGAGCTGACGCAGACCATAACGAGCCAAACGTCGGTCTCGGGAACCCTATGCTAATGCAAATATTAATTTCAGTAGCAGTAGCAGTAGCGTGCGCCATGTTCATGAGCACTATACGTGAATATCCCCTTTCTAAAGTTTATTTCTTTCCTATGTTAATCATATTAGGAACTGACACTAGCCGCTGGTGCGGATTTAAGAGAACCAGTCGGAAGAGGCATAGAACCCTCCCTACGGCTGCCAAGTGAGTTGTAATTTGCCACCTCCCCGGTGCGAAATAGCGCGCCTACTACAAACTAAAGAGCACACATGTGCGTACAGACCCTGCGCGGAGTTACTACGTTTGCACTCTGGGTAGAGAAATGAGATACCGGGAAGTGGAGGCTCCCCGAGGTTCAGCAGGGTTAAGGAGCTGATGCTCGACCCCCCCAACTGTAAGTATCTAAACACACTATGCCGAAGGTACGCGACCGAAGTTCCGCTGTTGATTTTACGTTCCGACGTATTCAGCTGATATGACACACCATTAGTGCCGAACTTACAGAACAAGTTACAGGATAAGTTGCTGCTGAACTTACGCCCGACCGAGGTTACGCTGTACGCTATAACGCAACGTAATTTTGGCATAGTGTGTCGTCAGTAATTCAAATAGCATTGCAGACGTAATCATGCCTAACTTCGGTCGTGTACCTTCGGCATAGTGTGTTTAGACACTAAGGGGTTGACGAAATACGCAGTCTTCGCATAAAATAAAATTACGAGGCGAATGGGACTAGACTGACATCCGTTTAGTTTAGGCTTAGGGCGATAATGCTTATTAGCAGGCATGGCGCTCAACATCAGACGCAAGCCTTGATGCAATGCTTAATAATACGATTTTTAAAGTACGAACTCTTTCTTAGCTATTATACCTAACATTGCAATTTTAGAGAGAATAAAATTCACATCCTCGAACGGGATTCGTACCCCTACATCTTCTGACAATCCGTGTCAGATGCCATGACCACTAGACCATCGAAGTACAGGTCCGATCCAAGCATCGAATTTTAGCCGCCGCCGTATGGGGACGGAGCGACATCTACTTCATTTTTCTATCTATTAAATTAATTTTCATTTTCTAAAATTGCAATGCTTTTCGAACCTGAATACACTTATATTTCAAAAGCAATCAATTTGATTTGCTTTCTATTTGACACAGTAACATATCTGTGAACTCTGTTTTTATCCATATAAAACAAAGTTCACAGTTAAGTTACTGTTTCAATTAATAGAAAGTATGGCAATTTTTTTTTATCAAACTTGCTTTTTTAAGCGTACGCTATAAGCATTCCATAAGATATAGAGGTCTCTGCCGAATGCACAATTTAGGGATGGGACATCATCTGGATTTCCGGCGTATCGCGAATAACCACTAAACAATAACCTATCGCTCTCGAGGGCTTCTAATTCTGTTCGGACTTTGAAAGTATACTCTTCATTATTTTGCTTTTACATATGTTCGCCAGAGGGCGCTATACTAAAGATCTCTTGTTAGAAAGGGAAGGCGGTGTCGACACGTATCACACGTAGGTAGGTACCAAACAAATGGAGGAGGGTTCCGCTCTTAGTGCCGAGATTCCCTCGTCTGGTCGCGGTGGTGTGTCATGAGCCGTAGTCTCACCTCTCGCGCGTCAACATTAATAAATATCCCATCTGTTCAAATATTGTGCAAGTTTTTTTATTGTTTCCCCCAAAACAAGGATGTGTGTGTTTTACTACGAATCGTAAAGAACCCAAGTTTCAGTTCCGTATTATTTGTGTGTTCGCGAAGTGCTCGAGTGGTTTTTGTTTTCGTTCCGTATATTGTGAATGGATTTATTAAAGCTGATTATGAAGACGGACGCCTTTTGAGGTATGTGCCACGGTTTTCTTAAAAGTTATGGGTTCTATTTTAGAAACAGGATTAGTGTTGCACTGTGTCGGTCTGATTTCTAAACGAACTAGAATAGAATGCTAGATATTCGACGTTCACTGACGGTCAGTAACTGGACTTTTGCAATCATTATTCCTTGTGCGTGTTTACATGCCTTAAATGTAAGCCACAATGCCATAACCGCTCGGCGTGGAGTCGTCGTGAAATGCGTGTGCAATTTTTAATGTTCACCATTAGATCCCGATAAACAATTATAACTATATTAAATAGTAATGTTTCATTCATTCCACGGGTGGATAAATAATTTCTCTTTGCATTTATGGTCCGCAAACAATTTTCTACTTATTGCTCACGCGTGGTTCAATGAAAGTATTGGTTTCCGATTGCTTTTTTTAGCAAAGAGGTTGTTGATTACATATGATTGTAATTGTGTTGTTACTTTGTTGAGAAATGATTTTCCTTATACTTGCTGACTTCCGCTGATTTAATAGTGTTATTGTTGATGTGGGTAGATGTATATTATTTTATTCGTTATTAAGTCATGTACACGTGTTGTGAGTATGTAGCAAGTGGTTATGAGATCTATCTTGTCTCCTATATTGATATGAAAGCCTGAATAACAGTTTGTATCTACTAATATTCTCTAAGTAATATATTTAGAGTACTTAATGTTTATTCTTATGTTACAATGCTAGGTTATGATGAGTCCTGGTTTCTCGAAATAATTGATTTTGAATACAACACTGGTTCGCCAAATTGATTTATATCATTAATAACTATCTTCCAAGCTTACAGAGTTAATTATTTATGTACCTACCAACGTTTCTACGTATTATTTATTCTGTGCCAACGTCAGGATGATGGATTTTCAATATTTTTAAGCCATTTTCGTCCGTGCGATCACTTTTTAATTGATTACTTACTCTCCGGAAGTTCCGGCGTCTACATGTAATGCATGATTAATGAACAGACCCTGGATTAACGGAGTCGGTTTGGCTGGCCACATTCGTAACTCTGTTCGTTCACATATTAACGAGAAAGAGTGAAATTGATTACCTACACAATGTGAATACACAATAGAATGAAAAATTGTGCTGCGTCCCAGTTTTCCGACTTTAATGTTGGTAGATGCAGTTTGAAGTTCAAACCGCATCTACAGTTGAACTTTAATCTAGTTTAGGCTTATATTATCCAGAAAGTCACAGCAACGTGTGATTGTCATTGAAATTAAATGTCTAGTATAAATATCTAAAACGCTTTATAATTTCGTTATTTTAAATAGGTAGGTACACAAAACTGCGTAGAGTTATCTAAAATAGAGGTATTCTATATAATAATATATATGCATTGTGTGTTATAGTGCGCGTAATCAACCAAAATTTTATGATTATATAATCTGTGATGAAGCTGTATTGAGCTCGTGGGTGGAAAATGACTCAGATTACGTCGTATCCAACAGATTAATTGCTCAATTCGTTACAGTTAGAATATAGATTAAAGAAATGATGATATAGATAATAAGTACGTATCTATTTAGCTTTTTTTGTAGCCGAAAATCTGTTATTCTTTCAGTCGCGGTTCCTGGTTTTTTGGTGGGATTCGTAGTCTACTGAATAAAATGATTCCAATGTATGCCGGTCAAGATCTTAGGATCAGGGAGAAAGAAGGCTGTACAAATATGTTTTCATCGTCATTAGTAGGCATTGTGTTGTCGTTGAATCCATTCATGTTGTACATGTATGTAAAGTAGTTGCATAGGTATAATATCAATAACAGAGGGTATCGCACAACAATATGTGTATTAAGTAAAGAAACAGAGATGTTCTTATCACCTTCATTGATGCGTAAGTTAAATAAATCAATTGACTTTTACATCGAGTTACTAAAAGACATAATATATATAATGCCTACTCACACTAAGGCTACTTCCTGCAACTGTATTTCACAACAATAACGCATTGTTTTTCCAGTAATTAGCCGTGTTCAATGATTATGTGCACATAACGGCATTTTGGTTACGTACAAATTGTTTATCCCAATTATGTATCGATTTACTTTTTATCTAGTAGGAACTTACGTGTTTTTTGCCCTATGTTGATAATAGTAAAAAACCTTGAGGTGAAAAACAAAAGCCGGCACTATGCGAAACACTGAATACCTACTACAGTTGATACTGGCCGGATATTAGTAAAGTGCCGGAGCCGTAATACCAAGCCCATCGCTATTGAAACTTTATTACTTAGTACATATGTACTCAATAACACAACTTACATAAACCTAAAGCAAAAATCATATCAACTTGTTATCTTAAACTTTGATTCCTCGTCGCCGTAAATAGAAATACGGCTTGTGACATGTTTCCGGAACACTATTATTCGGCTCATCACTATCACCATTCCTATAAAAAGTGTGGTGTTTAGGTGTAAATTAGGAGAAGAACATCAATATAGGGGCTCATTCCAGCATGTTCCACAGGAGGTACAGCAATGCGCTAGTGTTCCCCGATAGATCCTATGTACTGTAAGTGTCACGGTAGTTTCGATATATTAATTTTTAGTTTTTTTAAATCACCTAAATCACATATTAGGGTACTAAAGAACTTTTTAAAAGAAAGCTAAATTAAAAATGCTTGTAAAATGTGTTAAAAATAACATTTACGCATATTTACCACTTTGAAAGCTCAGATTTTTTTTTTGATATTAATTGTATCAAGTAATAATTTATTTAGAATAAGGATACATTGCAGAATTCAAGCATAAGTCAGTTTGTGTACACCACAAACATGAGTTATGACGGTTTAAAGGCAAGATTCCGGGTATTTAAAAAAAACTTAAAAATAACATATCTAAACTACCGTGACACTAATTAGGACATAGAATCTATCGGGGAAAACTAGCGCATTACCCCGCCAAACCCCTGAAAAAATCCTGTCGGTCCATGCACCAAACCCTGTACTCCATTTTTCTAAATTTCAAAACTTTGATTGCAAGTGCAAGCTACATAAAACTGCTCTGCAACGCAGGTACGTCTAGACAGATGTCTATCTATGCAAATAGGGCGAATTTTGTGAAGTCTGTAATATGTAGGTACCTACTCGTACATTATGTTGCAGTCAAAACTCTTACCAATTAAGACGCGTTCGTATCCTGATAATAGTAAAAAACAGAATTTTTAAACACCTAGTGTAACGAAACAGATCGATAATATATTATGAATAAAATACTAAGATTCGAAAAGGAATAGGAAAAGGGTAATAACCGAATATAATTCATAAATATAACTCGCTTTCCTGAATAATCCAAAAAATCCTGAATAGGTCCACAAAAATAAACTTTCACGTCGAAACTCTCAGAATTTTCAGCGATAACACAATATTTTTTTAAGTAATACTTAGCCAACGTATAGTACTAAAGTTATAACCAGCAGTTTTTTCGATTCTGTTAGTATATATCGAAAAATATAAAGAAAACATACAAGATTAACGCATTTTCGCATTACATCGTCCAATCGTACGTAAAGCATCGTAAATTATTTTAAAATTGGGGTTGGACCGCGCCTTAAAAGTAGTTATAACTGCAAAAGCAGGCAAAAGTAGTTCTGAACAGGTTGCTCAAAAGTACCGGACTTGAGCTTTTTGTCTGAAATCATGTTAAGACTAAAAGTCCGGTAACACAAGTTTTAAATAATCCGTGGTAAACGGTGCTGATACCATAGTTTAACATAGCTCGTTGTAGAGTTCAAAGTCAAAGTCAAAATCATTTATTCAATTTAGGTAGGCATCAAAGACGCACTTATGAACGTCAACTTTTCATTATAATGTACTTTAAAGACTACCGCCGCGTTCCAAAATATATAGAGCCTACCGAGAAGAAGCGGCAAGAAACTCGGGGCCATTCTTTTTATATGGATGTTTACAATGTTTCTACTTAGGTACTACAAATATTACATTTTATGGGTGGCAGAGAGACAGCTTGCCAGAAGTGGAGTATTCCAAGCATCTTTATCTTCTATATAATGTCGAACTTTATAGTAAGCTTTTTTTATTAAAACGTTTCACAGTCATCTTGATTTTTTACAGTCAACTTGAATTTGCCCTCTGTGAGCTCAGTTATGTGCTTTGGGATTTTATTGTAAAAACGCACACAATTTCCTAGGAATGACTTATTAGTCTTCGCAAGTCTAAAACTAGGTACAGCTATCCTATTTGTATTTCTGGTATTAAAAGTGTGGTGATCACTATTTAACTTATATTTATGTAAATGTTTACGAACATACATTATATTTTCAAATACATATAAGGAAGGCAACGTTAATATATTGATTTCTTTAAATATATCTCTCAAAGATTCACGGGGACCCATTTCGTATATAGCTCTAATAGCACGTTTCTGAAGGATAAAGATGGTCTCTATATCAGCCGCTGAACCCCATAGCAATATCCCATATGACATTACGCTGTGGAAATATGCAAAATACACTAACCGCGCCGTAGAGTTAGTCTATAAGTAGTCCATACTGCTCATGTTCAAGTACTTATACGAGTTAACCAACTTCCTTAAACGAAGGGATCGAAAACTTTCCTTCTCTCTACTTTTGTATTTTGTTTTAAAAATTAAATAAGTATATATTACAACGGCCTCTCTCACTTGTGAAATTGTTTGTTACAAATCTCATTCTATTCTCATTTAAGTTTTAAAATATTGAGAAACAACAAGCGTAGGTAGTTCCGAATGGTGTGTTCGTTTGTATGCTTACATTGAACAAGTGCAATTTGAAAAATTGAATACCGACTTCCATTCTATTCAGTTATTGGAGTGTAACTGAAAACTACCGGACAGAATTTGATGAAATTTAAATGAGACTACACGGGAGCACCAACAAAAAAGCTTCAAACAAAAAAATAATTTTGAGATTCGGTTTACCCTATCGAAAGTTATGAGGTAACAAACATAAAAAAAAAACAGATGAAATGAGTACCTCCTCCTTTTTGGAAGTCTGTAGAAAAAAAACTATAACGAACTATAGAACTGTTTCGGATGCTAGAACTGCGAAAAATGGGAGATTCTGGATATTTTATACTAGGATCATAGACACCATCAAGCAGTGTAGGTGAAGAAAAGAATGGCGCCGAGTTTCTTGCCGCATCTTCTCGGTAGGCACTATATATTTTGGAACGCGGCGGTAGAGTCTTTAACGTACATCATAATGAATAATTGACGTTATTAAGTGCGTCTTTGATGCCTAAATTTAATAAATGATTTTGACTTTTTTACTTATGAAGGTGAGAGAATAGGTAAGCTTAGAAATATCATTCAAAACATACGATGAAACTTATATTTCACAACAAATCTTATTAAACAACTTCAAAGATCTTTCGTCTGGTATAATTGTAAAATCTCTTTGTAAAGGGTGTTGGAACAAAGACAAAGTTTTTGGGCATCGTTTCAATAAAGTTTTAACAATACTAAATTATTAAGAAGACCACAACAAGGGCGAAGGTGAATGAACGTGAAGGCCCCAATTGGATGCAGAAAACGTGAGGGTGAGGATATTAACACAAGTCAGTATGTAAGCCATGGGATTTAGCTTGGATTAGAAACATGAATCCAAACAACTCTATTGGTCCATGTGTTTTAACACATGGCCAAAATTTTTAACTACGGGAACATATCTGACTCAAATAAAACTGTCTTATACCTATTCTGTAAAATAAATAAATCATAATTATTTTGTAGAGAGCCGATAGCGAAATGTCGCCAGCTATTAGTTCTTTGAATAGATCCTTCGTAGGGAAATTTATCGGTAGATACATTTTTGTGGAAGAAAGAAAGAAAATGCATTTATTCAAGACACACACAACATCACATTACAGACATATGAAATAATAAAAAATATAAAACAAAATACTTACACATACATTATAAACAAGAAAACCCATACGGAAAACAGCGTGATGCTGTGCGTGTCATGAATATGGGTCCCGACTCAGCATACGAATAAGGACAATCCTTAGTCACTGATTTTCAGTCGCAACCCATCGTCATGATCTCACGAACCTCAGCAAGTCAGCAACGATACGTCCGAGAAGAATCGCGACATTCGGCGACAACGGACAATTTGTTCCTACGAGTATATTATTATGTACCTTGGTACCGTAAATGTAAATGGAATAGGAATAACACTTATAAAATAGATTATGCGACATCTTACAACTTATCTGTGCTGTACCTCAGGGCTTTATTTAGAGGATTTGCAATATTTTGTTGTTTTTCTACCGACTTCCAAAAAGGAGGAGTTTGTTACCTCATAACTTTCGATTGGGTGGACCGATTCTCAAAATTATTTTTTATTTGAAAGCTGGTGCTTCCCGTGTGGTCCCATTTAAATTTAATCAAATTCGGTCTAGTAGTTTTTGAGTTACACTACAATAACTTTTTTTTACCAGAGTAATAGAATGGAAGTCGGTATTAAATTTTTCAAATTGCACTTGTGTTTATTTCTCGTAAACTCCTCTGGCATCATTTCTCGTCCTGTTCTCATCTTTACTTGGAAAACAGCCCTAAGGGTATTATTTGTGTATCTGAGTATACGTCTGAGATTATTTATCTGAGTATACGTCTGAGTATTATTTATCTGAGTACACGTCTGAGTATTATTTATCTGAGTACACTTCTGAGTATTGATCCTTTTTGAAAAAGTAAAAAATAATGGTGTTTTTCAGCAACAGTTTAAATTTTAAACTGTTATCGAAGCGCCTGATCTATGTTTTAAATTTAAAATAGATCAGGGGTGCTTCGTTTAACAAATAGCTAATAACTTAGGAAACATTTAAATTGAAAGTAGCTTGTTCATACCACATACACATAGCTAAAGGAATATATGTAGGCAGCTTGTTAGTTAGCCCATATATGTTATTGGCTAACTGTGGCTAGTACATGCACCTACCTTGTTAATTTCGGGTCATGATTAAAGTGCATTTGAGCAGGTAGATTGGTTTATGCTTGGTTACCTCCATATTCGGTCTTGTGGTCGAGTAAAGGCTAATGAGATCGATTGGCTAGTTCAGCTGAAGTTTGAGTGTTTCTGAGAGATTATAATATATAGTTTGCAATACCTTTAATTTCATCCGCGGATTACTTCGATAGAAAATCATCTATTCATTTTCTAATTTGTAGTTGGTGGCAGTTTGAATCCAACAGCCATTTGGTGTCATAGGTTTTAGGTCAACTACCTTGTGAGCGCAGGTACGTACATCTTCAGGTTTCTTTATTCCCAAAAGTCCGAAAACGATAGATACCAAGTTTTCTACGTGCTCCGTGAGCCAATACAAATAAATACTTGGTATCGTAATTATCGTATGTTCCAAAAAGTCGGAAATGTGTTGTTACATATTTTTAACACACTGGCTCGTAAAGTGAGCCTTATTATATCGCCTTTAGGGCCATAAACCGAGCTATAAAACACACGCGCATTATATAATTATATCCTAGTGCATAAGAGAATTATCCCTACAAAGTTAAATTAGTACGTTACTGCAAGTTATAGGCGAGTAAACAGAACATTCTCAATTTAACCGGGTAATACAGTTTTTTCAGTAGCAACAAAGAGGTTTTATGCCGCTGAAAATCCACATACATTTATGGAATAAATCAATGTGGACGTCCTTAATTAAGTCAAACAAACATTTATCATTACCAAATAATTTATATTTCATAATAATATAAATAATTTGTTATTAAACATTAAAATATTTGCATTGTATCACTTCACATTTTATAATTTGAAGTAGGCTGTATGTTCGCAAGTAGTTGGCACGTGAAAAAAAAAACTAGCGCGCCATTTCCATATCATTCCTAAAATTTTAATATATTGTTTTTATCGCATTTGTCGCTGTGTTGTAAAAGCAATATAAGTCTGTTTTACCTCGCAAACGTGATGAAAAACTTCGTAGGAAACTCGTGAGCTCTGATCATTTGTATCATAGTATATTACTTATGTTATAACTACTGAATAACGTAGCCACGGGGTTAATAATATAGCGTGGAATAATGGTTGCCGTGCATGTTAGAATTCAGGAAACCGCGTTTTTTTCCAATAATATATCGCTTTGGTGAATTTTGATGAATCTTTTTATGTTTGATAAGAGTATACTTCCGAGGTGGTCCCATTTAATTTCATCAAATTCGGTTAAGCGTTGTTTAAGTTACACCCCGAAAATGTTTTGCCTATTTTGATGATTTCATGATTGACGGTGAATGACAATACCGTAAGTAGCAAGGTCACTAAAAAGGGTGATTTTTTTACCAATAAATAGATATGTGTACTTACCATGACAGTTCAAAAGTATATATTATCACAATATTGTGCGCATGGTACCGACTTCAACAAGTTAGGTATTTCACACTTTTAGGTTTTGAATTTGGTACGATTATTTGGTATTTTTTTTATAACGAGCAATGAATGACACAGATCTCAGACCTTGTTCTGAGATCTGTGGACACCCTGCAGCGGAATCTTAAAACCTTTTAGAATTTTCGGTATCAGTTTACATCGGTTATTTGATTTTTTCCTCCGCCGAGAGAATTCTTAAAGGCCGTTCTTTTTTAGATGGTTTATATCAAGGTTCGTTGGTTCTCCCTGCCTATTTGAGGCTTGTGAGTATATTTATTTTTATCTGCAATATGATACATAGTACTTCGTTTTTATATGAAGCACGTTCATATTTTAGGTCGATTTTTTATGGAAAATGGTAAATAACTTTGAACGTACTTATTTATTTATCTTCCTTTGCGGAACCACTATAACTAAAGCCCTGTGTGTTTTTTCAGTCGTATAATAGTAGATACGATTTTGGTATTTTTACTCTTGTAACACCTACTTAGGGAAGTAGATAGATAGATAACACTTTATTGAGACACGACTAAATATTAAATTACTTATATTAATCACTTAATATTAAAAAGAACAGTTCTTAAAACTAGGTGTAACAATGGTCGGTCTAATCGCTCAGAGCGATCTCTTCCAGACAACCCACGAATTAGGTAGGTATAAAGTGTATTGTAAGTTAGTGTAATTTGTAAGTTAACCCGTTAAATCGCGATTCACCATGTTTGGCCAATAATACAATAGATTTCGCAGAAATCAACTTACTTTTCGAGGAACTGCAAGTGGTTAATATTTCAACGTCGTGTCTGATCGGTTACCAAGTTTATTATGAAGCTAGCAGAATGATGCATCATACTAGCTGACCCACTAGTGGTTTCGCTCGCTTCACCCCCTTAGGGTTGGAATTACCAAAAATCCTTAAACTTGATGCTTACAACATAAAGGGTTCAACTACCAAAAACTTAAAGTCTATAGGCCCAGCGGTTACTCTGCATTGTTGAAACAGCCGTCAGTCAAGACAAATTAAATATATGTGTATATAATTTATATTTACTATAGTAGATCCAACCGTTTATCCTCTTTTTGACAGCACCAATAGAACGTAACATGACGATGTTACGCAAAAGTTAACTTATAAATGCGAGGTTTTAAAAATATGACAACTGCTTAAATTTGCTCCTTGATCCCGTATAATAATCATCTTTCACAAAATGAGTCCATAAGTGCAGTAGTTTTTTTATAAATTCCATAAAATAACAAACGTTTTTAAAAAATTACGTTCTATGGCTATCAACATAGTGATGTTACGAAGTTACGATTGAGATATCGATATTGTTTATGAACTATTTTTACACGGGTGTTTTCCGTTCTCGGCACATAATATCGGATTTATTTTTATGTAAAACCGTTATATTGATGCGCCTCAGGAAAACATACAGCATTATTTGAAGACGTGTTTATCTCCTGGTGTATATCCAAAAAAGAACAAGGTTATGATGACTATGATGATTACAAGTACAAGTCATACTTGACGAAGCTGTTACCGGTTAAATCTGGGATGGCCAGCGAGCAACACGGAAGGGAGTAGGCATACACAGCGTTTCCCCTCTGTCAAAGTACAAGTCCGCATGGACCATGGAGTTTGATAATATACTGTGGGGTGAGGGCGGGGCTAGATTTGTGAATGGTGCTTTATTTTTTATGTGTTAGTGATTTGGTTGTGTGAGTATGATCGGCAATGGATCGGTACAGGTATGTTTTGTATGTAATAGTGCGGCTTTGCGCTAGTGTGCAACTTCCCCTCCCGCAAGAAATGACAGAAAGATTTGAACAATATTTTTTAGCTAAGGCTACTCCCTTCCGTGTTGCTCGCTGGGGATGGCAGACATTAAAGTCTGCCGTTTGGTACCAGAAAATAGTAAAGTTTGAGCAACCCCAATTCCAATTTAAGCAAACGAAATCTAATCTTTTATTTTTATTTATTTATTAATCAAAATCAGATTCATCGTTGCTGTCACTCGAGCTATTGCCGACATTTATAATTAATTGTTGACTCATATAATCTATCGCCACGTGTTTATCCCAATCTGCCATTATAGTTTCTTGTGTTTTTTGAATTACATTTTGCCAGCTTTCCGCAGTTACTTTCACACATGCATTTTTTAATAAATTTACCATTTTGTTTGCCGTGAATGGGGGTTTTGTGTTATTTCTAGCAGCGTGTCCTTTAACTTGAGCCCATATTAATTCAATGGCATTGTATTGACAATGATAGGGTGGAAGTCTAAGAACCCAATGACCATGTTCTGCAGCTATTTCGTCGATCACATATCGTTTTGGGAAGTGTTTTTTTGTTCGTAATATATTTAGTAATTGTACTTTTAGTAAGGAGTTATCAACATTTTCACCATGTCGTTGAAGCCAGTCAATGATTACTTGTTTTTTGTCGGCCTGGGTCGGCATTTTATCAATTTGGCGTGAGTGATAGGATGCGTTATCCATAATAATAACTGACGGTTCTTCCAATGATTGTACCATTTCCTTAAACCAACTTTCGTAAACCTCAGAATTCATTTCTTCGTGGTACTCAACTGTTTTTTTGGATTTAAAGGCCAACAAAGCATCTGGCATGAATCCTTTCACAGACCCTGCATGGCAAATGATTAGACGTTCTCCTTTTCCCATCGGTACTGAGGTAGTGGAAGCAGCGGTGTCATCAGTCCAGCTCTTAGACACTGTGTGGTTCGCATTCAGCCAAGTTTCGTCAGTGAAAACAACATTTGACCAATCTGTAATTTTTTTGGCTTCGCTCAAAAATTCGCAACGAGCAAAAGCTACGTCGCGACGCTCCATCAATATTTTGCGTTTGTCCGATTTTTTATAAGTAAATCCAATTTCATTCAAGACCTTTACCAATGACGATTTTTGACCTCGGAACAAATCACATTCACGCAAAGAAGCAACAAGTTTTTTAAGTGTTGGAACTTCTTTACGTAAGTAATAGTTATATATATGACGGCGTATAGCGTCTGCGTCAAAGTTGTCAACCGAAGTCACACGACGTGGTTGGCGTTTTTTCTTCGGCGTACGAAGCTTATTCTCCTGCATGCCGCTTGTTCCGTAGGCTTCGGTAGTAATTTTTGTAATCGTAGATGCACTAATACCTAACGCGGCCGCAACGCGCTCTCTCACTTGCGACAATGGTAAAAGCGGGCCGCCATTTTGATACTCTGCTTCAAAGTAATTACGAAGCTTGATCACCATTTCTCTCGTCTGTCCTTTCAGCACTGATCCTTTCGGCATTTTATAGTTCCAATATAAAACTCAGCAAATAATTACTAGCACGGGCGTCTTGTTGCGAGTGACAGTGACAAATACAAAACGGCGGTGGACCATTGAGTTTTACTACCTTGATAAAATACTACTGCTTACCCATAGACAAAAAAATTGGCAGTCATAGGAATTGCCGATAGAAGTGAAAACTTATAACTCAGAATTTGATAGCTTACCTTGGAAACTACACGGGTGTAACCGGACGGCGTGGCCTCGCCATCTGGGCATGGCCATCTAGAAATGCGTCAGCATTTCCCATTGGCTGATGCGTTTCTAGATGGCCATGCCATGACGGCCTGTCCACGCCCTTTCAACATTCCCCATTGGCTGACGTATTTCTAGATGGCCAATAGCCATGGTCATGGCGCCATTCCTAGGACTATTCTCTTTCCGCACAGACTCGATAGAAAAATGAATCGAAATCGTGTCCACTATAATCACTTGGTCACAACACTTTAACTGACAAATTAGATCTGTCAAAAAGAGGATAAACGGTTGGATCTACTATAACGAGAGTTGTTCCCGCATTACACACCGCGGTTTTTACGTTCTTAACCGACTTCAAAAAAGGTGTAGGTGATATTTTCGTTTGTTTGTTTATTTTGTTAGCTGATTTCTCCCCCATTTGTGGCCCGATTCTCAATATTCTTTTTTGTTTAGTAGAGTATACTTCCGTGGTCATCATCATCATCTCAGCCGTAGGACGTCCACTGCTGGACATAACATATGCCTCCTCCATAATTTTCCAAAAGGACCGGTTGGGAGCGGCCTGCATCCAACGTCGTCCTGCGACCTTTATCAGGTCGTCTGTCCACCGTGTCGGTGGACGACCTACGCTGCGCTTGCCGGTCCTTAGTCTCCTTTCCAGAACCTTCTGGCCCCATCGGCCATCTGTTCTGCGTGCTATGTGCCTTGCCCACTGCCACTTCAACTGGCTAATCTACTGGGCTATGTCGGTGACTTTCGTTCTTCTACGGATCTCCTCATTTCTGGTTCGATCACGTACTCGTAGAGCATAGCCCTCTCCATAGCTCGTTGTGCGACTTTGACCTTACTTATGAGGCCCATAGTAAGAGACCATGTTTCAGTGCCATAAGTCATCACTGGTAACACACATTGGTCGAAGACTATATATATACTACTTCCGTGGTAGTCTCATTTAAATTTTATCATATTCGGTGAAGTAATTTGAGTTACACACTCCAATAACTGAAAAATGTTACGCCTATCTTGATAATATCATCATTGACTTTGAATGACAATCGATACCATAATTAGCAAGGTCACTACTTCCTAAAAATGGTGAAAAAATGGAACTGACTTCAACACAAAAATGTACGAAAACACTTGTTGAAATCGGTAAAAGCATAGCTTAAAAGTGCGCATGTTACCAACTCCGACAAGTTATTTCGCACTTTTTGGTAAACATTTTTTTTTGTACCATGCTTTCCACCTGGTTTCAATTAGAATAACATTTTGAATTTTCTAAACAGTTTATTGCAAAAATGGAGCCAGTTATATACCTACTATTATTATCTATATACAACACAGCATGTAAGAAAGTCCTATTTAATCTGTGGCAACAGTAAATAAGCCCATTACCGCGCAATAGAGCAATCTCGCCGCGGAAACGGTAACTTCGCAATAACTTAATATCGTTTCCACTATGGGTCGGCGTCAGGTACTGTTTCGTCAGTAAACGTCGCCTTTTGTCGATCTTGTTCGTCAATATACTGCAAAGGGTTTATTTAATAAGGGAAGGGTAAATTGGCCCTTTTGTTAGTGGGGGCAACGACCCCGTAGTCTCATTAGTCGCTTAGAGTAGGGAGAAAAGATGTTCTAATTTTTTTCTTTTTCTTCTTTTTCTATTTTGAGATTGCTTCCAATTGCTTATTAGAAAAAGCGTCTCCTAACATCAGATCTTCGAACTACGACCAGATATCACTCAAATGTTCATTTATTTATTTTATTTATTTGTACCCCATCATAATGTACACTGTTTCTTACAATAGGTTTTATGCTAACTTAACAAATAAATTCTAAATACCATTACAATTAAGCAGCGTTAAGGCAGCGTTCTGGAAACTTCGCGAAGTCTTCTCGTCAAAAATACCTCAGTGCCTCAAGACAAGAGTCTTCAACCAATGTGTGTTACCAGTGATGACCTACGGCACTGAAACGTGGTCTCTTACTATGGGCCTCATAGATAAGCTCGAAGTCGCGCAACGAGCTATGGAGGGGTTTCTATACGTGATCGAATCAGAAATGAGGAGATATTATATATATATATTATATATCGACGTTGGATGCAGGCTTCCAACCGGTCCTTTTGGAAAATCGTAGGGTAGGCCTATGTTCAGCAGTGGACGTCCTACGGCTGAGATGATGATGATGATGATGATTACAATTAAAGGAGAAGACAACATGCAAAAAATTTGCGAGCAAGAACGGGATTTCGCGCTACTATTAAGTAGATATATTATTATAAATTATTGTAAAAAGTGGCAGGAATATAGATAGTTATAGAATATAAATACGTTACACATAATGTTATACGATCTGATACGATTGTAAACAATCAAAGAGATTTTATTGTCGATTTAAACCTGCAAAGGGTTCCATTAAAAAGATCAACTGAATGGTTTTTCGAAAAGTTAATGTACTGTTTTATCATTCTATTGAGTGGTGCATTTTGGCCAAGATTTGATTTTGTTCTAGTAGCAATAATGCTCAATGCTGGCTAATTTCGTTAGGGATTGTATTTAATAACAATTTGAAAAGTTTGAAACCGATTTCTGTCTATCATTGAACCTATTCAAAATTTAAAAATACAAAGTTGATGTTCAATTATGATAAAAAAAAACTATTGTTTAAGGTGCGGTCCAATCCCAATTTGACAATTATTTACGATTTATTTTAACAATTAATTATGTAAGATTGAAAATTGCATAATAAATTCGAGGATGTAATGCGAAGATGCATTAATTGTGTAAGTTTTGTTCATATTTTTCGATATACACTAATTCAATTAATAAAACTACTGGTTAACATTTTAATATTGTATCTTACCTAAAAAAATATATGGTGCTATCGCTGAAAATTCAGTGTTTCAACGTGAAATTTTTATTTTTTTTGGATCGATTTTTTCTTCGGAAAGCAAGTCTTATTTATGAATTCTATTCGGTTAACATTCTTTTCCTGTTCCTTTTCTGACAGACGCATTTTTTTCGTAAATGTTATCGATTGTTACACTACATGTTTAAAGATTATGCTTTTTAATATTATCAAGATACGAGTGCGCCTTAAATTTAAATAGGACTACATGAGAACAAAAAGCTTTCAAATAAAAAAAATCATAGGGTCAATAAAAAAAAGGGTTACTTAGAAAAAAGTTCTGGCAAATAAAAAAATACAGTCGAATAGAAAATCTCCTTGTTGGAAGTCGGTTGAATATTATCCACCTACTTTTACTTTGTTCCTTTTTTCGGTAACTCATCACCAACCGCTTAGTATAAACTTCTAAACCTAAAATGTCAACCTTTATTCGCTCCAGTTCTTGTTACGACATTTTTCCTAAGCTTCGATATGGTTAACACCTTTAGTTCGAGGTACATATTGTACCTACTTTATTTATACTTATATGAAATGGATATTGGATATCAGAGATTATTCCTGCGTTAGTAAGGATTTCAGTTAAATGACTGTCTTATTTGAACTCTGACAAGGTTATCTCCAACTACTCTTAAGCCGCTTGGGATATAATATAATATCTTTATATATTATATCCCAAGCGGCTTTAAGATAAGTATTTTGTAGAGCTGTCATTTGTCAATAGTTATGCCCATAGTTACGTATATGAAACAAAAGCAGTAGTTGTATTCAATTAAGGCGCGCTCGTATCCTGATATTAGTAAAAAGCCGAATCTTTAAACATCTAGTGTAACGAAACAGATTCATAATATTGTATAAAAAAATTACTTAGTTTAGAAAAGGAACAGGCAAAGAGTAATAACCGAACAGAATTTCCTAAATATTACTTGCTCTCTGCAGAAAAAAATCCTTAATCCGTCAAAGTTTATTTTAATGGACCTATCCATTAAAATAAACTTTGACGTATAAACTCTCAGAATTTTCAGCGATAACACTATATTTTTTTATTAAGTAATACATAGCCAACATATAGTATACTAAATTAGTAACCAGCAGTTTTTTCAATTGTATTAGTATATATCGAAATATATTAAGAAAATGTACAAAATTAATGCATTTTCGCATGACATCGTCCAATATGACGTGCGATTTTCAACCTTACGTAAAGCATCGTAAATTATTTTAAAATTGGGGTTGGACCGCGTCTTAATATTTTATATAAGATGAATTAATGACAGTTTGCTCTAACACCTGCTTAGCAGAACCGAATGCACATAATACGGCCTAGTGGTAATGGCATCTGGCACAGATTATCGGGAGACACGGGTTCTAACCCCGTCCGAGGATGTGAATTTTTCTCTCTGAAATTGTAATGTTTTGATATCGCTAAGCAGGCGTTAGTGTCTAAACACACTATGCCGAAGGTACACGACCGAAGTTCCGCGGCTGATTACGTTCCGACATAATATATTCGGCTGTATGACACGCCATTAGTGCCGAACTTACGCGGGAGAAATTCAGTTGCGCAACTTTGTGTGTATTCAGTGTCTCGAGCGTAAACATGAAGTACTTATGTTTTACAGACACAAAAAAGCAGGTGTGTCGCGGCGCAGACAGAGGCGAAAATAAACAGTACGGACGGGCGGACACACGGGGCGCGGGCATTACTGCCTCCCCACTGCTCCACGCCACGGATCTTCGTCGGCAATCGAACCGAACTTCGGTCGCATATTATTAGTGCGTTCGAATAGGCTATTTGTGATCATTTTTAGCGAAAATAACGCTAAAACGCTCACAAGGGGCGTAGAATTGGGAATCTGTGGGTGAAAATGTCGTCCATGTCTCTTTTTGTTCAGCGTTCGGAAAGCTAAAAAAGAGGAATTTTTGCCACCAAAAAGTGGAATTTTTGACCCACGTCCGGAGCATGGTTGTTTGTGATCGTTTTTGACAGCTATGTATTTGACAGCATAATCATGCGATTTTAGGTCTTATGCTCAGTTGAGCGTTCGAATAGGGCGTAGGCAAAAGTTTCGAAAGTCGCAAAAATAACGTTTTTGAGCTTTACGAACGCTATAACAAAATAGCCATCAATGATAACGCCACCAATGCCCTTATAAGCTAAACGAACGCAACTAATGTGTGCTTTACAGAATAAGTTGCTGCTGAACTTACGCCCGACCGAAGTTAGGCTGTACGCTATAACGCAACGTAACTTTGGCATGTGTCGTCAGTAATTCAAATAGCATTGCAGGCGTAATCAAGCCGAGATTCGGTCGCGTACCTTCGGCATAGTGTGTTTAGACACAGTGCATTAAAATCAAGTCAAGTGCGAGTCGCACTCGCGTACGAAGGGTGCGTTTACCTGTTGCCGTTATCATTAGCGAGCAAAAAAGAACAAAAAATGCACGTTTGTTGTATGGGAGCCCCCTAAAATGTTAATTACGAGTATATTCAGTTTTGTAGTATTTGTTGCTATAGCGGCAACAGAAATACATCATCTGTGATCAATTTCAACTGTCTAACTATCACGGTTCATGAAATACAGCCTGGTGACAGACGGACGGACAGCGAAGTCTTAGTAATAGATTCTTGTTTTAGTTAGCCCTCTTCGACCGCTGCATGCGGGAGGGGAAGTTCCCCACGAGGAGGAAGGGAGGTTGGCTCGTACTCCTGCGAAAGGAGGGGCGTCCTGCGGATGAACCCGACGGATACCTATTGTACTGCTTGATGAGCCTGGCAAGCTCCTGGAGCGTGTTGTTACGAACGTCGGCCCAGATCTGGCCGACAATCAGTTAAGGTTCCGGAGAGGTCGCTCGTATCCTTTGAGTACGGAACTCTAAAAAAAGTTCACGCATGATTCCGCGCGCGCTTGTCTCTGATCAGTCAAATCATGAGGAACCCGTTTTTCAAGTTTTTTAAATTAACCGTGTTGGTTAAAATTGATTGTCTGTCTGTCCGTCTGTGGGTCTAAGTGAGTAGAGCAATGACTTGTCGAAGTATTCAACTATCAAAATTTAGTATATGACACCCCATTATTAACGAGTGTCAAGATATGCGTAATGAATTTTTTTATTGAGTTAGAAACTTGATTTTTTACATCAAAATGCCGAGGATATAAACCAGGAAGCGAGTAGCCGGTCCAAGTGGCGTTCTATGGGGGAGGCCTATGTTCAGCAGTGGACGTCTTCCGGCTGATAATGATGATGATTGTGATGAAAACCCCGTAGACCTATTAGTATGTATATGAACCTCCAATTGTTTATGAACAAAAGGGTCTTGACAGACAGACAGACGGTTAGACCAAGTGATTCTACTAGGGTACCATTTTATTTTAAAGCTATGTAATTGTATTAAAATGTAAATTATCATTAAGAATCCATCATGTATTAGAATATCATAATGTCTCGTTCCTATACAGGGATGGCCAAGAGGTCTACCGCGAAGGCGATTCAGGTAGACCGCGAGAGTTAAATAAACTGAACAATTTATTATAGGAAACTTACATCTTACACTCCCCAATACGATAAACTTGTGAAGAATATGCAGTGCCAAAATCCACCCAAAAACGTAAAGCGTTTTAAGGCGAAATGAGTTCCAAATTTCATGATTCGATATCGCGAAAACTTAGTTTTCGACGCTTAAACCTAATAACCGAAATTAGAAAAAAAACGTAGTGTAAATTGAATATAACCTACGTCCTTATGAAGTTTAGGAGCCAATACACGATTGAGCAAACTCGATAGAAAAAAATCGGCAAATTCCCTAAATTTTGCAATTTTTCTTACGTGCTTCGTGGGAAAAAGCATTTTTATTCAATTATGGGCAAATATATTTCAATGAATGTATGATAATTCGATTTCCCAATGAAATTTACTAGTGAACTATGGACTCCTTTATCATTAAAATTGAATCATTTGATTGTACGAAATAAATATAAAAAGTGTTAGCACGTATTCAATTGAATTTTCGCAGTACGTCGTCCATTCTGGTATGCAATTCTCAACCTTATTTAAAGCACCGAAAATTGTTTTAAAATTAGGATTGGACCGCGCCTTAAAACGTAAGATAAATTTAAACGTGAGTTAATAAATACTTAGAAATTTATCACAAAAATGCTTTATTTATTTCTTGTAAACTCTACCTGGCAGTCGACCGAAAGGAATATTTTCGAACACAAGTAGACCTATAGATCAAAAGGTTGGCCACCCCTGCTATACATGATGTAGTAATAATAGACGTGCTATGTTTGCCTGTCTGTCACAGATAAGATAAGGAAAGTTTATCTAAGGGTTCGCAAGTCGAGGTCATGAATCAAGACATGCCATAAACACCTAATTAATTAAATCAATCCAGCTGATAATTAATTATGTTGCAATTGTAAACACTACTAGGTAACTGAGTTTAATTATACAGTAGCTCTACCATGAGTTTGCAACATAAATATCATCTATAGTCGATACTTGATCTCGCCTACTTAATGAACTTGTGATTGGCGTACTCGCTGTCAACTTTAGTTCTACAATTAACTGCGAGGTGGCACTGTTCTTTTTCTCATACATTTTTTCGTGGCAGTCGATACCGAGCATCGATTGGAGTAGATTTTATAAACTCATGGCAGACCTACCGTAGCTCTAACAAAAGTAAACACACATGAAACTGTATATGAAGGAAACATTTTTAATACTAGGAAAAAGTTTAACTTATTGCTTATTCTGTGGCTTTCGCCGACAAGTTCAACGTCGAACTATTCAACAGAATAGTTACTCGTAATTTTCAAGTTCTCGACGAGCTTCCACCAATTAGTTACCAACTGCAGCGTAAGTAATTACCGAACAGTCAATTAGAGAAGGAAATCCCACCAAAAATCGAGAACGTCCAGAAATCCAGACCTCTATACCAGACCAGAATATGAGGGCAGGACACTACAAATATTTAAGTGACTATCATAGCTATGGTTGGTATTTTCGTGGCAAGTGTTCCGAATCGTTAAAGGGGGGATAGACGTGCGAGTAAGTTTGCGAACTTATGTCTCGACGACCTTTTTCGCTGGTGTGTCACCCTAAGTACGCGTACTTTAAAACCGCCGAGTAAGTTCGTTGGCGATCCGACAAGTTTGAAATTTTGCTCGTAACCCGCCTCCGCTCGTACGTGTGGCAGCACTGCGAGCCACGAGCCGCCATTATTAGCCGAGTATTTTGTAATTTTTGTTAATTTTGATTCAGAAATTTCTCAAATTTAACGATTTCCGAACTTATTCGCATGAACTGCTAATCGAATTTATACAAGCTTTTCTAAATAACCGAAGTTTCAAGCATACAATAATTTATTAGAAATTATACGTAAGGTGGACAGAGATGCTACAATTGATAACGTCAAGAATAATAATGTAATAGAATATAATTCCTAAATAACACAAAGCGTCTTCTGTCGACGACATCGCAATACAGAGTGACTCCGCACACAGAGTAGGTAAGCTTCACGTGTGTCACCGACGTCGAGCCGAGTAAGTAGGTACAAGATCTTTAAAACCGCGTACTTTAAGTTTGTACGTCTACCACCCACTTTATCGCTACCTTCTTCGTCCTTCTGAAACACAGATCGTTGGATGCTTCAGTTTCGTCTTTAATGGCTCGGAGTCCTGTCTCTTTCGTCCACGGTCATCTTCTGCTTGAAGAGTTCTCTACACTATTATTCTGAATTTACATTATAGGTATAATAAGTTAGAGAGACTTACTAAGTGGCTATTAGATAATTGTTTTAAAGTGTAAAAGAGTATTAAGAATTTCAAGGCATTACAAATATTAATTAATATAATGATTAATTTGTAGTTATAATTATTGCGACTTCAGACCAAACATTTGCCCGTCTGCTTGCAGGCTGAATACAGATGCGGCATTTGTACAACTAACAAATGTTATGTTTAATGTTTGTATTCTGGCAAATAAATTATTAGAACTTGAATTTAAAGACTAATAACTATATACCATCCTCCATTGGCGGGCCTGGGGCATAGCGAGGGCTTGAGTTAATAACTATAAGTATATATTATATGGAATTGCTTGTAACCCGTGGCGGTGCCGGCTTAGAATAGCACCCCCCCAACTCTACCCGTGGGTGCCGTAGAAAGCGGCTAAGGGATAACAAATCAGAAGGTGGGCAGCAGCACCTTCCCAGTCAAACACACACAAACTGCGCTCGCCAACCCGCCTGCCAAGCGTGGCGAGTATTGGCAAAAACCCCTTATGGATTGGACAAAAAGAACCAGGCCCCCAGTCCCCGGCAGCCCCGCTATTCCTGGCTACGGTAGCGGCCACGGTAACGGTGGGGCAGGGGGTGCTAAGAATCCCCGGCAGACGCCCGGCTACCACCCCCAACGACGACGACTGGCCCTGGTAACACACAACATACGCACGATGAGGACAGACGAGAAGATATATGAGCTGGAAGAAGAAATGAGTAAGCTACACTGGGACATTGTGGGGCTATCTGAAGTCCGTAGAGCGGGTGAGGACACGATAACCCTAAAATCAGGTAACCTACTCTATCACCGGGAGGGCGACCAACAGTCCCAAGGTGGTGTCGGGTTTCTCGTCCACAAGTCCCTTACTAACAACATAGTTAAGATCGATAGCGTTTCCAATAGGGTCGTATACCTAATACTCAGAGTATCCAAACGATAATCGCTGAAGGTCATTCAGGTATACGCACCGACGAAGTCGCACCCGGATGATGAGGTGGTGGATATGTATGTGGACATTAGTCGGGCCATACATACCTCTGAAACGCACTTTCTAGTTGTTATGGGGGACTTCAACGCGAAGTTGGGTAAGAGAAGCGAGGATGAGTCGAAAGTGGGGCAATTTGGCTATGGACAACGGAACCGTAGGGGACAGAGGTTGGCCGACTTCCTGGAGAAAGAGGGACTCTTTATGATGAACTCTTTCTTTCAGAAGCCACCTCACAGGAAATGGACCTGGCTGAGTCCCGATGGTTCCACGAGAAATGAGATTGACTTCATTATGACCACCAAAAGGCAAATATTCACTGATGTCTCCGAACAGGGTTAAAACCGGTAGTGATCACCGAATGGTAAGAGGCACGGTGAATATTAATGTCAAACTGGAGAGGTCTCGTCTGATGAAGTCTACGCTCCGACCCACTCGTGCCCGTATTCAAGACCCCGAGAGCTTTCAACTTGAGCTATCCAATCGCTTCGATTGCCTTGAGAACATCGCTTCAGTGGACGAGATCAATAACAGGTTAGTAGAAACTGTCCATACAGTGGGTTCCAAGTACTTTAAACCCCACCGTACAGATAGGCCACAGAAACTCTCCAACGATACCCTCAACCTCATGGCTGAACGACGCTCATTGAAATTGCAGTCTTCGAATGATGCTGAAGCATATAGGCTGCTCAATAGACGAATATGGAAGTCCTTACGACACGACATCCGGATCTTTAATACAAACCGTATTAAAGAGACGATAGAGCGGAAAAAAGGCTCCAAAGTGTTTGCAAGAGACATGTCTATTGGGCAAAGCCAGTTGACGAAGCTGAAGAGAGGAGACGGCAGTGTAGCGTCGACCAAAGTGGAAGTGTTAGGAGAGGTCGAGAGTTTCTACGGACAGTTATACACCTCGGTCGCTAAACCTGTTAGCAGCTCGGTCAAAGACCCAAGAGCCAAGCTGACCCGACATTATACCGAAGATATCCCGGACATCAGCCTGTACGAGATTAGAATGGCCTTGAAACAGCTTAAGAACAACAAGGCGCCTGGTGACGACGGTATCACATCTGAGCTTCGGAGAGCGGGTGGAACACCGGTACTTAAAGTCCTTCAGAAGCTCTTTAATACCGTCTTACTCGAAGGTTCAACGCCAGAAGCATGGAACAAAAGCGTGGTGGTGCTGTTCTTTAAGAAAGGTGACAACACTTTACTTAAAAATTACAGACCCATCTCGCTTTTGAGCCATGTTTATAAGCTGTTTTCGAAGGTCATAACGAACCGTCTCAGTCGCAGGTTTGATGAATTCCAGCCTCCGGAACAAGCCGGTTTCCGAAAAGGCTATAGTACCATAGACCACATCCACACGCTACGGCAAGTTATACAGAAGACCGAAGAGTATAACTTGCCTCTTTGTCTAGCGTTTGTGGACTATGAGAAAGCCTTTGATTCGATCGAGACGTGGGCAGTGCTTGAGTCTCTCCAGCGGTGCCGTATTGACTATCGGTATATTGAAGTGCTGAAGTGTTTGTACAAAAACGCCTACATGTCAGTCCGAGTACAGGAGCAGAGTTCGAAGGCAATTCCATTGCAAAGAGGCGTGAGACAGGGAGACGTTATATCTCCGAAACTGTTCACCGCTACATTGGAAGACGCCTTCAAGCTTCTGGAATGGCAAGGACTTGGCATCAATATTAACGGCGAATACATCACTCACCTTCGATTTGCCGACGATATTGTAGTCATGGCAGAATCCATGGAAGACCTCAGTACAATGCTCGAAGGCCTCCATCGAGTTTCCCAACGGGTAGGTCTTAAGATGAACATGGACAAGACGAAAATTATGTCTAATGCCCATGTTGTGCCTACCCCAATATCAGTTGGGAACTCAGTTCTTTAAGTTGTTGACGAGTACATCTACCTGGGACAGACAGTCAAACTAGGCAGGTCCAACTTCGAGAAAGAGGTCAATCGTCGAATCCAACTCGGCTGGGCAGCGTTCCGGAAACTTCGCGAAGTCTTCTCGTCAAAAATACCTCAGTGCCTCAAGACAAGAGTCTTCGACCAATGTGTGTTACCAGTGATGACTTATGGCACTGAAACGTGGTCTCTTACTATGGGCCTCATAGAAAAGCTCAAAGTCGCACAACGAGCTATGGAGAGGGCTATGCTCGGGGTTTCTCTACGTGATCGAATCAGAAATGAGGAGATCCGTAGAAGAACAAAAGTCACCGACATAGCCCAGAAGATTAGCCAGTTGAAGTGGCAGTGGGCAGGGCACATAGCACGCAGAACAGATGGCCGATGGGGCCGAAAGGTTCTGGAGTGGAGACCACGGACCG
The DNA here is from genome assembly GCA_917880725.1 of Selenia dentaria. Classification (NCBI taxonomy): domain Eukaryota; kingdom Metazoa; phylum Arthropoda; class Insecta; order Lepidoptera; family Geometridae; genus Selenia; species Selenia dentaria. The sequence continues at coordinate 2,954,786 of OU862893.1, read as the reverse complement.
GCAAGCGCAGCGTAGGTCGTCCACCGACACGGTGGACAGACGACCTGAGGAAGGTCGCAGGACGACGTTGGATGCAGGCCGCTTCCAACCGGTCATTTTGGAAAATCATGGGGGAGGCCTATGTTCAGCAGTGGACATCCTACGGCTGAGATGATGATGATGATGATATGGAATTAACAAAGCAACGATGAAAATCTAAGATTTTCTCGAAAAGGTCTCGTAAAGTTCCTCGAGAGGATCATTCAAGTAATTTACATATTTTATAGGAAGATCTTTAGTATTTCCGCATGTAAAAGGGAATGGGATTAGAAATTAAATTTACGAAATGAATTACTATTTTGTATACCTACCACACTCCAGGGTACAGAGTCAGTCGCCCGTATAACGAGCTCATCATGATACGAATATTGTCTTATATTTTTTCCTTTTAATGTGGACTGGTAAGGTTGTACATTGGCCATTCCTAAAGGTACTTACGTTAACATTTATAGCATCAAGTGACATTTTTAAGTTTAGTCAGAATCAAGTCACACACACTTATAAGTCTGTCATTAAAGTAACTGTCTGTTCAAGTCACGGTCTAGTAAAATGGTGGATGCAAGGTGCAAGTTGGAAGCCGGCTTCATGAAGCAGCAAAAGTCGTGTCGCAGCGACACTACTGGTTTCTATGTATTTCTATGAAACGCCATTCGTAGTTAGCGACACGAAGCTAGCGTCGCGTCGTCGAGCAGCAGACGACACTGTTGCCCGACCGCAGATCAGTAGTGCCGCTCGCGGGTACCTACTCTTCGGGTACTACTACCTAATCTACCTAGTAAAACAACTGAAAGCTTTTAAACTAAACCTTTCGTATCGCTTTTCAAATGGTTGATGTCATCTGCAGTTGCCGTCTGCAGTCGGGTTCGAAATCATGACTGCAGCGACATGAAGCGACGACACGTCGTCTGCGGCTGCGACGCCGGCTACCAACTTGCACCTTTACTAAAACTTTCTGAAGCGATTTACTAGGAACACACTTCATAATTTTGTACAGCGTCACGAACACGTAATGGTTAATAATCCTTTATTACGCCTGAAAACTAGAGGAACAATAATCTGGAAAATAAACGCGGTTATTTGGACAAAATCTCTTGTCCAATGATATGGTGAGTAACAAAGACTCACAGGAAAATTACTAGCGATGTAGGCGCAAACCCCACATAGCGGACGTAGGGCGCCGACATGGTACGGGCGGCTTCCTATTTCGTTCAAATTTCAGATTTTGATGATTTTTTTTATTTTTTTTATTTTATATAGTCTATAATTTAGATTATATAGACGTTTATAATATTTATAGTTAGTATAATTTTATAGAAGTTTATAGAATTTATATGTATAATTTTTCTTTTTTTTTATAGTAACTATCAAGTGATGAGACGAACAAATTGTACCTACGCCTAAAAATAAGCAGCACACCATAACAGGAGCAGTGCGATCATAGCTTTGTTATAAAGTTTGAGGACATTAGTTTCAGTTGCTACCGACGCGACGGCCACGAGTGACATTGCAAATTGGTGGATCTAGTGGTGCTAACATTCTGAAGTCGCGTATTCCGGTCCCGTTAGTAGCAAATTACTTTCCAATATATGAAGTAGCAATTGTTCGAATAAACATACAAAATGCTCTAAAATTCTTATAAATAAATATAGTTGGCTCAAATTATAGCCGTCTGACCGCAGTGCCCCTAAATATCGTAGTTAGTGGGCTTACGAAGTCACGATCCCCGCATTCCCAATAGTCCTAAAATTCGTCGTAAATCGAAGCCGCGTCCTTCACAATGTTTGCCACCAAATGGCGTAACGGTCATCGCAGCGGTTTCACGTCTAACCGATAAAACCCTCCATTTTGATGGCCTATAAAATATTAAGCAGCGATCATGATTGGAGCTTGTATAGGCAGTTTGGCCACAATAAACAATAACATCGGAATAATAAAGCAAGGTTCGTGAAATCACAAGAATCGATAAGGCCGTAGAGACAGACTAGTACTCGTACTTAGTAACTAAGTCTGGCCTGACTGAGGCTGATAAGAAAAGCGACGAAAAACTTTAGAGTTTTTCAGTATACAATTGATGGATGAATTATCATAGGCCTACAAGTGGACATGGCATACAGTACTCGCTAACGTAATTTTGATAAAGAACGTTATATAAAAATATTTAAGGGAAACTTGCCTGAGTCTATCAGATCCCATAATATGTGCGAACATAAACATGAGGTGACCCCATACATACACTTTACATGCACTTTAGTTTCTTCTGGTACTCAGGCTCTGACGGAACTGTTACTATCAGAGAAGACCATACAAACGCCAGCATATCCACCTTTATCTTCTCTCTCCTACATACTCACATATCATAATCAGTATCTACACTGCCATGCGCACATCTTACTAATATGCCTTCCTACAAAACACTTACTATAGTATTATAAACAGAAAAAAATCCAAGATGCAAGTAGGATTGAAGGAAACACACAATCACCTTCTTACCTATTTGGCTTTCCCTGATGAGAGACTGGTTATCCGTAGAGGGATCCACCTGTTCACACAAAAATTCATCTCCCAATATTTGTGCATTTTGAGTAATATTTCGTTTTTTATGTAGTAGGTACTCAAATTGCGACGGACCCGAGGGACGTTTTTAAAAACACAAAGATATTAATTAAACGTGTAATTGAAGCAAAAGCCAGCAACAGACTGACTGTAATATAACTTAACTAGAGACGCCTAGCTACTCACAAGAGTGCTGCGTTGACGATTCACGGCGGTCTCGCCGAACAATACTGCGTGGGCGATACTACGAAGAAGTCTGACCGTGCGACTGGCATAACTAGGTATATTCCTGCAAAATAATATTTATATGAACAAGGCAAGTAAGGAGTGAAGAAAACGGGAGCCAGGCCCATTATTCTAATTCACTCGGAAACGATTCGGAGACTGAAACGGCAGAAGCTGCAGCGGTTTACTGCTTTTGGTCTGCATTGCAATGGTCTGGCCTGACAGTCTATTGTGTCTGCTCTCTGACATGTACTGTCCTGTTCTTTGTTATTTTAACCGACTTCATAGTCATATGCCCGACTGTATGTATTTTTTTTGTGTATGTTCACCGATTTCTCCCCCATTGGTAGACCGATTCACGAAATTCTTTTTTTGTTTGGTACAATATACTTCCGAGGTGTTTAAATTTCATCAAATTCGGTCCAGCAGATTTTAAGTTACACTCCAGTAGTGTTTCGCCTATCTTGATAATTTGATGATATCATCATTGATGGTGAATGACAATCGATTTCGTAAATTCGTAAGCGTCACTAAAAATTTTTGTCACCCAAAAATTACCAAAAACGAAACCGACTTCAACACCAAAAAGTGTGAAATGACTTGTCGAAGTCGGTGCCATGCACACAATATTGTGATAATAGGTACATTTATTTTGTTTAGATTTAGAGTTTAGATACTTGGGATGTAAGGGGCGAGCCAACATCTTTTGACCCAAGTCAACGTCACCTGCACGCGGTGCATCCTGCTGATCGACGAACGAGGCTCTGACAACCGACCGATGGCGGTATACACATCCCAACAGGCGTCGCTAAATGCAACAGGCCGGTGACGGGCAGCAGCGTCACCGGTGCGAGAAGCTACGCCCTGCGATCGCCAACCCGCCTGCCCAGCGTGGCGATTACGGGCAAATTCCTCTAATGCAGAACAACAAAAAGCCACGGCCCCTAGTTCCCGGCGGCCCTGCTATTCCTGGTCATGGTGGCGACCATGGTAACGGCGGGACGAGGGGTGCTAAGAATCTCCGGGCTACGGGAGGCCACCACAAACAAATGACCCTGGCGACGTATAACGGACGCACGCTACGGCTTGACTCGCATCTGGCGCAACTCGAGGTGGAGGACACCTTAACCCTAGAATCGGGCCACCTAATGTACTTTCGAGAGGGAGACCAACAATCCCAAGGTGGCGTTGGGTTTCTGGTAAACAAGTCCCTTTATGACAACGTTGTGGAAGTGTCCAGTGTGTCGAACAGGGTAGCGTACCTTATTGTAATGCTCACCGAGAGGTATAGCCTCAAGGTGGTGCAAGTGTACGCACCGTATGTTCGATGACATATCGAGGGCCCTCAGCCAGAGCCTCGGTTGTCATGGGGGACTTTAACGCTAAAGTGGGAGTACAGAATTTCAGCGAATCGGTAGTAGGATGCCATGGCTTTGGACGCAGAAATCATAGGGGGCAAATGCTCGTCAACTTCCTCGAACGGGAGGGGCTCTTCTTGATGAACTCCTTCTTTAAGAAACAGCCCCAAAGGAAGTGGACGTGGCTAAGCCCCGACACTAGGACTAAAAATTAGATTGAATTCATCATGACGAATAAAAGGCACATATTTAGAGATGTCTCTGTGATCAACAGGTTCAATACCGGTAGCGATCACCGACTTGTCCAAGGCTCTCTGAATATCAACTTCAAGGCGCAACGTGTCCGTCTGATGAAGTCCAGGCTCCGACCAACACTGCTCCAAACCATGGCAGGATCTGAAACATTCCAGTTAAACCTCGAGAACCAATTCGCTGCCGTGGAGACCACCACAGACGTAAAACAGAACCTCAAAAATGTGACTCGGGTCCTCAGGGAAGAAGGTACGAGATTTTGTTACATGCAGCGTAAGGGCAAGAAGTCCAAGCTTTCAGAAGAGACTTTGGGGCTATTGAAGGAACGACGTGAAAACCCACCCATCACTTCGTCAGAAAAGCGGACTCTAAACCGAGAGATCAACAAGAACGTACGACACGACCTCCGGTGCTTCAATACTCTTTCGATGGAAAGAGCGATCGAGCAGAATCGGGGGTCAAAGGTGTTCGTACAATCTCTTGGAAGAAGCCACCTGACGAAGTTGACCACAGCTGGTGGAGAAGTCGTTGCTTCGAAGCCAGCAGTCCTTTCGGAAGTGGAAGACTTTTATGGCCGATTATACGCATCGCATGCATCTCGACCTGATCCCGAAAATGATCCTAGAGCCACGTTAACACGCCATTTCACCGAAGACTTGCCAGAAGTCAGTATTGGCGAAATCGAGATCGCTCTTGGACAGCTTAAAAATAGAAAAGCCCCTGGAGAGGATGGCGTTACAACAGAGCTACTAAAAACAGGAGGTAAACCCATACTGAGGGAGCTCCAGAAGCATTTTAACGCTGTCCTGTTCGAAGGGAGAACTCCAGAGGCGTGGAGTAGGAGTGTGGTCGTCCTGTTCTTCAAAAAGGGAGATAAGACCCTGCTGAAGAACTATCGACCCATATCCCTTCTAAGCCACGTCTATAAGCTGTTTTCAAGAGTGGTCACGAACCGTCTTGCGCGTAGACTCGACGAATTCCAACCACCGGAACAGGCTGGGTTTCGGAGCGGATACGGCACCATAGACCACATTCACACAGTGCGGCAGATTATACAGAAGACCGAAGAGTATAATCAGCCCCTGTGCCTAGCATTCGTAGACTATGAGAAGGCCTTTGACTCGGTTGAAACCTGGTCTGTTCTGGAGTCCCTGCAGCGTTGCCAGATAGATTGGCGATACATCCAAGTGATGAGATGTCTTTACGAAACCGCCACCATGTCCGTCCAAGTACAGAATTTGCAAACAAGTCCCATACCGTTGCATCGAGGAGTGAGACAAGAGGACGTTATTTCCCCGAAATTGTTTTAAAATGCAATGGAGGATATGTTCAAGACGCTGAACTGGAAAGGACGTGGCATTAATATCAACGGCGAATACATCTCTCACTTGCGATTTGCTGACGATATCGTCATCGTGGCAGAGACGCTGCAGGACCTGCAACAGATGCTGAATGACCTGGCTGACTCTTCTATACGCATCGGCCTACGGATGAAATTGGACAAAACCAAGGTCATGTTCAACGAACATGTTCTACCGGAACCGATTGCGATACACGGCGCCGTTCTCGAAGTTGTTCAAAAATATATGTACCTCAGGCAGACATTGCAGTTGGGAAAAAACAACTTTGAGAACGAGGTGAATAGAAGAATTCGGCTGGGCTGGGCAGCGTTTAGGAAGCTACGTCGAGTCCTTACTTCGCCGATTCCACAGTGCCTGAAGAAGAAAGTCTTCAATCAGTGCGTCCTACCCGTCATGACATACGGAGCCGAAACGTGGGCACTGACGGCTCGAATGGTCCACAAGCTCAAGGTCGCTCAGCGGGCTATGGAAAGGGCTCGGTGTTTCTCTGAGGGATCGCATCAGAAATGAAGTGATCCGTCACAGAACCAAGGTCATCGACATAGCCCACCGGATCAGCAAGCTGAAGTGGCAGTGGGCTGGCCATATTAGCCGTAGAACCGACAACCGTAGGGGTAAACGAGTTCTAGAGTGGAGACTGCGTCTCGGCAAACGTAGTGTAGTACGTCCTGAGGCACGGTGGAGTGACGATCTGCGTAAGACGGCTGGCAAAAACTGGATGCGAGAAGCCCAAGATAGACCTAAGTGGCGTGCAATTGGAGAGGCATATGTCCAGCAGTGGACTGCTACAGGCTGATGATGAGGTACATTTAAACTATCGTGGTACATACTTCGACAAGTTATTTCACTCATTTTGGTGTTGAAGTCGGTTCCATTTTTGGAAAAATAATTTTATTACTGAGAATTCTTTAAAACACATGCAAGTAAAAGATTACCTGTAACCGCAGGGCTATTATGTATCTCAGTTGCTAACAAATGTTGATTGAAATCTTGAAAAATGGCGGTTCTACGTCAGTTTTGACAACTCCGGTAAGCAAAAATGCTAGTAAGTTGATGACTGAAGCTGACAAAAGTTACATAGAGCGGCCATTTTTTTCGATTTCAATCAACATTTTGTTAGCAACTGAGATACATAATAGCCTTGCTGGTCTATATAAGCTTTGAAATGTAACTACATCAGACAATACAAGTTAGTGAAGTTACATAAAAGCGATTATTACTCGATATTTGATTGTTTAGTGTTAAACCGTCATTATAGGCCATTGGTTTGGTGTCACGCGCCGCCGATAAAAGCTTACATTTGATGGGCTATAAATGAACCGCAGTTAGATCTATGGCGATTCGTCCGGTCCTGTACTATTTATTTAGAACTTTATTAATGGGAACAGCTGAAGCCGTAGCACACACTATTTGCGAAAAAGTATTCGTTTTGTTAACGTCCACGTGTCATGCTTCGACGTACAAACTATGAGTTATCTGTGTCACAGCGTGCCCTAGATACATGACAGTTTGTACTTTTTCACGTTAATGATACGTTACGTTACACTTACGCAGTTATTCGTGCTAGGCCCCACTGAGCTTAATGCAGTGGGAACCTCAATACCTAATTGATGTGATTTGGCTTGGTGCCTGATTGGTTACATAATGGTACGAGTAGCACTTCGCTTCTGCAGAACACAAAACTAAATTAGCGAACTAAAACCTAAATTCTCTAAACTATACCTTATTCTGTTCTTACTTAAGCATTCAAGTCTAAATAAGACCTAGATATTTTATAAGTTAGTAATATTTAAATGCGAAGTTTATCATAGAATGATAAAGTAAACTGTAATTTATATTAAGGGTATTACGCCCATATTTAATATAATTAGTTTAATCCACAATCAAAACATAGAATGATAATTCTCAAGCTATGATTATTCTATTCAATCGTCTGTTTTTTTTTAAATAAATGTTTGGTTATATTTCAATAATAAGGGCAACATCCACCCATGATCTTCAGGTTACAAAATAGGCTGAGCCTCTACTTTGGTCACCTTATGACTGATATACGAGTACATACTTATATAAATATACATACTTACATACTTATATACACTCAGGCACAGATCAAACAGACACGTTTATGCACACAAATGTCTGTCCGGGGATCAAACCTGGCCGGTGCAGAGGCTTGGCTCTAGAAAGAGAAACATTGGGTAAAATTTAATCCGCCTTATTATAAAACGTGGTTTAAAGATAGTTCCGAGTTTATACCATGGTTTTAGGGTATTTCATAAGGGAAATTTGCTAAATCCATGGTATAAGTATTTCATATAGAAAATTTGCTAAAACCATGGTTTAAGAGTATTTCATATAGGAAATTTGCTTAAACCATGGTGACTCGGGTCTATCTATAATCCACGTTTGGTAATGAGGCGGCTAAGGTTTATAATATAAAAGGCTGCACTTAGTTTCACCTACGTAAAGTGTAGAAAAGTATTATACAGAAACTCCATTCGTGTTCGCGCGGAGTACATTAATCACGAGCGGTGCTGATTGATGGCGCGGTCGGGCACGCATCCCGCTTTATAAACTCAATCCTGATTCCGTTCGTACGTTCCACGTGGAAAAGTAATTGTACGAGGATTTACATATTACAATGTTAGTTTTCGTACTAATGTAATCTTCGCGAATAGACTGTACCTACTCGTAGTTTTAGACTTGCGAAGACTAACAATTCGTTCCTAGAAAATGGTGTGCGTTTTTACAGAATCCCGAAACACATAACTGAGCTCACAGAGGGAAAATTCAAGTTGACTGTAAAAAATGTTATTATAAAATAAGCATAAAGAAGACAAAGATGCTTGCAATAATCCACTTCTGGCAAGTTGCAATAATAGTAGCACCTAAGTAGAAACATTGTAACAATCTATATGAAAAGAATGGCCCCGAGTTTCTTGCCGCTTTTTCTCGGTAGGCTCTATATATTTTGGAACGCTGCGGTAGAGTCTTTAAAGTACATTATGATGAATAATTGACGTTCATAAGTGTTTGATGCCTAAATTGAATAAACTATTTTGACTTTGCCTTTCTCTTTATTTTATTGACGGCATCGTTAGCTAAATTGGTAGTGCCCTACCCTGAAACACGTCGCCCCAGCTTCGATTCCAGGCTGCACAAACATTTGTGCAATGAATGCACAGGTGGTTATATGGTCTGTGAATGAATGTAAACTTTTGTTCGTGTTTGTCAATATGTCCTGAGACACAGATAATCTTTGTACAGATGTGAATGTTTTTATATAATACTTAGTATGTACTTATTTGGTTAGTAATCCGCTTATTTTGAATAAACTAAACGAGCGAGCTAAAATATTATAAAGATCTATTTTTAAGTATTTCTTTAAGCGGCACCCGGCAGCCGTAATTTATATTAATGTTCATTACATCTCGGGATGTATAGCTTGAAATTATCATAATGTATCCCACACACAACAGGTAATGTAATGTATCTTTCCCTTCATTCCATTGGTATACTTCCCGATTGACGCACTCTCCAGCTGCTAAACAACAATGAAAATAAGAACAACCTTTATAGGTTACTAGCTGCGCCCCGCGGTTTCACCCGCGTGGTGATGGATGATGATGATGATGATGATGAAAAGTATCCTATGTGTTAATCCAGCGCCTCATCTACCCCCATACCAAATTTCATCAACATTAGCCCCCCCGTTTGTGCGTGAAAGAGTAACAAACATCCATACATCCATACATACAAACTTTCACGTTTATAATATTAATAGGATAGGATTCTTATTTTTAATGTTAAAATATTATGGAGCCGTCTAGTTACTTACTATTAGATTTACTAGATCCTTTTCGAAGAGAGATATACGGAAATGTATTGAGATGTATAAAGATATATCTAAATATAATATATATTTTCGTATGGCTCTATAGCTTAAGATACGGAGATGTAAAAGTATACATTATAGCTGTCGTGTGGTCTCCTGACGATTTCTATGAAAAGATGTAATGAGTTGTATCGTGCTATAATGTATATCTTTACATTATAGCTGCCGTGTATGACGCCCTTTATTCTGTTGAAGCTTAAGTCCAAGTTCGTAGAATACTTGTGAATAACAGTTCTTACATTTGCCATTTCTGTTCAGTTGTATTGTAGTATATTTAATGCAAATTTAATCATCATGTAAGAGCACGAACTAAAATTATCTAAGCTATGGTACAATGTATATGTAATTTTGTATGGTAAAAACTACCATAGCTTAGATAATTTTAGTTTAGAAGCGAGAAGTCATCGACGCGGGCGTCCCGGATTCTCCTTGAAAAAGACCACCGAATGTGGTCGAAACTATAGTCGGACCTATCCGATAAATATAACGTGAGTAATCCCGTATTTCTAAGTGAAAATGAGTGAAAACCACGTTAGTTTTATGTAAAAATTAATTTTTGTGTTCTGCTTAAGCTAATTATGATCATTCATTATTTTTACCTATATGAAATAATACGTGATAAGTCCCGATAAACATTTAAAATGTGTTCAAATCGCGAAAGTTTAAAAATTACTATGACCATTAAATACCTTTAGCTTAGTATTTTAGTCGACTACAGAAGCAACGTATGCAAATACTTCTATTAAAATAATATAAAGTATTTGATCGTACAGTGTCAAAAGTGTACCTACCATTCAGCAGTGCGATTCTCTACGTGCAAACATCGTTGCATTGCATCTTTGACAACATCTGTGAAACAAATGACGCGATGACAATATAGTATTAATTTTTAAAGCACTACGCCTGCTATAGTGATCTCAAACATTGAAATTTATAGAGAAAAAATCACATCCTCGGACGGGATTCGAACCCGCGTCTTCTGACTCTCCGTGTCAGACGCCATTGACCAACTAGGCCACCGAGGATCGGGTCCGAGCATCGAATTTGAGCGCCGAGATGACAATAAACGTTGAAAAAAGCCACCTTATGTACTAGGGCGATATCTCAAAGTATTTGACATCGCTGCATCGGTGAGCTCGTCGACGAATCATTAGAGAATCGCAGGGCTGTCTGTAGGTCTGTACCTATCTGCCAGTTTGTTGCGTACAGCTGTTTCTTATATGCTGTGTTTATTGTTATATTATTACACGTTCATCTTAGTGGTTATTCATAACATCAAGACTTTGTTTCCAACTATTTGAGAATAACAGTTCAATAATACATTGTTTTCAAATAACTCGTTACAGAAACATGAATATTCATAACGGTGGTTTACACCAATGAAAAGCTGTACTCTGTACTCTATACTGTTTTGTGGTTACCACAGTGCATTCCAGGAATGCTCTAATGTACTAGCACGATAATCCCACTAATAATATTATAAATGTGAAAGTTTGGATGGATAGAATAAATGTTTGTTACTCTTTCACGCTCAAACGGACCAATTTTGATGAAATTCGGTATGGAGGTAGATGAGGCACTGGATTAACACATAGGGTACTTTTCATCATCATCATCGTCATCCATCACCACGCGGGTGAAAAAGCCTAATATGCCACAGCATAGACAAAATAATATCTCCTCAATAAGATCTCCGCCTACGTCAAGATCGTAATGATGACAGTTCTGTTAAAGTTTGTGTCAGTTTCTGATAACTTAGTCAAAAGCCAAGTCAATTTGACAGCTAGATACACTAGACGTGCGCGACCGTCAAGGATGATGAAGAATGACAGTTTTTTCCATGGTGATTAGTTTTATATTTGTATGTACGTAAGTCCTGTATTTTATTATTAATGTTTACTGATTGATACACTAAGTATTAAATTTACTCACATAATACTATTAAAGCAATTGCGTTTGACCGCATGTACATATTTTATGACATTTTGGTATAAAGATAGATATGCCCTTGGCGAAGATAATAAGCTACTCGAAGCAGTGATGTTATATATAAACTGAGGTAGATACGCCTTACTGCGCTCGGCTTGGCGACATCAAACAAGCTAGTTGTCTTGAGTCAACGTTCCACGTCAAAAGTTCCAGCCTGTCTGACAACGACGCAGCGCATATTCAACATTTAGGAAAAATGCCTTCTTATGTGTTCAGAAACTGCAGAACTACTACTGGAACGAGTGTAAAAAACAAAAATGATGTATCTTTTCATTTGTAAGTATAGTATAAACTATTTTATCCATCAAAAATGGAAAATGAAAAAAAATGTGTTTTAAATGAAATTAACTCCTGCGACGTTGCCGCTTCGCCACTTACGCGAACGCGACAAGTAGCGAGCGACAGAGACAACGAGGCTGTCATTGGCGATCGAATGGTCGGCTACAGGCGAACGTTGTTAATAATAGATTGATCTCTCTCTGACAACCAGGATTCATATATTTTCGTGTTCTTTTAATCTTGTCGATGAAGTTAATGTCGTTGTGCGAGTTGTGTACTATAGCTATAGGTAGGTATAGCGTGAATTTTGCCATGTTTAAACTTAATTTTCAAGGAGTAAAACGTCTCTACAGTTAATCTCATTGACTCGAAGTACCAATCCTGCGCAGACGTAGCCGCGGGCACCAGCTAGTAGTAGTAATATTATTAAAATACTATATATATTACCGTGGTACTAGTGTAGTTGAGTAAAAAGTGCGTAATCGTGACGATTGAACATGTTCTCTTCTGTATACTATATACTTATTATACCTAATAATTTTATTGTATAACATAATATTTGTTTTACTACGTGGAAACTTCTAGATTTGAGCTCTTGGAAGCCAGGAATAAGATAGTCGAGTTCCTGATTGGAAACGACTAGAGGCGCCAAGTTTTATCTTTACGGTAACTTGTTGGGTCTAGACTTGAACTATATCTACGAGTATACGGCCGGACAGCACCTAAATGCAGTAAGTGATGAGACGGTTTCGAGAAATCTGCGAATTTTTAGTTATTTATTGTATTGATTTTAGTTAATATTTTATTGACTAAACTATTAATTTTAAGGGACAGATGAATAAAACATTTAAGTTTAAGGACATTTTAGTATTTTTTTGAATGAATGAAATTTACAAATATCATTACCTACAGTAACTTAATAAATGCGATACCGTTAAAATGATAATATATATAGATATGTAGTAAATTGCATATTATATATAATTATTTAGCCCTTTAAGGGTCGATGTCATTATAACAATGAAATTTCTATTGTGTCTGGCCGTGCGACCTTTGATGCATTATAATATATGCAATGTCAGACAAATTACTAAATAACTTTTTATCAAAAATAGAAGCTACTTCAACACTAAAAAGTGTGAAATAACTTGTTGAAGTCGGTACCATGATAGTTCGAAAGAATCCTATTATCACAATGTTGCGTGCATTTTTTGATAAAAAAAATTTTTTACCCTTTTTCGTGAGCTTGCTACTTACGGTATACACCTTCAATGATGATATCATGTTAAGATAGGCGAAACACTTTTTAGGTATTGAAGTATAACTCAAAAACTGCTTGACCAAATTTGATGAAATTCATAGATATATAACTACTCGTATATACTATATAGATAAAGATATATAACCACGGAAGTATGTTCGAGCATACAAAAAAATCATCAAAATCGGTTCATAAACGACGAAGTTATACAAATAAAAAAATACGGTCGAAATGAGAAACCTCTTTTTTTTGAAGTCGGTTAAAAAGACTGAGTTATGACTATTGTCCACTTAACTGCAGAATGAACTCTTCATTGCGATTTTATTAGTACTGTGAACAAAGAGTTTAAACACTTGACTTTTAATTGATTTTATACTCATGTATTCCATAGAAATTAAAGAGAACATTTTGCTATAAAATTATTATATTTCATTTTTAAAGTATTTTGTGTTACGTTTAATTTACTCGATAAAGTGACGTGTCGTTTAAGAAGTACTTTCTTATTTTCATAAAGCATTTTCATAAAGAATTTTGATAACGCATTTTCATAAACATTTCCATAAAGCATTTTCATAAAGCATTTTCCTAAAGCATTTTCATAAAGCATTTCCATAAAGCATTTCCATATAGCATTTTCATAAAGCATTATCCTAAAGCATTTAAAAAATATTAAAAAAAACTCTTGAGGGTTTGCAGATGAGCACGAAAAGTATTTTGACGTATTGGCATAAACTTCTAGGCGGCCTGCCGTGCTCTTCTCTAATGATTTCGTCAATGCGCTCGTCGACGAGCTCAGCGATGCCAAATACTTGAGATATCGCCCCTGTAAATAGGATTTTTTTTCCAACGTTTCTTGTCATCTCGTCATTTGTTTCACGGATGTTGTCAAAGATGCAATGATGTATGCTCTTAGAGAATCGCACGGCTGCGCAGATGTCGTAAAAATATCACGTCGAAAATTTGCCATTGTCATATTTACCGAATTATTTTTACTTAACTATATGTTACTTATACTTATCTATCTATAAAGATAATAATTCGATCCCATCCTGTATGCGCATGCACAGCCATGGTTAGCTCTGCTAGTTTTTAAATAAATTCGAAGAAGGTATGTTCAAATTGTAACGATATTTTCAACAAGCTGGCTGCAAACATACAACTGGATTTTTTTTGCGAGTTCTGGCTTTGCACGTCTTGTGCATACAGCCAACTGTGTATCGAAAGTATACACGGTATACATCACAATGAAATTATAATTGCAATACGATTTCACCGTTAACATTTATAGCGGGTAACGGCGATAAACGTTATTCCATTTTCGAAGCAGACAGGTTTTTTCAGCGCGGTAATCAATCGCACGGCACACGCGCGCGCCCCACGGTCGGACGGACGGACACATTCAACCGCGAGCTATCAATCACAGCATATCGACACTGCGATAGAGAAATTGTACGGGATCTAAGTACATGTACCTAACCTATCTAGTACCTATACTCGTTTGGATTCGAGTTTTACATTGTGACTAACTGTGATGATAGGATATTTTCCGAGATTGAATAGGGCTCGATTTTTTTTACTTTTTACTATCGCGTGCCCGCGACTTCGGCCTCGCCAAAACTCATAATGTTGTTGTAAATGTACGAACCTTCTACGAAGTATTAGAATACATTTAAAAATAAGATGAATGAAATCGGTAAAGCCGTTCTCAAGTTATAGCGTGACCAGGAGAAATAGGGGTTCATTTTTATTTATATACTAGCAACTGCTCGAGACTTCTTTCGTGTACACTCTGCTTTCGGTCTCGACATAACCTCCCGTCTTTCCTTAATGTTTTTAATGTACGCGCCTTCTACGTACTTACATATTTAAAAAAAAGGAAGAATGAAATCGGTAAAGCCTTTCTCAAGTTATAGCGTGACCAGGAGAAATAGGGGTTCATTTTTATTCATATACTAGCAACTGCTCGAGACTTCGTTCGAGTACACTCTGCTTTCGGTCTCGACATAACCTCCCGTCTTTTCTTAATGTTTTTAATGTACGCGCCTTCTACGTACTTACATATTTAAAAAAAAGGAAGAATGAAATCGGTAAAGCCTTTCTCAAGTTATAGCGTGACCAGGAGAAATAGGGGTTCATTTTTATTCATATACTAGCAACTGCTCGAGACTTCGTTCGAGTACACTCTGCTTTCGGTCTCGACATAACCTCCCGTCTTTTCTTAATGTTTTTAATGTACGCGCCTTCTACGTACTTACATATTTAAAAAAAAGGAAGAATGAAATCGGTAAAGCCTTTCTCAAGTTATAGCGTGACCAGGAGAAATAGGGGTTCATTTTTATTTATATACTAGCAACTGCTCGAGACTTCTTTCGTGTACACTCTGCTTTCGGTCTCGACATAACCTCCCGTCTTTTCTTAATGTTTTTAATGTACGCGCCTTCTACGTACTTACATATTTAAAAAAAAGGAAGAATGAAATCGGTAAAGCCTTTCTCAAGTTATAGCGTGACCAGGAGAAATAGGGGTTCATTTTTATTCATATACTAGCAACTGCTCGAGACTTCGTTCGAGTACACTCTGCTTTCGGTCTCGACATAACCTCCCGTCTTTTCTTAATGTTTTTAATGTACGCGCCTTCTACGTACTTACATATTTAAAAAAAAGGAAGAATGAAATCGGTAAAGCCTTTCTCAAGTTATAGCGTGACCAGGAGAAATAGGGGTTCATTTTTATTTATATACTAGCAACTGCTCGAGACTTCTTTCGTGTACACTCTGCTTTCGGTCTCGACATAACCTCCCGTCTTTTCTTAATGTTTTTAATGTACGCGCCTTCTACGTACTTACATATTTAAAAAAAAGGAAGAATGAAATCGGTAAAGCCTTTCTCAAGTTATAGCGTGACCAGGAGAAATAGGGGTTCATTTTTATTCATATACTAGCAACTGCTCGAGACTTCGTTCGAGTACACTCTGCTTTCGGTCTCGACATAACCTCCCGTCTTTTCTTAATGTTTTTAATGTACGCGCCTTCTACGTACTTACATATTTAAAAAAAAGGAAGAATGAAATCGGTAAAGCCTTTCTCAAGTTATAGCGTGACCAGGAGAAATAGGGGTTCATTTTTATTCATATACTAGCAACTGCTCGAGACTTCGTTCGAGTACACTCTGCTTTCGGTCTCGACATAACCTCCCGTCTTTTCTTAATGTTTTTAATGTACGCGCCTTCTACGTACTTACATATTTAAAAAAAAGGAAGAATGAAATCGGTAAAGCCTTTCTCAAGTTATAGCGTGACCAGGAGAAATAGGGGTTCATTTTTATTCATATACTAGCAACTGCTCGAGACTTCGTTCGAGTACACTCTGCTTTCGGTCTCGACATAACCTCCCGTCTTTTCTTAATGTTTTTAATGTACGCGCCTTCTACGTACTTACATATTTAAAAAAAGGAAGAATGAAATCGGTAAAGCCTTTCTCAAGTTATAGCGTGACCAGGAGAAATAGGGGTTCATTTTTATTCATATACTAGCAACTGCTCGAGACTTCGTTCGAGTACACTCTGCTTTCGGTCTCGACATAACCTCCCGTCTTTTCTTAATGTTTTTAACGTACGCGCCTTCTACGTACTTACATATTTAAAAAAAAAGCTAAATGAAATCGATAAAGCCGTTCTCAAGTTATAGCGTGACCAGGAGAAATAGGGGTTCATTTTTATATATACACTAACGACTGTTCACGACTTCGTTCAAGTAGTGGACTCGGCCTTCGGCCTCTTCATAACCTCCCGTCTTTACTTAGTTTTATTAATGTAAGAACCTACGTAGTATTAGAAAACATTTACAAAAAAGCTAAATGAAATCGATAAAGCCGTTCTCAAGTTATAGCATGACCAGGAGAAATAGGGGTTCATTTTATAAAGATAGATAGATTTTGGTTCATCAAAGTGACTCCCTATCGCCTGATGGAACGCGGAGATGGAATCAAGAAGCGATGACCAGCTGCGTCAATCGCTACCCCCTATGATGACCTGAGAGATGCTTTTTCACGCCCCGCTACGATTGCATTATAATAATTGAAGTAGGTACTCACTGAGATTAACCGCATATTCATGCCATATTATACTTATTTAGTTATTATCAGTTCCAACGTCACACTTTCATATTAAAACTAAATAGAATATTTTTTCTACCGACTTCCAAAAAACGAGGAGGTCAATTCGATTGTATTTTTTTGTTACCTTATAACTTTCGACTGGATGAACCGATTCCCAAAATGTTTTTTTGTTTTTGAAAGTGGTTTCCCGTGTGGTCCCATTTAAATTTCATCAAATTCGGTCCAGTAGTTTTTGAGATACACTCCAATAACTGAATAGAATGGAAGTCGGTATTAAATTATTCAAATTGTACTTCTTTTAAATAAACTGGCAAGTGCTTACCTACCACTGAGCATAGAGAGACTCGTCGGGATCAACCTCATTAATCAATCATACGAAATACGAAGTCCTTACATAGTCTGTGGGATAATCCTACGTATACGCAATGTTAGTTCCATGTTTAATTCAAATCCTTTCAGTTTTTACGGCGTGAACAGGGGATAAAAACAAAAATACTTGCACACAAACTTTAGTATAATTTGTAATAATAGTGTAATTTATTAGGTGATATAAACACATAGGTAAGTACTGTAGGTATTCTATTTCTTTCCTGATTTGATTACACCTAAAACAAAAGTTTTATGTAGTCACTAACCTCATTTTACGATTACACCGTGAAAGAAAGTGTTTCCCGCCTTGTGGCATAACATTATGACGCTATTACGACACGTAAACAATGGCGAAAGAAAAAAAACGAGGCAAAGAACGTAACGTGTCACGGGTCAGTTGACAATGTAAAGAGTGGGAACTTACGAATGCGATAATTTTCTATGGAGATTTATTTTTAAAGCGTAAAGGTAAATAATTCGCAGAGTTTCGTAAGAAATCGAAGTAAATCGCGTTGATTTTTAGAGCAATTTTATTGTTGTGTCAGGTTGGTAACACTGGCGACTAGCGTGTGATTTTTCTTGTTCAATGCAACGGTAGTGCTGCGCATTCAGTTCGCTGCATGATTTTTTAAGGTATAACTGCAATATATAATGGAATTTTCTTTGTAACGTGGAACAATATGCGGTATTAACTCTAGCATTATGAACACGTCCATACGGACTGCCTTAACTAACTCTTAACGTAAGGGCCATGACCGCAATACGGTTATTGTAAATAGACAAAAAATAGCGTAGAAAATCAGGTTATATCCGACTTTTTTTAAATAGAAAATCGCAGTTGCCCGTTAAGGAGTAGTCTTGCTACCTACCTAATGTGGAAACGGGAACAGCTGTTACTAAAGTTGATGCCTTAGAAACTTGTTTATAGAGAAATCTCATCTAATCAGTTAGTCAGGTTGGTCAAGTTTCGTGTTCAGAAGCTCTTTCATGAGTCATGTAGTGTAAAAATCTCACCTTTATAAATGGACTCGTACGTTTCTACTTTTGCCATTCCTCAACTTAATATATATAATAGTTGCATCAACTCAGAATTTCAGGCTAGTCCTGTAGCGGTGGACGAAGAAAACACATACAAGTACAACATTGTATAATTGTCGTCAAAGCGGCGAAGGATAATATACAATAGCCACCCTCGCCCTTTTGGCTATTAGTCTCTTTTATTTTATTTCATGTGAAATATAGGTGTTTATATGTACCTATTCGAGTAAGTAAGTTTCTTCTACATACGTATGTACTATCAATAGTTTTTTCAGCCATCTTGTAGTATTAGGTACGAAGTTCAATTGCATTGCGAACACTTGTAATAACTACCTAGTACATGTTAATGTCATTCTCTACCGATTTCCAAAAAAGGAGGAGGTGCTCAATGAGATTGTATATTTTTTTTATGTTTGTCACCTCATAACTTTCGACTGGGTGAACCGATTCTCATTTTTTTTTGTTTGAAAGCTGGTGCTGCTCGTGTCCCATTTACATTTTATCAACTTCGGTCCAGTAGTTTTTGAGCTACACTCCAATACCTGAATAGAATGGAAGTCGTTTTAAAATTTTTCAATTTGTAATTATAATATTTATTATAACACTAAAGTGTTTGTCTAACATATATATTATCTGTCTCACTTGATGGTGAGCGATACCGATGATGCAGGCTCTCAAGAATAGCTGCCGGAACACACCGCTAGGTGCCCCGTAGGCTAGCCAACCCATAGCCATATTTGGCCAATAATAAAATAGTTTTCTAAGAAAACATACTAGGATCTCAGGAATTGCAAAGTGTGCCTTAACTGAGTCTTTCAACCCTAGAAAGCGCTTTGTGGATTGTTACCTTCAGAAAAAGCTCAAGTCTAAGGTAGACCTCAATCCAGCCAGCCGTCAGGGGGCTTACTATAAGCTCTTAAAGTAAGACTTTTAGAAAACTGCCCGGCTTAAACGTACCATTTTTTTATTTATCCTGCGATAAATCCATCGACTATGAACAGATGTAGTGTATTTATGTGTGGGTTGGATGTTATTCCCATAGAGTCTGCCTTTTCTTGATGAAAATCAGTCTTCGTGCTGATTCATTTCGTCAAAGATATCTCGTTGCCTTTTTACGCTTTCCGGAACAGTAAGCTGTCCTGCAAGCTCATTTGGATGCCGAAGCAGTCGAGTTTTATATTTTTCGCCGTGCGCACTTATTTCTTCCTTGACCATAGGAATATTTAAGATACCATGGATCTCTGTTGTCTTGATAAACCATGGTGCATTAGATATTTGTGTTAAGATGTAGTTCTGTACTCTTTGCACTATCAATATGTTAGAGGCACTTGCTGATCCCCAGTTGAATGTAAGTAATCGTACCATGAAAACATTATAGCAGGCCCGTTAAGCCTACTTTATTCAAGAACCACAGAAATACCTACCGTTCACCTTTTTTTGTATGGACTAACTTTACCATGACCAAGCTTTTAATCGCAATATGGTTTGTGAATTTGTATATCGCTATTTCACTCTTATCTCATGTTATAAAAACATGCCACATATAAAATTAAGCAATCATTTTTGAAGAAAACAATGTTTAAACTGTACTTACAGTTGTTACCATAAAATGGAATTGACTTCAACGCCAAAAAGTGTGAAGTAACTTATTGAAGTCGGATCCATGATAGTTTAAAAGTACCTTTTATCACAATATTGTGAGGATGGTACCAACTTATTTCACACTTTTTAGTGTTAAAGGCGGTTACATTTTTTTTATAAAAAGTTTACCCTTTTTAATTACCCTTATCGACTGGCATTCACCGGCAATTACGATATCATTCAAGTCCAGGTAGGCGAAATACTTTTGAGTTATTTTGTTGTGACTCAAAAAAGGGCGACCGAACTTGATAATATTTAAATGGGACCACACATTTAAATTTTATCAAATTCAATCAAGCCATTATCGAATGTATAATGTATAATATATTAAACAAAAATTATCAAAATCGGTCTACACTGTAAAAAGTTATGCGGAATTACATTAAAAAAATACGCGATGACTCGAGAACCTTTACCTTTTTTTGGAAGTGGGTTGAAAATAAGAGCGTCATGGTATGATTTCATTCAAAACTGTTTAAGCCAGGTTTAAGAACTGCACGGAACTTGCATGGTTTTCACAAAACTGCTAGTATGGCACCTGATAGTTGACTGACTCCCACTGGTTTATCATCGCCCTAACTAAGAATTTGTTGTACAGTCCCACCATCTTATCAGTTCAGTTTACAGCGTCGCTAGTGGAAAATTTGATATTTTATATTACCTACGAAAATCACCAAGAAAAAAGACAATCAAAACAGGCATTTTTGCAAGTTACTCATTAATCTGCAAATTGCGCAATCCTACTTTATGTATGAACGCGAAAGTTAGTAGGTACCTATGTAATGTATGGATGTGTACTGTAGTTCCAATTTTGCCCACCTAGATAAGTTGGTGGCACTATAGGTCATAATGAGACCTCAAACACGTCAGTGAATGTATTATAACTTTTTACGTGTAAACTGTCTTCTGTTAAATTTCGTGTCACGTCTCTCGTACGCATCCCTTACGTATACGTCTCCAGTATTTTTGGTAAGGAATATATTTATTATTTCCTCTACATATGTGGAGGGGGATTATTATGTTTATCCAGGCGTGAGGCCGCAGGCTGAACGAGGGCTGAATATAACATACGAGTATTTTCTACTAGGAACGCATACTTCGCTGAAGATTATTTATTATGTGACTGTCCAAAGGAGGCTTATAGTTTGAGGTTGTGTAGGTTGTGTGTGTAGCGTGGTTTTGTCTATTTTTTCTATATTTGTGTTTCTTCTACGTATGACGTGTATAGAAGAATAGAGGGAGCTTATTAACCCTAAAATGTTTATAAGTGTTGGCAAACCAGAAAATCATGATTTTTTATGTTTTCCTTTATAGGACAAACTTAAACTAGTTTACTTAAGTTTAACGTAATCGTATCGTAGAGGTATACCTATATACTCGTAGTACGAACTATGATATTTATATGTGCCACAGTGTACTGGATGAATTTTATGCAGTACCTATTCAAATTTTCCAGAGGTACAGTAGGTCCAGAGATAAATAGTACCTACTCAAGTAGAACTTGAGTGACTATGAGAAGGCCTTTGATTCGATCGAGACGTGGGCAGTGCTTGAGTCTCTCCAGCGGTGCCGTATTGACTATCAGTATATTGAAGTGCTGAAGTGTTTGTACAAAACGCCAACATGTCAGTCCGAGTACAGGAGCAGAGTTCGAAGGCAATTCCATTGCAAAGAGGCGTGAGACAGGGAGATGTTATATCTCCGAAACTGTTCACCGCTACATTGGAAGACGCCTTCAAGCTCTTGGAATGGCAAGGACTTGGCAACAATGTCAATGGCGAGTACATCACTCACCTTCGATTTGCCGAAGATATTGTAGTCATGGCAGAATCCATGGAAGACCTCAGTACAATGCTCGAAGGCCTCCATCGTGTTTCCCAACGGGTAGGCCTTAGAATGTACATGGACAAGACGAAAATTATGTCTAATGCCCATGTTGTGCCTACCCCAATATCAGTTGGGAACTCAGTTCCCGAAGTTGTTGACGCATACATCTACCTGGGGCAGACAGTTAAACTAGGCAGGTCCAACTTCGAGAAAGAGATCAGTCGGCGAATCCAACTCGGCTGGGCAGCGTTCCGGAAACTTCGCGAAGCCTTCTGGTCAAAAATACCTCAGTGCCTCAAGACAAGAGTCTTCGACCAATGTGTGTTACCAGTGATAACTTATGGCACTGAAACGTGGTCTCTTACTATAGGCCTCATAAATAAGCTCAAAGTCGCACAACGAGCTATGGAGAGGGCTATGCTCGGGGTTTCTCTACGTGATCGAATCACAAATGAGGAGATCCGTAGAAGAACGAAAGTCACCTACATAGCCCAGAAGATTAGCCAGTTCAAGTGGCAGTGGGCAGGGCACATAGCACGCAGAACAGATGGGCGATGGGGCTGGAAGATTCTGGAATGGAGACCACGGTCCTGATAAAGGTCGCAGGACGACGTTGGATGCAGGCCGCTTCCAACCGGTCCTTTTGGAAAATTATGGGGGGGGGGGGCTGTGTTCAGCAGTGGACGTCCTACGGCTGAGATCATGATGATGATGAAGTAGAACTTAAAACTAGGACTTCTGCGAATAGTAGGTCTACTTGAGCGTGCTCATAGTCATATAGCGGCAATTTTTCGCAGTTATTCACAACCAAACATCGCGGAATCCAATTTATTGACCAATTATGCTCATATTCGAAATTTCTCTTTTAAATACCTAATAGGTACCTACCAGATAAGTAAATAGTGCTGCAACAAACTTGCCCCCTTTTTTAGCAAAAGTGCCAACGGACAGTTGTCCGCTGGTTTTGTTGAGTTTGGTTGAGTTTTTTTCACACTTTAGGTTATATATTACATTATCGAAGCGTTTCCTGACTTAGATATTATTGAAAATTAAGTATAGAATATCTAATTGTGTAAGAATTTATCAAATTGGTCTAGAAGTTTCGGAGCATATGCAATTCAAACAAACAAACAAAATATCTTTCCTTTTTATAATATTAGTGTAGAAAGTAGACGAGCCGTTTTCAATCCAGCTGTCTTAAGCATTTAGGGCCTTTGCTTCGCTCGCTTGGGCAATAAAATGTACATATCATAAAGAAGGATGAACGCACACCTACTGCCTCTCTAGGTATAGGAAGTCCTGGAGTAGATATTGCTATTTGCGTATTATTTCTAGAGTAAAAATAATGTTAGTGCATTTATATTGGTATGTGATTTTATTGGTGCTTTGAGCAAGTGAAGTGCGATCTCCGAGTCTACTGGGAACGAACCTGTGACTAGCGCTAATTGGCGCTTGTAGTTTGTTAGTTCACTTTGTATGTTCGTTCAAACGATAACAAGAGAACGGTTGGTCGGATCTTTGTGAAATTTTGCAGAAAAGTAGTTACTGTCAACATAATTTTATTGTTCAGTACATATAGCTGAACATATAGAATGTAACATAATTAGTTATACAACAGAAAATCATTAGTATATTATACATATATCCTAATTGTATCTCGATAGTTTTCAAACATGAATTAATATTAAAGTCTGCTTGTAACTAATCTCAATGAACAAAGACTTACTTCTCATAATGTTTTTGATATAAGAACAAAAATAACTTATATATCTAATAAAATAATATTAAAGTAGAAATATATCATTATTTTAAAAACAACACTCAAATCGGGTAGATAATTTATGTGTTATGGCAACACATCCTTCTTGTTCCAACTGTTAGAGATAGTAGTGACAATTTTTGTAACAACTATGTCTTAATTTCAGTATGCAGCACAATTATACATTTTCCCCACCATTGTTACTCCTACATGCGTACGGGGGTTCAGCTAAAGTGTGAATAGGTAAAGGTACCTAACCTAAGTATTTGTCCCCTGTCTCAATAATTTTGTGTTACAGTTAGAAATAAAATATACATACACAATTTTGTAGTACAATATTAGTACATCATGAGGTTCCGTTAGGTGGAGTGGAGCAAACTATTTTGAATTTATTTCATTTATTTATTTAACAAATTTACTAGGAATTATTTATATAACATACAGCCAATAACGGATTTATATTCATTAAACAAAATTAATAATTAAAATAATCCTAACTAATATTATTAATGCGCAAGTAAGTTTGTTTGTTACGCTTTCACGCCTGAAAAGGCTGAACGGATCGTAATGAAATTTGGCAAGGAGATAGATCATATCAGGGAAGAACATAATATAATATAACAAAATAGAAAAAATATTACTTTTTAAAGTATTACTTTTCAAAGCACTAACGCCTGCTTTAGCGATCTCAAACATTGACATTTATAGAGAGTAAAATATCACATCCTCGGACGGGATTCGAACCCGCGTCTTCTGACTCTCCGTGTCAGACGCCATTGACCAACTAGGCCAACTAGGTTCGAGTCCGAGGGGATGGAGCGACATCTATTGAACAGCTTTGACAGCACTATCCAACCGAAAGAAGCATTATTTAGAAATACTTCAAATTTCGTATTGACATCGCAACCCGCGTCTTCTGACTCTCCGTGTCAGACGCCATTGACCAACTAGGCCAACTAGGTTCGAGTCCGAGGGGATGGAGCGACATCTATTGAACAGCTTTGAGAGTACTATCCAACCGAAAGAAGCATTATTTAGAAATACTTAAACTTTCGTATTGACATCGCAACCCGCGTCTTCTGACTCTCCGTGTCAGACGCCATTGACCAACTAGGCCAACTAGGTTCGAGTCCGAGAGGATGGAGCAACATCTACTGGACAGCTTTGACAGTACTATCCAACCGAAAGAAGCATTATTTAGAAATACTTAAACTTTCGTATTGACATCGCAACCCGCGTCTTCTGACTCTCCGTGTCAGATGCCATTGACAAACTAATAATATAACTATTCTAAATGTTTAGATTAATAAGTTGTAGATCTTGTGCACATAGCAGTCTCGATTGATAGTAACGCATTGTCAAATATTCTGCCGACTCGCACTTGCCCGGTTTTATTTATTACCATAGACTCATGATAGTTATAAGAAATGAAAATCTTACCTTTGGTTCTATAATTATCAACCCAGCTCCACTTGGTGTGAGTGTGGAGTCCCTGCTGAGTCTTCAAATTCAAATATTTTATATGTAACTAGCAAACCCTGCGAACTCCGTTTCGCCACCAGATGGCTTCGTTTTATGTAACATTTCGTTTGGCGCCATCTACTTAAAATATTGGTTTGTAGTACATGCTATGTATCAGAGATGGCGCTGTATGTGAAAAAAGATTATCCCGCTTGTCTTTTTAAATTTTTCCTGAATTTTCTTTACTATAAACCTCACGGAGCCCGAGACCTTTCCAACGAATGCAAAACCGTGGAAATCGGTTCGTGCGTTCTGGAGTTATAGCGTCAGGAAGGAAAACCCGACTTATTTTTATATAGTAGATAAGTAGTAATTTTTATCTATACTAATATTATAAAGAGGAAATATTTGTATGTAAGTATGTTTGTAACGAATTGGCTCAAAAAGTACTGGACCGATTTCAAAAATTCTTTCACCATTGGAAAGCTACATTCACCCTGAGTAACATAGGCTATATAAGATTCATCATCATCATCCATCACCGCGCGGGTGAAACCGCGGAGAGCAGCTAGTATCAGAAATATACACTTAACTTTAACGCACACAGGACGCTTCCTGCTTTGTACTTATACAAATATGATTAATTAAACAAATCACAAAATATGTGTTTCGCGTGTACCATAACAAATATTTATAATAATATAAAAAAATAATGCTGTGGGTCCTTAAATCGAAATAACGATACAATAAAATAAACTAAACAATTGCTACAGATCATCATACATAACTAAACGTTCTTTCTGTAAATATATAACATGAATAATGTATAACAGTACGGAACCCGCGGTGCGTGAGCGCGACTGGCACTTTGCTATTTTTTACAAACTGAACTGCAGCTTGTAACGCCTGCACAGCCGCATAAAACAGTTCCTAAATCAAAATTCTCAGCTGCTCATTCGTCTATTTGAATTTAGAACACGAACTGTGGTAGCTGTGAAAAAACCTATTAATTGCAACCAATGAACATGCATTATGAACTTTATCAGTAACGGAACAGAATCAAAGTTTGTTTGTAATAGTAAAATAGACATAGAAAGTAACCCCTTGCGTTGCGTTGTTCACAGGAAGTAGAGAATAAGGAATTTTTATGTACGTTTCATTATTCCAGATTTGTGTTTATTTATGAAACGAGTCGGTTACACACGGACCGGGTTTGGATACGGCTCCATTTTGATGTGACGAGTCTTGTGTGGAGAGTAGGGATGTTAGATGCCAACTCAGGAATTATGACAACGGCTTCGCAAAATTCTGGTACTCTAGAAAAAAATAATGGTACGGTTTTTATGAGAGTCGATATTGGTCTGGGACTTTTAACTCGGTTCTGTGGCACCAACGAAGGCAGAGAGTTTTGCCACTTCATACTTACTTCCTATAATGGCAGACCATATGGTCTGTCATTCTTATATTAGTTTATATAAACTAACTTTGTAAAAGTGAGTGAATGGCAGTCTACCACTGTAATTTTTAACGTGCCTGCACTATCAACATTCACAAAGAAAAAAGTAGTATTTAGAATTAAAAATAATAATAATAATAATGTCACCACCTGCCTAAATATTTAAACATGAGACTTAAATTGGCAGGTGCCGTAGTCTCTTCCATAGCCCACTATCTTCCATATCACTAATAAGATCATATCAATAGCCTGGCCATTTTACCCATTTTTGTAATAGTTATAAGTAAGTAGCATGTTACCCTTCATACAATTTTTTTTCTGTTTTTATACTCCTTTGTATTTTTATACCAAACAGGCCTCTAAGTGTTGGCTACAGCCCCACTTATGCCTCTGTAAATGACCGGAATGAAATCCGTGAAACTTTTTGAATAAAAGGAATAATAATGATATTTTTATTTCCATAAAATATACAAGTTTACAATTAACTTAAATTATCTTAAAGATGTAAGTTAATAATTGGCTTGTAAAACATTTAAATACAATTACAGCTAAACCTACACTAAGATTTCTCTTGTATCGTAGGTTTGCTATCTCTTCCAGGGTGACAATATCAGCCATCTACATTAAAGAGATATTACATAAAATACAAATACGAAATTGAATTCAATACCGATCATAATTTATTTGATTTTATTGTGATTGTGAATGTGGGAACGATGCAAAAACAAAAATCATGCAATATTCAAAATTGTCGTATTTATTGCTGTCTATATATCGTATCTATGTATACATGAAAGTTGCGAAAATTATGGTATATTTGCGTACCTTAATGGATGTAGGTACTTAGGTACATGGTACGGATACCTGGATAGTGGTACATGTACCTTATTTATAGTACGTATGACATCGCTAGACGTTATGTCGCCGTGTTATTAACCCTTGTCTTCTGGGAACCTTGCGATAGCCCTACAGGTGGATATTTTATATGCATCTCAACCCGTGTTGTCGGCGTTTTATTCAATGTGATTTTTGTTCGTACTATTTCGTATCTTATTTCGTATTTTTGTTTGTGGTCTGAGATTTCGTAGAGACGCGATATTATTTATTTGGTTTGGAATCAGTTTCACCAATGACGTTCCAATCTTCTTCTATTAGATAGCTTTAAATAGTTTTGCTTTTTTAAATTTTTATTGAGTTTACAACTATTTAGTTTTTCATCTTTTTCTTATATAGGTAAGTATTAAATTCGCAAAAAATGGAACCGACTTCAACACCAAAAAGTGTGAAATAAATTGTCGATACCAAGATAGTTCAAAAGTACCTACTATCACAATATTGTGTGCATGGTACCGACTTCAACAAGTTATTTCACACTTTTTGGTGTTGAAGTTGGTTTCATTATTTGGCAAAAAAAATAATTCGCCCTTTTAGTTATCCTTGCTACTTACGGGATCGATGTCATTCACCGTCAGTGATAATATTATCAAATCATCAAAATAGGCTTATCACTTTTCAGTTATTGGAGTGTAACTCAAAAACAGATTGACCAAATTTGATGAAATTTAAATGAGACCACCTAAACCAAAATTTCGAAAAATCTAAAAAAATTAATAACTCGAAAACTAAAAAAAAAAATCGCGGAACATACATAGGGATGATTCGGGTACCTACAAAGGGTGTTCTATCTCTGGACTTCCGCTTGAAACTATTGTTACGGACATTCTGGGGCCTTACTATGAGCTCTTAAAGCAGGACTTCTAGACAACTGCCCGGTTTAGTCGTACCATGACAACTTTAAAGCAGGCCTGCCCAGGCCTACTATTGAAGAACCGCACAAAAACCGTTCACCTGTTTTTTTGTATGGACTCTCGTTAACATGTCGCTATGAATCCACTCAATTGATTAGCTTACAAACGTCTAGGCGTCTGCAATGTTGGTTATAGTAAATTGTTAGAATGCCAGAGACAATATTATCCGTTCACCTTTGAGAAAACAATATTCAAACAGTTCACCTAAATGAGCGTCATGGTATGATTTTATTCAAAACTATTTAAGCCAGGTTTAAGAACTGCACGGAACTTGCATGGTTTTTAAAAGGCCCCAGTATAATAAATTACTTTTCCTGACTCACAGGTTCATTAAAACAATGCTTACACCACTGCGCCTAAAAACTTGAAATTTTGGCAGGTGCTATCCCTTTTATGCTGTATTGCATCCACTAGGGAATGGAAATCAATTGTGGTTTCGTAAGCGAGCGAAGCCGCCGGCGTGTCAGCCAGTATTCAATATATCTTCAGTCTACTTAACCGTAATCAGTATGAACATTAACCTGTCCACACCTGCACATTAGTACTTACACGTACCTAATTAAATTAGTGTACACTGTTTATCGATTATTCATTACTTAGTTCGCACGGCACTATTTATACAAGCCCTCGGGTTAAAGTATACGTGATATACTGGGCAGAAAAAAAAACGGGACCTTATAAAATATTTGAGAAATTCTGAAAGCTTACATAAAACCTTTTTATTTCTTTTTAACCGACGTCCAAAAAAAGTGTTCTGCATGAGGTCGACGCGAATATTTTTTTGTTTTTTTACGCATAACTTTTTACACAGTAGTCCGATTTTGTTAAAATCTTCTTTTGTTTCGTAGAATATACTTTCAAGGTCCCATTTAAATTTCATCAAATTCGGTAAGCGGTTTTTGAGTTACACTCCAATAACTGAAAATTATTTCGCCTATTTTGATGATATTATCAAAATAGTTTATTATGATGGATTATTGATGGTGAATGACAATCGATCCCGTAAGTAGCAAGGGTCACTAAAAATGGTGAGAAAAACTTTTTTACCTAGAACCGACTTCAACGCTTAAAAGTGTGAAATAACTTGTAGAAGTCGGTACCATATTGTGATAATAGGTACTTTTGAACTATAATGGTACCGACTTCATAAAGTTATTCTTTTCACACTTTTTAGTGTAGAAGTCGGTTCATGTTTTTATAATGACTATTTTTTACTATATTTCAAATGTGCTGTTGTATAAAAAATGCATTTTTACACATTTAACTATTATGTACTGTCACGTACGATTGTCACAGAGCTGATAAAGCAGCTGTTACGCATGTTTAACAGCTGGTGGTTATTTGACTCCTCCCGCGAGGTTTCTACATAAACATCTTTCATCTACGTTAACGTCTAAGATAACCGCTTTCCAAACTCATAGATCATAATATCTATAAAAAGGTCAATATATCAAACAAAACTTATATTTGCACACGAAACTATGAAAACATTTGTGCCTCTTGCAACATTCTAAACTCGGCATTAGAACATTATCCACGCTATATAATTCCAAAGGGATCGGATTCTCGACTAAAATAGCCTACAATCGATCGACTGGCGCATTAGCTATCAATTTTTCACAACACTGGCTCCGAGTGAAGAGGCCGAACTGGATCAGCTTTGTTTACGTCTCGTGGACTTCAAAATCTTCAAATAGGCAAGTGTTTTATAAGCTCGTTTTACAGATGGAGATAATTGGATTAAACTTTGTGATTTAAGAGAATATCGGGATTTGGGTTGGCATTAGAATAGCCCAACACGAATTTGGTGATTTTAAGAGTTGGATCTTATAGATAATAATTTTCTCTACGCTTTGGTATCAATTTTAGAGCGAGGAAATGTCTAGTTTTCTAGAAAAACTAATTTCAATTTCAGATTTTTGATTCGACGATTCTCTATAAATGCGTGTAACGAAACGACTTGGTGCAATGAAAATGGTATTAAAATAAATATTTTAATTATTTGAACTATTATTTTATTGCTAATTTAATTTACAATACTTAATTACATAGTTTATAATACTTGACATCGATTTTATTAAATTAGCTTCTGTTGCAAATACTTTTTTTAAAGAATGGAACGTATGACCGCCATTTTATTTTCCATAGACGATCGACTACGCCGCCCGCGCCGCGCATTCCGTTCCTCTTCGAGTTACGTGAATGTGCTCTGTTCGCTCTCCGTGTTTTTCATTGTTTTGGCGTGGTATTTTGTGTTAATTTTTCGACGACTTTTGCCTGCTCTCTGGACTCCGATTTCTTCTTCAACTACGACTTTTGCCTGCTTTCTGGACTCCGATTTCTGTTGAACCACGACTCTTGCCTGCTTTCTGGACTCCGATTTCTGCTTGAACCACGACTTTTGCCTGCTTACTGGACTCCGATTTCTGCACGATTGATCTGCCTAGCGACATGGCTAATATTCCATCAGCAGATGAACCAACGGCTTCCACAAGCCGTGAAGATGCAGTACCAGTAGCTTCTACCAGTAGAGGTGAGTTAACTATTCATTTATTGTAATCTAAATTATTTCGCTTGATAAACCACAAAATATGTTAATCAAATGCTTGTTTTTCATTTTAGATGATTTTGAAGAAGAACCCGCATTTAAAAGGCGGAAATACGTGGGTGAAGTTTTACAAACGTGGAATATTGTAAAGCTGGCGCGTATGTTAAGTACACATGAACAAGGACTGGTTTTTGCCGAAGAGCAAGGCTTAATCTTGAAAACTAAGAAGTGTAGAATACACAAAAATCCCATGAAACTTGTTTTCAAGAACGACAAAACTATGGGCACATTTGTGTGCAGCAAGGGTTCCTGTCATAATAAAACTAGAGTATCTAGAGCCCAAGGAACATGGTTTGAGAACGTAAAACTAAAATTGGGACACATTTATTATTTAATGTACTGTTTTGCATACAACTACTCGCATGACATGGTAATACACGAAGATATATTTAGAGAAGAACATTGTTTGTCCCGGCCAACCATAAGCGATTGGTATAACTACTGCCGGGAAGTTGTGGTAATTTACCAACTGGAGAAACAAGAAGTCCGGGGCAAAATAGGAGGCCCTGGAAAAATTGTGCAAGTAGACGAAAACAAATTTGGGAAGAGGAAATTTAATAAAGGTATTTATATAAGGCATTAATCAATTTCATTATTTTATACTTGTATTTTCAATTTAATAACTGTTTTTTAATTTTTTTCAGGGAGACACATTGAGGGACATTGGGTCCTTGGCCTCATAGAAGATGGTTCAGAGGACTTGCGGTTGGAGGTGTGCCCGGACAACATTAGGTCTGCAGAGGTGCTAATTCCCCTAATTCAAAAACATGTAGAGCCGGGCACAACCATCCATACTGACTGCTGGAGGGCTTATGATTGCCTAAGCCAACATGGATATATTCATAAAAAAGTCAACCACAGTGACCCTGACAGTCCATTTATAGCCGAGGATGGGACACATACTCAACGAATTGAGTCTCAATGGCGGGTGGTTAAAAGATTCTTCTACAAGAATAATTACAACCACCCGGGCAATTTTGCAGACTCAATTGTTGAGTATTTATGGAGGAGATCTGTGGAGGCCAGTAAGAAGGATAAGTTTTTCGAACTGATAAAAGCTGTGCAATATGTATACAAAATATAAGTTAAATACTTTCTAAATTTTGTTTTATTTTTGTCCTAGTTTTGCACCTATATGATTTATTTCTAATGTAATTCAAAATAGCTGTGACCATCAGGGCTAGCACTCTTATTCGAGTCAAGGGCACTCTAACTTGAGTTGGTTAGGTTCAAAATAAGAGACAGAGCCGACACAGAGCACCCCGACTCCACCTAGTCTTGTGGCTGACACCCCTAGATTGTATATAAAAAGTGCGGGAGCCAGAAGCTTAAGGGAGGTCCTGAGAGGAGCGAGCCAGACGAGGTTGAGCGGAGCGACGGGGGGAGGTGGCGAGCGAAGCGAGCCGGCGACCTCCGTAGCGAAGCGAAGACCGAGTTTGGCGAAGTGACACTCAGGGGCGACCGCTAGAGCTTCTGGCGGGAGCCCACCCAGAGTCAAACATAGAACACACCAAAATAGTCAGTACTCCATGTCCAATCCATTCATATTTGTAAGTAAATATAGTTAAATTCAATATATAAACGTTATAAATTTGAGGTTAAGTTCAAAGAAAATTCAAAGTAGTTTTTCGCAAAAACTAGGCATTTCCTCGCCACGAGAGTAGTGTCGGAGGACATCCCCCTCCCCCCTCCCTCCCCCCTCCCCCTCCCCCCCTTAAATTCGTGTTGGCCTATTCTAATGCAATGCCGATGGAGATAATTGGATTAAACTTTGTGATTTAAGAGAATATCGGGATTTTTTCGCGCACAGATTATAATCAAAACATAATTTGGCTATCATCGACGTTTCGAATGTGTTGCATCGACCGTGGTCACGAGTAGACTGGAGAAGCGGGTGTCTGCAGCTTGAGGGGCGGGTGTTTTATTCTACTACCCACATTTGATGTTAGTTATTAATTAAACAGACACTGTCCCAACACACAATACTGACGGTATCGGGACTAACGCTGAAATACGAATCGCGACGTGAACACCTTGGATTAATCTTGTTAGAAATGTTGAACAAAAAACAGCTGACGCAATAAATTAAAACATAATTGTACGAAAAGCGTTGATAATGAACTGTCCCAGTCAACTGTATCATGCTTTTTGACAAGTGCAATTTGAAAAAATTAATGCCGACTTCCATTCTACTCAGTTATTGGAGTGTAACTCAAAAAGTACTGGACCGAATTTGATGAAATTTTAATGGGACCACACGGGAAGCACCAGCTTATAAACAAAAAGAAATTTTGAGAATCGGTTCACCCAATCGAAAATTATGAAGTAACAAACAAAAAAAAATACAGTCGAATTGAGTACCTCCTCCTTTTTGGAAGTTGGTAGAAAGGAATAAAATCGATAATTTTGAAATGTGTATATTATGTTGTTTTTATATCATATATTGGTTAAGTTTTATGTTGAGCGTGCAGGCGATTCAATAGGGACGGTGCCTAAGTAATTAGCAGTTTAGTTTATTAGTATAATAATTGTATTGTGAGATCGGTATGCCAAGCCTACTTCATGAAGTTACTTATATGAAAGTCCTATATATATTACCTATATTTAGGGTTGCCATCGCTAAAATTGGGCAACCAGGCTAAGACGCGTGAAAACCCCGAATTCAAAAGCCCAGAACCCGGACATGTCAAACAGGTTTTAAACAGTCAGTGTAATAAAAAATGTCTTAAATCACATTTTTCTTTATTTTAAGAGCCTAAAATTAAATGTAGTCATCATTTATCATCATATTAAATGTACCAACCTAACAAAACCATATTACAGTCTGTTACAGTTTGTGTTAAATTTCTTTTTTATTTTAGGCCCACGAATTAAATTTTTAAACCCGGACTACAAATGAAACCCCGCACAGATGGTCCCCGGATGCCCTCTGAACTAGGACAAACCCGGGGAAACCCGGACGGATGGCAGCTCTACGTATATTATCTATATTGACGGCTTCGTTAGCTCAGTTAGTAGTGATCTTGCCTTCGAAGTAGGGGGTCCCAGGTTTGATCCCTGGCCGGGGCAAGTACCTATCTGTGTGGTGAGCAGACATGTTCGTTCTCGGGTCTTGCATGTTGTGATGCGTTGTTGTGCGTGTCCAACTCCTAAATAAGATAACTACCTATGATTAGGATTTAGGATATTAATATCATATTATATAAGGTCATTGTTAATTAGTGCACAGTATCGAACGGTGTGGTTTGGAATCGATAACTGGTCATTATAGTGAAGGAAAAAAACATGTTATTTTATTATTGTGTACCTATAGTCATTGCTCCGCAGTTAATAACCGTTGCTGAACGCACGCCGCTACATCACAGAATAGACAACAGTGAGTACGCGAGACACACTTATACACTTAGAATAGGTACAACGTCGTACGAACCTACCTACATGCGCATGTTAACCCAGCTGATCTCTATGCCTATAACGGATGTCAGGCCCGGGCGGGTCAACGTTCGTCCATGTTTGTACCTATTCTAAGCGTCGTATGTCTCGCGGAGTTATTAGCTATATATTCTGTGATGTAGCGGCGCGTCGGGTCGTGCGTTCAGTCGCACAATGGCTCTTAGCCGTGGAGCGGCGAATATGGGTTTATAATAATAAAAACTATATGTACATTTTTTATTTTACTTTCATGGACAGTTATCGATTCCAAACCAACCCGTTCAATATTGTGCACTACTTAACAAATACCTTATATATATGACGGGGGACGTCCGCTCTCAACTTATATAGGGATCTGGGGGCTTACTCTCACCTTTTACGAAACTATCGTAAATCAGGATCGTTTTGTAATAAGCTTAGAATAATCATACTTACTATCGTACTCCCACCGACACAAAACGGTCAGCAAAATTGAATAGTAAGGTTGCAATATGACTACTTCAAGAGATCGGAGTACCTACGGATCTTCAAAAATTTGACATAGGAACAATGGAACCCATTGGCAAAAATCACGTGAAAGTACGCGAATTGAGTGAAATATTTGATAATACGTCATCAAAACGTCTATCGTAATCCTTTATTATTTTAAGGTTGCTATATTGACGTGGTGGTACCAAATTTATTGGTAAGGTTTAAACGTGACTACTTTAAGAGGTGGGAGTAGGGTCCCTGGCCAAACGTGTGGTTAAGGAGGCGGGTGACCGAAATGCTACGCTTACTATGGGCAAAAAGTTAGCATTACATACCATTAGTTAGCTTTTCCACCCATCATGGGGCTTATGGATTAGTTTTTTTAATTTTAATATTCTGTAAATATTTGTCTGTTACCAGTGATTACTTATGGCACTGAAACGTGGTCTCTTACTATGGGTCTCATAAGTAAGCTCAAAGTCGCACAACGAGCTATGGAGAGGGCTATGCTCGGGGTTTCTCTACGTGATCGAATCAGAAACGAGGAGATCCGTAGAAGAACGAAAGTCACCGACATAGCTCACAAGATTAGCCAGTTGAAGTGGCAGTGGGCAGGGCACATAGCACGCAGAACAGATTGCTGATGGGGCCGAAAGGTTCTGGAGTGGAGACCACGGACCGGCAAGCGCAGCGTAGGTCGTCCACCGACACGGTGGACAGACGACCTGATGAAGGTCGCAGGACAACGTTGGATGAAGGCCGCTTCCAACCGTTCCTTTTGGAAAATCATGGGAGAGGCCTATGTTCAGCAGTGGTCGTCCTACGGCTGAGATGATGGTGATGATGATTTGTATCTTTGTCATTATATCATAAAATTCATATTTTTACTGATGCTAGTATTTCTAAATGACGCAGGGAAATACCAGGTAAAAGCCATTAATCCTCCCTCAACTGTGATAATTAAAAAAAATAATTATAAATGACACGAACGTATATTTACGTCTCTGGGACGCAAAGGGTTAAATGCACGAAAAATACTAGAATACTAGTAAAGCTCTAGAATCCTTGGTATTTTCCATTTAACTTCACTTCATTTTTCCACCAACTTTATTATGCATTTTCGGGAGTCCCCTAGGTTACTGCATAAAATTAAATTTCTCAGTAATACATGAAGTGAGGTTATAATTAACGGCGCGTTTCCATTACGGAATGCTGTACAGGATGACGTGTAGTCACATTTCCCGCCTTTGAGTTTCCAACTTGCCTCCGCCTTAGCGTTACAAGTTCTCTCTGAGAAGCCCTGCCATTTATTTCAAGGTATTTGTGCACTATGCTGGGCCAACACTTGGTCGAGATTGAATATAGCTTTGATGAGCTTTGCTAGGTTTGAATAAATACTGTGACACATAAGATATTTATTAAAGGCCAGTCTCGATTTCCTAATTAGCAAAACTCTACTTGTTGATAATTCCGGCGCAGGGCGAATAAAAGAAGAAGATCACAGTTGCACAGTTGTATTTGGTTCCAGTTAACGTATCTGATCGCACATCACAAAACTTCGATTTTCATATAAATTAGCCTGCTTAAGAGCCGCATTAGGTCGCGCAACTAGCGCCTTACTTTGACCGCGACTACGGCTATATGAGGGAGATAGCGATATGCTCGGTCCCTGTCTACGTTATATTCAAGGTCATCCGAGAAGGAGGATATTGCTATCTCTTACAATGATTTTACATTTAAGATGATTTTACTTACTTACAATGATTTTACTTTTATTTAAGAACTTAATCAACTATTTTCTACCTAGCTTAGCCTAAGATATAAATAGGTAAATGTTGCTGTGCTTCTTAACATTTCCCACCCCCTGTGTGAGAGTTCAATCGAGCACATTATCTGTTGGAAGCACAACAACCTTTACTACAGGCCGTCGCAGGACCCCATTTGACGTGGTTATATCTACAACCCGCACTACAGAGTCTTTACCGTGATGTAAAGCTTTCACAATGCCTTTTGGCCACTGATTTCGCGGTCTATTGTCATCCGCGATCACTACCACGTCTCCTACTTTCATGTTAGGTCCACATTGAGTCCACTTTTGACGCCGCTGCAGGGTTGGTAAATATTCTCGCAACCAACGATTCCAAAATGATTCCGCCAGCGCATTAGCCTTTATCCATTGCCGGCGAGCATCAACGTCGGTGGCATCCAAGCGAGCAATTGGGGCGCTTCCCGAGGCGGTACCCAGCAGTAAATGGTTCGGTGTTAAGACGACCGGCTGGTCGCTGTCATTCGCTACGTATGTCAATGGCCGGCTGTTTATGACCAGCTCGGCTTCAGTCAGGAGGGTGTATAGTACCTCCTCGCGCGGCGCTCGTTCCTTTAGTGTGTATTTCAAGGCGTTCTTCACGGAGCGCACCAGTCTCTCCCAACTTCCTCCCATGTGAGGTGCTGCTGGTGGATTAAAAATCCAGGTGATGCCCTTAGCAGTGGCCTCATCCTTCACTTGATCGTGTTTCAGCTCTCTCAACGCCGCCCGAAGTTCGGTATTGGCTCCGACGAAATTAGTGCCTCTGTCGGAGTATAAATGCGTTGGCTGTCCTCTTCGCGCTATGAGACGCCGCAGAGCCAGGATTGCAGAGTCAGCGCTTAGTGAGGCCGCCAACTCCAAATGTACGGCACGTGTTGCGAGGCAGGTGAATAATACGCCCCATCTCTTCTCTCGGCGCCGTCCGATAGTGACCTCCATGGGGCCGAAGTAGTCCACGCCCGTGTGGATGAAGGCGCGTCTGCCTGTCTCCAATCTTGCCGATGGCAAGTCTCCCATCTTTGGTGCGATCGGTTTAGCTTTCCGTATGCGGCAGATTTGACACTTCGCTACCACCGCTTTCACCGTCGCTCTCAGGTTGGTCACCCAGAACCTTTCCCGTATATTATTCACCACGGTCTCTTGGTTGGCGTGTAGCGCAGCCTGATGGTATTGATACACCAGTTTCCTCGCCAGTGGGTGATGACCATCCAATATTATCGGATGCTTCTCGTCGAACGTCAGGGTAGTGCTGGCGTTGAGTCGTCCTCGTACTCGAAGCAGGCCATCATTGTACAGCATTGGGTCAAGGGATCGCAACTTACTCGTCGCAGGTAAGTGTTGTCCTTTTGTCAATGTTCTCATCTCCTCGGGGAAGCTCTCCACTTGGATGCATCTCAGCAGGCGGGACTCGGCCTCCTGCATGTCAGCCATGTTCAGTTCCGTAGTCAAGCGGCGCTTCCGGCACCGGTCAACGAAGGCGAGTATGCGCGCCATGACGCGCTGAGCACGCACCCAGGTAGAGTGGCGCGTGCTGTCCAGCAGCGACGGGGTGGGCATCGACACAACATGCACCCGTTGCGCTCGTTCCAAGTCCTCTTCACGTGCCTCGTTGTCGTCACACGTCGGCCATAAGTCCTGCGGATTGACAAGAAAAGAGGGACCAGAAAGCCATTTACTGCAATTACCGGGCCAGTTCCATCGGGTTGCCTCGTCAGCCGGGTTTTCCGCCGATGGAACCCAGCGCCAGCTACCTCTCACTGACTTCCTATCTATTTCCGCTAACCTATGGGACACGAATTTCTGAAATTCGTGCGCGTCTGAATTTATCCATTTCATGACGGTTCTACTATCCGTCCATAGATATTTTGCCTTTATAGGCAACCCCAACTCTTTCTCAACTGTACAGGCTAATCGGCTAGCCAATACAGCTGCTTGCAATTCTAACCGTGGGATCGATACGACCTTTTGTGGAGCTACCCTGGCTTTACCCATTATGATGGCGGTTTTTCTGCTCCCATCTGCACCTTTACCTACCAGATAGGCTACCGCGGCGTAAGCCAGCTCGCTGGCATCTCCGAAGACATGCAATTCAAGGTCATCAGTTTCGAGCCCGTACCATCGTGGGATCTCGATATCACGCAGAGTTCGCAGACTGTCAAGCCATTTGAACCAGAGTTCAGCTTCTGGTTCCTTCAGTTTGTCGTCCCAATTTATACCTGATTTCCAGATCTTCTGCATTAGCATACGAGACTGTATAATGCACAGGTATACCAGTCCAAGTGGGTCGAACACGGACATTATGAAACTCAAAAACTCTCTCTTCGACGGTACCACCTTTCCCTCGGTGATTTCGTTAGGCAGCCGTTTGAAGGAGAGATCGTACGTCAATTGGTCTGTGCCTGGCGTCCACATCATACCCAATGTCCGCTCCTTATCGCACTCACCTTTATGAAGCGCAACTCGCTCCGGCATCTGCACGTTCAACTTGTGTCGCAACTCTGCTGAGTTGGTGACCCACCCTCGTATTTCGAAACCACCTGCTGCGTGGATCTTGGTCACTTCCTCGATCAGTTGGCCAGCTTTCTCCACGGACCACGTGCTGTCCAGGTAGTCGTCCATGTAGTGCTTAGCTTTTATGGCTTTGACCGCATCACTGTGTGACTTTTCGTACTCACCTGCATTTTTGTTGAGCACATAGATCGCCGTTATGGGTGAAGATGCGGCGCCGAAGATCATGGAGCTCATAGCGAATATCTCAGGGTCTTTCTGTCGATCTGACCCTCGCCACAAAAAGAGTTGAGCCCCTTGGTCTTCCGGCCTGACCTTTATCCGCAGGAACATATCGGCTATGTCCCCTGAGTACGCTATAGGCCCCACCCTAAACTTAAACAATACGCTCAGCAGTGAGTTAAGCAGGTCCGGGCCCGTGAGCAAATTGTCGTTAAGACAAGTACCTTGAAATGTAGCTGCAGCGTCAAATACCAACCTTAGTTTTCCGGGCTTGTTAACATTTACCACACCGAAATGTGGTAAATACCAAACCCGGTTAGCATTGATGCCGCCGTCCACTTTCCTCGCGTAGCCTTGGCTTACGAGCCGCTCCACTTGCTTTGTATAGGCCTCTGCGAACTCTGCGTTCCGGTCCATTTTCCGCTCGATCCCTTGCAAGCGTTGACGAGCAAGACGGTAGTTGTCCGGCATCTCAACATCATCGCTCTTCCACAATAAACCTACCTCCTATTGCGTGCCATCAGCTGTACGTCGGCTCGTGCGATCTAAAATGGCTATGGCTCGATCGAGATCACGATGTCGTCGTGGTTCCTCGGAGATACCTATCGCCTCCAACTCGAACTGGGCCTTAACTACATCGTGTAGATCGGGTAGAGAAACCGCCAAGCAATTTACCGTGTGATCACCACCCTGCGCGTTACCGACTGGACCGTGGATAACCCACCCTAAATCAGTGAGAGAGGCAACTGGCTTACCGGATTTTCCACGGCGGACGTCCTGGCCGACGAGAAGCTCCCAATTGTCCTGACCCAGCAGCAGCATCGGCTTGGCTCCCTGCATTTCTTCGCAACCCAGACCGCAGAGATGAGCGTTATCCTCAATAGTGGTCGCCGACAACGACTGTGACGGCAGGTTCATGTTGGCGAGCGTTCTGCACTTCACTTTGTGATCTCGCCCGTTTGGTCCATGTAAAGTCACTGTCACTATGCGTGATGATTTGTCCGACACTTCGTGTCCACGCGCACTTTTAATTATTAGTGGCACTAATGGTCCTTTAGCGTCCCCAGCTAATGAACTGTCCAACAACGACACTGTAGCTCCGTCATCCAGGAGCGCGTAACACTGTGTGTCCTGTTTCACACCACTAACGTCCGTGATTGTTACCGGTATCACTTTTAACAAGGCTTTCGCTTCCCGCTCAAATATCCCGCTCACTAACATTCGTTACACTTTCAGTTTGTCTTGACTTGTCAGTGTGTAGCATCACATGGTGGGAGAAATTACACTTCTCGCATCGTTTGGCGCGGCACATATTCCTTGAGTGTTTCTTTATCAGACACTTGAAGCACAGTCTTTGTTTCTTCACCGCCTCCCATCGATCGTTGACACTCAGTTCAATAAACTTGGTGCACTTTGTGATGTTGTGATCACCTTCACACATTGAGCACTTGGTTTTTGTTTCTGCTTGCTGTGAATCCTCTTTAGTTGTCTCACTTTGAACATGGACGCGCTGAGCTTGTCGCGGCGGTATGCCTCTTTGATTTTTCATAAATGACGCAGCTTGTCCGGTTGTTCCTGACGACAAGTCTATTTGCACGTAGTATGACGCAGCGTGCGAGAGGTGCTCCAAAAATTCCGCAAATATTTCGAGGTTCGGGGACACTCTTAGGTCCACGCCCTGTCTATGGTCCAACCCCATCGCGAAGTCGCCATACTTTTCTCGCTGACTCTGCGTCAGCTTGTTGAGTAACTCGCAGACTAATTGCGGATTGTTCAAATATCCATCAGCTCGGATGTTCTTCAATAGGGATACGCAATTGCGCACTGCTGTGGCACACTGACGCAACTCCCGTCCACTTTGAGAGACTTTTGGTAAATTCTTGATTTTGTTTAGCGCACACTCGAGGACCATGTTAGGGTGCCCATAGTTCCTTTCTAGCGCCCTCATAATCTCATTAGGGTTTACTGATGAGCACAGCAAATCTTCCACCGCGGTTTTGGCTTCGCCTTGTAGTGAGGTCTTGAGCCGGGCCATATTTTCATGTGACTTGAAGTCGTATATCCTCGTCGTCTCTTCGTACATGTTTTTGTAGGAGATCCATTCAGCTGGGTTCCCATTAAAGTAAGGTAGTTCGTACGCCTGGCGCGGGACCGGCCTTGGTCGAGCCAAATGTGTTATGGCTTCCGCGAGTTTGTCAATTCGCCGGTCTCTTCTGTCACTAGAGAAATCCCTTCGTTGTTCGAACCAATCACTCCGCCGGCCGTTATGCACTTCCTGGTTCTGACGCACTTCTGTGTCGTAGTATACACGGCGTGATGCCGACACGGGTGGCATGCGGGGTTCGCGCGCCTCGCGGGGCGCGGGGGCTGCCGGCGGCGGCGGGGCGCGACACGCGGGTCGCACGGGCGACAGTGTGCGGTGCGCGACGGGCGCCGCGCGGGGCGCGGGGGGCGTAGGCGACG
Organism: Selenia dentaria; assembly: GCA_917880725.1. Taxonomy (NCBI): domain Eukaryota; kingdom Metazoa; phylum Arthropoda; class Insecta; order Lepidoptera; family Geometridae; genus Selenia; species Selenia dentaria. Next base: position 2,912,589 of record OU862893.1, on the reverse strand, counting down.
CCGGAGAATCTTGAACCGCAGCAAGAGTGTTCAGCGCGGGCGCACGTAACGTTGACGTAGCCAGTGGTGCGGCAGTGTCACGGAGCGTCGTGTCTTCTCGTGTGTTTTGCGGTGTGGTATTAATCCACTCTTCTACACGTCTCGCCGTGCCTTCCCCGTCACTGCTAATGTCGTCGTCCGCTGCGGCTTCAATTTCGGCGAGTTCCACTTCCAATTTCTTCTTTACCAAACTTTCCCTTATTTTCCCTATTTCCCGCTCAGCTTCGTACTCGGCGCGCTTCTTTAGGTAGTCCGCGCTTCTGCGGCTGCCTTTGGACGACGCGCGGCTAGAGCGAGATGTCCTATGTCGTGCTGTCTTTGTCTTGTCTTGTGCCGCTTCCAGTCCCGGCAAAGGATCGATCATGCCGTGATCGAATGTTCCTCCTTTCACTGTCGGGATGAGCGGGGTAGACACTGAAGTAGTGTTCGCGACTGAAGGCGAACCCGGCGCCCGTTCGGAAGGCAACCGGAGTCCGTCCCCGTTTCCATTTCGCGGCGATCGGCCAGCCTTCTTAACTGACCACGAGTCGTCACAGAACTCCGAATACTCATTTTCTTCTTCTTCTTCAGATCCGGCAACAAAGGACCAATGTTGATAATTCCGGCGCAGGGCGAATAAAAGAAGAAGATCACAGTTGCACAGTTGTATTTGGTTCCAGTTAACGTATCCGATCGCACTTCACAAAACTTCGATTTTCATATTTTTTTTTTTTTTTTTTTTATTTTTATTTTTTAGAACGGACTAATGCTGTTTGCCTCTACCGGCATTTACAGCGTCACCGGACGGTTGGCGAGCGCAGATGGCACTCAGCCAGATGCGGGCGCAGAGGGCGCACCGCCTAAGGCGAGCGTTGAAGACGCTTCGCCGCAAGGAGAGGAGTAGGCGACTTGCTCAAGGGCACCACTAGGGTACGGACCTCGGCTTGGGCCGTCGCCAGGAGAGAGGGGAGTAGGAGAGAATCGCCCCGGTACATAAGTGTACCGTTGAAAGTGGGCCCTATGAATTTTAACTCTACGACTATTTGGAGAGAATCTAACCAAGACATAACTTTTGCCTCGAGCTCGCCGGCGAGCTCGGTGTTTGACTGTGTTTACCACTAAATCATAACCTTGTGTACCTCGCCTCCTCCCATTTCCGCGACATGGGTCCACACCGCGACCAGGATCGTCGCGTTGTGCACTCATGACTGTACTTTGGGTGGGGCTACAATAAGAAAGTGTAATACCTCGCCCACAGCCATGGTGGCTGGGACTACTTAGAGAACCAGTGTTACCTCGTCCGCAGCCATTTGCTGGGCCGGAGGATACATCGCGACCGGGGCCGCGGTGTATACTCCCACCCGCACCGTGGCTGGGACTACAATCGTGTGTGTGTGAATTACCTCGACTGCGACTGGGGCTGCGAAGAAGATCTCGGCCGGAGCCTACAATGCGATCGGGATCACAGCCCTGGTCGGGTCTACAACCATTACCGGGGTTCCCTTGGGACGACGCTAAAGCTGCCGAAGTAACGGCTGCGATGGGGTCGTCCGGGTCACCCAAAATATGCCTTGGACGGCGACGGGGGGGAAGGAAGTGGGGATCGGTTATGTCAGTGGAGTAGTTCGCCGCTTCGACCACGAGGGGATTCGAGTGGTGGGGAGCTTTGTCGAAGTGGCGGCGGGAGCAGTCTTTCATATACTGCGTAATAGAGGGGAGGGTGAAATCGCAGTGCAGTTCGGCGTTCCGCAAGTACCACGGAGCGCCCACTGCCCTGCGCATAAAGCGATTCTGAATCACTTGAAGTTTGTGGAGGTCGTGTTTCTGAGCATGGGCGAACGCTACAGATGCGTAAGTCATGATTGGGCGGATGCAAAGTTTGTAAAGAGTCGTCTTATTTCTAAGAGACATTTTACTGTTTTTGCCTATGAGGGGATTAAGACGACCCATAATGAAGGCCGCCCTATTGCGAACAATCTGGATGTGTTTCGCGAAAGTGAGTTGGCAATCAAGGGTGACGCCCAGGTATTTGGCAGATTTAGCCCAAGGGATGGGTTCGCCGAATAGGACTATGGGTGACGGCATGAGATTTCGCCGGGTCTCAGTGAAGTACACTGCTGCACTTTTGCTAGGATTTACTGCAATCCGCCATTTACGAAACCATGCACCGATTACGGTGATGGCTCGTTGGATGGCGCATCTCTGCCTGACCTTGAACCAGCCAGTAGAGTAGATTGCAGTATCATCCGCAAACTGAGCGATCTGAACATTAGGTTCAGATCGTGGGATGTCGCTGGTGTACAGCGAGAAGAGAATGGGTGAGAGTACAGAGCCCTGAGGGACACCTGCGTGAATGGGATGCGGGGAGGAGAGCGTTCCCTCGGTGCGATAGCTAAACGTTCGATCCCTGAGAAAGTCTTGTAAGATGAGTACAAGACGGTCTGGCACACCCAGTTGGTACAGCTTGAATATCAAGCCGTTGTGCCAGACTTTGTCGAACGCTTTCGCTACGTCGAGGAAGACAGCTATGGTCCCTTGGGGCTTTGGTTTCTTATTGAAACCGCCTAGGATGTGCTCCGTTACGCGGTGCACTTGTTGGACGCAAGAGTGTTTGGCTCTAAAGCCAAATTGCTCATCGGGAAGGAGGTTATTGGACCTAACGTGGGACCAGAGTCGGTTCACAATGAGCCGCTCGTAAATCTTCCCCAGAGAGCTGAGGAGACTTATGGGACGGTAGCTGGAGGGCTCGGCTGCCGGTTTGCCTGGTTTGTGAATACCAATGACAATGGCATGCTTCCAAGTGTCTGGGAAGGAGCAGTTGCTCATAGCCGCATTGAAGATGCTAACTAAGAGATGGACTAGTGGGACTGAGAAGTGTTTAATCACCTTGTTGCTGATACCATCAGCACCAGGGGATTTACGGGTCTTGAGGCTCTTGATCAGAGACACAACCTCGGATGATTTTACCGGTGGGAGGAGTGGGAGGTCAGAGATGGACATAGAGCTTTTACGTTCAACTTCAGATTCCACCGAATCGAGGTGTTTCTGGTCGACGTGATCTCGATTTTCATATAAATTAGCCTGCTTAAGAGCCGCATTAGGTCGCGCAACTAGCGCCTTACTTTGACCGCGACTACGGCTATATGAGGGAGATAGCGATATGCTCGGTCCCTGTCTACGTTATATTCAAGGTCATCCGAGAAGGAGGATATTGCTATCTCTTACAATGATTTTACATTTAAGATGATTTTACTTACTTACAATGATTTTACTTTTATTTAAGAACTTAATCAACTATTTTCTACCTAGCTTAGCCTAAGATATAAATAGGTAAATGTTGCTGTGCTTCTTAACACTACTATAAACAACTTCATAGCATTATACAAAGTACATCATACCGAAATACTTATGTACTACAAATATTATTTTAAAACTTGTTTCTATCATTTTGACTCTATAGAAAAAAATGTTGCTTAGAAAATAGCTTGCGAAATAAAATATATAAATCAGTATATCAATCGATAGATACAATTATCTATACATTTTATTAAAAGTTAATCAAAAATATTTAGTTTACAGTATCTACAATAAATATTCTAATATGTTTTTTATAACTGCATGCTATTTTATTCCCCATTTTCAATTTTTTTTAGAGATTTAACACTTGACCTGCTGATGGACTGACAGTTTCCAACGTGTGTCCTTATATAGTAACATGATGTCGTTAGTACATTTCAGATAAGAATCCTTGTAAAAGTATGAAGACACCAGTTTCTGTGAATTACGTCATCGCGGTCTCCTCAACATAAATAAATAACGTTTAGACACTTGTATATACCCCCCTCGCACTTAGATTTCCTGTGTCGGCGGCATGCACACACAAAAACGTGTTAATCTTGCAACAACACTTGTCTAATCACTCAAATCCTCACTTAAAACTTTCGTTTGATACTAGATACACGTGTGTTATACCTAGTAGTTTGAAGTACTTTCCATTAGATAAGTGGTTCTTAACCGGGGGTCCGCGGACCACTAGTGGTCTCTGGAAGCACCCGAAGTGGTCCGCGAAGCACCCAATTGGTAACATACATTTGAAACAGGAATTTATTTCACTTTTGGAGCCAATCTTTCACAAATATTCGAGAAATACTGATACTGAGAACTGGACCAAGCATTCAGAAGTTAGCGATGAGTTTGCAGTGACATAAATCGTATCCGTAATATAGGAAATACTCTTTATTCATTTACATTTACTATATATTACCTCCAAACAGTTGGTGGTCCATGACAAGACAGAAATAGTCCCGAGATTAGGAATTTCAACATTTGAGCCGGCTAGTGAACATTCACCCTTTTACCCAAGTGCCAGAAGTATCATGCCAGTTATAAAATTAAATATAAATTCAACTGCGTTGAGACTCCTCCTGGTTCAAACCGTAAAAACTTCCCTTTATATAATTTAGCTTTCAGAAACAATTTACTTGAATTGTCATTAGATTGCCGCCGTTAAAGTAAATTTTGTTTCTTAAAATAGGTGTCGCCATTTGTATGATTAAACAAGTACAATTTCAAAAATTTAATACCGGTTCCATTCTATTCAGTTATTGGAGTGTATCTCAAAAACTACGAGACCGAATTTGATGAAATTTAAATGGGACCACATGGGAAGCACCAACTTTCAAACAAAAAAGAATTTTGAGAATTGGTTCTTCCTATAGAAAGTTATGAGGTAACAAACATTAAAAAAAACAGTCGAATTGAGTACCTCCTCCTTTTTGGAAATCGGTAGAAAAAATAAACTGTACGTTCTTAATTTAACCTTTTCCTAGTTTCGTAAGTTAGTTTAAATATAACTATACCTAAGTACCTACCTCTAAGTATATAGGTACCTATATTAATCGTAATAATTTATTCTGTTTTGTTTTAATTTAGTATTTTATTTGTAGCTATTTTTATTTTATATTCAGCTTCAAGCTTTAGTTTTTAATGAAACTGTAATATGGGATTTAATCAGATATCCCCTAAAATGTCGCAGGGACAAGGGTTACGGTTGAACAAATTAAAAGTGTAACACTCCACACGTTTCCCATTACCGCCCGATGACGTTGCGCCCATAAACCCTGTTTTATTTCCCATTAACATTATCAACTCTGATAAAAAAGTTAATTGGCGTTATCCACCTCATCTTGTAAGCCAACAATTTGAAACTTTTAATTAAAAATGGCTGACATTGTCTATTGCGGCTCGCATCCACAGTAAGCCTTAATCCACACGGCGGTAAAAAATCTACGTTCAAACCTTTTTATGTATATTTTCTTTATTTATCAAAGCCAATATAATTTCTTACATTTGAATTTGCACATACAGACCTTTATTAACAAACGTTGCGTAAATATAGGTCAGACGTAAAATGCTTTGTCTTGCTTTCACTCATAACATTTACTGTAAGCGAAAAATTGACAGAAGGATGTTTTAATTACTCCGGACGGGTGTTGCCAAGTTTAAGACACAGACACAGAATACGACATAGTATACACTAGGCTGTAGGTTCCTACTATTAAGACACAGACACAGAATACGACATAGTATACACTAGGCTGTAGGTTCCTACTATTTAACTATCAGTTTATGAATAGATTTAAATGTTTTGTTTAATCCTTCCTATACCGTGATAATTAAAACAAAAGATTTATGAATGAAACTGACGTATATTTACGTCTCTGGGACGCAAAGGTTTAAAATCAAAATCGACCATTAAAAAAATAGTAGTTGATGGACCGGGGTAGTAAAGCAGTGTTTTACGTCGTGGGCGGCATATTGGTTTGGACCCTGAGTGTAACGAGGGACTCTAGAGTCGCTCGCTCGGGAGTTATGTAAAGTCCTGAACACAGCTTTACGAAGGTAGATCTGTGCTCAGGGGCTACAATAATAAAACATTTATTTACTTAAAACTTTTATAACATAAGAGTTAAATTAATATTGATATTGGAAATATTTGTCTAGTTATGAAGGGACAAAGTAATATTATTGAATTAACGTGTAAATGATAAAATAGTAAACAGGAATGAAAGAATAACTGTTTAAACAACACCAAACACCGTCTTTTATTTTACATTCATTACAATCGCGCATTTTCTTTTTGTCTTCCTATGGTAGCTAGTTCGATTTTCGAATAAACTCTCTTTTTCTCTCTATAAATCTTCAAATATCTATTAAAAAAATTCTTTTAAACTATCACAGTTACCTTTTATAGACATGTTGTATTACTGGGATTGGGATGAAATACCGATTTAGAATGTCAAGCGCGTAGGACACAGTCTTGGAGTCGGGAAATAACAATCAGTCATTGCCAGCCAACAAAAAAAGAAGTTGAAAAAGTAGACCTACATAACACAGTGTATATAATAAAGCTGTGGCGAAGCAGTGAGTGTGTTTGTTGACAATTAAGACAATTGACAAACAGTGCGAAAGAAACACAAAGATAGAGGGTATAAAAATAGGTCTGCAAAGCAACCGAATTCTCAAGTTGTTCAGCGACTACCGCAATCATGGTGCTTGCAACAATATCGAAACATAAGGAGCTTAAAAATACATAAAATATACCACGCATTTCACGCATTGTGCAATAAAAAAGATACTCAACGATTACTTCCGACTACCCACCCAATCAAAGAAAGTGGGCGGCTGATTAATCTCTCACCGGGTCAGTACGATTCGAGCCGTGAACGCATAAACAAGTTCGTCTGTCAGTCGGGCTTGCGGATAAACGCCGGTTAGCTCACGGAAGAATTTGCAAATTGGAATTACGTTTAGGTTGTTTTTATAAGCTCATTTTACTTTATAAGAAGATACTATGTGAGATCATGTAATGTATTTCTGAACGTCGATGACTCCAAGCCACAACTCTGACCAATAAGTCAGCTTGGTATATATTCTTAGTTCTTTAAACTATGATCATCCAAACATTGAAAAGTGGGAACCTAACATAATCAACATGGCCGTCCCCTCTGAACTACATCTCTGAAGTACGGAAGCGCCCAGCTGAACGCTATTTTGAGATAGAAAACTATCGCGAAGATCGCGAGTTATGTTCTCCGACCAGTTGCGAACTTAATTGAAGTTTCAGAAGAATTCAAATATGTAAGTTCGAAACTAGTAGGAGACTATTCCCGGTAAATATCACGCAAGTCCTAGCCTGTCTTAAAGTATATTTATGATAATATCTGCAACCCAAGTAGTCAGAGCTATCATTTAAGTAGACCGCAACAAGGTTGGACTAACTTAGTAAGGGTGTACTAACTTAGTAAGGGTGTACTAACTTAGTAAGGGTGTACTAACTTAGTAAGGGTGTACTAACTTAGTAAGGGTGTACTAACTTAGTAAGGGTGTACTAACTTAGTAAGGGTGTACTAACTTAGTAAGGGTGTACTAACTTAGTAAGGGTGTACTAACTTAGTAAGGGTGTACTAACTTAGTAAGGGTGTACTAACTTAGTAAGGGTGTACTAACTTAGTAAGGGTGTACTAACTTAGTAAGGGTGTACTAACTTAGTAAGGGTGTACTAACTTAGTAAGGGTGTACTAACTTAGTAAGGGTGTACTAACTTAGTAAGGGTGTACTAACTTAGTAAAGGTGTACTAACTTAGTAAAGGTGTACTAACTTAGTAAGGGTGTACTAACTTAGTAAGGGTGTACTAACTTAGTAAGGGTGTACTAACTTAGTAAGGGTGTAAGTACTAACTTAGTAAGGGTGTACTAACTTAGTAAGGGTGTACTAACTTAGTAAGGGTGTACTAACTTAGTAAGGGTGTACTAACTTAGTAAGGGTGTACTAACTTTGTAAGGGTGTAAGTACTAACTTAGTAAGGGTGTACTAACTTAGTAAGGGTGTACTAACTTAGTAAGGGTGTACTAACTTAGTAAGGGTGTACTAACTTAGTAAGGATGTACTAACTTAGTAAGGGTGTACTAACTTAGTAAGGGTGTACTAACTTAGTTTTGTATGTGATCTGGTCTTTCTTAGGTTATGAGCAAGGGTTGAGAGACATGACTGTCACGAGTGCGTTTTTATTTATCGCCCAATGATGGACGATCGCTCTCCATCAAGAGTTACGCTCGTCATCCGCCTTTTATAAACGACTTTATACTCTGTATCCGTCACTCTCAAAGACAATAAACAACAACTTTTTTTTCTGTTTTTATTTAGGGGCTTTTAGTCGTCCAACGACTGTGTCAGTCCCATATGTTCTACTCATAGATCTACACTTCTTCTATAGTGATCCTACATACGGATCGATATAGAAACCTAGCTGCGTCGGATGTTTGCGCAGCTAGGATACTTTGGAATATACCCACGTCACATCGGTTAAGTCCGAAGTGGGTAGATAGATCCTCCCTCATACATGCACTTCGGGCACATTCTGTCAAAAAGTGGTATAAGTCATCTTTGATTCCACATAGGTTACAATCAGAGCTATTCACTTTTCTCGTTAAATATTTGCATGACAGTATTCCTTCAGATTTCGGTGCGGATAGAAGTCTTCTAGTACCCGTTGTTTTCCTTATACTCCTGAATATAACTGAGTCAGTTTTATCTTATATATACATATGACATTATTATTGCAATGAAATATTTGAACTTGTGAAAGTACAAACAAATATGATTGTTTAATGAACAAAGAAGCGTTGAACAGCCTAGTAGCGATAATAATTTGATTTGAGTTAAATTTCAATTCCATATGAAATATCTCGGAAGGTCTTTTTAACCGACTTCAAAAGAGGAGAAGGTTATATTATATGTACGTATTTTGTTGTGTGTATGTTAGCCGGTTTCTCCCCCATTTGTGGACCGATTCTCAAAACCCTTTGGTAGAGTATACTTCCGAGGTGGGCCCTTTTAAATTTCATCAAATTCGGTCAAGCAGTTTTTGAGTTACACTCTAATAATTGAAAAGTGTTGATTTATCTTGATGATATCTTCATTGACAATCGATCCCGTAAGTAGCCGGGTTACTAAAACAGGTGGAAAAATTAAATTGCCAAAAAATGAAACCGACGTGAACTCCAAAAAGTTTGAATTAATTTGTCGGAGTCGGTACCATGCGCACAATATTGTGATAATAGGTACTTTTGAACTATCATGGTACCGATTTCAACAAACTATTTCACAATTTTTGGTGTTGAAGTCTGTTCCATATTTGCTAAATTTTTTTAAACCTTCTTTTTCTCGTATACATTTTTTTGTATTTTGTTTGGCTGTTGCACAGGTCAACAATTCCGGCGAATCTAACTTCCACATTATTGAGTTGCTCCATAAAAAAGATGATCCAACAGCAACCATTCTGCAATATTGCCAATATATTCAGTTCTCAATATTCACGTATTTTCCTTTATCCCTAAATACAATTTCGACACGTCCTTTCGCTTGAAAAGGAAATAACAAATCGTCTTGTGGAGGGTTTGCGCTCGCCGCCGCTACACCATGGCAGTGTTTTTTTCATATTTTTTATTCCGTAGCACAGATTTATTGCGTCTACAGCCTTGGTATTGGCCGCAACAGATGTTTGGGTGACTTGGGCTTTGTGAGAAACTTATTATAGCCTAATGTTTCCTTAACCTTTGCAAATGTTACGTCTCACGCACGTACGTATTATGGTTATGACATGTTCTTTCGTGAGTACCTTACTATGATTCGTAATACGGGTGATTTGTAAGTAACAGGGGGCCTACTTCCACCTTTAACGAAACTATCATAAATCAGGAGCGTTTTGTAATAAGCTTAGAATAATCATACTTACCATCGTACTACCACCGACACAAAACGATCAACCAAATTTAATGGTAAGCAATATAAGTGGCGTATGCAATGTGAATACTTTAAGAGATGAGAGTACGGATCTTCAAAACTTTGACATTGGAACAATAAAACTTAGTGTCAAAAGTCAAGTCAAAGTACGCGAATTGAGTGAAAAATTTGATACTACGTCAACAAAACGTCTATCGCAATCCATTATTATTGTAAGCTTGCTATATTGACGTGGTGGTGCCAAATTTAATGGTAAGGTTAAAACATGATTACTTTAAGAGGTGGGAGTAGGGACCAGGAGTTCTCTACTTGCTCAAAATAGCAAATGGCACGGTGGATTGTACAGCTGTGCGATTCTCTAAAAGCAAACATCGTTGTATCTTTGACAACATGCGTGAAACAAATGACGTGATGACAAGAAACGTTGGCAGAAAAGCAACCTTATGTACAAGGACGATATCTTATAAAGTATTTGACATCGGTGAGCTCTTCTACGCGCTCGTCGACGAATGATTACAGAATCGCACGGCAGAGCGGAATACCTTTGAATTTTGACAAGTTCAATCCCTCGGCAATCGTTTATTTCTAAAAAAACATAGTTTGCCAAATCATCAATCATTGCTTCTACCTCGGAAGTACAACTACCAAACAAAAAAAAGAGATCACAATCGTACTATATAAATAGTTATGCATGATCATACGTAAGTAAAATTTACGCGGCGACTTGAGTACCTCCTCCTTTTTGGAAATCGGTTGAAAAGGGGAGAACGGTGGTATGTATCAGTATCGCCATATTTTTATTAAAGAACTACCTGCGCCTGCGGCTTCATCCGCGTGGAAATGACTTTAATAAAAAACGATATTAGAAGAAATATTACACGAGGCGTCCTCAGGAGGTGTCGACTGGTCTAGTGCTGGACGAGTCAACATCGTCCTGAGGATGCCTCGTGTAGAAGCGAAACACTTGCGCAAACGTTTTTTGGTGGATTGGGTTGTTTTGTGTGTGTTTTATTATGTATACTTCCTGTTAGCAGTTTATGCGGGAGGAAGGGTGGTGCACACCGCAACTCGCCCATAAGCATTGTTTCCAGCGGAAGTGTGACTAAATATCGTTTTTTCAACTGAATAGAATGGAAGTCGTTATTAATTTTTAAATAGTACTTGTATTTTAAAGCGAAGGCCATTACCACTATCGGGCTATCTATTTAATTTGTTGCGATATCGTCGCCTAAAAATTTCTCACAACGAATAACCTCTCTTCGACCGACCGACCTTTGTAACATAATTTAACTAAGTATTTTGGGTTTGGGGTTAGTACCTACTTACGTGTTCTTTTTTTATATTGCGTAAACTAAAACATGAAAATACTTTCATAAAGTTATTTCAAAATACGCGGAGTATCTACAGACTCCAGCCCTACGCTCCGGAATTGTGATACCTACCAGTTTATTAGTTCATTAATTAACTAAGCTTTCGTCTGGAGACTCGGGTCTTTAATACCGCTCCAGATGAGTACATCTTGTTAATTTATTAAATACGTGCTTATAGGTTAAGTACACCGTGGAGACACCTTTAAATAATTATTTGGAAGAACGTGTATTAGGTAAGCAGCAGTGCAAGTACCGAACTTACCGTTCGATAAATTTGAGTCTTGAATTCGTCATACTTCGAAAAAACTGGCTATATCGATCTTGTATCGATTATTGCAAGTAAGTAACAAAATTAAGCGATCGGTAGATAAATTCGATAAGCTTTTACGATTATACGATAACCTATAACCTAAAAAGCATGGAACTGTTAAATTACGTTTGAGATCGTCTATTTAATCGATTTTAACGATTGTTTTGTCAGCTTTGAAAATGACCTCGATATAGCTTATCGACAGGCGACGGGAATGGGGATATTGTTTAGTTGCGTTTAATCTTACTACATATTTTAAACCGGAAAGTTTGTATTTATGGATGAATGGATGTTTTTTATTCTCTTACGCTCAAACGGCTGGCCTAATTTTAATGAAATTTGCACGGAGTTAGATGGGGCGCTGAATTAACACATAGGAGAATTTTCATCAACATCGTCATCATCCATCACCATGCGGGTGTAATTAAAAAATAGACTTCGGGCTTCTTTTGATCACAGAAACCTTCAAATGATAGAAGGACGCATTGTGGAATGCAAACAATTCGTAATAATCGATATACTGTCGATAATGTGACGATCGTATAAGTCGTCGATATGACTTCCATCTTGCTAGGGGCGATACGATTTTTTATCGATCTTAGCGACTCGACAGATTTAACGACTGTACTTGCACTGATGGTTCGTGAGAACATTCCTTATGCTGTCGGAATGTGAGTCGTAAGGGGGGAGGGAACCCGACTTACTAGGAGGTAGGCTACTTGTACAAGAAGCAGTCATGGTTGGTACCATTACAGCGCCAATACTCTGCCGTACCTAATGCAATAGTGGCAAACATTAAAAGTGGAAATAACTGAGCGAAAGAGACAAAAACTAATGTCTTTACAGGTACAAGAGGCCAATTCTGTTATTTCACAACGTTCAACAATCTATACCGCTGCAACTGCAGTTCGACTCCGGTTGTCGTTCGATACTTTGGCAAAAAGCCATTCTACTATTTCTATAAACAAATTGGATAGTAGCGTCACATAAACATAACATAAACGCTACTTTTTGATAAATATATAATTGACACTACTATATAAGAATATGAGTTAACAACGCGTTCATGATCTATCCATTTACGAGTTAGCAGAACATAAAGTTTTGATCGATCGCTGACGTCAACAGAAACGTAACTGCAGTTGGACTGTTATTCGATAGCAGAATAAGAAAACTCATAAAAGTCGCCGTTCAGCTACGGTTCGATTGCAATTTAATTAGTGGAATCGGCCCTCAGGTCTTTACAGGGGTACAGGGGAGAGAGGTGTCAAACACAACAGCTCGTATTTCAGAAACAGATCACTATATACAAATATATACAATTAGCTGCGCTCTGCGGTGTAACCTGCGCGGTGATGGATGATGATGATGTTGATGAATCATCATCAAGTTACTCATGCATAATATAGCTTTCTAATGGTGAAAGAATTCTTTTGAACTGGTTATTAGTTTTTGTGTATATCCGTTACAAACAAACTATCAAACCTTTCCTCTTTATTATTAGACTACGAGGATTAACACCAAGACGAATAATAGCCGAGACGTGGACACTTACGGTACGACTGGTCCACCGATTTAAGGTTGCTCAGCGAGCTATGGAGAGGGCTATGCTTGGAGTTTCTCTGAAGGATCGTATCAGAAATGAAGTGATCCGACAGAGAACCAAGGTAACCGACATAGCCCAAAGAATTAGCAAAGTAAAATGGCAGTGGGCTGTTTATATTAGCCGAAGAACCGATAACCGTTGGGGTAGACGTGTTCTTGAGTGGAGACCCCGACTCGGCAAACGTAGTATAGGACGTTCTCCGGCTAGGAGGAGGGACGACATACGCAAAGTGGCTGGTAGCAGCTAGATGAGAAAAGCCGAAGATCGGGCTCAGTGGCGTGCATTAGGAGAGGCCTATGTCCAGCAGTGGACTGATACTGGCTGATGATGATGATGATGACGAATAATGTTTGTACCGGCGTAATGTTGCATATATTAACACGGAGAAGTACTTATTGTGACATAAAAGTAATAGTTAGACTTATGGTAATGTACACTTTTTTGTAGACATTGATGTCCTCTATTAAACTGCAGTACATCACTTTGCTCTATTGTGAACATAATAGTCTCCGCAGCGTACACGATATAAGGATATTTTTTGGTATTTTTTTCACCCCTTGGGCTACATTATCGAAGTTTTCATACGGATCCCTAACTTATTTGAAAATATTACATGACACTCAGTGATAATGTACTTGTAAGTTTTTAATGGCAAAATAATTTTATATATATATCCAGTAGTTTTTAAGTTTACTCGTTACATACAAAAAAAATCTTTCCTCGTATCAATATTAGAGTAGATAGATATACAATACGCGTGGGAAAGGAAAATATCTTATCTGGCTAAAACGAATAAGGGAAAACTAGATAATACCCGCGATTTTGTCCGTATGGATTAAGACAACAGCGGTAACTCACAAACTCCCCTTTTAAATATATTGGGATAAAATGGTAGATTTTTATACAAGGGGCTAATGATACCAATTTTATACGTTGTAGTAAATATAAATCGAGAAACCGTGAACTCTACTTTTCACTACAATTGCGTGATAATAAAATAGTCCAATATAATATTAAAATACCCGCCTATCTTAGCTAACTATATAATATATTATGGCCGCCAGTTCAATTTATAAAATTATAGAAAAATTCTAACGATTTCGCGCCAATGTATTTTTTCTATTTTCTTTTGTGCCTGCTACACAATGCATTATGCACGCATTCTACCAAAGAGATCGCCGCTTAGTTCCATTAAAAATATATATATTTATTTTGACTGAATAAAGACTCGACAATAAGAAAAAATTAAAAAAAAAACCTTTTTCCCTTAGAGGAATATAATATGTTATGCCATTTTTTCTAAATCAAATGAAAATGAAACTCCAAGAACTGGCACGCTGGTCGCGTCATGGCCATAAAAGAAAAATATATAACATGCTAGTTTATACAATGACTGACTTTTAGAGCAATAGGAGTGAAAAGTACATAACTCATGTATTATGTGTTTCCCATCTTCATTTCAAATTTCATTCAAATTCGTTCAGACGTCTCTGTACCAAATTCGCACTCACTCGTTCACATACCTACTTTCGAATTGGTTACAAACGCGTGATAACTCGCAGGAAAATAACTGTAATAAAAACCAACGTTAGATGTTTCCGTATATATAAAAGTCTTCTGTGGTCAGATGTCACTGGTCACGGACATCTGACATAATAATATGCGCTGTACACTACCGAGCAAAAAAGCCTACAGTACTGTTAGGCACATTCAACTGCTTTTGTTTTATTTATCTTCCTGGGTGTCAAGTGTGAAGCGCTCGCAGCGGAGCTTGACTTCTCAACAAGTTAAGCAATGCTTGCTGCGGTCATGAATTGGATGGGTGTGTGCTAGTGGCATTGTTCAACTGAGTACTTCCGTGATTCGGAAGGCACGTTAAGCACGTCCCGGATGTTTGTCTTAGGGCAACAGTCGGACAGTTAGGCTATGTCGAAGGCCTTCGGACGGTCTAAGAACTTCGTCATGGGATGGCCACTAAGCCGTACTGGGCCCGCGTGGTGGATTATGGCCCAACTCCTCTCTCTGAGAGGAAGGCTCGAGTCCCAGCAGTGGGATCATAATGAGCTGGTTATGTTATGTATGTGTCAAGTAACTGTAATGTAAACAGATAAAATTAGCAGCAGATTGGCGGGAAAATGACCAACAATGGCAATCGTTGATAACTGATGTAGCTGACCTGTCAGCGGCTTCGCTCACGTGGCCTCGCGGGATTTTTTTAATTAACCTAATTAGAGGTTTTTAACCATCGTACGGGAACTCTTTAATTTACCGGAATCCAAAGTATCCCATATTATGTTGACCAGGGATATAAGCTACCACCATACAAAATTTCATTTAACACAGTCCAGTCGTTTTGGAGATAAGCCCATACAGACAGACAGACAACCAGAGAAACAAAAAAAAAAAAAAAAAGTTATATTAGTTCGATTTCACTCCTTACATGCCCCTGACTCGGTTTTTAGCATTGTAACGAAATTCGACATCTACAGTTTTATTATATGTACTTAGTGATTTTTCTAGATTTGTGATTCTTCGAATTGTACCGTGTAACAGTGGTTTATTATTATCCGTTAACTGTTCGTAATGGTGCACGAGTGTAGACAAAGTGAACAAAATCGTGAAACGTTTTGTATTCCTCGTCAATCGCCTTGGAAAGTTTTAGTAATGTATCCACCGCATTACTAGAACATGACTTAGACAGGACAGTGACTTATTTATGTGATTGTGACTTGACTCTGACTGCTTGAATGAATAAATAACTTATTGCAGCTATAAATACTTACATAGCTTGACGAATGGCAAATGTACAGAAGCACGCGACCAAATATCTACAACGGTAAAAAAAGAACGAACACTGCTTGAAAAAAATATGTTGAACGTATATTTAAGCCCCGGTTTGTCAAAACTTCGTGTTAAATTGACGACGGCCGTGTGATAGTGGCTTTATATTGTGGCTTCATAGTATGTAATTATCATCTTACCCCGAGACCCTTATTAAAGGGTCTGAGCCTCTTAACTAAATCCTATTTAATGAGCTAACCTTAACTAAAAATATACTGACGAGGCTACGATAAAAAAAAACAAAATCATTGGTAGTTGTTGCTTAAAAATAAAACGTTATAATTTTAACAGACATCATTACGTGTGTGACTTTGAATACCTGAAGGGGTCGGTAGAGGTATAAAGAGGTGTACTTACTTAAATTTCATATCAGTTCAATTGTGAGTATCTGTTAACTTCGTACTCTCTTAACTGATCCAAAACTACCCACAATTGAACATACATAAAATAAAAACATACATACATCAAAAATCTTTTTTTTTTCAATTGTCGTTCTAAGTGTTATACAAATATGGACTTTAGTATGAGTAGAATTAGATCTACCATAATTTACAGAATTTAGATTGGTGTTCTGTATAAGCGAATCGAATATAGTTTTAATGCATAAAAATGAAGTTTGGGCGCGGCTAAGGTCAATTTCACTACCACCTTTACGGAGCTCAGACGCAAATTTTTATTAGACAAGTGCAATTTGAAAAATTTAATACCGACTTCCATTCCATTACTTTGGTAAAAATCAGTTATTGGAGTGTAACTCAAGAACTACTATACCGAATTTGATGAAATTTGAATGGGACCACACGGGAAGCTTTCACCAGCTTTCAAACAAAAAAGAGTTTTGAGAATCGGTCCACGCAATCGAAAGTTATGAGGTAACAAACAGAAAAAAAAATATATACAGTCGAATTGAGTACCTCCTCCTTTTTTGGAAGTCGGTAGAAAATAGTACAGGCAATAACTGGCATAAAAACTTAAAAGCCTGATTTAACTTACAAGTTTTTTAATAAGTACCCAAGGCGTAGTAAATTCAATAACGCCTTCCACTTACACTTAGTAAGTACTCTGGCGTAGTATTGTATTCTCTTTGGTGGGTACATTATGCGCCATTATCTCTGCGTGGAGCCGGCGCGGGGTTAAGTGACTTCCTAAGTAACAACGGGCAAGAAAATGGCCTTATTTTACAATTTCAGGCTGAAATTCAGAAACGATCTCAAGTTTAAACTCGACTCTGTCGTGTCAAAGCTTATGACTTCATCACACAGTACGAGTTTGAATGCCAAGTGTAATTCGGAATCCTAGCCTTTGACGGTTAGAAACACTAGCGGTATAGAGTTCAGACACAATCTTGAGTTTCAACTGGTGCTTCATAAAGTATCAAATTTAACACGTGCGGTGCCGCTGTAAATGCCGATTGAGGCAAACAGCTCTTATAAGTAATAATAATACCGCAGAGGCGGCTTTGTGGCGAGCCTTCGGTGAGTGGCGACATCGTGAACTCTGATTCTCCCTGAGGCTAAATGAGACCCCTGAGGCTTGCCTTAATTGGCCGTCTGGGGGTGGAGACGCAAGAGCAAGTAACAAAAAGCTCCAAGCGTGAAAGTGTTAAATGGCATAACGTAACGTAGTAGCGCTCTAGTGAAACGGCAGCACACCTCTCAACACCCTTTAGCCATCCACACCAACGTTGCCACTTGTGTCACCATTGATGGTGGCCCTTATGGGGGCCCGTTTAGTGGGTGGCAAGTCACCACCTGCCTAAATATTTTAAATATAGACTGAAATTGGCAAGTAACGTAGTCACGTCCATAGCTCACTATCGCCCTTATCACTAATAAGTTTATATCAATAGACTGGCCATTTTACCCATTTTTTGCAATTGTTTTAAATAACATGTTAAATTTTTTTTCTGTTTTTTATATTCCTTTGTATTTTTATACCAAACAGGCCTCTATATGTTGGCTACACCCCACATGTGCCTTTGTAAAGAACCGGATGAAGTCTGTGAACGCAATAAAATAAATGAAATAATAGTAGTAATAATAACGCTCTTATGGACAGTGTTAAAAATTTTATGTAGTATTGTAGTAATAACACTAGATTAACACGAGACTTACGCATTGTCAATGTTTTTGTTTAGTCTTGAAGCCTTCAGTATTTTGCGTGCGGTGCGCTCGGAACGAAATCCTGAAGAAGGCTTCCTGACGAAGCATTAAGACAGTTTGCCACTCATGGAAACTCTGGCTCTATAGACTTGCAATGCAATAGACAGTCCTCATTGCACTGATAAGAACAAAATTCGTTCACTGATTGGTTGTTAACAGCCATAATTTAAAACACTATCATTGCTAGACAGCTCTGTATTGGTTGGTAGATACGGTAGTGGTAGATCGGGCTCAGTGGCGCGCATTAGGAGAGGCATATGTCCAGCAGTGGACTGATACTGGCTGATGATGATGATGACGAATAATGTTTGTACCGGCGTAATGTTGCATATATTAACACGGAGAAGTACTTATTGTGACATACATGTAATAGTTAGACTTATGGTAATGTACACTTTTTTGTATACATTGATGTCCTCTATTAAACTGCAGTACATCACTTTGCTCTATTGTGAACATAATAGTCTCCGCAGCGTACACGATATTAGGATATTTTTTGTTTTTTTTTTCACCCCTTTGGGCTACATTATCGAAGTTTTCATACGGATCCCTAACTTATTTGAAAATATTACATGACACTCAGTGATAATGTACTTGTAAGTTTTTAATGGCAAAATAATTTAATAAATAAGTCCAGTAGTTTTTAAGTTTACTCGTTACATACAAAAAAAATCTTTCCTCGTATCAATATTAGTGTAGATAGATATACAATACGCGTGGCAAAGGAAAATATCTTATCTGGCTAAAACGAATAAGGAAAAACTAGATAATACCCGCGATTTTGCGCGAATTAGACAACAGCGGTAACTCACAAACTCCCCTATGAAATATATTGGGATAAAATGGTAGATGTTTATACAAGGGGCTAATGATACCCATTTTATACGAAGTAGTAAATATAAATCGAGAAACCGTGAACTCTACTTTTCACTACAATTGCGTAATAATAAAATAGTCCAATATAATATTAAAATACCTACCTATCTTAGCTACCTATATAATATATTATGGCTGCCAATTCAATTTATAAAATTATAGAAAAATTCTAACGATTTCGCGCCAATGTTTTTTTTCTATTTTCTTTTGTGCCTGCTACACAATGCATTATGCACGCATTCTACCAAAGAGATCGCCGCTTAGTTCCATTAAAACATATTTATTTTGACTGAATAAAGACTCGACAATCAGAAAAAATTAAAAAAAGAACCTTTTTCCCTTAGAGGAATATAATATGTTATGCCATTTTTTCTAAATCAAATGATGAAACTCTAAGAACTGGCACGCTGGTCGCGTCATGGCCATAAAAGAAAAATATATAACATGCTAGTTGATACAATGACTGACTTTTAGAGCAATAGGAGTGAAAAGTACATAACTCATGTATTATGTGTTCATCCCATCTTCATTTCAAATTTCATTCAAATTCGTTACAAAATTCGCATTCACTCGTTCACATACCTACTTTCGAATTGGTTACAAACGCGTGATAACTCGCAGGAAAATAACTGTAATAAAAACCAACGTTAGATGTTTCCGTATATATAAAAGTCCTCTGTGGTCAGATGTCACGGGTCACGGACATCTGACATAATAATATGCGCTGTACACTACCGAGCAAAAAAGCCTACAGTACTGTTAGGCACATTTGTGTCACAACTGCTTTTGTTTTATTTATCTTCCTGTGTGTCAAGTGTGAAGCGCTCGCAGCGGAGCTTGACTTCTCAACAAGTTAAGCAATTCTGGCTGCGGTCATGAATTGGATGGGTGTGTGCTAGTGGCATTGTTCAACTGAGTACTTCCGTGATTCGGAAGGCACGTTAAGCACATCCCGGATTTTTGTCTTAGGGCAACAGTCGGACAGTTAGGCTATGTCGAAGACCTTCGGACGGTCTGAGAACTTCGTCATGGGATGGCCACTAAGCCGTACTGGGCCCGCGTGGTGGATTATGGCCCAACTCTTCTCTCTGAGAGGAAGGCTCGAGTCCCAGCAGTGGGAACATAATGAGCTGGTTATGTTATGTATGTGTCAAGGAGGTAACTGTAATGTAAACAGATAAAATTAGCAGCAGATTGGCGGGAAAATGACCAACAATGGCAATCTTTGATAACTGATGTAGCTGACCTGTCAGCGGCTTCGCTCACGTGGCCTCGCGGGATTTTTTTAATTAACCTAATTAGAGGTTTTTAACCATCGTACGGGAACTCTTTAATTTACCGAAATCCAAAGTATCCCATATTATGTTGACCAGGGATATAAGCTACCACCATACAAAATTTCATTTAAAACAGTCCAGTCGTTTTGGAGATAAGCCCATACAGACAGACAAACAACCAGAGAAACAAAAAAAAAATGTTATATTAGATCGATTTCACTCCTTACATGCCCCTGACTCGGTTTTTAGCATTGTAACGAAATTCGACCTCTACAGTTTTATTATATGTACTTAGTGATTTTTCTAGATTTGTGATTCTTCGAATTGGAACGTGTAACAGTGGTTTATTATTATCCGTTAACTGTTCGTAATGGTGCACGAGTGTAGACAAAGTGAACAAAATCGTGAAACGTTTTGTATTCCTCGTCAATCGCCTTGGAAAGTTTTAGTAATGTATCCACCGCATTACTAGAACATGACTTAGACAGGACAGTGACTTATTTATGTTATTGTGACTTGACTCTGACTGCTTGAATGAATAAATAACTTATTGCAGCTATAAATACTTACATAGCTTGACGAATGGCAAATGTACAGAAGCACGCGACCAAATATCTACAACGGTAAAAAAAGTACGAACACCGCTTGAAAAAAATATGTTGAAGGTATATTTAACCCCGGTTTGTCAAAACTTCGTGTTAAATTGACGACGGCCGTGTGATAGTGGCTTTATATTGTGGCTTCATAGTATGTAATTATCATCTTACCCCGAGACCCTTATTAAAGGGTCTGAGCCTCTTAACTAAATCCTATTTAATGAGCTAACCTCAACTAAAAATATACGTACGAAGCTACGATAAATTAAGCCAGACGATAAAACAAAATCGTAGTTATTGCTTAAAAATAAAATTTTAACAGACATCATTACGTGTGTAATACCTGAAGGGGTCGGTAGAGGTGTAAAGAGGTGTACTTAAATTTCATATCAGTTCAATTGTGAGCATGTTTGTGTAGATTTAGTCGTCATGTAACTTCGTGCACTGAAATCCAAAACTACCCACAATTGATCATACCCAATCATTTATTTTCAATTGTCAGTCGAGTGTTATACAAATATGGATTTTAGTATTAGTAGAATTAGATCTACCATAATTTAGAGAATTTAGATTGGTGTTCTGTAAAAGCGAATCGAATATAGTTTTAATGCATAAAATTGAAGTTTGGGCGCGGCTAAGGTCAATTTCACTGCCACCTTTACGGAGCTCAGACGCAAATTTTATTAGACAAGTGCAATTTGAAAAATTTAATACCGACTTCCATTCCATTACTTTGGTAAAAAAAAGTTATTGGAGTGTAACTCAAGAACTACTATACCGAATTTGATGAAATTTGAATGGGACCACACGGGAAGCTTTCACCAGCTTTCAAACAAAAAAGAGTTTTGAGAATCGGTCCACGCAATCGAAAGTTATGAGGTAACAAACAGAAAAAAAAAATATATACAGTCGAATTGAGTACCTCCTCCTCCACTGGCATAAAAACTTAAAAGCCTGATATAACTTACAATTTTTTTAATAAGTACCCAAGGCGTAGTAAATTCAATAACGCCTTTCACTTACACTTAGTAAGTACTCTGGCGTAGTATTGTATTCTCTTTGGTGGGTACATTATGCGCCATTATCTCTGCGTGGAGCCGGCGCGGGGTTAAGTGACTTCCTACGTAACAACGGGCAAGAAAATGGCCTTATTTTACAATTTCAGGCTGAAATTCAGAAACGATCTCAAGTTTAAACTCGACTCGTGTCAAAGCTTATGACTTCATCACACAGTACGAGTTTGAATGCCAAGTGTAATTCGGAATCCTAGCCTTTGACGGTTAGAAACACTAGCGGTATAGAGTTCAGAAACAATCTTGAGTTTCAACTGGTGCTCCATAAAGTATCAAATTTAACACGTGCGGTGCCGCTGTAAATGCCGATTGAGGCAAACAGCTCTTATAAGTAATAATAATACCGCAGAGGCGGCGTTGTGGCGAGCCTTCGGTGAGTGGCGACATAGTGGACTCTGATTCTCCCTGGGACTAAATGAGACCCCTGACCTCCGGCTTGCCTTAATTGGTCGTCTGAGGGTGGAGACGCAAGAGCAAGTAACAAAGAGCTCCAAGCGTGAAAGTGTTAAAGGGCATAACGTAACGTAGTAGCGCTCTAGTGAAACGGCAGCACACCTCTCAACACCCTTTAGCCATCCACACCAACGTTGCCCCTTGTGTCACCATTGATGGTGGCCCTTATGGGGGCCCGTTTAGTGGGTGGCAAGTCACCACCTGCCTAAATATTTTAAATATAGACTGAAATTGGCAAGTAACGTAGTCACGTCCATAGCTCACTATCGCCCTTATCACTAATAAGTTTATATCAATAGACTGGCCATTTTACCCATTTTTTGCAATAGTTTTAAATAACATGTTACATTTTTTTTCGGTTTTTATACTCCTTTGTATTTTTATACCAAACAGGCCTCTATATGTTGGCTACACCCCACATGTGCCTTTGTAAAGAACCGGATGAAGTCTGTGAACGCAATAAAATAAATGAAATAATAATACATAGTAATAATAATGCTCTTATGGACAGTGTTAAAAATGTTATGTAGTATTGTAGTAATAACACTAGATTAACACGAGACTTACGCATTGTCAATGTTTTTGTTTAGTCTTGAAGCCTTCAGTATTTTGCGTGCGGTGCGCTCGGAACGAAATCCTGAAGAAGGCTTCCTGACGAAGCATTAAGACAGTTTGCCACTCATGGAAACTCTGGCTCTATAGACTTGCAATGCAATAGACAGTCCTCATTGCACTGATAAGACAAAATTCGTTCACTGATTGGTTGTTAACAGCCATAATTTAAATCACTATCATTTGCTAGACAGCTCTGTATTGGTTGGTAGATACGGTAGTGGTCAACCCTAGAAGACTATTTTGAATGCATGAAGCTCTCCGCCATGGCGTAATGACTGTTCTCGAGGAATAAAAGTAGAATTTAGTCAACGTTTTTACATAGAGTTCCTCATTTTAATACACTGTTTTAGACTTTCGCGGTTGTTAACTAAATTATAATTAGTACTCACGGGAGTTACACTACGATTAGGCAGGTTTTAGAGTTCCCGATATTTCGGCGCAGTTACATGCACCATGTTCACGGGTAGACTGAATATGCGGGTGGATGTGAAAAAAGTTACAAGTTATTTAAGAGCAGACAAAACGGTCTACCCTCTTTCTCACTCTTTTACTGCGGATACCACTGGCCCTCGAACTCGATTGTAAGTCTCGACAATACACATTAACTGTATCACTGCGAATGTTGTTTTGACCACGTTTTGGACGATTGTTATTCCTTTTTAGACAACCTACCACTGGGTTCCGCGCACTGGCAAGTTGGAACCCATCACCACGATTGAAATTTGGACATTTCGTGACAATATATTAGTAATAATAGTTCCCGAACTCCAAAACCTTTTACATTCCGTGAGTATCCTCATTTTAGTTAAAAAAAATTGCAAATGGTAAACGGTTTTGTAATGAAATGGTGATGATTGCTTATTAATTAATAATTTATTTAATATTAATTTTTAATTCATTAATTCATATTTTATTGAAATTTTGTAATTTAATGAACGATTTACAATGACAAATACATGTAATCTATGATAGAATTTTGTAACGTCTTAATATTATAAATAATTAAATAATATTTTTTTATTAAATAAACAATTATTATTATTATGAAACTATAAAGACTATTTTGACTAGTTTCTAATTTATCAACGAAACTATGACTGAAACCCTATACCTAACTTACAAAGAATAAAGACTACTACTTCATATTCCGTCCAGTTTAGGACGAACAGGAAATTCCGTTTCTAGCGATTCGTCCTATTTTATTTCATTCTTACCAACTTTGTTTTCTCTCTTTTATCTGAGAAAGTAGTTATACCGTTCATCTTCATCCTATTTGTCTTGTGGTATACATTCGCAAACATATTTTTACCATTGGACAGCTTCTAAAAGGAGAGTGATGTTAGTTCATTTTATATTGTCACGTCTCACGACTACACCAAGCAATTGAGGTAAGTGTACATGGTTTGGCTTACAAACGAGTACATCCTAGGCCAGATAAGTCCCGTAATAACTAGGTATGTTTAGAGGTAAATGTGGGTGGTAGACGTGGCAGATCTGGTATGGTTTCCGCTATAGAACGAAATAGCGCTTCAATCGCTTTTTTTGTAACAATAAATACTTAACTTACTCATTAATTAGATAGATAGAAAATTCTTTATTGCACAAAACTAAAAGTACATAGGCGAACTTAATGCTAATTAGCATTTTCTTCCAGCTAACCTTTGTGTGATATGGAAGTATGTTTGGTAGTGCTTTATTTAAATATCATACATATATTTAAACTTAACAAGTACAATTTGAAAAGTTTAATACTTCCATTCTATTCAGTTATTGGAGTGTAACTCAAAGACTACTGGACCGAATTTGATGAAATTTAAATGGGACCACACGGGAAGCACTAGCACCACCTTTCAAACAAAAAAAAAGATATTTTGAGAATCGGTTCACCCTAGCGAAAGTTATGAAGTAAAAAAAACAACACAGTCGAATTGAGTGCCTCCTCCTTTTACCTTTTTGGAAGTCGGTAGAAAATAGCTTAGAATAGCGTAAATAAAATCAATTAGGTTTATTATTTTGCAAGGAAAAAACAAATAGTGGTGTATAAACGATTTCGATAATTATAAGTACATTTTTAAATAGTTTCATCTAGTCTATCCAAGACCTGAGTCAGTGTTTCCGGTTAAGTACGATATGGGGGTCTTCAAAACACGAGTGCATAGTATCGTCTGGGTAAGCGCGCTCCATCATCGATCGCATCATCACTTAGCATCAGGTGAGATAGTGGTCAAGTGCTACCCAGTTCTGTATATATAAAAAAAAGACTACAATTAATGAAGTATCCAAAAATTTAAGATTAAAATTATTGGATATATACTCACGTATTCTTTGAGATACATTTAATAAGTTTAATTAGTATACCTACATATTACTTACTTATATTTATTTATTTAAAATTCGACCCCAAATAAGAACTTAACATAACATTACTATTTTAAGCTTGATGCGTAAACACTTTATAAGGAAATAATTATATTTTCATTATTGTATCACGTCGCGCTATTTTAACTATTTTCTCAAGTTGGCCAAAATGGAGATGCGTTCTTGTGTTACTTAAGGGGACGAAGCACAGTTCTAATGTCAAATATACATTATTTAATTCGTCTAAAATAAAATATCCAGTGAATACACTTCATATTTTAGTAGCGCTGTTTTGCTGTGATAATGGAAACAATTTTATTAGGACTATATTTATTTTGACAGGCCGGTTGGCGCAGTTGGTAGCACCCCTGCCTTCTGAGCCGCTGCTGGTCCCGGGTTCAATTCCCGGACAGGTCAAACATTTGTGTGCATGAACATGTCTGTTTGATCTGTGTCTGGGTGTGTATATGTATTTAAGTATGTATATCAGTCATCAGGTTACCATAGTACAGGCTCTGCCTAATTTGGGACCTGAAGACCTTTGTGTGGATGTTGTCCCATATTATATTATTATTATTCCTTTTATTCAAAATAAATCACGGATTTCATCCGGTCCTTTACAAAGGCATAAGTGGGGCTGTAGCCAACACTTAGAGGCCTGTTTGGTATAAAAAATACAAAGTAGTATAAAAAAAACCAGAAACTTTTGGATGGATGGTGACATGGTATATCTATTATAAAAATGAGTAAAATGACAAGGCTATTGAAATGATTTTATTAGTGATAAAAAGATAGTGGGCTATGGAAGAGACTACGGCACCTGCCAAATTCAGTCTCATTTTAAAATTTTTGGGCAGGTGGTGACTTGCCACCCACTAAACGGGCCCCCCATAAAGGCCACCATGAATGGTGGCAGAAAGGGCAACGTTGGTGTGGCTGACTAAAGGGTGTCGAGAGGTGTGCTGCGGTTTCACTGAAGCGCTACTACCGGCGTTATGCCCTTTAACACTTCCACCCTTGGAGCTTTTTGTTACTTGCTCTTGCGTCTCCACCCCCAGACGGCCAATTAAGGCAAGCCGGGGGTCAGGGGTCTCATTTAGCCACAGGGAGAATCAGAGTCCACGGTGTCGCCACTCACCGACGGCTCGCCACAAAGCCGCCCCTGCGGTTTATTATTATTATTATATTATGTATTTATTACACCAATACATCTATAATTACATGCTTATCCTAATGCAATAGAGTAGTTAGAAATATAATAATAACTAGCTGCAACCCGAAGTTTCACCCGCGTGGTGATGGATGATGATGATGATGAAAAGTATCCTATGTGTCAATCCAAAGCCTCATCTACCTCCATACCAACTTTCATCAAAATTGGCCGAGCCGTTCGAGCGTGAAAGAGCAACAAACGTCCATACATCCATACATCTAAACTTTCACATTTCTAATATTAGTAGGATTATAGATAATTATGGCAAATTGACTAGTAAGTATAATAATAAATGAAAGCTGCTAGGAATATTTAGGCGGGTACATTGAATATTTCGGCGGGTTTCGGCGGGTACGTTTGCGAAATGGTTTGATGACTCTTCAAAACTAAATCAAGGAAGCCACTTTCTTCAAATTAAAATCTGAGGGCGCCTAATTTAAAGAACGGCTGACTGAATCGTCGAGTTAACCGAGAGCATATTTAATTACCGTTTGAATGTCGGGCTGAAGAACTTACTGACTCCTGTTTTATCTGTGGCAAAGGGCATTCGGAACGGTCCCCATTTGATTCTAAAGGATTCGCTTAACGAACCCTGCTATTGAAGAAACAATTCTATTGAAGTGGAAATAATGACGTCGACCTAACTTCATCTGTTACAGAAGTGTGAAGTAACTTGCAAGGCCCGGCCGAACAATAGTCTACCAGTATAGACTAGAGATTGTTATAAGAGGGAGCTTTGCAATCAGTTTTATATCAAAACTTTATTATGCCAAGGTTGAAATTCGATTGTGCTAGTTGGAGCCCACCTGTGACGTTTGAAGTGTAGTCTGACGGTTTCCGCCAGTAATCAGGTCACGTTCCTTTTTTGAAATGCGCGCGGTTGGACGCGTTCGAGTTAGCGTATAGAGAAATTGTATAGGTCGGTTTGAGCGCTGCGTTCGGTATGGCGATGGCGGCACGAATAGACCTGAAATAGGTTTTATTGGATTATTTCATTATTACATGTACGGATTGGAATGTCTTGGATCCCAGTTCGCGACAAAGTAATCTAATTTCTCAGCTGTGATCGGAGGTGAAAGCCCTTTTTCTGAAAATGCTCGGGTGGCCGTCGCCATTTTCCGCCCCGGTGGTTCCTTCACAAAAGCGGCGATTATGGAAGCGAGGCGGGTCCCGGAGAGGAATAGCGTCCTTGAGGTGCTTCTGACGAGCACAGGTTCAGTAATTGTCTAATTTTTGCGTTTTCCACGCGAGTGGCCGCGAAGAACAGACGTCTGGAGCTGGATTAACGTCAATTTGTCTCATACCTAATTGGAGTAATTACGATAATGGCGTCCCATCAAAAGGTTTTCCTTTCTAATTATTTATGTAAAGGAATTAACTTGGATAATGTCTGTCTCTGAAACTAAAGAAGCTGATTGAGTAGAAGGTACCTAATAATTTGATCGCAACTTTACTAATCCATACTAATAATATAAAAACGTTTGTTACTCTGTCTCTACGTCTGTTTGCTACCTTATCACGCCTAAACGGCTGAACGGATCGAATCAAATTTGGCAAGCATAGACTAGTGATTTTCGTTCTTCTACGGATCTCCTCATTTCTGATTCGATCACGTAGAGAAACCCCGAGCATAGCCCTCTCCATAGCTCGTTGTGCGACTTTGAGATTACTAATGAGGCCCACAGTAAGAGACCACATTTCAGTGCCATAAGTCATCACTGGTAAAACACATTGGTCGAAGACTCTTGAGGCACTGAGGTATTTTTGACGAGAAGACATCGCGATGTTTCCGGAACGCTGGCCAGCCGAGTTGGATTCGACGATTGACCTCTTTCTCGAAGTTGGACCTGCCTAGTTTGACTGTCTGTCCCAGGTAGATGTGCTCGTCAACAACTTCGAAAACTGAGTTCCCAACTGATATTGGGGTAGGCACAATGGGGTATTAGACATAACTTTCGTCTTGTCCATGTTCATCTTAAGGCCTACCCGTTGGGAAACTCTATGGAGGCCTTCGAGCATTGTACTGAGGTCTTCCATGTATTCTGCCATGACTACAATATCGTCGACAAATCGAAGGTGAGTGATGTATTCGCCGTTGATGTTGATGCCAATGCCTTGCCATTCCAGGAGCTTGAAGGCGTCTTCCAATGCAGCGGTGAAAACTTTCGGAGAAATATTATGTCCCTGTCTCACACGCCTCTTTGCAATGCCTTCGAACTCTGCTCCTGTACTCGGATTGACATACCGATGACCGCTGGAGAGACTCAAGCACTGCCCACGTTTCGATCGTATCAAAGGCCTTCTCATAGGCCACAAACGCTAAACAAAGTGGCAAGTTATACTCTTCGCTCTACTGTATAATTTGCCGTAGCGTGTGGATGTGGTCTATGGTACTATAGCCTATTCGGAAACCGCCTTGCTACGGAGGCCGGAATTCATCGAACCTGCGACTGAGATGATTCGTGATGGCCTTTGAAAACAGCTTATAAACATGGCTCAAAAGCGAGATGGGTTTGTAATTCTTAAGTAAGGTGCTGTCACTTTTCTTAAAGAATAAAACCATGACGCTTTTGTTCCATGTTTCTGGCGTTAATCCTTCGAGTAAGACTTAAAGAGCTTCTGAAGAACTAAGTACCGGTGTTCCACCCGCTTTCAGAAGCTCCGATGTGATACCATCATCACCCGGCGCCTTGTTGTTCTTTATTAAGTTTCAAGGCCATCCTAATCTCGTTCAGGCTGATGTCCGGGATATCTTCGGTATAATGTCGGGTCAGCTTGGCTCTTGGGTCTTTGGCCGAGTGGCTAACAGGTTATCAGGTACAGGTTTGTTAAGTCTCATGTGCCCGTATATTCGCCGGCACCCATAGGCTTCAAACTGGACACAGTATTGCGAACATTACTGCTGCACTGTAGAAATAGATATGGTGCTATAGTATTTCCCCGGGCAAACTCATTCACAAAGAGTTCTACTTCTTATTTTTTATGCACTTTATAGTTGCAAAAACGCAAGTGAAACCATCCGGGCCCAACGGATATAGTGACGACGTTAATGACGACGCGCCCGCATTGAATACATAAATATGAGTGTTGACTCATGACCGTAATGTCTGACATGACTATGACCTAGTGACGAGTGCATCGATCTACATACGCATCGTTTGGCGCTAGATCTGTGTCTGACATTGTCGGCGGAAAGGCGGTCAAATATGGCGTCGCATAGTATATTTTTTTAATACAGTTGCTCAAAAAGTGGCGTATTGCAGGGACGTATAGCGTTCGGGATGTGGGCTATTACATACTCGTGCTTTTTTTTACCTTTCCCGAACTCGTGCGTTCTCTTTCCCAACTGTCAAAATAATGTCTATTAAAAAGACAAACAAACCATGAAGTTTTTACTAAAAAAAATAATAGAAGTTTTTATGATTCATGCAAATACGTATATTTCTAAAAAGAAGCTACTAATTTATTACAATATCAGATTTAATGATTTGATTGAATGAGTTAGGTTAGGTTTCATTTCATTTCATATCAATAAAAAATTCTACTGAAGACTTGGCTGTATGGGCATAGTTCCCTTTGCCTACCAGAATGGGTGAAGAAAAAAATAAATCTCTGCTTATATTCTACGGTTGGCGCCATTTTCCATGTGAATTTTCTTTGCGAGTTTATTTTATTAAATTGCTTCAATTTTTCGCAACTGTATTAAAAATAGTCTTTCAGTACACGTGCGGAACCGTCATTGCAACTTGTTCCGACTGTCAACCCTCGCCTTCGGCTGCGCCTCGACTCGGGTAGACATTTGTCGGAACTCTTTGCATTGTCAGCCTTTCCCCACTTGTAATGAAATATACTATTGTATTCAATATAACACGTACTTATATGATATGTTATCAACTAAAATGATTTAGAAAACCGTCGGTACGGTACTTACCGTTGGTACTTTATGTCTAATGGGAGATCTCAATAATCTATCAATCCACCGTTGTGGGCACGATGGGCATGCCCATAACCCTAAAGGACTTGTGACATCAGATGTCACACTTTCACGTTTGACAGGCTGATGATATGGCCTTTTACGAGTATATCCAATGCTTTAATAAAATATAAAAAAACCTGGACATCGATAAAGTTATTAATGTTTTCGCGAAAAATAAACGTAAGCTTGCATTTGTATTATAAGTAATCACCAAAATACAATTATTTAATGTAAAATGTATTCGAAACAACATTTGAAAACATTTGATATCCTTTGTAGTTGTTTCCAGCACATTACAGAGCTAGAACATCTTATTATCTCAAAGAAAAAAACGCAGTGCAGTGCATTGCCATGCACGGTTTTGAAGTGTTATACTTGCCCAGTTCAAGATTCTGAACGGCACTGGACTGTTATGGGCAAGCGTAACGCTTAACATCAGGCGAGCGACTTGATACTATATCTATCATGAGAGAGTTCATACTCCGACTTGCACTTGGCCGTATTTCGGGTGGCTGCGTGTGACCATAACATAACCTTTTCTGTGGACTGGATCCGCGCCTGCGTTTTCCTTACTACCGATAGAGATGTGACATAACGTCCATACAAATAGTGTCAAATATCTATCTCTAGTAAGGTAAACCGGCGATAGATAGATTATTGAAAACGGCCGTAAATCGACATCTTCTACTCGTATCTATCTATATATATATATATAAAAGCGAAAGTTCACTCACTCAAGTGCTAGGAGTTTCAAATTTTGCATGCGGCTTCTTTTTTAGGACGTAGGTGCTCACTAAGACGGGATTTTATGAAATTCAACCCCTAAGGGGGTCAAAAGGGGTGAAAACGTTTGTATGAAACTCCTTTGTTTTTGAAATTATAGTTGTGAAAATTTGTAATTGGATAGGTAATTCAAAATAAAATGTTGGCCTAATTTTTTTTTGTTTGTTATTGTGTGGTTTCGAACATACAGTGGTGAAAATTAGCATTTGGACAGTTTAAAATGATGATTTCAATATTTGACAATATTTGATTTATTTTTATATGACTTAAGGGGGTGAAACGGGGTATAATTTTATTTTCAAAAGTTCTTTGTTTTTGGAGCTACGGTGATGAAAATTGATAACTGAATAGGAAATTCAAAATAAATAGTGATGCTTTCAATATTTTTGTAAGGGGGTAAAACGAGGGATGTAAAACTAGTACCTACATATTATAAACCGAGACTGAACATGAATCCCTAGCTGTACGATATAGTTTTGTTATATTAACCCTATAAAATATATATGTTAGTCTGTAAGGTATTTGTTTTCGATATGGGCCGCTGGTATTTTTACTGTACTATTGCCTGAAATAAAGAATAATATTATATTATTATTATATTATATAAACTGTAGAGGTCAAATTTCTGTACAATGAAAACTATACTAAAAACCGAGTCAGGGGATGTAAGGAGTTAAAAATAACTTGTTTGTTTGTCTATCTGTTTGTACGGGCTCATCTCCGAAACGACTAGACCGATTAAAATTTAATTTCGTATGGTGGTAGCTTATATCCCTGATCAACATATAGGATTATTAAACAATTAAAACATTTACTACTTTTATAATGCTACTATTCAGTTGATGAATATTTGAATGATAAACTGTAATAAACAATTAAAATTACTTAAAATACCTAATTACATAACATACACACTAACCTACATTATACAACATAAATATGTATCTACTTGGGTAAAATAGAGATTATATAAATATATCTATAATACATTAATATAATAATAATAATAATAAAATAATTTCAATAGCCTTGTCATTTTACCCATTTTTATAATAGATATACCATGTCACCATCCATCCAAAAGTTTCTGGTTTTTTATACTACTTTGTATTTTTTATACCAAACAGGCCTCTAAGTGTTGGCTACAGCCCCACTTATGCCTTTGTAAAAGACCGGATGAAATCCGTGATTTATTTTGAATAAAAAGAATAATAATAATAAAACTCGCCACAAAGCCGCCCGGCTTTGTGGCGAGCCGTCGGTGTGTGGCGACACCGTGGACTCTGATTCTCCCTGGGGCTAAATGAGACCCCTGACCCCCGGCTTGCCTTAATTGGCCGTCTGGGGGTGGAGACGCAAGAGCAAGTAACAAAAAGCTCCAAGGGTGGAAGTGTTAAAGGGCATAACGCCGGTAGTAGCGCTTTAGTGAAACCGCAGCACACCTCTCGACTCCCTTTAGCCAGCCACACCAACGTTGCCCCTTCTGTCACCATTCATGGTGGCCTTTATGGGGGGCCCGTTTAGTGGGTGGCAAGTCACCACCTGCCCAAAAATTTTAAAATGAGACTGAATTTGGCAGGTGCCGTAGTCTCTTCCATAGCCCACTATCTTTTTATCACTAATAAAATCATTTCAATAGCCTTGTCATTTTACCCATTTTTATAATAGATATACCATGTCACCATCCATCCAAAAGTTTCTGTTTTTTATACTCCTTTGTATTTTTATACCAAACAGGCCTCTAAGTGTTGGCTACAGCCCCACTTATGCCTTTGTAAAGGACCGGATGAAATCCGTGATTTATTTTGAATAAAAGGAATAATAATAATAATAGTCATTTTACCCATTTTTATAATAGATATACCATGTCACCATCCATCCAAAAGTTTCTGTTTTTTTATACTCCTTTGTATTTTTATACCAAACAGGCCTCTAAGTGTTGGCTACAGCCCCACTTATGCCTTTGTAAAGGACCGGATGAAATCCGTGATTTATTTTGAATAAAAGGAATAATAATAATAATAGTCATTTTACCCATTTTTATAATAGATATACCATGTCACCATCCATCCAAAAGTTTCTGTTTTTTTATACTCCTTTGTATTTTTATACCAAACAGGCCTCTAAGTGTTGGCTACAGCCCCACTTATGCCTTTGTAAAGGACCGGATGAAATCCGTGATTTATTTTGAATAAAAGGAATAATAATAATAATAGTCATTTTACCCATTTTTATAATAGATATACCATGTCACCATCCATCCAAAAGTTTCTGTTTTTTTATACTCCTTTGTTTTTTATACCAAACAGGCCTCTAAGTGTTGGCTACAGCCCCACTTATGCCTTTGTAAAGGACCGGATGAAATCCGTGATTTATTTTGAATAAAAGGAATAATAATAATAATAGTCATTTTACCCATTTTTATAATAGATATACCATGTCACCATCCATCCAAAAGTTTCTGTTTTTTTATACTCCTTTGTTTTTTTATACCAAACAGGCCTCTAAGTGTTGGCTACAGCCCCACTTATGCCTTTGTAAAGGACCGGATGAAATCCGTGATTTATTTTGAATAATAATAATACTATAATATGAATGGTCGTCTCTAGAACAAGAACATACTGATACACACCATATACGCATACACACACCTTCACAAACGCACATTCTTTATTGATAATTACTTTATATATATATATATATATATATATATATATAATATATTTAGTAACTTAAATCCTTGCTAAATGTTTTCCGTAATACTTTGGTAAATTTTCATACAAATAATAGTACCTACATAAATCATGATTCTACGTTGTAGTTCATAGCTATTGCTTAACATGATTATGATTAGAGGTTCAAATAAGTAATGTACCCCTCTCTTAAGTTGCAGTGCCCTTACGGGTATCACAGGAACTACAATTTTATGTATCAGCCGTTTAGTTATGTGATATGCAATAAAGATATTTGAAAAGAGTTCCCGTGGGATAATTAAACATCTGTAATTACCGTATCCCGCGAGGCAACGCGAGCGTAGCCGCTGGCGGTTATACTAGCTAGTATGATATACTAGTATCCGCTCGCCACTTCGTTCGCGTGAAATAACATTCATTATCAGCCGGAAGACGTCCACTGTTGCACATATGCCTCCTCCATAGAACGCCACTTGGACCGGGTACTCGCTTCCTGCATCCAGCGATTCCCCGCGGTTTTGACGATGTAGCCGGTACACTTACGGTGGTTTTCTATATCTATAAACGGACCGTTTTGCTTACGACTCGTTACTTTTTGACACTTTGTATGAGCCAACTGTCAAAAGTAACGAGTCGTAAGCAAAACGGTCTGTTTTCTACCGACATCCAAAAAGAGGAGGAGGTACTCAATTCCACTGTTTTTTATGTTTGTTACCTCATAACTTTCGACTCAGTGAACCGATTCTCAAAATGTTTGAAAGCTGGTGCTTCCCGTGTGGTCCCATTTAATTTTCAATAAATTCGGTCCATTAGTTTTTGAGATACACTCCAATAACTGAATAGAATGGAAGTCGGTATTAATTTTTTCAAAATTGTACTGTTGACAGCATAATCATGCGATTTTAGGTTTAGCATTCGAGTGGCAAAAATAGCTTCATATCGTATTGAGCTTTACGTACGCTTTAACAAAAGAGCCCACAATGGCAACGCCACCAATGCCCTCATTGCTAAACGAACGCACCTTATGTTGTGAAGTACTGCGAACAATTGCCGCAAATAAGACTATGTGCTCGCGAGGTCTACTGTTCGCAGAACTACTAGTAAATAAACTTTTTGATTTGGTAAACTAACGCCTGAATCTTGACTTCCGGTGGCTGCGAGTGTTTTCAACTGAGCGACTTCATTCATGCATAATGAGGTTGCAGCGAAAAGACGTCCGAGCTGTTGGTACTATTACATACACTGTGGTAGACGTTGGTTGGCTCGGTTAACTTCAAGTAGTCTGGCTCACGTGAGGCTGGAGGCTTGGGGTAAATGTATTTAAAAAAAACATGCGAAATATTCAATATAAAAATAATGTTCACACTTTAACATCCGGTCTAAAACAGATTTTACAAATGTTATGGTGGTAAATAAGTACAAAATAGTTATAAAAATTGGGGGGTCGGGGATTTTTTTTGGCCAACTTGTATTCTCCAAGTGGGCCCCCGAACATGCCCATTTGGTTTGTCGGTCCCTATACTATACTGACATTATACAGGGTGTTTACCCTGTATAATGTCAGAATTCAAATTAAAATTAAATACGCGTGCTTGTCAAAGAAATAATAACTAAACTTATTGTACTACAAATTGCATACATTCAAACTTTTACATTTAGGTATAATTTGTAATTTGTGCAACTAAATCCAACCAATAACCTAGTTTCTAATAGTTAAGTGTCTGAGTATATTATAGTATTTAATATGTCCATCGAAATAATATGGCTCCTCGTACGTACAGGCTTCTCTGAGGGTTTCGCAACAACGTGCGGTCAGACAATATCAGGCTTGAGTTTCAGACTGAAGCCGCTGCAAACCGCTAAGTTGCCTTGTTTGCTGATTATTGTCGTAATACACATTGTCTGTGTTTTCATTATAAATACGCAAAGAGGAAGTAGATAGATAGATAGATATGGGTACCGATTGACTTGTTCAAAAACTAAAGTATCAAACTAAAATTTAATTATGGTTGCACTTATTCTGTTAACACTAGAATTCAAATTCATGTAACGCTTAGAATGACACTTCTAAAAATAGGATTGTGCTAATCAATTTTAGGTATTTTTACGTTAGTTTAGTACCACGTTACGTGACGACTAATCTGTCTAAAATATACCTACAGTTGTAGAGAAATGTCTAATTGTATTGCTGTCATTCGGAAAGGTTAAACTAATTTGGATTTTAACCTTAACAGAATAAGAGCTGCCATACCTTAGAGATTTTAGTTTAGAGAATGCTTACAGAATCGACACCATAAACTCTTTATTGCAATACCACAGTACAAAAAAGAATACACGAGAATTTTGGGCAACCAAATAATAAGAAAAAGCTTTAAAACTTATCATTTAGTGTCACAATGGGTGGTCTTATCGCTCAGAGAGATCTCTTCCAGACAACTATACACAGAAAGAAATAGGTGTAAACTTATCGTTGGTGTATAAAACAAATATAATTTAGATAACTTATATTTGTAGATACAATATAGTTTAAGGCATTATATATAAATATATATATATATATATTTATATATTATATATATATTTATATATATATATAAATATATATATATATATATTTATATATTAATAATTATTAATATTTATATATTAATAATTGTGTGTTGTCACCTTTATTGAAGAACAACACCACCACGCCTTTGTTCCATGCTTCTGGCGTTGAACCTTCGAGTAAGACGGTATTAAAGACCTTCTTATGGACTTTAAGTACCGGTGTTCCAATACTCAATACTCAATACTCAATACTCAATATTTTATGGCAGACATATGTGGGTACATGGAGTTCTTAAAGTAACATGTTTAAATATAAAGTATACATATGACCCTATTTGGGTATGGCAATAGTCGGAACGGAACGATCTATATTCATTTTGTCGAAATTATCATTGAAAAATTCTTCTAACTTGTAATAACATTTGGATTCTAAAATACCTTTTAAGTTATTTATAAAAGTTACTTCTTTTTCGATATCTTTTAATTCATTTGGCAATTTAATATATCTTAACGGCCATTGATTTAGGGCCAGAGCTGTGTATTTCTAGGTTGGACTTTGGTTCGATTAATTTATGTCTAAATTGCGGCCTAATACTGCGCGATTTATCAGATGCCCTTTTAAAATAGTCTGGGTATTTTTTTACAAATTTACACATTTTCAGAATATATGTTGACACTAAGTATAGTTAGTATTTTAAATTTTATAAAATAAAGCTTGTGAAAATATGGTATATTATAGTCGGGGGAATCAATATTAGCTAGAATGCGAATGCATTTTTTTTGGGCAATGAAAAGGTCATTCACAATCACACTGTTTCCCCAGAGTATAACTCCATATCTAAGCCAAGAGGCAGAGTAAGCGTGGTACGGAGTTAGGGCTGTGCTTAGGTCAGTGGCTTGTCTAAGCTCCCTTAGAGCGTAGCAAAAACTTGATAATTTTGCTTTCATTTTATTTATATGTATTTTCCAGTTTACATGGGTGTCAAGTTCTATACCTAAAAGGGTCGCAGCGTCAACGCATTCTATTTTTTTATTGTTGTAGTTGAAATTAATGTCAAGACAGGGTTTTTGGTGTGGTCTAAATTTAATTATTTTTGTCTTTTTGAAGTTCAGGTCAAGATTGTGAAAAGTCATCCAATTATTAATATTATCAAGAATGTCAGTTAAATTATTATTTAAGTGTAGATTATTATTGCTAGATGTCAATATTGATATGTCATACGCAAAGAGGACACAGGAATCGTTAATTACTTCAGGGAGGGTATTTATGTACATTAAAAACATAATACAGCCAATGACTTTTCCCTGGGGAATTGAGTGGTCAGTCTGAATGGGAGTTGATCTGACTGTTTTTATTGATTTGGAGTCGAAATCAAAGTTTTCAATATCGACGTACTGTTTTAGATTTTTTAAGTATGATTGGAACCATTTGTGAGTATTTCCGCCGCTTTCAGATACCCGCTTTCAGAAGCTCAGATGTGATACCGTCGTCACCAGGCGCCTTGTTGTTCTTAAGCTGTTTCAAGGCCATCCTAATCTCGTACAGGCTGATGTCCGGGATATCTTCGGTATAATGTCGAATGTAAAAGGTTATGCTTAATCAAACGTAAAACAAAAATAAATATACGCCTCGACTGGAGAACCTCTTCCTTTTATTTGGAAGTAGATTGAAAATAAAACTTGCGCGTCGTTTCCCATAATTTTCTTATTCTATTTTTATCGTATTTGTCGTGTGTGGTAGAAGCAATATAAGTATGCGCTTTCCTCGCAAAAGTTTTGAAAAACATCGTACAAAATATGTATTGTGTGTATACGCCGGCCCCGCTCCCTTTTCATATCTCCCTTGTTTCTGTCATCTGTGGTTTGGAACAAGAATACCCAGGTTATTAATTAATTTTATGTATTTGTTAACAAAATCCACGGCCCTTAACTAAGAAAGTTTGTAATGTGTATCTTATACCTATGGCCAATGATGGATTTACATTTTACTAATCAAATAACTTCAACTTCAACTTCAAACTTTATTGGGTAATAAGTAACACAATTTGAAAATCTTAAATGTAACTTATATAAATTACATCAATGTTTTAAATGTACGGTATGTGTGTTGGCGTCCGGACAAGAAATTCTGTTTCCCGGATACCAACCTCTTCCCGCAACAAGAACATTTTAATAGTTAGTAGTAGGTGTACTTAATAAATTTAAACAATAATTACCGTTTGTTAAATTCTACATAGGTATAAGTTTGGTAAATGGGTATTACAGATTCAGTAGTGGGTATCAATTATTAAGACAAGTATTTGTGATATGATATTTACCCGGTTGAGAATATTTGGTAAACTGCTACCCACAACAAAACTCATTTTGTGATAGAATGAACTTAGGTTTATACATACGTTGAGGTTTTTGAGTAGCAGTTACTCGGTATTTACATAAAATTGTATGCTATGCATAAATAAATAAATAGGCTACTATTTATCACCAAGCAACGAGAAATTCCAGTACCAATTTACGTGAACTAAGTCGCGAGCAGTGGCATAGGTAGTTATGTAACGCTAACTTCGCCTCGCGGTTTCACCCGCGTGGTGATGAATGATGACGAAAAGTATCCTATGTTGTTTCCGGCGACTCATCTATCTACATATCAAATTTCATACAAATCCTTTCAGCCGTTCTGAAGTGATTAACTAAAATTAGGTTTTCAAGTTTATCTAAGTGGATAGGCTTAGGCACCTAATAGCAACGCCTTAGCAACGCTTAGATCAAGAATGATTCCGAACGAAAACAAATCCGGGAAAATCGTAGCATCTGTCCTAATCCGGATTAACGGGGTCCGGCATTTCCCGACCGTATCCAATCAGATAACTAGGGTTGCCGTAAGCCAGGTTTGGCACTTAAACATGCTGTTTGCAATCCGACGATTTGCAATCCCGGACAGATAGAGAAAAACGAGTCAAGAAAAACTGTTCAATGGGGGTTTTTCGGATATTTATGCCATTGCGTAGGCTTTTATAATTTTCCCTCTCATGAGTTTCGTGGTGAGACTGCGATTTCTTTCCGTGTATCCATCAGTTTGGTACTGATTTTCTCTTCAACTACTAAAACTATCAAGTAGCACGGCTAAGCAACAGTGCACACAGGCAATCATGCAATAATGCAACAGTGAACAAAGGCAAACATGCAAAAGTACCGTACACACAAGAAAACATGCAAACATGTACCATGGAATTTAGGCAAACATGCAAACATGTACTACTGCAATTAGGCAAACATGCAAACATGTAACTTTGCACGTAGGCAAACTTGCAACAGTAGATATAGGCAACAATGCATATTTATTTTCATAGTTGCTATTGTTACAAGACTAAATCTGTTCATAAGTGAATCATTGTGGAGTTCTGAATCAACTCTAGACGATGCAACAGAATTATATATTATGCGTAGTATACTATTACCTCCTACCTTCTAGGTGCAATATAACGACCCCACATCGAGGCATTCTCGAAACTTCCATAGCACATATACAGGCTACAAAGTAGATTGATATTTTCCACTAAATACTTAAACGTATTTGACGTCGAATAAGGAATAGGAAATGGTCACGAAATGCATGTGCCTGAGTGATTTGTATGATTTTTGTAATATAACTTATTTAAAGAGATTTAAATACGTTGTTTGTTTGTTACAGGTAATTCATGGGCCAATCTGAGTGATGAGAATCATGAAAAAAATTGTGGTTTGTATATTATGTTGACTACAGTCAACAGCATTTAAGCTAGTTTCTAAATATACAGATGAAGAAGTAGTGCCGGATGCTGGATCCATCTCTAGGATGGTGTTGCGCAGTAGTTCGGAGACTGCCGATGGAGAGCTCAGCCGTCGAAAGCGGCCGGCTTCTTCACCTCTCGTGCCCGGGCATTTAGACTCGGACACGGAAAATGAAGGGACGGCGTCCGCTAAGGTGGCGACATCCAGAAGGGGGAGGGGTAGGACCACCAAAGTGGGTCCGTCAAGAGAAGCATTTCTTAAGCCTGCGCCGGTGGCTTCACCTGCGGCGTCGGACGGAGAGCTTAGCGAAGTCCTAAAAAGCAGGCGCTTTAAAAAGGCACCGGTTGCTGCTGCCGACCTCGGGATAGAGACTGGGAGTGAGTCCGACGCTGTTCTGATGGTCGACGATCTCAGCACGTTGAACGCCCAAGAACTGAGGGCGCAGGCGGGCGAAAAGCTCGCCTGCATTTTAGAGGTTGCCAAGAAGTCTGGCAACCTCAAGGGTGAGTTCGTCGGCCGCCTGAAGAGGTCTGCATCGATCCTAAGGGAGGTAGTAGATGCCCTGGCCAGTAGGAGCGAAGCGGAGGAGACGCGGCGACTAAGGGCGGAAAACAGCCGCTTGCGACTCGAAGTGGAGTCCTCCAAGGCGGAAGTGAAGGCGCTGCGTCGCGGCTTTAGCGAAGCCAAGTCTGAAGCTGCAGCCGCTACCACTGCCGCCGCTGCCGCTGCTACTGCAACGCAAGCATGTCCCACCAACGTGCCGGTAGCTGAAATGATGGAGGAGCTAAAGCGCTCACTGACCATCACATTCGGGCAAATGCTCAATGCTCGAATCGCGGTGGTTGAGGAACGGCTTCCGCCCGCTCCGACGGTCCGCCCACCTCTCAAGGCGGATACCAGGAAAACGGTGAAAGAGACTGCGGCACCCAGGCCAGTTTCTGAGCCAGCTCAAAAACTTACCCGCGAAGCCGGTAACAGGGCATGCCAGGCCCCGAAGTCTATCGCTTCTAACTTAGCGGCCACGGGCCCCTCCACCTCCAAGGTGGATCGATGTGGCAGAGAGGCTGCCTCCACCACTCAGGCGGAAACTTGGGTCACGGTGGTGGGGAAGGGCAAGGGGAAGGGGAAGGGAAAAGGAAAGGGGAAGTCATCCCCTCCCTCGGCCATACCCGCAAGTGTTCCTGCGACTCGTTCCCGGGCCGGAAAGCGCAATAAAACCAAACCGCAGGCTACCGCTGCCCGTAAGATTGTGTCGGCTCTGATATCCCCAAAATCTGCGGCTGTGGTGTTTTCACTACAGCCTGAAGCCGTGGAGAAAGGGGTAACCTACAGTGACATCGTAAAGATGGCACAGGAGAAGGTGGATCTCCAGGAGCTGGGAATAAACCAGCTCCGCTTCCGGCAGACGGCCACAGGAGCCAGAATGTTGGAGATCCCTGGCTCACAAAATAGCGAGAAGGCAGACAGACTCGCGGAGAAACTCCGTGGGGTTCTGTCTGAGGTGGCTAGCGTCACCAGGCCCGTAAAATCCACCGACGTAAAGATAACGGGTCTAGATGATGCTGCCACAAAAGAGAAGGTGGCACTGGCAGTCGCCGAGGCGGGTCGGTGCGACGTGCGCCTCGTAAAAGCCGGGGAGATACGTCCCGCTTTTGGCGGCACCAGGTCCATAATTGTCTCCTGCCCAATTCAAGCAGCCAAGATGCTGCTGGAGAAGGGCAGACTCTTGATAGGTTGGAGCTCAGTACGAGTGGTGTCACTGGGGGTGCGCCCCATGCGCTGCTTTAGGTGTATGGGGCTGGGGCACACGCGCCCCCAGTGTCCCGCATCGGCTGACCGAGGGAATCTGTGTTTCCGATGCGGAGACGCGGATCATTGGGCCGCCAGCTGCAAGAAGTCTGACCCGCGCTGTGCAATATGCGCGGAGTCGGGTAGGCCTTCTGGCCATATAATGGGGGGACGCAACTGCGCCCCTCCGAAGACGAAGGGGACGGCCAACAGGACCCAAGCCTCCCCTTTAGCCTTAAATAAGGCCACACATGACGCCATGCCCCATCCGGCGTGCGAGGAGGTTGTAATGTCTGACTGATGGATCAGGTCCGACATCACAACCTTCTCCAGACGAATTTGAACCACTGTGCCGGGGCTCAAGATCTGTTTATGCAGAGCTTGGTGCAGTGGAAAATAGACGTGGCGGTTGCCGCGGAGCCATACTATATTCCCCCTAATCCCTACTGGGCTGGGGACTTGGATGACTCCGTGGCTATTGTGGGACGGAGGGGCGGGCCCCCCTTCTCAGTAGAAGAGAGGGGCTCGGGTTACGTAGTGGCCAAATGGGGAGAGTATGTGGTCGTTGGTGTATACTTCTCCCCAAACAGACCCGTTGCAGAGCTCGAGGTCTTTGTAGACCTTTTGGCCGCAGCGACAAGGAGACAGGCGCCTCGTCAGGTCTTCCTACTGGGAGACCTGAATGCCAAGGCGCGAGAATGGGGCAACCCCTACACTGACTCTCGCGGGGAGATTGTCAGGGAGTGGGCGGTTGCCACAGGATTGATCCTGCTGAACACAGGGTCAGCCCACACGTGCGTGCGGCACAATGGGGGGTCCGTGGTGGATATATCTTTCGCCACCCCAGGTGTCGCAGCACGTATCTTGGACTGGAGGGTGTTGTCTGAGGTGGAGACACTCTCGGACCATAAATATATAAGGCTCGAGATCTCTGCCTCCCACAGCCATGGAGGGCTTCAGCGCGTGGAGCGAGCTGATTTCCCTCGCTGGGCGATTAGTCGCCTCGACGCCAATCTTGCTGAAGAGGCGGCAATCGTTCAATCTTGGTTGGCTGGCCCCATAGTGAACGCTGAAGCGGAAGTGGACGCTGCAGCAGGCCACTTCCGAGAGGCGTTGACGGCCGTGTGTGATACGGCCATGCCGAGGCCCCAGCGCCGCCCCGACCGCCGAGAGGTGTATTGGTGGAATGCGAAGATTGCAGATCTCCGAACTGCCTGTTCCAGGGCGCGTCGGCCGTACAGCCGCTGCAGAAGACGACGCAAGGGCCGTGGCGACGCCCAGCTGTCAGCTGAGGAACTGGCAACCGAGAGCCAGCTGTATAGCTTGTACCGTGACGCCAAGCGGGAGCTTCAGCTGGCCATCAAGCAGGCAAAATCACGGGCCTGGGGCGAGGTGCTGGTGGATCTGGATAGGGATCCCTGGGGACGTCCGTACAGAGCCGCCCGGAATAAATTCCGAGGCCAGGCGTCCCCAGTAGCGGGAGGCCTAGAGCCACTGCTTCTAGATAGGGTGTTAGAGGGACTCTTTCCTGCCATGAACCCTTCCTACATCCCTCCGACAATGGCCCCCATATCCCTCGAAGAAGTTCTAGACCCGGCCTCTATCCCACTTGTGTCGGAGGTAGAGATAGAGCTTGCAGTCGGCCGTCTACGAGGAAAAAAGACGGCACCCGGTCCAGATGGGATTCCAGGTCGGATTCTCAGGATCGCCCTGAAGGAAATGGGAGACCGGCTTCGAGTCCTGTTTGACGCGTGCCTCACGTCAGGGCGGTTCCCGAAGCTGTGGAAGGATGGTAGATTGTGCCTTTTACGGAAGGAGGGCCGAGCCGTTGATTTGCCATCCGGGTACAGGCCCATCGTACTGCTGGATGACACAGGAAAGCTGTTAGAGAGGGTGGTAGCCTCACGTGTCATCCGGCACCTAAAAGATCCTGGGCCTGGGCTGTCGGAGGCCCAGTTCGGGTTCAGAACAGGGCGGTCTACAATAGACGCCCTGCTCTGGCTCAAGGAGTGGACGCAGGAAGCGGTCAGCAAAGGAGATAAGGCGCTGGCAGTTTCGCTAGATATAGCCAACGCCTTCAACAGCCTCCCTCATGGAACAATTCAAGAGGCGCTCCGCTATCACGGAGTGCCCTTGTATCTGCGGAGGCTGTTGCGTGACTATCTCCAAGACCGTGAGATCCTGGTCGAAGGACGCGACGGTCTAAGGCGTCATCGTGTCTGCTGCGGTGTTCCACAGGGGTCGGTACTGGGACCGCTTTTGTGGAACGTAGGCTACGACTGGGTGCTCCGTGGAACGTTGCCTGCAAACATACGGGTTGCGTGCTACGCGGATGATACCCTAGTCGTAGCCAGGGGTAGGGATCTTAGGGAGGCAGTGCGGTTGGCCACGGTGGGCACAACCCTGGTTATTGACCGCATTCGCACTCTGGGTCTGGAAGTTGCCCTCTCCAAAACCGAGGCCCTACTGTTTCATGGGCCTCGGGGGGGAGCCCGTCCAGGTACGCAGGTGAATCTGGGTGATGTCCAGATACCGGTTGGGGCCCAAATGAAATATCTGGGCCTTGTCCTGGACGGGAGGTGGGCTTTTAGGGCCCACTTCGCCCAACTGGCCCCAAGAGTCGTGGGGGCCGCAGCTGC
This sequence comes from Selenia dentaria, assembly GCA_917880725.1. Classification (NCBI taxonomy): domain Eukaryota; kingdom Metazoa; phylum Arthropoda; class Insecta; order Lepidoptera; family Geometridae; genus Selenia; species Selenia dentaria. Next base: position 2,867,819 of record OU862893.1, on the reverse strand, counting down.
CTTGGGAAGGCTACTGCCCAACGTGGGTGGCCCGAGTGCTAATTGCCGCCGGCTATACTCCGGAGTGGTCCGGAGTATGGCTCTTTACGGGGCACCGGTCTGGGTGGACGCTCTCAGTCGTGACAATAAGACTCTGCTGCGTCGTCCGCAGCGGGTCATCGCGACGAGAGCGATACGCGGGTACCGGACGGTGTCCTGGACGGCAGCGTGCGTGCTGGCCGGTGATCCCCCCTGGGAGCTCCAAGCGGAGATCCTCGCCGAAGTGTATCACTTCGTGGCGGCGAGGAGATCCCGTGGAGACGCTCCAGCGTGGGAGGAGGTCACACGTATGCGGTGGCAGGCGCGAGACGCCTTGTTGCGGCGGTGGACGGAGGACCTGGCTCCACCAGTCCCTGGGCAGTGGACGGTGGAGGCCATCCGCCCAGTCCTCCAGAGGTGGGTGAGGCGGCGATACGGCTCGCTGACCTTCCGATTGGTGCAGGTGCTTTCCGGACACGGATGTTTCGGAAAGTACGTGCACCAAATCGCGAGACGGGAGGCGACCCCAGCCTGCCACGAGTGTGGGGCGCCGGAAGATACAGCGCAACACACGCTGGAAGTGTGTGCTGCATGGGGCCCGCAGCGGCACACGCTTTCAGCGGAAATAGGCGGAGATCTCTCCCTGCCGAGCGTGGTAATTTCCATGCTCGGCAGCGAGAGATCGTGGCAGGCGGTGGCCACCTTCTGCGAAGCGGTGATGGCGCAGAAGGAGGCTGCGGAGCGGATCAGGGAGAACGATGTCCGAGCTGATCCACTCCGGCGCAGACGACCGGGAGAACGGAGGAGACGGTTCGCACGTCTCCTCCCTCCCCCGTAGTGGGGTCACTGGCGAAGAGTCGGGGGACTCTTCGTCGGCTTGCACGGCTCTACACGTCTAGGGGGTGACCTTGGTGAGCAAGGTCATCCCTTCACAGGCGCTGAGGCCCGGTTAAGATCAATCCGGGCCTACCGCTGGGGCGAGATGGTGATTGCCAGCGCGACCCTGTCTCGCCCCACCTTGGCGGAGGACTGCTCACGGGGGGGTTTTAGTGGGTCTGAGCCCCACACGCCCCCTTCCGTCACCCCCGTGGCGGAAGGGAAGTGCACAGCATTTCCCCCCTCAAAAAAAAAAAAAAAAAAAAGTTTCTAAATATAAAAAGTACTTTAGGAAGCTTAATCTTAGAGCTTTATTCACAAGCATTATCTCGCAGCGTGCCTACCGTATCTCTCATTATATTATATTTATTATTAGTCATGACAAGATTAAATCATTATGAATTTTTGAAATCTTAATTATTATTTTCTGCACAACAGTAACTACCAGGCGGAGATCTTAAAACTGATCGGAGAAAATTATCTGTATATCACGCGACACCTAGCCCGCGGTTTTTAAATAATAATTATGGATAAAACTAAATGGAAAAACGCAATAGATTTGTTACAAAAACTAACGTGGTATACCGGATAACTCACGTTAGTTTTATCGCATAGGTAATATATTATATGTATATATATATATATATATATATATATATATATATATATATATATATATATATATATATATATATATATATATATATCTATTCATGCACTCTTCACAGTGCTAGCCGAGACGTCATCGATGCGGGCGTCCCGAACTCTCCTTGAAAAAGACCACCGAATATGGTCGAAACTATAGTCGAACCTGTCAGATAAATACTACGTGAGTAATCCCGTATTTCTAAGTAAAATTAGTTATCATCCTCAAATAACATAATCGAGAGACATATATTTAACGTGCCGAGTTTAGAATGGCTGGTACCAGCTTTTTTAAAAACGCTTGTAAGTAAGTGACACTATGGGCAGATGAGAGGCCTGATAGTAAACACTACGCTACGCCCATGACTGTTGCAGTCCTACCCAAAACTTAGACCTGTAGTTTAGCGTGACACTGCACTACACTCGTCAACCTGATGCATTCGTTTTTTAGTCTCAATCGTCCAGTGATGTCCACAGTTCCCTTCACACAGTTAATGTATGGGTAATATTACTTCGCGGCAGAATATTTGCCACTGCGGTGGTACCAAGCAAGACGGCCTCATGCACAATAGAGCTTATTAAGTTAATTGGGTTTCCTTGCCGTTTACGATTCGCAATCCTGGTTCCTTATTTGCCTCGAAAGGACTTTTTCCCCATGTAGGTCTAACCGGGCGACACCGGATTATTCCTCAAATAGAGGCGCTGACGCACCACACCTCGTGTATTCACAATTGCTTATTATTCCTCAATAACTTCATTGCTTCAACATTAGGATTAAGAATTAGAATGGCTCTTTGAACCCAGCCTCACCATTTCCCTGTGTAGACACGGACTCCCCGTATAAGTGATAAATAACCATTTTCCTCGGGCACCTTCATTCCACGCAGAGATTCACAACAGAATCCAATTAATATCCAGAGCCACAGATTGGACAACAGTTGTTGTCTAATTAGGCTCCCCTCGTATATTAAGAACACAAACAATGTGTCAGTTTTGCTCTATTCTTGCACTAATCCTCTCGTTTAGTAGACGAAGCTGACCCATAGAGTGTGTCCTTTTCTTTCTCTAATTTGCTAGCATTATCCGTTGTGCTGTGATAGAATGCATAAAAGTAGGAAAACCTTTTCAGGTATCATTAGCTTTTATTTAACAACCTCAATTTTATTGATAATTTTCCTATGAAGAATATCAGGAAGAATAACTGCCTTAAAAAAATGACCAAATAAAAGTCGTGCTAAATCAATAACATCGTTCACGCCGCTATGACTCAGCTGCCATAGTAGACGTTGCAACACGCGCGTGGACCAATCCCTGCTTTCCTTCTGAAATTTAAACCAATCACCTAAAATGTCTATTTGTAACCTCGGCAGTAATTCGTATTTGGATCCTACGTCATTTTGGTTTGAAGGACCACTTTTTGTGTGGAATTTGTTCTGAATTATGCTTCCTGACACTATTTGTACGTAGTATTTTTCTTACTTTAATATAATAATATAATTTAATTTTTGTTACTGTTGGGTTTGACCACTATCTCAGTTGATGATCAGTGATGATGCGGTCGAAGGTCACACTACACTTAGAATACCGACTGGCTTTCAAAAACAGCTGCCGGTATACGCGGTCAGGTGCATATCGACAGATTTTTCAACTTGAAGGTGATAGCTAGCCAGGCGGACACCAGAAGTGCCTTACCACCATGCTGTGGGTTTCATCACCATGTTACCTTCACTGAAAGCTCAAGCCCGAGGTGCGGATCAATCTCGTGACCGGCTAATCGACGATCGACTTTGTGAACCGTGGACTATCTTCGGTTCTATTTTAGTATTAGTATTATAGGTTTACGCTATATTTTGTTTCTAATCTAATATTATGTTTCGTCGTCAGCTCTCAGGCTGAGTTCTTTTAACTGATATGTATACGACACAAGTGCCGAACATAATCATCTTTAAAAAAACATTTGTATTTTGAATATTAGAGATCGATAAAACAGAAAATCTTTTCAGTGTAAGCATTTTTATAAATATTAGCCTGAGACTTAGTCCTTAAGACTTTTCTCTCATATCACGGTAGTTGTACCATAAATTTCTTGCACTAAATTTTAGATGAATATTAGTGTAAGTCGTCAGTCTAACTCCTAAACGAAATCTCCAGTTCTTCTAACAAGCATAATACATATTATTTTCCCACGTTCACCTTGAACCTTGTCTATAGACGATGTTGTATTAAACCCGTCTACACGTAAAGTAACATCTCTTATACACTGAACTGTATATAATACAGCCTAAGTATCTGTAGAGGTTAGCTTACTCCCAGGTAAGCTACCTGCAGATATTACGGTGCCAAGTGGCACTCGTCCGGGCCTCAACCCCGGGAAGTCCCGGATCCGCATTCACCCGGCTCCCGGCTTACTCGAGCGCTCACGACAGTTAATAGCCCACGTCAACGCGCACGACACCCAGTTTACTCTTGTGTTAATCTTAATTAAAGAAATAATTGAGTCTCAGCTCATTTCGGAAAGCAGGGTTACGCAAAATGGAATAATTGCTTTTGTGTCTCTCGAATCTCGAGCGTAATAAAATTCCTTCATTATTACGTGTTTTTAATAACAGTTGTTTCTACACGTTGCGATATTAATGAACTAATTCGTGCAAAATGTCAGAACACCACATTCTTTTTGTGTACACAGGTAACAAAAAGTACGCGGTGAATAAAGCCATTCTATTCGATTGTTCCCCAAGAATACAGCCGTGTTTCTCAATATCTGAGGAAGGCGGGAAATCCTCGAAGGCAAATAAGTGCGAAGGTAATGAAATTCCACCTGTCAATAGGCCGGATAATCCCGGTTGTCCCGTCCCGGCCGCCGGCTGCCCGGCCCGGGTATTGTGCGACGTGTTTGTGGCTGCCCTTAATCCCACAGGTCACTCAACTCTACTTTTGTGCGATTCTATTGTGTTGTTATTTTATTGGTCGAATAGAATTTATATTATTTGGAACGTAAGGATTTAAAAGGGTCTTGTAAAGCCCCATCTGCACTAGGGCACGTTTGTATCGAAACATGGTTTTGACAGGTGTTGACAAGATTTGCAAATTCGATGTGCCAATTTCTATAATGCAATACGCTCGAATCGTATTGTATATTCTAGGTACGAATAAAATACGTATAAGGGTTGTAATAATGATATAGCACCTTCTACCTCACCTTATAAAAGTTATACGCGCAACCAGAGAGCAAACGCTCTTATTGCGAAACGAGTTTGAATCCCGAGTAAAGGAAAATTTACTTTTGTTCACCCTTCAACTTTTGACTTTTCTATATAAGTACTTGATACCTCCACTCTCTTCTAGAGAAAAATTGTCTTAACATACAGACATACTATCAGACACAATGTAATGATCCTTTATGATCCGGATGAATTGAAAAGTCTTGGGTACATTGAACAAAAGTCATTGCTCTCTACTTCTAAGCAGCAAATTTACGTTTCTTAAAATAGTGAGGTAAAAAGGATCAGTTAAATAAAACACTCATTCCTCCATACAAGACCGTTTTAAAGCTCGAGAGCGTATTATACCTGCGCTCAACACGGACATAATGAAGAGCCCAGCTATATCGCGATTATACGTACTGCTCCATGCCGAGACAGCGTTAGTGGAATAATAATAGAACCATGTGAGATCGTGCACCATTGTCCCGGTTATTGAATTCCAGTGTGCACACACCTTACACCCGAGTGAATGTGAAGAAAGTCTGTCTTAAAACTGTCGTGACTGCAATGTGCGCTCAGCCTTACAAGATCAAACTTTTTAGAGCTAATCTTTTCCACCGACTTCGAAAAAAAGGAGCAGGTTCTCAATTATGTATGATCACGAATAACTTTTTACAGAGTAGTCCAATTTTGATAATTCTTTTTTTGTTTGGTAGAGTATAATTTAGAGGTAATCCCATTTAAATTATATTAATTTCGGTTTAGTGGTTTTGAGTTTTATATCCAATAACTGAAAAGTGTTTCGCCTATCTTGATGATATCGTAATTTACGGTTAATGATAATCGATCCCGTATGTAACAAGGAATTCTAAAAAGGCAGAATTTTTTTACAAATAATTCAACCGACTTCCAACACTAAAAAGTGTGAAATAATTTGGTGAAGTCGGTACGGTATTTTTTAAATATCTTACTTTGAATTGCATTCTTGGTGGGGGTTATAAGTAAAGTGGAATTCTCAACCCCGCCCTTCTAAACGGCAAACTCTTTACAGTTAATGGGAAGCAATCACGAGGATTGATTGGCCGGAAACCAGGTGAATCTTGGTGTATTGGACTCAAGGGATTCGAACTCATTAACATGGAACATGAGACACAATCAACATGAGACACACTCAGAGCTTTTACTTTACCTTTTTATTCCTGTAGCCGTAGCACAAATTATTTCATAATATAATTATTCATATCAATAACATAAACAATACCTAAGTAATTGACATCCGCACTTTTTGGGACAAACTATGAGTTAGTAGATTTTGCACAGAAGGAGTAAAGCAGTGTCTTACGTCACGGGCGGCATATTGAACCCTGAACGCAGTGAGGGAGTTATGTAGAGTCCTGAGTGAAGCGAGGGGTTCAAGTCGCCCAAGATGAAGACAGGCTTTATCCTCGAGGTGCATACTCTACTTTTCATACCTATATTCAATCATTTTGAAATTGTACGTGTTTTTTTTTAATTTTGTTAGAAAACGGTACAAGCACGAGGCCCACCTGACGTTAAGTTTTAACCTCTGCCTAGCTCAGATGCATTGAACTGCACTGCGCCCGTAACCCTTAGACATTAAGTTGTTATGAGTTCCCAACTGATATTGGGGTAGGTACAATTAATAGTACAATTAACATAATTTTCGTCTTGTCTATGTTCATCTTAAGACCTACCCGTTGGAAAACTCGATGGAGGCCTTCGAGCTACTGAGGTCTTCCATGGATTCTGCCATGACTACAATATCGTCGGCAAATCGAAGGTGAGTGATGTAATCGCCGTTGATATTGATGCCAAGTCCTTGCCATTCCAAGAGCTTGAAGGCGTCTTCCAATGCAGAGGTGAACAGTTTCCTAGATAGATAACTAGATAGTTGTCCTAGATAATGTAGTTTTAAAGTGAACACTTCTTTAGGCGCGATAATGGTTTCCATGACTACCTATTGTTGTTGATTGTGTGTCTTAAAAATAATTCGAACAGTTTTCACATCTATCGGCAAGCCCCAAAGACTGTCCGCATGATTTTTATTAATAGTATTTTCATGGTTTCCAAATTTCTGAAATGGACGACATACGAGAGCAATAGAGGCCAATTTGTACTGGTTATATGTAACACTACGGTAACCCAATTTTACGAGCACGGGCTGTTGACTGGAGCCGCGTCTTGAGTATTGATTACGGCGCGACAGAAAAGGCTGAAAACGGCGCCTTTTCACGACAAGAAAGTCTCCAGATTAGTGTCCCCTCGTAGGTCCTTGCTTTTGGAGTTTTCATTGTTATTATTTTCTACCGACTTCCAAAAAGGAGGAGGTACTCAATTCGACTTGTTTTTTTTTATGTTTCTTACCTCATAACTTTGGACTGAGTAAACCGATTCTCAAAATTCTTTTTTTTGTTTGAAAGCTGGTGCTTCCCGTCCCGGTCCCATTTAAGTTTCCTCAAATTCGGTTCAGTACTTTTTGTCCAATAACTGAATAGAATGGAAGACGGTATTCATTTTTTCAAATTGTACTGCTATGCTTAGTACCTATATATTCTCCATCGCTCATGTAAAGTCGTTTGGTGTATTTTTGGAATTGGTTGTAATGGGCAGTAGTTTTGCCTGTCCCAGGCACAAAGTATTGAAACTGCCACGGTCACTTTTACAAGTAATAATTAAAAACGGAATATTTACCGTGTATATCAAGAACTCTAAGTAATCCCATTTTTAATATTAACTCTACTCTGTATTTGGTAAAAGTGCAATATTTACTATTAATATGTATTTAAGTCTTTTGTCAAATTAGAGCGTTATAATAAATATAAATTATTTAGTAAACGTTTATTTCGAAAAAAGTCACATTTCATTGATATAAATAGGTCTTTAAGTCTATTATAATGAAAATTAATATACGGTCGTTAACAATTAGTATTAGTGTATTAAATATATTAAAATACTATACAATAAAAAGGAAAATGCACTAATTAATAAAATTATTATATTATATATAACTGAATCGCGTACAGTTTTTATAAATTAATACTTAAAATATGTACTAGCGACTGCCCGCGATTTCGTTCGCATAGTAGGCTCGGCCTTCGGCCTCGCCATAACTTCCTATCTTTTCTTCTTCTCCTGACAATAATTAACACAACAAAAAAAGGATTAGCGAGATTGTTCGATCCGTTGTAAAGTTATAGCGTGACCAGGTGAAATAGGAATTCATTTATATAAATAAACGTTTGTTATCAACGCTGAAAAAACACTGGCAGGGCATTGTATATCTCAGTTGCTATTAGGTAAATGTTGAAAAATGGCCGCTCTATGTCAGTTTTGATTTGACAACTCCAGTAAGCAAAAATGTTAGTAAGTTGATGACTGGAGCTGACAAAAGATGCATGCGTATTTGTAAAGGAACACCTTAATTTATTTACCCAGAAAGACAAATTTAATACCTACTTCCATTCTATTCAGTTATTGGAGTGTAACTCAAAAACTACTGGACCGAATTTGATGAAATTTAAATGGGACCACACGGGAAGCACCAGCTTTCAAAGAATTTTTAAGAATCTGTTCACCCAGGCAAAAGTTATGAGGTAACAAAAATAAAATAAAAAATACATACCTACAGTCGAATTGAGTACCTCCTCCTGTTTATGGATGTCGGTAGAAAAAAAGCGGCCTCGTAAAACTCGTAACAAAATCGAAATAATTCCGCATTGTGTTACAAAAATATTTATGTATTATAAATATTATACCAATGGTGTTTGATAATTTGCCAAATAACATGAAGGATACTTTAAAATGAAACTGAAGAAAATGCTTATTGACATAATCTACTAAGCCATCGACGACTACTTGAGAGATAAAATACAATTGGAGTGATTAGCAATTATGACGTAATATTTTATTTAATTATAATTATTTAATTCCTTGACATCATTCATAATTAAAACCCAGTCTAATTATTTTATTCCTTGACAATATTTATAAACACAATGTGCTTATTTTCATATTACTTATGTACCGTTATTGGTTAATGCATGTGTTATTTGTCAATTCAGAGTAATTATAATCGGTAACAGATTATAAATTTGAATTGTACACTCAATACTATTGCTCACCATCTCCATACGTTACAGAGTCCTTTTCTGCCGACTTCCAAAAAAAGGAGGAGGTACTCAATTCGACTGTATTTTTATATATTATGTTTGTTACCTCATAACTTTCGAGTGGGTGAACAAATCCTCAAAAATCTTTTTTGTTTGAAAGCTGGTGCTTCCCGTGTCGCACTTAAATTTCATCAAAGCCGTCAAGTAGTTTTTGAGATACATTCAAATAACTGAGAAGAAGGGAACTCGGTATTAAATTTTTCATATACGTTTATCTGTAATCATAATATGTACGAGTAAGAACTGTATACTTTTAACCTGTGACAATGCAATAAAGTTATTTGATTTGATTTGATTTGAAAGCGACATAAATCCGCCATTTCTTTCGATTACAATCAACGTTTGATTGTAACTCAGATACATAATAGCCCTGTAAATGATTACTTGAGTAGCTTTCTTTTGGTTTATATATTAGTCACGAAGCTGACAAACATATAAACATACAAATTAAGTTGCTTTTACTTCGGAGAAACTTAATGAAGAGTGTAGGTAATGAATGAACAAACTAAACTAACTACAGAAAGTAGCAAGAAACAAATGTACAACCAAAACAGATGGCGATAAGAATATTGTTTCTATTTATCTGATACAAGCTGCCCCTGCGACCCCGCCCGCACGCTTAATGACTATCCCTCAGGAATATTTGTCGGGGAATAAAGGAAACAAAAAAAAATACCAAAAAATTAAACCGACTTCAACACCAAAAAAGTGTGAAATAACTTGTTGAAGTCGGTACCATGATAGTTCAAAAGTAGTTACCTATTATCACAATATTGTGCGCATGGTACCGACTTCGACAAGTTATTTCAAATATTTTGGTGTTGTAGTCGGTTCCATTATTTGGTAGTTTTTTTCACCCTTTTTAGTGACCCTTGCTATTTACGAGATCGATTATTGTCATTCACCGTCAATGATGATATCATCAAAATAGGCGAAACACTTTTCAGTTATTGAAGTGTAACTCAAAACGTGCTGGACCGAATTTCATGAAATTTAAATGGGACCACCTTGAAAGTAGGTATACTGTACCAAACAAAAAAATATTTTGTTAATCGGTCAACAAATGGGGGAGAAATAAGGGAACATACACAAAAAATACATACAATCAAACATATAGCCTCCCCCATATTTTGAAGTCGGTAAAAAATTGTTTACATCCCTTACTCAAGGCTATTTCTTTGACAGGATTCATTACAATGAAGTATAAACAAACGTTATATGATTATTAACGGGATATTTACCGTGGTAAGGTTGTGGAATGAGCTCCCGATATTTCGGCGCAGTTACATGCACCATGTTCACGGGAAGACTGAAGAATGCGGGTGGTTGGTCAAAAAGTTTAAAAGTTAGGTGCAGACATAACGATCTACCCTCTTTCTTAGTCTTTTGCTACGGTTATCACTGGAACTCGAACTCGATCCTAAGTCCCGACAAAACACACTCACTGTATCACTGCGTAGGGGGTCTTGTCCTTAGGGGAACGTTCCCCTAAGGACAAGATTCCTTTTCAGCATCCTGGGGTGTACAAAATTAACTGCAGCTGCGGAAGTTCGTACATAGGACAGACGAAGCGAACTGTTTCATGCCGCATCAAGGAACACATAAAGGCAGTAAAAAACAATGAAAGACACAAATCTGCCATAGCTGAGCATCTGCTGGACGCGGGTCCTAACCACTGGATTGAATTCCATAACCCTAAAATCTTGTCCACCGAACGCCATTATATACCAAGGCTAGTAAAGGAAACTATTGAGATCTCGAAATGCCAGAATTTCAATCGAGGTGATGGTTTTCAACTCGCCAGTGCGTGGAATCCAGTATTAGGTTGTTTTAAAAATAAAAGTCCGCGTTCAAAATGTGTTCAAAATACTATACGCAGTGATACAGTGAGTGTGTTTTGTCGGGACTTAGGATCGAGTTCGAGTTCCAGTGATAACCGTAGCAAAAGACTAAGAAAGAGGGTAGATCGTTATGTCTGCACCTCACTTTTAAACTTTTTGACCAACCACCCGCATTCTTCAGTCTTCCCGTGAACATGGTGCATGTAACTGCGCCGAAATATCGGGAGCTCATTCCACAACCTTACCACGGTAAATATCCCGTTAATAATCATATAACTTTAGAGAACAACCGTGATAGTTTAAAACAGTGTTTTATAAACAAACGACAATCACACATTCCCATTTATAGTTATGGATTTGACAGACAAGTCTTTGGTTACAGTTTTATTATATGTATAGGCTAGCCGAGCCCCGCGGTGATGAGGGCCGTTGATTATGTTTTTTGACGTGATAACGTCATATAAATAGATGAACGCCGGCTGCATGCACGAAAAAGTATGACTCATTGTCACGTTCCGCCTGAGCCGAGCGTGCAAGCGAGAGCGCGGAACGAGCGACAGAGAGGCACGATCGGCCTAAGCGTTCGGCTTGAAACTAACCTTTAAGGCGAAATGAGTTCCAAATTTCATGATTGGACTTCGCGAGAATTTAATTTTGTCGACGCTTAAACCTAATAACCAAGGTTCGATAAAAACGTAGTTTAAATTGAATATACGTCCTTATGAAGTATGGAGCCAATACACGATTGAGCAAACTTGCTCAATAGAAAAAAATCGGCGACATTCCCTAAAATTTTGCAATTTTTCATACGTGCTTCGTGGGAAAAAGCATTTTTATTTAATTATGGGCAAATATATTTCAATGAATATCATATTCGAAGTCCCAATGAAATTTACTAGTGAACTATGGACACCTTTACAATTAAAATTTAATCATTTGATTGTACGAAATAAATATAAAAAGTGTTAGCACGTATTCAATTGAATTTTCGCATTATGTCGTCCATTCTGGTAAGCAATTCTCAACCTAATGTAAAGCATCGAAAATTGTTTTAAAACTAGGATAGTACCGCGCCTTAAAAATAAATCATGTTATTATACAGGTAGGTGTACTTATAATTTTAACTTTTTCACTTATACTTATAACATTAACTATAAGGTGCATAAACTACCAAAACTTCAAGTTCGTTTAGGGATAACGATAAGCATAAGTTAAAAAAGTTAAAATTATTACTATAAGAATGAAATTTTTTTATCGACTTTAGGTAAACGCATGCCTACAATTTATTAAGATCATCTATCTTCTTCTCATCAGTCAGTTAGGATAATGACTGATTACTGATGAATCAGTCAGTCAATAAGTAGGTTTATAAATAGATTTTATGAATAGATTGTCTTTAGAAATAAATAATAAGAAAAGTGTTTTATTTTTTCTACTTACACATACCTACCTTTCATGAGAAATTATATACTTACCTACCTGAAGGTGAAAACCGCATTAAAATCCGTAACTTGGTTTAGGAGGAGCTATCGGATTTACAGACTTACTTTACAGATTTCAAACATGCGGAAAGTGTCTAAATTATCAACCGAATACCAAAATCTTCTTTATAGTCGCTACACTCTTGACAGAGTGGTTGTGGTCGTCACATCAGGAGCGGTGACCTCATTATCCGTCGCCATTGCTCGCACCGCTGCCTTCCTGGTACACTCGTGGTGTGGACCATCCAGAGCAACTTATATTTGGTCCGTCCAGCGCATAGGTGATCTGCCGCGGGCTCTTGTGTCATCCCCTTTTCCTTGTACCATAAGGAGTTCCACAGACTTCTCTCCTTGCCGCGAAACATGTCCGAAGAAACAGAAAATGCATCCTTGTACGATGGGAGAGAGGCAATGTTTGACGTGGAGCTCATTTAGAATGGAATGGAATAGAAATGTTAATTCGAATTTGGTTCCATGATATGCCAAGCATTTTCCTTCAGCACCACATTTCCAGAGCGTCTACTTCTACTTCCAATAGTGGAGGAGGTTTTCAATTCGTCGGTAATTTATTTTGTGTGTTACCTCGTAACTTTTTACCTAGTGAACCGATTTTGATGATATTCTATTTGAATGTTGATGTTTCTCATGAGGTTCCATTTCAATTTCATTAAGATTTAGTAGTGATTTTAGTAGTAAGTTGTTTTTTTTTTAAATAATATATCATCGATGTTGATGATCTCGGGTATCATAATAAAATGGAAAACAGTTTAATTTTTTTGTAAAAAAGGAAGTTATATGCTATGTAAAGATACTGTATTACTTTTAAATAGTAAAATAGATAAGCGTATTTACAGCTTTCCGGAAGCTTCGCGAAGTCTTCTCGTCCAAAAATATACCAGCGCCTGAAGACAAGAGTCTTTGACCAGTGTGTGTTTCCAGATAGATGACTTATGACACTAAAACGTGGTCCTTACTATGAGCCTCATAAGTAAGGCCAAAGTCGCACAAAAAGATATAGCGCTCCATAGCTATGCTATGCTCGGGGTTTCTCTACAATACTCTACGTGATCGAATCAGAAATGAAGAGATCTGTAGAAGAACGAAAGTCACCTACGTAGCCCAGAAGATAAGCCAGTTGAAGTGGTAGTGGGCAGGCCAAATAGCACGCAGAACAGATGACCGATAAGGCTGGAAGGTTCTAGAGTGGAGACCACGGACCGGCAAGCGCAGCGTAGGTCGTCCATCGACACGGTGGACAGACGACCTAATAAAGGTAGCAGGACGACGTTGGATGCAAGCCACTTCTAACCGGTCCTTTTGAATAATTATGGGGGAGGCATATGTTCAGCAGTGGACGTCTTAAGGCTGATATGATTCTGATGATGATATACAGTAAAATATGCCTGTGGAACTTACAACCTTCTCTCATTAACATTTAGATCTGTTTACATGCCAGCTACTGTAGGTACCAGATATCACAGAGACCAGATATCATAGATACTATCTGTACCTTTATTCCCAATCTCCAAGCGTATGATATTCATATAATAATAGTTTGAAGGGGGACAAGCAGAGGCTCAAGTGGGGTCAAAGTGGTCAAACGCTCCGCATAATGGGGATCATAGCCGGCACACGCTCGCGCGATTATCGCACTTATCCGGTGTTGTTTATGTGGCAGGTCACCTTGGATATAAATAGGCTTCTTTTGTCTTCGTATTAAGTGCCGGGCATTGCGTTAAGCCACGAAACAGTCGCAGTAATGCATTGCTTTCGTATCACTGAGAGATTAGTTCCTAATTCCTTATCGCCCAATAATTAATCGATTCCATAACAAGAGTTTAAAATACGTAAAATTTAGGTCAGTACGGTAAAATGTCGCCAACACGTGTCGTGTTCTAAGGGATGTAAATTTTAGTTAATTATTTCTTAAGTAGATAACAGCAACAATCAATTACAGCTATATAAATATTAAAGAAGATTTTGATGCTATTATAGCCAGCGGTCGGCTGCTATGCATGCGGCCCCCGAATCGATGCCTGCCTCGGACTTGCACTTTCGGTGAAGGTAATATCTTGACGAAATCCACAGCATGGTGGTAGGGCACTTCTGGTGTCCTCCTGGTAAACAAAATTAAAATTTGGACTTTTGAAATTTGGGCGAAATTGGATGCGAACTACCTAATGATGGGTTCTGGCTGTCCTCGAGAGCCAGTCGCGATTCTAATAAGGAGCTACGTCTTTTTGTTCTGAATATTCCCCGAAATATCTGGACTGATTTTGACTGGAATTTCACTGGCAGGTAGCTGATGTAATGGAGAGTAATTGAGGCTATTATATAAGACGTGTTGTATCCCGCGTAGTGACGGACTCACATAGAAAAAAAACCATTTCTATGGTTGAGGGTAACAGTAACTCCAGGGCATAAGGTTCTTAGTGTATTGTAACCAAGTTGATATCTGTAGACTAAACCTCAGGGCAAAAACCAAATAAAAGTATATAGGCACGTAGTATCAGACACGTCATAAACTGGGAGCAGTATCAGTCAGCTTAATGTTCTCATAAAACCAGGTTTATGTGAGGATCGTAGAAAGCAGTAACATGCAAATATGTTATACTATTCATTGCCCCCGTTAAATGTTTTATTCCCCTTTTATAACGAAACAACGCCCTTGAAGGCCACTTTGCACCTGGGGACGAGAGTTTAAAAGTAAAGTCTTACAAGGAAGCCTCAACCATAAAGTTTTACTTTACATACAGCTTGAGGCTGTTCTTGTAGCATTTTCAGTTCAGTTTCTTTTAGAAGGAGTTTATAGTCGAAATTTAAGCGAATATCGGGATATTTTCGCGCACAGATTAATATCAAAACATAATTTGGCTATCATCGACGTTTCGAATATGTTGCATCGACCGTGGTCACGAGTAGACTGGAGAAGCGAGTGTCTGCAACTTGAGGGGCGAGTGTTTTATTCAACTACCCACATTTTGATGTTAGTTATTAATTAAACAGTCACTGTCCCAACACACAATACTGACAGTGTTTTGATAGTAGTAAAATAGTCCCGATATTATTTTAATCATTAATTTGATTAGCGAAAACTTAAAAAGTTAGATTATATTCGAGTCTGTCACGACCATTCTTGTTTCTATTGATCATGCCAGCCGCCATTATAGTGTCGATGGAGAATCACTAAGTAAAAATATTAACGGGCTGATATGTAGTAGTTATGAATAAGCGCTTCCTTCAATCCACTCCCAAAGTGCCTGTAGGGCTCAGGATATCCAAGTAGATTTACTCTTACTAAATCAATTACTAAATGAATAGACAAGCTCAAAAGAAGCGGTTTATATTTAAACTTCATAATATTGTTGACCGAGCGAAAGAAGCGAGCGAAATGTCTCATTTTCGAGATTGACCAATGTTCTAGCGTACAGATCGCATTTTCCAACCGATTTTGACGAAAATGGGCAAACAAATACCTTGATATTTTTAATATTTTAGTGATTGCAATTTTTGATTGGGGGACAATAGGGCGGGGAAAAGAGGGCCGTTTGCTGTAGCATAATAATTATATGGACGGATTTCTATTTTTGTAATGTATACCAATCAAAGTACGCAGTCGAACCCCGTAGAAACCAGACGCGATCTCCTAGAACCATGGGAATGCACGCGCTAAATTTATATCCTTATTTTGCTTAAAAGTCTTCATAAGTAAGCCTAATAATTTACTGGCACAAGGGCACGCGAGGTGTAGGCCTACTGTGAACCACTAATAAATAATGTAAGTATTATGGTCACAATACTATACTTTTAATTTGTCTCATGTAAGTTCAAGAGATGAGGCAACGAACAGATTCTTTTCTATGTTTGTGTATTTTACATAACTATTTATAATATCGCTCCGCTTTATATTTCTTACTAGGCTACTAGAGAGTTAGTATCACAGTGTATGTGTGTGTGTATGTTCTCGTATTCTATACTAGTCAAGCCCATTTTTACTAGCCAATACATTTGATACCTATGTCGAGGGATTTGTGGAAAAATATGTAATACGCCATTTTGTGTACGTAGTACATATAATTGTCTGTGATTTTGTGGCCGCGGCCATCTTATGTCAATTTTAATCAAACATAGCTAAGAACACTTCCGACTAATTCAAATTACAAACAAAAAAACAAATTAAGAAATCGGTTTATACGTTCGGGAGCTACGACAGCACAGTTATACACATCAAACTTTATAACAGCCCGTAATTTTTCCGTCGGGGGTTAAAAATATTCAGCTTACAAAGACAAAGGAATTCTAGGTTAAGTACCAGGCATTCATGAATTGGTAAGCGGTTGCTAAGTAGGAAAGTAACCTTGTATTGGACTTTCTTTGATGGAGATAATATGGCTAGTTAAACATCGCGCCACGAGTTACCTCGGCCCCGGAATATCCTCTCGGTAAAACAACATCCGAGCGATTGCCAAAGACCTCGTTCATTCTCAAATGTTTATCAGGTGTATTGGCAGCATTTGTACATTGTAACGTTACAATTTGGAGTGGAAACAATATGTTTATTTATGCTAAGTAGTCTGACTCACGGCACATTTGCTATGCGTGGGATGGAGCCGACCGGTTGTTTGAGTGCGCACACATAAACGAGTAACCATAACCATATGTATAACATACGTATAGAAGTAGCTGCGAAACTGTATAAGAAAATGTTGCTTTTGTAAGTTTTTCTTAAAACTTACTAAGTATCTTAATTACTGTGCTGTCCTCCGTGGAATAGTAAGTTTCCAATTCGGTCATTTTGTTGGCGTGTTATTTTGAAAGCTACAAGTTTGCAGTTAGGGTCAGCTACCAATCGGTCGTCGGTTTGATTTCAACGTCAGGGTTGAGCTATTGATAAAAGTGGGATAGTGCTGAAATCCTTCTTACGATAGTAGGGCCTATATTCCTATATTGTTCGCCTGACTAGCTACCGTCCTGAAGATTGATATCCTCTCTCCAAGACCTTATATGTTCCGGCAGCTGTCCTTAAAAGAGCCAGTCGTCTTTCTCTGACTATTTCTGACACTGAGCATCATTTAAAGAGATAATATAGTATAGAGATTATCACTATGTATACACTCATCGTCACGTATGACGTGAGTGGATAGGTAAAACCTTATATTGCTATAATTGATTAGGGTAATGATGTTATGTTTTATTGTGCGCTCTCTGGTGTGGTGTGGGGCATCCTTAGAGGCCTCATTTGCATATACGGTGGGTGACGTAACGCACGTGGATCATACGTGTTATTGTTACCCAGTGTACCTGTATAATTTGAATTTATCATATTTACGCATTGTGGTATTGTAATCTATACGATCTCCATGATTCATACATATGTACATAGCTATGACAAAATACAAGCCAGTCTTGGTAATGATTGTTTGATTTAGCCTACGGATATCCGTCTGATCCTAGTTCTACACAGGTGTACCAAACCATTGCCAGAGAGTACCCTAAATATTAAAGTTAGTAAATTTTACTTAAAGGAAACATTTCTTTGTTTAAGAATTAAATATAACTGCATACCAAGATTTTTTAAAGTGACCTTTTTGTGGCGTTTGTGTGAGTTGGGAATATAACTCGCCAAATGTACGAAATAAAGGTCCAATATTTTTAGTATACCGATTGAAAGGGTCAATCATAAGTTACAAATCTTTACAATAAACATTGCATGTAACATTTCGGGTAAACCATGAAATCCTATTGCAAAGAAAAACTAGTCGAGTTTTTATTATCTAAATATATGTAAATGAACCCCTATATCTCCTGGTCACGCTATACGGAACGGATGGAACAATTTCGCTGATTCTTTTTTGTTGTGTTACTTATTGTCAGGAGAAGGTTCTTATGAAAGAAAAACCAAGAAAAGATAGAAGAAGAGAACCTAAAGTGTCCCAACCGGGGCCACTAGTATTCAAATATATATCAAAGTTACTAGGAGGTTTTGTTATAGTACCAAGTCATATTTCAACCTTACCTAAAAATTTGGTACCTCCACGTGAATAAAGCAAGCTAAAATAGTAATGTACGTAGTATTCATTCTGTGGTAATGGATAACGTAGGCGTTTTGATGACGTCATAATAAAGTAGTTCACTCAATTCGCGTGCACAGACCTGACTTCTGACACAAACTGTTTCAATGTTAAATAGTAGTACTTGTTTTTGGCTTAGTGTTGCTTAACAACGCCATCTAATGTCAAATATCTTTAGTGTTGTGTCGTTAAAACGTTTGTTGTAGCAGTTATTCATTGCCTGAAAACAACCTTATTATATACTTACCTATTTTTGATGCCTTCTTTGTCTTCTTAATAGCGGATTATAGCGGATCTACCCATAACAAGAAGTTTGGCTAATTTTAAAATTTGACTCTTTTACCGAAATGTATGGAAAAAGTATTTCGCGATTTCTAAAATTTTATAGTACTCAACCTCAGTCGGTCCTGTAGAGACTTTTAGAGATAAAACGACGTTTTCTAATGATGAAACTTAGCTAGATCGATTTATCGCTCCCGAAATCCCCTGCAGGCTTAAAAAGGCAACTTAACACGAACCATATTATGATCCTAATAGGAATCATAATAGAAATGACAAAATGCACCACATAAAGCAAATTCATATTTTAATTCGCTTTCAGATTCATATTAGCATTTCATTTATTTGACAGTTTTTCAGGGAGAATCGTAAAATGGCTCAATAGGAATTGCTTTTATGAAGCTTTGTGTCAAATAGCAGATTCATAAGTAGTTACTCGACAGGTTGCGATTCATTTTGTTTGTTTTGTAGGAATAATAGTTGAATAATGGCTGGTTTGGGTCTCTACGAAAACTTTCTGGAACATGCGCGTGTCACTGCATACTAAATTTCGTAAAAATCGTAGAGCCGTTTCCGAGATTCAGATTATATATATATGCAAAAATTGCTCGTATAAAGGTATTACTTAGATTAAAATAATATTGTCCTTATTGTCTCTATCTCTTGTAAATAGTGTATATGTTCCACGTAAATGTGGATGTGAACTGTAATTGGATAATTACCAATAAATGTTTATCTGTTATCTGTTATTTGCTATTTACAAAACTTCTCGTCCTCCTCCTGTTTTATGATAGATTCGTAATTTGGTAGTAGGCCCCAGGCAGTTTATTTCCTAGCTGCAGTAGTTATATTCTAGAGATGCAGACTGGACCATTACTCAATCTAACGTCACTAGACACAAGTACATGCCCGTAGAAAGCACAGCGGGCTCGAAAATGAAAGTGGTCTCTCCGCTGCGGTTTAACAAACCGCAGCTGTTACGAGTACGCCACCAGGTTTGGGATACGTTGTTGACGTCGGCTTTCATTGTTCGATCCACTCAACCTGATTTCATGATACTCAGAGCTTGGGACGTGACACTGCGATCATAACACTCCGGTCTGATTTCATCATTAATTGAATTACACATTTTTTTACCAAAAAATGGGACTGATTTCAACACTAAAAAGTGTTATACTAATATAAAGATACCGGCTTCACTCACTTGGTATTATGTCGGTTCGAGTGGGACGTCGTTTCGAATGTAAAGACGTTCTTCTTCAGGAAGTGTTCACGCGCGGAGATCGCGTCGCGCACTCACAAAAAAGTGAGAAGCATTTTTTTGAAGTCGGTAACATGATAGTTCAAAATTACGTAGGTATTATCACGATATTGTGTGCATGGTACCGACTTCGGTCGGACAAGTAATTTCACACTTTTTAGCGTTGAAGTCGGTTCTGTTTTATAATAAAAAAATTTTTTACCTTATTAGTGACCCTTGCTACTACTACGGGATCGATTGTCATTGGCCGTCAATTACGATATCATCAAGATAGGCGAAACATGTTTCAGTTATTAGATTGTTACTCAATAACCACTAGATTGGATTTCATGAAATTTAAATGGAACCACTTCAGAAGTACTCAGTAACAAACAAAAAAATATATCACAATCGGTCTACTCTGTTAACAGTTATGCGCGATCATACATAAAAAATATAGAAATATACGCGTCGATTTGAGAGTGCTCCAAAAACAACTAAATCGTGGTCTACATCTCGTGAGTACTAATGATAACTTAGTTAACAACCGCGAAAGTCAAAAACAGTGTTTTCCATAAAATGTTCCTTCCAAAGATATTACTCTGTCCCTCTATAACGGGACAAAGGTGTCCAAGTTGAATATTAACTATTAATTTTTTTTCGTATGTCGATTTGAGAACCACCTTTTTTTGGAAGTCGGTTGATAAAATATGAAGCGTAACGTAAAATGTCATCAAGTTGCCATGACAACGAGTGTTGTGATTAGTGAAGTATAAAGGACCTCTGTCATTGGCTAGCCTATTGTCCTGAACTTCAATGATCGCTATAATTATATACTTACTTCTTGATTGAAATTTGAAACTTTTTTTACTTACCTATTTTTGATACCTTCTTTGTCTTCTTAATAGCGGATTATAGCGGATCTACCCATAACAAGAAGTTTAGCTAATTTTAAAATTTGACTCTTTTACCGAAATGTATGGAAAAAGTTTTTCGCGATTTCAAAAATTTTATAGTCAAACCTCAGTCGGTCCTGTAGAGACTTTTGATTCTTATAGGAAACAGGATCTATTGGCATCAAAATAAGCTTATGTGTAAAATGACCAATTTTTTTCCAAAATCTGTAAATGCAGTTCAGAATACCTATCTTAAAAATATATGGATAGTCTCCTAAAATCGTTTTCCTGTAACTATAACGTTTAAGGTAACTGCCCTTACTGTCCCGTCTCAAAAATTCACCCTGTTTAGATTGAATTGATTGCGTTTAGATACAACAGTGAAATCCGATCAGATAAATTCAAAATGATTAATTTATTCAATTTCATCATGTCTCTCACTGCTCGGAGGCAGGATTTCAGATACTGCGGTAATACCCTGCAAGACGGACTTGTGCGCACAAGATCTCTTTTGTACACACTACCACCGCCGTCCCACCAGTTAGTATGACATAGTATGACACCGGCATAGAAATATCAAAATATGGCATCTCTTCTTTTCGGTACCTAATCGCTCTAATTATTTAGTCGTTTGTATCATAGTTCTTCCTTGATTATTTATAATGCACTATTGGGCAGTGTATCAAGTAAAATTACTGGGTGAACAGTTATGTCTCTGAGTGACGAGCGTAGTAAAGTGCCGCTATGCTTCTACTAAGTGTTGGAATAACATTCCTCCGCCAATAGCTTGCAAAGTTTGTATAGTTTTAGAAATAAATTAAAGAACTTTATATTTGAACACCAAAAAAATGAAGCCTTTCATATAAATGACACCAGTGCTATTTAGCAAATATAAATACAAACACCAAGATGATTATAATTATTATAATCTTTATAATAATCTCCTCATTTTATTTGTTGTTTTTTTGTTATTTACTTTGTCTGTTTCATATTTTATAATATTACCTGTTTTATTATAAGCACTTCTGTACCTAACATAACGCCCGTTACGCCCGTGATGCCACCGCCAGTTTCAACGGAAGACCAGCGCCGGTTGTCCGCAACCAGCATTATGCTGAGTTGGGGCTGGTTCGTGGTAATACAACACTAGCTACTACCTGCTAAGTATTAATATTAAATAAAAACATTGTAAATATTATATTAAATAAAAATATAAATAGAATGGCTCCGAGTTTCTTCCCGCTTCTTCGCGGTAGGCTCTATATATTTTGGAACGCGGCGGTAGTCTTTAAAGTACATTATAATGAAAAATTGACGTTCATAAGTGCGTCTTTGATGCCTAAATTGAATAAATGATTTTGACTTTGACTTTGACTTATTATCTGTTTTGTTGTATTGCTATTTATAAATGTATTTTCTTTCCTTCTTTCTTTAAAATGTGTAGTAAAAAATTTAAATCTTATATATTCGGTGTGAACAGAGTCTGACGCTTAACATCTTGCCCGTCTCCTCACTTGTTGGTATAAAAATAATGAAATTTGTATTTTTTTTGCCCTACATCCCTTCAGAATACTAAAAATACATTTCGCTAAACATCTCCTCTCCTCTAAATACTTGTCTCATGCAATAGGACAGACACTATTGTCATCTTAAACCTTTGTTGGATTTTACGATATGCGTGTGGGAGGACATAACATAAGCTTTATTCTTAACCAGCGAACTGAAGGGTACATCAAGTAAGTAAGGTAAGTAAGGGTATATCAATTTGTAACTTTGGAAACGTTTACTTGTAAGTGCTCGTGTACTGCTGCTACGTCAACTAAATTACAAGTACTAATTTATTTACAAGTTCAGTTGAAGTGAACGCGTTCGTTATTTTGCCTTTGATACACCTAATGAGATTAAGTAATTCTGGGTTCGAAGGCCGACGGATTACATTAAATATTAATAATGCGTTGGCTCATTAACCTATGATAAAGGCAATGACCTTTCAGAATGTTCTCAATAACATTTACCGTTGGCGTTACGAAAACTGAACTAAGACAGTGGGCCGAGCACGAAAATCTGATTAAGTGTAACGTTATCGTATCGTTTACGTATTCAGTACAAACTATGAGTTATCTGTGCCACTATTGTACTAGATACATGACAGTTTGTATTAAATACGTTAACGATGCGATTACGTTACACTTAAGCAGATTTTCGTGCTCGGCCCACTGATCTACATTAGGTACAGGTAGGTATAATACATAGATTAATAGCTCCGAAACTATCTATATCGTAATAATTAAAACACAAGATTTATGAATGAAACGCACGTAAATTTACGTCAAAGGGTTAAAAATTTAGTTCGGGAACGCTCTTATTAATTTACTTTCAGGCGCGTGGAATCGCTTACCGAACAACTTTATGCGGGCCGATGCAATTATCGAAGGCAGTATATTGAAATGACGTTAATACTAGCGCGTGCTGTGCGCCGCAACATCTCGCCCAAAAATACTATATTAGGCACATTTTAATGCATTAATATTATATTATAAGATAAACTAAATAAACCAGCCAAGTGCGAGTTTGACTCGCGCACCGAGGGTTCTGTGCATTTAACATTATTGCTCTAAATAAAGATAAACTAGAGGACAAACTTAACTTGCCGTTCGATCCGTACACAGGATTATTGCATCATCCACAAATTTTGCGGTAGTGCCACGCTGCAACCCACAGCCGAATGCGCCGGCGCGACCGGAGAAGTACCACACTCCCACATAACACCGACGTGAAGTAACATAGCTTGCTATTGCGTTTCGTTGGTTTGTGGGAGGCTCAGGAGGCCCAATTCCCCCCTTCTCCGCTCTCCCTCTCCTTTCCCTCTCCACACTCACCCCTTTACATCTTCCTTCCTATCATCCTTCTTCAAAGGTCGGCTAGGCATCCTCGAGACCTCTGGTATTGCGGATGTCCGTGCGGGCGACGGTACCACTTACCATCACGTGAGCCGGTTGCTCGTTTGCCAACCTATCCCATAAGAAAAATGAGTTTGTAATGTTTTTGTTATATTTTATTAGTTATGACGCCATATTTACGGTTTTCAGATTGTAGCGCCTATATATATAATATAGGTACACTATGGCCTTTATTAATAAACGTTGCGTAAACCTATATTAGGCGTAACATGCTTTGGCTTGCTTTCACACGTGACATTTACTGCAAGCGAAAAATTGACAGATAGATGTTTTAACTATTTCGGGTGTAAGCCAAGTTTATTCATCATCATCATCATCATTATCAGCCGGAAGACGTCCACTGCTGAACATAGGCCTCCCCCATAGAACGCCACTTGGACCGGCTACTCGCTTCCTGCATCCAGCGATTCCCCGCGGTTTTTATGAGGTCGTCTGTCCACCTAGCGGGGGGCCGGCCTACACTACGCCTTCCGGTGCGTGGTCGCCACTCGAGAACCTTTCTTCCCCATCGGTTATCAGTTCTGCGAGCGATGTGGCCTGCCCATTGCCACTTCAACTTGCTAATTTTGAGAGCTATGTCGGTGACCTTAGTTCTCCTACGGATCTCCTCATTTCGGATCTTATCACGCAGGGAAACCCCAAGCATAGCCCTCTCCATTGCTCGTTGAGCGACTTCAAGCTTGTTAATGAGGCCCACAGTAAGGGACCACGTCTCAGTGCCATAAGTCATCACTGGCAACACACACTTGTTGAAAACCTTGGTTTTCAGGCTCTGAGGTATTGGGGACGAAAAGATGGATCGAAGCTTCCCGAACGCTGCCCATCCGAGCTGGATTCTTCGTGCGACCTCCTTGACGAAGTTGGACCTATCTAATTGGGCAGTCTGTCCCAGGTAGACGTACTCGTCTACAACTTCGAGTGTATCGTTTCCAACAATTACCAATCGTTTCCAATAATTAGTATAGGTGGAACATGGACATTGGACATGATTTTCGTCTTATCTATGTTCATCTTAAGACCAACCTGTTGGGAAACTCTACTGAGGTCGTTGAGCATGGTGCCGATATCCTCGAGCGACTCCGCCATTATAACTATACCATCGGCAAAACGAAGGTTAGTGATGTATTCGCCATTAATGTTGATGCCACATCCTTTCCAGTCCAAAAGTTTGAAAACATCCTCCAATGCGTTAGTGAACAGTTTCGGAGAGATGACGTCCCCCTGTCTCACACCTCTCTGCAATGGAATTTGTTCCGTACTCTGGTCCTGTAATCGGACTGACATAGTGGCCTTGCTGTATAAACACTTCAACGCTTCGATATACCTATAGTCAATTTGGCATCGCTGCAAGGACTGCAGTATGGCCCACTTCTCGATAGAATCAAAGGCTTTCTCGTAATCCACAAACGCTAGACACAGTGGCTGATTATACTCTTCGGTCTTCTGTATAATCTGCCGTAGTGTATGATTATGGTCTACGGTGCTAAAGCCTCTTCGGAAACCGGCTTGTTCGGGAGGCTGGAACTCATCAAACCTGCGTGCGAGACGGTTCGTGATGACTCTCGAAAACAGCTTGTACACGTGGCTCAAGAGCGATATGGGCCTATAATTCTTCAATAAGGTTTTATCACCTTTTTTGAAAAACAGCACCACCACGCTCTTGTGCCACGTTTCCGGTGTTTTGCCTTCGAAGATGACAGAATTGAATAACTTCTGGAGGACTAAAAAAGTATCGGTCTACCACACCCGCTCTCAGAAGTTCA
Source organism: Selenia dentaria (assembly GCA_917880725.1). Lineage (NCBI taxonomy): Eukaryota > Metazoa > Arthropoda > Insecta > Lepidoptera > Geometridae > Selenia > Selenia dentaria. The sequence continues at coordinate 2,842,356 of OU862893.1, read as the reverse complement.
GTCGTAATTCCGTCCTCTCCTGGCGCCTTGTTGTTCTTAAGCTGTTTGAGAGCCATTCTAATCTCATATAGGCTGATGTCCGGGATGTATTCGGTATAGTGTCGGACTAACTTTGCTCTGGTGTCCTGAGCTGCTTCAGTAACGGGTTCGCGCGTCGAGGTATATAACTGTCGATAGAAGCTCTCAATCTCTCTCAGAATCTCAGGCTTGGATGAAACGATACTGCCATTTTCGGTCTTCAGTTTTGTCATTTGGCTTTGCCCAATAGACGAATCCTTTGCAAACACTTTAGAGCCCTGGTTCCGCTCAATTGCTGCCGTAATACGCGCAGTATTATAAGCACGCAAGTCGTGTCACATGGACTTCCAAATTCGTCTATTGAGTTTACCGTAATCCGACATATCAACTGCGGACTGCAGTCTCATTTCGCTCCGTTCTGCCCTTAGTTTCAGAGTTTATTTTGAGAGTTTTTGAGCTTTCCTGTGGCGTTTGGTCTCACAGAGTTCGGACCCAACCGCTTGGACAGTTTCCACCAACCCGTTGTTCAACTCATCCACTGTGTCGCATTCAGCTAAGCACTGAAAACGGTTTTGAAGTTCAAGTTGAAACTTTTCGGGGTTTTGGATTTGGGCACGATTTGGACGGAGCGTAGACTTCACCAGACGTGACCTCTCAAGCTTGACATTGATATTCAATGCGCCTCTTACGATGCGGTGATCGCTGCCGGTTTTTACCTTGCTGATCACAGAGACGTCATTGAATATGCGCTTATTGGTCGTCATGATGAAGTCTATCTCGTTCGTAGTGGAACCGTCGGGACTCATCCACGTCCACTTCCTGGATGGCCGCTTCACGTAGAAGGAGTTCATCATAAAGAGTCCCTCCTTCTCCATGAAGTCAGCCAGCCTCTGTCCCCTCGAGTTCCGCTGCCCGTATCCAAATGGCCCTACTTTCAACTCATCACGTTTCCTTGTGCCTAGCTTTGCGTTGAAGTCTCCCATTACAACAGTGAAGTAGGTTTTAGAAGTATGCATGGCCTTGGATATATCCTCGTACATACTTTCTACTTCATTGTCCGAGTGTGCCGAGGTCGGTGCGTATACCTGTATAACCTTCAGCGAATACCGTTTCGTTATTCTGAGTATAAGGAACGCTACCCTAGCCGACACACTATCGACTTTCACTACGTTGTTAACGAGAGACTTGCGGACGAGGAACCCGACACCACCCTGGGATTGTTGGTCTCCCTCCCGGTGGAAGAACAAGTTGCCGGAATTTAGAATTATCGTGTCCTGTCCCTGTCTTCGGACTTCAGATAATCCCATGACATCCCAGCGTAACTTGAGCGTCTCTTCCTCCAATTCGACCATCTTTTCGTCGGTCCTGAGCGTGCGTGTATTGTATGTTGCCAGGGCCAGGGGTCGTTTTTGGGATTGGTAGCCGGATCTCTGCCGGAGATTCTTCGCACCCCCTGCTCCACCGTTACAATGGCCGCTACCGTAGCCACGGATAGCAGAGCTGCCGGGAACTGGGGGCCGTGGTTTAATGTTAATTGTCATGGGGGGGATTTGCCTTAATGCACCACGCTTGGCAGGCGTCTTGGTGATCGCAGTGGATGTTGACGCAGACTGCGGGAAATGCTGCTGCCCATTTCCCGGATATTCCCTTAGCCGCCTCTTACGGCACCCACGGGAAAAGTTAGGGGGGTACAATTCGAAGCCGGTACCACCACGGCAACAAGTTTATTAATAAGGCCGTATAGGTTTTGACTCCCTTCATTTTTTTTATTGCCTGCAGCAGGCAGACGAGCAAGCGGTCCACCTGGTGGAAAGTGGTCACTGTCGCCTATAGACGTTTGCAACACCAAGGGCGTTACCAACGCGCTGCCGACCTCTAAGAAATTTAATGACGCCCATATCGTAGCCTAGAGGGAAAACCTCAGCGAGAAGCTCATCCCGATTTTTGTTGTACTCGGATTGCGTAGTTCCCTTGTAGTAAGTACTGAACCCGCCGTACACGAGTCCGACTCACACTTGGACTTATATTTAAAGTTATTACTTTACAATGTGCTAATTGTAATCAATATTAATTGCAATAATAGGTAGCACACGGTGACTTGGCAGAATGGAGTTAATGCAAGTAATTTATGCCAATCACATAATTACAGATATTTATTTCAAATAAAAAAAACGATATTAAAAAATATTTAGTGACACTTCCGCTGAAAAGAAAACAATGATTTTGGCCTATTTGGGGGCGTGCACCACCCTCCCTCCCGCATAAAATGCTAATAGGAAGAATACAAAATAAAAAACACAAGAAACCCCAATAAACCAAAACCGATTCGACACGTGTTTCGCCTCTACACGAGGCATCCTCAGGAGATGTTGACTCGTCGAGCGCTAGACCGACAGGGAGGGTGGTGCAAACCCCCAAAAAGGCCAAAATCATTGTTTTCTTTTCAGCGGAAGTGTCACTAAATATTTTTTAATATCATTTTTTTGATAATGGATTTCCGCAAAGTAACGCCTGAATCAATAAATTATTTCAAATATTTTTTTGTACTTAGTTATAATTGAAGAATAACTCTTGTAATATGTAAATATTACATAAAATAATGCAATAATATTCATGTTTGTCTGATTAATATGAATTGTGCGAATGATGTTAATTAATTCTCGTAATTAAGTTGCGTAATTAGGTACCTACTTTGGTTATCCAATGAACCAGATCGGGATTCATGATTAAGTAATTTAATCGAGACGTTGAATGAATAGGGCTGAAACAAGTCTTCAATTCGTTTGGTTAGCTGATTTGTTTTCTTACGGCCGACATCTATATCCTATCCATAGATATACGCAAAAACTTCATAATCGGCTCAGTAACATACGCTGAAACGTGGTCTCTTACTATTGGGCCTCATAGATAAGCTCAAAGTCACACAACGAGCTATGGAGAGGACTATACTCGGGGTTTCTCTACGTGATCGAATCGGAAATGAGGATATCCGTAGAAGAACGAAAGTTACCGACGTAGCCCAGAAGATTAGCCAGTTGAAGTGGCAGTGGGCAGGGCACATAGCACGCAGAACAGATGGCCGATGGGGCCGAAAGGTTCTGGAGTGGAGGCCACGGACCGGCATGCGCAGCGTAGGTCGTCCACCGACACGGTGGACAGACGACCTGATGAAGGTCGCAGGCCGTTTTCCACCGGTCCTTTTGGAAAATTATGGGGGAGGCCTATGTTCAGCAGTAGACGTCCTACGGCTGAGATGATGATGATGATGAACATGCGCTGCATCATAATCCATCACCGCGCAGGGGTGAAATGGCAGAGCGCAGCTCGTTGATTATATAAATAATTTGAGAAATTGTATTATTAGTAAGAGATATTATTAGTAAAAAAATCATTTTTTACTATGTAAAAATATTATTATACAACAACTATTTCAAATCGTGAGAATGTTATAGGTATTACTTCCATACTGTGTTTGTTGTTTATGTGTATGTAATCAACATTGTACACGGCATATGAAGAAGTAATTCGTGTACAAATTGGACCTTTGAAAAGTTCAAGCATTCCTGAAACGTTTGAAGGTTACGACCGGTCAGTGCTACGTACGGGTTTGTTTCACCAATCTCCGATACTCACATCAATTTAAAAAGCAAATGAAGAAGAATCATTAATTTAAATATATAAGAAGATATGAGAAGAAGCTACTTCCAAGTTAATATGAAACTCTCGATTCTCTGCAGTCTCTATAAAACGAATAGAAGGAAAGTATTATGTAAAGAAGGTGCAATCATACGTACATCCTCATCCATCATCTCAGCCGTAGGACGTCCAGCTTAACATATGCCTCTCCCACAAATTTCCAAAAGGACCGGTTGGAAGCGGCCTGCATCCAACGTCGTCCTGCTACCTTTATTAGGTTGTCAGTCCACCTCGTGAGTGGACGACCTACGCTGCGCTTGCCGGTCCGTGGTCTCCACTCTAGAGCCTTCCGGCCCCATCGGCCATCTGTTCTGCGTGCTATGTGGCCTGCCCACTGCCACTTCAACTGGCTTATCTTCTGGGCTATGTTGGTGACTTTCGCTCTTCTACGGATCTTCTCATTTCAGATTCGATGACATAGCCCCGACGTGACCCCGAGCATAGCCCTCTCCATAGCTCGTTGTGCGACTTTGAGCTTATCTATGAGGCCCATAGTTAGAGACTACGTTTAACGGCCCGTCCCAATAATCTATCGCCGGTTTACCTTACTAGAGTTAGATATTTGACACTATTTGTATGGAAGTTATGTCAAATTTTTATCGGTAGTAGTAGTAAGAAAAACTGTGGATAGATAGATTATTGGGATCCCCCATAAGTGCCTGGCGAGTATGTATTAATGTGGTGTTTCGATCAGGCTGGTGTAATCGCTTTACCCTTTAGTTTAATCTTTCTAACACTACAAACACAAGCTGTCCCAACGGGCTTAGCTCCTTTGGTTATTTCAGACTAACTAAATAAATTTTAGTGGAAAAATATATTTTGACGTCCAAACCCAGTCGCTATATTTAGCCAATAATACAATGGATTTCTCGGAAAGCATACCACTTTCTATGAATTACGACATGTATGGTTAATTGGTTCATGGATTAGTGTTTGTTTAAGTTCTGAATCTGATTTAGTTTATCTGGTAAAGCACTCGGTTGTTCTAACTCGAGCGTTCCGAACCTCGGAGCGTCGCAACTTTTACCATTAAAATCGATCAGTAATCGGGTGCAACACTCATCTGACATAAATTTGACCAATCAGACTACAACACACTTCTTCTTCTTCTCTCTTTTCAAAGAAAATTAGGTAAGGATCAAGTGATCTGTCAATGTTGAATTTGTCAAAGTCTATTTGAGGTTAGAAAACAACTGTGCCGTTCCGTACCTCAGAGCGAGTCCGAAAACAACTAAACAACCGCGCTCTGAGGTACGGAACGCCCCCTGCATGAGATTCATTATTAGCCCTCCTAGACAGACCTTAGAGATCATATAATAAAAGTAGGTATGTACTTATATATTTTTGTGTAAAACGGAAAAAAAATCCATACACTACTCGTACATTAAAAAATCAAATATTTTGAACAAAATACAAACGGCATGTAAAAAAAATTCGAAAGGAAATACTGGCGCCAACAGTATCTGTAGTTACATTGTCAATTTCAGAACAATTGGATGCCAGCAAGTGCTTGCAAAATTCGCAAGTTTGTACTTGAAAGACGCACACAGAAGTTTAAAAGCTTGTAAAAAGCGATGTACATAATTATTAAAAACGGCGTGAGATAGGCTACACAGGTCATTGTCCTATAACCATAGAATTTAAACGTATAACTATGTTTGTCTCTTTCTATTCAATTATAACAACATTAATAACTAATTCTATTTCTATCCACGTAGACGTTACAAAACCATTGTTGATTATAGTTTATGATTTCTGGCTGTACATTTACACATTGTTCGAAACGGGCGTGAGACTCATTTTTGTTAATGGTCGTAGTCTATACTTCTATGCTAATATTATAAAGAGGAAAGATATGTATGTAAGTATGTTTGTAACGAATTGGCTCAAAAAGTACTAGACCGATTTCAAAAATTCTTTCACCATTGGAAAGCTACATTCACCGTGAGTAACATAGGCTTTATAAGATTCATCATCATCATCCATCACCGCGCGGGTGAAACCGCGGAGAGCAGCTAGTTATCGATAAAAGTCAGCCTGCGATAAACCTAACTATCGTGGCTAGTTTCATGCTAGCTACCTATATATAATATATATAGATATACCTATATAGATAAAATAGTTACCAACGTAACAAGTTAATCCTCTATTATATACAGAGTGTTTGGTAGAGGGACCGACAAACCAAATGAGCGTGTTCGGGGGCCCACTTGGAGAATACAAGTTGGCCAAAAAAAATCCCCGACACTCCAATTTTTTTTAACAAAATCAGTTAGTTAGCTCTGTTTTGTATCCAAATTTGCTTTGCGTGGCCTGAAGGTGTATTAGAGACCAAATTTAACTAAAAACATCCGGTCTAAAACAGATTTTACAAATGTGATGGTGGTAAATAGGTACAATTTCGGATAAAAAGGGAAAAATCACAAAAAAAGTTAAACATATTGGGGGGTCGGGGATTTTTTTTGGCCAACTTGTATTCTCCAAGTGGTCCCCCGAACACGCTCATTTGGTTTGTCGGTCTCTCTACCAAACGCCCTATATTATAGATCCTTATACATTGTGACCTTTCATAAAATGGGTAAACAATTCCAACACTCACAGCTGACAGCCCCTTTTGCCTCCATATTGTCATAACGATAATGATTCAATAATGTATTCTTAACAAGTAATCTTCCGTCGACTTCCATTCTATTCAGTTATTGGAGTGTAGTTCAAAAAGTATTTCCAAAATCTGGATTGTAAAGTACGTATGATAACTTGTGATTTACTCATGAGTACTTTGCCCAATAAGTAATGTCTTGCGATCATTTTCTATCACTGTACGGTGGTTCGATCAAGAGAATAGTTGAAGACGTGGCGAAAATTAGTACAAACTAGCTGTTCTCCGCGGTTTCACCCGCGCGGTGATGGACGATGATGATGAATCTTATATAGCCTATGTTAATCAGGGTGAATGTAGCTTTCCAATGGTGTAAGAATTTTCGAAATCGGTTCAGCACTTTTTGAGCCAATTCGTTACAAACATACATACAAATCTTTCCTTTTTATAATATAACTAGCTGCACCACGCAGTTTCACCCTCGTGGTGATGGATGATAATGATGATGATGAAAAAGTATCATATATGTTATTTCAGTGTCTCATCTATCTACATACCAAATTTCATTAAAATCTATTCAGTAGTTTTTGTGTGAAAGAGTAACAAACATACCTAATATATCCTTATATGTATTTGAAAATATAATGTATGTTCGTAAAAAATTACATAAATATAAGTTAAATAGTGATCACCACACTTTTAATATTAGAAATACAAATAAGTAGGATATAGAAAATCCCAAAGCACATAATTGAGCTCACAGAGGACAAATTCAAGTTGACTGTAAAAAACGTTTTAATAAAAAAAGCTTACTATAAAGTTCGACATTATATAGAAGATAAAGATGCTTGGAATACTCTGCTTCTGGCAAGCTGTCTCTCTGCCACCCATAAAATGTAATATTTGTAGTACCTAAGTAGAAACATTTTAAACATCTATATAAAAAGAATGGCCCCGAGTTTCTTGCCGCTTCTTCTCGGTGGGCTCTATATATTTTGGAACGCGGCGGTAGAGTCTTTAAAGTACATTATAATGAAAAGTTGACGTTCATAAGTGCGTCTTTGATGCCTAAATTGAATAAATGATTTTGACTTTGACTTTGACTTTGATCCATCCATCCATCCATCTAAACTTTCACATTTATAATATTAGTGGGATATATAGTATCATATCTACGATTCCCATTGTCGCGGAAGTACGTGCTATTACTGTGCCAAAATATTGTTTTTTTATTTTTTGATATAATTTTCTTTTTATTATTTCGTTCGTTTTTGTTCTTATTTATTTTTTGATAAATTTTGTATACGTATGTTTGAGGTTGTCAGGTACTGGTCTCTCTTGTATTATGTAATTTAAGAGCCTAATTGTTTCTTAATTTACTGCGTTTTATATTGGTCTTTACAAACCTAGGTGCCTAACAAAGCGAACATGTCTATACAGGTTCTATATAACTCAAGTATTTTTTCAATTTTAATTTCCCGTGCTTATTCGAATAAAAGATTTTTCTTTTTACTTATATACAATTTTGGTACACACCTTTTATTATGTTTTTATTTTGTTATAAGCTGTTTTTCTTTGTTTTATGTTTAATGTATATTCTTCGTTGCGTCACTATGGGTCGAAGCGGAAAACCACCGCTGTGGATAAATCCGCAGCATTATGCTGAGCTCTGACCCTTTCTGACAGCACTGTACATGGCAGCTATCCTAGAATATCTACTTAGACTAAGATTTACTGTATCTAATTTATTTTTGTCATTTACTACTTGTTGTTGCTTGTTTGAATAAACGTTTTTCCTTCTCTCTTTCTTTCTTTCTAGTATAGATTACTGTCAAATTGTATCCTATCGACAATCCATGCTTTCAGCGTTGTGACAGGTTTCAGTGCAAAACAATTATAATAGGGATGTGGACCAACAAATCTAAAATCTGATTACCAGATTATGACGATTCATGAATTCATGACGTGATTGGATTATTTTGAAGCCTGATTGCCACTAATCATAGTGTATTCAATCATTATTATTTCATAATTAGATCATGCACGCGGATTCAGTTCCGCATTACCTACATCTCTTGTACTGCAGGCGTATGTCACGCAGTACAATGACAAATGTTATCTTATAAGTATCACAAGAACAAAAAAAGTAGATTTTTATAGTATTACTTTTTAAAGCACTAACGCCTGCTTCGCGATCTCAAACATTGAAATTTATAGAGAGAACAATTTACATCCTCGGACGGGATTCGAACCCGCTTTCTCTCTATAAATGTCAATGTTTGAGATCGCTAAAGCAGGCGTTAGTGCTTTAACAAGTAATACTATAAAAATTACAAGGGTTGCGATGTCAATACGAAAGTTTAAGTATTTCTAAATTCGGTTGGATAGTACTGTCAAAGTTGTTCAATAGATGTCGCTCCGTCGATGTCGTTCAATGGCGTCTGACAAAGATAGTCAGAAGACGCGGGTTCGAATCCCATCCGAGGATGTGAATTTTTTTCTCTATAAATTCCAATGTTTAAAAAAAGTTGAGTTCTGTAGTAAAAGTATGATAACATAAATAAAGCGCACACGATCAGACAGACAGACCGACACATAAAGGTTCAGACGGGCAGGCACGTTTTTTAATCGACTTCAAATAGGAATATATATATTCGACTGTATGTATTTTGTTTGTATAAGTTTACCGATTACTCCCCCCGTTTGTGGACCGATTTTCAAAATGCTTTGCATAATATTTTGCTTGGTAGAGTACCTATACTTCCGAGGTGGTTCCATTTAAATTTCATCAGATTCGGTCTAGAAGTGTTTGAGTTACAATCCAATAACCGAAAAGTGTTTCGCCTAGTTTGATGATATCGTCATTAACGGTGAATGACAATCGATCCCGTAAGTAGCAAGGGTCACTAAAAAGGCTGAACATTTTTTACCAAAATATGGATACGACTTCAATACCAAAAAGTGTGAAATAACTTGTCGAGGGCAGTACCATACACCCAATATTGTGATAATAGGTACTTTTGTACTATCATGGTACCGACTTCAACAAGTTATATAACACTTTTGGTTTGAAGTCGGTTAAATGTTTTGGTAATTTTTTTTTCAATGTGGCATTACATTTTTAACGTTTCATTACCTACTTTACCTCTTAGTTATTTCATAGTGAAAGCAACTTTCGTTGTGAATATCAAATGATATTAAATACCTATTATTTGAGAAAAATATCGATATTTGAAACTATATGCTAATATACATCCGGTTTACGTCTAAATGTTTAAACAAAGATAAAACGTTTACTCTTTTATAAAATAATACACTTTCCAAAATCTCCCCACGTAGGCGAACACAATTTGCCGAAATACATTTCTATTATCGTCCCGATTTCACGGGTTCTGGATAAATAATATCGCAATATCATAATCCCCGCTTTATCGGGTAGGTGCGAATATAAAAAATATAATGGGAACAAACAAAATATCATCGTGAAAAAGGCGATCGTTCTCATTCCGCTTATTCCTATTTTGACGGCCACGTTTAGGGTATGTGCGGAAACGTTGTATTTTTGTGGCAATTTGGGCTGCATCGCACCAAAAAGTTCCCTTACCACAGAGTTGTTTTTTTCAGCCAGCTTGTATTAAACGGTGTTGCCATTTTGGAACGGACGAGTTTCATTTATCTGGTAGGCCTTTATGTAGTTTTGTGTTATTTCACTGTCCAATATGCTATTGATACGTTCGTGTATTGAATAAGTTGTATACCACATACCTACTGTGAAATATAGTCTTAATAACGTTAGGTTAAGCGTACAGCTTAATATTATGTACACATTTCAAAGTAGCATAGTAAACCGATTGCGGCAAAGATTTATGTTTATTTCTGAGGAAAACAAAGAACACTATCTATACGACAAAATTGCTACATAAACATAACATTACTTTCTTGTACCTAACTAAGATTTTTTATTCGTTACAGGTCACAATAATCCTTAAGATGGGGGGATGACGTGAAAGCAATGCTGCTGCAGCAGGTGTCGTCGTCGCCTGGTCCCAGCGGCACGGCGAGCCCTAAGGTTCCTCAAAGCCCCAGACCAAACCCCAGTCCCAGTTTCGGACCCCGATTAGCTGGTAGCCCGAGTTTAAGTGATGGCGCATCAAGTTCAAATAGCCCCAAGTTGGGCGCAAGTCCTAAGTACGGTAGTCCGAGACTGGGGTCCGGTAGTCCGGGCTTGGGGTGCGGCAGTCCGGGGCTGGGATCCGGGAGTCCGAGATTGGGGTCCGGGAGTCCGAGACTTGGGAGGTCAGCGGTAGAGGATGAAGCGGCTTTAGAGAGGCTCCAGGCAGAAATGAAAGAGGGATGGACGGTGCACACGGGGAGAGATGGCAGACTGTATTATTGCAAGTAAGTTTTCTTATTTTTATTGTAGAATCTAACCTGACGCAATAATAAAGCGGTGCTTTTTTACGTACTTCAATTAAATATTATTATTAAATATCTCCAGCTCATTTGAAAATAACTGCGTTTACGTTTTTCTTTAACATGAACATCGTGAACATGAAACGCTACCATTGAATAAAATATTGCAAGAGCCAAGCTGACATTATACCGAAGATATCCCGGACATCAGCCTGTACGAGATTAGGATGGCCTTGAAACAGCTTAAGAACAACAAGGTTACGGGTGATGACGGTATCACATCTGAGCTTCTGAACGTGGGTGGAACACCGGTACTTAAAGTCCTTCAGAAGCTCTTTAATACCGTCTTACTCGAAGGATTAACGCCAGAAGCATGGAACAAAAGCGTGGTGGTTCTATTCTTTAAAAAAGGTGACAGTACCTTACTTAAGAATTACAGACCCATCCGCTTTTGAGTCATGTTTATAAGCTGTTTTCAAAGGTCATCACGAACCATCGCAGGTTCGATGAATTCCAGCCTCCGGAACAAGCCGGTTTCTGAAAAGGCTATAGTACCATAGACCACATCCACACGCTACGGCAAATTATACAGAAGACCGAAGAGTATAATTTGCCTCTTTGTTTAGCGTTTGTGGACTATGAGAAGGCCTTTGATTCGATCGAGACGTGGGCAGTGCTTGAGTCCCTCCAGCGGTGCCGTATTGACTATCGGTATATTGAAGTGCTGAAGTGTTTGTACAAAAAACGCCAACATGTCAGTCCGAGTACAGGAGCAGAGTTCGAAGGCAATTCCATTGCAAAGAGGCGTGAGACAGGGAGACGTTATATCTCCGAAACTGTTCACCGCTACATTGGAAGACGCCTTCAAGCTTCTGGAATGGCAAGGACTTGGCATCAACATCAACGGCGAATACATCACTCACCTTCGATTTGCCGACGATATTGTAGTCATGGCAGAATTCATGGAAGACCTCAGTACAATGCTCGATGGAGGTTTGTCTCTCTTGTCACCTTAAGGTGAACATGGGACAAGACGAAAACTATGTCTAAAGCCCATGTTGTGCCTACCCCAATATCAGTTGGAAACTCAGTTCTCGAAGTCTTTGACGAATACATCTACCTGGGACAGACAGTAAAACTAGGGAGGTCCAACTTTGAGAAAGAGGTCAATCGTCGAATCTAACTCGGCTGGACAGCGTTCCGGAAACTTCGCGACGTCTTCTCGTCAAAAATACCTCAGTGCCTCAAGACAAGAGTCTTCGACCAATGTGCGTTACCAGTGATGACATGCGTGAAACGTGGTCTCGGTTTACTATGGGCCTCATAACTAAGCTCAAAGTCGCACATCGAGCTATGGAGAGGGCTATGCTCAGGGTTTCTCTACGTGATCGAATCAGAAATGAGAAGATCCGTAGAAGAACGAAAGTCACCGACATAGCCCCAAAGAGTAGCCAATTGAAGTGGCAATGGGCAGGCCACATAGCACGCAGAACAGATGGCCGATGAGGCCGGAAGGTTCTAGAGTAGAGACCAGGGACCGGCAAGCGCAGCGTAGGTCGTCCACTGACGAGGTGGACTGACGACCTGATAAAGGTAGCAGGATGACGTTGGATGCAGGCCGCTTCCAACCGGTCCTTTTGGAAATTTGTTGGGGAGGCCTATGTTCAGCAGTGGACGTCCTACGGCTGAGATGATGATGATGAAAAAATTGCAACCAAAAAAAAACAACTCATCACCTACACTGATTTTAATAATGTAACATATCCTATAAAAAGACTTCAATACCCTTCGTTCTTAATATCCCTACAAAATTCGTTTTTACCTTACGCAAAATCGCTAAATGCGCGCAGTCTATAAAGGCGATTTCGCTTAAGATCTCATTCAAATGATCTTTTAAAATTGGCCAACATAAGCCTAACAAAATTCAAAACTTCAAAAAATTTAAGCCGTTTACAAATACTTTTTGCTAAACTTATTATGAGATCTGTATATACCTATAGGTATTATAGCATGTCAACTAGGTATACTGTTCTTGCACAATGTTATTACGTCTTTGTCCACATCCCCTAGGCCACAAAGTACTTTTGTATATTCGTGGGGTTCGAGCTTTGAGCTTACACTGATTGTAATGAATAGCGGTCCCAGCTACGAACGTTATGTTACGAGTATGTGCATAATGGAGGAGCAAAACTGCGTCGTTCGTTCCGCTTGCTTCGTTCACTCATCTGCTCATTCGGAACGCCTGACGTCAATATTTCCCGCCATTGTCAGCTGTCAGGGTTGCCATTAAAATAAGTTTTAATTAAATTGTGCGCCGTCTGTGGCAGGCCTTAATGGATTTGTCATTTTAGTTTGCGTGAAAGCTATGCAAAAAATGTATAAAATAAAAGCCTGTTGTTGTTCAATTTGGTTTAATGAGTCGTTAGGAATATTAAATAAAATGTTGACGTTGATAAATTAATATCGATAGCCATTAACCTGCCAAATTGGTTAACAATAGTTTGGCAGATTTGAGTCGTAATTATTTAATTGTTACGCACAGTCGGATTGTATTTGTATACGTAAGCAGCTATACATACGTATGTAGAAACTTTCACTATGTTCTCTTTATACATATATATGTTTTGATTTAAAGTTTTCAATAAATAATAATAATAATAATAATAATGCAGAAAGCGGTTATATTAAATACCTGCCGAATTGTTCGTAAATTTTTGCAGGACGAAATAACTCAGGACTTAAATACTGAAAATGAGATCCACTTGGCTTAGGCCCGTGGGTGTCATAATAACACCGACATTCTTTAAATGTCGAGAAAAAAAAATATCACTATAATAATAATAAAATCTGTTTATTTTCTCTCTACAAAGGTTCTTATTGATAAAGTAAACCCTAATATTTTTACTTAGGTAAACCTTTGTGAGAGACTGGTGCCTGAAGTAGGTTTGTGAAAACTTGTATTACAAGTCACCAGGGCCTCACAGCCTTGGGGTGGTGGCCTTAGGTGGCAGCTTTAGGGTATTGACATATCAACGAAAGTGTTTACAAATGTTTCAGATTAGGCAACAGATACATAATTACATTACATTACATTTTACTAGAACTTAGCGGATCATTACCGTTAAGTATCACAGATAGATCAATACGAGTGCCAAGGTTGTGTGTATGAAGTGATTAATTATATGTGGAGGTGTGTGTACGATGTGGTAGGTGTAAGTCAGGTATGGTATGTATAAAGTTGTGAAGATCTGTATTGTGTACATGTGGTTTGTGAATCCCGAATAGAACAGAAAGAACGAGAACTATTGATAGGTCAAAGTTAAGGAAAGCAACTAGTTAAGTTAGATCGTGTCTGTGGGTTAAGAAGTTTCTCTGTCTCTTCATAATCCAGAGTTTTAAGCCAAGATGAAACAACCTTTTTGCAGCTCTTCTTGTGTAAAGGGTAGATTGATAAGAATTTGTTTGTCTTATTGTATAAGTAAGGGCCAAGAAAGCCGAAAAAGTTGCGAGAGTGGATGGTATTAAAGGAGCGTAAATCGCAGACCTTATCTTTCCTGCGTTAATCCTTCAACAGGTTTGGATGATGCCATCGGACGGTTTGTGAGGCAAGCGATGGTTGCGAGCGAACAAACCATCTATAGCTACAACCTGAAGATGGCAATCAGGGATCGAAACAGCGTGGTGATGGATGCTTCAGCGCAATGTGGGCAATGTGGGCTCACAATAACATGTAACTAGCGTTAAGTTCTCATAAAAACTGTAACTGACAAAGAGATGGTGTGGGCATTCAGAGCAGACATGCTCACGGAAATGTGTTGGCAAGCGGTGGCGTGTGTGGCGGGTCGCCATCTTCCCTCAGAAATGGTTGAGGAAGGCGATGGCTGGCACATGCGTCAACTCGTGAACGGGTGCTGTTTGCGGACACTGGCCTGCTGTGAATGCTTACACCAACTCAGAATAATCTTAATAGTAATAATAAAATTTAGTTATATGTATTAGTAAAAAAAAAAAAAAAAATATTTAATATAGTAAATAGTTAGTTAGTTTAATATGTTCCCCATGTATGTATATTTGTTGAAGGTAAAAAATTGATCGTAATTTTTTTTTAAATCCCAAAATTTGAAAAAAGGCACGGACCCTGGAGTCTGTGGAGTAGGTAAATTTTAATAAAAAAAAATAAAAAAAAAAAAAACAGGTTTGGATCGTAATTTAATAGAGAGTGTTGTTTCAGCACGATATGTAGGATAGAGTTTTTCCGAACTGTAAGAACATTCTATCTTTTATAAAGGTCCGTTGTTGGGAAGCGATAGGGAAAACCCGCACCAACCTTCAGGACGGCTCGTTGTGCTCTCTCCAAACCAATGAGGTGTGTTTTGGCTGAGCCACCCCAGGATGATATTCAATAGTTGATTGGCAGAGACAGTAGTAAACCATTTCAATCGTCTTCATGTCAGCCACCTGCTTCAGTGTCTTAAATATATAAACTGATTTACGAACGCGAGTCACAAGAACATCAATATGTGGCTTAAAAGTGAGGGTCTGGTCTATATTAACACCTAGATATTTTATGTTATCAGTCCTTTGCAAAGAGCGACATCGACAGTTAATGGAATTAGTTCCACAAGTGTTAGCAATGATGCCAAAGCTAGTAGGTGGGAGGAGGTTTGATCTGAGGGCAAACGCTACGTACTTAGTTTTAGCGATATTAAGCGTTAAAACGTTGTTTTTAAGCCACTTACTCACTTTATCAAAACCTCGTTGGGCAATAGAGAAAACATCGCACCAGCTATCTCCGCTAAAGTAAAGCGCAGTATCGTCGGCACATGCAAAAATTTTTCCATTTTCTATTTTTTTAGGTTACAGAGACTGTTAATATACGCCAAAAATAGGATAGGACCTACTATACTACTACCCTGTGGTACTCCGTAACTCAGCGTTTGTTCCTCGCTCAGCCATTGGTCAATTTTCACACTTTGTTTCCGGTTGGTCAAATAGTCTTTAAAAAGTTTGAGAGGAAGCCCTCTAACCCCTAGTCCTTCTAGCTTAATTAGTAGGTGAGGAATAGAGACTGTGTCAAAAGCCTTGGCTAGGTCAAGAAATATAACAATACATTTATTTTTGTTTGTCAATCAAACCGGCGCGGCGCGCGGTCATAGGTACTCCAAGAACAAATGAAATGGAATTTATGTTATCCGCTCTGGCGGTGCTCGAAAAGAACTTAACGCTTTCAAACTTTGCAGACTGATGATGACCTGATTATGGCGTACTGTGATACCCGTTCATTGGTTAGCAACACCGATACCGAAGAGATCGGTGTCCGATTCATCGGATCTCTTCGTTTCATTATGTTAGTAAACCGCTGACCGTGTTTGAGCTGTTTTGCTCAACATAGACGTAATCCATGAGAGCTAGAGTAAAAAAAGGTGCGCGTCTCGGGACGCCAAACAGAAGTGATAACTTAAACTAATCTAGCGCTGTGTGTTAGAGTGAGAGAGGATGCGTGATAGAAAGAGAAGCCAGACAGACTGGCGCCGTAACGCGTTACGTAACGAGTTGGATCACCCTCTCATAAGAAGTTCAGAAATCACTTCTAGAACCTTCCCTCGTCCATTGGGCAGCGATGCGATTTGTAAAAGGCAAAGAAGCGTAGCATACCTACTAGGTAGAAGATGTGCAAGAGTCCGTCTTGGTTACTGGCAGCAAATGAAATTACTGGGCGTGTAAGACTAAAAAATATCACTGCACATCTGCACTGCGCTCGTCAATTTGTATGGGTTTGACGCGCAGTGCAATATCATGCAATACTTGACATTAAACCTTTTGCTGACACTAATCCTGTCTTGGTCAAGCACGGTCATCAGATTCCAGGCAAATATTTTGCACTTAGTTTACTTTAGGAAAAGGAGTCTATCCATCATTTATATTTCGGTAAACAAAACTTACATTATTTTGACAGCATTCCAGATTTTTCTGTGTTTTTGAACGGCTTTAGCAACCCTAATTCCAGTATGGCGTGGCGTCACGATTTCCCGCGTTCATTAGGCGGATTGAATCGAGACAATGTATACGATATCCGCCGCTATTATAACTATCTAAATGTATAATGCGTCTCATCCGCACACACCTATCGCAATCTCGCGAATGTATTTAGGTAACCAACTATTCAATTAAACTCTATTCAATGAAAACATTACGTTTTCAGAATGTGATCGTAGTAAAACAAGCAAGTTGGTCAAAAATTGATTTCATTTTTCGACTCGAGGATAGTAGGTATGTCAACAACGTTTAACCCTTTGCGTACCATTGACGTAAATTTACGTGCGTTCATTCATTAATCTTTTGTTTTAATTATCACGGTAAAAGAAGGGTTAATGGCCGTTTTCCATAATCTATCTATCCACAGTTTTCCTTACTACAGATATAAATTTGAAATAACGTCCGTACAAGTAGTGTCAAATATCTATCTCTAGTGAGGGAAACCGACGATAAATAGGTTATTGAAAACGGCCGTAAGAATACCTACAATATACTAACTTATGTTTATGTGATGGGTCCAATGATTCTGCAAACCTAAATCCAATATAATGAAAACGCATTAAAAAGGTGACTTAAAACATTTCCAACCAATATGACACGAAACCAAAATCTGTGTGCAAACCCAAAAACGAGCGGGTTTACGTGCGCTTAATATTTGTGTTACATGTCACAAAAAATGTCGGGTTTTGTTAGTGATAACAAAATTGCTTGTCAGAAACATGCTACATACAAGATCTTCGTTTGAACATGACGTCTGACGGAATGGAAATATCGGAAACTCAAAATAAAGTAAATTTATGATAAATGTCCTATATGAAATCAATATTCAACCGACGATTAAAGCATCTGAATATTGAATCATAGAGTATAATTTCAAAATGGCGATAAAAGACCGAAATAAAGAGATCGTGAAGGCTATGTTAAAAAGGATACGGCAAAGGCGTGAACCTGAGGCCAGTACTTCTGGCCAACAGCGTACAAAATTAGGAAATATTTTTCACTAGCAATAGATTCATGTAAGTATTACTACAGATATAAATTTGAAATAACGTCCGTACAAGTAGTGTCAAATATCTATCTCTAGTGAGGGAAACCGACGATAAATAGGTTATTGAAAACGGCCGTAAGAATACCTACAATATACTAACTTATGTTTATGTGATGGGTCCAATGATTCTGCAAACCTAAATCCAATATAATGAAAACGCATTAAAAAGGTGACTTAAAACATTTCCAACCAATATGACACGAAACCAAAATCTGTGTGCAAACCCAAAAACGAGCGGGTTTACGTGCGCTTAATATTTGTGTTACATGTCACAAAAAATGTCGGGTTTTGTTAGTGATAACAAAATTGCTTGTCAGAAACATGCTACATACAAGATCTTCGTTTGAACATGACGTCTGACGGAATGGAAATATCGGAAACTCAAAATAAAGTAAATTTATGATAAATGTCCTATATGAAATCAATATTCAACCGACGATTAAAGCATCTGAATATTGAATCATAGAGTATAATTTCAAAATGGCGATAAAAGACCGAAATAAAGAGATCGTGAAGGCTATGTTAAAAAGGATACGGCAAAGGCGTGAACCTGAGGCCAGTACTTCTGGCCAACAGCGTACAAAATTAGGAAATATTTTTCACTAGCAATAGATTCATGTAAGTATTTAAAAAAAAATGGACTCACTTTAGTTTTTAAGCAATTTCCACCATAGCTTCAGAATGTTTATTGTGATGTTTGGAGAACGAATCTCTATGAAAATGTAATATTAAAAAAAAACAAATCTTATCAAGGTACGGACCAAAGAGTCTGTAGTGTGGAAGAATAATTAAATTATAATATAAAAAAAATATGTTCAACCGACTCCCAAAAAAGGAGGAGTTTCTCAAGTCGACCGTATTTTATTTTTTATGTATGATCACGCATAACTTTTTACAGAGTAGTCCGATTTTGATAATTATTTTTGGTTTGATTGAGTATGCTTTCGAAGTGGTCCCATTTATATTTCATCAAATTCGGTCAAACGGTTTTTGAGTTACACTCCAATAACTGAAAAGTGTTTTGCCTATCGCGATGCTATTGTAATTGACGGTGAATGACAAAAGTTCACTTAAGTAGCAGAGTCACTAAAAATGATGAAAAAAATGTTTTTACCAAAATATGGAACTGACTTAAATCTTCACTAAAAAGGGTTAAATAACTAACAAAAACAACAACAAAAAAACAAAACAAAATATCACTTAATAGAAGCGACCATGACTGTTTAAGAAAAAGTTGAACCTATCAAAGTTGGTAGAAAGTAACGCCTGCTAAAGGGCATAGGTATTAGGTACTAAATAGAAAAATTACAAAGAAAAAGTAGTGGGCGTATTCAATTATAGATGCCCACATTTATATAGAAATCATAACACCCACGAAACCTTTACACTTCTTCATTCAAAACAACACAAGTGAAAATCCTCACCTAATAACATTTCAAGAAATAATTAATTGACTAACTTTGGGGGCATCGCCTACTCTCATCTCAGCGAGCAATTTATTGCCGAATCTTGGTGTAGCAACACTTCACTCGATAAAATTAACGCCTCTTTGTGGCCACGCACGGAAACAGAAACACGGCAACATTGGTGAAGTTGTAACAAACATTATACAATATTGGGCAATGTTTTCATTTACACAAAAAATACTAGCGGGCTTAAAGCAGGAGGTTAGCAATTAGCGCTGAAACTTTTTGAAATTATAACATGTCAGCACCTACTGGTACACGTGGAGAGGCGTGCGAGTTGCCTCCCTCCTTCGTAGTGGGTTCTCTGGCGAGAGTCTGGAGCCTTTTTTCCGGCTTGCACGGTCCTATACGTCTACGTATTGCTCACCAAGGTTACCACTTCCCCCCCCTGTTACATATATTAGCTATAATTTACCAACATTTTTCTTCAAATTATAACCTTCGCTGCTTGACGCTATTTCTTCAAGAATCAATATGGGGCCAGTTTAAAAAAGAGGTTTAAATAAAGAAATTGCTCGGTATGGAAATATGAGAATTTCGTTACTTGACAATCCCTGAGATATTAGTCTTCATAAGAATACGAGTACACAAGCCATAAACAAATAGAATATCAGCTACCATTAAATGTTCGAGAAATTTGCATTTATATCAGCAATGCGCCCGTCTGCCGCATGCCAGCCAGCTGCTGATTGCTGGCGCGATGTCAGTCAAATTGCACTCGATACGGGGCGCTAACTAGGTTACTTTGTTTACCTAAGTAGTTAGGTTTAATTAGTATAATCTAGGTGTGATTAGTTTTTTATATAACTAAGACAGCAATTATAAATATTATTGCTTTAATCCTATTGGACGTGCGGCACACAATATGTCATGAACTGTTTAAATGAAATGAAAATGAAATAAAATGCTAAAAATACATAAATAAATAATAAATGAAATGCTACTAACAGGCATCCATCCTAAAAGTAAGAATTAACTTTAGAAACGTAATATATACCATGTATTGTATTTATTGTGAGCTCTCGATATTCCGGCACAGTTGCATGCGCCATGTTCACGAGTAAACAGAAGTATCTTCGGGTAGGTGTTGTTATGAAGATAGATGTGATATGAGGATATGTTTTAATAATAATCTAAGAAGAGATATGATGATATATTCAGACGAAACGGTCTATCCTCTTTCTTTCTACCTTAATTCTTGCTTTAGTGACCATGTCAGTTTAAAAACTCATCCGAAAAGGGCTGACTTAATCGTAACAGAACTTCAAATATACCTATACATTGAAATTCTCGTGAGTTTGACACATATTAACTCGTTGAGTCGCGATTCGCCATATTTGGCCAATAATACAATAGATTTCTAAAAAGTCCACCAATTTTTCCAGGAACTGCAACATGTGTGGTTAAACTATTACTGTTACCGGAAAAACACTCACGTTAGGGATCGAATACGTCGACCCGGGTTTCGAGCCTGTCCTGCATGGCAGTGCCCGCCGAGAGCTTAAGACGCCGCTGCGCACTCGCCCTGAAGATGAGCATCGGACATGCTCGAAACCTGGGTCGACGTATTCGATCCCTAACGTGAGTGTTTGCCGGTTAACAGTAATAGTTTAATACCTATACATTTCAATTGATATGACAATTATATTTAAAACAAACTCGTTTGTGTTACGAGTAATAAAACTGTAATTTAGCATCTCTCTCAATTTCGTCGAAAAGTTTCCAAATACCCAGTATCAAATAAATGTTGCGTATTCCGTAACAATCAAACGAAATTCGGAGAACAGTATCGTAAATAGCTTTCGACATCTTTTCATTTCACTATCGATATAGCGTGCGGACGACCCACATCTGTCAAACGGTACGTTTCCACTGACGTACGAGAATTTTCATAACGAGAATAATATTTAAGGGAACTCGTTCTATCGGGTAGATTATTTGTTTGATAAAGTTTGATCGTGTAAAAGTGATAGGTACCTAATAATAGATAACGAATTAAGATTTACTATATTGTGGTCACTTAATTTAAACTTTATTTTAATTATTATTATATAAAATCTATGTTAATAATGATGTATGTAATTTGATGATAATAATGATTGATGTTCATCATCAAGTCCCAAGATACAAGCCTTGTGCTTAGTTTGGGGCTCACTGATATACTTTTTTGATTTAGTACAATCTGTTCTATGTTAGTTAAGTTTTTTACAGTAAGCTGTTCATATTGTGTATCTTTTACTCTGGGTAAATATATTTATCTTTATCTTTAAATTTATCTTTTTATCATCATCATCTCAGCCGTAGGACGTCCACTGCTGAACATAAGCCTCCCCCATGATTTTCCAAAAGGACCGGTTGGAAGCGGCCTGCATCCAACGTCGTCCTGCGATCTTCATCAGGTCGTCTGTCCACCGTGTCGGTGGACGACCTACGCTGCGCTTGCCGGTCCGAGGTCTCCACTCCAGAACCTTTCGGCCCCATCGGCCATCTGTTCTGCGTGCTATGTGCCCTGCCCACTGCCACTTCAACTGGCTAATCTTCTGGGCTATGTCGGTGACTTTCGTTCTTCTACAGATCTCCTCATTTCTGATTCGATCACGTAGAGAAACACCGAGCATAGCCCTCTCCATAGCTCGTTGTGCGACTTTGAGCTTTTCTATGAGGCCCATAGTAAGAGACCACGTTTCAGTGCCATAAGTCATCACTGGTAACACACATTGGTCGAAGACTCTTGTCTTGAGGCACTGAGGTATTTTTGACGAGAAGACTTCGCGAAATATTACGGAACGCTGCCCAGCCGAGTTGGATTCGACGATTGACCTCTTTCTGAAGTTGGACCTGCCTAGTTTGACTGTCTGTCCCAGGTAGATGTACTCGTCAACAACTTCGAGAATTGAGTTCCCAACTGATATTGGGGTAGGTACAACATGGGCATTAGACATAATTTTCGTCTTATCCATGTTCATCTTAAGACCTACCCGTTGGGAAACTCGATGGAGGCCTTCGAGCATTGTACTGAGGTCTTACATGGATTCTGCCATGACTACAATATCGTCGGCAAATCGAAGGTGAGTGATGTATTCGCCGTTAATATTAATGCCAAGTCCTTGCCATTCCAGAAGCTTGAAGGCGTCATCCAATGTAGCGGTGAACAGTTTCGGAGATATAACGTCTCCCTGTCTCACGCCTCTTTGCAATGGAATTGCCTTCGAACTCTGCTCCTGTACTCGGACTGACATGTAGGCGTCTCGATCGAATCAAAGGCTTTCTCATAGTCCACAAACGCTAAACAAAGAGGCAAGTTATACTCTTCGGTCTTCTGTATAACTTGCCGTAGCGTGTGGATGTGGTCTATGGTACTGTAGCCTTTTCGGAAACCGGCTTGGTCCGGGGGCTGGAATTCATCAAACCTGCGACTGAAACGGTTCGTAATGACCTTCGAAAACAGCTTATAAACATGGCTCAAAAGCCAGATGGGTCTGTAATTTTTAAGTAAAGTGTTGTCACCTTTCTTGAAGAACAGCACCACCACGCTTTTGTTCCATGCTTCTGGCGTTGAACCTTCGAGTAAGACGGTATTAAAGAGCTTCTGAAGGACTTTAAGTACCGGTGTTCCACCCGCTTTCAGAAGCTCAGATGTGATACCGTCGTCACCAGGCGCCTTGTTGTTCTTAAGCTGTTTCAAGGCCATTCTAATCTCGTACAGGCTGATGTCCGGGATATCTTCGGTATAATGTCGGGTCAGCTTGGCTCTTGGGTCTTTGGCCGAGCTGCTAACAGGTTTAGCGACCGAGGTGTATAGCTGTCCGTAGAAACTCTCTACCTCTCCTAATACTTCTGCTTTGGTCGATGCTACACTGCCGTCTTCTCTCTTCAGCTTCGTCAACTGGCTTTGCCCAATAGACATGTCTCTTGCAAACACTTTGGAGCCTTTTTTCCGCTCTATCGTCTCTTTAATACGGTTTGTATTAAAGATCCGGATGTCGTGTCGCAATGACTTCCATATTCGTCTATTGAGCAGCCTATATGCTTCAGCATCATGCGAAGACTGCATTTTCAGTGAGCGTCGTTCAGCCATGAGGTTGAGGGTATCGTTGGAGAGTTTCTTAGGCCTATCTGTATGGTGGGGCTCAAAGTATTTGGAACCCACTGTATGGACAGTGTTTACTAACCTGTTATTGATCTCGTCCACTGAAGCGATGTTCTCAAGGCAATCGAAGCGATTGGATAGCTCAAGTTGAAAGCTCTCGGGGTCTTGTATATGGGCACGAGTGGGTCGGAGCGTAGACTTCATCAGACGAGACCTCTCCAGTTTGACATTAATATTCACCGTGCCTCTTACCATTCGGTGATCACTACCGGTTTTAACCCTGTTGATCACGGAGACATCAGTGAATATTTGCCTTTTGGTGGTCATAATGAAGTCAATCTCATTTCTCGTGGAACCATCGGGACTCAGCCAGGTCCATTTCCTGTGAGGCGGCTTCTGAAAGAAGGAGTTCATCATAAAGAGTCCCTCTTTCTCCAGGAAGTCGGCCAACCTCTGTCCCCTACGGTTCCGTTCTCCATATCCAAATTGCCCCACTTTCAACTCATCCTCGCTTCTCTTACCCAACTTCGCGTTGAAGTCCCCCATAACAACTAGAAAGTGCGTTTCAGAGGTATGTATGGCCCGACTAATGTCCTCATACATATCCTCCACCTCATCATCCGGGTGCGACTTCGTCGGTGCGTATACCTGAATGACCTTCAGCGAATATCGTTTGGATACTCTGAGTATTAGGTATACGACCCTATTGGAAACGCTATCGATCTTAACTATGTTGTTAGTAAGGGACTTGTGGACGAGAAAACCGACACCACTTTGGGACTGTTGGTCGCCCTCCCGGTAGTAGAGTAGGTTACCTGATTTTAGGGTTATCGTGTCCTCACCCGCTCTACGGACTTCAGATAACCCCACAATGTCCCAGTGTAACTTACTCATTTCTTCTTCCAGCTCATATATCTTCTCGTCTGTCCTCATCGTGCGTATGTTGTGTGTCACCAGGACCAGTCGTCGTCGTTGGGGGTGGTAGCCGGGCGTCTGCTGGGGATTCTTAGCACCCCCTGCCCCACCGTTACCGTGGCCGCTACCGTAGCCAGGAATAGCGGGGCTGCCGGGGACTGGGGGCCTGGTTCCTAATGTGTCTGTCGTTGGGGGGATTTTGCCAATACTCGCCACGCTTGGCAGGCGGGTTGGCGAGCGCAGTTTTGAGGTTTTAATACTGGGAAGGTACTGCTGCCCACCTTCCGATTGTTATCCGTTAGCAGATTTTTACGCACCCACGGGTAGAGTTGGGGGGGTACTATTCTAAGCCGGTACCCCACGGCAAATTTTTGATTTATGTTATATAACAATAATTCTCTCTTTAAATAAAAATCAATTGCTGTTCGTTTGTCTCGCTAAAGCTCGAGAACGGCTTGGCCGATTTGTAAATTATTTTTTTTGTTTGGTTCGCCCTGATACAGGGGTGGTTTAAAAATAAAAATAATCATCCTCAACATCACTTGTGAACAACCAGGTGAAACCGTCGAGCACAGCTAGTGATTGATAATAATATTATAGATAAGTAATGATAATTAAGTTTTTGATATAATATTCTCATATCACTGTGGGCATAAACAATACCCGTATTGCTAAACAACCGGCATTTTGTGCGTGAAAAGTATCCCGTGACCATGAGGTATTTAAACACAGATATAACACGTTTGCAGCAGGCATTTACGAAGCATATTCGGGTTTGACAGTTATTATCCCAAAATGAAGATCTCGACGCGATGTATAATTTCTCTTTAGGAACCGATATTCGAAGATCATCATTTTCAGAGTTATAACAGTTTTTAAGTTTGACAGCTGTCATCCG
Organism: Selenia dentaria; assembly: GCA_917880725.1. Classification (NCBI taxonomy): domain Eukaryota; kingdom Metazoa; phylum Arthropoda; class Insecta; order Lepidoptera; family Geometridae; genus Selenia; species Selenia dentaria. The sequence continues at coordinate 2,817,177 of OU862893.1, read as the reverse complement.
AAATGAAAATCATTTAGGAACCAGTATTCTAGGTTGAATAATTTACGAGTTATAGCAAATTTAAGTTGGCAGCTGTCATTTGAAATGAGAATCTCTACGCGATTTATGGTTTCGCTTTAGCAATAATTATTCCAGGATCTATAGTTTCAAGGTTACGGTTTTTATTTTGACAGATTTAATCGGAAATGAAGAGTCGTCGTCTGGTCTCACTCGTCGAGGTTACCAGAAACATTATTTTTTCTTTATTTGAGATTACGCTTCGTCTCTGTTCGGGATCGACTATAAAACCGTTCTAACCTAATAAAATGGAGCGAGCGACTAATTTTCATAAAAGTACAGCATAATCTTTAACATAATCATATAATAAAGATTTCAGCTTTGATAGGCAAGTTTATACCGGAATATTTGCACTTTTTCAACCCTCCTCGATCCGTATCTCCCTGCTCGATCCCGTAAGCACACAATGGTTTAAGCACCCTAGAAACTTAGGTTTATTATTTTATTTTCTATTACTATCTCATGTAACTGTAATTTCGCCGGCACCCCTTTAAACCAGAACACAGCATAACTACTTCATGGTACGAAAAGTTACGGTGGCAATACTTCCCCGGCCGAACTCATTCACAAAGAGTTTCACTACTAATAAACAATTGATTAATCAGATTAATCCTTATACTTATTTCCGTCCTTATTCTTTTATCTTTCCTAACCTTATTTCTTTATAACCTTCAAAGCTGAACTGAAATCTTATCGCCCCCACCAATGGAAACAAACACTGTGTTGAAGCTTTTATACTATCAAAGTCGTTATGATTTATGTGTGTATGCGGTACACCAAAGAGAGTTAGCTCTCTTGCGTGAACTCGGAGGGTGTACAGGCTCCTTTGTTATGACAGATTGGTGTCAAAATATGGGTAAGTAAAATATGCGTCGGGAAATGGGTAAAAAATAGACGCAAAGCTGTGAGTTATTGGAGATTTGTCAGTCCTTGACTCTCGAATTATTTTCGAAGACTAAATAGATTGAGAACAAGCCAAGCACCGACACATCTCCAATAACTCATGCCTAGGGCACATTTTTCTTCTTTACCTGACACATAAATTTATTACTCACATCACATTAATATTATAAATGTATTAATATGTGTGTTTCATGGATGATTGTTACTTTTCCCTTTTGCTAGAACCACTGAAGTGAATTGTTAACATAAGTATGTTAATGGTGACCTTGAATAACGCACTTATAGGCTTCGTTATACCCCGGGTAAAATATAGACCTGTGTGATAGTTATTTTCTAAGAAGGAAGAGCCGCAGGAGTAGCTAGATTTGTTTACTAGTGCACAGTATTACGATTATTTATATAAATAGGTACATATATGTCTAGACCTGTAAATTCTTCCCCACCCCCTGTATTCAAGATTTTCATCGCCGCTGACGTAATATCCGAGTTATTTAATCGTTGCCAAACATCGCTATTCATAGCTTACTTAGAAATAACTTAAATCTTCGCTAATGGAATGTACTTATGTAGCAAGTTTATGTTTATACAAGTTGGCTAAATGTTTGGATAAGCAGCGTTGATTCAATATATTACTTTCTACGGATGTGCTGAAAGATACTTTGGTAAGTGGCACTAATTTATGGCTCCAAATTATAAGAAAAACCCACCTAGTTCAAGTTACAAGTTAGATAATACTATTTTAACCAATGAGACTCGTCAACTCGTCCAATTTCTACTTCTTTCGGTTTTAATTTCAGATAAAAAATACTATTCTTGAATAGTTAGAACAACTAAAACGAATTTATACCGGTGAAGTGCATTGGATCTGATAAAATTAGTTACAAAAAGACGTATAAAAATGTGTTTACACTTGGTGTTTGCGCGACCTGGGCTAGCACTTTTTAGCTCGACACGCGATGGGTTAAGAAAAACTCCGTCTATGTTGCACTGCCTCTACAGTGCCATTTCAGTCTCAAGCTCGTGCATTTACAATGGGTTATGGGTTCGTTTAATCATCAAAATGTTTTATAATGATCGATTTAGAGTGCACTTATTATCATATTGTGAAGGATACCTAGAAGGCAATGTAACGTAGTCAATTACTTTACTGACTGAATGAAAACTTTAAATCTATTCAATCAATCAATCAATTTTCTCTCTTAGCCCCTTTTCAAGCTCGCTTTCTTCGTCGTGGGATATGTCTGGTAGACTATTTATGGTTGCGTTTAAGGTCTGGGCACTTTCATTGTTTATGATAGGATCTAATGCTGATCGTGCACGTCTAAAGGTAGGTAATATGTCAACTCTTACGTCTAGGGTTGACGACGAGCGTGGATAGGCACCATATCCTCAGGCTGGTACTGCAAATACAACTATGAGGGCCACTGCGCTGACACGGTAGCTGCTGATAGCAGACTAATAACTAAACAGGTCGCTTCATGTTCCAAAACATATAGATTTCCTGAAGCTGGGTGACTCTCGAGGGACTATGGAGTAGCGGCGTGTCGAACAGTGGACGGTTCTCACGTAAGTCTTCTTCTCATTGATTCCGTATTTCTTTCACATATCAAACATGATATATCATGTTTGATATGTGAAAGAAATACGTCTTCTGATAGAAGATGGTAACTAAAATATATGATTGTTGTAAAGGTGGTGACTGTTTGGGTAAACATTTAGAATCGTGGCGCCTGAATTCGGGGGGAGGGGGGGGGGGGGTCGGGTAGTGCCCCCCCGCAAACCCCACCCGCCGGAGACCATTAGTTTTCGAGTTTGTTTAAGTATTTTGAGGTTAAGTACTGCATTTCGATCTACTACCACCCCGGCGTCGGCTCTGCAATCCGACAAGACTACTTGAAATCGGGGTGCTATGAGTCGGTTCTGTCACTGACTTCGACCTATTCTAACTAACTATAACTAACCTATAGATATGTCACAGACAAGTGACTTTGCCAATTTATTAGATAGCTACTTCATTATATACTATTGTGCACAAATTTGGAACAAAAGTTGTTTGATGAAGCGCTCGCCGGCCGCTGCCGCGGCACGCTCGCTACGTTCGCTCGGCTCGCGCCTGGTGGGTCACAGTTCAAAACTTTTTTTTTTTTTTTTTTCCCGGGGAAATCCTTTATGGATACCACCCACCACGGGGAGGGAGGTGGTTATGTGGGAGTCCGTATACCCACCAAAACCCCGGGGTGTTCCGTCACTGCCGCCCTCGGCGGGAACGCGGGACAGATTTTTCACACGACCGCGAACCCGCCGTGGCTGTCCGTTGCCGGACCCTTCTCTTCGCGGCACGCCAGAACACATGGCGCGCCGCAACTGCCTCGGAGACAAAACTCGCCAACAATGGGCGCCAGACTTCCCCGTGTCTGGTCGCCCGTGGTCTCCCTGCGGTGGGTCGGATACGTAGCCCCACCGCCTGCTACGTCAGCCACAAGGGATAGCCCCCCCGCGACCCCACCTCCTCGAGTCTGCGCCGAGCGCCCGGACCCCACCTCCTCGAGCCTGCACCAAAGTGCCCGGACCCCCCTCCTCGAGCCTGCGCCAAAGCGCCCGGGCCCCACCTCCTCGAGCCTGCGCCAAAGCGCCCGGGCCCCACCTCCTCGAGCCTGCGCCAAAGAGCCCGGGCCCCACCTCCTCGAGTCTGCGCCAAAGCGCCCGGACCCCGCCACTCCTATGTGGACTTGGCGGCCAAAGCCCATAGGAGCGGCCCGCCTGAGCCGGCCAGCGCACCCCAACGCCAGCGCGGCCCCTGGGTTCCTCTTGGCTTCACCGTGGTGTACCTAGCCACGGTTACTGAGCCCCCCCGCCACGTCAATGCGAGAACCCTTCGGGGGGGTCACAGTTCAAACCTAACCTAACCTATAGGTTTGTCACAGACAAGTGACATTGCCAATTCATTAGGTACTAATATACTATTGTGCACACATTCCTACTAGTATGGGTCTGATAATTAAAATTGAAAAACAATTTGTTATTTTTAGAACTTATATTTTATAGACATAATTTATAGCATTCATAGTTTCGATGAATGGGTCTTTTTTATTTTTAGTCACATTTCTTCTCCATAAATTTTAGACACTGGTCAATGGTTCCCAATTCGCGCACAACTTTGGGTAGGCTCCACATTTGTACAACTTCCTCCGTGTACAAATGCCGGTCTGAAACGGGTCCGTCATCTACAAAGTCCGCCCTTGATGAAGGTCCAGGCACAGGAGACGCCATCGCGATGACTAATGAGCACGTCGAGCTGGTACCAGTTTTCAAATCTTCCAAAGGCAATCGCAGTGTCCAGTGAGCAAGCAGGTGTCGTACAGTAAAGCAGCAAAATCGGAGTCCAAAATCGTAGCAAAGTCGTTGAGATATCAAAAGAAAGCGCAGAAAAACAGGAGTAAACATTCACGTACACTCGGAAGTAACGGAATGACGCGAGTATTCCGACAGTGACATTACGCTATCTTCGATGTTTGCGTTCCGTTTCAAGAACTTACATACAACGTACATGTCAAAAAAGGCTAAAAGTTACCTAGAAACGTTTCGTTTTACGCATTAATGTCATTTATGTCACCTGTCACTATCAAAATTACGGTGTTTTATTGAAACTTTAAAAAACTATTTAGACTGTTTTGGCGTGTCTCCGGCAGCTAAAATGTTGTAAATACGCTTTATACAAACCCCTTCAACCCACCCACAGTTTTTGTTTCACCAAATTCAGCGGTCACGATTCTAAAGCCAACCCACTGTTTGTAATCTATCGGCGGAAACTTGAGGAACTCAATATCAAATGTCTGTTTTCAGTGCTTGAGCTAAGTGTTCCTTTCATCATATCCAGAGATATCATATGAGTGTTTAGCTACATTCGTGGCTATCTTTAGACTGATGAGTGTGTCGGGAACTTTCGGGTCGCCGCGGCATCAACTCAAGGTTACATTAATTACCTTCATCTTACGTAATTAAGAACTTCAACTCAACTGCCTCGTTTTGTCAGCTTGCCTGAAGTCGAGAGCAGTTATAGGACATGTTTTCTGAATCTGTACGAGCCATATACGACATGGGTACCAACCTTTATATATCTGTGGTAATCTGAGACCTGTCAAAGAAATGTATTTGTTCACTTCTAGAGTTTTGCCTTTAAAATCCGTCCCGTGTTTTCATTCGCGTGATGATGGATGATGACGATGACAATGATGATGATGAAAAGTATCTTAATTATGTGCTGCTCCGGGATATAGTCTTTAACCTTGCAAAATTTGATTACAATCCGTTCAGCCGTTAAGGCGTGATACGGTAACAAACAGACATAGAGACAGACATACAACTAAACATTTTTTTTTTATGTATGGACCGTTTTATACTTTTATATGCATTTAATGCAAAAGCTGTTAATTTGGAATTTCAAACAGGCACTTGAATATATTTATCTGTATATTATACAACTTCAAAAACTTACATAAATTGAAATTAAACAGTGGCACAATTTTAACTCTAGGGCCCTAGGAATAAGGATCGAGTTACTGTACCTACATTGTTTTATATTAGTGAAGACGAATGAGTCCTTAGGGAACTACGTGCAATTTCATATTTGAATCATGAATTTACTCGTATAACGCAATAGCGAGACACTTAATTTGTATCTGTAAAAAACTTTGAACTTACAATAATATCATGAAGTAAAATATTATTTATTAGAAGATGATTTCGTTTAATACGTAGGGAGTATAAATATAATTAAGTAGTACAAATAAATTGTCTATATAAAGGCCTATTCAGACCTGGGCGTTATTCGCTACCGCGCGCGATAGAGATATCCGTTGGCAACGGTTAGCGGGGCGAGGGCGGGAAGCATGTCGCTCTTGCTACTTGCGTCGCCCGGCGGAACTAGTTTCGCCAAACAAGAGAAAATACCGCCTCACTAGGTACAAGTGTCGCTGCAGTTATGGAACTTCATACTATTTTCCCATCGAGTTCCGCGTGGTATTTTCCGCTAACCACAGCGGTAGCGAATAACGCTCAGGTCTGAATAGGCCTTTAGTATTCTATATTCCTTTGAAGGTAAAAAGTGTTATAACCGCTGAATAACGTCTTACATTACTTAAAATATACTTACAGGCAGCCAAAGTTTAATAATATACATTGATATCTTTACACAAAACTTACCTAAGTGCTAAAAAATCTAGATATAAGAACTTAGCACATTTTGCTAGAAATAAAATGGTTTCATTAACCAGTCACAATTTCAGGAAAACTAGTATGATTTCTGAGAAGAATTAACGTTAGAAACGGGATATTTACCTTGTATTGTATTTATTGTGAGCTCTCGATATATCCGAAAAAAGCTCGCGAGCAGTGAGTTATGTGTGTCGAGCCCCAGATCGAGTTCCAAGTGACTGTTGTGTCATTGGTAATAAGCCGAAGCGCAAGAAACGTGAAAGGAGGAGGGTAGACCGTTTCGTCTGCTTATAACAACACCTACCCGCAGATACTTCAGTTTACTCGTGAACATGGCACATGCAACTGTGCCAAAATATCGAGAGCTCATAATAAATACAATACATGGTAAATATTCCGTTTCTAACATTATTTCTTGCATTACATTTCTGAGAAAACTATTAGCCAAATATGGCGACTATCGAGTCTACGGATGCAGCTGAACATCACAGCAATAACCCGTATGACGTTATGCTGAGGAAGTTCCCAAAATAGTTCCAGATGTGGATACGTCTGATTCTGACCCTGGAGGAGTAGCAAACAAACAAAAAAATCTACAATATTTTTATATCTGTACCTATATGTAGATGACGAAGATCTAAAACCCAACGTTATTCAGAACACAAACTAAGCTAGCGAACTAAAATATATTTTTGGTAAATTGAAGTAACTCTGTACAAGCTAAAGTACAAATTCGTATTGCTTTCCGTATATACAATCTTCTCTATGGTATTGCTATATAGTGAATGACAGTTCTTAAATTTACCATATCTGTTCAGTCAAAGAGGTAGGTATGTTTAGTGCAAAGAAAAATGCGCGCTCACGTATACACATCCTGTCATTTTGGAACCAAATTTAGATGGATTAATAATCGGTTGCTCTTTTTCAATTATTGAAATATTTTTCAAAGTCGGGAGATTTTCAAAGGAAAAATACTCAATAGCCATTCAAATCCACCACGAACCGCAATTTGAAATCGAACTAAAAGCGATTCACACGAGTTTAAAGTTGCCATACGTAAGAACATAAATATAATCAAATTGTCTAATCAATGCTAACCTGGTATCAATTAGTATTTAGAAATGCATAGAAAATTAACTAATATAAGTATAAATTTTTGTATTGGCAATGTTTGGCCAGCGGTACATAGCCTCCTTAGAAGCTTGCCATTCTCCTTTAAATCGTCATGTAACTTTTTGTACTCTAAACTGATATAAAACTACCCACAATTGAATAGATTAATCATATTTAAACGACTACAAAAAAGTTTTGTGTTTGACTGTATGTATTCTTTTTCGTGTATGTTCACCGATTTCTTCCCCATTTGAGGACTGATTTTCAAAATTCATTCAATCAATTTTCAATCATTCCAATCCCGAAGTACTCGTTCCAGCCTAGCATTGCATTCATATACTGTTTAAAACTTCTTACCACGAACCAGAAAGTTTGGCAGTTCCTACCTCTGTCGTGTAAGTAAATTATGGAATGCTCTGCCGGCGTACGTATTTCCTTGCAGCTATGTCCCTGGGTCTTTCAAACGGGGCGTGAAAAAGCATCTCTAAGGTCATCAACTTACGACTGCGCTGGTCATTGCTTCATGATTCCATCTTCGCTTTCCATCAGGGGAGAGGGAATCACTTTGATGTACCATTAAAAAAAATTATGATGTCATCATTGACGGTGAAATACAATTTATCCCGTAATTAGCAAGGGTCACTAAAAAGTGTGAAAATATATTTATTTAGAATTGTCATTTTAAGTGTTACAAGAATGTGGATTTAGTACAATCAGAATAAGAACTACTGTAGTTTAGAAAATTTTAGTTTAGTGTTCTGCAGAAGAAAATTTCTATGATTTTCTCGTAAAGAAGGACTGGAATTAGTCACCAGTCTGTTCTGACCTATTCTAGACGCATTTCATAGACCTTCGACATTGTCCCGCAGAGATAAGGCATTATTTTTGTTTTTATTGTAGAAAGCCTTTTAAGATAGCCTTTGATTTCTGTTCTCATATATTTTTAAGAATAGATGGCAAATCGACATTAAGTTGGAAGCGGACTTGCTTCGTTTTTGTCAGTAGTCATAGAAAAGTGTCATTAAGTACTAAAACTGGGTCAAAGATATTTATTTGAATTGACTGACGAATAGCTAATTCGACGGCACGGGGATTTGACGTTGAAAAAATTCGACTAATCAGCCATGCGATTCTTTAATGATTCGTCGTTGCGATCGTCGACGAGCTCACCGATGTCAAATACTCAAGAGATATTGCTCTTGTACACAAGGTGATTTTTTTAACGTTCTTGTCATCTCGTCGTTGTTTCACGGATGCTGTCAAAGATGCAACGATGCTTGCTATTAGAGAATCGCACTGCAGGAAACTGATAAATTAAGTTGTTAACTTGTGTAGAATTTCCCTTCATCCACGTTCATAACTGGAAATTCATAACCAAATACAAACAATAATAATTATTCCCTGTTTCATAACCAGTTACTCTACCCGGTTTTTTTCTACTAATCAAATATTTGACGAGCGTTTGCGATCCAAAATTTATTTGTTAAACTTTTCGGACGATCACTGCATATTTTACATGTATCTAAACTTTACAGGCAACGTGATAAAATGGAAATAAACCCTGTCAAATAGCATTTTATTTTAAGAACAGAATAACACGTGATGGTCTCACAAAAGGGCCGGCATAGGGCACGAGATTAAATCGGATCACTGTTTAATGTTCTGGAAACAAAGGTTGCCGAAACGTATGCTCGAGAGAAATCATATGTGTACAAAAGTTTTGTGTAAATTTTGTTCGAGCGTGTTTACAGAGTGTAGTGCTTAAAGTCTAAAGTTTTATTTTTGGGCCACCTGTAGGTATGACAAGACTTGGAACTTGGAACAAAAATATTAGTCACGTTAATATTATTCACGTTCATTAAAACTTCGTGATAATAAAACGAGATTAACGTGAGAGTTACGCTCTGTCGATATCACGATCGTCAATTGTTTCGGGTTCGTCGTGAAGCCTTCTTCAGGACCTTGAGTGCGGTGCGCTTGTCATTGGGTCCCGCCTCGCACTAATTAATAGATAGTTTTATAGTGAGCATATTTTTCAAGAGATTATTAGTTCTCACAGTTGCTGCAAATGTTTGGGCGATGAGAGCTATTTACTAGCAAAACTAACTAATGTTTATTGATGAGTATAGACACATTAATAAACTAATAATCAAGAAGGCAAGAGAAAGACATTGCATGAGGCTGTTTTCTCTTTCCCACAAATCCAAGATAAGCATGGCCGCTATTTATGAAAGGTTTTAGTACACACACTATAGTCTTTGGTTAACGGGCCTGACACGGGCATAGCCATAGGGTAAAGAGTAGTTTTATTTAGTATGTTCTTTTTATATTTTTATTTAGTATGACCTCTGTTTTCTCGCTAAATGTTGCTAAACCCAGCTACAGACTATGTGTCAGTGGAACCCGGATATAATCAACATCCTGATAAGCCGGACGGTATTTCGGACACATCGACACGATGACCGGATATACAGCCGTGGTTCCAACGGGAAATGAAGGGAGGACATGTTTGAGCTGGACTTATGCCATTCCAAAGTACATTCGTAAACTTCTAACATTATCATCTGTCATCTGGATATTTACAGTTAGGTAATGTTCGTTGTAAGTTTTTCCCTGCAACTATGACCCTGGATCTTTCAAACGGGGCGTGAAAAAGCTTATCTCAGGTCATCATAGGGGCGATTAACGCAGCTTACGGCTGCATGCAAAACGTAAGCACTATAGCATGAATTACGGCAGCAGTATTGTTTATTACATTATAGACAATACTGCTGCCGTAATCCAAATTCGTACTATGAAATTGAGGGGTGAAAGTTTGTATGTAAAGTATTTTGTTTTCGAGCATACAGTGAAGAAAATTAGCGTTTGGACAGTTTAAAGTGATGATTTCAATATTTATTGGCAGGGATGACTTAAGGGGGAGAAACGGAGGATATTTTTTTTCAAAAGTTGTTTGTTTTTGGAGCTTCAGTGATGAAAATTGATAACTGGATAGGTAATTTAAAATAAATAGTGATACTTTCAATATTTTTGTCAGGGATGACTTAAGGGGGTAAAACGAGGGATGTAAAAACTATTACATATTATAAACTGTAGAGGTAAAATTTCTGTACAATGAAAAATATGCTAAAACCGAGTTTAAACCAGCAGTTTATGCTTTGCGTTGATGAAATAGCAAGTCAGGACAAGTAATAAAACATGTATATTTATGTCTACAACTTATTTAGCCATAGGGCTGCCTTCTGTTCACAGCTCATTAGAATGGCGTTACATTAGTCACACCCATGGAAGTAACTTAATAGCAACATAATTGTATTTACTTACGTTGTGTACCACACGTAGCTACCACTCGCTTTGATCCATTAATAAAGCAACTCCACATCAAACAGCTTCTCAAAGGTATCGATCATATTATTATTACGTAGGTGCTTATATATATTTTAACATATATGTTATATTGTAAAGATAATGTAAGCAATGTAGATATTATTAAATAACGTAAAATTGAGAAGTACGAGAGCATTTTCTAAAATCACACAGCAATGTATATTGTATAACTGGTTTTGTTTAGTTCTGTATTCTGCAATAAGCTAGAATGGGAGTTTGATCCTTTTAATTTATTTTTCCACCAGTTTCTAGGAATTATTTTACACAAAGGACCGCGTGGCTCACACAGGGGTAATCTGTGCCTGGCTTACAATTCCTGAAATACACTCTAAAAAAATGTTTGTGTTACAATGTAAGCAGTAGTCATCATTATCAGTGTAATTTGAAACTAGATCAGCAAGAAGAGTAACAGTGCCTTCGGTCGATCTTCCTCAAAAGAAAGAAAGCCAAACTGTTTATCTGAGATGAGTTTGTGTTTTTCCAGGTAATTGATTAGTCTGGTGTTTACCAACTTTTGTAGCACCTTAGAGATGAGATGAATATGCGTTTAGCGATTTCAATGAAGTTGTGGATATCTTGTGGACGTCATTATAAGTACCTATTGAGCAATGTACTGACGGGGTATAAATAGAACAAACAAATACTTTTCGTGTAATTAATGAGTTCAAGACAGTTCAAGTATAGTAAATAACCAATATAAAAAATTAAGCACTGTAAAAAAAAGGAAAAAAAAATAGTCCAACATTTTTTATTTTAAATGACCTATCCAAATACATATTTTCACAACTATAAGTTCAAAAACAAAGGAGTTTCATACAAACGTCACCCCTTTTCACCCCTTTATGGGTAGAATTTTGAAAAACCCATTCTTAGTACACCTCTACGCATCAAGGACAATACACCCTCCAAATTTCAAGTCTCTACGATCAGTGGTTCAGGCTGTGCTTTGTCTGTCAGTCAGTCAGGACATCTTCTTTTATATTGTTATATAAGAAAGGATTTTTAGAAATTAAAGGGCGTGAAAAAAGTTCAAATTATTTCTGTAGCTACATATTGGGTCAGCTAGTATAAAATACTCATTGATAGGTGTCGGGAGCGGTCAGGGGTGTTATTCGGTATGACCATCCAATCACATAACGCGTTGCGTTGCGATATCTTCAAGGTATGATCGTGAAGTCAACACAGTTACCTACTATCATTCCTTGAAGATATTGAAGCGGGCCGCGTTACGTGCTTGAATGGTCAGCGTGTAACTTGACTCTATAGTCTAGTGCAGCGTTTCCCATTTGATGTGTCGGGATCCGGTACCGGGCCATCAAATAAAACACCAGGTCCCACCTTCTTGTCTTTATATATTACAAACGACGACGCCTAAATCTCTTAACTGATCAACAAGTTAAGCAACTCTTGCTGCGGTCAGGACTTGGATGTGTGACCACTAGTGGCATTATTCAACTTCGGAGGGCACGTTAAGCCGTCGGTCCCGGTTGTTTGTCTTAGGACAACAGTAGTTAGGCTATGTCGAAGGCCTTCGCGAGGCCTGAAAACTTCGATATGGATTGGCCACTAGCCTATCCACCATGCTGCACTGGCTGCGTGGTGATTATGGCCCAACTCCTCTCTCTGAGAGGAAGGCTCGAGTCCCAGCTACAAAATGGGCTGACTATGATTATGACGAATATATATAGTCTTCTTTGTCGTTCCCTTATATTAGTGAGGATCGTGACCATATAAGATTTGCCCCTATTTGCTAATGTCCCGCGCCAGTTCAATTTAGGCATCAAACACGCACTTATCTATATACTCGTACTAACGTCCATTAACCCGTCCGCATCAGCGCAAAAAATAACAATAGATTTATGAATGAAACTTAACTCGAATGAGTCTTGCTGATTCGGACAGATTAATCATTATAATGTAGTTTAAAAACTCTACCGCCGCGTTCCAAATTATATAGAGCTTCGTTCCCAAGTTTAGAGCTCAGACAAAATTGTATTTGTTAATCAGAAAATAATGTTAAAGTACTGTTATATCAGGACGCAGGCATGAGGACAAACAAATCGATTTTAGAAGAGCTCCACATCAAAAACGACTTACCTCTCTATGCCGAGAATCCACTGAGCTTCTTTGGACATGCAATGCGATCACATGCATGAGTTGGAGACGCAGTTGCTCGTGGGAATGATGCAGAAGAAGCGCTCAGAGGCTGAATTCCAACATGATGGTGTAAAAGTATTGTAGAGGCAAAAGGAGAAACTCTACAACGATATATTGAACTGGAGCAGGACAAAAGCAATTGGAGACAAATTTTATATGGTCACGATCCTCACTAGTAAGGGAACGACAAAGAAGACTATATATACAAGTTAATGTGTGTACATAAATAAATGTAATGTATATAATGCAGAGTTTGAATCAACTCAACTTCGTGATCAGACAGTGATCGGAAAACCTCATAAAGGTTCCGCGACGGCTTCGATACAAACGAAGTAAAAGTACCTGCTCTGAGGGGACGCCAGTGCTAAAATCAGAACATTTCAGAAGCATGTATACAATGCTAAAGAAAATTCAACTCTACGCTAGATACGATGCGTGTACGTTTTGGTAATAAAGCAAGCGTATTACTTACCAACATCTTGTCTTCTCACTTAATAGCTTAAAAAAATATTAAGAGTATCGTATATCTATATATCAAGCTCCACACACACTCCATACTCCACAGGCCGCTTTCAACATTTCAACCGACTTTAAAAAAGGAGGAGGTTCGAATACACCTTTATTATGTATGTTCACAGATTTCTCCCCATATGTCCACTGATTCTCAAAATTCTTTTGTTCTTTGAACGAGTATATTTCTAAAGCGGTCCCATTTAATCATCATCATCTCAGCCGTAGGACGTCCACTGCTGAACGTAGGCCTCCCCTTTAATTTTCCAAAAGGACCGGTTGGAAGCGGCCTGCGTCCAACGTCGTCCTGGGACCTTTATCAGGTCGTCTGTCCACTGTGTCGGTGGACGACCTACGCTGCGCTTGCTGGTCCGTGGTCTCTATTCCAGAACCTCGGCCCCATCGGCCATCTGTTCTGCGTGCTATGTGCCCTGCCCACTGCCACTTTAACTGGCTATGTCGGTGACTTTCGTTCTTCTACGGATCTCCTCATTTCTGATTCGATCACGTAGAGAAACCCCGAGCATAGCCCTCTCCATAGCTCGTTGGTCCCATTTAAATCTCATCAAATTCGGCTTAGCGGTTTTTGAGTTATACTCGTAGAACACTCCAAGAACTAAAAAGTGTTTCGCCTAACATGATGATCATTGACGGTGAATAGCAATCGATCCTGTAAGTAGCAAAGGTCACTAAAATGGGAGAAAAAAAATGTTACCGAAAAATTTTACCCAATTCAGCAAGTTATTTCACACTTTTTAGTGTTGAAGTTGGTTCTATTTTTTGGTAAACATTTTTGGACATAAATATGCGGGAGGGCGAGGGATATGTTCAGCAATGCACGTCCTACGGCTGATATGATGCTTTAATTTCTCCGTATGATGACATGATCCGTTATGGGATGACAGCGTCCTAAATCAAAACAAAAGCATTTCGACACAATAGTGAAGTAACCGAGTAAAGTTCCCTTTAGTTTCGTGTTCCGATAGACGTTAATGAACGCTATCTAATCTATAAACGGTCGTCTGGTCGTCGAATGCCCCAAGTAATCTCGTCCAGGGGTAAGAGGACTAGGTATTACCTAACTTTGTATAGGTGTGATTGGAAAATTAATGTTTAAAGTAAGTTAGTAAGTAATTTGATATGTTTTTTATTTTTATCAATTGCGATTGAATATTACCCACAGACTTAACTCACTCGTTGTTAGTGATGATGCTTAGAAGTTCGTAGCAACGGAGATAAGATGATCACAAGTTTTTATTCCCTCGATTTTGAAGATCACAGTTGACTAATATCTCTAAGTTTTTAAACTATCATGGTCACAAACATTAGAAATATTCACAATATTCGCCATGATCACAGCTGAAAAGAAATGCAAGTGCCGACATATCGGAAACTCAAAGGAAATACACATGGTAATCCCGATAGTAATGTAGACATTTCTGACCAGATCTCTCCTAATAAGCGACGATAAAGTTTAGATACTGCGGACGGCCACTGTCATCTTGCGCGTAACTTGACTAACGTTAGTAAGTACCAATCATATACTCTACTATTCTTACCTTTATCAGATAAAAGGATTTACCCTTGGATTGTAGCCAGCCTTTTGATTGACAGGATGGTCCAACCAAGTCAGCTGAGAGGGATACAAGGTAGTGTCATTTGTTTATGCTCTTAATGTACAACAGCGCCTTAATGTTACGTCAGAGTATAGGACACTAAACGATAGTTGCTCACTTTTAAATATTTCTAGACATCTCCATACATCTCATTTGGTCGAACCATGCATACCTTCTGACAGTTCATTATGTTTGGTAAATATTCGACGTCTGTTTAAAAAACCATGGACTACATTAGTGTGGCTCGCTGGGGTACGCTGCTTCCTATGTCATGTCACTCTACGGAACGCGCTTGCCACACATATTTGTGGATTAGGATGAAAATCCTCCCCAATTGTTCCAAATCCAAATCCAAAGAGCCTCTTTATCTTGAACTGTTTTCGTTTGCTTGCTTTCGGATACTTCTCATACTCCTTTCCATGGTTCTTTGGCAGTAATAAAGCACATCTGTGTGATGTTTGGAGAAAGGCTAAGTTTCACATCCTTATGTGAGGCAAGGTAGGATGCAGGTGTTGTGCACTTTTCTCTTTATTGTTGTACTGATTTCATCACCTCCTTGAGTGACCAATATCTTCTCCAGCTGTTAGTTAAACGTGTTTTTATTTTTTTGGAATGTAGTTTGGTTTTTAATAATTATTACACGATGGTAAAGTAATTTGCATCTATGGTAGTGTCTTATTAATAGCTGCTAATATAGTTACGTCTTGCTTTCTGGAACTCTGAAAACTGATACTCAAATCATTGTCTTTAGTGTCGACACAATTGTAATAATCAAACCTATTTACCCAGACAAAGTTACATATGAATTGAACACATTCTCAAACAGACAACTGCACAGTACGTTTGGCAGCTTAATGATCTCGTTTGTTTGAAGCAGGGATAATGAACGGTACACGCGGAGACTCAATTGCGATTTGGAACGTTGGACGCTCGCGTTTACTAATTGCTTATTTCATTAGAGCACCACGCGATGGTCCACAGCTTCATGTATCATTCCAGGGAGCGCGCTTAGCCAAGGGAGTGTGCGGACGATAGAACTGATAGGTATGAAACTCTGCCTGGTGAATGAGTTGATGTATTTCGTAACTTTGCGTTGGAAGCATTGCTTAACACAAGTACAATTTGAAAAATTTAATACCGACTTCCATTCTATTCAGTTATTGTAGTGTATCTCAAAAACTACTGAACCGAATTTGATTTAAATGGGACCACACGAGAAGCACCAGCTTTCAAACATAAATGAATTTTGAGAATCGTTTCACCCAGTCGAAAGTTATGAGGTAACAAACATAAAAAGAAAAAGAAATATACATTCGAATTGAGTACCTCCTCCTATTTTTGGAAGTCGGTAGAAAAACAGTATTTTTTTTCTGTAAATTATATTAAAACTGTAACTGCATTTTTTTATCATAATCGGGTGTGTCTATACTCTGTTATCTAATAATATGTAAATGCTACTTTATACTAGATTTTTGTTTGTTTATGTTTTTATGTGTAATTGTGGTGGATTATTAAGCACCAAGTGTTAAATTATTAGGTAAGTCTTTGTATTTATTATGCATTCGCGATGTAGGTAAACGCACCAAATTACACTTTCGATTTAGGTTAAAAACATGTCAATAGTATTTTGACTTATACGTTTCTGCCCGTAGCTTCGACCGTGGTAATGAGAAGGCTGGGTGTTTTACCCTTACCAAAGTAGTACTAGGAGCGCGCGGCAAATATTTATACTTGCTTTGCCCCTCAGACAAAATAAAAAGTCAAGACAGAATGTTGTGAACAGAGGCCTGTAAAACTACGCCTCGACGTGTCCATACATAATTACACAAAACACGTACCTACAACGAAACTACGCCTTGACTCGTCAGTCGAACCATCGCGGCGCGTGGAAGCAACGCAATGAGCGTGGTGATTTATCATTTTCTCATCATAATTTAAATTGATTAATTATTTTTCATTAATTTTAATCTAATTTGAATTTTCATGGCAGTACCGATGCATGGACTACATGTTTAGAAATCCGGCCTCAGTTCTCCGTTCACAACATTCCCCCTTTACCGTATCTATTTACATGTCTATGTGACTTCGTGTTGCTCGGTCGCAGACGGCCGGCTGGTACACCTGGCTGGACGAGCGTCTAGTGGTTTGTATTCATTTGCTCGTCGCCACGGGCGGATGCTGATCGATTTCGTGACACACCGAACGATAAACCATACAACATTAAAGTAAGGTTGTTAGGTATTTATTTTCACAAGCTGAAATTACATTTATATCAATCTCAAGGTGTGGGTCCAGTAGCATATATTATTAATTAAGGTGCTTTTCTCGACATGGTATGCCAGCTCCATCGTAGACTAAACATGACTACAATTGAGTACGTATTTCTTAATAAAAAATACTTCGTATGTCAAAAGCAGTTTCAATGCGGCTCAGATCTTCAACTGTTCTTTATTTCCATTATTTTTTTTCATAATTAAGTATGAGACAACATCGACACTAGATCTGTCCCAAACTACGCAAAGCCTATGCTATAGTGACCTGATGACTGATATACTTTCTTATATTTAAACTAGCTGCGCTCCGTGGTGATGGATGATGATAATGATGAATCAATTATAGCGTATAGCTATAATATATAGGTATATTTAATATAGCTTTCTACTGGTGAAAAATTTATGTGGTTATGTAGTTTTTGCGTTTATCTGTTACAAATAAACTATCAAATCTTTCCTCGTTATTACAAGAGTAGATAAGGATTAACACCAAGGTACGAGTACGAATAATGTGGCCTAGTTTGTACCGGAATTAATATTGCATATTTTAACACGGAAAAGTAGTAATCGTGACATAACTGTAATACTTAGACATATTGTATCGTACACTTTTTTGTAGACATTAATGTCCGCTATAAATTTATAGGACATCACTTTGCTTTATTGTCAATAGTTTCCGCAGTGCACGTGATATAAGGATGTTTTTGGTAATTTTTTTTCACACCTTGGATTATATTACATTGATACGGATCCCTAACATTCTTAAAAATATTATATAGCCTATGTTATTCAGTGATAATGTGGCTTTCTACCGGCAAAAGAATTTTCGTTATCGGTCCAGTAGTTTATAAGTTTATTCGTTATATACAAAAATACAAATATTCCCTCTTTATAATATTAGTGTAGATATGTAGATATACACCCCGAAGCAGCTCAAATGACATGTTCATGCACACGTATGTTGACCTGTCCGGGGATCGAACCCGGGACTAGCGGCTCAGAGGGCAGGGGTGCTACCAACTGCGCCAACCGGCCAGTCAATTAGCTCAGAGATTTCATTTGCTACATCGTCCTTTAACTAGAAATACCACTTGGTATTAGTTTCCTTAAGATGTGCATTTGCTGGAGAGCCCCACCACCTATGATACGTTCGTTGAAGGGTACCTGGACGTGTGTGGCTTGGCTTCCAACATCTAAGGTGTCTCACTTGAAACGAGATCATCTGACAATAACCACACGAAACAAGTCTCTAAGTCTCTTCGCCATTGGACATCACGACGGAAATTTTAATAGAGATCATGTTGACGTCTGGGAGTCCACAATCGTGCGATTCCGACGGCACTTTCTGCCTCACACTACTACTATATTTGAACAGATACGACTTGGGAGACTTCAATAAAATAGCCTATTCCTTCTTCAAGGATCGGCAACGCATCCTCGAAACCTCTGGTATTGTAGATGTCTGTGGGCGACGGTGATCACTTACCATCAGGTGAGCCGCTTGCTCGTTTGCCAAATCTATCCTATAAAAAGCCTATAACTTACCGGATTTAATATTAAAACCTTCTTTACTCACCTAATTAAGTGGATAAATAAAATGTGTCAAACTCACCAGAATTTTCTAACCAAATATTTCCTATCTTATCCATCCCTGTGTAATAATATCACCCTGTCTAGTCCTCCCCTTGCACCACCATCCTGTCTCCCGTGCTCTTTAATTACCCGGTTCAGGTTGCGAAAAAGATCAGGTTTGTAAGAGTTGACTTAGATTTGATGACCTTTCACAAGACTCAGACGACGTACAATTTACTCTGAACAGAACGCAATAAATTAACGGAATTTTATTTTTCGAAAATTCTGTACAGAAATTTTCGCTGAAATACGTGAGTAAAGGTTTTAATATTAAATGCGGGAAATGTGTTCATAGGCTTAGAATTTCGTGTGGTTAACGTCAGATGATGTCGTTTCTACTGAGACACCTTAGATGTTGGAAGCCAAGCCACACACGTCCAGGTACCCTTCAACGAACGTACCATAGATGGTGGGGCTCTCCAGCAAATTCACATCTTAAGGGAACTACCAAGTGGTATTACTGGTTGAAGGGCGATGTAGCAAATGAAATCACTAGGCTAATTGACTGGCAGGTTGGCGCAGTTGGATGCAACCCTGCCTTTATCAAACACCCAAAACCGCTGAAGCGCTCACAGCGGAGCTTGACTTCGTGATCTTAACCGATCAACAAGTTAAGCAACGCTTGCTGCGGTTAGCAGTTGGATAGGTAACGGCTTGTGGCATTGTTCAACTGACAGCTTCCGTGCTTCGGAGGGCACGTTAAGCCGTCGGTCCCGGTTGTTTGTCTTAGGACAACAGTGGTGAGGCTATGTCGAAGGCCTTCGGGCAGCGTGAAAACTTCGACATGGGTTGGCCAGTAGCTTATCTATCAAGCTGCACTGGGCACGCATGGATTATGGCCCAACTCTTCCCTGTGAGAGGAAGGGTCGAGTCCCAGTAGTGGGAACATAATGGGCTGTTTATGTAAACACCCCAATCCGTTCACCCGTAAGCGAGTAACAAACACACTTATTTCACACATTTTTAACATTAGTGTGAGTATTACGATAAGGACAAACAGTCTCGATATATATCTATCCTGTTCTCTTAAATGTTAAAACTCCCCAGAGTGACTTGAATCTAAAGATAAACGTGTAAAAGATAAAACATCTGAGGCGCGAAGAGCCGACGGTGTTGGATAAATTTACTTATGGATTCCCCCCGTTCCCTCCCCAAGACCCTCTAATTTAATTTGCGCATCGCGACCGTTATTATGCCTCAAAATCTTCAAATTGAATCATTTGCATTATTTTTGAGCTTCACTTTAATATTTCGATGAGATTTCGTTAACATGGGGTGCTCGGAACTTTTGCTTTTACTTTTTTGTTATGTTTATATTGTTTTTTTTAGAAATGACGGTGATGGTAAGCGCTACGCTTTTAACAGTTGTAGTGTTCGAAGCTAACGTTGTACGCGGCTTTTTTTAAATTGACGAATTCAAATATTAATTTTGCTCATTTCTAACTTTGCTTAGGGACCTACTATTAGGCGGACAAGCTTTTTGAGAGGGTGATAGCTAGGCTACCTTAACCGCCACCGCCGTGGGGTGGGTCCGAACCTGACAATCAGTTCGGCTTTAGAGTAGGCCAATCTACCAGCGATGCCATCCAGCGAGTCCAGGCCTATTCAAACGAGGTAGTGGCACACGGCGGAGTGATGTTGGCGGTGTCACTCGACATCAGCAAGTCTGGAGCCATCTTCTTTCATGGCCCCCGCCGAGCACCACCCAGAGGTTCCTTCATGTCTATTAGAGAGGTTAGGATCGAGGTAGAGCCCCAGATTAATTATCTTGGGTTGTGTCTCGATAGCCGGTGGAAGTTCCAGCAGCACTTCGCATGTATGGGGCCTCGATTGATGGGAGCGGCAGCGGCGCTAAGGCACCTGATGCCAAGTCTTGGTGGCCTCAAATCGAGTACCCGCCTATATATGGGGGTGGTAAGGTCAATGACGCTTTACGGAACGCCCTTGTGGCCGGAGGCTCTGAATAACTGCACCATAGCCCTTCTGAGAAAACCTCAGAGGGCAATGGCAGCCTTCGAGGTGAAACCCCGGCGGCGAGCTCGATGCTTGTAAGCTTCAAGCTCGGCAGGCCTTGATTGGGATATGGAAGGAACGTCTGGCCAACCGCACAGCTGGTAGCAGGACCGTGAATGCTGTCCGTCCAGTCCTCGAGGACTGGCTCAATAGGGCGCACGGGTCGCTTACCTTCCGGCTGGTACAGGTGCTTTCCGGACATGGGTGTTTTGGAAAGTACCTCTGCCGCATAGCCGGGAGGGAACCGACGCCTGAGTGCTACGACTGTGACTGTGTCGAGGACACAGCGCAGCATACGCTGGAGGTATGCCCAGCATGGGCAGGCGAGCGTCGGGCCTTCGTCACTGCAGTGGGAAACGACCTCTCTCTCCCAGCATTGATCATCAATGCTGAAATCTGAGAGATGCAAAAAGACACTAAAAACCAATATCTTCTAGTGACAAGCACAATGCTCTCTCTTTGGTCGTTCCCTCATGACTGAGGATCGTGATCATCAAGCCAGCACTTTGGATCTGACGAACTGTCTCCATCGGCTCCGGTCTGTGAACATTTTCACCGCGGCGTAAAAGCGGGACGTTGGTGTTTCTTTCAATTGGTCAGACAACCTGGTCGGCACAATGCAGTGATACGCAAAACAAGAGAGAAGCAATTCTACTATTTGACAACGTTCAACAATTTATCACGCTGCAACTGCAGTTCAACTGTTGTTATCGTTCGATCATTACCCAAAAAGCCATTCTACTATTACTATTGACAAAATGGAATGTAACGTCATGTAAACATAACGTAATCATAATATCTTCTTCTTTTCAGTTGTTTCGTTCTTGACAGAGCGGTCGTGGTCGTCATGTAGTTGGAGGCAGACGCCTCACGATGTCATGCCATCCCCCTCTATTTGCAGTCATCCTCGCATGGGTGACCTCCCGCGCGCTCTACTGCCCTCTACTTACATTACGTATTTTAAGCGGGGCAGCCCCGCCTCGAAACTTCTCCGAAGATTTATATACTAGACAGACGACGCGTTCATGATCTATCGAGTTAGCAGAATATACAGTTTAGATCGATCGCTGGCGTCAATAGAAACTTAACTGCAGCTGGACTGTTCTTCAATAGCAGGATAAGAAAACGTATATTATTATACGAGTATGAGCTACAGTTTGATTGCAGTTGGAACATATTTAGTGAGTGGTATCGGCCCCCTTTATTCACCAACTTCAAAAAAGGTGGAGGTTAAATATGTGTATGTTAATCGATATCTCCCCCATTTGTGGACTGATTCTCAAAATTCTTTTTTGTTTGGTAGAGTATAACTCCGACCGAATTTGATGAAATTTAAATGGGACCACATATAAATTTCATCAAATTCGGTCAAGCTGTTTTTGATTTACACTCTAAAAATGAAAACTATTACACCTATCTTGATGATATCATAAATGACGGTGAATTACAATCGACGTAAGTAAGTAGTAAGTAGCAAGGGTCACCAAAAATGATGAAAATCAAATTTTACTAAAAAATGGAACAGACTTCAATATCAAAAAGTGTGAAACAACTTGTCGAAGTCGGAACCATGCGCACAATATTGTGAGATACAATATGACACACAATAGACGCACAATATGACAGGTACCTTTGAACTATGTATTGAAGTCGGTTCCATTTTTTAGTAAAAAATTGTTTTCTAAGCTAATTACAGCTATGAGTGGCACTGCAGCTTTTATAGGGAAGCGTAATTCTTACCATCAGACTTGCCCGTCAATTCACTTAATTGAATTAAAGCCACAACAAAGTAAAAGGATGCTTAGAGTAGAGGTCATTCAACTGGCTTAATTGTTCAACTCATCAAGCTCCATTAGATTGATAAACGAGCTCTGTACAACTAATCAACTAATAGTTGAAGCAGACCCCTTTCTACTACGCGAACTTTTGTACTATACCTACGTTACTTGCTGTTTTAACCGACTTCAAAAAGTAGGAGTTACTCGATGCGTGTGTTTTTTTTAACGTTAGTCCTTAGAACTTTCGACTGGGTGAACATATTTTTATGATTCGTTTTTATTTCAAAGCTGTTGTTTTCCGTGTAATCCCATTTAATCAAATTCGGTCAAGCGGTTTTTAAGTTACACTCTAATAATTAAACAGTGTTTTGCCTATCTCGATGATATCCTTATTGATAGTGAATGACAATCATCCCGTAAAGAGGAAAGATCACTTAAAAGGCTGAAAAAAATGTGATCGACTTCAACACTAAAAAGAGTGAAATAACTGAAGTGGTGCTCATTCCATCAACACGCGAAATAAGCACAAGCTATCCGTACATGTAACGCGTCTCCACAGAATAAGTCATTTTTTATGGGACAATGTACTCGTATACGATTCTATAATAAAGTTCCCAATGTTATCCGAGATTTGCCTATTAATAAGTTTAAAATTACTATTAAAATTAAACTCTGTCAAAAAGGTTATTACAAAATTTCGGATTACTTGGAGGATAAAACAGCTTGGGACTGATCACTTCAGGATCTATCTACTCGTCCCCCCCGAAGGGTTCTCGCATTGACGTGGCGGGGGGGCTCAGTAACCGTGGCTAGGTACACCACGGTGAAGCCAAGAGGAACCCAGGGGCCGCGCCGGCGTTGGGGTGCGCTGGCCGGCTCAGGCGGGCCGCTCCTATGGGCTTTGGCCGCCAAGTCCACATAGGGTCCGGGCGCTTTGGCGCAGACTCGAGGAGGTGGGGCCCGGGCGCTTTGGCGCAGGCTCGAGGAGGTGAGGCCCGGGTGTTTTGGCGCAGGCTCGAGGAGGTGGGGCCCGGGCGCTTTGGCGCAGGCTCGAGGAGGGGGGCCCGGGCACTTTGGTGCAGGCTCGAGGAGGTGGGGTCCGGGCGCTCGGCGCAGACTCGAGGAGGTGGGGTCGCGGGGGGTCTATCCCTTGTGGCTGACGTAGCAGGCGGTGGGGCTAGGTATCCGACCCACCGCAGGGAGACCACGGGCGACCAGACACGGGGAAGTCTGGCGCCCATTGTTCAATTTTTTTCAATTGTTGTCAAAGTGTAGCGTGTCTTGCCCTACTGATACCATTATTATGTTCTCTTTTGTAAGGCAACACACTGGAGCAATTTGTAGTACCTAAGTAAAAACATTGTAAAACATCTATATGAAAAGAATGGCCCCGAGTTTCTTGCCGCTTCTTCGCGGTAGGCTCTATATATTTTGGAACGCGGCGGTAGTCTTTAAAGTACATTATAATGAAAAATTGACGTTCATAAGTTCGTCTTTGATGCCTAAATTGAATAAATTATTTTGACTTTGACTTTAACTAGTCGAATTCGGTACCACGCGCACAATATTGAGATAATAGCTAGGTACTTTTGTACTGTCATGGTACCGGCTTCAACAAGTTTTTGCACAATTTTAGTGTTGAAGGCTGTTCATATTTTTATGGTAATTTTTATTCTTTAAAAGTGTGCTATTTGTTTTTACATGTTTCTACATTTGCCATTTCTCAAGGTAAATTACAATAACACTTATAGTTGTATCAAGGGAGGTTTTAATTTAAGTAAGTCAAGTCACCGTCACTCAAATACACTGTCATCAAGTCACTTTCCTGCTAAGTCACGTTCTAGTAAAGCCGTGGAAGCATTAAACTTAGACCTTTTAAACGATTGATGAGGAAAAAGTAATCTACACTATCCATATCTACATAATATAGTATATAATGTAATAATATTATAAAGAGGACAGATTTGTTTGTTTGTTTGAATTGAATAGGCTCCGAAACTATTATAACGATTAGAAAAATGTTTCACTATTTAAATCCTACATTATACCTGATGAACATAAGCTATAATATTTTCAAAAAAGTTGGAGATTCGTATGAAAACTTCGATAATGTAACCCAAGGTGTGGAAAACCAAAAAGGGTCCTTATATCGAGTACGCTGCAGAAACTATTGACAATTATAGAGCAAAGTGACGTACTACAGTTTTATAGAATACGTCAATATCTACAAAGAAATTCACAAATAATGTCTAACTATTACAGTTATGTCACAATAAATACTTTTTCATTTTGAAATATATAATAGTAACGCCGGTACAAACCAGGCCACATTATTCGTACCTTGGTATTAATCCTTATCTACTCTAATAATAAAAAGGAAAGATTGTTTGTTTGTTTGTAATGGATACACGTAAACTACTTGACCGATTCAGAAAATTATTTCACGAGTATAAAGCTACATTATGTAACATACGCTATATTTGATTCATCATCATCATCATCCATCACCACGCGGGTGAAATTGCAGAGCGCAGCTAGTATGAAATTATAATAAAAAAGTAGTGTTATACTCGTATAACAAACTCATTATTACTCCATCTGTACCTGTCTGTGTTTGAGCAAGAATTCAAATTTGACATTTATACCAACCATACCTGAACATTATGGAGATTCCTCCGCGCATTCCTTACGTCACAACCGGTGACACGGAGACACCCCCTCCCTTACAATCCCCTAACTAATTTATGTGATGATATTCAAATTAATTGAATTTTCAGCACGTTAACGGGCCCTGGACTTGAGGAGGCGTCTTTTTGATTAAAAGGACATGATTGAAACTTATAAATGGCAATTCACTTTTCTTGATTTATCAGTGCCCCTTCCCCCTCCCCTGGTCTATAGCTCTCACACAGGCTCAGTGGAGTAAAGTGGAATTGAGCGAAAATAAACTTTATTTAAATTAAAATTAGGTAAGAATTAACGTTAGAAAACGGGATATTTACCATGTATTATATTTATAGTGAGCTCTTGGTATTTCGGCACAGTTGCATGAGTCAACTGTCGAGAACCTGGAGTCCAGTGGTTCATCTTTGCAAAAACCGAAGAAGTTCCAAAATAAGGCTCGCGTGCAGATACATTGAGTTATGTGTGTCGAGAACCAGATCGAGTTCCAAGTGACTGTTCTGTCATTGGTAATAAGCCAGAACGCAAGAATCATGTGCGGAAGAGGGTAGACCGTTTCGTCTGCTCATAACAACACCTACCCGCAGATACTTCAGTTTACTCGTGAACATGGCGCATGCAACTGTGCCCAAATATCGAGAGCTCACTATAAATACAATACATGGTAAATATCCCGTTTCTAACGTTAATTCTTGCATTAGTGACCATGTCGGTTTAAAAACACAAGGTTTAAACAAACCTTTTTTATGTTATTAGGAGACGGTATACAAGCATAAGAACCGCATGTTGTTAAGCGGTAAACTCTGCGTCACAAATGATGAACTGCACTGCGTGTAAGTCAGAGACATTAAGTTGTTAAGTCTAGTGAGCCTGTACTTTCCTCGGAAGCCTTACCCCATAAACCACAAAACAGTAATACGAACATTACTGCGCATAGTGGCAGTACTTACCCAGATAACTCATTCACAAAAAGTTAGGCCCTCCTAGGCACCATCGACCCTCGAATATTATATAGGATAGTTTTGGCCATTAAGATCATTCTTTTAATCACGCGACCGAAACTGCTAGCTATGACTAGAACAGACATGGTTGTCTGGAAGAGATCGCTCTGAGCGATGAGTAATGTTATTCTATTATATTATCCTATTTATTTATAATGCGATGTTGCAATAAAGAGTTCATCTATCTATCTATTCATCATCATCAGCCAGTATCAGTCCACTGCTGGATATATGCCTCTCCTAATGCACGCCATTGAGCCCGATCTTCGGCTTTTCTCATCTATCTATTCACGTGCCGGATATTTTAGAGCCGAACGGTTTTTCACGTGATGATGGCAAGAGGCCTGACGGTTTAACGTTGATTCCGTGGAGTCATGGGGAGCCGCTGGTGTGGGACGCAACTCGTTCTGACACACATGCGCCTTCTCACCTCGAGCACACTTCACGGACGGCAGGTGCTGCTGCAGAATCTGCAGAAAACCTCAAACGGAGAAAATATGCTTGTCTTGGAGATAATTATATCTTTCTTCCGTTTGGGATTGAAACTATGGGTTATTGGGGTCCAGATGCACGGCGTTTAGTAAAGAAGCTGACCAGACGCCTCAAAGAAATTACAGGTGACCAAAGAGCTGGTACTTACCTCGGACAACGTATAAGCCTGGCTATACTCTACCCGTAGACAGGGACTTAAATGCTGTTTTATATATATATGTATAATTTAGAAATATTTTAATTAATTATATTATTGTAATAGGTAGATTTATTTTATATCAGTAACTTTGTTCTTAGATTACATTTATTTATTGTTGGGTGTTATAAAAAATTAAGTATTAGCATTAAAATCTAAAAATATATACTTCTATCTATCTATCTATCTATCTTGTAAAAAAAAATTAATCCTTTTTATATGAATCATCTCAGCGAGATACTCGTATCACTATAACGTAGGCAGAAGGGTCTTAGCATAAAATCACAAAGAAGATTTTCTAAAATAAATCTTAATTTTCCATTCTTTACTTTTACGATACCATAATTTCACGTTATATTTACGAAAGGCATTAAGTTGTAAAAATCCCATTATTTTACGTTGAGGGGAGCCGTCACAGCGCGGCCGCCCGTAATTATTACAAGCCAGTTTGCTATTTACCGGGATTTTGATCTTATATTTTCGTAGCGAAATCCCGAGATACGGGAAGTAAGGGAGGCTCTTGATATTAATTAGGGTGATAAATATTGAATAAATTATTTAAGTAGATAATAAAGGTAGGTAAATCAAGCGAAGTGCTCGTAGCGGAGCTTGACTTGCCGATCAACAAGATAAGCAACACTTGCTGCGGTATGGACTTGGATGGGTGACCGCTAATCTCGTTGCTGAGCTTGTATTGGCGATCTTAACCGATCAACATGTTAAGCAACACTTGGATGGGTGACCGCTATCGGCATTATTCAACTGAGCACTTATATGCTTCGGAGGGCACGTTAAACCGTCGGTCCCGGTTGTTTGTCTACAAAAGCCGTGGCTATGTCGAAGGCCTCCAGGCGGCCTGAAAACTTCGACAAAATGGATTGGCCACTAGCCTAAGCTCAAGCCTCACTGGGCCCGCGTGGTGGATTATGAATGAATGAATGATAGAATATTTATAAACGGCGTGCAAATGTTTTATACAACATTTATTCTAATGAGTTTTTTTTAGAATCTACACAAAAATAATAAAAAAATTAAACAGGCAGTAAATTCAAAATAATACGAACTGATTTTAGATATAATAATTAAGAATGTCAATTGATATAATTGTTTGAAAATTTACTTCTGACAATTAATAAAATTAAATGTCAAACCTTAATATATAATTACCTATGTTAGATTTTTATCATCTAAGAAGTCCTTTATAGCGTAATAACATTTTTTCAATAAGAAGTCAAATAATTTTTTTTAAAAAGATTTAGGGCAATTCCCTGTATATAATATGGCCTAACTCCTCTCTCTCTGAGAGGAAGGTTCGAGTCTCAGCAGTGGGAACATAATGGGCTGATAATGAACCAGCACATGTGTTTTAATTCAATCGTATGCCTGTTACGGGATTTGTCCAATCCACTTCCAAGCCCGTGAACTATGATTGTAAAGGTTATTGTTATTCGATATCAGATTTCTTAGTGGAAGAACTGTTGAATAAATATTGTGTTCTTCGAACGTTTTGCTTCTCTAAATCTAATACTTCTCTTGTTATTTTCGTTTGTAAGTAGACTCGTACGTTTGTACAATAGTTTGTACATTTCTCACGTCATAATTACTTGAATAGGTCTAACAGTTTAAAGTGGAAACGTTGTAATAATAATAATAATAATAATAATAATATTTATTTCATTAACCAAAGAATACAATTTTCAATCTTAAGCGACCAGGGTTTCCTTTTAAGCAAAGAATGCCTGTATTAGGAGTCCCTGCTCTCCCATAACATAGAAAAAAAAATACAATTTAAAGTGTATGTGTGGTGAGTGTGAAAGATGGTGAATGGGAATGTTTGTGTTTTTGTAAGGGGGTGTGACCGTGTGTCTGTGTGTAAGTGCTGAATTGTGTAACTTATTGAACCTTATTAAACCTGAATTAGAAATTCAGTTTCGTTGTAGGTAAGCGGTATTATCCACTTAATGATACATTTTTTACATTCATAGACCGATTTAGCATATATATCTAGGTCTTTGTTAGCTTTATTGTATATATATGCTGATCGTGCACTATATTGCTTTAAAGCAAATTGTGATTTACATTTTGGTATTTGCGCTACCGAGGTCTTTTTTCTTTATTATTGGTTATTTGTAATTAGAACATAACGCACATGTATGTAACCTTTTTCTCTTATGTTTACAAAGGAGGTTCGTACTAACTGTGATTAATGATTTAAAAAAAAACACTAATTTTATATCTACACTTCTACACTTATCTACGTCTACGCTTTACACTATAATACGAGTATTATAAAAAGAATAGATTTGTTTGTTTGTTTGAATTTAATAGGCCACGAGACGATTATATCGATTTGAAAAATTCACCATCAGATCTTACATCATCACTGATGAACGCAGACTATAGAATATTATCAAAAATGTTAGAGATTCGCATGAAACTGTCGATAATGTAAACCAAGGTGTGGAAAAAAATCCAAAAAAGTCCTTATATCGCGTACGCTTCTGAAACTAATGACAATAGATCAAAGTGGCGTACTACAGTATTATAAAGTACCAATATCTACAAAAAAGTTCGCAATACTACGTGTAACTATGACAGTTCAACAACTTTTTCATTTTAAAGTATTCTTTTAAGCTATTGCATAGCTTCTATCGCGGGCCTTGAGCGTGGAGACCGAATCCAGAAATTCCGTAACGAAAATAACCTAACACCCCCCACTCCGACTCCATCTATCGATGAATAGCAGAACTTTTAATGACTTTTTGAAATATCACGCTTGTCTCTTTAGTTCAGCAACTCGCCTCTAGATGGCATTGGTTAAATAATTATAATTGCATAAGTTGATTTGGCATCTATCGATGAATAGCAAAACTTTTAATGACTTTTTGAAATATCACGCTTGTCTCTTTAGTTCAGCAACTCGCCTCTAGATGGCATTGGTTAAATAATTATAATTGCATAAGTTGATTTGACATCTATCGATGAATAGCAAAACTTTTAATGACTTTTTGAAATATCACGCTTGTCTCTTTAGTTCAGCAACTCGCCTCTAGATGGCATTGGTTAAATTATTATAATTGCATAAGTTGATAAAAACAGCTATGCAATAGCTTTACCGCGGCAGTCTCCAAGTGCCACACGTCTTTTTTTACATTTGATAAACATGCATTTGACCACAGTCTCACCTGATGGAAGGTGATGACGCAGTCGACGGTGGTACATGTTTGCCTAAGCAAGCATTCAATAGTAACCATAGATTAGAGTATGTATACTGGATAGTAGCGCTGGTACAAACAAGGCCACATCATTCGTACTTTGGGTTAATCCATATCTACTCTAATAACTAGGAATGATTTGATAGTTTGTTTGTAACGTATAAACGCAAAAACTACATAACCGGTTCAAAAAATTCTTTCACCAGTAGAAAGCCATACATATTATGCCTGAGTAAAATACGTTATATTTGATTCATTATCATCATTATTCATCACAGCGCGGCTGAAACCGCGCAGCGCAGCTAGTAGGTATTACATTACTACTATGTCGGTGACTTTAGTTCTACGGATGTCCTCATTTCTGATTCGATCACGTAGAGAAACCCCGAGCATAGCCCTCTCCATAGCTCGTTGTGCGACTTTGAGCTTACACACGAGGCCCATAGTAAGAGACCACGTTTCAGACAATCAGACTCCTAGTCTTACAATCAGATACCGAGCTCGCCGGCGAGCTCGAGGCAAAAATTATGTCTTGGTTAGATTCTTTCCAAATAGTCATAGAGTAAAAATTCATAGGGCCCACTTTCAACGGTACACTAGTGTACCGGGGCGATTCTCTCCGACTCCCCTCTCTCCTGGCGACGGCCCAAGCCGAGGTCCGTACCTTAGTGGTGCCCTTGAGCAAGTCGCCTACTCCTCTCCTTGCGGCGAAGCGTCTTCAACGCTCGCCTTAGGCGGTGCGCCCTCTGCGCCGGCATCTGGCTGAGTGCCATCTGCGCTCGCCTCCCGTCCGGTGACGCTGTAAATGCCGGTAGAGGCAAACAGCATTAGTCCGTTCGAAAAAAAAAGACCACGTTTCAGTGTCATAAGTCATCACTGGTAACACAAATTGATCTAAGATTCTTATCTTGGTAACCTATACAGGGTGTTTGGTAGAGGGACCGACAAAGCAAATGAGCGTGTTCGGGGGCCCACTTGGAGAATACAAGTTGGCCAAAAAAAATCCCTGACCCCCCAATTTTTTTTAACTTTTTTTTGTGAATTTTCCCGTTTTCTCCGAAATTGTACTTACCACCATGACATTTGTAAAATCTGTTTTAGACCGGATGTTTTTAGTTGAAACACCTTCAGGCCACGCAAAGTAAAATTGGATACAAAACAGAGCTAACTAACTGATTTAGAGCTTATAGAGTCTAAACATCCGGTCTAAAACAGATTTTACAAATGTTATGGTGGTAAGTACAATTTCGGAGAAAATGGGAAAATTCACAAAAAAAAGTAAAAAAAAATTGGGGGGTCGGGGATTTTTTTTGGCCAACTTGTATTCTCCAAGTGGGCCCCCGAACACGCTCATTTGGTTTGTCGGTCGCTCTACCAAACACACTGTATATACACATTGATAAAAGACTTTGGTCTAGGTATATATAAACTCGCGATTAATTGCTATTTATTAACTACGAAGAACTCCATATTACTTAGTACTTATCTCAATGTAATTAATTTCTTTACAATAATTGGTAGAGAATCCATCATGGCTATGCCGTCGTCTTGTAATGGATCGAGAAAGTAATTATAGTTTGTGGAGATGGGCGGCGGTGGAGTGGGGCGGCGGCGGCGGCTTATCCATTCAGAGTTCTACTAGTTGAGGATGATCCTATTATTGCGCTAGATTTGTTTTTTCAGGGTTTGTTTCTTCTTTGGAAACAAATGATATCTAAAAAAAGTCTGTTAAACAAACCAAACCGTAGATATAACAGTTGTATTAACTCGTTGGCAATGCAACATACTTTAACTAAATGTGTAAAAATTGCATATTTGATGCCGTAGTAAAAAATATAGTGAATTATGTGTAAAATATGTGAACAATTGTAATTTTGAAATGTAATACAAAAAAAATATCAGAAATACGGGATTACTCACGTAATATTTATCGGATAGGTCCGTCTATAGTTTCGACCACATTCGGTGGCCTTTTTCAAGGAGTGTTCAAGGAGTGCTAAGCGAGAAGTCATCAACGCGGGTGTCCCGAACACTCCTTGAAAAAGGCCACCGAATGTGGTCGAAACTATAGTCGGACCTATCCGATAAATATTACGTGAGTAATCCCGTATTTCTAATTAACAATCAGTAATAAAAATGTTATAGGTTTTATATTTTGAAATAATCAACACTTTATAGTTAACCATTTCAATTGTAATCGACACTCGACAGTCGTGTACTTATATGCATAAAAAGTATAATATACATACCTATACTTATGAAATATAGAACTGTTCAGGGAATCAAGTTGCTTTAGATTTATTCATTAATTTCTTAGGTCAGTAAATGTCCTTTTAGGACAAATGTTTTGTGATCAGCGACATTTTCTTTTTTTTTATGGTATAAGGAAACTTAACAAACACGGGGCGGATCTGATGTTAAGTGGTAACCTGTGCCTAGAACCGATGCATTTCCTTACAAATGACGAACTGTACTGCGCCCGCAACCCTGAGACATTAAGTCTCCTGTAATTTCGTTGAAACCATACCGTCAAACCAAAACTATATCAGTATTGCGAACATTACTGCTTCACAGTAGAAAAAGGTATGTGGCAGTACTGCCCCAGACCACAGATTACTGAATAAGCCCAGACGGACTCATTCACAGAGAGTTCTACTAGTACGAGTACATAAGTATGCATTCGGTGCATTTCATTTAATTAACAATGATTTTGAATTTAGTGGAAACCATACTTCTTTTACCTGTATCACTAAGAATTAACAACAATTATTTAACTATTACTATTTACCGCTAAAACACTTACTTTAAGGATCAAATACGTCTCGCCGGGTTTCGAGTAAATCCGATGCTCAACTCCAGGGCGCATGCGCAGCGGCGTCGGCAGAAAAAAATTGTGGTAAAAATCATATACTAATAACAGTGTACTTATATAATCAGGCGCGGATCCAGCCCACAAAAAAAGTGGTCACGAAAATCAGCAAACTAAGAGTCGGAGCATAAACTCTCTCATGATAGATATAGTATCCGCTCGCTTGATGTTAAGCGTTACGTTTGTCCATAACAGTCCAGTGCCACTCAGAATTTTGAACTAGGTACAACACTTCAAAACCCTGCATGGCAAAACACTGCGTTTTTACTCGGAGACATAAGATGTTCTTGCGCTGTAACTTGCGCTGGAAACAACTACAAAGGATAGCAAATTAAATTTTAAAGAAGTTTTGTTTTTGCGAAAACAATAATAATTTCATCGGTATCCAGCAGGGCTGTTATGTATCTCAATTGCTGACAAATGTTGATTGAAATCTTGAAAAATGGCCGCTCTATGTCAGTTTTGACAACTCCAGTAAGCTAAAATGTTAGTAAGTTGATGACTGGAGCTGACAAAAGTGACATAGAGCAGCCATTTTTTTTCGATTTCAATCAACATTTGTTAGCAACTGAAATACATAATAGCCCTGCCGGTTTTGTATATTTTATAAAACGTCATCGGCCTGTCGAATATTAAAGTGTGACGTCTGACTTTTAGGGTTGTGGGCATGCCCATCGTGCCCTCAACGATGGAGCCGCGCTTGTATGTAATATACATTATAATGCGTTTTTTACAACGGCATATATCCCAAATTGTATATAGATAGGTACCGAGTAAGGGTCAGACCCCAAAGAGAAAACAACAGAATGAAGCTGAATCATGTCATTCAGTTTAAAACGTACAGTTACCAAACCATCCATCTAGCTCGCGGGGACTTACTGCGGGCATCCCTTGGGATAATCCCTTGAATAAGGAGCTCACTTAACAACTCAGATGCAAACACAAACACGGCCATGGACACAGGCGTAATACAATACGTTCATGAATTATTTTTCCAAAGACAATAAGGCCAAAAGGATTGTACACACGGAATTTTATACAAAGTGCGACTGCCTTTTGTTTTAAGTCCGGTATCGGAGAGTTGAAATGCGTAGAACTACAGTTTCTCTAAGCGTTTTCTACCGTTTGTTTCATGGCGAATGTTCTGAAGAGCTCTATAATCTTATTCCTTCCTCACCATTCCGATCCCGAACTACTCGATCCGGCCTAGCATTGCATCCATATACTGTTCAAAATGTCTTAAAAAAGGCAGTTCCTGCCTCTGTCGTGTAAGTAAATTGTGGAATGCCCTGCCGGCGTACGTTTTGCTATGCAGCTATGACTTATGGACTTTCAAGCGGAGCGTGAAAACGCATCTCTCAGGCCAGGGGTGGCGATTAGTGCAGCTTACGGCTGCACTAATGGTAATTGCTTCTCGATTCGGTCTCCGCTTTCCATCAGGCGCGATGGAGTCACTTTAATGAACCATTATAAAAATTTAAAAGACCAATAAAAGTAGTCTGTAAAATTTGCTTACTTTTTTAATCCTTCCTATACCGTGATAATTAAAACAAAAGATTTATGAATGAAACTGACGTATATTTACGTCTCTGGGGCGCAAAGGGTTAATGAAACTCGGTGACGAGACGATCAAGTCGTTTGCTGAATGTTAAGTACCACGATTTCCGCGCTATGTTCCGCTGTTGCCGAGCAAATACTTAGTAAGTATCCGTCCCCTTCCATGTGACCTCCATGGGACCCGGTGTTCAGCAGTGTCACTCTTGTACGCGCATTCACAACAGATAAAGAATGCTCCCGCTTTTTACATATACTCATGTTAAAGCAGCGCCCTAATTTGGAGAGTCGTGAAGTGGGAAAATGTAGAAATGGATATCTGTAAACACAAAGTCATTGGCTTCGACATTTGTAAAGTTAAATCAAAGCACTCCACAACAAATACCAGGGAAAACGACTCAAATCTCCGTTTGTCAACTCCAAAATTACTCCCGTGATTCTGTCTTTACATACGTTTCAGTATACGGAGTGGTGAAAGGGGAAATTTCAAGTGCGTAATCAGTGTAGGCAGCTCCGAGGCAGCTCCTAGCGTGGGTAAATATTTAAATTGTGCCCGTGTAGGGTGACGTTGATTTTGGTGCTGGTCAAAACAGAAATTTTAATACAAACTCTTTAAAATCAAAATCATTTGTTAATTTAGGCATCAAAAACGCACTAATGAACGTCAATTAATAATTATAATGTACTTTAAAGACTCTACCGCCAAAATATGTAGAGCCTACCGCGAAGAAGCGACAAGAAACTCGGGGCCATTCTTTTCATATAGATTTTACAATGTTTCTACTGGGTACTAGTCCAGTCAAATTAGGATCAAGTATGGAAATACTTCTGACAGTAGTAAATTATTCTGGAATCGTTAGGAAACACAGCTAGGAGTATCTACCCGGTTTGCACCGTTTCTAGCACCTACGGAACCATGTTGAATATTAGGTATAAACTTTAACAGACCGTCAGAAGTATTCAAAGAAGTTAGAATAGTTTATTGTACTTAAAGTGAATAAAGTCGTGCGACATACAGAATATTTGTCATTGGTTTTTTTATTTGCGGCTCTAAGATAAATCCGACATATGTGTAAACTTAAAATTTGGTTTTTAGAAGCATCATAAATGTTCAGATAAATTTGCACCAATGTGCAATTTACGGATCATATCTTTTGAACCAACTTCCAAAAACATAGGAGTATTTTATCTCTATGTGTATATTTTTTTATGTTTATATATACGCATAACTTTTTACAGGGTCGTCCGATTTTAATCATTATTTTTTGTTTAGTTGAGAATATCCAAAGTAGTCTGGACAATCGGTTTTTGTGTTACAATCCCTGCTTACTGCCTTGGGTCCTGTTAAAACATGCAAGCATCATAAACATAGGTACATTTTTAAACAATTAATAAACTAAATTAAACTCAAATATAGTTTTCCAGGTAAAGGTTTCGTAGGGATCACAAGTCTCTCAACGTGGCTAATAACAATAATAATGCTTAAATAATATTATTATTTCATGCAGTATAAATATTTTCAAATTCAAATTCAAATTCTTTGTTTTCGGATAACAAAGATACATGGTTTTAGTAACTTAGTATTACTTAAAAATATAATGGTAGTTAAAAAAATGTAAACAATGTAATTTTAAGTAATTTTTATGTAATATTTAGTAACGCAGGGGCGGCTTTGTGGCTATCTGTCGATGAGTGGAGACACCGTGGACTCTGATTCTCCCTGGGGCTAAATGAGACCCCTGACCCCCGGCTTGCCTTAATTGACCGTCTGGGGGTGGAGACGCAAGAGCAAGTAACAAAAAGCTCCAACGGTGGAAGTGTTAAAGGGCATAACGCTGGTAGTAGCTTTCTAGAGAAACCGCAGCACACCTCTCAACACCCTTTAGCCATCCACACCAACGTTGCCCCTTTTGTTGGTAGCCATTGATGGTAGAGAGCTACCGATAAGAGTATCGGGGCCGTTAAGTGGGTGGCAAGTTACCAAATATTTTTTAATGAGACTGAAATTGGCAGGTGCCGTAGTCTCGTCCATAGCCCACTAGCACCCTTATCACTAATAAGTTCTTATCAATAGCCATTTTAACTATTTAGTGATAGAGATACCATGTAACCATCCATCCAAAATGTTTCTGTTTTTTATAATACTTTGTATTTTATATCAAACAGGCCTCTAAGTGTTGTATACAGCTCCACTTATGCCTATGTAAAGGATCGGATGAACACCGTGATTTTTTTAAATACAAGTACAATTTGAAAAAATTTATACCGACTTCCATTCTATTCAGTTATTGGAGTGTATATCATTAAGTACTGGATCGAATTTGATGAAATTTAAATGGGACCACACGGGAAGCACCAGCTTTCAAACACCAGTGTTCACCCAGTCGAAAGTTATGAGGTAACAAACATAAAAAAAACCAGGGACCACACGGAAGCACCAGCTTTCAAACAAAAAAAGAATTTTGAGAATCGGTTCATCCTATCGAGAGTTATGAGGTAACAAACATAAAAAAACTAAATAAAAAATACAGTGGAATTGAGTACTTCCTCCTTTTTGGAAGTCGGTAGAAAAGGAATAATAATAAAAGTCTTTATTTCAGGCATTATACAGTAACAGACTAAATAAATATTGATTTCATAAGATATTTAGAAATGTCCCAGTTACTTAAATCTCGTCACAGCCACCCTTATCCTGTGGGTTCCATAATTAGGGTTCCGTACCTGGCCAGGCCTCACCCTTATAAATTCATGTTTTTGTTAGTGAATTGTAGCCCACTAAAGGCCGCCTACGATTACGGTTAACCGAACGCTTTATCTCGTTTTACCATAATGAACTTAATGTTTGGGACCGACAAGCCTTTTGTTTAGTCTGTGTGCTTCACATGTCCTTAGATTTCATGTAAATTACATCGTAAATTTTGTAATAACTACATACCTACTGGAATCGTTGAATTTTTCCAAAACCGAAACAACACGAATGGCATGATATTTTAAGTATATATTTATATTATAGCTAAGTAGTAGATAGTTCCAAAATCGTCAACAGTTGGTCTGATGCATCCACTGGAAAGTGTTGGACCAAAGCTCTGGCCTCACCATCCTACATAGACAACAAATAAGCCAACTCTAGGGCAGGTCTGAGGTCGAGGTGCGAGTCCACCAAACTATAAAACAGGTTATGGAACCCTAACCAATGGGCGATTTGCTCTGAAAAGAGAGGTAGTTAGCGTGGGGAACCTGCTTAGTAGCCCGGGTCCTGTTTCAATAGGGTCCGACTTGACCGGTGCAGATTCCCGACTCTTCAAAATTTCACGGGCACGTTCAACAATGGCATCCCTGAAATCCAACCGTAATGACAGTGCATAACACTGTCATCAAAATTACTTACGACATAAATTTGTTCAAGTCCTTCTAAAACACATTTTTTTCAATTATTTTATTGTACAAGAATATTTCACCCTTGTAACGGAATCTAAGAACTACCATTTATCTTATTCTATATTATTACGTCTATACTCGTACTAATAATAATATTCTATAGAGGAAATATTTGTATTTTTGGACGTAACGAATAATCGTAAAAACTACTGGACCGATTTAAAAAAAAATTGCCTATAGTCATTTTGAAACTTTTGCGATGTGAACACATATTTATATTGTATTAACGGGGCTTAATCGCGTAATAGCATTTATTTACCTCGACGTTTCGATCAAGTTGCATTGATCGTGGTCACGAGCGGACTGAAGAGGCTATGGGACATATGATAAATAATACTTAGCTGCTTTTTTAAAAGGTATAATATAATATTGATCGGTTTCTCCGAGTTTCTTGCCATTTCTTCTCATATTTCTATTGGAACGCGGCAGTAAGTCACTTTGGATATCCTCAATATAAACATGCTTGACGCCTATATTGAACACGTTACTTAAATTTTTTTTTAATAAATAAAACATCTGTGTTGCTGAATGAAAAAAATACAGAAATACATGTTTTTGAAAATAACCTGGTAAAAGTTGTTGGTCTCGAAAATGTATTTATAATCACCGAAGTAATTAATATAGTCTTTTGTAGCAAATTTTATTACATTTTTCAATGTTTATGAATGAATGTTACTTGTGCTATGAGCATGCTCCTAAGAGTAAACAGCAAGCTTTTAAACTATGTTGGTCAAGTAATTCGCAAGAGCTAAAGGAAATATGTTGATCCAATCCAATACAAACACTAAAGCCTGGTTCAAATTGCTGTGTTGGGGTGTGTCGGGGCGCCTTGTGTCGTGTCGCGGAGCGTTCACACTAATGTGTTGTGTTGGGGCGCAATATGGCGCATTTTCAGATCATCGTGTGAGAGTTGTGGTGGAAAAACGTGTTTTAAAATGGAATCATCAGATACTAGTAGGGGAGAATTGGGGCTTCTGCCTCACACTCTCGCTTCGCTCGAGTGTGATGCAGAAGCCTCAATTCTCCAGCACGACATCGGCCGACCTACCGCATCGTATCATGTCATGGCAAGCCGATGCGCGATGCTAACGTGCTTAATTATTATCGGCGCGCGATAGCGCATCGAGTGTCTCGAGTAAGACACCGCGCGTGCCGAGGCGATACGCGATACAATGTTTTCATTTGCGTGAAAGCTATTTTGTTACACGACTGGTTGATGTAACTAAGAGATCTTTCCTGTGTAAAGGAGACTAATCAATAATATGCTCGCCTCTATTCGGTTTGCAATGCGTTTTGATACTGCTGCGGTTTGTATAGAGACTGCATAACATTTAGTTGTAAAACATTTGACTTATGTAGTAGCCTTACATGTCTATCTAGGTCACAGTTAGCTTGTTTTGTAATCGTCCATGTATTAAATACTAGAAAGATTGATTCATATAAAAAATCTCTCCAGGGGTTGCTTTACGGAACTCTAGTCTCGGAAAATAACATTAAATATTTATCCATCGTATCCACGTAAAATATAAATCCAGCCTTCGTCATTTCACTTGACTTCCAATGTTTTTATTTTTTAGGTCAGAGTGACATCGTTAGATTATGAGATAGTAAGATTTTATATTATTGACGTTAACCTGATGGCCATTAAACACATCTGCTCATAACAGTAACAGATCCACATAAAACTTTGATCGACAAGATTTTGTACCGCCCTGCGCTGCGCTCCACACCCTCGTAGGCAAAAGATGTTATGCCTCACAATGCCCAATAATTTCACTGTCTACCATGCACTTCAAACCAAACACAGCGATGCTGGCACATAGCTGCTTGGTGGCGGAATAACTCGCAAAGCGGTGGTGTCTACTCAGACGAGTTTTAGCATACGAAAAAATCACCTAGTAAATGCTAAGAACTTTTATAGTAGGTAGGTAAAACTAAACTTTAGATCTTTATAGTATGTGAACTAACAGTTATAACTGTAATACTTAGACGTTTGTGCGATGTTAGCAGCCAAGATTGATAAGGTTATTTTCAATTAAACAACGTAATAACTACAATAATAACCTTGAAGCGATGATAACTCAATGGTTGGCGTGGTCGGCTAACGTCCCGAAAGGCGCGGGTTCGAACCCCAACAATGAGCATGAGCTTTGGAGACAACATCGTGAGGAAACCATAGCATGGTGGTAGGGCATTTTCTAGCTCGTGATCGCCTGGCTAGCTACCACCCTCTTGTAGAAAATCTGTTGACAAACACCTGATGGTGTGTTCCGGCAGCCTCACTCGAGAGCCAGTGTGCCATTACAGCTGGTAGCATTTGCCACCATCTTCGGCTACAGCGTCACATAACATCAAGTGACCTGGTAGCCAAATACCTAGACTGTGAACTGTAAAAAAAAACAAAACAAAAAGTGAATAGAATATTACTAGTTCTTGAAGTGTAGAAGTTGCTTTTTAAGGGGTATAATTTATTATGTGTCGCATAGATGTAATTAATCAAAATATAGTTTTAAATTCCCTACAGAGCCAAACAGTATATAGGGGCTTGTTTTTGGAACATTTTAAATTATCACTTTATGTATCTTATCTGTGAACAATAAGTAAAGCATAGACCGAGGTTTAAGGATAATTAAAAATTAGTTTAAGAATATTTAGCACAAAATTGTGATTTCATTATGTTTGTGACTGAAAATAAGGAAGGGCTATGCATCAAAATACCAAATAATTAGTAATTATTAGGATTTATTTCAAGATATGGGTGGTTTTAGACCAGATAAGTACATGCGACTTCCTTATAAAAATTTCGTCTCAGGTATCCGCGACGGCGAGGCGTCGCTAACATAAATGGAATTGTGAATAAAGCCTCGACCACGGTGAGCGTTCAATGCTTAAATAAATTTAATCTGTATTCGCATGCGGCATACAGTTCATTACGATCAGTATCATATAAATAACATGTCAGCACTTCAATATAAAAATTATGAAATGGTGTGTGTGTACGCGGTTTAATAAAGTGATGTTATAAATAGATGTGCATCGAATAATTTGCTCATATATTTTATTGTTCTGCGATCTGTGAAGTGACATTTGGATCGGAAAGTATGTAAGTGTTTTTTTTTAATTGCCCCTCAAATATGTTAACATTTCTATCCTGAATAATTTTAGTTTAACTTCAAATTAATAGTAATCATCATGAACTATTCCTTAGACAATATTGTTTTAAAATATTTGGCTATAAATTATTAATTTTTGATTTTTTTTATCACTTAAAAATCAGCCTCAATTCTTAACTTAGTAATTAATTTAGGTACTTATTTTGACATCATTTTTGATGGTATTTTTATTTGTTGTTTTTTTATACATTGAGCTTTCTTAACGATTGATAATTTCGATTTCGCAGGCCGGGTTGGTCGCAAAACCCTTTCTGGGCTGATGAAACGGACGCTGAGTCCGATGTAGAAGCGGGTGGTAGTCTACCGCTAACACAAGCAGCTCCACCTCCATCGGAAAAGAAAAAAGAAGGCGGTGCGAGCACTGCGAACAAGAAACGAGCCAACAGCACTTCGTCAGCGCCGAAGAAAAAGAACAAGACGGTTGAAAAAAACTCTGAAACTGAAGATTTGTCCCTAGGACAAAATTTATTTCTTGAGGTAAGATACATTTTGTTATCTATTTACATTATTTCATAGTGAGTAATATTATAATATATTATTTTTGTACTCAATTGCACTTATCACATATAAACTGAATTGAATATGGTGTCATTAAACGCTTGTGCATAGAGTGGTCTAAAATTAAAATATTTTGATACTTCTGTACTACGAGTGTGTGCGATATTTAATTGAAATCCTTACAATAACTTTATTTCGTATATTTTAGGAGGCGGTTGAAAGCAGCTTGAAGCAGTTGAAGCCGGTTCGAGCGGCATCACTGCAAAGCTTCTTGTCTCAGCGCGGGGCGAGCGGCTACACAACTCAGCGAGATCTCGTAAGAGCTGGTGAATACTACATCGAATTGAGGGTTTACAACTGTCGTGAAGCGGAGACCGAGCCAGCCGACGAGCGTTGGAAGAGAGCGCTCGTCACCCTCAAGCTGTGCACTGATGCAGACACAGCTGTCTGGCGCGCTGTGTCCAGCCTTGTGCAGGCTGGTAAACAAGAATTTAAATCTATTCAGCCTATTATGTATCCGAAACCGCGCTGATGATATTTTTAAATTTTTATAAATAAATACCATATATCTTTCGATTTTATAAGCCTAATTTACTTACTTTTGTTTCCTTTACAGCATACATATATGAAATACTGAAATGTCAAATGCAAATACTGAAATACAAATATTGAAATTCAAATACTGAAATTATAAACTCAAAATTTGAAATGACAAAACTGATTTAAAACTTAATTCATATATTAGAATGTTTCAGTTCCTAGTTGATTTCATGGCTTGGCTGTAAAAAAATAATTAGTTAATCATAGTTGTTACGTACTTACCTTGGTTTATTTACAGCTCACAAATATCAAATACTGAAATGTCAAATGCAAATACTGAAATACAAATATTGAAATTCGAATACTGAAATTATAAACTCAAAACTAGAAATGACAAAACTGATTTAAAACTGAATTCATTTTTTAATTCATAATTGAATGTAACAACATTGACATTTCAGTAGCTAGTTGATTTTTGTGGTTTGGTTGTAAAAATATTATAATTAGTTTAACATAGTTGAAGTTAATTTAGCACTTATTTACATATCAGAAAAACAGAAATCTATGAACATAGCTTTATCTTGCTCTTCTATAATTAATATGACTATGAAATTAATTCACTATTTGAATAAAATCTAAGCGTTATAACTATATAGAGACTGAGATTTACTATTTTGAATATTGATACGCGGGTCGCATTCTGAGTAGGATCAAAATGGTATTTTGTAATGAGTGCGGGGTTTATGTTTCTCACATATCTTCACATAAAAAGTCACTTTATCATAAATCAAAGTGTCTCCTTAACTCAGAGTTTCAAAATGTGCATATAATCGCTAGCGCCTTCAAAAACAGAATAATGAGTTACAGAATAAATCCTGATACGGAAGATATCATCACAGCGCCTGAAATTTTCTTGAATAATATTTGCGCAACGGTCAATGAACTAATAAGAAAGTCCTTGTCTAAACACAATGCTTTAAAAGTCAATATGGAACTATTTGTGTCATATTATTTACCAAAAAACAATGAAAAGTCTATAAAGTCTTTTAACGTTCAATTTACTACAGTATTTCACAATACGGATTTACCTTCATTTTACAAAGAATTTTGTGAAAAGTTGATATCTAAATGCTCAGAATTTGAACAGTCAGAATCCGGATGGGCGATAGAATCTGTCAATTATTTAGAATTGAATATTAACAAATACAACCCATTAAGAGCGGGTACTTATATTAAATTACCGAATAAAATACAAAATACTAAGTCATGTATAAACATTAATAATGTGAATGATAAAAAATGCTTTTTATGGAGCATTATTGCGCACATGTATCCTGCAAAGAGAAATCCAAACAGAGTAACATCATATCCGCACTATGAAAACATTCTGAATATTTCAGGTATGAAGTTTCCTGTGAGTTTAAGTGATATTAAACTATTTGAGGAGAACAATCCAAATATTTCTGTAAATGTGTATGGCTTAGAGAAAAACTGTGATGTGTCCGGACCTCTTTATAAAACAGCTCATCGAAAATTAACACATGTGAACTTACTTTTAGTGCAAAATCATAGTCAAAACCACTACTGCTTGATAAAAATTTTTGAAAAACTTATACATAAGCAGCTTACAAAACACAGAAGCAAAATATTTTTATGTGATGAGTGTTTTGTTTATTTCGAATCGCAAGAAAAACTTTATGGCCACATTTGTGCGCGAGTTAAAACAGTATTGCCTCCTTCAGGAAGTAAGTTATCGTTTTCACACTTTGAAAGAACTCGAAATATCCCAATTGTAATATACGGTGATTTCGAAAGTTTACTTAAAGAATATTCTGATAAAAACAAATCACAGCATGTTGAAGGAATACAAATACATGAAGCCACCTGTTTTGCTTATTACATATGCTGTAAATCTAGACCGTCTCTGAACAAGTTTGTTAGTTATCGAGGTCCTGACTGTGCAAAAGCATTTGTTGAAACTCTTTGTAATGATGTAATGGAATTACACCAAATATTATCAACAAATGTAGATATGGTGTCATTAACCGAAAATCAGAAAAAAACTCACGAAAGCGCGACTGCTTGTCATCTTT
The DNA here is from genome assembly GCA_917880725.1 of Selenia dentaria. Taxonomy (NCBI): domain Eukaryota; kingdom Metazoa; phylum Arthropoda; class Insecta; order Lepidoptera; family Geometridae; genus Selenia; species Selenia dentaria. The sequence goes on along the minus strand of OU862893.1, from coordinate 2,772,773 downwards.
GCAAGAAAGCTTTTATAAAAGGTGATATAATTTGTGCAGACCATGACCATTTTACCGGATATTATCTAGGCGCTAGCCACAATACGTGCAACTTAAACGCGACAATATGTAAATTTATTCCAATTATATTTCACAATCTTACCGGATACGACTGTCATTTATTTATTAATGAATTGTCAGCTATTGTTGGTCGAATCAATTTAATCCCAAAAACAAAGGAAAAATACATATCATTCACTAAGTTCATACCTGTTAATGCCAAAAATGCTGCACAGCTAAAATTTATTGATTCTTTTAACTTTTTAAGTTGTGGATTGGATAATTTAGCAAAAACATTACATCCTGATGATTTTATTAACTTAAAGCACTTTTATCCTGATAAAAAATCATTTGATTTATTGCGTAGAAAAGGTATATATTGCTATGATTATGTTAATTCTTTCGAGCGATACAATGATATGTGTTTACCGGAAAGAAATTGTTTCTTTAATAAAATGACATCTGAAGAGATTTCGGAAAAAGATTACGAACATGCTAAAACTATTTGGAAAGAGTTTCAAATACAAGATTTAGGACAGTACACTGACTTATACTTAAAATGCGATGTTTTACTGTTATGCGATGTATTTGAAAAATTTAGATCAATGAGCCTGACTCATTATAATTTAGATCCTTGTCATTATGTATCCTCCCCATCCTTAAGTTGGGACGCAATGTTACTGTACACCAAAATTGAGCTTGATATGATTTCCGATGTTGAAATCTACCAAATGATTGAAAAAGGTATAAGGGGAGGTCTTGCACAATGTAGTCTACGGCATTCGAAGGCAAATAATAAATACTTGTCTGATTATAACAAAAATGAGCTAGATTCCTACCTTGTATACCTTGATTGTGTAAATTTATATGGCTATGCAATGATGAAATGTCTACCAATCAAGAATTTCAAATTTTTGACAGATGACGAATGTATAAGATTAAAAGAGAATATTAAATTTATATCAGATAATAATAATCAAGGGTACATACTTGAAGTAGATCTCGAATACCCGACAGAAATTCATGATTTACATTCAGAATTACCATTTGCACCTGAAAAATATATTCCGCCTAATGGAAAATGCGAAAAACTAATTGCAAATTTGCATAATAAATGTCAGTATGTTATACATTACACACATTTAAAAGAGTGTTTAAAACATGGTCTAAAGCACTTGAAAATACACAGAGTTTTAGTTTTTGATCAGAAAGAGTTTTTGAAACCTTACATAGAACTAAACACAGCACTCAGGCAAAATTCGTCATCAGACTTTGAAAGAGATTTTTTTAAGAAGCAAAACAACTGTATTTTCGGTAAAACGATAGAAAATAAAAGAAATCAAATTGATGTTAAACTTGTTAATGTTTGGAAAGATGTTTCAAATAGAACCAATAAAATATGTGGCGCTGAAAAATACATAAGTGCTCCGAACTTCAAAAATTTGTCAATTTTTTCCGAAAACTTGGTAGCTATTCAATTGCAACAAAGTAAAATAATCTTAGACCGCCCAATTTATATTGGTTTTACAGTTCTTGAGCTTGCCAAAACCCATTTATACAAGTTTCATTACTCAGTCATGAAAAAAATGTATGAAGAAAACATTCAACTTTGTTACACAGACACTGATAGTCTTTTATATTTGATAAAAACTGAAGATTTTTACAAAGATATGAAGGGCAGCCTACAATATTTTGATACCAGTAATTTCAGTGATAATAACTTGTACACCATACCTCGCGCTAATGCTAAATTGCCAGGCTATTTCAAAGATGAATTAGGCGGTAAAGTTATTTCGGAATTTACAGGATTACGTGCTAAGCTTTATTGTATTGATACTGAAACCTCATCGATCAAGAAAGCTAAAGGGGCAAAAAAGTCTGTAACCAAAAACCTTACTATGGAAAAATTTAAACGATGCCTATTTAAAAACGTAGATATTAGAGATGATATGTATGTAATAAAATCTAAGAATCATAGAGTCTTTACCCAGAGGTTAAACAAACTGGTGTTAAATAAATCTGATGACAAGAGACAGATTTTCAAGAATACTGTGAATACCTTACCTTGGGGCCATTACGCCAATATATTGTAAATTTATAAAATACTTTTTCATTTGTAATAAACTAACGTGTGATTATTACTTTTAGGTTAAAAAGTATTTTACTTATTATTTCAAATGTTATCAGTTACTGTAATAGAATTTAAATTGAAGTGTTTATCTTATTTTGTAATCTTTAATAAATAAAATTGTACTTAATTATCTAACATTGTGTTTGCATTTATTATCTATTTCCGCTGACCAACCTAAATACTTAATATTATAAGAAATTATTGAGATAAAACAACCAAAATACATGATGCCAGTTTATTTTTCAATTACAATAATTTATGCACAATTAAATTAATTTTAATGGATAAGGAGAAATATTTTTCATAAGTCACAGTCGTAAAGTTTTTTTCCTATTTGTCTTATAAGTGAATTTGCATCATCCATTATTACATCATAGTTATGGTTTTCTTCAACAACATACTGAGCGCTTACACTCGAATTCTCACTATCACTATAGTAACTGCTATCATCTTCTGGATTCTTGACATCATATATATACAGATCTTGATTAACTTTTGACCCGTCTTCAAATGAGTGCGACGCACAATATTTGTTGTTATTGAAAATGGAGGAGATGCAAAAGATTTTCTCTTTCGAAAAGGCTTTCTTGGTTTTACGAGCGATTCTTCCTTATCAGTATTTTGAGAATTTTTAGTTTCATGAGTTGCAATTTTTGTGAAGTATCTTGAAGTATCATCCGTATCTTGTGCATAGTAAAATGGGTTGATGATAAGATCTTCGCACTCTTGAGACATATTCACCTAAAAAGAGAGAAAATTGATTAAAGTAATTAATATTAATTCATGTTAAAGTAGTTATTATTACAAGCTTAATTATTATTTTTTAATCAATTCAAATATATTTTTTAAAACTTACTTAATTTTAATGTGTTTGCTGAACAAATGTGAAGACGAGTGTCAGCTGCAAATGTGAGCAGTGAAATAATGAAATGTTTTTAACAGGATAATACTTGAACTTTCGCGGAACTACATAAATGGCATGCGCATATTAAATATTATTTATTACTGTGATGTGATCAAATAACCCCGATAAAATGGATCAAATGAATCATTACCTGGAAATGTAGAAACAAAATGATGGTGTAATTGGAACATATGTACATAATAGCATTACATTGCATTCGAGTAACACATACGATGCTATTTAATAAGAATACGCTGTACACCAGTATCAGACATCATTATGAAGTTGGTCAAACAGCCCACTACCTTAGAAATTAATGATATAGAAGTGAGATCACAACCCAATACTGTCAGACACAGCGTCCACTACCTTAGAAATTAATGATATAGAAGTGAGATCACAACCCAATACTGTCAGACACAGCGTTTTACTCCCTAACACCATTCGCTGTATAATTTGTGGGCCATCCAATTGTGGAAAAACCAACGTTATGATTAACATGTTATTGCATAAAAATGGACTTAAATTTCAGAATGTTTATCTGTACTTAAAAACAACGTATCAACCAAAGTACTGTTTTTTGAGTGAAGTGTTCAACTTGATTCCTAATTTAAATTATTTTATGTTTAAAGACAGCAAAGATGTCGCTGATCCTGAAAGTGCTCTACCAAATTCTGTTTTTATTTTTGATGATGTCGCATGTGAGAATCAAGTAAATATTCGCAATTATTTTTCTATGGGGCGACATAAAAAAATTGATTGTTTCTATTTATCCCAGACTTATTCTAAAGTTCTGAAGCAGTTAATACGAGATAACGTAAATTTGTTAATTGTTTTCAAGCAGGATGATATTAACTTGAAACATATTTACAATGAGCATGTCAATACTGATATAGACTGGTTACAATTTAAAAAAAATGTGCTCTGAAACATGGAAAGGACGACACTCGTTCTTAATAATAAATAAAGATAGCGAGTTAAATAACGGTAGATACAGACATGGGTTCGATACGTTTATTAAATTTCAGTGACTTTATATAGAAAATACATGCGTTTTATATATTCAGTACATCAGCTTCAGTCCAAATTACTGGTTGTGAATATACTAAACTTCTTACATGGAAAAAAATATGAAAAAGCGAATACTTACGTCAGTCAAAACAATTAAACAAAAAATAAAAGCTATGAAAAATAATGAAGATACTATCAACTATAATTTAGATAAAGTATTTAAACCTCTTATTGACCCTTTGAATAAAATTGCTGATTGTAAGGAAATTAAGTCACCAATCAGTGATAAATCTACTCTTAACACAGATGTGGCAAAAAATTCCTCAATGCTCTCTAATGATTCTAGCGATATAAGTGAAGATAACTTTAACGATGATGCTAGTTCGTATAAAAGTGTCAATACAAACTTATCGTATGATGGCAACAAGAGAGAATATTTGACGCCGGTTAAAGATGAAAAAATTGTGACCATGCTAAATACCCCTTTAATGTCTATGTTAAACAAAGATAACTTACTTGAGGAAAATAATAGTTTAAATGTGCCGTTTGGTATACGAAGTGAAAATAATAAATTGTGGATGGGTAGCGTACCAATTTCTTTTAAATTGATTGGCACTCACTCTAGTGGAATGCAAATATCTTTGATTTCGATAGGCGATAAAAGTTATGAAATAACAAACGGCATTAAAGAGCTATTGTTTAAAAAGAAACCAGACTTAAATTTAGTTTCAGAACAAGACCGGATTACTTACAAAGACATATTAGAAAACACTCATGCTCATAAACGAGATTTTAAAAGTACTAGTCAAATAAAAGGTGATAAAGGAATGAAATACAATCAAATAATTAAACCATTATTTTACGAATATGATCAACTCTTAGAAAATAAAGTTATTAAACGTGGTGGTAGTTTACCTTGTTTGAAAAAATCGTATAAAAAGAATACTGATTTTATTTATTGGGATGATCCTAATGAACTGATCGAAAGACTTAAACTATTAGTAGCATCCAGTGATGCTGGTAATACTAATCATGACAATGAAATTATATCATTAATAGAAGAATTGAAAGAAGCAGGTATAATTAAAGAATAAAATGACAACATTCAATGGAACTTGCTTAGTTTCAACATTCTGCTCAAACATGAATGTCGATAAATTCGGTCTCCACATATACAAAAAACGTAAAAATAACTACGGTTTTAATATAGCTCCAGAATGTGTGATAAAGCAAATTGATGCAAAAAACTTAGATGCTCAAAGTAAAAGACTTAAAAATCTTGGACACCCTCAGGATTCATGTGATGCTGTAACCAAAGATTATGTTGACAAATGCATAACTGACCTCTGGAACAAAGTTTCGACGAACATTAAATTAATTACAGAAATAAGTAACACATTAACTAAATTAGAAGACCATTTTCAAAACAGTAATAAAAATGAGCAAAAGAAGCGTAGTAAATGAAATTCATAAATATGCAAGGATAAATTTTCCCAGAAGGCATGTTGTGATGAGAGATATTGATGATCTTTGGCAAGCTGATTTGATAGATATGCAATCTGTTTCAAAAATAAATGGTGGCTACAATATATATTTTAGCAGTTATTGATACATTTTCAAAATACGCCTGGACGATTCCACTGAAAAATAAAAATAAAGATTCAGTTTCCGAAGCATTTCAGTCTTTATTACAAAAAGGTCGTATCCCTAAAAATTTGCAAACTGATCAGGGCACAGAATTTTACAATAATAAATTTAAAATAATACTTAATTTGCATAATATAAATCATTACTCAACATACTCTACAAAAAAGGCGTCTATTGTTGAAAGGTTTATTAGAACTATAAAAAATAAGATTTACAAAGAATTCAGTTTACAAGGATCTTACAAATGGAAGGATGAACTATTGGACAAAGTAATCAAAATTTACAATAACAGCGTTCATAGAACGATCGGTATGTCGCCAGCGCAAGTTGGAGATAACAATAAAGATCTTATATTGAAAAGGTATAATGAAGTGTGTAAATGTTACAACAGAAAAGAAAGCAACATATTGAAAAATGGTGATTTTGTGCGTATTAGTAAGTACAAAGGAACATTTGAAAAAGGTTACACCCCAAATTGGTCCACTGAAATTTTCAAGATTATCAAAGTTCAAAAATCTAATCCCTATTCTTATTTAATTGAAGATATGAGACATCGCCCCATATTAGGCGCATTTTATAAGCAAGAACTTCAAAAAACTGAACACCCTGATGTATATCTTGTGGAAAAAATATTGAAAAGAAAAGGAAATAAATTATATGTTAAATGGCTAGGCTTTCCATCTAGTGAAAATAGTTGGATTGATAAAACAAACAAATTATAAAGTAAGCGCATCATGAAAAATTAGTCAGTTTCTATTTGGTTATGAAAGAGAATAGTCATCTTAATAGTTTGATTAACAAACTGCCCTTCGAACTTCACCTGCCTGGGTATAATTATTGCGGACCAGGAACTCGATTGGCAGAAAGACTTGCTCGAGGAGATAAAGGAATAAATCAGTTGGACGAATATTGCAAACAGCACGATATAGCTTATAACAAATCATCTAATTTGGTTGACCGACATAAAGCGGATATAATTTTACTTAAAATGGCTAAAAAGAGAGCAACATCTTCGAATACTAGCTCTGGAGAAAAAATTGCTGCTAATTTAGTTAATACAGCTATGCTAGCAAAAGTTAGTGCTGGAGCAGGACTAAAAAAGAAATTTAAAGCTATTGTATCGCACACAAAAAAACATATTCGTAAAATGAAACCTAAGTGTCAAAAAATGGCAATCGAATTGGCTTTTGCTGCTGCCAAAGAATTGTCCAAAGATTTGCCTATTCAACTACCGCGTGTTATACCTGTGCCCAAAACAGGAGGCTTTCTTCCTTTAATACCAATTTTTGCAGGATTATCTGCTGCTGGAAGCCTCGCTGGTGGTGTTTCGGGAATTGTAAAAACTTACAATGAATACAAAGCTGCGAAGAAACGTCTTTTAGAATTAAAGAGACATCATGATAAAATGGAGGGGTTAACCATAGGTAAAGGTTTGTGTATAAAACCTTACAAAGAAGGGTTAGGAATATACATAGCAAAAAAAAAAAATAGTCCATATATTACCTAAGCGAGCTCTTACTAATATAGACCTAATGAAATATTCTAAAAATATTCCATACTTTAGAGGTGTTTTTATGAGAGATGGATTACCTCAAATTCCATTTCCTATTGAATGCGGTATAATTAATTTGGACAGCTCACAAAATTCTGGTACACATTGGGTGGCGTACACTAAAATTAATGATTGCGTTGAATATTTTGATAGTTATGGAAACTTGAGGCCGCCAAAGGAATTTATTAGGTATATGAAAAAGTGTAAAGTTATCTATAATTACGATAATTTTCAAAAAAATAATTCGTATAACTGCGGTCATCTATGTCTAGGGTTTTTAAACAAATTCTGGCGCAAACTCAGCATTTTGAAATAACGAATAAATAGCATGTTATAACTATCTTTTTTCAGTCTTTGTAATATCTCTGTTCAGCTCAGGACAATGTCATTCACTTTATCATTTTCCGGAAGTCAATCTGTGTTAGAAACAACGTTTCATCCCCCCTTAGTTTTAGAAGAAAGTTATGAGTGTGGTTTATTATATTTTTCTGTATTTAATGGTATACCTAACGTAACTAGCAATAACAATGTGTTTATTTATGGTGAAAATAATAGTCAAATTCAAATACCAAATGGTTCGTACGATTTACAAGATATTTATGAATATATAAATAATAATATTGACTGTGAACTCAAGATTGAATCGAATTGCAATACTTCAACAATATCTATATTCTGCGCAAAGAGTATCGATTTCCGAGCACCGAAGAGTATTGGGAGAATCTTAGGATTTCGAAAAGAAATACTAGAAGCAAATAAATGGCATGTCTCTGTAAACCCAGTCAACATTCTTCCAGTGACCGTGATAAGAATCGAATGTGATTTGGTGCAAGGATCTTACAATGATGGCATATCATCTCATATAATTTATGAATTTATACCAAACGTTTCACCAGGCTATCGATTTATTGAAAAAGCAATAAATGCCATATATTTTCCAATTAAAAATAAGAACATTGCATCCGTTACGGTAAAAATTATTGATCAAAACGGAAATAACATTAATTTTGGTGGAGAGAATATTCAAATGTGTCTTCATTTACGAAAATCAATATGATTGTATTTAATGATCAAAACTCTAATATAACATCAAAAACAAAGTTAAAAAGAGCTATTCTAACAGAAACACTCAAGAAACAAAGACGTACCAAGATATCGAAGATTACAAAAGAAAACAAAGATTTCTTACGAGCTCTTGGTTTCAAAATATGAGTATCTTAAATATTGACGATTCACCCCATTTCGATAACTCTATCGAGGGTTACGAAATTCATACCTACAACCCATATAGTAATAGCTTCAAAGAAAATGATGAAATCCGTATATCGATTCATCAGCAGGATATATACGTATTACCATCTTCAAGTTTTATATATATTGAAGGACGCGTCAACGTTTCTATGAAGGATGCCTCAGGCAAAGTTGCAAAAAAGAGTTTGAAATTCACAAATAATCCAATAGCATTCCTGTTTCAAGATATTCGTTATGAGATTAATGGTATAGAGATCGATCGTATTAGAAATGTAGGAATTACTTCTACAATGAAATCATACGTCTCTTTGAACAATGGAGACAGTAAAGTAGCAGCCGTATGGGGATGGGATATGAATGGGTTTAAAGTTAAAGATGACTCCTTTAGTGTTCTGATACCACTTAGTAAACTGATAGGGTTTGCGGAAGATTATAATAAAATCATTTTAAATTGCAAACATGAACTCATTATGAGTAGAAATAATACTAACAGAAACAGTGTTATCTCTGATCAAAATGATACTATTCAAATTGATATACTAAGGGTTCAGTGGAAAGTGCCACATATTAAAGTATCTGATCGTGAGAGGCTTTCTTTATTAAAATATTTAGAAAAAGACAAACCCATACATATAGCTTTTAGGAATTGGGACTTGTATGAGTATCCTCTATTACCCAAAACTACAAAGCACTCATGGTCTGTAAAAACAGCTACTCAATTAGAAAAACCAAGATATATTATTTTTGGCTTACAAACTGATAGAAAAAATAATATAGCCAAAGATAGTTCTTTATTCGACCATTGTCACCTAACAAACGTGACATTGTTTTTAAATTCACAATATTACCCTTATGATTCGTTAAATATAAACTTTGGTGAAAATAGATACAGTATATTATATGAACTGTATACCAAATTCCGTCAGTCGTACTATAATCTCCCAACCGATCCGTTGTTAGACATAAGAGAATTTAAAGAAAAAGCACCTCTGTTTATAATAGACTGCTCAAGGCAAAATGAAAATCTGAAATCTGGCCCTGTAGATGTTTGTTTGGAAATAGAAAGTTCCCAAGATATTCCCGATAACACAGCTGCTTATTGTCTTATCATCAACGACCGAGTTGTTGAGTACAAGCCTTTGAGTAATATTGTGCGTAAAATATCATGAGTGTGTTTGTGGACGTGCAAGGATTCAAAACGGACTACAATGAATTCATAATAAAAGAAATAGCGATAAAATCTGGTCAACAGTTTATTACACTCCAGTTTAAGCCACCATTTTCCTACAACGAATTAACAAATACAGAAAAAAAGAATGTTTGTTGGATAGAACGAAACAGACAGATATTTTGGGATGAAGGATTTATACCATATTCATATCATACAATTTATATTAGAGGACTCATAAAAAATAAAACTATTTACGTTAAGGGCTTAGAGAAAGTGACATGGTTGAAGAAAATTTTAGGATATAATATGGATCAAAATTCATGTATTTTTAATCTAGAAGATAAAGGTTGCCCTAACCTGCTTAGTTTATATAAAGACTACAAGTCATGCTTAGATGTATATCGATGTATAAATCACTCCTCGCATTGTGCTTTACAAAATGTTACTTGTATGCAAAAATGGTGCTTAGAAAATAAATGTTTTTGAAGAAACCAATTTTATTTTTAATTATTAATTCCTCATATACCCTACCCTACTAGAATAACTCGCTCTCGCTTCTAAGATGCAGCAGGTTGGTTGTAGAGAATAAATTATTTTTTAAGAGAAGTATCTTTCAACTGATTGAATCAGATCATTGATTGAACAGAACCAGTTCAGATCAGATAGATAAAGTACAAGCTGTTACTGAAATAACAGACTCAGTTTTAAATGGTTGTGACCCGATCAGATATGGTTGACCGATGTCACGCTGGATAATTAGGACTATCTGCTTCACTTGCTTCTACGATGAAGCAGGGCGGCTGATGTCGTGCTGGAGAATTGTGACTTCTGCATCACACTCGAGCGAAGCGAGAGTGTGAGGCAGAAGCCCCAATTCTCCCCTACTGATACTGACAGTATTTTTTATGGATATATATTTAATTTCTGCTATTGGCGACCACTTAAGGGAAGGCGGAGAAGAGGCGCATTTCACTGTCTCGTTCAAGAATTAGAAAGTAATGCCGAAGGATTCCATCGATATTTCAGATTTGTTAAAGTACAGTTTGAGCACATGATTTGTTTGTTTACAAAAGAATATAAAAAATACACACGCAATTTCGCCGACCCATAATAAGTTTTTAGTAGAACCACGTCAAAATGCGATTAGGGAAAAAATGCCGATAAAAATGCGTTCGGGGCACACATCTAACAAATCCTACAGAATGAACGCAATATCTAGTTTTACGGAATGAACTGTATCCCTCGCGGTTACTCGTCGTACATGACAGATTCACATTGGTGTGGTGTGTTGTGGCGCGACAGATCCTTCACCACCTCTCTGGCGCGACCGAACGTCGAGCGATTGTACCGCGCCAGAACACGCCAGAACACAACACAACCCACTAATGTGAATCTAGTCACAGGAAATCAACGTAACCGATAGCGTTCTGGCGCGCCAAGACACACCCCGACACAACAATATGAACCTACCTTTAGGCGCTGTCAGCTCAGCGCTTGTCTACGATCAATTTCCTTTACTTGAAATCGAGCAAGCGCATCTCGTAAAAACGTACAAAATTCATAAAAAAATAATTTGCACTCTCAAATAACAAAATAATCCGTCAATGAATGTGTAATAAATATTGCTATTTTATGATATGCGTTTCATGACAAATACAATACAAAATACAAAGTAGTGAATAAATATAAAAACTGTTTTAAAGGTGAAATTAAGTGGTATGTTTGATTTTTTTAATGTATACTTTAGTATGGTAAAATATGTTTTTAAAACCGTCAGTGTGTACTTAGAAGTCTCAGAAATGTCAAATTATTTTTTGTATTCTGCTTATGAGATAAACTGCTTTTAAACCCCTCATTTTTATCTACATCATGATATGACAGCACCTTAAGACGTATCTACAAGCTGCAAATCTGCCAGACCCTTTCAATTTATATCTGTACCAAATGATTGACCCAGTGTTACCCGTAATACGTCGCAAAAGTACAAATATCCAAAGTAATTGTATAAAGGTTTCTCCCCGGAGCAATACCCGTTATTTTTATTGGAATTCCTTTTTTGAAAACCCTTTATCTGTCAAAGGTTCGTTACCCTTTGTGCCGGTCCGGAAACGGATCCTTTCCGATACAAACGCAGTTTCCCTCGCAAATGGCACAGAAGGCGGTGGTCAAGTGAACGTTTCATTTTAAAATAGTTTTGTAACCAGTACAGTTTAATGGATTACATAGTTTGATTTTAATAATTTCGTCAGTATTTCAACTGAATGTAAACCTATTCTATAGTTTGGTCTAAAATATAATATACTACGAAGAAATAATGTCAGGAAGCACATAATTCAGAACAAATTCCACACAAAAAGTGGTCCTTCAAACCTAAACGACGTATGATTCAAAATTCAAAATTCAAAAAGTATTTATTCAGTTTAGGCATCATAGACACTCTTATGAACGTCAAAATTTTTAAATGATTCTACCGCTGTCTTCGGAAAAGAACCACCGCCGAGAAGAAGCAGCAAGAAACTCGTGGGCCATTATTTTTTCAAGTCTTTGAACATTGAGGTTACATATGAGTAGTATTAAAATAACAAATTTATTCAATAGTTGGCTATTAGGCAGAAGTGGAAAGCTTCCAGGCATCTTTGTCTTCTAAGTAGTGACTTAATTTATAATAGGCTTTTTTCATTAGTATATTTTTGACACGTAACTTGAATTTCCCTTCAGTGAGCTCAGTAATGTCTTTCGGGATTTTATTATAGAAACGTACACAATTTCCTAAGAAGGACTTATTTTTAGTTTTCGTGAGTCTAAATTTAGATACAGCTATCCTATCCTTATTTCTAGTATTAATATTATGCATATCACTATTTATTCTAAACTTCTTTATATATTTACGAACGTACATTATATTTTCTAGGATATACAAAGATGGAAGAGTTAATATATTAATTTCTTTGAACATTTGTCTTAAGGATTCGCGGGGACCCATTTCGTAGATGGCTCGAACTGCCCGCTTTTGCAATATAAAAACTGTCTCTATGTCCGCCGCTGACCCCCACAGCAGGATACCATATGACATTATGCTGTGGAAGTAAGCAAAGTAGACCAGTCGAGCAGTAGCTATATCTGTCAATTGCCTAATTTTATGAACCGCATATGCAGCTGAGCTCAGTCTTCCAGATAGTGCATCAATATGAGGACCCCATTGTAATTTAGAGTCTATGCTAATACCTAGAAAGACTATTGCCTTGTCAATTAAAAATTCCAAATACGAATTACTTCCGAGGTTGCAAATAGACATGTTCGGTGAATGGTTTAAATTCAGAAGGAAAGCAGGGATTAGTCCACGCGCGTGCTGCAACGTTTACTATAACAGCTGAGTCATAGCGGCGTGAACGATGTTATTGATTTACCACGACTTTTATTGGGTAATTTTTTTAAGGCAGTTATTCTTCCTGATATTATTTCTTCGTAGATTATATATGGTAATGTCAACGCCGACGTAGTCTTACCCGTGGTGTTGAGTTCATCATGGGTACCATTACAAGACATTAGTAATGAGCACATAATTACAAAAACGCTGAAAAGGCACTGAGTTGATGCAATAAATGCTACTATAGAGTCAAATTGAGTATTTTGATGACAAAACTATTATTATAGAGTAGATCGGCCCGCTCTGCACAAAGTTTTACGGTGCAAGCAGTTCCTTTGCGGAATGGTTTTCTTACATTATTTAGAGCATCGATCAGATCGAAACACACATACACAGGATGCATTTTTGGAACGGGACAGTAAGGGCAGGTAAATGAAAAGCACCTAATTTAAAAGTTTGACTTCTTAACCTAAATGTATGGGAAAAGTTTTTCGCGATTTCAGACATCTAAAATGCATCAAAGGCCGCACGGCCAGACACAAAAGAAATTTCATTGTTATAATGACATCGACCCTTGAAGGGATAAGACTCAAACCTCAGTCGGTCCAGTAGAAACTTTGATCCTTCTAAGAAACAAGATCGATTGGCATCTAAAAAAGTTTTTGTGTAAAATGACCATTTTCTTGCCGACTGTAGGTTTTTTCAAAATTCTCTAAAGTTATATGATTATTAACGGGATATTTACCGTGGTAAGGTTGTGGTAACCGTGATAGTTTTAAACAGTGTTTTTTCAAAATCTGTAAATGCAGTTCAGAATACCATAAAAATTTATAGATAGTCTCCTAGAAACTTTTTCCTGTAACTACAACGGTTAAAGTACCTATGCCCTTACTGTCCTGTCTCAAAAAATCCATCCTGTATGTTTACACACTTAAACCGTGCACTAAGGTCCTCTGTGTCGCGTAAGGCATGGACATACATATTATCTTACCATAATATCCAAGACACGAGAGCAAACGCAGATATTTTTCGCGCCCAGGCATCAAACCTGGGACCCTAAGCTTCGGAAACAAGGTCACTAACGTCACCAACGAAGAATAAAGGAACCTTAAACCTAACTAATATTTGTTTTATTTTAACTGCTGTCATGATCAATATATATATCTATCTGTACTAATATTATAAAGAGGAATGATTTGTATGTAAGTATGTTTGTAACGAATTGGCTCAAAACGTATTGGACCGATTTCAAAAATTCTTTCACCATTGGAAAGCTACATTCACCCTGAGTAACATAGGCTATATAAGAATCATCATCATCATCCATCAACGCGCGGGTGAAACCGCGGAGAGCAGCTAGTATTGTATAAATCATAACAAACACCAAAATTTTATTCCATTAATTTTTAAGTAGACTCGCCAGTAGCCATATTTTTCCTATTTATAATGCTTTGGTTCACAGACATCAATGGGTCCGTGGCATTGTTTATATATATTATATTTTAAACTTTTCTTTTTTTATAATTACAAAAGGAATACAGGAGGGCATTTTTTTGACTTAACTAGACTTATATAATACATTTGTAAAGTATTAGTCGCCATATTTGGCCAATAATACAATAGTTTTTTTAAAAATCGTACTCCGACTCCTAGAATTGCTAAGTGTACGTTTACCCTAAAATAGAGAACATCCGGCATCTTCGCCTTATCCGACCTTGTAAACGTATTGTCATTTAAAACATCTGTATACAAATAAGATGGGGAGGGATACATCTGTTTCCTCTTTTATTGCGGAGCAGAATTGCATGTGGATTTGGACAAATAAAAGTTTTGCAAATTAGTATAGAAAGGTATCCTCGAATAGGATTCGAGGATTTGATCTGCCTAGTCGGGCCTGATTTAAAAAATCACAATACCATTATTCATTAGATATCTTTATTAATTAGATATACGGGATTAGTCACGTAATATTTATTGGAAAGGTCGGACTATAGTTTCGACCACATTCGGTGGCTTTTTTCAAGGAGTGTTCGGGACGCCGCGTCGATGACGTCTCGCTTAGCACTGCGGGCGGCAGCTCGTAGCGCTCGTGATGTTAAAGGCTGGTGCGAGGGGCGGGATACACTATGTTGCGTGTTGCAACATATTCGGTCGGACCTATCCGATAAATATTACATGAGTAATTCCGTATTTCTAATTAAAAATTAGTGAAAACCATGCACGTTAGTTTTTATAATAATATAGATACCTATCTTGAATTGTAATATTTATGTTTAAAAAAGATATTTTGGCCATTCTCTCTACTGAGACCAAGTCGCCATCCGAGGTGACTTGATACGTTTTAACATATTATAATATCTTATAATGGTGATTATCAGTATTTATCTAATTAATTTGTATTAACTGCTTTGTTAATTATGTTTATCTAAACTGTTTTATATAGTCATGCTATGTGCACATATTTAAAGAACATTGTTCAGCCCAACACATTGTCTTTTTATAATTGTAAAGCTTTTTATAATATTCTGTTTTGTGTGCCTAAATAAATAAATTAGACAATGAGGTAGTTTTAGTTTATTATTATTTGAAATTAAGTTCTGTATGTGACACCAGTATATTGTTTGTAAATTGAATTATATTTAATATAATAAGTAATCTAATACAGTCATAATGCATTAATTAATTTTGGCTGTAGTTTACTGAAACGCACTGAGTTATTATTTAACAAAACATGGCAGCGATTAAAGCTAAGGTCGTCCGTCATCTAGAACTACGGGCTGGTATCTTTACGTAGGTAATCATTGTGAGGTATTTTTTTTACGAAATTATTTCGTTTCTTTGCATTTTCTAAGCGCATTTACCATAGTTATGTATATTTTTTACACCTTCAGAAAGTAGAGATTTCAACGAGCAAAAAGCGACCCGAAATTTTTTAAAAAGCTGATATTTTGACATGAGAATTTTCGATGGAAAATTAGGGTGCTTTTTCGATATCAAGTCAAAATAAGGTAAAAAATGTTTTGTATATAAAAAATAACAGTGTGTTTGCGACATAAATAGGTAAATTTTCACCAAATTTAGCGTTTTTTTATCAAGGATAAAATAAAAAATAAAAACATGATTATTTGGATTTTCACATAAATTTTGAGGTTATGTGACAAAAGTGTGCAGACAAAGTTGTAGATGTTTTTATTACCTACAACTTTGCCACATAACTTTTTTCCATAGGACTTAAAGTTTTACCGAATTTTACCCTTAAAAACCCCCCTCCCCTCCCGACTTCAGATCTCCCGTAAATTAACTTTCTTTTAATGTTTGTTATATTCTCTTCCTTTTCCAATGGGTTTCATCCTACTATTATATTTTTGTCACTTTTTACCATTTTCAAAAGCTTCAGCCCTGGTCTATAAGAGAGATTAAACACTTTATAATGTATTTTCATTCTATTTACACAGGTCATTCAGTCAAGGTGTCAAATCGTTCCGAAATGAGTGTAAAGAATCCCTATTTCTTTACTTCCAGGGTCCATCTGCGCCACATTACGTCAAGTACCCTTTGTTTCTTGGGTCCACTCTCCCTTTATTTTCACGGAATGTAAGAAGATATTTATTTTCGAGCCCCTTCACCGAATGTAATGAAGCTGCCTCTAAAGTAAGGCTCGCCTTTAGGAAATTGCAGTTATATTTGACGGGAGGGTGTTATCTACAAACATTTTATCTGTCTGAGTTTCTTTGAAATACTTTACCAAGGTGAGTTTCTCTGTTTGATCTCTTCGCTAGAAATGGACTTAATTGGCCCCACTATGTTACCCACGAGAGATCTAGCTCTCGTGGTCCCACTGCTTCATTGGTGAAACAGACGCGCCATCATCGTTCTAATAAATAAAATACTTGCATTTCATAACGTTGATATAGCAAAGCTTATAAGTAGTTCTTAATAATAGTGGTACTCGCATTCGTCGGGTGTTTCCCACTATTTCCATGGAAATACAAAATCTAAAAAGTGGGTCGTTTTTTCCATATTATATCCCATTTTTTTTATTGCGGCAAAAGGCAAACTCATATATAGGTACGACGTCGAGCTAAGCGAGGAGGAGTGTTAGGTTTCTTTGGCCAAAATGGTCGAGCAGAGCGAGCGAAGCGAGCGTGTCGCGGTATCGTTCGGCGATGCGCCAGAAGAAGAGTGTTAAAATAAGTAGTTAGTTTGTTAGCAACGGAAAAAAGTGAAGAATCAGTCGCAGTAATTCTATCAATAGAAATATCTAATGGAAATAGTGGGATACACCCCATTCGTCTAATTTCACTTACTACAAAGCCCTTCAAACACTTTACCAACCACAAGAGTGCTTGGAGGCAGAATGACACTGCGGGTGTACAAATTAATAACCCAATTAAAAGTCTAGTCGCTAGTCCCATTTGCTTTTCGACCTTTTGCCCACGAAACAACACCACCATTATCAGGGCTATCAAGCACACCGGAAAATAATATTTAAAGGTATTATTTAATGTTGCCATTAAATATAAAGCACCACTTGTACTGTACCCGCTTTATCTGGCTCTTTTTTGTGGCCAATAATTAGCTGGCTACTCTCCAGGCTCATTTAAACTTGGTTTTGCCCGCGGGAAAAACTTAAACTGCACAGTTTGTCACAGACACTGGTGTAAACTGTGAGTAATGTGTTCAACTTAGATGTGTTTTGGATTAATTGGTAGGTTAGGGAAAAGCGCAATGCAGATTACCTAATACCTTTAGGCTGAGCGTAGACTTGAGTCACGATAGTTTTAAGACAGACTATTGTTTTACAAAAAGACGCCGCGCAAACTTCAAACAAAACTTCTCATAGACAAAATTGTGTCATAGTCAAAACAGTTCTGTTTTAGATGTACGACGTGTCATACGCAAAACAATTTGGTTTTAGTTTTAAGACAGACTTGTCTATGTGAGGAGAGTCTGTCTTAAAACTGTCGTGACTCCAATGTGCGCTCAGCCTAAACGAGCAATTCTTGTATATTATAGATATTATGTATAGTATAGTTACATATAATCTGAACTCGGAAAAGGCTCCACCAATTTTCATGAGATTAATTTAGTATGCAGAGGTTTTCGGGGGCGATAAAACGATCTAACTAGGTTTCATTTTTAGAAAACGACGTTTTGTCCGTGTTTTCGGGCAATGAAAAACTGCTACACTAAACTGTTTTACCGACATAGCAACACTAAAGCTATTTGACAATAGATGGCTTTGTTAAGCAGTACTAAGCAAATGAGTGTTTGGCTTGAGGTTATAATGAATTGTTTACTTATGAGGTAGATACTTATATCGAGAGCTCACAATAAATACAATACTTTACAAAGTATCCATAAAAAATATTATGACATTGTGTTCCCCTTTGAAAAAAAAGACGTGTGGCACTCGGAGACTGCCGCGGTAAAGCTATTGCATAGCTGTTTTTATCAACTTATGCAATTATAATTATTAAACCAATGCCATCTAGAGGCGAGTTGCTGAACTAAAGAGACAAGCGTGATATTTCAAAAAGTCATTAAAAGTTCTGCTATTCATCGATAGATGGAGTCGGAGAGGGGGGTGTTAGGTTATTTTCGTTACGGAATTTCTGGGTTCGGTCTCCACGCTCAAGGCCCGCAATAGAAGCTATGCAATAGCTTAAAAAAAGTCTGTTAGGATTACTGAATGCTTATTATACTAATAATAATAATAATAATAAAACCTGTATTCAAACAATTGTACAATGTTATTTCATACATTATAATGGGGCTAGAAAACATGAGCAAATTTGTGCAAGAGTATCTGCTGCTGTTCATCACCCGTGTTTCAGCATACAGCGCTCTTTCCCCAGCGTTGGACTACTGCTAGCCATTTTGGTACAATACTAATCTTAAGAATTTAGAATTTGTTAAGTATACTTGTTAGGTATTACTATATTACTCGTACCTATTACTCAAATATAACTGGAGTAATAAGGAGAATGCTGAAATCAGCCTTGCATAGACTAAGTGACTACGCAGCTCAGTGCTGAGCATACCCCTGTTTGTTTTATTATAAAGACTTTTTTTGCAGCAATTAATATTTATATTCACGTATGTGAACGTTGTGTGTGTTCGTATAGAATAAACCCCTTCATATACTGTGATAATTAAAACAAAATATTAATGAATGAAACGAACGTAAATGTACGTCAATGGTACTCAAAGGGTTAATTCGTTGCCACTGTTTCTACAAAATATTTTCCGTAACCATAAGAAACAAAAAGACTCCAGTAGGCGCAGAAATACGGTAATCTTATTTAGTATACTAGCTACGCAAGCGGCTTCATCAGCTCGGGCGGGATTATGAGATTAAGTCTCAAATTGCCCTTTAAAGGGGGCTCTAAAGACGATTTTGACACTAATCCAAAATTTCGGGATAAAATTACTACAAAACAACTTTTTGGCCGATAATAGTAGTTCTCGGATTCTCGGGCGCATCTAATAGGCCCAACTCACGCCGCGAAACCGCGAGAACTCCCGAGAAGCTTGAATGTGAGAGGTTTCTCTACGGCTCCTTCTCGTGCTCGGCTGTTCTCCGTTCGGTGTCGGTATTTTAGCCCGCTTCAAAGGGTTTCTCGGGCGGGAAAAGAGTACGCTATCACATTCAGTTTCGGTCGCAGTACAAGCTGAGAACCGGAATCAAGTGCATGTGTTTATACGTTTACAAAAATGTGGGGTAATTTAGAATTGAATATATAAATACATTAGAATTGAAGTTCTGGGTATATTTTTTTTCTTTGCTCTTTGTTTAGTTTAATAAGGTTATTATATCAGCTATCTGCCTGTAAAAGTGCCGTCAATCGGTTCGGCGGTTTTGGAGATTAGCCATAACAAATAGACAGACAAACATATTAATATTTTTTTTTATATAGACATTGAAAAGAAATCCACAACAAGATCGCAAACGAACAGAATTCAGTTAATAAACTACTTTAGGAATAGGTTCGTTCTGGATTCTGGAAAAGTAATTGGATTGGACTGGCTCGTCTCGCTGGCTGGCTTCGTAACTACCGAGTGGAGGGATAATCAAGAAATGGGCACCGGTATGCCTTTGAATATAAATACCAAGAAATTGCATTAGAATTATTATTACATTAGCATGCGGTTATCTGCGAGAGCCTCAAGCTATGTCCAAACTATTATGAGAGCTATATACGAAATGGGTCCCCGCGAATATTTGAGAGTTTTTTAAACGAAATCAGTATAAGTATTAACTTTGCCTTCCTTATGTATTTGCAAACATAATGTATGTTCGTAAAAAAAGTACATCAATATAAGTTAAATAGTGATCACCACCCTTTTAATACTAGAAATACAAATAGGATAGCTGTACCTAGTTTTAGACTTGCGAAGACTAAATAAGTCATTCCTAGGAAATTGTGTGTGTTTTTACAATAAAACCCCAAAACGCATATACCTAGGTGGGTACTCACGGAGGGAATATACAAGTTGACTGTAAAAAACATTTAAAAAGCTTATTATAAAGTCCGACATTATAGACAAGGCAAAGATACTTGGAATGCTCCACTTCTGGCAAGCTGTCATCTGCCACCCTTTATGGATGTAATAGTAGTACCTAAGTAGAAACGTCGTAAAAGTCTATATGAAAAGAATGGCCCCGAGTTTCTTGCCGCTTCTTCTCGGTAGGCTCTATATATTTTGGAACGCGGCGGTAGAGTCTTTAAGTACATTATAATGAAAAATTAACGTTCATAAGTGCGTCTTTGATGCCTAAATTGAATAAATGATTTTGACTTTGATTCGACTACGTTCAGGCAACCACAACACTGGCTGAGTTTCATCATAAAAAATTATGTGACTAACTGAACCGACAGCGGCTTCGCTAGCTTGGTCTTGGTATAGTAGGGAAAGCGCCGCTTGGGAATCTCGAGGCCCTGGGTTCAATACCCGGGTCGGACAGTTATTCGGGTTTTCTGAGAAATAAATTCTTAGTAGTAGTCGGGTCTAGCGTAAGTTTTTAGCCGTACCATAGAAGTTTATAGCCACGTACGTAGTACCTACATACAAACATGTATAAATAAGTATACGTAGTACATATAATTGCTTGTGTTCATAGCGCGTTCATAAGCGCGTTTACTATTCAATCGAGACCTCAAGTTTTGTATGAGACCGTGTAGCATAGAGAGATCAAGATGTCGTCTTGGATTTATGTGATAGAAAATATTATATTAACCTTTGCGTCGCAGAGACATATATATATATATATGTCAGTTTCATTCATAAAAAATCTATTTATGAATGAAATTATCACAGGAATAGGAAGGATTAATTGAGTAAAAACACATTCAAGTCTCATTTATTATCAGTAGTGTGACTAGTTAATGGAAAGGCTTCGCTAAAAATGAGTGTCGATCTGAAATAATTTTCTGGGATAATAGTTTCCAAGTTTATTTGTTCTGCGTTATTTAAGACCGTCGTCTATATTAGTTGGGAGTTGAAATTATTGTTAGGAGCTCCGGGCCCTACCCTAAGCATATACAAAATTTCATCGAAATCTGTGCTGTAGCTTTTAAGTTATGCGTGAACATACAGACGGATAGTTTTTTCAAAAAGAGTAGAAAATTTTACGTCTTCAGAGCAAAAATTTTTTTATGTTCTTTCATGTACAGTCTTTGCTCTCTACTCTTTTATCTCTTTGTACTTTATCCGTCACTCTCAAATTGAAACATTTACATACACATTTTTTTTAATTTGTTGTTTTGTAATTAAATTTATTATCTGTACATTATACATATACATACTTATAATAAAACTCTAGAGATCAAATTTCTGTACAATAAATAAAATTGCTAACAAGTACAATTACAAAAACTTAATACCGACTTCCATTTTATTCAGCTATTAAAGTGTATCAAAAAACTGGACTGAATTTGATGAAATGGGACCACACAGGAAGCACCAGCTTTCAAACAAAAAAATAATTTTGTGAATCGGTTCACCCAGTCGAAAGTCGTCGAAAGTCGAAAACATAAAAAAAATGCAGTTGAATTGAGTACCTCCTCCTTTTTTTGGAAGTCGGTAGAAAACCGAGCCGGAGGGATGTAAGGAATGAAATCGAACTAATTTAGATTTTTTCCAATTGTTTGTTTGTCTCTTTGTTTGTATTGACTCGTCAATCGAAATCTTCGAAACGACTGGGTCGATTTTAATGAAATATTATATGGCGGTGGCTTATATCTCTGGTCAACATATAGGATACTTTTGATCCCGGTAAATTAATGAGTTCCCGTGGGATAGTTAAAAAACTGTAATTAACCGCGAAGCCACGCGAGCGAATCCGCTGGCGGGTCAGCTAGTTATACCTAAGTATAGAAGATATAGATGACCGTGACGAGTGTGAAATGTTGGCATGAACCCAACTGGTGCTAGCTGTGCTGCTATCTAGCGGCGATGGCTGGGAACAGCCTGTGATGGAGTTATATTTTATTTAAAGTTAAGAGGAAATCCTATTACTGCGTACTAATACTCGTAATATACTTAGATAATATACTTTAGGACATCGTGTTCATACAAACGTATTCCTCAATAGTAGTTCGCAATCATCTTTTTTTGATACAGTAAAAATAAAAAGAAAATGCTTATCATCCTATGTTTACCGATTTTATTTGCGCATTTATTGTTGATTAAAATTTTTAAAGTAGTGTTTTAAGATATTTTTACTACGTATAGTCAGCGACAAAAGATATAAAATGTGTCACAAATCGTTTAATCCTAATGCATCTTTGACTTTTGGCGCTAATTGTACGTAGTCTTGTGCCAGCTTTTTTTCGTTTAGCGATTATCTATTGTTCTGGCGAGAATTTGTTTTAATATGTACATTTCTTTGTTTCCAGGTAAGTAAATGCACTTGTTTATCTGGTCGCTGTATCATGGTGTAAGTACCTACTTGTAAAATACTGCAGTTCTATTAACTATACTGGTTAATTAAATTAACTGTACTGGCGCAGCGTAGGTCGTCCACCGACACGGTGGACAGACGACCGGATAAAGGTCGCAGGACGACGTTGGATGCAGGCCGCTTCCAACCGGTCCTTTTGGAAAATTATGGGGGAGGCATATGTCCAGCAGTGGACGTCCTACGGCTGAGATGATGATGATGATGATTAATTATACTGTTTATTAGCTTTAGGTACTCTGTATATGGCTACAATGCTTCTCCTTGGAAATGGAAATCCTTTATTCAGTGGCCCACAAAAATATGCAATTCCTGAAACTAAGAACAGAATATTAACGGGTTTAATTACATTATTACACTAATCATGTCGTTATCATAAATACTTGTATATAGACCTTTCGATGAACCATGTTAAACTATCTGATATTCATAAATATTTAAAACTGATTATTATTAATTGACCAAGCGAGCGAAGCGTCTCTGCTTTTACTCACCAAATTGACTTTCATCTGTCCGTATGTTTGTTAGGTTGTATGTACGTCTTCATGCACAGTAGAGCTATTATGTAACTCAGTTGCTAAAAAATGATGATTGAGATCGAAAAAAATGGCGGCTCTATGTCACTTTTGTCTTCAACTAACTAATATGTTTGCTTACTAGAGTTGTCAAAACTGGCATAGAGCCGCCATTTTTCTAGATTTCTATCAACATTAGGTAGCAACTGAGCTAACTAATACCCGCTGATAAAATAGCCCGCCCTACTGGTCGCATTTTTCAACCAATCTGAGAATCGGTCCATAAATGGGGGAGAAATCGGTGAACGTACAGAAAAAAACGTACATTCGAACATATAACCTCCTATACTTAGATTGAATCAACATAAGTAAGTAAGACGATTAGCGCTCCGTGTGCGGAGTGTGGAACCTTGGCACAGGTCCAGCTGCTACTTGGCGACTCCGGCTGTTCCCGTCGAGTGCCGGATGTTTTTACACGACTTGAGTTCCTTCTGCAACAGCTGGGATATGTTCAATTTGCAGTTCGATTTATTTCCTTACTTATTCTTACACCCAAAAACAAAAAAGGTTTAAATAATGTTGGTAATGTATGGCTACGAAGAACATATTCATAACTAGTTGACCCGCTCGGTGCAGTGCCAGTGGCGAGAGAGTTATTCTTATATTTTAATAACATTTTTATTTATGAACCGATTAACATGAAACAAACACTAAATGTTAAGTAATGTGAAAACCACATTTAAATAGGATTAGCCGTTTTTGAGATTAGCGCGTGCATAAAAGCACAGACAAACCGATAAAAAGACGAAAATTGTAAATTTTTCTTTCTTGTTTTCTTTATAAAAGTCCAAATTATATTATTTTTTTGCTCATAGGATTATCTTCCATGTACAGACAGCGATCATTAGTTTTTTATTATGTATATATACAGATACACATACTTGCGGCTCTGGCTTGTTAACCAAACTTTTATAGTTATGATACGTGTTAAAATCGAAATTAAGACTTAAATTGTTATTATGAAAGTAGTATATGTTTAACAACATTTTTATTTATTTTTTACTATTATGGTTAACCTATTTTATTGTGATATTTAATTGGAATGAGGATTTTTTTTTGTAAATGAATATATATATATAATTTTTATTAGGACAAATAAATAGATTTATTTACAAGATATTAAAAAAAACTAATCTATAAGCACCATGGTGGGGGGAGGAGTGGCCAAATTTGGCTGGCAGCATTGCCACGCTGGATGGCAATGCTAAGATTTTGTTAAAAGTATGCTCCAGCATTTCGGTCACCCGTCGTCTCAACCAAACGTTTCGCCAGATCCCTAAACAAGTTGAGAGCGGACGGCCCCCATGGGCCTAAAGTTTCGACCCCAAACGGCACAAACATGTACATTCTGTCTAAATACACATATTTATGATGTTTGAGGTCTTCCGCTTTAGACGCGGCAGCGCCAGCCCGATCAATCGTCCCAGGGAGATGAGACACACATGTAGCATCCCAAACCAGGGGATGTCCCATTTTATTTATTGAGGTATTAATTCTAAATTTTATTTGTTATTGCTGTTTTCATTAAAGACAGTTATATACGTATTACGTTAGATCCTTTAACCCTTTGCGTACCATAGACTTATAGTTACGTCCGTTTCATTCATAAAACTTTTGTTTTAATTATCATGGTATATGAAGGATTAATCGAGCAAGGTTGATGGATGTCGGATTCGGTATTCTAGCGAGTCTTGTCAGATCAGTCAGTAAAATTGTATAGACTATCAGAGTTAGCCCTATCATAAGTAACTACAAAAACTACTTTATTTATAACTTTGTCCAGTGTGCCTAGCACGAATAACTGCGTAAGTGTAACGTAACGTGCCGTTCACGTGCAACCGTACAAACTGTCATGTATCTAGGGCAACTGTGACACAGATAACTCACAGTTTGTACGCGGAAGTGTGACGCGTTGACGTTTGCGATACGAATACTTTTTCGCAAATTGTTTGTGCTCAGCTCCGGCCTCTGTTGTCAGTATTTCGTTTGTCAAACCTGTATATGTAATAACAATAAATAGATACGATACTTGTGTGCGTTTTTACAATACTATCCCAAAACACATACCTGAGCTCACAGAGGAATTCAAGTTAACTGTAAAAAACGTTTTAATAAAAATAGCTTATTATAAAGTCAGACATTATATAGAAGACAAAGATGCTTGGAATACACCACTTCTGGCAAGCTGTCACTCTTCCACCCATAAAATGTAATATTTGTAGTACATTGTAAACATCTATATAAAAAGAATGGCTCCGAGTTTCTTGCCGCTTCTTCGCGGTAGGCTCTATATATTTTGGAACGCGACGGTAGAGTCTTTAAAGTACATTGAGATGAAAAATTGACGTTCATAAGTGCGTCTTCGATGCCTAAATTGAATAAATGATTTTGAGTTTAACTTTGACATTGACTTTCATCGTCATCATCATCATCCATCACCACCACTGGTGAAACCACGGGGCGCATTTACAAATACCATATAAATTCAACACATTACACCTAATGATCTTATATTAAAAAGCGGTAGGTAGATTTGTTATTCGCGAAGTCATCGTTGTCCCCGCTTTCGCTAGCTCTATATCCAACAAATTTACATTCTAAGAATTCAATATTACGTGAAACAAAAATAATTCAACATTCGGGGAAATTATACATTTCGGGATTTCAACATTATGAGAATTCAACATTTTGCTAAACGAAAATAAGTCATCATTCTGGTAAATTGTACATTTTGGGATTTCAACATTATGAGAATTCAACATTGTGCAAAACGAAAATAAGTCATCATTCTGGGAAATTATACATTTTGGGAATTCAACATTATGAGAATTCAACATTGTGCAAAACGAAAATAAGTCATCATTCTGGGAAATTATACATTTTGGGATTTCAACATTATGAGAATTCAACATTTTGCAAAACGAAAATAAGTCATCATTCTGGGAAATTATACATTTTGGGATTTCAACATTATGAGAATTCAACATTGTGCAAAACGAAAATAAGTCATCATTCTGGGAAATTATACATTTTGGGATTTCAACATTATGAGAATTCAACATTTTGCTAAACGAAAATAAGTCATCATTCTGGGAAATTATACATTTTGGGATTTCAACATTATGAGAATTCAACATTGTGCAAAACGAAAATAAGTCATCATTCTGGGAAATTATACATTTTGGGATTTCAACATTATGAGAATTCAACATTGTGCAAAACGAAAATAAGTCATCATTCTGGGAAATCATACATTTTGGGATTTCAACATTATGAGAATTCAACATTGTGCAAAACGAAAATAAGTCATCATTCTGGGAAATTATACATTTTGGGATTTCGACATTATGAGAATTCAACATTGTGCAATACGAAAATAAGTCATCATTCTGGGAAATCATACATTTTGGGATTTCAACATTATGAGAATTCAACATTGTGCAAAACGAAAATAAGTTATCATTCTGGGAAATCATACATTTTGGGATTTCAACATTATGAGAATTCAACATTGTGCAAAACGAAAATAAGGCATCATTCTGGGAAATTATACATTTTGGGATTTCAACATTATGAGAATTCAACATTGTGCAAAACGGAAATAAGTCAACATTCTGGGAAACTATACATTTAGGGATTTCAACATTATGAGAATTCAACATTTTGCAAAACGAAAATAAATCATCATTCTGGGAAATTATACATTTTGGGATTTATGAGAATTCAACATTTTGCAAAACGGAAATAAGTCAACATTCTGGGAAACTATACATTTAGGGATTTCAACATTATGAGAATTCAACATTTTGCAAAACGAAAATAAGTTATCATTCTGGGAAATTATACATTTTGGGATTTCAACATTATGAGAATTCAACATTTTGCTAAACGAAAATAAGTCATCATTCTGGGAAATTATACATTTTGGGATTTCACCATTATGAGAATTCAACATTGTGCAAAACGAAAATAAGTCATCATTCTGGGAAATTATACATTTTGGGATTTCTACATTATGAGAATTCAACATTGTGCAAAACGAAAATAAGTCATCATTCTGGGAAATTATACATTTTGGGATTTCAACATTATGAGAATTCAACATTTTGCTAAACGAAAATAAGTCATCATTCTGGGAAATTATACATTTTGGGATTTCAACATTATGAGAATTCAACATTTTGCAAAACGAAAATAAGTCATCATTCTGGGAAATTATACATTTTGGGATTTCAACATTATGAGAATTCAACATTGTGCAAAACGAAAATAAGTCATCATTCTGGGAAATTATACATTTTGGGATTTCAACATTATGAGAATTCAACATTTTGCTAAACGAAAATAAGTCATCATTCTGGGAAATTATACATTTTGGGATTTCAACATTATGAGAATTCAACATTTTGCTAAACGAAAATAAGTCATCATTCTGGGAAACTATACATTTAGGGATTTCAACATTATGAGAATTCAACATTTTGCAAAACGAAAATAAGTCATCATTCTGGGAAATTATACATTTGGGATTTCAACATTATGAGAATTCAACATTGTGCAAAACGAAAATAAGTCATCATTCTGGGAAACTATACATTTAGGGATTTCAACATTATGAGAATTCAACATTTTGTTCCTAAACGCTATTTAGCTTGCATGCACAAGAACATATTTTGCTGAGGTTCTTAAATGTCATTCTATGATGGATAACATATATCGTTTAACGAAATTTGTCGTGTTTATACGCGAGTAACATTACCTCTTATTAATATAAGATCATTGCATATACAGTATCGCGTGTGAGATAAACAAAACCGTGCATTGAACCAGCTTTGTCATAAAACGTACTATCACTAAATCAAACAGAGCACGGAGTATGGTAATATAATGCCAGTACAAACTCTGCAAACATATCATAGACGGGCATCGAACCTGCACCTTTTGGCGAGCTGCCAGCATCGCAACCGCTCGGCTAACGATATTCCTATTTAAATAACATTTTTCGGTTCAATCTGGAATTAAAATCGGGAGGTAAGCGGTAGGTTTTGGCAACCATTGTAAAGTGTGACAACTTGTCTTTGCGAGGTTTGGCATGAAAACTATTTTAACTGACTTCAAAAAAGGAGGATTTTCTATGTTAGATTGTATCATATGTATGCTACGAATAATAATAATATGTATGTTAGATATCTCTCAAATTAGTGGACCGATTCTCAAAATTACTTTTTGTTTGGTAGAATATACTTCCGAGTTGGTCCCAAATTTCATCAAATTCGGTCTAGCAGTTTTTGAGTTACAGTCCAAAAACTGAAAAGTGTTACGCCCATCTTGATGATATCATCATTGACGGTGAATGACAATCGATCCCTTGAGTAGCAAAGTTACTAAAATGGCAAATATTTGTCTATTGCAAAGCCTTGTATGATTTACATATTTAGGTACTTAGGTATTTGAAATAGTTGTCAGTGTATACTGCCCACTTATATAACGTCATAGTCCTTAATTATGCTTATTATATGCTAATTAGGTACATTATATTAAGCTAAGCGCCAAGAATACGGAATGGGAAGTGTCTGACGAGTTTAATTAAACTTCTCCAAACTCCTTGTTGGGAAAAGGGTCTCTTAATCTGAAAATAAGCCGGCGGCACTTGTGCCGTAGTAACTATGATAGTAACTAGTACGTACCAGTCCACGCCAGGCTATACTCTTTTGTAGCAATGTCGACTTTATTTCGTGCGCGGTAAGGCTACAGGGGTGCGATTTTATTTATCACCCGCTTACGGACGATCGCTCCGACCAGAGCGATGTTTGTCCTTTTGCGACTTTATACTTTATCCGGTACTCTCAAATTGATACCACATTTTTTTTGTGAATTCTCTCAGTTTATTTTGTAATGAAATTTATTACTATAACATGCTTAAAACGTATTTTCAAGGAAAACATATTTATCCAATGATTTTTTTCGCGACACAACACAAAAAGTAATAAAACTGGCCAAGTGCGAGTCGGACTCGCGCACGAAGGGTTCCATACCTTTAACTATAAAAACGATCATATAAATCAATTAATTAAAGAATATTATTATATTAATTTTATTTTGTG
This sequence comes from Selenia dentaria, assembly GCA_917880725.1. Lineage (NCBI taxonomy): Eukaryota > Metazoa > Arthropoda > Insecta > Lepidoptera > Geometridae > Selenia > Selenia dentaria. The sequence continues at coordinate 2,743,057 of OU862893.1, read as the reverse complement.
TTGTAGTATTTGTTGTTATAGCGGCAACAGAAATACATCATCTGTGATAATTTCAACTGTCTAACTATCACGGTTCATGAAATACAGCTTTGTGGCAGACGGACGGACAACGGAGTATATCTTAGTAATATGGTTCCGTTTTACGCTTTGGGTACGGAACCCTAAAACACCCCAGTATAGCTTGCTGTACCTACTCGGAAACAGCCGGCACCCAAATTAAGGCGTTGACATTTGTGTGGCGGCGACTAAGGCAGTACAGTCCACTCCACACACATACAGCATGTTGCAAGTTGTTCAGTTACGAACGGTTACGAAATTACATAACGTTATCAAATGAGCGTAATCTATAGGTCGAGTAATGTCAGATCAGGTGTGCTGGTTACTAACTGGCTTTATCATCTACAGATATATCACTTCTTTTTGGCTTCCTAAATATTTATAATATAGTAACGTAGAAAGTGCAAGACTTTCAACTGGAAATGTGCAGTCAGAATTTTGGTTGTAGGTACTTTTTAGGGTTCGGTACCCAAAAGATTAAACGGGACCTTTCATGCGAGAGTCCGACTCGCACTTGACCAGTTTTAAAGCAAAGCTAGTATTTCAATTCACAGTCGCATAAAAGTCTGCCATTAAATAACTGGACTGTCTCAATCACTCTCTACTACGAGTAAAATGTAATAGTGACCAGGTTATGGTGATAGTTTGACGAGTAGAACACAAAAACAACTGTTTTAGACTTTTCACGGTTGTTCACTAAATTATAATTAGTACGCACGGGATGCACACCACGGTTAGCAAAGTTTTGGAGTTCGGGTCTACCCGTGAACATGGTGCTTGTAACTGCGTCGAAATATCGGGAACTCTAGAACCTACCTAATCGTGGTGTATAACCCGCGGCATATAACTCTAGCTCTGAGCGAAATGTGGAAGGGATAGCTGCGCAGATAGAAAGAGACAACAGTCCCTCGTCTTCGATGTGACAGAGAGAGACAAGAGTCCTTCGTCCCAATTTTTGACTTCTGCGCAATAACGGTCAGAGCTAGAGTTATATGCCGCGGGTTATACATCCCGTGAGTACTAATTATAATTTTCAAAAATAATTTTCCATGATTTTCTTAAATTTTCCTTTGGTTGTGTACCTTCATAAACACTGAACGGTTATACGGTAATAATACATTATTATGACACGTCAAAACTAGACAAAACACAAAAATGTCAGCCATTGCTTGGAGTTCTCAATTGAAGTTATGGAAGATCAAAATACTTTGATAACTCTTTTGACAACTGTCATCCAGTCAACGCAAGACCATGATTACTGAAAAGCGTTCTGTTACACCACGTATATTGCTGACCTAGGGGCAAACCCCCATCGAGTTCATTCAAACACTGTCAGCATTATATGTTCCTATATAATCCGCGCTTTCCAAATTAAATTGCCTTTTGTTTTGTGTTCTTCAGTGTATCTACTAATTGCTCTTAGAGCCGTCTTGCTGCCAGTTCAGTACAGTAAAGTGAAGTGCAGGAATTTATTCCCTTGTGTGTAAAATCGTGTAAAAATAAAATAAAATAAATGTTTGTGAGTGTGTGAATGGTTGTTTTAACTTTAAGACAACCAGGAAGAGCCACACAACAGTTCGAAGCGACAGCATTAAAATAATTTAAGACATACGCGATTAAATCCATTCATTACAATACAAATACTTGTATATTTATGAAATCTACTATTCGTTTCATAATTCGGTGTAAGATGTGGAATCGGAAATACGTTGGACACCAAGTATTATCCAAGGATGTTACTCCCTTCATTATCACGGTTTGGTTTGGCGCCGGCTGTTAGTAACATCCTGTATTTGCATCCAGAACAGTTCGGGCGTGACATTCAAAGCCCTATCTGTGCCAACAAAAGTTACCAAGTTGGTTACCAGGTGGCCGAAATGTTATGCACATAGACTAAGAAATGTTAGTAGGTAGTACACATCAAAATACTTGTTTGGAGTACTTGAAGTTAAACTCTTATCATCTGGGCCATTGCACATGTCCATAAAACTATACAATCACTTACCTGAAATAATAAAAAATGCAGACAAAGATAAAGAATTTATTAAACAATTAAAACATTTACTACTTTTAAAATGCTACTATTCAATTGATGAATATTTGAATGATAAACTGTAATAAACAATTAAAATTACTTAAAATACCTAATTACATAACATACACACTAACCTACATTATACAACATAAATATGTATCTACTTGGGTAAAATAGAGATTCTATAAATATTCTATAATACATTAATGTAATAATAATAATACTATAATATAAATGTGCGTCTCTAGAACAGGAACATACTGATACACACCATATACGCATACACACACCCTCACAAACGCACATTCTTTATTGATTACTTTTTATATATTTGTTTAACTATCTATTGTTTAACATGATTATGATTAGAGGTTCAAATAAGTAATGTACCCCTCTCTTAAGTTGCAGTGCCCTTACGGGGTATCACAGGAACTACCATTTTATGTATCAACCGTTTAGTTATGTGATATGCAATAAAGATATTTGAATTTGAATTTGAATTTGAAGTGAAAAAAAAAAACGATGTAAGAAATATTTAGTGACACTTCCGCTGAAAAAACCAATGATTTTGGCCTATTTGGGGCTGTGCACCACCCTCCTTCCCGCACAAACTGCTTAATAGGAAGAAACAAAATAGAAAACACACAAGTAAACCCAAATAAACCAAAAACGATTCGACACGTGTTTCGCCTCTACACGAGGCATCCTCAGGACGATGTTGACTCGTCGAGCGCTAGACCGACAGTGCCTGTACTGTCGGTAAACTTATTAATATCGTTTTTTTTATAATGGATTTCCGCAAAGTAACGCCTGAATCAATAAATTATTTGAAGTGGTTTGTCTGGCAGACACTGTTGTGCGCAGTGACGAGCTACAACACCTAACTGGCAATAGAAAAAAGTTTATCCTATCGTTACTGACGCTGCGACGATCGCGCTGCGTCTGTCAAATTCTGTCTGAACTGTCACTTGCGTCGATAACACTTTCAGTGTCACTGTCAGTTTCGTTACAAAATAAATAGGAACTATTGTCACCACCTTTTATTTTAAGTCATTCTCGCGGTACTAGCAGGGCTATGTATCTCTGTTGCTAACTACTGTTGATTGAAATAAAAAAAATGGTGGCTCTGTCACTTTTTTCAGCTCCAGTCATCGACTTACTAACATTTTTGCTTAATGGAGATGTTAAAACTGACATAGAACCGCCATTTTTAAGATTTCGATCAGTATTTGTTAGCAACTAAGACCCGTGTTCACCAACACATGTTTAAATTGTAAACGGATGTTTAATTCTTAAACGCCTGTTTAGCAATATTTTGCTGTTCACCAAGCAGTAACCATTGATTAAGATCCGTAACCGGCTGTTTAAATTAAACGATGTCTTTGACCCTGTTTAACCATTGGTTATTGTTTATTTACGTAAATATGTCAGATGCTCTGAATTATATCTTTGAAGAAAATAATGTGTTAGATGATTTTGAAGATATTGAGCAAATTCTACGCGCACCCCGTGTTTTCCAAAGTTGACAAAATTATTTAGAGGAAAATGACGTTACAAGATTTCGTTTATACAAACATAGTGCCTTGGTATTACTTAATTTAATTTAAAGAAAGTTCGAATATAATATAATCCATAATCACTTGAATTTTAAATTAAAATTACCACGAAACGACTCTGACGCAAACAATACACATGGAACTTCGAATCGAACTTTGATATTACCATAAAAAAGGTGCTGAAATAGAAAGACATACAACTTGTGAACATACCATTGACTTATCAAGCATTACATTTTGTAGTATATTAATATTACCTTACCATATTTGTATGTAGCTCGGGTAAATGTAAATAAAAGGTACAAGATACGCTACCATCATTTCATAGTAATATTATACCATTCATTCATTTACGACTCATTTGTTCAAAAACGCTCGATTAGTTAAACGTTCGCTTTAAAAAGATGGTGTACACCAAAAAAACGCGACACGTTTAAACAACTGTTTAAGTTTAAGGAAGCGATAAGGTAATCAATGGTTAATTTGTAGTTGGTGAACTCCAGCCTAAGATACGTAATAGCCCTTCAGAGCTCTGAGTTAAGTTCGTCAACATGCAGGACGGTATCAAGATATTTATCCATATAGTATATCCATATCCATCCAGTGGCAGACCTATTAATGGTGTGTCAACTTCGACTCTAAGAGATGCTTAGAGATTGTAAAGCGTGTTGTTGCATGTAATGCGCACATACCATAAAAAACTAAACTTTATATTTTCAAAAAAACTCTACCTGTCTCTTACTTACCTGTAGAAGTCCCTCAGCGACCTTCCAAGGTGGGACAAGTGACACTTGACACACAACAGATCCGGCGGAGTAGTCCTACTCTATTGTCTCTATACTCACTGTGTTTTGGGGTAAGGTACCGACAGCAGAAAAATGGACGTATTTTACACCTAAATATATTTATATCTTAATCAGTCCATTATGTTCCCACTGCTGGGACTCCATTCTTCCTCTGATATAGAGGAGTTGGGCAATAATCCACGCGGGCTCAATGCGGCTTGGTGGATAGACTAGAGGCCAAGCCATAACGAAGTTATCAGGCTGCCCGAAGGCCTTCGACATAGCCAAACGACTGTTGTCCTAATACAAACAACCGGGACCCACGGCTTAACGTGCCTTCCGAATCATGGAAGCCCTTATTTGAATAATGCCATTAGCGGTCACCCATCCAACTCCTGGCCACAGCAAGCGTTGCTTAACTGGTTGATCTGTTAAAGATCGCCCAAGTCAAGCTCCGCTGCGAGCGCTTACTACGAGTATGATTTAGGTGAATTATGGCCACGGTGCTTATTTAAAACGCAAGTGTAAAGAATAGTTCTAAGTGATTGTCGTCCAGGGGTAATAAAAGCCTCTCGGTGACTCATGATTAATTCCACAGTATGGTGGCAGGGCACTCTTGCCCGCCTAGGTCGCCATCATAAAGATTGAAATAACCTTTCGTTAAGCACCTATTGGTGTTTTCTGGCAGCTGTTCTTGGGTTCCAGCTGCCACTCCATATCTAGTGTAATTCCACCTTCCGCCGCGTCACAGACCATCAAGTGAGGAAGAGAGTGAAGTGAGTAGTCTAACACTATCCTAACAAGTGTATACAACATTAAGAATTTCAGAATACGTGTACACTATCATCATTCATCATCATCATTATCAGCCGGAAGACGTCCATTGCTAAACATAGCCATAGAACGCCACTTGTAATGGCTACTCGCTTCCTGCATCCAGTGATTCCCGCGCGGGTTTGACGAGGTCGTCGGTCCACCTTGCGGGGGGCCGGCCTACACTTCGCCTTCCGGTGCGTGGTCGCTACTCGAGAACCTTTTTTCCCCATCGGTTATCAGTTCTGCGATCAATGTGCCCACCCATTGCCACTTCAAATTACTAATTTTAACAGTTATGTCGGTGGCCTTAGTTCTCTTACTGATCTCCTCACTTCGGATCTTATCACGCAGGGAAACCCCAATCATAGCCCTCTACATTGCTGGTTGAGCTATTTTGGGTTCATGTGTTCACTATAACTCAGGTAAATCTTATACATTACCAGCTTCCTCGTAATTTTTGACAGCATATAAGATATAAGTCTGATGCCTTCCTTTATTTAATGTACTGTATTCCACTGCTTACTGACTTTTATATTTTTTTCGGGTGCATATCTCACATTTGAGGTCCCGCCGTAGAAACCTCCATTGTGGGCAAGTGACGCTTGACACACAACAGATCCGACGGAGTATTCCTACTCTATTGTCTCTATTCACTGTGTTTGGGTTGCGGGTACCGACAGCAGAACAATTTGGGCGTATTTAAAACATTTACATATATCACTGTTTTGGTGAAGATTTAGTCATATCAATTTATCGTCAAAAAATGTCAGAGAGCTCAAGAAAAAAATAATAAAAAAAAATTCATTTGGTATCGAACTAATAATATAAATGCGATAGTATGTCGTATGTGTGTCCTGTCTTCATGCCCACATTGACGGAAAGGAAGAAAATTTAAATTGATAATGGTATATACAGGGTGACTGGTTGAACACTTTACATATTGATATATAGTGCTCAGTACTAGATTCTCGTTCTAATTAAGAAAAAAAAATAGGTGCCTAATATTTACCTAATTTAACTTTAATTGTCTACTCAAAACAATAAACATGGTATCTCACGGCGCGCGTGTAGTAATAAAAGCGCGGCGCGGCCGGGCGGGCGGCCGACGATCGCGGCATCCTTTGGCGGCGCGGGCGGCGCGGCCCTTTGGGTCATTAACCCCGTTCGGACGCAGCTTGATTCCTTTGAACGCGGCGCGGCGCTTTGGGTCATTAACCCCGTTCGGACGGTGTCCATAATTTTCGAGTTATAGCACATTCATAGAATGAAGGTTTCCTCTGTAGTTTAACGGTATTTTTTTAATTTTATTTTTTTAAACGTTTCATGTGACCATGAATTATCATGTCCTTGTTTATGTAAAGTGTTCAACCAGTCATGCTGTATAATGGTAAGGTTAGATACTCGTAGCTCAGATGTTTTATACCAGAAATATACCGGTGGTAGTCGTTTCGAGTCGTTCTTCGTTTCCCTCGTGGGTGGATCCGCGGTACAGTATTATTATAGTAAATATATAACAGTAGTGTTAACATACAAGTTTTGTTGCTATACAAATTTATTATTTCATATGAGTATCTTACTGCCCGCATGATATTGTTTAGTTAGTAAACTGTAATTTGATTCTTGATCCCACTCCTTATATTTTAGTGGAAGAAACCTTAAATTTAGGGAATTGTAATTTCTCTAATTTAAGTTTTCGTATATAAAAAGTAAACACAACGAAATTGTAGTAAATTTTGTATAATAACTTTGCAACTTCTTTTAGTGTTTAGCAAATTTGAACCTTCCGATGCTTTTATTCATATTTGAATTAACACCCTTCACGATTTGCACACACTTTAAATGGCACGTGATCTAATAGGAAGTGTGCACTTATTAATGACATTTCACTTGCTTATGTAGTTTGTGAAATAGGTTAGTTCTCTGAAAATCTACACAGAAAAGATGTCGGTAGATATTTTTGGTACAGCTTATTGTTCGATGATATTTTGCTATCCACATGCTCTTTTTTTTGTTGTCGGTACCGTCCCCCTTACACTGTCACGCTAAGTAAGTGCACGTGACGTAGTGGAAGTGTGCGCTTATCTGCGACGCTTCACTTGCTTGTTTTGTTTGAACTAGGTCTGCTGTCTGGGCGAGTTCTAAGGAAAAGCTTTACACAGTTCACTTCCTTGTTTTTTTACATTTTATTATTAATTTGGTTAAGCACGCTTAAAATTTTACAGTACAAAATGTTAGATAAGTATAAATATGCTGATAATTAGTGAAGTAATGTACAGTTTAATGATGTATTCCTGTCAAAAGTGTATCCGTTTTTAACCGACTTCAAAAGACGAAGAGGTGTCTCAATTAGACCGTATTTTTTTATGTGTGTTCGCGGATAACTGCGTCGTGTATGAATCGATTTTGATGATTCTTTTTTGTTTGATAGAGGTGGTTCCATATAATTTTCATCAAATTCGGTCAAGCAGTTTTGCGGGTTGCACTCCAATAACTGAAAAGTATTTCGCCTATATCATCATTGACGGTGAATGACAATCGATCCCGTAATTCAAGGGTCACTAAAAAGAGTGGAACATTTTTTTTATCCAAATATGGAACAGACTTCAACACTAAAAAGTGTGAAATAACTTGTTGAAGTCGGTACCATGATATTTCAAAAGTACCTAATATCACAATTTTATGCGCGGTTATTATGTGTGGAGTCGGTTCCAGCGTCCCAGCATAGCTGTTAAAATGATATCCCACTGAAATATTTATATAAACTAGCTGTAATATACGTTATTCCGGTTTATGACCCCTGTAACAAAAACAATCCAGATAGAGTTAGAAACATACAACATTCCAAATAGACATACATTCACATTTATAATATTAGTGTAACATTACCCTTCAGTGGTTAATTTTTAGATTTTACCTTTTTATTGACTTTGTTTCTTGACGTTTTCATTTATTTTCTTTAACTTACGCAGTAGTAGTCGAGTATCTCAACCGGTACTAGAGCGGACGCAGGCGGGTGCGCAAGTACTCTATGAAGAAGTGGCCCGGACGGTCACGAAACCGGTCAATATACTCGACTATACCTACCACGTAAGTTAAGCCGTCAAATAACATTAAAATGTGTAATACCTACGAAAGTTTCAATCATGTTTCTTGTCTACTCAAAACAGTTTATGTGCTTAATAATATCTACTTAGTTGCTAACCGTTTATAGTCTCTGGAGATAGCAACTCAAATACCCCACGAAAGGGGTAAGTAAGTAATTTCAAGTCATCCCTGCAATTAATCCTGCACCCTTATAACGCCTCCCTTGGGATAGTTATCATATTGTTAAGTTGTTAACGACGTCTTCAGCAGATAGGGGGAAGGCAAAACCTAAATAAGCCGGTATAGGGTCGCTAGAAAATATTGAACGAAACGTTAGCGTAGGTATATAGGTACTATTTCTATAAAAAAACTCTTGAGAATCTACGTATGGTTTCAAATGTACAACCGTATCTTGTAGGCCAAGCGAACGAAGCCGCAAGCAGGTCTAACCTGAAGTGATTATAATAAATAATCTGAATCTCGGAAATGGCTTCACAGATTTGCATGAAATTTTGTACGCCGGGGGTTTCGGGGGCGATAAATAGATCTAGCTAGGTTTCATTTTAAGGAAACGTCGTTTTATCCGTGTTTTCAGGCAATGAAAACTGCTACAACTGTTTTACCGACACATCAACACTAAAGCTACTTGACAATAGATGGCGTTGTTAAGCAACACTAAGCCAAAAACAGGTCAGTACCTTTACCATGAGTTGGCAACATAAATGTCATCTATAGTCGATACTCGATCTCGCCTACATATTAAGCTTGTGATTGACGTACTCGCTGTCAATTTTAGTTCTACAATTGACCGCGAGGTGGCACTGTTCTTTTTTCATAAATTTTTTCGCGACAGATATCCAGCATCGTTTGGTGTCAATGTTTTAAACTTATGGTAGACCTACTGGTTTCTCTAAAAAAGCGAGCAAAGCTTGGTCATCTAATACTAAGTATACTAATGCCCTTTTTCACAAACATTTTAGGTAACACCTAAGCCTACTTGGGTGACATTTTTGTACTGCTAAGTGTTACCTAACTGGCTTAGGAGTGACCCTAAATGTTGATGAAAACGGGCATAAGTACTATATCTTTACTCTGAGTATCTATTCATAGCCGCCTGTCAATAGGTACTAACATCTGCACTACCCCGCCTATCTTAGTGTTCGAAACGTGTAAATCCGGTTTTATCCGGCTTTGTCCGAGTGGGACAGATAGCCGGACAAACTGCCCGAGTTATAGCCGATCGAGATAATGGGAGGCCATGATCGGTCCTTGTTTACAATGGGGATATTCGGAGGGTGTTTCTCGGTGTCGTCTATTTGGCCTTTCATTTCATTAAGTTCATCTGAAAATATACTATAGACGGAATCTCTATACCTTTATATCTTGATTAGAGTTATGTATGAATCAAACATAAGTTCTTAATGTGTTTGTCACTTCTTAATGTGTTTAATGTAGATACTAACCTCCAGTTTCTGGAACGTTTGTCCAAGTTTGACCAATGAGCGTTTAGTATTTAGTTGGTCAACTAATCAAGACTTTGACATACGTTCGAGAAACTGGGGGATAGTATTTAAGGCGCGGTCCAATCCTAATTTTCAAACAATTTACGATGCTTTACATAAGGTTGAGAATTGCTTACCAGAATGGACGATGTAATGCGAAAATTCTATTGAATACGTGCTAATACTTTTTATATTTATTTCGTACAATTAAATGATTAAATTTCAATGATAAAGGAGTCCATAGTTCACTAGTAAATTTCATTGGGTATTCGAATATGATACATTCATTGAAATATATTTGCCCATATTTGAATAAAAATGGTTTTCCCCGCGAAGCACGTAAGAAAAATGGCAAAATTTAGAGAATGTTGCCGATTTTTTTCTATTGAGCCAAGTTTGCTCAATCGTGTATTGGCTCCCATACTTCATAAGGATGTATATTCAATTTACACTAAATTTTTTTTCGAACTTCGGTTATTAGGTTAAAGCGTCGAAAAACTAAGTTTTCGCGCAGTCGAATCATGAAATTTGGAACTCATTTCGCCTTAAATTGTTTGTCTATTTATTAATATTCCGATGTTTAGATCGCGGCTAGCTGCGCCCCGCATTTCACTTGCGTTATCACATTGGTATTAAATTATTAATTACCGGCAATACGCTCATGTTAGGGATCGAATACGTGGACCTGGGTTCGAGCATGTCAGATGCTCATCTTCAGCTTATTCTCATGCTCGAAACCCGAGTCGACGTGTTCGATTCCTAACGTGACTGTTTTGCCGCTTAATAATAGTTTAATATGTGTCAAACTCACGAGAATTTCAATACGAACATTGATAATGTTGATTCAATTGAAATCAATTCAAGTAACTTATTCTACTCATGCATGAAATTCGCGTCAAATATGATCTATTATTAACTGTACGTTTAATAACTCTACTGTCGTGTTTCAAAATAAATATTAGAGCCTCAACAGAGAAGAAAGGACAAGAAACTCAGAACCATTCTTTTCAATAATACAATGCTTTATTTTTATTACAATCTTGAATAGCCGCATGGATGGCAGATGATAACTTGCCAGAAGTGGAGTACCTACTTTAATCATTTTGTCTTTTAAAGTCAAAGTCATATCTATGATATAAAATACGAGGGCGGGTCAATAAGTCCATGACTTTTTGAATTTCCCATCTCTAACTGAAAGGGCAACACTGCTTATGTCAACAGGCACTTGTCAGTTGACTCCTGTCAAAATTTTAACATGCGTCATTTAGGGTACGTTCCGGAAGCGCTGTCAACGCTCACAACTGTCGCGCCTCGTTTAAGCGTTCCGCTATGAATCAATGCTTGCAATGTTCAACCCAAACGGAACGGTCGCGAACAGCGCGCCAATTTTTCTGTCAAAAATCGATAGAAACCTAAACATTTGATGTTTGACACGTGGGCTTGTAGGGAAATGGGTGTGTGAACGCCGCGAGTGATTTCGGCACTTAGCCGGAACGTAGTCTTAGTGTGTGTTAACAGTAGGTATTTATACATATACTTCCTAATCTGTGTTTAACAGTCATTCTTAGCCTACCGCGTGATTTGTTACAAAAAGGGAAAAAGTGACTTATTGACCCACTCTCGTACATTTATACCAAATTTCATGGATATCGAGCTGTTTATTCGTATAAAAGTAACAAACTTAGACAGTCAGTTTATATCATACTAGCTGCTCTCCGCGGTTTCACCCGCGCGATGATGGACGATGATGATGATGAATCTTATATAGCCTATGTAACTCTGGGTGAATGTAGCTTTCCAATGGTGAAATAATTTTTGAGATTGGTCTAGGATTTTTTGAGCCAATTCGTTACAAACATACTTACAAACAAATCTTTCCTCTTTATAAGTAATATTAGTATAGATATCCTGTAAGCAGGTTTTAGACAAACTCATTAAATAAGGTTTTAACTTGAAACTGGAATATACAATTACGCATATCATCTTCTCTGAGAGTATCTCGTACATCAAACTCTTTTGATAAGTAACTCTATTTGCCCGAACTTTCCATTCAAACTTATCTATTTCCCCGACCTTCTTACATGAAAGGAATTGGACATTAATTTCAGTTATCGATAGGATAGTTATTACGAGGATAGTCGCACTTCTGTCCGCACTCCGCACTCCGCACTTGTGCATCAGTGAGCCAATTTTGTTTGCGATCAACTTTCGCGTGCGCTCAACTTCGTCAGCACTACAGAGCAATAGAGACGAGGTAAAATTTACACTTAATATCGATGATAAATTTCGGTGGCAAATTAATTATTACAAGTATTACATTTATTAATACAAGTCCGATAAAAATTACTAAATGTTATATTTTTCATATACCGTGAAATTAAGAGTACGAAAAAATAATTATTTGCCAAACTAATTAAAATAGAAACAAGTATGTATTTATATATACAGGGTGTCCCGAAACTCAGGGATAAACTGGTACCGGGCGGGAGACCAAGGTATACCAGTATTGAAAAAAATAAGTTAAAATTAAACCATAACTCGTCAAAACTTAATTTATTTTACTAAGTTAACAATGTTTATTACTTTGATTTGTGGTTGCGATTATTAGCACGGTTATTTGAGAATACATTATTAAAAAACACTATATGTATTAATTTTCAACTTTTTTGAAACATGCCTATTATCGCTTGGCTAAGTGACATGGATTTGTTTTTGTTATCATAACTGGTATATCTTGGCCTCTCCCCCGGTACTAGGTTACCGTTGAGTTTCGGTAAACCCGATATGTATATTGTATGAATAGTACAAACTTCATATTAATAATTTCTCTATTAGACTAATTGTATCCATAACCGGCCAAGTACAAGTCGGCCTCACGCACTGAGTGTTCTATAATTGAAATGAAATGAAATGACCGAATATGATAAAATTTAAATGGGTGGTCCTCGTAAGCATACTCTACCCAATAAAAAATCAGTCCACAAAAGACGAAGTTATGCGCAAAATCACGTAAAAAACACATATAATATGGTCGAATTGAGAAACATCCCCTTTTGAAGTTGATCAAAAGTTGTCGACATGAACGCGCGGTTATCACGTCTCAGCCCTATTCGTACCCCGCCCGCCCTCCCCGCATCCGGCACAGTTCTCAACTTATCGCCGGCACTTCAAGTGCTTTATCCAACTCTCATCATATGCGGTATCAGAACAGGTACGGCGCTGGTATTATTTATAACGAGGAATTTGTATTATGTGCTATATATAAGATTCACCCTTTGACTGTAGTGCAAGTACCGAACTTACCAATCGATAAATTTGAGTCTTCAATTCGTCATACTTCGAAAAAGCTGGCTATATCGATCTTGTGTCGATCATTGCAAGTAACAAAATTAAGCGATCGATAGACAAATTCGACAAGTTTTTACGATTATAAATGTAACCCTAGCATGACAGTTCCATGTTTCCATGCTTAAATTACGTTTGAGATCGTCTATTTAATCGATTTTAACGATTGTTTTGTCAGCTTTGAAAATGACCTCGATATAGCTTATCGACAGGCGACGGAAATGGGGATATTGTTTAGCTGCGTTTGATCTTCCTAATATTATAAATGCGAAAGTTTGTATTTATGGATGTTTGTTATTCTCTTACACTCAAACGGCTGGCCCAATTTTCATGTAATTTGGCATGGAGTTAGATGGGGCGCTAAATTAACACATAGGAATTTTCATCAACATCATCATCATCTATCACCATGCGGGTGTAACCGCGGGGCGCAGCTAGTATCAATAAAAAATAGACTGACCTTTTGTTCGTATAAAAGCGAAATGCTCGTAGAAATCTTCAAATGATAGAAGGACGCATTGTGGAATGCAAACAATTCGTAATAATCGATATACTGTCGACAATTTGATGATTGTATAATTCGTCGATATGATTTCCATATACTTGCTAGGGGCGTTAATTTTTTTTATCGATCTTAGCGACTCTACAAATTTAACGACGATTACGGTACTTGCATTGCAGGTTGGTTAAATTCAGACGTTTTTTAATAAATACGTTAAGACGCGGTCCAACCCCATTTTTAAAATAATTTACGATGCTTTACGTAAGGTTGAAAATCGCTTGTTAGATTGGACGATGTAATGCGAAAATGCGTTAATTTTGTACGTTTTCTTTATATCTTTCGATATATACTAACACAATTGTACTAATAATGTAACTAAATACTTTAGTACTATATGTTGGCTATGTATTACCTAAAAAATAATATGGTGTTATCGCTGAAAATTCTGAGAGTTTGGACGTGAAAGTTTATTTTTATGGACCTAATTAGGATTTTTTTCTGCAGAGAGCGAGTAATATTTATGAATTCTGTTCGGTTATTACTCTTCGCCTGTTCCTTTTCTAACCTAAGTTTTTTTTTCATAGATTATTATCGAACTGTTTCGTTACACTCGATGTTTAAAGATTCTGCAGATCAGGGTACGACCGCGCCTTAATATCATATTTTATTAAGGCATTCTTTGTTGTCAAATTTCATGATAGCATTGTATTAGCATGAGACCTACACGAATATTGTGCATAGTAGAGTTAAATTATAACTGAACAATTATGTTATAAAAACAAACGTAGTTTTCACTCATTATTAATTAGAAATACGGGATTACTCACGTAATATTTATCGGATAGGTCCGACTGTAGTTTCGACCACATTCGGTGGTATTTTTCAAGGTGTTCGGGACGTCCCGCGCTGACGTCTCGTTTAGTTAAGCTATGCCGTGCGATTCTCTAATGATTTGTCGATGTGTTCGTCGACGAGCTCACTGATGTCAAATACTATATGAGATATCGCCCTTGTAAATAAGGTTGTTTTTCCAACGTTTCTTGTCATCTCGTCATTTGTTTCACGGATGTTGTCAAAGATGCAACGATGTTTGCCCTTAGAGAATCGCACGGCAGATAGAGCATGTCAGTTCGAATCAATTTAGCCTTTTCAGTTGTTTCACTTGGCTGTCTTCCACCAGAGATGTGCTATGCAGCTATATGATGCGAGGATGTGATAGCTAACTATGTGACCACTGATGCTAAGCTATACAGCAGAGCGAGTAGCAACCGTACACCTACATACTTACTATTAGTTCTCTGATCTGCACATAGCTCCGACCACCAGCATAGCACGCAACCATCCATATGAAAAAACATAGCTTAGTAAAACCAGTTTACGCCAGTCCTATGCTATGTTGAATGAATATGATTGGTGGATATCAAATAGATTCAAAGCAACGTAGCCTAGCACATCTCTTGTGGAAAGTCTAACTGCACGTTTTCAACACCTTATTCAAGTCTCATTGTAATATTATAGTCAAGTATTTTATACCATTCCCACTCTAAAAAGCTTATTTAAAAGGGCCTTTTAATCACTATTTGGTGTTTGAATGTAGAACACACCAATATATCTGATCTTCATCTCGATGCTTATACAACCTCCTTGCGCAAAGAATACTCGACATACAAACTCTTTGTGCAAATAACTTCTCGATATTTATTTGGTCGATATTTCTGACAAGGAGTTTAGCATTAGAATAAAAGCTGTATTATGTTCTTTGCCACTATTACAGAAAAAATATATAACAATAATAAGAAAATTACTCTTATGTACGTAGTAATTGTTCCAATTTTAATGTGTATTTTAATTAATTTAGCCTTCCTTCTTGTCCATTAAATGTCTATTTTCGCTTTGATTATTTCTGTTTCTCGTAGTCATGGTATAAACTATAGTATGCAACTCTTGAATAAATCGGATTTATATCGAGAGCCATGAATCACTCGCATCGCTCAGGATTCTAACACTTGAATAACTCACTACGCTCGTGGATCAATCCTGCGGTTGTGATTCAGCTGTTAGAATCCTTTTCTTGCTCGTGATTTATCTATGGCCCTCGCTTTAAATCCGTCCTTTATTCACTAATTGCATAATATACTATTTTCAATAGTCCACTTTCTAAGACACACGAGAAATAATAAAATAGTAAAGGCTTCAGGACGAAATGAAACAATTGATTAGGTACTTACTGTACTCGTAGATTGTGACGCGTAAGTTTACATTCCATAAACAAAGAAATGTAAACAAGGTAAGCAAATAAATACCAACCAAAATACACCGTCGTAAGTAACAATCTGCCTGAACACCCTCCAAAGAATTTACCGTCTAAAACAACCAGAAGACATATAAAGATAAGTAATGCCGGTCGTGAAACTTGGAATTGTCTGGGGCGGGACATAAAATAGACCTCGTCCCCCTGGGCCCCAGGTTCGGGGGTCAGTGGACCTGTTGCTTAAACTGCTTGCAGATGTCTGACTTTCTGGCTTTAGTAGAATTACACAAAAATTACACAATTGACTGAGTTTATGATAATGCTATACTTGCTAAGACAATAAAACAAGATGCACAATACATTAAAACTGATAATGCTATACTTGCTAAGACAATAAAACAAGATGCACAATACATTAAAACTGATAATGCTATACTTGCTAAGACAATAAAACAAGATGCACAATACATTAAAACTGATAATGCTATACTTGCTAAGACAATAAAACAAGATGCACAATACATTAAAACTGATAATGCTATACTTGCTTAGACAATAAAACAAGATGCACAATACATTAAAACTGATAATGCTATGCTTGCTAAGACAATAAAACAAGATGCACAATACATTAAAACTGATAATGCTATACTTGCTAAGACAATAAAACAAGATACACAATACATTAAAACTATGTCATGTTAGAAATCTTATGTTTTAATACATATTTATTCACTAACTGGTGCCCGCGACTACGTCTGCGCAGGGTTAGTACTACGAGTAGCTTATTATTTCTCTAAGAGCATATCTATCTTTATACCAAAGTGTCAAGTGTCATAAAGATGTACATGGTCAAACGCAATTGCTTAGTATTATATGAATAAATTTAAATACTAAGTATATCAATCAGTAAACATTAATAATAAAATACAGGACTGACGTACATACAAATATAAAACTAATCACCATGGAAAAAACTGTCATTACATTTCATCACCCTTGACGGTCGCCGAGCATGTATAGTGTATCGAGCTGTCAAATTGACTTGGCTTTTGCTATCAGAAATTGACACAAACTTTGACAGAACTGTCATCATTACGATCTTGACGTAGGCGGATATCTTATTATATTGTCTATGCTGTGGCATATTACGCTTTTTCACCCGCCTGGTGATGGATGATGATCATGATGATGAAAAGTATCCTATATGTTAATCCAGCGCCTCATCTACCTCCATACCGAATTTCATGAAAATTGCCCCCGCCGTTTGAGCGTGAAAGAGTAACAAAGATCCACACATCTATACATCCATACTCACAAACTTTCGCGTTTATAATATTAGTAGGATTTGGCTCAATAAGAGTGATGCCACCAACTGTAGCTTTAGGTTTATATAAAGCCAAAGCTACGTTCTTCTGTAGCTCTGTAGTTTTAACGTCTTCTCCAGTTTACAAAGCATATCATTGTACAACCGGTCAAGTTGCATGGTCACGCGGTCCACGAAGCCATGGATATCCTTGAAACGGCGTTCAACGGATTTTTCAAGCACTAATGCCTGCTTAGTAAAGCCAGACTTCTTATTCTTATTCTTATTCTGATTGGGGGCGCTAAGTCCTGCACTGACGTCCCGCTTGGGGTGTATTGTGCATTTCCCCCGCCAGCTACCCTAGCCATCCTAACTCCTTTAGATAACGGAGTATGACCCTGGGTCGCTGGCACAACTGCTCCAGTGATATTTGAGGTGTTAAAACTGGTGTTGATTTAGAACTATAGTGATCCTCTAGTAGACCTGTAGTGTTCCGTATATTTTCCGTAGCCGTGCACTCCAACAGCACGTGCTTCACGGTCTCGTTCTCCTGCAAACATCCTCTGCACAGTGGACTATCTGTTGCACCAGTTTGCCAGACTTGAAACAAGAGAATCTAAAGAGACTAAATCCTCTGATGGGTGCATGGGTGGCCTCGTAGACCTAGCGTCTGACACGGTAAGTTAGTTTATGAGCGTTCTAATCTCGTCCTAGGATGTAATTTTCTTCTCTAACATTTCACAGCACAGTTTTAAGCGCGTACTGTTTGCATGAGACTTATGTAGACTCAGGGGCTGTTTCTGCATAAGTGTTCTCATGGTTTTCGTAAAGAGATGGCATTGAACCATAATATCAATCCTTTCAATAAAACAATCTTATAGAATTACTGTTTATCTTGTCTCTGTTAGTGGTATATTCACCATTTAGTGCAAAACACCCTAAGGTGTCGTAATTTTTAAAAATATGTAACGGACTACCTAGGCCGGGTGTTGTAATGGCTTCGGGGAGGACATAAAACACTCCCGGACATCCCGGTTCAGAGGTCAACCTGACCTGTTGCTTTAACGGTCTAAAGCCATTCTGAACATCTGGAGGTAAGAGACTTTATGACTAGTGAAATAAAAGAAAAGGTTTTTTAGAAGGACGTAAAACGTAATTTCAACATTATCATGTTGAAAATGAAGGACATTCTATTCAGCTCAGTTTGTTTTCTATCCCGACGTTTGTTTTTTTATACCACTACGATAACTGTTCAAAGGAGACCTAAACAAGAGCGAAATTGCCTATGACAATAATTCTTACAACGGCCCACTTGCACGTTTGCTCGGGTTGAATAAATAAGTCTACGAGTTTGTAAACTTGCGTTAGTCATATCAATTTTTAACTCTCATTTTGCCTTGCACGACTATAAAAGATCACCGGTTTTGCTAAACTGCCATTTGTAATCTTTAGATGGGAACATTGAAATGTCTATGCGCTTATATTGTAACCTGACCAATAGTGAATGAATCGAAAAAAAAAATGAAACTTATATCTATCTCTTTGGCACTACAGTACAATGTATATAGACTTTCTTGTTTATCCTTTGTTGTATGAAATTTGACGACTTTTTATTCTATACGTATTGTCTCGTGTCATTTCGTCCAAAGAGTACATTATACAGCAGAATGTAATCTCAATTTCTTTTGACACAAAACTTCACTAACCCTAGTTAAAGACTTAACCCTCCCACATTGCTGGGTTAAATATCAATAAATAACCTTAGATCTACTCCTAACCTTTAATGATGCAAGATAAATTAATTATAAAACCCCGTTTTAGCAGTTGACTCTGAGTTATTGAAGCTAACTCTGGAACGTGCAAGTGAGCCTTAGCAAGGTAATTAACCTACTGTTAATCTTATTAATTTTGGAACGCAATAAAATATTTACTATTATTATTTAATAGCTGACCCGTTTCCGCAACTTCGCTCGTGGCCTCGAGGAGTACGTTGTCTCTAAAATAGAATCCCAAGTTACCCCTTGTAGTAGATATATTGTAAGTTCTATCATAATTTTAGTTATCACTGTGACACGATTCATCAAAATATGTCTCGTAGTTTCACGTGCATCATTATTGTGATGCGCGTACAATAGACAGACAGACAGACAAAAATTGCAAATAATATGCTTTTTGCATCCATGTTAAAAAATTAATGATAAAAAACCGAACGATTATCATTATCTATCTTCTATCTATATCTTCTACCTGACAGACAGACAACGCACAGCATAAACCACTGCTCGTAGAGACTTGAAATTTGGAGGGTGTATTGTCCTTGATGCATAGAGGTGTATTAAGAGCGGGTTTTTCGAAATTCTACCCCTAAGGGGGTCAATAGGGGTGAAAACGTTTGTATGAAACTCCTTTGTTTTTGAACTTATAATTTGTATTTGGATAGGTCATTCAAAATAAAAAATGTTGATCTAATATTTTTTGGATAGTGGTTATTTAAGAGGGTGAAATGAAGATTTTTGTTTTCGAACATACGAGTACAGCGGTGAAAATTAGCATTTGGACAGTTTAAAGTGATCAATGTAGGAAGGGTTGTGCAATGTATAGCATCACTCAATGCGTGTTGGTGTGCTTCACTCAATTCATGCGGCATTTCGCAAACCTTTTTTACTTTCCTAATTTGTTTCAAGTTAATTAAAATTGTTTCGTCACTCGCACGGAAGCCTGCCGCTGACTCTGAACTGGTTTACAATTGATCTGCTTCCACCATCACCTTTAATTTTACGTTGTCAACTAGGGTCTCCAGTCCTCCACGAGGATTGTTTGTACATTTCCAACGAAAACGTTGGAATCAAAAGCGTGTTTTCTTTTACACTGGCTTCCCCATAGACAATTAATCCTTCGATTGCGATTCTTATTCATTCGACCTGCCGTGCGATTCTCTAATGATTCGTCGACGAGCTCACCGATGTCAAATACTTTGAGATATCGCCCTTGTACACAAGGTTTCTTTTCATCTCGTCATTTGTTTCACGGATGTTGTAAAAGATGCAACGATCTTCTGTTCTTAGAGAGTCGCACGGCAGCGTCGGTGCCACGGTAGAACGCGTATTCGAAATATCGAATGGCGTGAATACAAATGAATCATATTACATTCAAAATACACACCCTAACACCCCAAAATTTAATTTAGATTTGAATTTTTTAAAGTTCAGTGTAGCGAGCAAAGCCGCTGGCGGATCAGCTGCTATAAGGATATATAATATTGTCCCAGCAACAACGAGTCCAGGTAAACTTTTGAAGCACTTGTAAAAGTTAAATTGACTCTTTTAGAACTTGTCCCGTTAGTGACGATGCAAAGTTACACAGAAATTGATTTATTTAAAAGCACTTACATTATAATTGCAGGCTTACAGTTCATTATAATGTAAGTACGAGCACTTGAACATTTAATTATGGTTTGTTTATATGAAATACAAGATATTTTAACTACCTAAAAGGTATTATTTGATGTTGTGTCTTGTAATATTATAATGTTGTTTGAATATTATCGTTCGTAAAATTATACAGTAGTTATGCCAATATAATACGATTACTGACGTGTTCCTGTTTAACAAACTAATGAAGTTCGAGCTTAAGATCCTATCTTATATATCCTCCTCCTATCTTTTTAACTAAACAATTTAGAATTAAAGAAGCCAGGGCTCTATAGTACAAATATAAAATACAGTTCCCAAGTAGGTTTCTGAAGTCAAAATAAATCAATATCAAAAGTAATTTAAGCTATGAAGGCTCGGGCAGACAATATTGGCTCAATCTGCGTTACAATAATAAACCAGTATTTATTTTAGAAATAATTTCACCGCAAATAAATTTATCATTGTGCAATAAACCTCATTTCAACGAAAACGCTCTCAATTCACGAAACGAGCGATTTTCCGAAATCTCTCACATTCATACTTGGAAAAGACGTCTCGTCATTACCTTATGGCCATTAAACACCGACTTCCATTCATTATGGCCTCGGAAGCCTTTTATGGCTTCAAGGAGACTCAAACTGAAACCCCGGACTTAAAAGGAGACAAGGGGATGTAATGGCGCTTTATGCTCTTATCGCAGAATAAAATGTAGACAAAATGCGGGATTCTGCATTATTTTTGTTGTCTCCGTTTGAAGCTAAACCTAACGACAGTGTGAAAAATAAAACGTGATTATCAAAGAGGGCAGGCAGACGTGCGCTTTGCTTATTGGTTTAGGCAATCAGCAAAGTTGTCTGTCTACACATACACGAGCCTCTCATCTTGTGGAAATACAAAACTATCCCCAGCTCAATCTTTGAATGTGGATAGCAAACTCAAACTCAAACTCAAATGATTTATTGCTTATGTGCCAAGTTAACATACAATGCAGGTGTTGTTGCATAAGGTTTACAGTAAGTACATGTCACATGTTACCCCCTGGGGGTGTTGCAATTGTGCAGAGAGGACCAGTCTATTTTAACGAAATATTGACGAATTTTTCAATGATAATAATCATTGAAAAATTCGTCAATATTGTAATAACACTTCTGTAAAAGTAATTTTTTAAGTGTGAATTTGAATACGTTCATTTTATTTTCGTCTTTTATTTTGTTAGGTAGTGTATTATAAATTTTAACTGCCATTGCCTTAGCATTGGTAACTATTGCAAGTTTATGCACATAGATCGAGCTGCCTTACTAAACAATCATCTCATTTTGCTATAGTTACGTTGCCAATTTACTTAGGCTTTGGGGAAGCCATAAGGCCTTGCAATTATATTACGAAACACATATGGAGGTACCATTGTCAGAATAAACAGTAATTTTGTCGAAGTATATCTACAGCAGAGTACTATTGGAGTAGAGAAGTATCTACGCAGAGTTACTAGAACTTAGTATTGTTGTCGCACTTAACTTGTGACAGTAAATAACAATCATAGCCACATTATTAGAGAACGAGTACAATTTGAAAAATGTTAATGGGACCACACGGGAAGCATCAAATTTCAAACAAAAAAAGAATTTTGAAAATCGGTTCAGCCTATCGAAAGTTGTGAGGTAACAAACATGACAAAAAATCAGTCGAATTGAGTACCTCCTCTTTTTTGGAAATCGGTAGAAAAGTGCCTATTATCACAATATGGTACCGACTTCGACAAGTTATTTCTAACTTTTGGGTGTTAAAGTCAGTTCCATTTTTGGTAAAAAAAAAAAATTTCTTCATTTGTATGGTGTCGCGCTTCCTATGTCATAGCAAGATGACTGTGTGCCCGGTAAATAATCATACTAAAATAAACACGGTACTGCGCTCTGACTGGAGCCATAGTCGATCAAAGGGTAACTGAACGGACCCTTGTATGAGGCAAAGCCAAATGCATATAGCACCAAATGTTGCCTAAATTGCGTGCGTTGGTGGTCGACTCATTGTTTCATCCACGTGTTCTTCTTTATATTCTTTGTCGTGTGTTTATTTTAGTATGATTATTTACCGGGCACACAGTCATCTTGCTATGACATAGGAAGCGCGACAAAATGGTGGAGATGCTGGGATCTGAGTTTGAAATCATACCCATAGTCCTGCCCATATGCTCCAACAACATAGCCGATCATTTTGCTACCCCCTGTTGGTTACACCCGGATATGGATGCTCAGGAGTGAACTCGCTAGCACTTCAGTCCAATTTCCTTTACTACCAGTTAATGTACATTGTACGCAATCATTGGACTCTGCCTAACCTGGCGACCCTGCCAGGATTCATCAGATCAAGGCAGAGTTGCCATAGTGCAAAAATAGATTGACAATAAGGATACAGTTACACTCACCAATTCGTTCACGGAAACTCGCGCTGCGCGCGACATATGGACCATTGCTAGTTACGGGATCAATTGTCTGAATCTGTCCCTCGTTCTCGCCAAAAGCGGCAGTGACGGAACACCCCGGGGTTTTGGTGGTTTACGGACTCCCACATAACCACTTACCTCCCCGTGGTAGGTGGTAGCCATAAAGGCTTTCCCCGGGACAAAAAAAAGGTTTCTAATGGTGAAAGATTTTTTCAAATTGGTCTCGAAGTTTCGGAGCCTATTCATTCAAACAAACAAATAAATAAATATTTCCTCTGCATAATAAATTAAGTGCAAAAGATGGACAGAACTAGTTATGGCCTAACGTTGAAAGAGTAGGAGTGACATACCTTTTCAATCAAAAAGCTTACATGGTTGTATTTTGCAAAAAAAATTTTTACACCCTCTTTAGTAATTCTTCTAAATACGCGATCGATTGTCAATGATGATATCATCAAAATAGGCGAAACACCGACTGTAACTCAAACTGCTGGACCGAGTTAGATGAAATTTAAATGGTGGTCCCATTTATTTCCCCCTCGGAAGTACACTCTACCAAACAAAAGAGTTTTGGGAATTCGGTCCACAAATGGGGGAGAAATCGGTGAAATTACACAAAAAATGTGCATACAGTCAAATTCAAAGTCAAAGTCAAAATCATTTATTCAATTTAGACATCAAAGACGCACTTATGAACATCAACATATAACCTCGTTCTTTTTGGAAGTCGGTTAAAAATACTCTCTTGAACCCATTCAACTGTAATTACCACAGAACAGAAAAGGTTTATCAGTTCTTTGGTAACAATAAATATAAATTTACTGAAGTCCAAATTTTTGAAGTCAAGCTCTCGTAAAATAAAATGCCTTAATAAAAACTGCCTTTGTTCTTCCTTAAAACGTTTCATAGCTGGAATTAGAGACTTAACTAATTTAGCGGCAAAGATGAGAACCACGATTAAATGCCCGTTGCTCCAAAATTGCCCATTAACGGGGTCTTAGCGCGAAGAGGCTGTTAGTTTTGGAAAATGATTAGAACAGATCGGGTGCAAAACAGGGCTCTGTAAAAGGTTCCATGTATTAAAATGAAATACTTATTGATGCACAAAAATATGTCAATTTATGGTTATAATATAAGTAGCTTGCTTTAGTGAATGTCTACAAAGACTATAATATAAGAATGGATAATGAAAAAGCTTACCTTACCTAAGTATATTTATGAACTTCCTAATCTTTCGTAAAACTATCTTATATCCATGCAGGCGAAGTAATTATATGGATTATCTGTTCACGTAATTTAAAGTCTCGCGCGGTACCCCAAAATACCCCTTTTATCCAGATTCGACTGGATGATGCGATAACTCAACGCTGATAAAAATACGCGAACAAAAATAAAGGGGCGGTTGAAAAAATGAGCAAGATTAATACGTGAAAATTAGGGGTGTCATGAAAATATGAGCACAGTCTTTATGCAGGGGCGATTTATGTTTTTTTTTCAGTTATTGACGGGCGCAAAATGTACAACCTTTTAGGCAATTGGTGCTTGCGTTGTTTTTAACGATAGGGTTCAAGGGCTGAAGCGGACGTTAAACCTTGGGCATGTAAAAAATATGTTTGTAAAAACAAACAGAAGAAAACATAAATGTTTTACAACGGAATTTCAGGCTGAAATAGGCTAGTTGACACGGGCAAAATAAATTACAAAGTAATGTTAACTTAATAGTGGTTGGAGCAAATAACTCAATGAATTAATACATCAAAGGTCGTTGGTCAACATAGGGCCAGACACAATAGAAATTTCATTGTTATAATATAACGACTCTTGAAGGGTTAAAAACATATTTAATATGCATTGTATTAACTTTATTTTGAATAAACAAAATGTGTACAAGTTTCTAGAAGTCACGTGACCAAAAACGGAAGTAGCTGCGGAAATGATGTCATAATTAAGGGCAAAAACAAACGTGTGGTATGATAGTGTCGTGCCTTATCAACAGATTGAGAATCAAGCAAGTGAAGAAAGCATCTAATATTAATGCCTCAAAATTAAATACATACTAGTCAAATATTAACTAACACGGTTATTGCCACAACTGCAAATAATAAGTTTGTTATACATTTTTTATATGAACTAAATACCTAAATTTATATATAATATTTACTAGTAAATTAGTTTTTCTCGTTATCATTGTAGTTACACATTTATGGATTTCAGATGTTTTCTATTTATGAATGAAAAAGAGTCTTGACAGACAGACAGACGAACAGACGGACTACAAAGTGATCCGATATGGGTTAATTTTTCCTTTTGAGGTGGAAGACCCTACATCAAGGTGTGAATGACAAAATACACTAAACTACTAAACAAGTATTTAAAAGTATTATATTAGACTGAATTGCTGAATTATAAGTATAAATACAAGTTCTTGTGTAAAATCACTTTAATTTCATAGTTGGGCATCGTCGTCGGTGTATTTAAATTGTAGTTCTGAATATTCTTCCGATGGGTAGAGAAGTAAGAACCTGAAACGAAAGCATTTATCTATTATTTACGCATCTTATTGTAAGAAATCTTTATTAGATTTTGATTTTCAGACAGCTTCCGTGGCGAGGTATGGTACACAATTAAGCCAGTCAACTTCCACATTGCGGAAATATTTTCTGTTTAGTCACAACATCAAAAATATTGTAGCGTTTACATTTACAATATACGATGTGTGTCCCAAATGTATCTGACCTGTATCTGTTACTTCACACTGGCACTATTTTTCGTCCTCCGACTCATGGCATCCTTCGAAGTAGTCCCCTGAAAATGCCGCTTAACTTATACCAGTTTGACGACAGAGAGCCGGTTGAAACGAATGCGGAGCGTGCCTTCATGACCATTCCGAAAACCGATTACCAGAACTGCATCAGAAGGTGGAAACACCGATGGGAGCGTCTTATTTAGGCAAAGGGGCACTGCTTCGAAGAATGTCATGAGCCGGATGACAAAAAATAGTACCAGTGCGAAGTTACAGGTGCAGTTCGGAAACTTTTGAGACACACTTCGTATTCTATAATGTTTTTACATGTTCGAAGGCTTCTTCTCCAACAGATCCTCTTGCGTCATTTCTTGTCATATATTTGTTGTGCCAGTGCTAGATATGGTAACCCATTGGATATGGACTTCTATACAAACTGAGGTAGACTCGCTCTACGCACTTAATCCTGAATCCCTCAAACGGAGCTTCAGGGCTATTATGTATCTCAGTTGCTAACAAATGTTCATTGAAATCGAATAAAATGGCGGCTCTATGTCACTTTTGTCAGCTCCAGTCATCAATTTCCTAACATTTTTGCTTACTGAAGTTGTCAAAACTGACACAGATCGGCCATTTTTCAAGATTTCAATCAACATTTGTTAGCAACTGAGATACATAATAGTCCTGCTGATTAGCACCGTTTTACTTATTTCACATCGCTGATGAAAATAACATACCGACAAAAATAGTAACATAGATGGCTTAACGCGGCGACTTGCTGTCAATCACATGTTCAATTCTTATTTTGGGATTCAGCTTTTTGTTTAGGTGAAATCATGAGGATATCCACAGAATGTTGGTAGGACGCTTTCTCTATCTGGATAGCTACTCTCTCAAGATTGTAGTCGTCTCTGAACTTTTTGAATTTTACTTTGTGAGGTACTAGCAGCGGTCTTCGTTCCTATTCTAGATCTAGTTGTAAGTGACCATCTCGTATAGCATAATCACTGACCATCAATTGAGACTGATAATCAAAAACTGGCTGATCCTCTTCATCTTATCAGAACTCTGTTTCAAAATTAGTCTGAAAATGAATAGTGTAATTGTGTACTTCGCTCACCTTTTCAAAGGCAGTTTGCGAAATAGGTTCTTGATCTGGTCCGTGTACGGCATCAGCACGTGCGCAGGCACGTCCACGTGCTGGACGGTCTCGTATGCCCACTCTGATAACTCGTACAGTTTTGCTAGAAATAGAGCAAAATAAAGTTTGTGGGTAAACCCGAGTTTTCGTTACACCCGAACAGCTCTACCGATAAACGAATACAAGTGTATGAGATACTGTTATTTTCTTTGGGATGGATCAGTAAGCCTGCTCGTGGTCCTTTTATTTAGAAAAAAGCTAAGGAAATCGATGCTGATGACAAGATATTCAATATAAAGCTTCAGAGCATCGTCGCAAGGTCGCAAACCTGTCAGTGTTTTATCAGATTCCTTTTTGAGAGCGTGTTATGTAACAGCAGAATTTAATTCTGCTCGCCATCCCATTTTACCAGTATAATTAAATATATCGCACAAAGCGTTTTGTTTCCACGTCTATCATTCGTACTGCCAAGTTATAGAACTTCTTGTCTGAGTGTGTTTGAGATTTAAAATTTGGGAGTCTTCAGATGTGAGTATTCTAGGCAAGGTCGCTACAACGCTTCCTGAATTTTCATGCTCACGGGTATGCTCCGAGGCTAACGTGCTGATAATTATACTTTACTTACATACTACTTGTAGAACACAACGTAATAAGAATGCTGTCGTTAATAACACAAACCATAGGATTTGAGTCGTGAAAACTGTTCTGAAGATGTAAAATATACTCATAATATATAATATAATCATCTGTTAATCCAGTCAACTCGCGATTCGCCATATTTGGCCAATAATACAATATACTTCGCAGAAATCAACCTATTTTTCCAAGAACTGCAACGTGTGTGGTTAATAAAGAGACCAAGAGGACGTAGCCCAATGAGAGGGTCCGACCAAGTGTCGCAACAGCTGGACACAAAGATCACAGATGTATTAAACCACGCTAAAGACCGCGAAGAGTGGAGGCGACTGCCGCCATAAGGACCGGGAACAGGACGCTCAACATTGAGCTAGCGACTAGAGAAGGAGGAGGTTAAGGTTTAATCGCTAAGAATACAAATGCCTTCTTCTTTATTGATGATAGTACTGGTATTATTATTGATGTGTCAGTTATACTCATAGGTTGTACTAAAGTTTTATACATTGAAATTAAACAATTTTCAACGGATTAAATCGCGTATAACTTTATATTATGTGTTCTCGACGTTTCGAACACTTTTCAGTGAACATGGTCCCGGCATGGTCCCGGCAAAGGAAGTAAAACTCGGAGCCGCGCGGTCTAAGTACTTTGGTCACGAGTAGACTGAATGACAGTTGTCTGTTATAAAGTTATGGAAATCATATTTTTATCAAAACGTTTCCGATGCACGCAGTAGTCACTCATAGTGGCCATAAGTATTACAGTAATGTGCTGGCTTTGGAATTTTGTTAGATTGATCACTGGATCCCAAGCAGCTGGTACTTCCCATCCATCATCTCTATTGAAATTAGTATTTTCTTTTTATTAATTGAAAGGCTAGCGTATGATGACATCTCACTTGACGGGCAGTAAGATGATAAGGTTGAAAGTGATCAATACGAAAGAAATAAACTTTTCATGGTATTTTTGTCGCTTCTCCTTTTTGTTACAATAC
Source organism: Selenia dentaria (assembly GCA_917880725.1). Lineage (NCBI taxonomy): Eukaryota > Metazoa > Arthropoda > Insecta > Lepidoptera > Geometridae > Selenia > Selenia dentaria. The sequence continues at coordinate 2,714,451 of OU862893.1, read as the reverse complement.
TCATCGAAGACTTAGGCACACTTTAAATATACATCAATACTAAGGGTTTAATCAGAAGTATAATTTGCGTCAGTATTCAAAACTACAAAGTAGCAATTTGTCTGCGTTCGTGGTTTCCGAGCAACCCGGACGGGAATAGCAGAGCTGATCCCAAGTTGACGGATGGTAGGAACGTGCGCCGCAGAAACAATTTGTGTTTCCTATCCATATTGAAAGGGGCTTTTGTGGCAGCAAAAGTAAAAAAACGAACTATTTATGCATCCGAACACTAAACTATAGGACGGCTTAAATTTTGCGTTGATCTAAATCAAAGTAAAAATCGGGCTACCTACACTTACGTAACATTGTCTTTTGGTCAATTATGTCATAGTAGCATTTTTTTATAATCCATAGGTCTCTTGCAGCTCTTCTACACACAAATGCAGATTCATTTAATTATTCAGTCACTTCGTTATACTCTGAGGACTTGTAGAGCTTTAGCCGCAATTAATTAAATGACAATTTGCAAGTGCCCCCGTAGACCTATACAGAATAAATGATTTGATTTTGATTTTGATTTTGATTTTGATTTTGATTTTGATTTTGATTTTGATTTTGATTTTGATTTTGATTTTGATTTTGAGTTTGATTTTTATTTTGATTTTGATTTTGATTTTAATGTAGTCTGGCCGCGAGTCTAACTATCATTATTATAAGAGTCTATTATTATATATATAAATCGAGACATCAATAGCCTAACAAATAGTGGTGGAACTGTGATGAGCAGGTATTGCGCTAACGAGTGTGACTTATCAGTGTTGTCACTTATTAGTATACTAGCTGTGCTCCGCGGTATCACCCGCGTCGTGACGGATGATGATGACGAACTTAAATATACTGTTCATCAGAAAAATGTAGAATTCTAATGGTAAAATAATTTCTCAAATCGGTCCAGTTATTTCGGAGCCTATTTAATTCAAACAAACAAATCTTTCCTTTTATTAATACTAGTAACTGCGCTCCGTGGTACACCCGCGTGGTGACGGACGACGATGAGTCAAAGTATATAGCCTATGTTCATCAGTAATAATGTAGGATTATAATGGTGAAAGAATTTTTCTAATCGGTTCAGTAGTTTCGAAGCCTTTTCAATACAAACAAATCTTTCCTCCATTAATAGCATAGTTATTATATATATCGACTTCATAGAGAGTAAGGCTGAGCGCAGACTTGAGTCACGATAGTTTTAAGACAGACTATTGCTTTACAAAAATTATGAAGACGCACACACTTCAAACAAAACGTCTCATAGACAAAATTGTCTCATAGTCAAAACAGTTTCGTTAGCGAAACTGTTTTGACTATGTATCGTTATCGTATATTTCGTTATTGTATCGTTGCCTATGACACATCGCACATCTAAATGTGCGACTTGTCATAGGCAAAACAATTTGGTTTTAGTTTGAAGACAGACTTGTCTATGTGAGGAAAGTCTGTCTTAAAACTGTCGTGACTACAATGTGCGCTCAGCCTAACGTAAAGCAAAAAGCAAGCGGAATTCAGTCCGTATTCGAACACAAAAGCTAATATTTGCTCAACTCAAAAGTTTCCAGAGTAATCCTCGCATCCATAGCCACAGGAAACTAGAACAAACGTACCGGGGAAGGCCGGTGTTCCGAACCTGCGCGGTCCTGACAAACATTTACGTGTATCATGATTTATTGCACAAATATTTCGCCACATGCGGGAACTTAGTCTGGAAATAGTTTGTGAAACATTCTGGTATATTTCATGCAATTACTTATAGCAAACTTCGGACAAAGGGAATTGTATTTGCCTATTAATCTGCAATGTACTTGGTAATCCAAGTTATGTTCTAAAATGCGACATAAGTTAATCTCGATATTGAGGGTTATTTCTGGATAGTTATATTAAATCTTAACTATACATAACATAATCAGCCCATTATATTCCCACTGCTGGGCCTTGAGCCTTCCTCTCAGAGAGATGAGTTGGGTTGTAATTCACCACGCGGGTCCAAGGGGTAGATAGGCAGTTAGGTACTAACTTAACTTTGTAGAAGTGATTCTAATATAGATATTTATGCACTTGTATGTAATATTATTATGCACGTGTATGTTATAGTTCAGTTTATGGCTTTAAGAACGATTTAGTAAGGCTCACTTTATGAGCAATGTGTTGAAAACGATATTTTATGTCTTCGAAAATAAGCTCCGAATATTTACTGACTTCGCTGCTGATTAGAACTAAATTGCACTTATTGTGTGTACAAAAGAAATCCTAAAATGAAAGGAAGGAATCCTGAATACTTCAACATGGGTCATGTCGAAGTATTCAGGCCGCTCGAAGGCCCTCGACATAGCCTAACGCCTGTTGTCCTAAGACAAACAACTGAGACCGACGGCTTAACGTGCCCTCCGAAGCACGGAAGCGCTCAGTTGGACAATGCCACTAGCGCAGCAAGCGTTGCTTATGGAGGATCCCAATTATCTATCTATCCACGGTTTTCCTTACTACCGATAGAAATTTGACATAACTTCCATACAAATAGTGTCAAATATCTAACTCTAGTAAGGTAAACCGGCGATAGATAGATTATTGGGACCGGCCGTTAACTTGATCTTCAAGTCGAGCTCCGCTGCGAGCGCTTCAATCAATCTTAACCACAATAAATTATACTAGTGAAACAACAGCCTAATTTTTTTTTAAAACGTGGACAAATTTTTACCCGCCAAAAAAGAGTGAAGTTTGAAAATTTACTATATCAACCACCTGCCCGTAAGGATTTATATAAAAGGAATGTGTACAATATGTGCATAACTCTATATAATTATTTACACGATGAAATTAAGGCCTTAGATGGAAATCTGTTTAAAAGTAAACTATCAGATTGGCTTCTTTCGAATTGTTTTTATAATGTTCAGGAATTTCGGGATTTTTTCGACTTTTTTAGACAGTATTAAATATAGAAAATTTGCAAACGTCTTACATTGTGACCTATATTTTATAAGATCTCGACTTTGTACATGTGTTCTAGCAAATAAATTATTTGATTTGATTTGATATAAATAATTGTTGTGTTTTTGATTTTATAATGCAACTTAAATTAGTGCATCAATAAATTAGTCCATCATTCCGTTTCAAAACTACAAACTATAATACACATATCAGTCAGGTTCCACCCGGACTCGGACAATCACCTGGTAAGATTACCGGATACGTACTAAAAGCTGTGTGTTAGCACGGCTTCTAGAACATCTTCATAATGATGTATGATGAAACAAGAATAACTGGGCAGACTTGATGATTGACTTAAAATATTCATTAAGAACATTTTAATAGCATCCTATGACGACGCTCAAATCCTGGTTTTGAAGGCAAAAATATTTTTGCCTTACAAAAGCGTAGCATTTAAAATACACCTTACAAAATCTGGCATCGCGTTATTGTCGAGCGATGGTCGATTATTGCTTACTGCTTACTTGTTTGTATTTGGTTTTTATCATTCTGTCGTTTTAGTTTTTAGATCAGCGGGTTGCTTATTTCATTCTTCACCGAATTAAATTAACTTTAGTCCGAACAACCTCTCACTCTCTTTTTCAGACACACACACTACTACACACCTTTCTCACTTATAATATTACTAGTATTCTATAATTAGGATATATAAACTTACTTTCTTGTGCAGGCCCTTCGCTTAAGTCAGCAATATCCAGGATAGTGTCAATGGTCTCTTCTTCTAAAAGCATGAAGAAGTCACCTTTCTTCTGATGCAGTCTGAATGGATAAGACAATTCCATTGTGGCTGAAAATATAGAAACGTTGGAAGAAATAATTGACGGAGTTGGTCAACGAGGGCATTAGTTCAAGTTTTATTTTTAACCGACTTAAAAAAAGGATGAGGTTAGTATGTTCGACTGTATGTTTTATTTTTGTGTATGTTCACCTATTCCTCCCCCATTTGTAAACCGATTCTCAAAATTGTTTTTTGTTTGGTAGAGTATACTTCCGAGGTGAATCCATATAAATTTCATCAAATTCGATCTAGCAGGTTTTTCGTTACACTCCAATAACTGCAAAGTGTTTCGCCTATATGGATGATATCATCATTGTTGGTGAATGACAATCGATCCCGTAATTAGCAAGGGTCACTACGAGTTAAAACGATGAAAACATTTTCTTTGCCAAAAAAAATGGAACCGTCTTCAACAACATAATGTGTGAAATATCTTGTCGAAGTCAGTACCGTGCGCACAATATTACAATAATAGGGACGTACTTTTAAACTATCGTGGTACCACTTCAATATGTAATTTCACACTTTTTGGTGTTGAAGTCATGTCATTTTTTGGGAAAAACAATCATCGACGTAAGGCGGCGCCCTTACACTTGAACTCTTGTGTTTATCTTGATCAGCAGAAACAAGATATAGTCATGACTATTTCCATCCCTTACATCCTATCTACCGTCAAAACGTTGAGGTTTGACTTTATAATAATAGCGTTTGAGTGACCTTTTCCGGACTTCTTGACAGTAAAAGAAGATGGCATTGATTAGAACGACCACAAAATAAAAATTAAATTACATCTCTCATATTCGGTAAGTAGGTCCTTATTACCCCCAAATGGGGCTTTTAGGTGACCAATTAGCGCTCTAGGGTAATAATGTAGCTAGAAAAGCCCTAGGGCGGTTTACATCTCTCATATTCGGTAAGTAGGTCCCTATTACCCCCAAATCGGGCTTGTAGGTGACCAATTAGCGCTCTAGGGTAATAATGTAGCTAGAAAAGCCCTAGGGCGGTTTACATCTCTCATATTCGGTAAGTAGGTCCTTATTACCCCCAAATCGGGCTTGTAGGTGACCAATTAGCGCTCTAGTGTAATAATGTAGCTAGAAAACTCCTAGGGCGGTAAGTAATAAAAAAAACACTTCACTCTTTCAAAAAGTTCGCGTACATGGAACCATCATATTGGCAATAGACATCATGCATTCAGCCCAATGACAAAAGAGGCCGCTTCGCTATTCAGCCTTGTCTTCGTATGAGTATAATAGTCATCAATTTTATTTTTGTAATGCCGGTTTTATTCTACTTACCTCACTATTGAGATGTAAAGCAGAGTAGTTAGCTCGGGTGTAAGCATCCCTTGGCTACTAATCTACTATAAAATTTTGGTTTATTACTAAAAAATCTTACATTTCTAGGTCTACTCATGATTTAAACACTACCTCGCCGTAAAACTGTTTTGGCATGCAGTTCTGCGACATAGTATCCAGTAGGCCCTCGAGCTAAGTTGTGAGTGGGCCAGCTATTCATTAACAAGTAATGCGTGTGCAAATAATGCAATATACGAACAAAAAGTTAAGTAAAAGAGGTGATTCATATACAAGCAATAACACTACCAAGATAAACTTTATGTCTGGAAGAGATCGCTCTGAGCGATAAGACCGCCCATTTTGACAATTATACGTTTTAAGTTTTGCTTAAGTAATGTTTTGTTGACAATATTATCTTGCATCTTTTTTTGTGTGATTTTCTGTACTGTGGTGTTGCCATAAAGTCTTTATCTGTCTAGATGTCTATCTATCTATCTAGATGTCTATATATCTAGATGTCTATCTATCTAGATGTCTATCTATCTAGATGTCTATATATCTAAATGTCTATCTATCAAAATGTCTATCTATCTAGATGTATTTATGTACACATAACTAATCGTATAACATATACCTATAGCTCCTCGGCTACTCCTTGCCTCGGATGCTTGCACTAATTGGCACCGGGTCAGTGGTCAAGCGTGAACCTCTCCCCTCCGATATCCGGTTATTGTTTGCTTTGGGCTTGAATGCGTTCTGTGCATATTGGACGCCTGCACTCTACAGGCACTTAGTATTATAAGAGTACGTACATACCGGTAATAGGCGTTATCTATCGTATATTCCATCACACTTCAGACTGATATTAATATAAATATATTGCTACTAACGGGATGAAAACCGTGGTATTTATTTAAATGAGCTCCCGATATTTCGACACTGTTGCAAGCGCCATTATCGCGGGACGACTGGAGAATGCAGATGCAGATATATCTGTCTACCCTCTTTCTAGATCATAGTTCACGACAGAACACCACATTTCCGAGTCCATATAAGGTCTTTTATGGTTCTTTATTAAGTTAAACACGGGGTTCCATGTGCTTGACAATCTAAAACCATCTTCACGATTGAAATTACTGTGTTTAGTGCTTTCAATCGCTTCTTTGACCAACCTTCGAATGTAATGGCGCTCTGTCTGTTATTATTATGCTGAAAGTTTGTGAGTGTGGGGCGGGATGTGAATGAGTGTGTATGTTTGTTTTCCTGAAACGGCTAAATGGATTTAGCAGAAATTTAGAATGCAGCTTTTACCTAGAAACAACATTTACTTCTTACCTGAAAAGACTTATTAGTATATTTTATTATTAATAAGTACCTACTACTAACTAAAAATTAAATATAGAATAATTAAGTCGACTAATAAGTATATGTATATAATTACCCTAGGTGAATTAGCGCGAATTAAATCTACGGCACCACTTCCGAGGGGTTCCGATAACCTTATTCTAGATGAAAAAAGTTGTGGGCAGAAATTAGTAATAGTATAGTATTGATGAATTTGATAATGAAGTTATAAATGTTAGTGTACTAGTTTATGTATTTTTATTTTTGTAATTTAAGTTTATATAACTCCATTGATTTATTTGTTAACCCGAGGCTAAAATCAAATCGTATGTAGGTCCCCGCGATACAGGCTTTGCCTAGCGCGGGAACCTTAGCTTTATCTATTTTTGTACCTTGAGTTCGTCATAAACATGTTGTAATATACATTAGTCTAAACTTTATAAAACTATTTTTGATGTTTTTGATGCAATAAAAATATTTCAATTTTTTTAATTTTCATACTTAAATACTTACCGTTGCCTGAAAATTTCTTCAGAGGACCTGAAAATAAAAAATATATTGATAAGTTTTAAGTTACTCCTTTAATGTCCTGCAACTCTATAAAGTTTTTTTACTTATTATTATTCAAATCTGCGCACTACAGAATCATGGTCCGTACCTTTCCTACCGACTTCCAAATAAAGGAGGATGTACTCAATTCGACTGTATGTGTTTTTTATGTTTGTTACCTCATAACTTTCGACTGGGTAAACCTATTCTCAAAAATCTTTTTGTGTTTGAAAGCTTTCCCGTGTGGTCCCATTTAAATTTCATCAAATTCGTTCCAGTAGTTTTTGAGTTACACTCCAATAACTGAATAAAATGGAAGTTGGTATAAGAATTTTCAAATTGTACTTGTAGTCCTAAATAACGACTATTATTTTTTATTAACGTGCTACGTACACTACCTCATAGGTGGCGTGGAAACGTGTGCATATTATGACGATAACAACTTTTATAACTTTTTGAATCGTTATATCTCCGAAACGGTGGCTCGTAGGAAAAAGTATTGATACATTTTTATAGATAATTTTATGATCTACAATTTTTGTCTAAGGTACTTTTATGATAAAACTTACCGTTTTGCTGAAAAATGCGAAATACTAATTTTTTTTACCTTTGACATTGAATAAAAAAAATTCCATTCACGGGAATGATGGGGAACTTTTAAATATTATTTATAATTATGTTTTAAACAATTCTACTGATTTTCAGCTTGTTGGGACTTTATGTACCTTCACTCTCATTTTTTGGTCTGGATTGACCGGACTATTGTTTTACATTATTTTTCAAACCTCAAATTAAAGTTTATGGTAAATATGTAATACTTAATCGTAAGTGAATTCAAACTGTTTGTTAAGGTAAAGTCAGAAAAAGTTATTACGTAAGAAATGTTACCTTCTTGGGGCCCTTTTGGTTCGAATGCTGAAAATGAACAATATTATAAATAAAAGAGATTAATTACTATTATTAATTACTATTATATTTACACACTAATGCACCTTGAAAACTTTGAAGAACGTCGGTTTAAATATAACTACGGAAATATGGGTCATAGGGTAGTCGCGTGAGAGTTATCGTAAAGCAATTTAAGTCAACATAAGTTACAAAAAATCCATAGGTCGATAAGTTCCAACGAATGGGCGACAAGTGACAACAGTAAATGAACCATACTTTTCTTGACAAATACTGTCGTGCTCTAAGAGCAAACATCATTGCATCTTTGACAATATCCGTAAAACAAAAACAAAAAAACATGACGAGATGACAAGAAACGTTGGAAAAACAACCTTGTGTACAAGGGTGATTCTCATAAAGTATCTGACATCGGTGAGCTCGTCGTTGAACGCAACGACGAATCATTAGAGAATCGCACGGCTGTACGTGTCATTTGTGTTGAAAGCTATAATTGTTTTTTTTTTAATATTAAGTATAATTTATTCTCGTAACTCTTTAAATTTACGTTGTGTATAAGCATTAGCAGCATAGCTAAATATATCATCAAATACATACTTAAAGATCATCAAAACAGTAAATGATCCCAAAATTCAAACACTAAATCATAATTATATTATCCTCGCTCAGCTTGCGTGTATGAGTCACTAGTAACCTAATATAATAATAAAAATAAATAATAAGTATTACTTCGTATTATTAAATAGGAACAGTTTACTTAAATTGGTGTCAATGTTTTAACAATAATAATAATTTATTTGACACTATAACATTACTTTATTAACTTAATTTTAAGCCATATTTTTTTCCAAATACACGATACACCACATTTTGTGAGGTATGGCGGTAACCTTCGGTGCGTGAGTGCGTTTATTTATTGTTTTCATTCCATTTATACTAGAATAACAAGTTATTATTCAGTGCTGTGGTGCAAGTAACTCTTACGTAGTTAGTAATTAGTTTTATATCTACCTTTATCTGGCTGTTTACAAGATTCCGTCTTGTTTGTCCAGTCCACTTGTTGAAAACGTATCGGCATTGCGAGCGACATCCAAAACCTCTTCTCGTGTCCGTCGTAACTGAAAAGTGAAAGTAAAATTGATAACTCTTAGTTGGTTTGCAGAAAATAGGTCCATGACATGAATCCATAGGTCTAAGGTTGGGTCTTATAGCATATAAATAATAATTAGAGTTGCTTTAGGATGCTGCTGGGGCTGCCGCGTTTTTGTAGCGCATCAGGAATGTTTGCAGATGCGCGCACTGACGACTTCTATGCAATCATGCGAAAAAGAGTTGCATCCCTGATGAGTTCCATGCGCACTACCTCTTGCGGTCTTCTGGCCGTCGTGGCTGAGGATATGTACTCATCTTTGATGAGACACTGGATGTCAGTGCTCAAGCCTATCACATGCTTCGTGGCTAAATAGTAGGTTTATTTTAATTAATTGAAATAATAATAAATTTAATAGGTAACATTTGTAATATTTTATATTATTTAGTTTAGTAGTACTAACATAGTTATAAGTGCTCTGTAGGTAGTACTAACATTATATGGACTGTGGTCTGAAATAAATATGATATTATTATTATTTCTTTAATTCAAAACAAAATTATTATTATTATTATTTAATCAATATTTACTTTATTTCACTTTAAAGTCTTGACAGTCTTATTTTAAACTTATGTTGCGTAGTAGCCATTGATTTTTAGAAGAGAACTGAGTGCAGAGCAAATGTCACACTCTGTGAATAACAGATAATGTACCAGACTACGAAAGCATGCAACAAAATTTTACGCCTAACAAACTTTTAGCAATAAATATAATGTTACACGTCAAAACTATAAGAAACGTAAATCTAAGAAAATGACACAAAATCAACGCTAGCCATTGTTAGTCTTGTTTCCCGACATCTATTGTAGTCCCAAATATATTATAACGATAGATAAATACACATAAATTCCTATTCTTTTTTAACTTTCTTCTCTTTTCATTAACGATTAACGAACACTCACGATTCGCCATATTTGACCAATAATACAAAAGATTTCGCAGAAATCAACCTACTCGTACCTTTCCAGTAATTGCAACGTGTGTGGTTAATAGTCACGAACGAAATATATTTCCTTACCATAAGCTAACTTACTTAATTTCGGGTCGTTGTTCACAAAGTGTAAACTCATAACACGACCAAATGCCGTGAAACTTTTAGGAAAATCTAAAAAAGACCCTCTTTGAACTTCCTTCAACTCCATTTGCCACGTTTTCGCCAGTTTATTATATAAAACTCGGAAAACAATGCCTAAATACGAATACGACTTGGGGTAAAGGGTATTAACTTTGTGATGAAGTTGTATAAGTAGGTATATTAGTTACCTTTTGCTTACGTAAGGCTGATATAGTATTGTCCATTTATAATGTCTCACAACTACTATCTCACCTGATGATGCTGATGATCTAGACCTAAACTAGATCTTGTATAGGGACTGGCTCTCAAAATTTCTTAGGCTTCTCGTAATAGCTTTAATGGTGTATCGTAGAGGTGATATTTTAGAGCCATTGTAATTTCATTTAATCTCAGAACAATTTTAGTATCTTCGTCAACAGAGTGAGTTGTTAGTCATATCCCAACTAGCAAGGAAATCCTATAATAAAATACAATAGGTAAATTTAGACTAAAAGTGTTCTTATAAAAGCTTTTCTGGAGTCTATTTTGCTAATAATAGCATGGTGCAAGCATTTATAGTTTTAAGAGCATATTCACTAATATAATTGCCTAGTAGTTTACTAGTACGCTAATTTATAGGACAGTTACAAGACATATAATCTAATAAGTGCAATGAAGAAGTATAAATAGTCCTACGAAAATTATAGTCCTATAATGGCATTGTGTAAGATTTCCAGATTTTATAACATACTTAGCTGAGATAATTATAAGTATGAGGCGATGTATTCAACATGGTGGCGACGTTCCCCACTGAGCTACCACGGCTTACCTATTACAGTCTTATAAATGTCTAGATGCAGAGCAATTTTTGAAACATGGCGAATGATCAAAAAATAATAGTTAAGTGCTTGATGATATTTTACACTAACTGACTTTATATTCAATTCCTGTAAGCGCGATAAAAAATCTGCTCAAACACGGTACACTTTTACAGTAAAAATAAATTTGCCGCATGTTAAAATGTATTCTCACTTAATTTTAGCTAAGATTTTTTCAGTTATATAAATATCAATGGAAACAAAAACTAAAATTACTGACTTAATAAACGCTGTACACAAAACAGTAATAAAAATTGGCATTTAAATATAAATGTGTTAACAAATAACTTAAAACTAAGTAAGTTATTAGCACATTATCAACAAAACTACACTTGAGACGTACTAGAAGGAGATAACAGAAGGAGTACTAATACCAGTACCAATCTCTTATAAGGAAAAAGGAGCTTCTTAGAAGCTCTCTTAAAAGGAGCTTCGGTGCTTCCAAATACTGGTGCAAGACAGTTACCTACTAGACTTATTAGCATTCTGTAAGCTCATTGCTCATTGCGTAACAAGAACTTGTGCTCCAGTAAATGCGCCCAAATTCAGCGTTGTAGTATACTAGAAAAATGTTATTAGAATTCTGAATTGTAGTCCTGAAGACAATTATTGGATCTATTTTGCTACTTGGGATATGTTGTTACTGACTTGGCTTACTGACATTCCAGAGTAAGTAAGCAATGACAGGTCATTCGACTTACTACCACTATATTCCACTTATAGAGGCTGAAATCACTTTAAACCTACGAAGAACTAATTTGATTGAAATTTACTTATGAATAAAGTCATAATGTATAAGAATATATAAATGATAAATTATTATAAATCATCAACACTGACAAATGAATAAAAAGTACAATTTGAAAAATTTTATAGCGACTTCCATTCTATTCAGTTATTGGAGTGTAACTCAAAAACTACTGGACCAAATTTGATAAAATGGGACCACACGGGAAGCACCAGCTTTCAATTAAAAAAAAAGAATTTTGAGAATCAGTTCACCCAGTCGAAAGTTATGAGGTAAGAAACATTAAAAAAAAATACAGTCGAAATGAGTACCTCTCTATTAAACATAAGAATTTTGAGAATCGGTTTACCCAGTCGAAAGTTATGAGGTAAAGAACATAAAAAAATAAAATATACAGTCGAATTGAGTACCTCCTCCTTTTTTGGAAGTCGGTAGAAAATATTACATAATTAATAATATGTTCTGTAGTTATCCTCTCTCCAAATAAAATTGGTTTGGTTTGATGTTTAATGCTTGACATAATTATGGTGGCAAAATTTCGAATTGCTATAAAGAATTGATAATAGATTGTTAAATATCCTTTTTTTAACTTTAACATAAATAACTTTCAATGTTTTTTACTGTCAAGTTAACTATCAAGTTGAAGTTCAGTGACGGATTCTGAGTCTCTAACCCAGCAATTTCACTAGCTACAATGTCACATTATTGCTCACTCACTACTGCTTGCAGGCAGATCATCTGGAGCTACAGTGGTAGGTACAAATTAATCCAATGTGGACTGCAAAACGAGCATGTTTCTACTTTATAATCTCTTATGATTTGCTTTTAGACAGCGGAGGATATTCTTCCTCCGTCTCATATGGAGTAAAATACGAACGTACACAATAACCTAATCTAGTCTATTTTCAACCGACTTCCAAAAAAGTAGGAGGTTCTCATTAAAATGTATTGTATATCACTTTTATAAACTTTCACGCTTCATTCAATAAACATATTGCTACTTACGGGATGACGTTTTTTTACGTTTTTCCGCGTTGTACGCCTATAGAATATGGACTCGGAAAAACGTACTGATACAGTGAGCGTGTTCTGTCGTAATTACGATCGAGTTCCAACTGTGCGCGTAGGAAAAGACAGAGAAAGAGGGAAGACAGATATGTCTGCTCTTAATATTTCATCATTTCATCCACCCACCCGCATTCTCCAGTCGTCCCGCGATAATGGCGCTTGCAACAGTGTCGAAATATCGGGAGCTCATTAAAATAAATACCACGGTTTTCATCCCGTAAGTAGCAATATGTTTATTGTATTGTTTATGTTTGTTGCCTCAGGAGTTTCGACTGGTTAAACCGATTTCGATGTTTCTTTTTTATTGAAAGCTGGTGCTTCCCGTGTAGTCCCATATAAATTTCATCAAATTATGATAATTTTATAATACGATAATAAGAAAAGTTTTTGATGTATACACTCCAATAACTGAAGTGTTTCGCCTATGTTGATGATTTGATAATATCATCATTGACGGTGAATGACAATTGATCCCGTAATTAGCAAGGGTCACTAATAAGGCTGATTTTTTTCTTTTAACCCTAGAAAGATAACCATATTCTATCTTACATAAAAGATAACCATGCGCTTCGGAGGCGCCACGGTATTCAAATGCTTATATTTAAATTATTTAGCAAGATTTGTGTGATTTGATTTTACAATTTAAATGGTATTTTATGGTGACACATTTTTATAAACGAAAAATATTGTACTTTATATTTGTTTATTATTAATGATTGAAACCAAATGAGTAGACCTCTAAAAAACTAACAAAAATCACGAATATCGCTTAACTATCATAAAATATTGTATTTTACTATTAATATGTATAGTATAAGTCAAATATAAGTATAAAGTCTAGGAAAGCTAATCAGTACCTTATAATTTTTTTTATAGACAGTCATACATACGTCGATCTTGAAGATAACCATACGCCTCAGGAGCGCATCAACTCGTTCAACTCGTCATAACTCCAAAACAATAATACTTACCGCACAAAAACAGCTGGCCCTCGACGCGGTTGACCGACAACTGAGTTGGCTGAGAAGCACAGATATACACGGGTTTCGTATTAAAAGATATAGTACTATTTAATTCGTGCGTGCGCCTCTGAAGCGTAGGTTATCTTTCTAGGGTTAATAAAAATGGCAACACTAAAAAGTGTGAAATACCTTATCGAAGTCGGTTCCATGCGTACAATATTGTGAAAATAGATACTTTTGAACTATCATGACCGACTTCAACAAATTATTTCATACTTTTAAGTGTTGAAGACGGTTCCGATTTAATGGTAAAAAAATTCAAGAATTTCTCTTACCCAATAGTCACGAGCTCACTTTCCTCGACTCCAGTAATGTTCACACAGGTTGACGTGTTCGAGTACTGAACGATGAACGGCTCGTACTGGGGTATGTCCAGCTGCTTGTTGCCGAGGAGCAGGTGGTCTCTGAAGAGCTGGTACTGTCTCTTGAAGCAGGTGAAGTCGGTCGAGTGACATGCCACTATGTAGCGATCTGGAAAAAGATTAACTGAACTGTAGCAAAACAGTCCACAAAATTATTTCTAATTTACATTTACTACCAACCCAAGAAAATTAGGAATTCATTCTTGTCTTAGAAGAGCAGATATAATAAACACTGGCGGACTGCACTCACAGTAGCGACTGGCACAAAACCACGAAATGTGATTCCCGCTTTGTAGTTCTGTTTACATGGAGACAGATATATTCTTATTCGTTTTTTAAAAGTCGATTGTAGCCTAAGCTGTGTTACAGGGTCTTCGTAGACAGAAGGTGACCACGCTTCCAAAAGTTCCAAACACGACATGTATCCGGTACTAAATAACTTGATACTGTCCGCGACAGTCCACGTAGAATAAGGTAATCGTCACCTCTGGGGAAATACGCTGTTGAATCGGAATAAAAAGTCCCAGTGTGCCCACCCCAGATATAAGTAAACTAGTAGTTCTGCGAACAGTACACATCGCAAGCACATTGTCTTATTAGCGGCAATTTTTCCCAGTACTTCACAACCTACGAGTATTATTTCGAAAACCACCTATGCTCACATTTGAAATTATTTTTGAAGTCTTAATGTGTGTGTACTAAATTTTATCAAAATCATAGTGCCACAGCAAACTCCCCCCCCCCCCCCCTTTACTAAAGTCCCACTCAAAATCGCCAACAAAAAAAAAGTATATTAAATAGTAGAACATGCATACCAAGTTTAGTCAAGATTAGTTAAAAAATGCGACCTGTACAGGAGGACGTATACATACAGCCTAAAACATACGGACAGATGAAAATCAATTTGACCAGTTAAAGCAAAGACACTTCGCTCGCTACGTTCGCTCGGTCAACTCCGTATTCCATCTGCAAAGACCCTCAGCGCCAGAACGCTCTAAGGGATAAGTAACGTATTCACAAAGGATGCCATTGACTATTCCTTAGACGGCAGCCTGCCTTTAAACTGTTGCAAACTATATGTTGCTCTCTGAATGAAAAGAAGCCGCGTGTGCTACCGCAACACGAACATTTTAGGAAGAGAGTTCGTATCGCGATCGTAATCAAGCGAAGCGCTCGCAGCGAAGCTTGACTCGGGGATCTTAACAGATCGCTGGATGCGGTCGGGAGTTGGATGGGTGTGTGCTAGTGGCATTGTTCAACTGAACGCTTCCGTGCTTCGGAGAGCACGTTAAGCCCGACGGCTGGTTGCTTGTTTTCTACCGACCGAGTTAAGATATATTCCCGTCGAGATGCAAGAATTGTAAGGGGAGAGGAAACCAAACTTACTAGGTGGTAGGCATTTTGTGTAAGATACCATCTTAGTTTGAAGTTTCTGAACAAAATAGACTCAAAAACAAGGTAACGTGCACAGTTCAGTAGTATGCAAGAGTATAGTTCTAAGGTCTGGGTGACACTGACGTATTTGTTTAAAATACAGTCAAAATCTGTTATACTCGTAACGACATCGACGGGACTACGTAAAAACCGATAGTCGTAAATATCAATGATGTTTTCGAGATTCTAAGTCCGATTTTGTTATAAAGTAGTATTATTTAATGTGTATTGTGTAAGTACGAACAAATCCATAGGCATCCATTCAGAAAAATATATAAATATTCCACAATAGTGACATTGAAATTTCAAATCTTTTCTCGTGAATTTTTGCTACATTTCCGTCAAAATTCTCCCGCTGATTCACTTCCTAACACTGTGTTGCTAGGAAAGTATTTAATATTTGACTAAAAATATATTTAACTAGCGACTGCCCGCGACTGCCCGCGACTTCGTTCGCGCAGTAAGCTCGGTTTTCGGTCTCGCCATAATCTATCTTTTTTTGGTTTTTCTTTCATAAGAAAATATTAAAATATTCCTGAGAATAATTAACACAACAAAATAAGAATTGGCGAAATTGTTCCTTTCGTTCTCAAGTTAAAGCGTGACCAGGAGAAATAGGGTTTAATTTTAAGTATATATAATTATATAGATTAATGACCTATTGATAAAATTTTAAATTCTAACCTTAATTATTTTATGTAATTTAGATCAAAAAGGTTGTATTGGTATCTTTATGAGAGTATTATCTAACTGCAATTAACATACTATAAAGAACTTAAGAGGTAACTCAAATAGATTTTGTATTATTCAGGTACTTTAGATTTTACCTTATAATAGTAACCATATTATTTACCCTATATTTATTACCCTATATTACCCAAATTTTAATAGTTAGTCATAAAACAAGTACAATTTGAAAAATTTAATACCGACTTCCATGGAAATGAAATGAAATGAAATGAAATTTATGAAATTTATTAATTGCAAAAACCGTGTACATAATAGATCTTATTAAGCGCACAAGTGCTTGTAGAACCACAGATTGTCCTCGACAGACGTACAATATAATATTGTTAGTATTGATTTATGACTAACATACGACTGATATATGAAGAACATGTCAATAATTAAAAAATAAATGTCATTAATATTATTACTAAATTATAATATGAAATAAACATGTCAGCCTCAATGTATACCAAATAATTCATTAATGTCATAAAAGCATTTTTCTGTAAGCCACTTCCAAAGTTTAGTTTTAAATTGTCTAATTGGTAATTCTCTTATATCTCTAGGTATTTTGTTAAATATTTTCACTGTCATAGTCACACAGCTCTTACGAGCAAGAGCAGTTTTGCATGTGGGCATCATTAACCTCGTTGGGTCTCCATATTTTGCCCTAGAGTGAGTTTGGTCCGCATAGTGGTTGAAAAATGCATTATGTTCTTTAACAAAACATCCTATTTGATAAATATATAAGCCTATTAGAGTCAGTATATTTAGTTTTTTTAAAAGTGGTTTACATGACTCTAGTGGACCGACTCCACAAACAGCTCTAATACATTTGAATTATAAAAGCTCTTTTAATATAAATAATAATAATAATAATAAATATTCCACAACTATCACACAACGCCATCTAGTCCCAAGCTAAGCAGAGCTTGTGTTATGGGAACTAGACAACTGATAAACATACTTATATATTTCTAAATACATAAATATTATAGATAAATTACACCCAGACACAGAACAAATGATCATTGCTCATTACACAAACATTTGTCCTGGGTGGGAATCGAACCCACGACCTCCGGCATAGCAGTCAGGGTCACTAACCACTAGACCAACAGGCCTGTCTTATATGCGTAGAGTTACCCCATAAGATTAGTCCGTAACCTAGAACTGAGGCGACGTAACCAAAATAAGCAGTCAGTGCGGTGTCTTGACCCGAAGTACGTCTTAATCTTCCAAGGGCATATATGAATCTATTTAATTTCTTACATACACTGTCTATATGTGATTTCCAGTTCAGATTTTTATCTAATACGATACCAAGAAATTTAATTTCGTCCATTTTTTCTATTCTTTCATTTTTGCATGTCAATGTTGGATTAAAAATGTCAATATTATTATAGTTTTGAAAATTAATGAATTTCGTTTTAGATAGATTAGCCCTTAAGTTATTTTGTTCTAACCAATTTATTACCGATTCTATTTCGAAATTTAGTGATGCTTCATACGATTTATCATTATTATCTGGCAATACAATAGACACATCATCAGCGAACAGTACACATTGTTTATTCGTTATATTCGGTAAGTCGTTAATGTAAATAAGGAACAATAACGGTCCCAAAATACTACCTTGGGGTACGCCGACGTTATTAGTTTTGGGACTCGTATTGAAGGCCGTTAATACTAAGTGCTCGTCAATATTTTTTACCTCTACGTATTGTTTTCGACCGGTCAAGTAGCTTGTTAACCAAGCTAGACCAAGGCCTCTGATACCATAAAAATCACATATTTTTAATAGTATATTGTGGTCCACAAAGTTGAAAGCCTTGCTCATGTCAAAGAATACACCTGAGACGGGTATACGTTTATCATTCTATTCAGTTGGAGTGTATCTCAAAAACTACTGTACCGAATTTGATGAAATTATTATTATATATTAAATGGGACCACACGGGAAGCACCAGCTATCAAACAAAAAAAGAATTTTGAGAATCAGTTCACCCAGTCGAAGTTATGAGGTAACAAACATAAAAAAAAATACAGTCGAAATGAGTACCTCTCCATTAAACATAGGTACTGGATTTTTGAATTGAGTGTTAAATTAATCAAAACACTATATATGTATATGTATTTCCTGATTTATTTAATACTACGGTGCTCTTACTACAATGTGCCTTTCTGAAAGGATTATTTCCAATAATGGCAACATTGCTTTCAAAGTTTGTCAGGGTTATCAAAAAAATCTCGCTATAAATATTTATGAGATGTTCCCGGCGGGGTTTTATCGAGCAATCTCGTCAACGACTCGGAAAAGATATTGTCTAAGTCTAAAATATATGTATAGTTGTTTGCTTCTAGTCTGTTACTTTAACTATAATAAGGAACAAGACTATTTGTGTGAAAAATAAAAGATGCAATTCAAATTATTTTTAAGACACACAATACAGTTAAGTGTACTCGTACCTACTTAGTTTTGCTGAATAACCTTGGTTTACAATTATTAATCTCTAAATAACAACTTGCAAGTGATCAACCGTTACCTTACGCTCTTATACTGGCTTTAGCATTGATAACTCGAGCCTAAAGAAGTTTTCACTTTATTGCTCGTTGAAGAGCTCACCGATGTCGAATACTTTATCAGATATTGCCCTTGTACATAAGGTTTTTTTTCCAACGTCCCTTGTCATCTTCTCATTTGTTTCACGGATGTTGTCAAAGATGTTTGCTCTTAGACGGCTACGCACGGCTGATGATCATACTTTGTACAGGCTATAATGTATCTACCAATTACAAGTGGGAAAATAGTAAGTAATGTCCAAAAAGACATGACCGTTTAAGAACATATTGGGTAGCTTAATAGCATATTGAGCAATTTTCCATCGGATCGAAATATGTATACGTTACGTTAAAGTACATTTTCCTTTGAAACTGGCACGTAACGAAGTGCAAATGAGATGTTACACGCGATCCTTTCGCATACTCCCCTTTATTCCAACGTCCCAGCTCTGGGATCACGCATTTCACTAATATAATGCTGTTAAATTGCACTATAATAACAGTAGGAACACTACGATAATTTTACGATATAATACGCTAATGCTTTAATATACAAATACTTAAAAAAAACTAAATATTAAAATACTTTTCTATCTTACTCCACGTAACTGTGTGTAATATTTATCATATCTGAGTAACTATGTTCAGCGATCTTCATGTCAACCCATTTTTTAGGAATAGCTACGTAAATTAATCTACCTATTGTCAATCTCAGCTCTTTAATGGTAACACGCCAACTAAACCATTATTTTATTGGTAACTACCTTTTTCAATTGGTTCATCAAACTGGGCAGTACACTTCTTTAACCCTTTATATACCGTGATTAAAACAAAAGATTTAGATATGAATGAAACTGACGTGAATTTACGTCTCTGGTACGCAAAGGGTTAATAAAAAACAAAAAAAGTTAACAGTTAAATGCATGACCTTCTAGAGATGAACACTACTATAATATACTATATATGATACTTAAAACTGTAAGTATTAAAATAGTAAAATTAAAATTATTATGCATTTATAACATTTTACATTGTTTAAAATTAAGTAAAGAAAAAACTTCTATCAATTTTGGTGGAGGAATCGAAAAATCCAAATCATGACATAGCGATATCTATCTGTCTATACATATAATAAAAATGTAATGAATCGCTGTGAACATGGAAGATATATGAGAAAAAATATTTGTTTGCATTTTGGCCTGTTTGTCTATGCGGTTGCGCAATAATATTTTGTAGTAAGCTTCACTTAACATTAAGTGTTTGTTTTACGTCAACTGGTTCATAAATAAAAAAGTTTTTGAAATTTAAAGAATAACTGTCTCGCCACTACAGCAAGACCAAGCGAGCGAAGCCGCTGGCGGGTCAACTAGTCTTGTTATAAGCCGTATGCTAAATTTGTTATCTTGAAGTGGGAAGATAAGACAGTAAAGTGTGGCAGAGTTTTAAAGCGTAGGATAAGTGCTATAGAAACTGTTTTTGTATCCTTTCAACCATTTCCTTTCGGCGGGTTTTCAAACTTGATTAGTAGTCAGTGACAGCTCAAGCATGTGGTAGGGATCATCAAAGCAGGGACCGCTTGATGTGCCACCTAACCTTACTGTCCCTATGTACCTTATCATCACTTAAAAAAATGCAGGACATTCTTTGGGGACTGCCGATAGAAGTAAAAACTGTTCGAATTTATTTAAGACACACAATCAACAACAGTAGGTAGTCATGGAAACAATTATCGCGCCTAAAGAAGTGTTCACTTCAAAACTACATTATCGTGATGTGATGGCGACGATGACGCGAGTTGCTTGATTTTTATTCACCCAAAAATTGCTCTCTTCAAAAACTTATAAAAGCCCGTACTGTACATACGTTTGTATAGCTGTAGGCGTACCGACATTTGCATAAATACCTCGGATAAGGGCCTCTGAGCCAGCGTTTGTTAAATACTTCTGACGGTAGCTGCCCTTTTGGGCATTGTGAAGGGAAGGCTTATGCTTGTTAAAACAATTCTAAATGGGCCTTTTATGTATGTTACTGTGTTAATCGGAATTATATCTGTAGTGGTTTTCAATTGTTTATGAAGAGCTAATAGCTCGGGATACTGATGGTAGGCTGCCCTTCTCATCGATTCGGTGGTACCTACCAAGACAGCATATTGTACAAGAGATCGACCATCAAGTAAGTCAGGTTCAGGTTCAGTCAAGACGGCGAAGATAATATTAATTTAAACACTGTCCATTCTCAGCTTAATTATTTGAGTTATACGACTTGAGAGAAAAAAAATTGCTATGATGATGCAAATTCTCTAGATGGCACTGCATTTGCTATAGAATAACGTTGCGCTTAGCAGCTTGCTCGTGACATCGCAAATAACATAAGAACCTACGAAGAAATAATGTCAGGAAGCATAACTCAGAACAAATTCCACACAAAAAGTGGTCCTTCAAACCAAAACGACGTATGATTCCAAATACGAATTACTTCCGAGGTTACAAATAGACATGTTCGGTGATTGGTTTAAATTTCAGAAGGAAAACAGGGATTAGTCCACGCGCGTGCTGCAACGTGTACTATGACAGCTGAGTCATAGCGGCGTGAACGATGTTATTGATTTGGCATGAACTAAGAATTTAACAAATTGAAAACTTACCGATTTCACTATCCAAACCCTCCGATATAATAAATGTGAATACATTAATAAGAAGGAACAAAGAAATAATTATCATTATTAAACTATAACAAAACAATAATTAATAGTAGAGCAAAGTGCTGCTCACACACAAGTGACTCTGTTTGTGCTGGCGATTCTGAAACGTAGTGGTGAGTACAATAACTGTGAACAACAGACATTATTAAACGGCCATTTTTCCTGTTTTACATTCCAACTAACATTTAAGCGCTAAAAATGAGAGCATATAATACTATTGCGGCGTACAAGAGTGCTTACGAGTAGTGATATAGACTGCTCATGCGGGTACCCCCGCATGTACTACCAAAATTTTTTTATCGCTGTAGTCGCCCTTTAAATCTTTGGATTCTTAAGATCGCAACTATAGAGCCCAAACCTGTATAAGTATAGTTAGTTTGATATAGATTTAGAATAATATTTCTTGTAAACTGATTTAGTGAACTGTATTTAGTTGTGTTCTTGGAAATAAACTCTATTACTACTATTATTAAAAAAACGGATTTTATCCGGTCTTTTACAAAGGCATAAGTGAGGCTGTAGCCAACACTTCGAGGCCTGTTTGGTATAAAAATACAAAGTAGTAAAAAACAGAAACATTTTGGATGGATTGTTACATGGTATATCTATTACAAAAATGGTTAAAATGGCAAGGCTATTGATATTAACTTATTAGTGATAAGGGAGATAGTGGGCTATGGACGACATTATGGCACCTGCCAACTTCAGTGTCATCTTAAAATATTAGGTGACTTGCCACCCACTAAACGGGCCCCCTATAAGAGCCACCATCAATGGTGACAAAAGGGGCAACATTGGTGTGGATGGCTAAAGAGTGTCGCGAGGTGTGCTGCGGTTTCACTAGGATAGGACAGGTGAAGTAAAATAAAATCTATACTTACTACTGACTGACCGACTGACTTATTTATCAAAGAGGTTAAACTGCTGGGCTTACAACTCGACATTTTAATTTGATGCCATATATAATGTTAAAAGGGCTGAATTAAATTTATTTCCTTCTCTTCGTATCCCGTAGACCAAGGTCAGCTAGTCTTGTCATAGAGGAACTAATAGAGTAAAAATTGATCTATTTTAGTTTATTTCGCGTTGGTTCACTAAATTATAATTAGTACTCACGGGACATACACCACGATTAGGCAGGTTTTATTGTTCCAGATATTACGGCGCAGTTACGCCACTATGTACCCAGGTTGGTGAAGGAAGCCATTGAAATCACCAAATGTCCAAATTGCAATGGTGGTGATGGGTTCCAACTTGCCAGTGCGTGGAACCCAGTGGTAGGTTGTCTAAAAAGAAATAACAATCGTCCAAAATGTGATCAAAACAACATTCGCAGTGATACAGTTAGTGTGTATTGTTGAGACGTACAAGTCCGAGTGCCAGTGGTATCCGTAATAAAAGAGTGAGAAAGAGGGTAGACCGTTTTGTCTGCTCTTAATAACTTCGAACCTTTTTTCACGTCCACCCGCAATTTCAGTCTACCCGCGAACATGGTGCATGTAACTGCGCCGAAATATCGGGAACTCCAAAACCTGCCTAATCGTGGTGTACATCCCGTGAGTACTAATTATAATTTAATGTATGTGTTTGTATTTTATATTCTAAATAATAATCTGTATTTTATGTTTTGATTTGCAATCCAGGCTACTTCTGAATCACTCATGTATATCTCATTGATTGTACTTTTATTTGTGTACACATAGAATAAGAATTAAGTACATTATAGTAGAATTAATTATAAAATACAAAGAAATTCAGTCGGTGGTTTTAATTGCGTGAAATAAGATTATCGATATCCCTCAGGATATTTTCCGGTTCCAGTTGTGCTTAGATAAGCCTATATATGGATGCTGGGTATAAAGTATATCTAAATCTTTTTGAGCCTTTTATGCGTGAAGGAGTAACAAACACACTCACTCATAATCTTTCACATTTATCATACCAGTGAAGTTTATACTTTTATACTACGAGTATTTATACGTCCCAGTAAGACGGTTAAAATCAGATAGAGAGTTAAAATTCGATGCTCAGACCTCGAGCGTCGGTGGCCTAGATGGTCTTGCCGTCTGACTTTGCGGATTGTTGAAAGACGCGGGTTCGAATCCCGTCCGAGGATGTGAATATTTCTCTTTATAAATTTCAATGTTTGAGAAGCAGGCGTTAGTGCTTTAAAAAGTAATAATATATAAATAATACCAGTTTTATGTGTTAGAGTTTACATGAATATGTGTATGTACAAGTTTAAGTACACCGTTTAGACAACGTGCCTACGTGAAGACGGGCGAGACGCGAGTAATCTCAGCATTCCTCGCTAAGCTTCGGGCTTTAGACACATACTTGGGCGTAGGCACTACAAGGCTTAGTGGGAGTATATCTCTATAAACACACGCCTACATGAAACATGATAAGGATTGTTTTATGCTGAGTTTCCTATATCCAGAAACAGATCGTTTTGCTTTTTGCATGAGATTATCAAAAACTAACAGCCATAAGCAAAACGATCCGTTTCTGAATCTAGGAACCCGAGCTTATAATGTACTCGTACATACTTATATATATTTTTGGTTTTGTTCTAGAAATAAACTTCATCATTATTTCAAGTTATTATCTATTCCTAAAATATGCCACAACAAGTACATTTACATAAAACGTGAAATAAATTTTGAATAATATGAGCTCGTCAACGAGCTCACCGTTGTTAAATATGTTATGAGCGCTCGTACGTAAGGTTGTTTGTCCAACGTTTCTTTTCATCTCGTCACTTATTTCACGGATGTTGTCAAAGAACAACGATGTTTGCTCTTAGAGAATCGCACGGTGAAGTGTGAAACTGTATTGCTTGACAACCGCTTCCTTCGGAAAGGTTATTGAACTATCATGGTCACAAACATTACAAATTTTAATGTTGAAATTATCAACGGGATATTTACCATGTATATTTTCTGTGAGTTTCCGATATTTCGCATAACAAACGCAGTACGAAAGAGGGTAGACCGCTTCGTCTGCTCGTAAACATTCACTCACCCGCAATTCCTCAGTACATCCGTGATCATGGCGCTTGCAACAGGCAAGAAATATACATGGTTACTATCTCGTCAATAATTTGAATATTTCTAAGAGTAGGTAAATAAAGTTATATGATTATTAACGGGATATTTACCGTGGTAAGTTTGTGGAATGAGCTACCGATATTTCGGCGCAGTTACATGCACCATGTTCACGGGAAGACTTACCACGGTAAATATCCCGTTAATAATCATATAACTTTAGTGAGAAAGAGTGAAGTCATAACATGCAATTTATACTTTTTTTAGTTTTAGGCCACGCTTGCTAAAAACAATTGAAAATTGACTACAGTTACAAAGTCCGTTTCTAAAATCCGTTTTTGAAATTGGGAATTTTAGAAAAAAATATATCGGAGTTGTGTCACTTATGGCATGAATTGTTAGTAAAAAGAGGTTATTTTGGCGATCACATGACCACCTATAGCTAAGTTGATACATGTACCATGCCGAATTCGCGCTTTCTTCTTATGGGATCAAGATACGAAATTATATGGGAGTCCGTAGAATTTATTTTATTTTATTTATTCACAAAATCCACAGCACTTAACTAACAAAGTTTGTATATGTATCTTATACAATAATATTTATATGTAAATTCAATATACATACTTAGCTATATAAGCTCGCTCATTTATCATAAAAGTAGGTCCTCATTGTTGATCGTAATAATCTATATATTTAAAAATGAGCCCCTATTTCTCCTGGTCACGCTATAACTTGAGAACGGATGGAACAATCTTGCTAATTCTTTTTTGTTGTGTTAATTATTGTCAGGAAAAGGTTCTTATGAAAGAAAAACCAAGACAAGATGGGTGGTTATGGCGAGTCCAGAGGCCGGTCCTACTACGCGAAGTCGCGGGCAGTCGCTAGTAAAATATATAAATGAATCGACGACGCGTTGTAAAAAACATTATTATTCATATTTTATAATGAGAAAAAATTACTAACATGATTTGTTGCTATAAAACAGTTTTTAAATGAAAAATTACTTATTTGCTTATTATTATAAAAACATATTCTGACTTTGTATAAAACGTAGAGATAGTCCTGAGTTTAAACCATGGTTTAAGGGATTCTCGTATATGAAATTTGCTTAAACCATCGTTTTATAATAAGGCGGTATATATTTGAAACGATGATGGCCGAGGAGTAATGAGAGTCGACTGCCAATCTCTAAAATTCCTGCCTCGGGCTTAACCCTTCCGTTATAACGACGTGACGAAATCCAACAGCGGGGTGTACCTTTGAATTTCGACAAGTTCAGCACTTCGACAAGTCGCTTACTTCGAAAAAACATAGTTCGACAAGTCATTGCTTCGACAGAAAACTTTTTCGACAGGTATTTCATCTCAAAAGTGCTGCGTTATATCCTTATTGAGGTGTAGGTTAGCCTAATTCTGACGCTTTGCCGGCCGCTGCCTCGGCACGCTCGCTCGGCTCGCGCGTTGTGTGATCACCATTCTACCTAACGCTCCTCCTCGCTTCGCTCGTAGTCGAACCTATCGTCACTTTGCTCTGACATGAGGCCGTAGCACAAACAATTTGCAAAAAAGTATTCGTAACGTGTCAACATGTCACGCTTCGGCGTACAAACTATGAGTTATCTGTGCCACAGTTGCCCTAGATACATGACAGTTTGTACTGTTCCACGTGAACGGCACGTTACGTTACACTTACGCAGTTATTCGTGCTAGGCCCGTAGATACTCCGCTACGTTCTGTGGGAGTAACTTTTTTCGAAATTATGTTCTGTCGAAGCAACGACTTGTCGTAATTTTTTGTCAAAGTTAGCGGCTGTCGAAGTATTGATTTGTCGAAATTCAGAGGTACATCGCTAACAGCTGTCTTTAAGAACCAGTAGCTATCCTAGATCTGGTGTGGAACCACCTTCGACTGAACATCAAGCGAGACAGTTATGTAGTCAAACATCAGACTTCCTTCAAATGCCTATATTTTTATCAGGTTCTCACTGTATGCAGCTGTACTATTCATCTTGTTTATTATCAATGGGAAAACAATTAACGATCGAATGTATTTGTACCAATGTAGCTGTGCCATAATAACCTTGAATGTTTATCTTCATTAACTCTATTACAAATAATAATTCATACATTATTAGATATACCTAAATAGCCCCGTTAATGTTTGTGTGTGCGAACTGTAGGTATACTAGGTTGAACATGGTAAAGTTGTACGGATGTTTAATGAAAGTCATGGTAACATTATAATTATATAGTTACACTGAACATCTTTCAAAAAGATAATTCTATAATGAATTCGTTAAAATAAATAAATAACGTCATGGAGTGATTGTCAAGGCGTGTGAGTATAAAGTGCCCGTATATACATATTATTTTTAAAAATAATATAAATTTTAAAACGGCATTATAATGAAACCGAACATAGATTTTTTAGAGAGAAATATATCCATCATTAATTTCAAGATTTATTTTGAGGTACATTGCTCGATATCATCTTTGAGTAGGTGTGTAAGTACGTACACCCGTGCGATTCTCTAATGATTCTGCGACGAGCTCGCGAATATCATATCCTTTTTGAGATATCGCCCTTGTACATAAGGTTGCTTTCCCAAAGTTCCTTGTCATCTCGTCGTTGTTGTTGTCAAAGATGCAACGATGTTTGCCCTTAGAGAATAGCACGGCAAGCGTCACGTCACGTGACCGTGAACGGTACGTGAGTTACGATCACGTTACGTGACGATTCCGTTCTTTTCGCACAAAAAACCAAACAAAAAGTTTGTTTACTCCAAGTTTGAGCAATATAGACGTACACGTGTCTATAATATATAGAAGTACTTCAACAAACTAACACAGTTTTCCGCAATAAGATGCAAAGTTTGAGTGGCAGGTAGCGCAGTCGACTTACCCAATAAACTTGACGACTAGGACATGGAAGCACTTGAATAGCCGAACAAGTAATTCACCACACTTCTGTTCGTCAAGGAGTTTTTAACTTTTATGAAAGGGGCAGCGTTTCTTACGTAAGTCTGGGCATAACGGTTGCTCTCGTGTACCTATTGGTATTTGGTTATACAGGTTAGGTAGCTATAAATATATATGATTACATATATATTCATATATAGATCATAGATTTATTGTAATAAATCTATACATAAGTTGAACTTAAACTCGTCACGCTTTCTAACAATAGCAAGCCGAGTATTTCTAAGTTAAAAAAAAAAACTAAATTTATAGTCATATATGTAATATCATTGTTTATAGATCTTTAAATAACTGAAAAAATCAAAACGTACGGGCATAGTAAACAATGTGATGATTACATGAACCAAAAAAAAATACTGAAGTCGGACAATGCTAAGAGGTAGAAAAGAGTTATTTCTTTTAGTATGGACAAGTACTAGCTATGCAATACTCTTAAGACCTGGGTATACGTTTCTTTTTTTAATAAGGTCAGGGGTCTTATTCGCTATGACCATGCTTCAAGTAACGCGGCGCTTTACGTTATCTTCAAGGAATGATCGCAAATTTGTATTGATTTCACGGTCATTCCTTGAAGATATCATAGCGCGCCACGTTACTTGTTTGAGTAGGTATAGCGAATAACGGTATTTCTATACAATTACGATCAATATACTCTAGTGGTAACTTAGATAAAAATGTAACCATTTAAATGTATCTGGCACTAAATTCATTCAATTAACTAAAATACACAAACCAATTTAAACACATACTGTTAAACATTTTGAAACACAAAAATACCTTTGAACATTACCTTAAGAAGTATGCGCAATTTCTTACCGTTTTTCTTTAAGATGCCCATACAAACCGGCACTCGTCTAATTCAATTCTTTCCCAAGGCTTACAAAGGCGCTATATGCCCGACTCTGCTGCTTAGCGGAAGGGATAGGTATTTATCTCATAAAAAAATATACAATTTAATTTCATCTGTAAATAACGAACTTAAAGCTTAAAAATAAAACAGATTCGGCGATACCGCACGTTCGGTGAACCGTACATTTACCTTAAGCCAGCCGCGTGATTCTCTAAGAGCAAACATCGTTGCATCTTTGACAAAATCCGTGAAACAAATGTCGAGATGGCAAGAAACGTTGGAAAAACAATCTTAAGTATTTGACATCGGTGAGCTCGTCGACGAGCGCATCGACGAATCATTAGAGAATCGCACGGCACTCTGTGGCGTAGTCATACGCAGAGTCTGGGCGTCCATGTCAGGTTGACACGTGACAAAAAACAGTCAACAAACAACAATATCCAATAAGTATCCAACTTCTAATAGCTCTTGTTAATACCTGTGCTTATACTCGTAGTTTGTGAAATGCTTAATTAAACTTTAGGTATTAAACTGTTGAGAGAATTAGCTAGAACGGTGTAAGGTCGTTTAAACTAAGTTATTTAATCTGTAGTTTTAAGCTAAGAGAAGTCAACAGGTGTGTTGTGTGTAGAACCTAATTCTGGTTAACTACTATAAAGTTACGTATTTATTACAGTTAGCGCCACTTACGACGCTCTTCTCTCTCTCCCACATCTATTGCTATCCTACTCATCATCCTATGAACAACGACGTTTCCGCTTCGTTCGTGGTTTTGGTGGGATACACTGCCCTTGAAAGCGGTCTGCGCCTGACACTGACCTGTCAGCGTTGCACGCACGGCATTTGCAAGTACCTCATGCTTATGTCGCCGTCGTAATCGTCGCTACGCTCGGCCGCCTGAGCGAATCGTGCCGACAACACTGCAAAGGACCAGGATCCCGCAGGAAGCTGATCCTAAGCTTCCTCGCGTCGGGCCTAGTGATCGTCAAAAACCACTACATCATACAGTCCACTACAGCTGAAAGGAAGGTTCCAGAACATCCAGGAACGGGTTAGGCAGCTTTGCTCACCAACCAGGAACTGATGTTCCTGTTCATTCATCCCTGTTCATCAGGTCAGTTGTTCTTCCTCCCAACTGCAGCTCTCCGTCTACTGCGCGCTCTGCCATAATATTTAGTGGCCGTGATAATATTTACAAAGTAGCTTAACTTGACTTGTGTGTGTGTGTGTTTGTGTGGTTGTTTGAGGAGTGTTCTGCCACATCATTTCTTCTGGCGGAATACTGCTTTTCCTAAATGGTTTGCTAGTGGCGTTATTTATATAAGGACTTTGTTAATTAGTGCACAATATTGAACGGGGTGGTTTGACATCGATAACGGGTCATAAAAGTGAAAGATTTTTTTTTGTGTTTATTTGAAACCAATATTCACAGCTCCGCGGCTAAAAACCATTGTATGACTGAACGCGACGCACCGCTACATCACAGCACAGTACGAACATTTTATCATTCATTGAGCTTGATTAACAATTATTAAAATTAAAGTCAAAGTAAAATCAAAGTAACGTTTCACGGAGGTTCTACAATCAAGCTATGTAGCGTATAGTTTAAACCAGTGTTTTTCAATCTTATTGATTTCGCGACCCCCTTACAGGTTGAAAAATTCTGGCGACCCATTGTCAGACAGACAAAGAATTCGTAATATAAAATACTACGATATTGATTTTCTTTCTTTTGATACTTGTACATAATATTCTGCAAGAAGCCGCGAGAGGTTTGCAAATAAGTACTCCACGATTTGATACATTTTTGAAAGCCCACCTTTCACTAAAACTGTTTTTTATTGTAGTTTGTCTTGTCGTTATCGCGACCCCCCTTAGGGTCGCGACCCACAGATTGAAAAACACTGGTTTAAATATTAAACTTCAAAATATGTGGTAGGTTGAAACAAATCGTAGAATTTATCTTAGTAACAAAATATTAAAATCACCTTGAATCAAACAGTGGCATAACAAAAAATCATTCCCTGACATTTCAATAGGCTTCTGCTCTAACGCTTTCTCATCTCTCAAGCTTTGATTATATCGATATTATATCGATATCGGATGAACTCGATTCTCCCTCGCCCATAGTTCACAATTCTGTGAGAAATACGATATTATTTACATTTGTAATTTGAAATGGGAACTTCGCTTTTGAAATATGTGTTTCTATTTTATTTGTTCAGGCTACTGCATAATATGAACATAAATTTTCACGTCTGGTAGTTACTTACGTTTTCTCGTTAGATATTTCAGAGTCGAGAAGTCGAGTGAGAGATGCATTTATCGTTGATCGATATAATATGATATCATGTAGTCATACAATAATATAATATAACGGATGGCATAGCCCTTTCTATAATATACAAGAGATCTTGCCTTCAGGGCATGTAGGTATACTTCGTCTAGTACCGCAGCGTTAGTTACACGATATGTGTATCAATATTAGCAACAAACAGAAAAGTTAACAAAGTAAAATCATACCAAAATCATAATGGTATTTATATCAGCAATTGAACCTCAAAGCGCTAATCTGTAAATATATTAAAGTATGTAAAATAGACTAACCGTACCGTATAGAAGACTAATCGAGCCTTGGAGTAGACTAACCGAGCCTTAGAGTAGACTAACCGAGCTGTAGAGAGGACTATCCGAGCTGTAGAGACGACTATCCGAGCTGTAGAGAGGACTAACCGAGCTGTGGAGAGGACTATCCGAGCTGTAGAGAGGACTAACCGAGCTGTAGAGACGACTAACCGAGTTGTGGAGAGGACTAACCGAGCTGTAGAGAGGACTAACCGAGCTGTAGAGAGGACCAACCGGGCTGTAGAGAGGACTAACCAAGCTGTAGAGAGGACTAACCGAGTTGTGGAGAGGACTAACCGAGCTGTAGAGAGGACTAACCGAGCTGTAGAGAGGACCAACCGAGCTGTGGAGAGGACTAACCGAGCTGTAGAGAGGACTAACCGAGCTGTAGAGAGGACTAACCGAGCTGTAGAGAGGAAATGTGAAAGTGTGTTTGGGCGTTTGTTGTTTATTCATAGTTTGTCACGTTAAACTGCTGAACTATTTTTGATGGTACTTGATACACAAATAGTAGGTATGTAACATAGAATTTTTAGTGGCCGTGCGTGGGTCAACTAGTAAAAACAAAATAAAACGTGGTAAGTCGAATAGATCACGGCAGGCGTGTTTCATATCCTTCCAAAAGGACGATCGAGAAAGACAGCTAACAGCAAAAACGTGTTAATTTCATCTCAAAAGTGGTACAAGGGAAAGAAGAAGAAGATACATATGTGTATACCTTTGTAAATATACTGCTGTTTCTGGACTATAGTAAGGCTTTCGACACAATAGAGCATGAAATAATCTGGCAAGCACTTAAGAACCAAGGTGTCCAAAAGAAGTACATCAGAATACTAAAAAACATCTATGATAACAGTAAAGCTAAAATTAAATTAGAGAATGAAGGAAAAGAGATCCAAATAGAAAGAGGAGTGCGCCAGGGCGACCCCATCTCACCAAAACTATTCACAGCAGTTCTGGAGGAGGTCTTTCGTCAGTTAGAATGGGAATAATGTGGGCTGTCCATTAACGGTGAAAACCTATCACACTTAAGATTCGCAGATGATCTGATAATCCTCTCGCCGATGAGTGAAGGCCTGAAGGTGATGCTAAACGATCTAGATAGAGAAAGCCGTAAGGCGGGATTAGTCATGAACACGCAGAAGACCAAAGTTATGACGAATGGGAAGCAGGAACCTATCAGTATCAATAACAACCCAATTGAATATGTCAATGAATACATATACCTAGGTCAAATTATTTCTCATTCAGATATAACCACAAAGGAAATTGATAGACGAATTGTAAACGCTTGGAAGCAGTATTGGAATCTGAAGGAAATTATGAAAAACAAGGAAACTAGAATAACCATCAAACGGAAACTTTTTGATACCTGCATACTTCCTGTACTTACATATGGATGCCAAACCTGGGCACTTACAAAAAGGCACAACAAAAAGCTAGAAACTTGTCAGAATTCCATGGAAAGAAGTATGGTAGGTAAAAGGTTATCCGATAGAATAAAAATTGCAACTACAAAAGACGTCATAAAAACAACAAAAAAGCTAAAGTGGAAGTGGTCAGGCTATACAATCAAAGGAAGTGAAAAATGGTCAAAATTAGTAATGAATTGGTTTACAAGTGATAAGAAGAGAAAACGAGGCAGACCATTTAGACGATGGGTTGACGACATAAGAACCATAGCAGGTGGCACATAGACACGAGTAGCTAAAGATCGAGAGAAATGACGACAGTTGGAGGAGGCCTTTGTCAACTAGTGGCATACAGACAGGGAGTCGAAGTGTAATAAATTATAAATTAATCAATGCAAAGAAAAAAACAGTGTTATATTTAGATTTATTATCAAATAATATATTAAGTATGTACATTATGTACTGTCTGAATAAAGGGTATTATTATATTGTAAATATACTTAGCAAGAAGCAAATTTCTATATTTTTAAAAACCAATTTTTACCATTCTACGTCCCTTCCCATTTTTCCTGTACGCTAATGAACATGTCTGGACCTGACACCATTTTTGCGTCAAAGAGTTGAACAAAATGACAAAATAAAATGTTGCCATGTTTATTTTGTTGACGGCACGTGGCGTGCCATAGGAAACGAACAATATGAAGTACATTCTGTTTATTAATATTATACATGCAAAAGGTGTCCGTTTTGAATGGACATTTATACTACGAGTAGTAAATAAACAATGGTAGCGATTCACTTGTTCAAAAAATTATACCATTGAACTAAAATTTAATTATGGTACCTAGTCATTATGCCAACTCTAAAATCCAAATTCACGTAACACTTTGAATGAAATTTCTAAAAATATAATACCTATTTTATGAAATTTTGGGTACTTTTACCTTAGTTTAGCGAGCACCAAGTTACGTGACGACTAATCTGTCTAAAATATGCGCACGATTGAAAAGAAATATCTAACTTTAGAGCTGGCATTCGGAAATTTTATCCTATTTTGAATTTTAGGCTAAACATAATAAGAACTGGCATAATTTAGAGATTTTTAGTTTAAAGAATGCTTACAGAATCGACACCAAAATTTTAGATATGGTTGAAATAAATCCGTCTCTGGGCCGTAGCTTGCATAATTTGCGAATAAGTATTCGTATCGCAAGCGTCAACGCGTTACGCTTCGGCGTACAAACTATGAGTTATCTGTGTCACAGTCGCCCTTTTTTTTTTTTTTTTTTTTTTTTTTTATCCCGGGAAAATCTTTTATAGATACCACCGCCCCCGGGGGGAGCACGGTGGTTATGTGGGAGTCCGTATACCCACTAAAAACCCGGGGTGTTCCTCCAAGCGCCTTTATGTCGAGACTGCAGGAACGTTTTGGCAATCGTCAGCGGTCACGACGACGCTAATCCCCCAGCAGAGGATCACAACGCGATGGGATTAGAGTTGACTAAGCTCTAGCCCCGTCTTCTTAAGGGGCGCACGGAAACACCGCGCGCGCCGCCTCGGGGACACTGATGTTACGACGACGGACGCCCCCGCGTACGCCGTCTCAGTCCCCAATCATGGAGGTCGGAGAAGGGCGTGAAAGATTAACCTCCGACGCCCTGGTCTCTTTCTGCGGATCGGGAGCTCGGATAGTAATTCCCGCTCCCTTTCCGCCACCTCCTTCTGCCCCATCACCTCCTCGCAGAAGGAGAGTGCCTCCTCCCATGACCTCTCAGATCTCAGCATTGATGATATTAATGCTGGGAGAGAGAGGTCGTTTCCCACTGCAGCGATGAGGGCCCGTCGCTCGCCTGCCCATGCTGGGCATAGCTCCAGCGTATGCTGCGCTGTGTCCTCGACACAGTCGCAGTGGTGGCACTCGGACGTCGGTTCCCTCCCGGCTATGCGGCAGAGGTACTTTCCAAAACACCCATGTCCGGAAAGCACCTGAACCAGCGGAAAGGTAAGCGACCCGTGCGCCCTATTGAGCCAGTCCTCGAGGACTGGACGGACAGCATTCACGGTCCTACTACCAGCTGTGGGGTTGGCTAGGCGTTCCTTCCACATCCCAATCAAGGCCTGGCGAGCTTGAAGCTTGCAAGCATCGACCTCCCTCGCTGCCGGGTTTTCACCTCGAAGGCTGAGGTCTTTGCGCCATTCAAAAATGGCCGCATTGATCTCCGCCTCTAGATCCCAGGGAGGGGATCCCGCCAGCACACACGCCGCTTCGAAGGAGATGGTTCGGTACCCTCTTATCACTCCGACTGCCATTGCCCTCTGAGGTTTTCTCAGAAGGGCTATGGTGCGGTTATTCAGAGCCTCCGACCACACGGGCGCTCCGTAAAGCGCCATTGACTTTACCACCCCCATATACAGCCGGCGGCTACCCGATGTGGGGCCACCGAGATTTGGCATCAGGCGCCTTAGCGCCGCTGCCGCTCCCATCAATCGGGGTCCCATCCATGTGAAGTGCTGCTGGAACTTCCACCTGCTATCGAGATACAACCCAAGATACTTTATCTGGGGCTCTACCTCGATCCTCACATCTCCGATAGAGATGAAGGAACCCCTGGGTGGTGCTCGGCGGGGACCATGAAAGCAAATGGCTCCCGACTTGCTGAGCTCCACTCGGAGTCCCAACCTCTCTATCCTCCTCACCACCTCAGCCACCGTCATCGTAGCAATGCGGGCAGCCTCAGGGTAGGTCTCACCCCGGGCAGTCACAAGCGTATCATCTGCATAGCAGATTACGCTGGCGCCCGGAATGAAAGCCCCTCGTAGCACCCAGTCATACCCGATGTTCCACAGAAGCGGCCCAAGGACCGATCCCTGTGGGACACCACACGACATCTGCTTCTGCAGGACTCTTCCCTCCTGTCCCGTATATGATACAAACCTGTCTGATAAGTATGCTCCAACAATCCGACTTAGGTAAGGGGGCACACCGTGGAATTTCAGTGCCTCCCCTATACAAGCCCATGGAAGAGTGTTAAAAGCATTGGCGATGTCGAGTGATACCGCCAACATCACTCCGCCTTGGGCCACCACCTCGTTTGAATAGGCCTTGACTCGCTGGATAGCATCGACGGTAGATCGGCCTGCTCTAAAGCCGAACTGATTGTCTGACAGGTTCGGACCCACCCCGCGTAGGTGGCGGTTAAGGCGGCCAGCTATAACCCTCTCAAAAAGCTTGTCCGCCTCATCCAGCATCACTATGGGGCGATACGCAGAAGGGGATTCTGCAGGTCTTCCATTCTTTTTTAAAAGGACAAGTCGGCCCGTTTTCCAGCTGCTCGGAAACTGGCTAGCCTTAAAACAGGCATCCATAAAACGTCGGAATCGGTCACCGAGAGACATGAGAGCTACGGCCCATGCACGTCCGGGAACACCGTCTGGACCCGGGGCTTTGTTTCTGCCTTTCAGCCTCAAGACGGCAGCCCCTAACTCGCCCTGTGTTACTTCTGGGACTTCATGTTCCTCCCCATCTCTTTGCGCCGGTTGTTCTGGCTCCATAGAAGGAGGCTGATGGTCCGTCCTATTAGGAAACAGTGCGGACACAACATCGTCCAACAGCTGAGGTTCCAGAGTCTCGGTAAGTGGGGGCGCCCAAGGTCTTATCTTCCCCCTCACCATCCTATACGGTCGCCCCCACGGATCACGACTGAGACTCTCAAGCATTTCCGCCTTTGACCTCTCCTTTGCATTGCTTATGGACAGCTGCAGGGTCCTCACTTGCTCCCTGTAGACCTCGTACAGCCGTCCCTCTGTTTCCACATCGCGTTGCCGTCGCCGGCGGTGTCGCGTGTATGCCCGCCTTGCCTTCACGCAGCCTTGCCTTCACGCAGGTCACAGTCGCCCTAGGGCAACTGTGACACAGTTTGATGATACATGACAGTTTGTACAGTTTCACGTGAACGACACGTTACGATACACTTGCGCAGTTATTCGTGCTAAGGCCACTGTAATTATCCGTGCGTTTCTTTAAGAGCAAACATCGTTGCATCTTTTTCAACATCCGTGAAACAAATGACGAGATGACAAGAAACGTTGGAAAATGTACAACAACCTTATGTACAGGGGCGTTATCTCATAAAGTATTTGACATCGGTGAGTACTTGCAAAAGACTCTTACTGACCACATCTAGTTAGCATCACCGGATGTAGGATATCAGTAACTCAGTACCCTATAATGGACGCATGACTGTTACTCTTCCATACAAAATCAAACAAATTTCAACGTAGATAATAATCTATTACTTAAGCCACCCTCAATACATTATTAAAAACGGCCTACTACAGATGTCCAATGACATATACTTTCAATTCTCTAAGTCGAGATTCACAATGCATATTTTTGAATATCACCCTAACGATGACAACAAGAACAATTAAAAAAATTGAAACCGATTTCCATTCTATAATAGGTGAAATGTTTTTCAGTTAATGGAGTGTAACTCAAAAACTACTGGACCCAATTTTATGAAGTTTTAATGGGACCACACGAGAAGCACCAGGTTTAAACAAAATATAATTTTGAGAATCGGTTCACCCACTCAAAAGTTAAGAGGTTAACATAAAAAAAATATAGTCGAATTGGATACCTCCTCCTTTTTTTGGAAGTCGGTAGAAAAATTATTAGCTAAGCGGCGATGCCTTAAAATTACACGTGTAAATTGTCCATACCTGTATATAAATAAAGTAACCCCAATAAATTCTAATAATAATACGCAACCCTCACCTGCCAACCGTACCCACCCCTAAAGGTCATTGATGTCAAAAAGATATCATACATTATTTCAGAAATAACTTGCCAAGAACATATCCATCCTTTCTATAAAGTCTTTAAAGCTAATATTTAATAATTATTAAGTAAACACTGTTTTTCTACCGACTTCCAAAAAGGGAGGAGGTACTCAATCGACTGTATTTTTTTATGTACCTCATAACTTTCGATTGGGTGGACCGCTTCTCAAAATTATTTTTTTGTTTGAAAGCTGGTCCATTTAAATTTCATCAAATTTGTTAGTTCTTGAGTTACACTCCAATAACTGATTTTTACCAAAGTAATGGAACGGAAGTCGGTATTAAATTTTTCAAATTGCACTTGTTAATGTCAACGATCCGGGTACTAGAAGGACTTCTTAAGAATTTTACAGTTTTTTCTCTGCGTGAAAACGTGTCATATGAACATTAGGTATATTTAACACTCGAATTATTCGCGGGGAATTTTGCATAACTTTGTCACCTTGTGGGCCGTAAAGATTTTAGTTTTGATAGGCCAATTTATACTGAAACATTTGCACTGTTTTTACACTTACTCAACCCCCTTCTCTGCTCCATGGCGTCAGGCCACAATAGTTTAAGCACACAAGAAGGGTAGATTTATTCTTCTATTTTCAAAATATAGTCACAATGTACCGTTTTTTTTATTATTAATAAAACTACGCTCCACAGACGCCAGGGTCCGTGCCTTTTTTTAACTTGCAGATTTTTGACAACTTACTTATAAATTTATAACCTACAACAAAATACATACATGAGGAACATATCATTTTTTTTAATTTATTTTAATTTATCTCATACAACATACATATAACATACACTTAAAGTTATTGATACATTTTATTCTGAGTTGGTGCAAGCATTTACAGTAGACCAGTGCCCGCAAACAGCACCCGTTCACGAGTTGACGCATGTGCCAGCCATCGCCTTCCTCAACCATTTCTGAGGGAAGATGGCGACCCGCCACACACGCCACCGCTTGCCAACACATTTCCGTGAGCATGTCTGCTCTGGATGCCCGCACCATCTCTTTGTCAGTTATAATTTCTTAACGCTAGCTTACATACAATTCGAAAAACTACATATATTACAGCAAATGGATTAGTACATTTATTGTGAGCCCACGTTGCCCACTTTGCGCTGAAGCAGGGCCTCCATCACCATGCTGTTTCGATCCCTGATTGCCATCTTCAGGTTATAGCCGTAGATGGTTTGCTCGCTCGCAACCGTCGCTTGCCTCACAAACCGTCCGATGGCATCATCCTCGTCGTCGGCGTAGTAGACAAAGGTCCTCGTGTGCCGGGAAACCGCAACGACTGCGTGCGGGACGCTCTCGTGCAGTGTCGCACAATGTACCGTTACAACCCTTGATTGACGAGATTTAGACTAATCTTTGGTCGCCCATGTTGCACTGTATCAACCTCCCCCTCCCTGCTACTCGTAGTTGGCGTGTACACACTGATGGGCTAGTTGCATTTTTCATCTTTTATAATATGTATAATACTTTGCGCTGCAACCTTTAAGTAACGAGATATTAAGTATTGAAAGGCGACATATAAAGTGTTTTACGTAAAAAAATTAATTGTACTTACTCATAGTAATTTTGAGACAGAGTTTTAACTAATGTACTAGGAAGAAGGAGGAAAAATGATTTGGCAATTAAATTGACAATGGCAAAGGGGGAGCAGGGTGCATCACAAGCTACTTTCCGGAGTTTTTTGCCGCTTCTTCTCGTTAAGCTCTATTAATTTTGGAACGCGGTGGTAGAGTCTATAAAGTACATTATAATGAAAAATTGACGTTCATAAGTGCGTCTTTGATGCCTAAATTGAATAAATTATTTTGAATTTCACTTTGACTTTGATCATATTGTACAAACGCTACACCTGATATAAAATGTATTTGAATATAATCAGTGACAGAATACAAGAAGAGAATACACAATAAAAAATATCCATGTATGTGTCACAACTAAAATACAAAATAGTATTTTATAGGCTTTTGAAATTGACTTTTATATAAAGTATTCCGTTGCAAACCAGCATTCAGTTAACTACGAGTATAATTATAGATATCATAAGCTGTAAACGATAAGGATGATCTCATAATCGTTTGTTGTAGTACTATGTAACTCTGTAAATGAATATAACTGCTACTAAATGGTTCAAGCTGGCTTCAGGATCTGATTTAATAGGAATACTTAAACGTTTAATTTGGTTATAAGCAGGAAAATAACGATTTTATACGAGTATTTGAATTATTGCAATAAAAACATAGTACTATTTGTAGTTAAGATTAATATCGCTCCTTTCAAGATCGAGAACGAATTTTAGGATTTCGTAATAAGAGCGGGGATAACATGGGAGAGCTTATTGTCATCTTATCCTTTAGTCGGCTAGTACAAAATTCATTTAGATGAATGGTATGATTTCAGTTCTTATGCCGGGAATCATACACCCGTAGGCCTTTATTAATAAACGTTGCGTAAACCTATATTAGGCGTAACATGCTTTGTCTTGCTTTCACGCGTGACATTTACTGCAAGCGAAAAATTGACAGATAGATGTTTTAACTACTCCGGGTGTAAGCCAAGTTTATTAATAAGGCCGGTAAGGTTTACGGATTTCAAATAGAATCATTAAAAACATACGTACAATACATAATAATAATACATAACATATGTAACATCGTCCTTACAATCTCCTAAGGGTTGCAGGTACATTTGGGCATGTAATACATTTAACTTATGTTTTTTTCCCAACCTTTTATAACTATTGTCAACTTATATAGGCTTTACGACTTCCATGTGGGAGAACGTGATTTCATGATTTAAAATAGGTAAAGACATAAATAGATCAAAAGCTCAGAAGATAAATATAGCATTGATGCTAAAAGTTTAAAATATTATTAAAAAAGAAAAGACTCTACACACTTAACAAGATTCGTTCTAATAAAAAAGTTTAATTACAGTACTTATTCCATAAGAAAAAATAATAATCCGATATACAGTTTCCAGCCGATAGTTATTTTGATTCAGCCTTGTAAATAATTTCATCAAACATCAAATTAAGAAAATAATAGCTAAGAATGAAGATAATTAAAATTAGTAGACTCTTGAATTCGCCACCGAAGCCGTATCTCCGAAACTTAATTAGATTTTTTATAATTATCAATTAGGTCGTAATCCCGCAGGTTTCTTAAACATTTTCGTAATTTGTTACCGGAGGTAAATTTACCTTTTTATAATGGTTCATCTAAGTGACTCCCTCTCGTCTGATGGAAAGCGGAGATGGAATCAAGAAGCGATGACCATTAGTGCAGCCGTAAGCTGCACCTGTCACCACCCCTATGATGACCTGAGAGATGCTTGTTCACCCCCCGCTTGAAAGACCCAGAGTCATAGCTGCAAGGAAATACGTACGCCGGCAAAGCATTCCACAATTTACTTACACGTCAGAGGTAGGAACTGCCGAACGTTTTGGTTCGTGCTAAGACATTTTAAACAGTATATGGATGCAATGCTAGGCCGGAACGAGTAGTTCGGGATCGGAATGGTGTGGAAGGAATAAGATTAGAGCTCTTCAGAACATTCGCCATGAAACAACCGGTAGAAAACGCTTAGAGAAGCTATAGTTCTATGCATTTGAACCGTGTAAGGTAGTTATGAACCTGGCTGAAGGTAACCGTTGCAAGAAACTGGTCCACTTGAAATAATGACCCTTATGTTTGCAAATGACTCGGACACACACTTTGCTAATATTGCTGAAATACAGTCGACTGTTAGCTCAGTTGGTAGTGAATCTGCCTTCGAAGCGCGGGGTTCCAGGGTTACTCCCACCTCTTAAAGCAGTTATGTTTCAACCCTACCATTAAATCTGGTACCACCACGTCAATATAGCAAGCTTAAGTAATATTGGATTACGATACACGTTTTAATGACGTAGTACCAAATATTTCACGCAATTCGCATACTTTTTCATGACTTTAGACATTAAGTTTCATTGTTCCAATGTCAAATTTTTGAAGATTCGTTCTCCCATATCTTAAAGTAGTCATATTGCAACGTTACCATTAAATTTGGTTGACCGTGTTGTGTCGGTGGGAGTACGATAGTAAGTATGATTATTCTAAGCTTATTACAAAACGCTACTGATTTATGATAGTTTCGTAAAAGGTGGGAGTAGGCCCCAAGAAATGTTTAATCACGGGTCTTAGATGTTGTAGATAGATAGATATACTCTTGATTGAACAGCTTAAAATTAAATAATCATTCAGTTATACAGCTTCGAACAGTGTAACAATAAGCGGTCTTAACGCTCATAGCGATCTCTTCCAGACAACCTTTGAAAGTAGAGGAATAACAACAGAGGGATGGTGGTGTAAAATACTATAAAATTAAGTAGGAAAAAAAATATTGAAAAGATGTATTGAGATTGAGCAACTAATTATAAACTGAGATACTGATACAAAATGAAAATAAATATTCCTATAATATATACATTTAAACATAATATATACTAACATCCGCTTCCAAACGGTCCTTCGGGAAATATTAGGGGAGGCGTATGTTCAGCAGTGGACGTCGTATGGCTGAGATGATGACGATGATTTGAATTTCCAGATGTTAGACATGTTGAGTATAATGATTTCTTAGGTTTCTCCTCTCTCTCATTTCTGTGACCAAAAATATGAGCCCAAATGTGGATATTCTTTGTGTTGTTTTAATATACCTCAGTCAAGTATATATACACTTCTATATTATGTTCTACGTCCTGCAATAAAAACAAACCCATAATTACTTAGGGGTAGTTTTCTACGACTAATAATCTAATTAGTAAGGTCCTTTATGAACGGCGCAGTCTTCCAGCTCGATTAGATAAGGTCAAGACTTGATTAAGAAAAGTTTGGAGCTCTAAGATAAAACAAGGTATTTTTGTTCGTTTAAGTTCCTCACTCTCTTTCTAATCTTTATTATTTTAGCCTAAAATGTACAAAAACAAGAAAATTACAATAAAGACACAAATGGCAAAATATCTTGCTATTTAATATAAAAAATGAAGTTATTGAAATTTAAGTTTTGAATTAAATAATATTAGAAATGTGTTAAATGAGTACATTTTGAGGAACATGTATTTTATTAGGGTATGCAATGTCGATGAAAGTATGCACAGAAATTAATCTAGAAGCTATTGTTAGATGGAAAAGTTTGCTGGTAATATATACAATAATAATATAAAAAGGTAAAGTTTGTAAGTTTGTCTGTAGGTAGTAATCTCTCGAACGTAACAAATGTACAAAAGTACTGATTTTGATCAAATTTAGCACAGAGATAGATTATATCCGGAGGAAAGACAGCATACTTTTCATTATTATCATCACCACCACGCGCGTGAAACTCCAGAGCTCACCTAGTATTTCATATTACAAAAAAATACAAGCTCTATTTAATTTTGGCGCGATTGATATATTGCTTAAATTCAGGGAGTAAATTAGGTACCAATTAATTAAAAACGGTAAAAAAGTAAACGATTTAACAAAAATATATTAAAAGATATTGCGACGTGGAGACCCGTAACGAACATTATTTTCTAGACAAGTTGGCACTGTACTTATAACAATTTTGTTTCATATCCCTCCTAGCGTCGTTTTCCTCATTACTCAGGGTCGTGACCCCTCTACGGGTCACCTTCTGCCGAACAAAGTCTTTCCACCTTGATTCTCTTCAGCAGCGTTTTTATATTTTACTCGTACTAGATAATATAATCCATGTAGTAAAAGATTATGTAAGTCAGTATTTTTTCCACAATGATAAACCAATATATTTACAAATCTCTTTTGTTGCTAAGCCAAGCATGCTAGGCACCAAAAATCTCAAAGATATCATTTCATCTATCCACGTCTCAGAATGTGAGAAGCACGTACAAAATCTCATTTCCAGCATTATTAACGTCAGGGCGAAAGTAACAAAATATTACTGGATACGTGATAATAGCGAACAAATAAGTCTGTAACTGGCACAAAACAATCCGATATTGTGATGTAATATCGCTTTTCATTGGAGGGAGAACGAATCTTATGATATAAGATCATATAATAAACTCATCAACTATTTCTAAATAGATAAACGGGTTACAAATATCAAGAGTACCAAAAATTCGCAAGGAGCTGTGTTTGACACAATGTAAATACGTAATGTAATTTTTAAAAATCAAAACATTAACCAAAAATGAAACAGAATTCCAATACTAATAAGTACAATTTGCAAATTTTTATACCGACTTCCATTCTATTCAGTTATTGGAGTGTATCTC
Source organism: Selenia dentaria (assembly GCA_917880725.1). Classification (NCBI taxonomy): domain Eukaryota; kingdom Metazoa; phylum Arthropoda; class Insecta; order Lepidoptera; family Geometridae; genus Selenia; species Selenia dentaria. The sequence goes on along the minus strand of OU862893.1, from coordinate 2,670,804 downwards.
AAAAACTACTGGACCGAATTTGATGAAATTGTAATGGGACCACACGGGAAGCACCAGCTTTCAAACAATACATTTTGAGAATCGGTTCACCCAGTCGAAAGTTATGAGGTAACAAACATTAAAAAACAACAAAAAAGAAAATTCAGTCGAATTGAATACCTCCTAATTTTTTTGGAAGTCGGTAGAAAGGTATGAAATAACTTGTGTTAGAAGTCGGTTCCTTTTTTTGGAAAAACATTTTTTTCACTCCGTTTAGTGATCCTTGCTTCTTACGGGATAGGTTGTTATTCGCCGTCAATTTCGATATCAAGATAGGCGAAACACTTTTCAGTTATTGGAGTGTAACTCAAACACTGATAGAGCGAATTTGAATGAGACCACCTCGGTAGTATACTTTACCAGACAAAAAGAATTATCAAAATTGGACTACCTTGTAAAAAGATCATACATATATACGGCAGGGTTATTGTGTATCTCAGTTGCTAACAAATGTTGACTGAAATCTTGAAAAATGGCGGCGCTATGTCAATTTTGACAACTTCTGCAAGCAAAAATGTTAGTAAGTGAATGACTGGAGCTGATAAAAGTGACATAGATACGCCATTTTTTCGATTTCAATCAACATTTGTTAGTAACAGATACATAATAGCCCTACTGGTCAACTTGGGAACTTCTTTTTTTAACTGGGTTGAAAAGGATATTTTTGAAGTTAAGTCAGTGACGATACGATTCAAAATGTTAAGTATCTAGAATATAATAGAGCTAGGCTATAGCAGTGATAACAGGTTGTCAAAGAAGTAACCGTAGCATATTGTGCTTGCAGATTTTCAAACCAGCAGGCCTATTATGTATCTCAGTTGCTAACAAAAGTTGATTGATGTCAGTTTTGGCGACTACAGTGAGCAGACATGTTAGTAAGTTGATGACTGGAGCTGATAAAACTGACATAGAGCCACCATCTTTGTTAGATATCAATCAACTTTTATTAGCAAATGAGACACATAATAGCCCTGATGAAGGTAGTATTTACCTGCAGGGAAGTCTTCAAAAGTGCCTAAGTGGTAGTGGATTACTTCAACACAAGTCCAAATCGAGGAAATGTCCCTACTTGTAGCCGCCAGATTAGCTGCCCTATGCCCATCCCAACCATATTTGACCTGTAAAAAAACCACATCATTGCTTCTTGAAAATCAAAAAGCAAGACTAGCCTAGATGTTTATAATGCCGAGATTCATTGGCTCAGCATAAAAAAATATTTTTTAGTTTTAAGTATTTTTTTTACTCACAAGGTCTTTATGCAGGTCCCAAACTAGGCAGAGCCTGTACTATAATACCCTCATGACTGATATACTTGTACGTATATACCTACACGTACAGACTCAAACTCAGGTCAAAAAGACATGTTCATGTACACAAATGTTTGACTTGTCCGGGAATAAAACCCGGGACCAGCGACTCAGAAGGCAGGGGTGCTAACAACTGCGCCAAACGAACAGTCCATAATGTATCGTACACTTCTATACAAGTCCATTGCAGTGCCACACCACACCAGTGGCAGTGTGGGCAATATAATACTTTTGAGTCAGAGAGTATTTCAATTTTTCTGCCGCCGAACAAGTATATGCACATTTATAACAGCTTGTGATTTGTGACATGTGAAGCTTTGAATTTCATAATATAAAGCATTCCGTCATTGAACACCGATGTCAAATACTGTATGAGATATCGCCCTTGTAAATAAGGTTGTTTTCCAACGTTTCTTATCATCTCGTCTTAATTTTAATATTAATATAATCTATTCGCCTTCTATTAAAATAAGATCATTATATTATAGTTATAATCATCTGTAAATTTTTTGGTAAATAAATATTATTATTATTTATTATTAATTTCACGGATGTTTTCAAAGATGCAACGATGTTTGTTCTTAGAGAATCGCACGGCTGTTTAAATAAGTATTCGTTTAAATTTTACTAGAACAATAGAACCAATAGTTGTTCCATTTTCAAGAGCTTCCGATCGCAATCTATCAGAAAGTCTATAAATAGTTAGTCAAACTTTTATCACGAAAAAAATAAAGAGAATCTTTCAAACTCGCCTATAAGTTGACACAAATAAATAAAGCGAAATCCTGTATATGTGGAACGACATACTTAGGAACTTGCCGAAGGCTTTATTAGAAACTTTTGGGCCGGTATAAAAGTGGTATTCTAAACATGGATATGCTCGAAAATGCATCGGATGCTGCCAGTTGTTCTCTTAACAGAAGATAATGCTCATTTGTTGTAACCATTTAACTAAGTTGGTTCAAAAAGTACTGGACCGATTTCAAAAATTATTTCACCATTGGAAAGCTACATTCACCCTGAGTAAGATAGGCTATATAAGATTCATCATCATCATCATCATCCATCACCCCGCGGGTGAAACCGCGGAGAGCATCTAGTAAAAAATATATGTTAAAAATCAAAGCTATAGCCCGGATTTTGTTTATTGAAAGGGAATGTGTATGAGCATGTCACTTCCTTCCTAATTTGCTGCTTACGTCACTGACTCAGTGACCATAAGTCTTGGCTTCTGATAGAGCACGTTTCATTGGTATTATATAAGAATCGTAAAAAAGTAAACTTTTGTTTGGAAACGTCTCATACGTTCGAAACGTCGTTGGACTACCGACATAATACCAAGTGGTATTATGTCTGGTGTCTTTTATATTATTATTATATTATCTATATATATAACAAGTGCAATTTCAAAAATTGTATACCGACTTCCATTCTATTACTTTGGTAAAAATCAGTTATCATGGAGTGTAACTTAAAAACTACTGGACCGAATTTGATTAAATTTACATGGGACTACACGGAAAGTACCAGATTTCAAGAAAGTTATGAGGTAATAAATATTAAAAAACAGACAGTCGAATTGAGCACCTCCTTCTTTTTGGAAGTCGGTAGAAAATGAACCCCTATTTCTCCTGATCACGCTATAACTTGAGAACGGATTTATCTATCTCACTAATTCTTTTTTTGTTGTGTTTATTATCGTCAGGAGAAGGTTCTTATGAAAGAAAAACCAAGAAAAGATGGGAGGTTATGGCGAGACCGAAGGCCGAGCCTACTACGCGAACGAAGTCGTGGAGAGTCGCTAGTTATTGAGTAAATTTGAATCTATTTTTATCACTGACAATAACATGAGAGATAAGGTTCGTTGATGGTGGAGCGAAGGTAAGATGGTTCGTAAGAATTACATTTATACAATACATAATATATCCAGGCTGATATTAATAATAATACAATAATTGATTTTATAATTTAGCACTTACATAGGTATTTTTGATACTTAAGTATATGGCTAGAATATTACACAAGAAATATCTGAGGTATGTAAAAAAACAGAATAAGAATAGAATAGAATAAAATAGACTTTATTTATGGCAAAACACATACAAAAACATTTCGTAGTAACGCATAAATCCAAACAATAATCACAAAAAACAATAAAATAAATGATTTTTGCAGCCTTCTGCCACAAATCGGCTCCAACTCAACATAGTGCTGATCGTAAACAACCAGCGTTGGTCTTCCGTTGAGGCCGGTAGGTGACGTCACGCATGGTTACACATAGTACTTACTATAATATATACAAGAAACAATTTGCAAAACACACCTAGTAGAAGAAGTTAAATTATAATGAAAGATTTAACAGAAATAATAGAATAAAATATACTGTGACATAATAAGTGTAATAATTGTTCAAGGTGAGAACTAAAATTATTTTAGACAACACTTATTTTAGCAAACAATTCTAACATGTCTAATGTAAACGAAATGGTTGACAAATGAGTTTGGAGATTGGTCCTAGATATGAAATGGAGTCAATGTTTTCTACAATTTCGCAGCATCATTGGCACATCCTGACGAATTATATAAACCACAGATAAAACTATGATCGAAACACACAACTTTCTCGTTTCTTTCCGAAGTTGTGTTTGCGATAACGTAATAAGCAGTTTGTTATAGGATAGTTACTAGTTTGTTGCCGGGAACTTGTGCGATTTCCGCGAACTATCTGTCCCAACTTTCTTTAATATCGTTATCGCGAAGTATAGGTGACATAAGAATTGCTTTGTAAGTGTGTGTCACTCTTGTTTAGGTATTACGGGAGTGGAGTGGATTATAATTTTATTTTTTAAAACGGATGGGTAAACTAAACATAGGTTAATAAATATAAAATCTTATTTTTGTTTTACTAGATCGCAGGATCTAGTAAGATCTTCTGCTAGGGTCTACTGGTCTATTACCATCAGGCGCAAGACGTGTGTTGACACTAAATAGTATATTTAAAAAAAAACCCGTTTTAGTATTCACCGCCACTAGATAAAACGGCTTAACAACAGGTGAGAGGTGAGTCTCCTCACTTGATAGCATAACTCACAAGCGTGGCATATAAAATTTCATCATCATCATTATCAGCCGGAAGACGTCCACTGCTGAACATAGGCCTCCCCCATAGAACGCCACTTGGACCGGCTACTCGCTTCCTGCATCCAGCGATTCCCCGCGGTTTTTATGAGGTCGTCGGTCCACCTAGCGGGGGGCCGGCCTACACTACGCCTTCCGGTGCGTGGTCGCCACTCGAGAACCTTTCTTCCCCATCGGTTATCAGTTCTGCGAGCGATGTGGCCTGCCCATTGCCACTTCAACTTGCTAATTTTGAGAGCTATGTCGGTGACCTTAGTTCTCCTACGGATCTCCTCATTTCGGATCTTATCACGCAGGGAAACCCCAAGCATAGCCCTCTCCATTGTTCGTTGAGCGAATTCAAGCTTGTTAATGAGGCCCACAGTAAGGGACCACGTCTCAGTGCCATAAGTCATCACTGGCAACACACACTGGTTGAAAACCTTGGTTTTCAGGCTCTGAGGTATTGGGGACGAAAAGATGGATCGAAGCTTCCCGAACGCTGCCCATCCGAGCTGGATTCTTCGTGCGACCTCCTTGTCGAAGTTGGACCTACCTAATTGGACAGTCTGTCCCAGGTAGACGTACTCGTCTACAACTTCGAGTGTATCGTTTCCAACAATTACCGGTATAGGTGGAACATGGACATTGGACATGATTTTCGTCTTATCCATGTTCATCTTAAGACCAACCTGTTGGGAAACTCTACTGAGGTCGTTGAGCATGGTGCCGATATCCTCGAGCGACTCCGCCATTATAACTATATCATCGGCAAAACGAAGGTTAGTGATGTATTCGCCATTAATGTTGATGCCACATCCTTTCCAGTCCAAAAGTTTGAAAACATCCTCCAATGCGTTAGTGAACAGTTTCGGAGAGATGACGTCTCCCTGTCTCACACCTCTCTGCAATGGAATTTGTTCCGTACTCTGGTCCTGTAATCGGACTGACATAGTGGCCTTGCTGTATAAACACTTCAACGCTTCGATATACCTATAGTCAATTTGGCATCGCTGCAAGGACTGCAGTATGGCCCACTTCTCGATAGAATCAAAGGCTTTCTCGTAATCCACAAACGCTAGACACAGTGGCTGATTATACTCTTCGGTCTTCTGTATAATCTGCCGTAGTGTATGAATGTGGTCTACGGTGCTAAAGCCTCTTCGGAAACCGGCTTGTTCAGGAGGCTGGAACTCATCAAACCTGCGTGCGAGACGGTTCGTGATGACTCTCGAAAACAGCTTGTACACGTGGCTCAAGAGCGATATGGGCCTATAATTCTTCAATAAGGTTTTATCACCTTTTTTGAAGAACAGCACCACCACGCTCTTGTGCCACGTTTCCGGTGTTTTGCCTTCGAAGATGACAGAATTGAATAACTTCTGGAGGACTAAAAGTATCGGTCTACCACCCGCTCTCAGAAGTTCAGTCGTAATTCCGTCCTCTCCTGGCGCCTTGTTATTCTTAAGCTGTTTGAGAGCCATTCTAATCTCGTACAGGCTGATGTCCGGGATGTCTTCGGTATAGTGTCGGACTAACTTTGCTCTGGTGTCCTGAGCTGCTTCAGTGACGGGTTCGCGCGTCGAGGTATATAACTGTCGATAGAAGCTCTCAATCTCTCTCAGAATCTCAGGCTTGGATGAAACGATACTGCCATTTTCGGTCTTCAGTTTTGTCATTTGGCTTTGCCCAATAGACGAATCCTTTGCAAACACTTTAGAGCCCTGGTTCCGCTCAATTGCTGCCGTAATACGCGCAGTATTATAAGCACGCAAGTCGTGTCGCATGGACTTCCAAATTCGTCTATTGAGTTTACCGTAATCCGACATATCAACTGCGGACTGCAGTCTCATTTCGCTCCGTTCTGCCATTAGTTTCAGAGTTTCTTTTGAGAGTTTTTGAGCTTTCCTGCGGCGTTTGGTCTCACAGAATTCGGACCCAACCGCTTGGACAGTTTCCACCAACCCGTTGTTCAACTCATCCACTGTGTCGCATTCAGCTAAGCACTGAAAACGGTTTTGAAGTTCAAGTTGAAACTTTTCGGGGTTTTGGATTTGGGCACGATTAGGACGGAGCGTAGACTTCACCAGACGTGACCTCTCAAGCTTGACATTGATATTCAATGCGCCTCTTACGATGCGGTGATCGCTGCCGGTTTTTACCTTGCTGATCACAGAGACGTCATTGAATATGCGCTTATTGGTCGTCATGATGAAGTCTATCTCGTTCGTAGTGGAACCGTCGGGACTCATCCACGTCCACTTCCTGGATGGCCGCTTCATGTAGAAGGAGTTCATCATAAAGAGTCCCTCCTTCTCCATGAAGTCAGCCAGCCTCTGTCCCCTCGAGTTCCGCTGCCCGTATCCAAATGGCCCTACTCTCAACTCATCACGTTTCCTTGTGCCTAGCTTTGCGTTGAAGTCTCCCATTACAACAGTGAAGTAGGTTTTAGAAGTATGCATGGCCCTGGATATATCGTACATACTTTCTACTTCATTGTCCGAGTGTGCCGAGGTCGGTGCGTATATACCTGTATAATATAAAGCTCGATTACCATTCATGTACTGACTGATTGACTGATTGACCTATTTGTTCTCCTAGAAGGAGCAATGGGGGGTATAGAAGATGTAGGGTAAAAGTGTAGGGGGGGTTCCAGTGAGTTGGGAAAAAATCCGAAAAGTGCTGATTGTTTAAGTCTGATGGAACTGGTCAACGGCTCTCGGAAACTATAAAAGATGGGGGGTAGGTGTCAAAACTAAAAATGACCAAAACCCTGGGCAACTGCCAAAAATTAAAAAAAAAACATACCTCCCAAACAAAAGACGATCGCTCCCATACAAAATGTAAATGCTTATAATTCCTAAACCGTTTGACATAAGTATAAAGTGTTTGACCAAATGTCATAGGGAATCGGAAGGGTAATTTGGTAAAAGTGTCAAAAATCCAAGATGGCGGATTCAAAATGGCGGCCGAATTGAAAGTTGGTCCGATCCGGCTCAAAATTGGTATCGGGGGGTTTTTGGGGCCCTACATTCGAAATATGAAAATCATTTTTTGATGACGTCATTTTTCAATATGGCCGCCATACATATGTTTTTTCGGAACTTCAATGGATCATTTCTCCCAGTGGGCGTGATGGGGATTATGGTTTTGTAGGGTTATATGTGCGGTTAGGGTAGGTGACTTTAGAAAAAACTAAATTGAGCTGAACGTGGAATACCAGGTAGAACTGGTCAACGGCTCTCGGAAACTAAAGGAGATAGGAGGTAAGTGCCAAAACTAATATTGACTAGCACCCTGGGCATTTTCTAAAAATTAAAAAAAAAACACACCTCCCGAACAAAAGACGATCGCGCCCATACAAAATGTAAATGCTTATAACGCCGAAACCGTTAAAGATAGGGACGGGGTGTTTGAACTAATAGTTAAGGGGACCGAAAATGCAATTTGGCGGAAATGTCAAAAATCCAAGATGGCGGATTCAAGATGGCGGCTACCTTAAATATTAGTCCGATCCGACTGAAAATCGATATCTAAGGGTTTTTAGAGTCCCTGATTCGAAATATGAAATCCATTTTTTGATGACGTCATTTTTCAACATGGCCGCCATACAATTTTTTTTCTGGAAATTTTATCGTAGTTTTTCGACATGTTGGCATGATGGAACGCTGAGGCTTTGTAAGTGAAAAGTATAGGCAGTGGTCTTACGTCCTTAAGTGACATCTGAAAGGAGCTGAATCTGAACCTTCTGATGGAACAGCTTGACGGCTCTCGGAAACTAAAAGAGATAGGTAGTTAGTGCCAAAACTAATATTGACAAGCACCCTAGGCTTTTCCTAAAAATTTAAAAAAAAACACACCTCCCGAACAAAAGACGATCGCGCCCATACAAAATGTAAATGCTTATAACGCCGAAACCGTTAAAGATATGTACGGGGAGTTTGAACTAATGTTTTAGGGGACCGGAAATGCAATTTGGCGGAAATGTCAAAAATCCAAGATGGCGGATTCAAGATGGCGGCTACCTTGAATAATGGCCTGATCCGACTGAAAATCGATATCTAGGTGTTTTAAAAGTCCCCAATTAGAAAGATGGAACCCATTTTTTGATGACAACATTGGTCAAAATGGCGAGGCCGCAGGCCGAGCTATATTGATGAGGCCGAAGGCCGAGTGTGCTCCTAAGTGAAGTGAGGCCGAAGGCCGAGCGTTCTTCTAAGCAAAGCGAAGCCGAAGGCTGAGCGTCCTTCTATGCAAAGCGAGGCCGAAGGCCGAGCGTACTTCTAAGCGAAGCGAAGCCGAAGGCCGAGGATGCTTCTAAGCAAAGTGAGGCCGAAGGCCGAGCGTGCTTCTAAGCGAAGCGCGGCCGAGTTTTGAGCCCACGAGGAAATATAGAAATAGCCTTTCATGGCGAGGTCGAAGGCCAAGCTTTCGCTAACATTAATGTCAATGATCTTCAACGCCCAAGTTAACATAGGTAATGTGAATCATCATGAACACTACTATTAGTACGAGTACTACTGACATGAGATGCTACAAATAAACGTTTGATTTCCTTCGTTGACTTGGGTTTGTTATTCTGAACTTGTCCAACAACACGCACATAAAAAGGCAGCGTCTTCCAAGAAGCTAAACCAAATAAAGATAAAAGATAAAGATAAACTTATTTACCCAGAGTAAAAGATACACAATATGAACAGCTTACTGTAAAAAACTTAACTAACATAGAACACATTGTACTAAATCAAAAAAGTATATCAGTGAGCCCCAAACTAAGCACAAGGCTTGTATCTTGGGACTCTGGTGTGAAGTTACCAGGAGACAGTACAGTTAATGATACAATAGAAGATCAAGAAAACAAAATTGAATCGATTCATTAACACACAACATTTAGTCTTAGTTATTCATTTAATTAATATGGTTCGATGTGTAAGAAAATCAAATAGTAATTGTTAATGTTTTATAAGGTATTTAATTTTAGGTGTTTCTTAACGACTTTATGCTATACACTATACATACTGCAAATAAGCTCCTCGGTCTCGTTGTAGGATAAGTTTAAGAGTCAATCCCTTAATTTTTTCTTGAAGGCGTATCTGGTGAAGTCATTGCATTTTCCTAACAGCATATATATTTTGTTGTACGTACACGGAATTGAGTATGCAGGGCTACGTTTGGCCATTAAGGATTGAATACGAGGGAGTGGTATCATATAGGCTCTTTTTGGTCGTTTGGATATTAAACAGGCGTATTCATGTCGATTTTTTAAACTGAAATGGTATTTTAGGACTGCGTTATAAACGAAAAGCTGCCGAACTCTCAGAACTTTAAACTCATTATAAAGTAAATCGGTAGGAAAATTAATTTGCTTCCGTAGCAAAACCTTGATCAAAGCTCGCTGAGCTCTTTCTATGGTTTTAAAAATTGTTTTGCCTGCACTACCCCAGATTGTAATACAATACTGAAGTATTGGCTGGCACAGCGCAATATAGATTTGCTTCAGGAGTGCTGTAGGTGCACGATCACAGAGTTCTTTCATTAAGTGAATCTGTTTACGGGTGCGGGAGGAAACTTCAATTATGTGCTGCTTGAAAAGGAGATTTTCATCAATGCTTACACCAAGATATCTAATGCTTTTGGTGCTGTCAATAGACCTGCAGGAGCAGAGAGAGGATCGAAGTCGGGGATCGGAAGTGCAATAGTGTATTTTGAGCTGTAATTGGGCAGGTGGCCGGGAAACACTGGTTTTAGTAAAAGCTATGAACTTAGTCTTTTTGGTATTTAAAGTAAGCAAATTTTTATCTAAAGCTTTAGCCAGCACAGAGAGTCCGTTTTCAGCAAGAATTAAAATCATGAAACACAACCCCATACACCAAATAAAATCAACATTTGATGCTTGGATGGGTGCCTAGGTGACCTAACAGTCATGGAGTTTGACAGGGATTGTCAGAAGATGCGGGTTCAAAACCCGTAGAGAGATAGGTAGTTTCCATTATCAAATAGAAATACATAAGTTCGTTCGTATAATAATCTTGATAGATATATATTAATCGAGGCATTGTTGCAATTGTAAAGTATTTATAAAAAACCGTAAATACACTATCTGCAGAGATTATGAATGACCCACTTATGTTATAAACGTGAATAAGAATGTAAATTGACGTGTACATTTGTTAATTCCTTACGTTTTAAATTCTTAAAGCTGCTTCCAAATATGACGGTTAAAATTAATTACTTACAGAAATAAATGCTTGGATCAGTCATGGAATTATACAGAGGTCAGAAGACGCGTGTTTGGATAAATACAAGTATATCAATACCTATAGTATATACGTTTTAATATGTATTACTAGCGAAGACATCTGCGGCTTCGCTTGCGTTGTCTACAAGATTCAAAGCTACACAAATCGTATAAATATGAGTAAGAATGAGAAATAACGTTTGAAGATTTACTGCATCGTAGGTGTAGTTGTGTAAGCGCTATTTTGTTACTATTTCTGACAGAGAAATTCACATTAGAAGTCTGGCGTCTAAATAGTGCCGTGCAGATGACAAAAGACTCTTCATATATTATATGGGACCAAAACGTATTTGGTATGGGTGTTTGATAAATACTTCTACCTACATTATAATAAGTACTCACGGGATGTACACTACGATTAGACAGGTTTTGGAGTTCCAGATATTTTACTAATTAAGTACAATGTAGTTAATGACCTCTACCTACCTTTCAAATATATTATGTAAGTGTGAACATAATGGTATGTTTTGTTAAACATATGTATTTAATTATTTACGTTACATATAAGGAAAGCGCGCGGAGAATGTTTGGAAATAAAACTTGGGTTTATCAACCAAAATTTGAGTTCAAGTAAGAGCAGATACGCGTTAGCACACGTAAAGAAAATTGTTTGATGAAATCGTATAATAACACAAATTTCGATTGACACGTTTATCAATTACACGGTTGAGAGGGAGAGGTGCATGTAGAAAACCATACTTGAAACAGTTTATTTTTAAATATTAATAAATGGTTTAAATATTTTGAAGAGCATTTGGTTAGCGGTTCCGACTGCGTGTAAATTTATTATTCAATAGTAATTTGTTTTCAGCGTAACATTCTATTGCTGTGCAAAGATTCATTAAGATTTAGAAGTTTGAAAATGAAAGAACAAAGGATAATGCAAATCCTGGTCCTTCCAACAGCTATGTATGTTACAAAGTTGGATAGGTATTTTTTAAAATTACTATGGCGCCAAATTCAAAATATAATTCTTTCCAGATTCATTATCTATTAAACATGGTAGTTTCGGTAATAGCCAAGTATTGCTATTCATACGTGATGTATTGTATTTATGTGTTTTACATAGTAACCTTTAGTTAGTGTAAGTGGGTGGTTCAAACGGCATTTTAAGCAGTTTCGCCAAAGATATATCAACAATGCGTTACTGCAATTATGTTTTCTATGCTGAGGATAGTTACCGTTACTTAACAATTTCATAAGTATCGAAGACAATCAGTATGCAGAAGCTGACACAGGTGTCATTCAGCACACTTTCGTACTAGGTTTCTGCATGCATGTCTATACTTTTTGTTAACTATACCTATATCTTAGAACAATTCTACAAATATTAATGTAAGTACTACATTTAAACAAACTTGGATACCTATTTACTTATACCTAACTAAGACCAGCTTGAGTAGTTTAAAAATGTTCTGCATTCAGTTGCGTAAAAAATCTAAAACTCTTATAGACTTACACTTAGAGCAGATCTTATACATAGTTCCCATTTGGACGGAACACTAAGCATAATCATGTGATATAATTGTAATATTTAGACATATGGAAAAGGCAGACTTTTTTGTAAATATTGATTATGTCTATACAACTGTGGTATATTGTCAACAGTGTCCGCAGCGTACACAATATACAGATTTTCAGCGTTACTATTGCATATTTTAACAAGGAAAAATACTATTAGTTATTGTGACAAAACTGTTAGTCATAGTCATCATTCCGGAGATTTTTGTAGATACTCGTATTGATGTCTACTACAAAACTGAAGTACATCACTATCCTCTATTTTCAATAAATCCCTCCGAAGGCCGAGCGTGCTTCTAAGCGAAGCGCGGTCGTGTTTTGTGCCCACGAGGATATAGAAGCCTTTCATGGCGAGTTCGAAGGCCAAGCTTTCACCAACTTTATTTCAAAATGTCAATGATCTTCAATGCCCATGTTAACATAGGTAATGTTAATCATCATGAACACAACTATTAGTACGAGTACTACTGATATGACATGCTACAAATAACCGTTTAATTTCCTTCGTACACTTGGGTTAAAAACTTAAGTCCAGACAACCTCCACGCAGTGACATAAAAAGGGTGCAACGTCTTCCAAGAAGCTTAAGTGTCACAGTTAGCTGGAAAACTAATGAAGATATCTTAAGCTACTACTTACTTTTCAGCAATAAATATATATATATATATATATGTATAATAGGCTTATAGGCCTTTCAAGCGGACATTAATACACAGATTTCGGAGGACAAGATCTTAATCATGGTGCTTGCTGCAATGTATGTAATTAAAATAAATACAAAGTGTGGTGTGGTGTTTACACTTGGAACAGTATTTTTTTCAACTATATAGAATTACAACCCAGCTTATTGAGAAATGTATACTGTATTCTCTTTGGAATATATCAAGAGAAAGACTTGACTTTACACAATCACTAATTTGACTGTTTTTTAAAGTTAACAACTTACAGTAGCAACTAAAAACATGAGTAGGCATTTCATGGTCAAGATGTTTTGTGGTTTTGCATTGAATATCGCTATCAAATTGTTCCTTAAGTTAGGGCGGAAAATGAAGATTGGAAACAATAGATTAAATAAAATGTTGCATATTAAAGTTGTCTTACGTACACCGTGAATAAAATGAATGCCAACGTATTTGTAAAGTTCTTCAATCTTAATTTATATTATTGCCAATTAATGGAAGTAAAAAGCACTGCGACCGTCCCCTAGGTCAAACTTAATAGGCAGGTTTATATTGTGTGATACGTAATTTGGTTTTCTTTAAGTGAAGATGTAGATGGAATAAGTATATTTATATGGTAGTGGTAGTTAGCCGAACAAAATTAAAAGCAGGTAATTGTCTTAGTACATGCTAAATCCAATACGTACCGAACAATGAAGTGCAATCTAATTCCTTAGTAGGTTTTACGACATATATACATCCATGTGAAAAAATATACATGGAATAATAAAATTTTCAAACAAGGGTTACCTACATTTATTATCACATGAGACGTAAAACTTTTACTGCTGAAGACATTCATACGGAAGGACCATTTGGAAGCTGCATGCATCCAAGATAGTCCTGCGACCTTATTTAGTACGTCTTCCACATTGGCGGTGGACGATCTACCTGCTCTACCAGACTCTCAGTCAGACGGACAGATGGACAAACGGATAAACAGCATCAACCTACGGTTGGATATAGATAGGGATATAATGATATACTACCACACTATTGCCTACCACATTTAGTTCAAAGAATTTTACCCTAAGACTTAACTGAAACCACACATTGAGCGTTATGTTTTAGTATTTATACCTTAGTTTTATTATAATATTATGATTTTAAGTGCTTGCTTAGATATACCAAATTTTGCAATACATCCCCATACACCGGTTAAAATCAACTAAGAGAAAAAAATTGATGGTTGGATGGGTGCCTATAGAAAGTGTTTACGAGATTCAAAGCCACACAAATGAATTGAATAAATATGAGCAATGATGAGAAATATTATTTTAAGATTTATCATTGGTGTAGTGGTGGCTTTGGAATGTTTGTAGGTTTGATTCCCGGTTAGGACAGTTGTTGGAATTATCCGACAGAGAAATTCACACTGTCTGGAACTCTGCCCTATAGGTGACAAAAGGCCTTATACGAGTATGGGACCAATACGTACCTGGTATGGGTGTTTGATAAATACATGTACCTACCTGTCTAACATATGTAAGCATGAACATGATGGTATGTTTTGTTTAAAATATGTATATCATTATTTACGTTACATATAAATTACTTTTACTAAAGTTAAACTCCAGGGATCCTTTGGAAATATTATTTTAAGATTTATCATTGGTGTAGTGGTGGCTTTGGAATGTTTGTAGGTTTGATTCCCGGTTAGGACAGTTGTTGGAATTATCCGACAGAGAAATTCACACTGTCTGGAACACTGCCCTATAGGTGACAAAAGGCCTTATACGAGTATGGGGCCAATACGTACCTGGTATGGGTGTTTGATAAATACATGTACCTACCTGTCTAACATATGTAAGCATGAACATGATGGTATGTTTTGTTTAAAATATGTATATCATTATTTACGTTACATATAAATTACTTTTACTAAAGTTAAACTCCAGGGATCCTTTGAAAACAAACTTATACTACATATTTAAATATTTATTTTAAAGTTTACTTGTAATGAGTTTCGTGTGAATCAAAACAAGAAATACAAAAAATGATATATATGTTATATAATGTTTACACAGACCGTATTAACAAAATGGATGCCCAAGTCTTAAAAGGCGTTACGATTTGTAAAAAGCTTAAGAGATCTTTATGGTAGAGACGCTGCTGTTTGTACATACTTGTACAATTGGATTGTAAAATATTCTCCATGTAATGAGAATGTACTTACTATATTTCGTTTAGCTCCATATATATACCTTTTAGTATTATACAATGACATACATAGATATAAAAATATCATACTTATAGAATAAGAACTTAGCTTATTGAAATAGGGCGAGCATTTCTTTATTTTTCCTTATAAATATCAAGAGAAGGACTTGACTTAAAAAAAAAAGTTTAATTGACTACTTTTTGAATAAAATAGAATATATAATAGGTAGTAGTAATGATTAGGTGGCGATCTCCATCCAAGTTTATTTCAAAATTTCAATGATCTTCCAGACATCTGCCCACGTTAACATAGGTAATGTCATGAAATTGTGTAAATCATGAATACTACTATAAGTACTTGATTGATAATTATACAGATATGTAGATTAACTCTTTAGTGAAACACCACAATACAAATATATGTTACAAATAAATAAAATAGAATAAAATAAAATCACATTCAAAATATTTCACAATTAAATAGGTACTTTAAATTTAAAGTGTCAGAATGGGTGGTCTTATCGCTCAGAGCGATCTCTTTCAGACAACCATTCACGGAAAGAAATAGGCATAAACTTATAAGGACGGTGTGAATAAAACAAGTGTACTAAACACTACATATAGCAAAACTCAAGATTATAAATATAAAAAATACTTATAATATACTCGTATACAAACTATACTTATATAATTATACTATACGTAATATACTACAAAATATATACATACTATACATATACCATTTAATTATTATAAAAAAGATAATAAGTAGGTTTGCAGTTAGTTATTTCGCGAAGCTAAATGCTTTGATACGTTTTTTGAAGATGCCTAAAGAAGGCGCGCATCTAATTTCGTATAGTAAAGTGTTCCATAGACGAACAGCTTCAACACAAAGTAGGAACCAAAAAAATTGGTGCGGGTTATCGGGGTACTTAACATTAAGTGCTCTGATGATCGTAGAGAAAAAGAGCTCCTAACATGTAAAAATTCAACATTTTACGTACTACTGATATGACATGCTACAAGTAAACGTTAAATTTCCTTCGTAGGCTTGGGTTTGTTATGAACTTGAGTTCAAACAACACTTCACGCAGTGGTATAAAAAGGGTGCAGCGTCTTCCAAGAAGCTTAAGGTGTCATAGTTAGCTGGAAAACTAATGGCGACATCTTAAGCCATTACTTACTTTTGAGCAATAAATATATCTATATATAATAGGCTTATAGGCCTTTCATGGGGACATTAATATACAGATTTTGAAGGTCACGATCTTAATGACATGGTAGAGATGCTTACTTGTTGTCATTCGTTAGTCACTGGTACGACATACATCCATGTTAATAAAATAAATACAAAGTGTGGTGTGGTGTTCACGCTTGGGACAGTATTTTTTTTTCAACTATATTGAATAAGAACTCAGCTTATTGAGAAATGTATAGCTCTATTCATTTTCCCTTGAATATATCAAGAGAATAGCTTGATAAAATCATTAATTTGACTGCTTTTAAAGTAAACAACTTATCGTAGCAACTAGAAGCGTGCAGAGTAGGCATTTTATGGTAAAGATGTTTTGTGGTTCTGCATTGAATATCGCGATTAAATCATTCGAAAATGAAGATTAGAAACACTAGATTAAGTAAAATGTAACACATTAAAGTCGCGAAGTTGTCGGAAAAGTAGCCACTACAGATGAGATACAAACTCTAATACAGGTCAAACTTACGCACAACGTAAGTGAAATGAATACCAAAGTTTTAGAGGTGTTACGATTTGTAAAGTTCTTCAATCTAACATATGTTTTCTGAAAGTCAAGGAATGGAAGTAAAAAACACTGCGACCGACCCCTAGGTCAATCTTGATGTGCCAATATATGGTACGCAGGTTGGTTTATTTTTAAGTTAATCTTATAATGTAAATATGTAGTATAATTATATCGTAGTGGGACTGTGGGAGTAAGCAGAACAAAAATAAAACCAGTTAATTGTCTTGGTACATAGAATAGAATAGAATTCATTTATTTCAGACTAATATCTGTCCATATTATTAGTAGAGGTACATACACTTAGTCTTACATCTTTTCACGCATCTCTTTGTTTAATTTGGCCGTTCTAAGGTTTTTTAATTGTTTATTCCTATATATGTATTCACGAATCAAATTTATTTAGACATCTACTTAAGGTAGAGACGCTGTCTGTATACTCTAGGTATATGTTATTACTTCAGTGTTTAGACGGGTACGATTAGGGTAGATAGAAATGAAATGCATAAAGCTATGGAAAAGATACCTTTGAATTAATTAAAGAGTACCTAAATTTATAAGAAACGCGTCATGTAATTTGAGTTAACTTTGTTGCAAAGACCCCTAGATATATCAGTTTCTTCATCATGTTACTCTCGATGCCACCTACATATGTATAGCACGTACCTACGTAAATTCCTAAATGGCTGAAGTGGTATGGATTTTACAGAGTCCGCATGTGTGTGAAGTGGCTATTCTTATAAATTTGAGTCCAGACAACCTCCACGCAGTGACATAAAAAGGGTGCAACGTCATCTAAGAAGCTTAAGTGTCACAGTTAGCTGGAAAACTAATGAAGACATCTTAAGCTACTACTTACTTTTCAGCAATAAATGTATATATAATAGGCTTATAGCTCTTTCAAGGGGACACATACACAGATATAATACACAGATTTCGAAGGTCAATATCTTAATGTCATGGTAGAGATGCTTGCTGCAATGTATGTAATTAAAATACATACGAAGTGTGGTGTGCTGTTCACACTTGGAACAATATTTTTTTTAACTATATAGAATTAGAACCCAGCTTATTGAGATATGTATAGCTCTTTTCATTCGTCCTTAAATATATATATACGTAGTATTGTATTCTCTTTGGAATATATCAAGAGAAAGACTTGACTTTACACAATTACTAAATTGACTGTTTTTAAAGTTACAGTTTACAGTAGCAACTAAAAACATGAGTAGGCATTTTATGGTCAAGATGTTTTGTGGTTCTGCATTGAATATCGCTATCAAATCGTTCCTTAAGCTATGGCGGAAAATGAAATTGGAAACAATAGATTGAATAAAATGTTGCATATTAAAGTTGTGAAGCTTCGTGTGTGTAAATAAAATTAATGCCAATGTTACGATTTGTAAAGTTCTTCAATCTTAATTTATATTAATGCCAAAGAATGTAGGTAAAAAACACTGCGACCGTCCCCTAGGTCAAACTTAATAGACAGGTATATTTGATACGTAACTTGGTTTTATTTAAGTGAAGATGATGATTGAATAAGTATATTTATATGGTAGTGGGAGTTAGCAGAACAAAATTAAAACCAGTTAATTGCCTTGGTACATACTAAATCCTATACATACCGAACAATGAAGTGCAATCTAATTCCTTAGTAGGTTTTACGACCTATATACATCCATGTGAAAACCTACACATGAAATTTTCAAACAAGGGCTCCCTACATTTATTATTATATGAGACGTAAAACTTTTACTGCTGAAGATATGCATACGGAAGGACCAGATGAAAGCTGCATGCATCCAAGATAGTCCTGCGACCTTATTTAGTACGTCTTCCACATTGTCGATGGACGACCTACCTGCTCTACCAGACTCTCAGTCAGACGGACAGATGGACAAACGGATAAACAACATCAACCTACGGTTGGATATAGATAGGGATATAATGATATACTACCACACTATTGCCTACCACATTTAGTTCAAAGAATTTTACCCTAAGACTTAACTGAAACCACACATTGAGCGTTATGTTTTAGTATTTATACCTTAGTTTTATTATAATATTATGATTTTTAAGTGCTAATGCTTGCTTAGATAAACCAAATGTTGCAATACATCCCCATACACCGGTTAAAATCAACTAAGAGAAAACAAATGATGGTTCAATGGGTGCCTATAGAAAGTGTCTACGAGATTCAAAGCCACACAAATGAATTGAATAAATATGAGCAATGATGAGAAATATCGTTTTAATGTCTCGTTGGTGTAGTGGTGGCAGCGCTGCTTTGGAATGTCGAACTCTTGGTTTGGATTCCCGGTTAGGACAGTTGTTGGAATTTTCTGACAGAGAAATTCAAACTGTCCGGCGTCTGGAACACTGCCCTGTAGGTGACAATAGGTCTTATATGGGAGCAATACATATCTGGAAGTGTTTGATAAATACTCCTACCTACCTCTCTAAGATATGTACGCATGAACTTAATGTTATTTTTGTTTAAAATATGTATATCATTATTTACGTTACATATAAATTACTTTTACTAAGGTTAAACTCCAGGGATACTTTGAAAAAAAAAACTGTTTTAATATTTATTTTAAAATTTACTTGTAACGAGTTTCGAGTCAATTAAATCAATTTTATAGAAAATTGCAGAGTTATTTAGTAAATTAAGTCATTACTTACTTTTGAGTAATGAATATATATAAAGAATAGGCTCCTCACTTTTCATACATCGTGAAATATTTTTCGGGACTATCTCTGTCATCATCATCATCATCATCATCAGCCTGTAGAGTCCACTGCTGGACATAGGCCTCTCCAATTGCACTATCTCTGTGCAAAGAACATATTAATAAACAAAAAATCATGAACCGACAAATACTTAGCTTTTCATGACAACTAATTATAATATATATCGATGCAAGAAAATGTTTTTGTTGTAAGTTTGCTGTAAGTTGTTTAGCCAAAACCCAACTTTTCCCCAGAGCCAAAGAACTTTAAAAATGTCTTCAAAAAATCTTTGACAGAAATATGATTTTTGTAACACAGTTTTGTTATAGTAATAATACTCATGAAGAGCAATGAAAATATTTTTGTTAATGTTATTACCTGTAGGCTTTTTACTACTTACAGCAATTGACTTTTCATTTAAAGACCTGACGTCGTAAGTAGTTTGGTGACTTCTATGGAGATAAGTTTCGTATTTTCCACACATTTGAAATGCTTATACTTGAATAGGTATTTAATACATTACCTACTATATAACAGATGTAAGACTAACTCTAAAAAATGCTGATATAATACATTACACTTTATTGGCATAGGAATGCTGTTAGTTATATCAGATGTTTATATAATAAACTGAACTTTTGCTGTAGTGTAGTGTTAAAACACTGTGTTTAAGTGACTTATTCCTAGCTAATTGAACAAGGAAACTTTTCAAAATTATACCTATTGTAAAAATCTTATAGTAGCGATATGAGACCCAGACCGTTCGACGCAGATTTTTTTTTAAGAATATAGCTGTGTGCTCAGTAAACTTACGCCGTTCTTGATACTTACAGCTAATACTGTTTTCTTACGTCTCCACACACATATATACGGAGTAAGTATATCATGAGAATCGCTTTGGAACATTGGGACAAGGGTGTTTCAGTAGGAGGTCGGAAGATATCCAACTTATGATGAGATACGATGATACTACTCTTCTCGCTCAAATAAAAAAAGACATGGAACACCTGTTGACACGTTTAGAGACAACAAGCCGGAGAGGCTACATGCTTGTGATCAACAGAGACAAAACCAAGATGATAATCGTAGACCGAACTGAACTAAATCAACCTGACATTTCTGTGATTGGCAACTGTGAAATGGTTCAATCCTACGTGTACCTAGGATCCACGAGCACAAACACGAGGGGCTATGAGAACGAAATTCAAAAAAGACGTGCTAAGACAAGATCTGCCGTTGATAAGGTCAAAAGAGTCAGGTGCAACCGAAATATCACCAAATCCACGAAACTCTGCATGAAGTAAACTTTAGTGTTGCCGATATTTCTCTATGGCGCAGCAACATGAACGGTTCACCTGAGAGACCGAGGCAAAATCGATGCCCTTGAAATGTGGTGCTGGCGGCGACTGCTGCGGACGAACGAGAGATTATCTAAGACTGTGCAAATACGTGTCCTGAAATACTTCGGACACATTATTCGACATGAAAACTCCATAAAACGACTCGTAGTCCAGGGGCAAGTAGAAAGCAAGCAGTCGATCACACGCGTTGGGCAGAACTCACAAAAGCTGAAACAGAAACTTCCATAGTCTAAAGCACTTTTAAGTGTTATTTAAGATTTAGGTATATGTTTTTATTAAAATTCAAAATTAGCAGCCTTCCTATCACATATTTCAAAGATGTAGGGTTTACTCGAATGTTTTGAGATTGAGAGTTATGTTTTATTCTTTTAGAGTTTATTTATTTATACGTAAGTTTTTATCGTTTGCTTTTTATACTCTAACGGCTGCTTGGCGAAATGTAACTTTGCAATCTGTCCCCTAATATGCACGTTACAATAAATTAATGTAAGACGTCCACTGCTAAACATATGCGTCCCGATCGATTTACAAAAGACCGCATGGAAGCGACCTGTATAAAAGTTCGGTCTGTGGTTACCGGCCCCATCGGCCATTAGTTCAAGGCGTTATGTGTCATGTCCACTGCCACTTCAACTGGCTAATCCTCTGGGCTATGCATGACTTTCGTTCGTGTACTAAATCAGTCCTCATTTCCTCTGTTGGCATGAATGGCTTGATAGATTTATTAATGACTAGCTGCGCTCCGTGGTTACAACCGAGCGGTGAAGGACGATGATGATGATAAATATAGCGTATGTTACTAAGGCATAATATAGTTTTCTACTGGTGAAATATTTTTTGGAACCGGTTAGTAGTTTTTGCGTTTATCTGTTATACACTATCAAATATTTCTATGTACTCAGACGAGCGAATGACTGAACAGGTTTTTATTTTAGCACCATTTTATTTTACCAGATTATAGAGAACTTTCGTACCTGTTACCATAGGAAATATTTCACAATTTTCTGTTACCATAATAAGCTATACAAAGATTATTAGGTTGTATTAAGGTATTAGACCTTTATTATTTTTTTGTCCAGAACACGCTATGATTCTAACAAGTACTGAAGATAATTATAAAAATAAAGAACACGACTAAAAACTAAGAATGTAAAAAGTTATATTATCTTATGGAACAGCAGATATAAGTGGGTTCATTAGATATTTCTTTAGTATCGTTTCAACAGTTATTTTTTATTTTTGACAAAATAATAGGTACGACATTATAATTGGAGGTTTAGCACAGTGACTCCAGTCTACATCAGTTTAATAGTTTAAAAATCAAGTTTTAAAAATCATGGAGTACCTTTTGTTTTCGGCTCCGTCTGCGTGGATGTTTGATATACCGTAGCTGCTACGGTTTGCTACGGCGTAGCAGATTGTTTCCGGTTTATTTCTGTGTGAAATTTCATCAACAGTTTAAGCATAAAAGAAGAACAAACAAACAATTAACTACTAAGCGACAAATACGCTTTCGCTTTATAATATTATAATAAGCATGCTGCGTGCACCGCCTTGCTTTGAAAATACCATCCGACATCAGTTTAGTTTTTAGGGGGTAAAAATATTTGGAGACGTTGATAAAATTGAAAGAAATATTTCAGTATCTTGCTAACGGCGTTTGTATGAGTACGTGCGCTATAACAGATGGTTTTCTAACATGACTCAAAAGTTCTTCGAATATGGCATACGAGAGGTATTTCATTTGTATTTCATTGTCATTTCACTATCACATAATTTATCATCGGTCCAGTAGTTTCGGAGTTCAATTCAAACCAACAAAATATTTCCTCTTTATAATATTATAGTGTAGATATAAAGTTTTGTTACCATCAGGTCATATTACGTATCTTGTGGTCAGTAAGATCCTTACCAAACAAATAAAGTTAGTTCAGATCATTTTGGAAAAGATGTCAGTAATTTATGCGGGTTTAACCCTGGAAAAAACATTGTTCACAGATAGTACGTTTTGGTAATGCAAAGTAGGGCATCCCTTGAAGACGATTAAGCTGGTCTTTTTGTAAAAGTATTTATGTAATGTCAACCAAAGTATTCAATAATTTGCCGGATAATATGAAGATATATCTGTATCTGAAGTAGACTGATAATCTGAAGAAGATAGAGTTGACGACTACTTGAGTGATAAATACAATTAGAGTATTAGCAATTATGACATACTCTTTTATTTAATTACACTGATTTTATTCCTTGACATTATTCGTAAAATCCACTCCAATTATATAATAAACAGCTATAACTCCGCAACCATAATAGATAGATACGGGGTGTTAGAAGTAATGTAATAGGGGACCAGAAGTGCATTTTGGAGAAAATCCGAGATGACGGATTCAAAATGGCGGCCAACTTAAACAAAGTTGGTAAGTAAGTCTAAACGGGCTGTTTTTCAAGATCTCGGAGTGAAATAGAAGGGTACAAGTGAGCTCATTAAGAGCTTGACAACAACAAAGTATGTATGAAGTATAATAATTGAATACACAACCATTTCTTTTGTGGATTATTTGGTCAGAGCTAAGTTATGATAGGTGCAGTGACGAGCAATTTGAAATGAATGAATGGATTGATAGATTTATTAATGACTAGCTGTGCTCCGCAGTAACAACCACGCGGTGAAGGACGGTAATGATGCTGAATGTAGCGTAGTTACTCAGGCATAACATAGCTTTCCAATGGTGAAAGATTTTTTGGAACTGGTTAGTAGTTTTGCATTTATCCGTTTTTACATTATCAAATCTTTACTCTTTATTATTAGAGTAGATATGGATTAACACCAAGTACACGTTAATATTGCATGTTATATTAACACGGAAAAGTAGTTATTGTGACATAACTGTAATAGTTAGACATGTCGTATTGCATCCGTTTTATGTAGACATTGATGTCTTCTATAATAATACTGCAGTAGGTACATCACTCTGCTCCATTGTCAATAGTTTCTAAATTTTGAAAATATTGTGTCCTACTCAGTAATAATGTGGCTTTCTAACGGCAAACCATTGTTTTAATCGGTCCAAAAATACTCGTATTATATACGAACTAAAAGAGAATGTCTGATACCCCTAAGAGTGTGATTGTGGTGGGAAGTGTGGTGTGAGACGCTGCATGTATGTACTTACCTACTTAATTATTGTTAATGAAGTTGTCTCATATTCTCTATGGTTCTATATTCCTTGGCCAGTGGCGGAAGAAATAATATTGTGGTAAATCATGATATTAAAAACGTCACTATCGTAAAGTGTGTGTTTATACATCTCTCTCGCCGTCATCAAATGCCTTTACCAGCGCATGGAATTAAGGACATGTAAACTCGCCCCGCGTCGGATTGATTGAAAAATTAATTTGTGAAATGTAGCATACCGAAATAAGTGAGCAGGTTATTTCCTACAACTTATTTAATGAAAAGCCAGAATTAAACAGTTTTCCCTTCGTTGTTTGAATGCAATTGAAATGCGAAACGTAAGATGCAAGGGACTCTACTTACTGTATGTGCCGCGAATCATTAGTGCGCAAGCGTTAGGTACTGTACTGTAACGGTACAGTAGCATGTGAAATCAGTAAGTGTTATATAATATAGTATTGTTATATAAAAGTGTATATGACCATGACGGTCAGTATTATTTTTATTACAAATTTGACACAAAAGTTTGAGTAAATTTGTAGTGCAGGTGTTATGAAAAAATAATCTACTTATTAACAAAGTTGAAATCAAAAAAGTTGTGGGATGGAATGATACTTTTAATATTTATTCATTTTATGGTAAAAAAAATTTTAAACATACGTAATTAACAGCTTACCTATCACTGCAGTTCACAGATTATTCCTCTACATCTTATAGATGCCAAAGTACTCGTACCTACAGTATAAATATCTAAATAGATATTCTGTTTTAAATAAGGAAAATTTAAATATCAATGAAATAACAAAGTTATTATAAAATATAATGTTCACACACTCGTAGGTACCCAGTACCGTAAAGTTCCAGGTGTTAGGTGCTAATCTCTGCCTTTAGCAGACGTATGTCCTCACAACTGCATTGCGCACGTAAAAATGAGACATTGTATGTCTCAATGTGCCTGTAATTTTACCCGCACCCATTCAAAACCAGAACACAATATTGCGAACGTTACTGCTTCGGGGTAGAAACAGGTATGGTGGCAGTATTCCCCGGATGAACTCATTCAAGAAGAATTCTACTGCTACTATGTAGGTAGGTAAATAGATAGATAGATTAACTCTTTATTGCAACACCACATTATAAAATATCACTAACAAATAAATAGGATAATATAATTGAATACTATTACTCAACTATAAAAAACTTAACATTAAGTGTTACAATTGAAAAGGAAGCTTGAATAAAAAAGGTCTCGAAGGAAGTTTTCTTGGACACCTGTGGAGACTCTTGTGACACAATTACCACCGACCACACTTAGAAGTAGAGCCCCTAAACAAAAATTGAAAAGAATTCTGGTATGTACCTACAACTTACGACTATACCACACTTTTTTATCTTTCTTATTCAAGATGACCGCTGTATTATTGAGCCTAAATTGCACTAAGAGAAATGCTCGCTTTATAACTTGTATAGGAGTTATGATTTTATACGCAACTGAATGCAGATAATTTTTCAAACTCTCAAGCTGGTCTCCAAGACTACTGCTTACGATAACCACTGCACTAAGGGGGTGGATCCCTTAACAATATGTTCCGACTTAAACTGTAATTAAAGGCAAAATTTCTGCAATTAAACTTGTAAGAAAATTTTTACTTTTCTGTTCAAATGGTTAAAGTTTAGCAACAAAAACTAATGCACAAGGACAAACGCGGGCCACTCGTGGCCCGCGCACCGCCCAACACCTAGTACCTGTATAACCTTCAGCGAATACCGTTTGGTTATTCTGAGTATAAGGAACGCTACCCTAGCCGACACACTATCGACTTTCACTACGTTGTTAACGAGAGACTTGCGGACGAGGAACCCGACACCACCCTGGGATTGTTGGTCTCCCTCCCGGTGGAAGAACAAGTTGCCGGAATTTAGAATTATCGTGTCCTGTCCCTGTCTTCGGACTTCAGATAATCCCATGACATCCCAGCGTAACTTGAGCATCTCTTCCTCCAATTCGACCATCTTTTCGTCGGTCCTGAGCGTGCGTGTATTGTATGTTGCCAGGGCCAGGGGTCGTTTTTGGGATTGGTAGCCGGATCTCTGCCGGAGATTTTTCGCACCCCCTGCTCCACCGTTACAATGGCCGCTACCGTAGCCACGGATAGCAGAGCTGCCGGGAACTGGGGGCCGTGGTTTAATGTTAATTGTCATGGGGGGGGATTTGCCTTAATGCACCACGCTTGGCAGGCGTCTTGGTGATCGCAGTGGATGTTGACGCAGACTGCGGGAAATGCTGCTGCCCATTTCCCGGATATAAAATTTACTAAGTTAAAAAAGAGTAGGTAATCCCTATTCACAGTAGACCTTTGTTTGAAATTACGGCACGTTCATACCATTAGATCTGATCATAATGACGTCATATTGAAGTAGCAGATAATTCAAAGAGTAAAATTGCCCCAAGATGGATAGCAGTTAGTTGTGCCCAGTGAGTGAGTGACGTTGGAGTAGGTCTCAGAATCGCCAGTCACTCCGTAATGGATAGAACTGGATCGGGCAGCACTATCGGCAGCTATCGTCATTGGGACGAAGATTTATAGTTATGGAAAAAAGTGGAGATTCAATATTTATACATTGGATTTATTATATTTACAAAATTGTTATAAAGATACAAATATTTACAGAAAAATAAAAGTATAATAAAAACTAATCTATAAGGTGAGGGACAAAATGGCCAATAAAAATTGCGGAAAAATTGCCAAAGTGCTGGCAGTATTGCCACGCTGGACGGCAATGCTAACTTTTTGTCCAAAGTAGGCGCCAGCAATTCGGTCACTCGGCTAATTGCATTTATATAACAATAATACTTTAATCTTGCTCTAATACGTACTTAGTATATTGGATGACTTCGGCCTAAAGTCAGGCCTCGTCATATATAGAATACATACATCGAAAAAGAAGCTATGTAGGGCCGAAGGAAATGGCGGCTCTAACTAACACTTTGGTTACTGGAGTTGTCAAAACTGACATAGAGCCGCCATTTTTATAAATTGCAATCGACATTTGTTAGCAACTGAGATACATAATAGCCCTGCAGAAAATACTATAAGTTTACCGATGTTTCTGCCATAGTTGAATTTACCGCCAAGGTAACTTTAGTGATTTGGAAAAAAGTTGTATTCGAAATCAGACGCCATCTAGAGTCTTAAAAGGAATACCAAATGTTCTTGCTGATGTTAATGAAGATGGCGCCACGTACTACTAATCTACTACTAGTGGGTACTTTTAAAGTCACGTTCTATTTAGTTTTGGGTTATAACTAAAACTAATACGAAGCACAAAGTTCCTTGCTTCTTTAGTTTGGATAATACAAATTAATTGAAACATAACAGACTAATAGACATTGTGAAATTATTCTAATGGGTAATATTTGTGGCAATTGATTTATTAAAAACAATTTCATACATTTCTATATTGGTGTTAAAATAGTATATACCTTTAAACCTCCGGGTTAACGAGTAATTCACCCGTTGACGTCATAAAAAGGCAAGTTAGCGTGTCTAAATGCAATATGGATCGTTGATTGTAATGGTTTTCATGGAAAGCTGTGTAAAATCAATTCCAGTCGCAGTGCGCTCCTGGGGTGCATATAACAACGCTATTTTTAAACTAGACGAGTATATATTATAGTAATTATCTAGGTATTCAAAGATTTTAACTTTAGTGTTAGCAGTAGGAAGATTGTCAAAGAGTTCGTCCGGAGAAGTACTGCAACCATTTCTACCACAAAGCAGTAATGTACCCAATACTGTTTTCTGGTTGGAAAGGTATGGTGCTGATGAAATTACAGGCACATGATACTTAACAACTTAATGTCTCAGGGTTACGGGCGCAGTGCAGTTCGTCACTTGTGGAGAAAATGCATCTGATCCAGGCAGAGGTTACCGCTAAACATCACGGGGGCCTATCTTCTCATAATAACATAAAAAAATAAGTCTGAAGTCTGTTTAACATTAATTTTAAACCAAATTCAAAAAGGAGGATTTTATACATGTTCGATGGTATGTGTTTTTCTATCTCTCCCATTTGTGGACCAATTCTCAAAACTCTTTTTTTGTTTGATAGAGTGTACTTCCCAGAATACTTACGAGGTGGTACCTTTTAAATTTCATCTAATTCGATCCAGCGGTTTTGAGTGACGCTCCAATAACTGAAAAGTGTTTCGCTTATTTTAATGATTTGATGATATTATCACTGACGGTGAATGACAATCGATCCCGTAAGTAGCAAGGGTCACTAAAAAGGGTGAAACTTTTCTTTTACCAGAAAACGGAAGTTGTTGGTAAAAAGTAATTAAAATACATTCGTAATATACACCTGTATGCATTATATGTACGTACCTCAAAAACTCTACTAGGTAGCATCGGCATAATTACTTATTTAATATATAGCCACTGTGGAGAACTTTAAGATATTTAGTTATATTCCAAAGTTGTGACATTGTGGTTCTTCAGGAATAGTCTGGGAGTCTTGCAACAAAGTTCCGAACTCTGAAGTTTCTGGTTTCTGGCTACTTCATGCATGCCTCGCAATCAGGAGCAAGCTCAAGGAGCTCGAAATGGTTGTATAATAGAATTATGTAAAATCATTGAAAACTGTTGCTAAATGTAGGTTCATACTTGTTGTTGCTTTAACTGGCCAAATTGATATTATCCCTTTCTTCAGCCTAGTCGTTTGATATATTAAATATCTTTAAATTCTGTAATGGCATATCATTTGGGCCGGAGCGGTGCATTTTTAATTTCGATATAGGCAGTGCTAACTTTTATTGAGATCTTGTTGGATACCGTTGAGGTTGGTCAGTTTGTTTTAATAATACGTTTAGAGTACTCCAACCATACTAGTTGTTTACGCACAATCATAACAAAAAAAAGTATGTTTATAGATGAGCTGGAAATACTGTAGGCATTTTTTTATATATAAGGTTATTGTTAATTAGTGCACAATATCGAATGAGGTGGTTTGGAATCGATAACTACTGGTTATTTTAGCGAAGGAAAAGAACATGTTTTTTGAACAAACGCGCAATGTTTGAATAGTACATTGTTCACCGAGTGGAGAAAGTGACCGATTACCGTCGAGGGTGTCGTTTGAAGCCCGAGCCGTAGGCGAGGGCTTTAAAACACCCGAGATCGGGACTCGCACTTTCTCTCGAGTGATACATAGTGCTTTATACTACACCTACGAGGAAAATAAAAAACGAAATCTTTACTAATTGAAATTTATATTGAAATTGTTGCAGTTAGTGAAGCTTAATGTAACACTTTTTCCATTAATGTTTGTTTGAGATGTTTGCGATAATGTAGGAGGAATAACTGGCTGTGCTGTTGGCACTGCGCTCGTAGAAGGCTGTGGTGCCAAAGGGGCAACTGGCTGCTGAGGGGCATCTGGCATCGCCGCGCTCGTTGATGGTTGAGGAGATGAGTCTTGATGCACATTAATCGATCCCGATATTTGGTTATTTATTCGTGATTTGTTTTCTACGGAATTCTCTATGTAGCTTTCTGCAACAGCGGACGATTTCCAACCACCGTGACGTTTTATTGTGGTTAAATCAGCACCAATATTGGCAAGAATAGTCGCTGAAGTTCTGCGAAAGCAGTGGCCAGTGTATTCTAGTGGATTGAGTAAATTAAGGTACGAAGCTATTTCTCTTGGCACAGTACTTATTTTGTTTTTCCCAATTACTTGTTTCGTACATTTTTTGTTTTTATATTGTAGTAAAAACCGATTGGTTTTGGGGTCACTGGGGCGAATTTCGTTATATTTCTTCACTATCTCATAAAATAAGCCCGATATAACAAATGATCGCTGAATTTTGGTTTTTGTGTTAGGAATATTGACGATTATTCCATTTTCAAGGATTTCTATATCGTCTGTTGTCATATCCACAAGTTCTTGCGAACGACATGCCCCATTTACTCCTAAAATCAAAATAACATGTAAACAAAAATATCAAACATGAAAACCTAGTAGATTTCTACTCATAAATAGGTACGTAATAAATTTTAAACCAGTGCATTTTGTTCATAAACTTACCTTCATCAAAATATTTGTCATCTGGAGCATTCTGCAAAAAGGAATAAACATCCTTTGTAGTAAGCACTTTTGATTTCTTACTACGGAATCCCTCCGACTTTCTTTTCAGAAATGCTGTAAGTTTTTTGTATTCTTGAATATTTATGTCGTTTCTTGTCAATATAGTACTTTTCAACATTGAGTACATAGACCATAACGTACTTGGTTTGTATTTTTGCGCTTTTTCACTGAAATAAGCTAGCAAAACAGTTTCAGAAAAAGATGCCGCATTTTTTTCACTTTTCCATTGCAAAAAATCGTCATAAGTTTTATTATATTTTTTAATTTATTTCTGTGGTAAAAGGTTATCAATCAGTATTTTTGCTGTTTCCTTCAACTGCGGCGGAGTTAAAAAATCTTCATCATCACTATCACTACTTATCATTTTGATAGCTTTATTTTACTTTTCTACGAAAACTGAATCCTCAAACAACACACAAATTGAAAATGGCGCCAATGGCGTCTGCAATTTTCACATGTTCTTTTTTCAAATTGTTTGACACCATCCAACACACAGCTAGTGGCCAGTGTCATTTTGCGAACTTGGAGATAAAAACTCACTGTAAAAACTTTTTGGCTTTTGATATTTAGGTTACCAGCGCATAGTCTTACCCAAAATTAAAAAAGAAAAACCACGTAAGAAATGGATTTTCATACACTTTTCTCTCCCGCTCAGATGCGTTTTCTCGCCGCATATTTGTTCGATATGCAATGACGTACTTTCTACCGTAAATTTGATAAAGTATCAAGGTACTTTCCGAGCAGGTGTAGTATAAAGAACATTGCGCGACTGAACGCACGCCGCTACATCATAGAATAGACAACAGTGACTACGATGGCTGGCCCGGGTCATCGTCCGCACGTTGTACCTATTCTAAGCGGGTAGGTATGTCTCGCGCAGTTACTGCTATCTATTCTGTGATGTAGCGGCGCGTCGGGTCGTGCATTCTGTCGCACTATGGCCCTTGGACGTGGAGGGGTGAATATGGGTTCAGGATAATAAAAAAATATATGTCATTTTTTCTTTACTTTCATAACCAGTTATCGATTCCAAACCACCCCGTTCAATAGTGGGCATTAATTAAGAACTTCCTTATATACTTATCTTAACATAAATATGTAAAACTCACTATAGTAGCTGTAGAAGTATACTCTACTATAGTTCTCTCTTTAAAACATTGTCGATAAGCATCATACATAATTGTAGAGCGTGAAATAAATATAAAACCTGTCCTGACTCCGTGAACTATCAACATCATTACTCTATCACTACAGCACTGTGTAGAGACCGACCATCTGGAGCAGACAGGGATGACGTCATGAATAAAATATGCTCTACCCCTAATGCCGACCACTTGTGTGGGCTCTACTATACTCTACCGAAATAGCAGAGCTAGAAAGTTTTTCTCTAGTCAAACTTAAAATTCAATCTGAAAGTAGTCAAGGGAAATGTTACTACAAGAATTACTTTGGTTATTTATTATAAAAAACCGACTTCACTCAAGTAATTAGCAACGTTAACCTAGGTGGAAGCCGCGATCTTGCAGCGTAAACTCCCTGAGGATGGGCATCGGACATGCCCGAAACCTAAGTTAATAACGTCGGCTAATTACGCGAGTAAAGTCGGGTTTGATATGTGTCAAACTCACGAGAATTTTTAAAACTAAAATATGTGTCAAACTCACGAGAATTTTTAAAACTAAAATATGTTTGTTTATATTTGGTTGCTATTATGTTAAATTATTGTAATATACATATTATAATTTGCTCCTTTATACAAATGTATAAAGGAGCAAATTGAGACAACTAAAGCCTTTATCACATAGAAAGTAAGATCTATAGGAGTATATAAAGTAAATGAGGTTACACATACACATGTTAAAGTAGTTTGTCGTAGCTACACTACAATATGAATTTCAAAGTGAATATGTCTTATTTAGAGTTAATTAAATTTAAGAGAGAACCTATTTTCTTCGGGCGGGATTCCAGCTTGCGTCTTCTGAATTAGTGTGGCCGAGATATCAGGAAAAAGTACTCCTGAACTAGCTGACCCGCCAACGGCTTCGCTCGCTTGGCCTATGAGATACGAATAGGACTGTCACCTTAGATTTTCTAAATATAATTTTATTTTATTAATATGAAGCTTTTTAATATGAATTATTTAATTAAGGCATAAATGGTAAATTACTATTTATTACATGGTAATGTTTTTTTAATTAATATAAATGACTTAGCTAGTGCTAGGCTGACTTGGACCAGCTTGACAGTTAAAACTATATTTTTCATTCAAAGTCAAAGTCAAAATCATTTATTCAATTTAGGCATCAAAGACGCACTTATGAACGTCAACTTTTTATTATAATGTACTTTAAAGACTCTACCGCCGCGTTCCAAAATATATAGAGCCCACCGAGAAGAAGCGGCAAGAAACTCGGGGCCATTATTTTTATATAGATGTTTATAATGTGTCTACTTAGGTACTACAAATATTACATTTCATGGGTGGCAGAGAGACCTCTGAGAAATGAAAATGTAATATTTGTAGTATTTGTAGCTTGCCATAAGTGGAGTATTCCAAGCATCTTTACCTTCTATATAATGTCGAACTTTATGATAAGCTTTTTTTATACTAACGTTTTTTACAGTCAACTTGAATTTGCCCTCTGTGAGCTCAGTTATGTGTTTTGGGATTTTATTGTAAAAACGCACACAATTTCCTAGGAATGACTTATTAGTCTTCGCAAGTCTAAAACTAGGTACAGCTGTCCTATTTGTATTTCTAGTATTAAAGAGTGGTGATCACTATTTAACTTATATTTATGTAAATTTTTACGAACATACATTATATTTTCAAATACATACAGGGCGTTGGGTAGAGGGACCGACAAACCCTCGATTTCGACGACGGGAATTTTTTTTTGGCCAACTTGTATTCTCCAAGTGGTCCCCCGAACACGCTCATTTGGTTTGTCAGTCCCTCTACCAAACACCCTATATAAGGAAGGCAACGTTAATATATTGATTTCTTTAAATAAATCTCTCAAAGATTCACGGGGACCCATTTCGTATATAGCTCGAATAGCACGTTTCTGAAGGATAAAGATGGTCTCTATATCAGCCGCTGAACCCCATAGCAATATCCCATATGACATTACGCTGTGGAAATATGCAAAATTCTGAAGGGATTGGTCAATGGTAAGCATCTTTTCTAGCCTAGGTTTCTTCAAAAACTACCAAAAAGCTTGGCAATTCATATTGTCCACTGACAAGCAGTTTCGCTCGTCTTACCACAAACTTCCAATTAAAGAAAATACGCGTTCAACAAAAGCATTGCTTATAGGGATGGATTTTTTTTCAATTAATTTGCCACCAGTGCCACCGCCCGCTCTGACCCGGAGATATCGATGCACAACCCGAAACCCGGACACGCACCATGCAAACCCGTAGACTCCCGGTCAAAAAAAAAACAAATCCTCATTACTTCAAGACAACACGTGAGATTTTTCCTCGATGTACACGCAATCCAGACAGTCTTTGATGTTCACCCCAGGACTACTTTGTATCTCAAACAAAGTCAACCAATGTCCGTTAAGGTTTATAATACTATTCCTGATCATATAAAAGCTCTTTAATATAAAAAAGTTCAAAATAGAGTTACTTAATTGGTTAAGAACACAAACCTTTTATTCTGTACAAGAGTTTTTGACATCAAAATAGTTTAATTAAATAGCCTGTAAACTACCTAATAATAAGTCATAACTGTATGACATTTAATAATGTTATAAACCATGTATGACATCATAAATATTTGCATGCTTTAATTAAGGCTGAATGTGAATTAGTACTTATACTATTATTATTAAAGACCTCAAACTGTACCACATTTACAGCAAGTAAACAAATTTCAAATTAATTGATTTCACCTTTTCAGAGGTAAAATTTACAAAAATCCTAAGAATTATTGATGCTTGCGACATAAACTGTCAAGTATCAAGTTTTTGGCCACAGTGGTTTAGACTCTGTGTTCAAGAATCAGTCAGTCAGGCAGTCAGGGCAAGTAAGTCAGGAGATGCGGGTTTGAATCCTTTCTGAAGAAAATACTTTTCCCCTTAAATTATACAGGTTAGTTTTGTTATCTGCACGTATATTATTAAACTATTTTAGGAACTTTGGTGGTCGATAGCCCTAGACGACTGCCGTGTGTGACTTATCATGTGGAATAGGTACGACGCCTTATTATTTATTCGTAGGGTACGCTCTAGCATGCTCTGGCAGAGTACAATACTAATAAGTTTAACATATAGTAATTAATACTATCTTCTGAATACAACAATCACTGGCTTTAATACAATTAACAATTTAATACAATATATACGGCTTTAATACAATTAATTATATACGGCTATAATTATATACGGCTTTAATACAATTACTTAATACAATTAACAAATACAATTACTAACATACAATTTGACCTGGTGTATACGTTATTTTTTAATATGGAAAACGGGATTTACTCACGTAAAAAAGTCAGATTCCAGTCAACAGAGATTGCGTCTCGCCTCGCAACCGCGAGCGTTCTGCACTCTCCTTGAAAAAGACCACCGGATGTGGTTGAAACTATAGTCGGAAAGATCTGACTTTTTGTACGTGAGTAAATCCCGTTTTTCATATTACAAATGTGTACAAACTACGTTAGTTTTCATAATAAAAGATACGTTAGTTAGTGGCTAGCTAAAGGCATCACAAAAAATGTTACAAAAAAATTAAAAATTTCAATAGTAGGTACCTATTATCACAATATTGTGCGCATGGTACCGACTTCGACAAGTTGTTTCACATTTTTTGGTGTTGAAGTCGCTTCCATTTTTGGTAAATAAATGTTTAGTTACCCTTGCTACTTTCGGGATCGCTTGTCATTCACCGTCAATCATAATATTGTTAAGATACGCGTAACACTACTGCTTGACCGAATTTGATGAAATTTAAATGGGACTACCTCGGAAGTATACTCTACCAAACAAAAAAAATATTTTGAGAATCAATCTACAGATGGGGGAGAAATCGGCTAATATACACATAAAAAATACATACATACGAACATATAACCTCCTCCTTTTATGAAGTCGGTTAAAAATGGCCAAAAGGATCTTATGAATCCCAACTGCATCCAATAACTACTCTTACTTACACTGCATCAAATTACTTATTTACCTGACCTCACAAATCCAAGTACGACCTCTAAATGGCCGCAAATGGCCTCAAAAAGGTAAAGAATTAAGAGGCCGTTCCCGTGAAGCTGATTAATAGCGTATTCGTACTGAAGCCCGCAGCGTGATTTATGTCGAGTGAGGACCCCACTTTATTCGGGATTCGTGTAAACACACTTTAGGGTTGGACACTTGTGTGGTTTGGTTTGAATGCTTCATTCCGAAGCCGTTTGAATCGTGGTCAATGGGGAAAACCCTTCGTTTTCATACAAAACATTAATTATCTAAGTACATTTTTTTCTTATAATTATCGCCTTTTTAATCTTATACTCGTGCATCCTGGAGAATGTAATACTAATTAGGTACCTGGATGCCTGAACTTAGCTTGTAAGTAAACAATAGTATACTAGCTGTAATATAATACATAATTAAACATTAAAAAGAAATGCTAGAAAAGCTAATTAACTACTATAAAATTAAGAAACGCTAATCTATACTGATCTTATAAAGAGAAAAGATTTGTCATTTTGTATGTATAACGAATAAACTTAAAAACTACTAGACCTATTTCAAAAATTATTTTGCAGTTAGAAAGCCTACATTATCACACCACCTTTAGGCTGGGCGCAGACTTGAGTCACGATAGTTTTAAAACAGACTATTTATTTACAAAAGTTATAAAGACGCGCACACTTCAAACAAAACGTCTCATAGACAAAATTGTCTAATATCTACAAGAAGTCGGAGCGCACGTTGGAGTCACGACAGTTTTAAGACAGACTTTCCTCACATAGACAAGTCTGTCTTAAAAGTAAAACCAAATTGTTTTGCCTATGACATGTCGCACATCTAAAACGAAACTGTTTTGACTATGAGACGTTTCGTTTGAAGTGTGCGCGTCTTCATAATTTTTGTAAAGTAATATTCTGTCTTAAAACTATCGTGACTCAAGTCTCAGCTGAACTGCACGGCGACAAGACTGACTAACGACTGTCGGCTTCCCTTTCGTATGTATGCGGGCGCGCACATCAAGACAAACCAGTCTATTGACATAACCTCCTCTCGTTTAGTCCTGTTAATTAAAATTTGTACCTTGATATTTAATGTAAGGCTCTATAAATTTCAGTAAATTATCAAAAGTTGACACGTTCATTCGGAAATACTAGAATAAGTTCCGGGGGTGTTGTCTCAATTTACTATACAGTGTATAAAGTTTTTCTTTTATAAGTCTTTCACTATAAATGAGATACACCCAATATTTATCTCTGTGTCGTTTTGCAAGTGAACGTGTAACTAGGACGCTTAATACAACAGTGTCAATGAAGTCTATTTTGATACTGAAAAAGAATCGACACAGACGGTGCGCGTCGTCGTAGTAGACAAAACAGTTTCGTTTTAGACGTGCGACATGTCATAGGCAAAACAATTTGGTTTTCAAAACAATTTTGGCTTAAGACAGACTTGTCTATGTGAGGAAAGTCTGTCTTAAAACTGTCGTGACTCCAATATGCGCTCAGCCTTATGTGCATTCAAGTGACGAGACGGATAAGTCAGGCGCCTGGTATGAACTACATTCGCCCATGTCAGTTGTAGCAGTATCCGTTGGACATTGTCTCTTCTGAAGTTATAGTGCAGAAATCAGAACCTAGTTTTGTGTAGCACTGTGCTGTGCTCGTCACCCTGAGACATTCGTTTTTGAGTTTCTTCCTCACAGTAATTTCTTTGCTAAATTGCCCTTCACACCCTATACGTAACACAGTACCTATGCTTGCACCTATCACTTGGCGGTGGAATATCTGGCACTACGGTGGTACCCACTAAGACAGCTCGACGAACTCTTGCATAAGAGGACTATCACCTAGTAAGTCGGGTTTCCTCGCGTCTTACGATTCGCATCCCGATGGCGGACGGAATATTCACGGGGTAAAATTTGTGTTACTTTACTCAACAACTCTCAAACCTAGCGTAATCTAGTACTTAATGTCGATTTTATGATCGAACGAGCGAAGCGTCTCTGCTTTAACTGGTCAAATTGTCATTCATCTGTCCGTATGTTTGTTAGTCTGTATGTTGGTCTTCCTGTACAGGACGCATTTTTCAACCAATCTTGACGAAACTTGGTTTATGGAATATTGAATAAGGTAATTGGATTGTTGTCGGCGATTATTGAGAGGGTACTTTTCCCAAAAAGGGGTGAAGGGAATAGTGAACTATTTTGTCCACAAATCCCCATTACAAGCACTTTCAGACTTTAATGGGGATTAGCGGAAGAAAATTTCACAAATCCCCATTGATGGGATCGTCGACGGGGATTTGTGGAATAACCCAATTTTTGCTGCAGTGCTATATACCAACCGATTTTGATACACTTTGGCACACACATTAGTTAACTGACTTTAAATAGGAATTTCGAATATGAGCATGGTTGGTCAAGTGCTTGCCGAGATAACAGGTTGTGAAGTTTAAAAAATGGGCGGTTTTGGTTATATTCGGCCTTCTCCAACTGCAGATAGCTCAGACTGCGAAAAATTGCTGCTGATAAGAGTGTGCTCGCGAGAACTACTAGTAATGTATCAGTTTGACTATACAGAGTGGAAACTTTCAGCGGGGCAGTAAGGGGAAGTACCTTATCCGTTGCAGCTACTCGAAAATGGTCTTAAGAGACTATCCATAGTATATTATGGAATTGTAATCCCCATTCAAAGGTTTTCAAAAAAAATTATAGTTAGTAAGAAAATAGCCATTTCACACAAAAACATTTTTTAATGCCAATCGATCCTGTTTCTAATACTGATGAAATACTTATATGGGACCAACCATCGTTGGAGTACTCAAAAAGTCACAAATTGCAAAAAACTTTTCTGTAAGGTAGCTGCAACGGATAAGGTACTTCCCCTTACTGCCCCGCTGAAAGTTTCCACCCTGTATATAAAACTACATCATACATCAACTTTGTAAAATTAAAACTCATCAAAAGACCCAACTCAAGTGGCTTTGAGTCATGAAACTTATTTTATAACAATGTTTTAATGGGCTTAACAGACTTGGCCATTGATACGTTTTATCTTACCGTTCGTCTTGGTACGGCCTCGACTCCTTAGCATTGACCTTAATACTTGGATGACTATGGGTTCTGAATATGACCAATGAATGACATAAGCGACTTGTTTAAAAATGTTATTTGAAAAGATGTCAGAGATTAAATTGTTTTAACCGACTTCAAAAAACGAGGTTTATCAATTCAACTGTACATACTATTTTATGTGTGTTCGCGGATAATTAAGGATAATTCTAATTCTAATTCTAATTCTAACTTCGTCTTTTGTGAACCGATTTTGATGATGTTTTTTTGTTTGGTAGAGTATACTTCCCATTTCATTAAATTCAGTCAAGCAGATTTTGAGTTACACTGCAATGACTGAAACGTGTTTCGCTTATCTTAATGATATCGCATCTGACGGTGAATGACACATTTAAAACATTGATGTAATTTATACGAGTTATATTTAAGATTTTCAAATTGTGTTACTTATTACCCGATAAAGTTTGAAGTTTGAAGTTGAAATGACGTATGTAGCAAGTGTCATAAATTTTTACCATAAATTGCAACCGGTTTCAACACTAAAAAGGGTGAAATAACTTATCGAAGTCGGTACCATGATAGTTCAATAGTGCCACAATATTGTGCGCATGGCACCGACTTCGGCAAGTTATTTCACACTTTTTAGTGTTGAAGTCGGTTCCATTGTATGGTAAAAAAAACATGATTTTTAGTGACCCTTGCTACTTACGGGATCGATTGTCAACCGTCAATGATACGAGTAAATATTATCAAATCATCAAAATAAGCGAAACACTTTTCAGTTATTGGAGTGCAACTCAAAAACTGCTGGACCGAATTTGATGAAATTTAAATGGGACCTCGGAAGTACCCTCTATCGAACAA
The DNA here is from genome assembly GCA_917880725.1 of Selenia dentaria. Lineage (NCBI taxonomy): Eukaryota > Metazoa > Arthropoda > Insecta > Lepidoptera > Geometridae > Selenia > Selenia dentaria. The sequence goes on along the minus strand of OU862893.1, from coordinate 2,631,329 downwards.
ATTAAGAATCATCAGAATCGGTTCATAAACGAGGAAGTTATCCGCGAACACACATTAATAATAAATATGCGGTCGAATTCAGAAACCTCCTCCTATTTTGAAGTCGGTTTAAAAGTGTGAAATAACTTGTCGAAGCCGACTTCGACAAGTTACTGGACTAAATCTAAACAAAACTTGTCGAAGTCGGTACTATGATAGTTCAAAAGTACCTTATTATATTAGTATATTAGTATAAGTACAAGTTATGTCACACGCATTTTGGTGTTCAAGCCGGTTCCATTTTTCGTAAATAATGTTTTTTCACCATTTTCAGTAACCCTACAAACAATATCAATTTTCATTCACCGTCAATGATAGGTGTAACACTTTTCAGTTTTAGAAATGTAACTCAAAAAATGTTTGTACCCTCGGTTGTACCCTCGGAAGAATACTCTATCAAACAAAAAATAATATTGAGAATCGATTCACAATTGGGAGAGAAATCGACACACACAAAAAATACACACAAAAGAACATTAACCTGAATGAATGAATGAAATCATTCATTCATTCACACAAAAGAACATTAACCTTCTCCTCTTTTGAAATAGGTTATAAATATTTTAAAGTTATACTTTGTGGTTTATAATTGTAACTACCAAAACTTGTATAGTACTCAGTATATCTCCTTGTACTCTTGGCAAGATACAGTATAACTATGTCAGTTACCTACCCTACTATTCAACCCTATATGTACAAGGACAATCGAACGGGGACGGTGACCGGTCGAGGTCACACGTGCCCCTTTATAGCGATTAAGCCAGTGACAATCGCTGGTCGCAAATTAGTCAGTCTGGTCACGCGACCACCTGCCATAAATGATATTATCTGTACGTGGACGAATTGACGCAGTGTGTCCATGCCCTAATAATACGACTTGTTACGCCGGAGTTTATTCAGGTTAATTGTAATTTTGCCAATTTGCTATTAGGTCAATTTTTAACCGACTTAAAAATGGAGAAGGTTTTTAGATTCGAACATATATAAGTATATATTTTTTTATGTGTGTGGATTATACATACGAGGTTTCTTTAAATTCAGTCCAGCAGTTTTTGAGCTAAACTCCAATAACTGAAAAGTGTTTCGCCTCTTTTTGGTGAAATCATCATTGACGGTGAATGACAATCGACCCCGTATTTAACAAGGGTCACTAAAAAAGGGTGAAAACTTTGTTTTTCCAAAAACGAAACCGACTTCAACACTAAAACGTGTTAAATAACTTGTCGAAGTCGGTACCACGCTAGTTCAAAAGTACCTATATTATCACAATACATTTTTTGGAAAAAAAATTGATTGAAATCTGTCCACCCGTCTTGTTGTTCGTTCGAGTGACATACATACTTAGCCAAGTCAGTTACGTCTCCTTTTAGGCTAAATCTTCAAGCGGTTCCTTCTTTGTTATAATCAGGTGATTCGGGCTGAACTTACCAATTCCATAACAGCTAAGAAGTTGTTTCAACTTTAATTGATTGTTATTTGAAATTATAACTATACTTATATATAGGGTGCTTGGTAGAGGGACCGACATACCAAACGAGCGCGTTCGGGGGCCCACTTGGAGAATACAAGTTGGCCAAAAAAAATCCCAGACCCCCAATTTTTTTTAACTTTTTTTGTGAATTTTCCCCTTTTTTTGTCCGAAATCGTACCTATTTACCACCATAACATTTGTAAAATCTGTTTTGCCAATCCAATTCAAAAACCAGGTATCCAATTTTGCTTTGCTTGGCCTGAAAGTGTATAGAGACCAAATTTAACTAAAAACATCCTGTCTAAAACAGATTTTACAAATGTTATGGTGGTAAATAGGTACGATTTCGGAGAAAAAGGGAAAAATCACAAAAAAAGTTAAAAAAAATTGGGGGGTCTGGGATTTTTTGGCCAACTTGTATTCTCCAAGTGGGCCCCCGAACACGCTCATTTGGTATGTCAGTCCCTCTACCAAACAACCTGTATATACTACGAAAAATTTAAAACACCACGCCAAATATTCTGCCTCTAACCAGTAATGTAAAAGAACTAGGGTACTATATTCACTAAGGTACTATAGCCATTGAAATTACTACACGAATGAGGCTACACATCTCTGTGTCGGGGAGACAAGCGCTGTGCAACCAGCGTTCAACTTCCTATGAAGTAGGTTCCATTGTAACAGTCAAGGGAGCAACTGTATACTGTACTTAAGTTTAAAGGAAGTAATACGCCTGCCCGCTAACTCTTAAGACTTACTAGCTGAAGTCCGCGACTTCGTCTGCGCAGGATTAGTACTTCGTATAGCTTATTATCTTCTCCAAGGCTATAACTATCTTTATACCAAAATGTTATGAAATATTTACATGGTCGAACGCAATTGCTATAATAGTATTAGAAAATTTAAATACTTAGTAAATCAATAAGTAAAAACTAATAATAAAATACAGTACTTGCGTACATACATATATAAAATTAATCGCAAGGAAAAAAAACTGTCATTACATTTCATCAGGTCATCGAGAACGTCTAGTGTGTCGAACTGTCAAAATGATAGCGTGCTTTCGACTAAACTATCAGAAACTGACACAAACTTTGACAGAACTGTCATCATTACGATCTTGTCGTAGGCGGAGATCTTGTTATTTTGTCTATGCTGTGCCCAAGAACATTACGCTATTCACCTGCGTGGTGATGGATGATGATGATGATGAAAAGTAGCCTATGTGCTATTCCAGACTATAATATATCTCTGTGCCAAATTTCTACCAGATCAGCTTAGCCGCTCTGCCGTTATTGAGTAACAAACATCCATTTATCCATCCATCCATCCAAACTTACACATTTATAATATTAGTGGGATAAGTAGCTAAGCCTTAAGTATCAGGGGGCTACTACAATATAAAAAACGTAGCTTAATTCGAGTTTCCTCGTTTTCCAATTTGCTCCCACTTGTGTTGCCGGTCAGGTCCACACCGTTAATCGCTACAGCATAGAAATTGCCATGTTGATTGCGCACATAATCGCTGGGGATTAATTTCTTTTTAGCTTTTCTTTGTGACTGTATTAGCAAATCAGTTTTATTGCCTGCGCGGAGGGTGCCATATTTATCGTTGATTAGTTATTTTTTGTTTTTATGTAACTCAGTACAAGACGAGAAAGGCTACGTTCCGGAAAGAGCCGAAGCACTCGCGGCGTTCGCACACCTATTCCCTTACATGCCCACGATGATCATCGTGAGCGAACTCGATACGTCATCGATGACATCACCGAAAACGCTCACGCCGTGACCACAACAACGCTTTGCGAGCTGTCACTGTCAACTAAAGGGAACGGCAAACCGGGGCGCAACAGTTGTGAGCGTTGACGGCGCTTACCAGAACGTATCCTAATTCGCTCAAAGTTAAGCGTCGCGTTTAAATAAATAAATAAATAAATAATATGGGACCACATCCACACAAGGTCTTTAGGTAACTAGGCAGAGCCTGTACTATGCTAACCTGATGACTGATATACATACTTATATACATATACACACCCAGACACAGGTCAAACAGACATGTTTCTGCACACAAACGTTTGTCCTGTCCGCGGGAATCGAACCCGGAGCCAGTGGATCACAAGGCAATGAGGCAGTTGCGCAAACAGTTTAGTGCCAATCAGAACTTTAAACTACAAGAATTCGAAACCCTGCATGGCAAAACTTGTTCTTCAAACGGAAACAGTAGTAAATTGTATTGTATATTTTTATTTATTCATAAAATTCTATTTTACATGTCAATATTTATAAATAATTCACTAGTTACATAACTCACAATAGTACTGAAATAATATAATAATTAGCTTCAAATTAAATATACTTAAAGAAATGAAAAGTATAAAAATATTCTGACCACAATGAAATAATAAAATTACATTTAGAACACAATGATGTCAATGAAATGTAAATCAATGTTAAAAATATAATATAAAAAAGTTATGTTAAATATAAATTTACTGTAAAATAATAATAATAAAATTATATTCAATAATAAAAAATAACAATCAAAAATAATACAGCAAATATATTGCACACTACTGCTTCACTTGAATAACTGACAAAAGTGTTGTACTACAGACTGCAAAAGTTATACCACTTCTATAGAGACGCAGATCTAAATTTGATATTTGCACCTTACTACTGTATTGCAATATTAGGTACTAAAGCTGGGTCGCAACAGGAGCCTTTCAAGGAATTCTTCCTTTTTTTCTTAGCAAACTATTCTCAGGAGCACATACCATTTAAAAAGGGAAGTAGCAGTCGCAATTGTTACCAAGAATTCTAGAGCGCCAGTGAAACCAATAACACGAAGCGCTCGCCTGTACCTAGCACGTTCGTGTCCACTGTAATTGCTCGGCTTGGAACAGTTGAACTATACTTGTGTACATGTGATGCGTCGTATGTACGGGAGTATAAAACAATTTTAGTACAGTGCGGCAAAAATCTGCAACGATCGCCCGCCCTTTTGGGAAAAGCACTTAATAGTCAAACTTTCAAAGTTCCAAATTGCATTCCAAAAACACAACTTCATGGCAGCCCATATACACACACACACACACGTGTACTTCTCACATAATAGAAGTCTATGCGACGGCTGTTTTGTTTTTACATAGATACTTATTAATGTATTAAACTATTTCTATCAACCGGCAACACACTCACGTTAGGGATCGAATACGTCTCGCCGGGTTTCGAGCATGTCCAATGCTCATCTTCAGGGCGAGTGCACAGCGGCGTCTACGAGCTCCCGGCGAGCACTGACATGCGGGACATGCTCGAAACCCGGGTCGATGTATTCGTTCCCTAACGTGAGGGTTTTGCCGGTTAACAGTAATATGAGGGTCATTTGAAAAGTTCTTAGCCTAACATACTTAATGAAACCACACGACTTTGAGTTTATTTTTATTTTTCAACATACTCTCCTCCGAGCTCAAAACACTTATTCCATCGACCCGGTAAGGCTTCGATACCCGTTTTAAAAAAATCTTCGTCTAACTCCTCAAAATAAGCGTCCACGCGTTTCATTTGTAAAAAAATGTTTACCACCTAAAATTTTTTTCAGCTTTGGGAACAGATAAAAGTCGGACGGTGCTAAATCCGGTCAATATGGGGGATGAGGTAACAATTCGAAGCCACATTGATGGATTTCTGCCATGGATTGCACAGAGGTGTGAACGCGCGCATTGTCCTGATGAAACAAGACTTTTCTTCTCAATAAACCTGGACGTTTTTCTTTGATTTCTTCTCTCAAACAACGCAACAGGTTGCAATAGTAATCGGAGTTTATTGTTTCACCCTTTTTTTAATAATCCACGAGAATTATACACTTTGCATCCCAAAAAACGGATGCCATGACTTTGCCCGCCGATAAAACCACCTTTGTCTTCTTTGGGGTGGGCGATCCTGCTCTTTTCCATTGTTTCGACTGTTCTTTTGTCTCGGGTGTATCTTTTGAGTGTGTTCTTTTGTGGTGACCCCAGGTTTTATCCATGGTTATAAATCTTTCAACAAATTCTATTGGGTCAGCTTCATATAACTCTTAAACAGTCGCGAGAAGTTGTGAGTCGGTTGCGTTTTTGTTCCACTGAAAGCAGTCGCGGTACCCACCGCGCAGACACCTTAGAGAATCCAAGTTCAGTAGTAATTATGTGAAGTGTTTGCTCAGATGAGATGTGTACAGTCTTAGCTATCTCCTCGACAGTCAATCTTCGATCAGATAAACTTAATTCACAGATTTTTTTTTTGTTTTAATCAGTGGAAGCAGTCGAAGGCCGGCCACTACAGGGCTCATCTTGAATGGTCTCACAACCACGCTTAAACTCTGCCACCCAGTTTTTAACAGTCGCATACGAAGGAGCGGACTCACCCAAAGTAGCAGACATGTCTTCATGTACAGCTTTTGGAGTTAAACCTTTCAAATTCAGGTATTTTATCACTGCATGATGTTAAATTTTATCCATTTTCAAAAATAGCTCTGACTTGACTTACGGTATCACGTGTAAACGAACAATGAGTTACTGTGAATAAACTACACTGTGCATACTTGTTGCTAAATAATGTAACTACAAAATGAGGGTAGTTATAAAAAAACCAATGACTTTAACCATGTTAGGCTAAGAACTTTTTAAATGACCTCGCAGTTTAATATGTGTCAAACTCACGAGAATTTCAATTATAAATGTTTGTTTATAATTATTTGTCCGTGCGTTTTCTACTCGTAAATCTCGGTCAAGACTACCGTATAAAACTCTACAATAGTATTTGTTCTAAGAATATTTTAAATGGTCTACGCAACTTACCAAATAACCTAAACATAATGATTACCTACGCTGCGCTTGCTGGTCCGTGGTCCGAATTGAGACGGTTCGTGGTGACCTTGGAAAACAGCTTATAAACATGGCTCAAAAGCGAGATGGGTTTGTAATTCTTCAACAAGGTGTTGTCACCTTTTTTTAAGAATAACACCACCACACCTTTGTGCCTTCTTCCTTCTGGCGTTGGTCCTTCGAGTTAGACGGTATCAAAGAGCTTCTGAAGGACTTTAAGTACCGGTGTTCCACCCGCTTCCAGAAGTTCTGATGTGATACCGTCATCACCACGGAGCCTTGTTGTGCCTTGTGAAAAGAGATCCATCAGCTAAAATAGTTATTAAGACGAAAGAATTATATCGAATTATTCCGACACACTTGGTTTAGACGTCACAACGCTAATTCCTTCCGCAACCACCAAATACACCACCAAAACTGTATGGGTTGCAAAAAATACGCAAAAATTAACTTAACCTGCGCCGATTGTAAGCCAGATTCACTCACCGACCTACACACTGGCCAAACATCTAGCGAGAGTACTGTCATCCAGTCTACCCGTGACCATGTTCACTGAAGTGTTCTAAACGTCGGGATAAATAATATAAAAGTAGGTATACGCTTTTTAATCAGTTTAAAATTGTTAAATTTCAATGTAAAAGAAATATCTTGGTACGTAACTTTTATAAAAATAATAAACCCATTATATTCCCACTGTTGGGATCCTTTCTCTCAGAGAGAAGAGTTGGGCCATAATGCACGCGAGCCCAGTGCGGCTTTGTTAATAGGCTAGTGGCCAACCCATGTCAAAGTTTTCAGATCGCTCGAAGGCCTTCGATATAGCCTAACGACTGTTGTCCTAAGATAAACAACTGGGCCCGAATACTTAATGTGCACGGAAGCGCTCAGTTGAATAATGCTACTAGCACACACCCATCCAACTCCTGACCGCAGCAAGCGTTGCTTAACTTGTTAATCGTAAGGTCGCCAAGTCAAGCTCCGCTGCGAGCGCGTCGATACGTAACTTTATTACACTTAAATTTATGAAACCAATATCATGATTGAATGCTTATAATGTATACCATGCTCCATATAATGTATCCATATCTGATGATGTGGATAAACTGTGGTTCCTCTAGCGCTAAGTGCCTATACTTAAATCAATTCTGACATGTTTTCTCCAGAAACTATAATTTCATTTTATAAATAAAATCTGTTGAGTACCTACTTAGATAACGGCATGTTTTGCAAAGTGTTTACATATCTCGCATTCCACTTAGGAATTTTCCGTATATGATGGGTAAAGTGTCATCGCCTAATTGTGAGGTGTGTGATAAACCTGAAGACGTATATCACATACTGATGGAGTGTGCCCGGAACCAGGCTGAGAGGCAGAAAATGTTTCACAATCTTAATTTAAATAGAACACATTTGGGTGTGTTGTTTAATATTTTGTCATGTCCAACGTCTAGTGAAGCTGGAATGATTTATGAACTAGTGACACCTTGTCTCAGTTCATGAATCATTTCACCCATCATCATAATTAACTTATATAGGTAGTTATGTATTTATAGTTTTGTTATCTTATTTTATTTAAATATTTTTGTAATGTATTATGTGTAAAATGTGTATAATTTGTATGTAAGGCTATGATGGGACTGTCATAAACACGATGTTTAAAAGTCCCTAAAATAAAAAATAGAATAAAAAAAAAAATTATGTCGTAGTGTTAAGCGTACTTAAGTAGAACTTATTACAAGTACATTATATAATACTGCGTAGTGAAACAAAGTTCAATTTCAAAATAATTATAATATAAGTATGTTTGTTTCTTTGCAGGTAAGTTACCGATGTTTGTCATCAACAGCACAGTAGCTGATTACTTCAGCAACAGGTAAGATACAAAGACAATAATCCGTAAAACGCTGTTTTTCGTCGCACAGTTTCGATATACTAGTTACTGATAAACTTGAAAAAAATACAGTGCACAATTAAGAGTTTAAAAAAAAACTTAGGCTTAGGTACATAGGCTTATAAAATATATTGCTCTTTATCTATCTGGCATCTTAACGAAAAAAATCGCAAATCTCTAAAAAACCTTTCATATCGCCTTTCTCAATATTCTGTAAACTACTATATTCTTTGTAATCAGAAAAAGGCAATGTATTAAACTAAACTACTATCTACGAGTATTTTTTTAACATTTTAGCTTCTTTTACTTTATAAAAATTAAAGTTCGGAAAAGCTATCGTGTATACAGAGACACGCTTGTTCCTGTCACGGCCAGCCGTGCGATTCTCTAATGATTCGTCGATGCGCTCGTCGACGAGCTCACCGATATCAAATACTTTATGAGATATCGCCCTTGTACATAAGGTTGTTTTTCCAACGTTTCTTGTCATCTCGTCATTTGTTTCACCGATGTTGTAAAAGATGCAACGATGTTTGCTCTTAGAGATGCTTCACCCGCCCACCCCAAATACCTAACAGTTTGCTCTTGCAGCGCCTTAAAAGGTCGCACTTGCTCGTCTTTCAGATAATACAATTAACGCCGAAATATTAAAACTACAAGCTGTCTCTCTCAGCTTTCACACAAACGAGAGTAAATGAGAAACCCTAAATGTATTTCGTGAGACATCGGCCCTAATTAAAACTGTTCGGAATTTGTATCCTTGGCGGTGTAAGGTAAAGGAGCGTCATCTATCGAAACAGCTTCAAACCTACCCTCCGAAAATGTAATTTCTCCCTATTAATTGCAAAATGTTTCGCTAGCAGTCGTTATTGCTTCCACAGTTATAATACTTTAAAAGGTAGCTAATAAGTGATATTGTAAATATTGTTATGCTGTGTTATATAATTTATTTTAACCGGCTTCAAAAAAAAGGAGGAGATTTCTCAATTCGACCGTATATATGTTTTTTTTATGTGTGTTCGCGGATAACTTCGTCGTTTATGAACCGATTTTGATAATTGTTTTTTGTTTAGCAGAGTATACTTCCGATGGTACCAAATAAATTTCATCAAATTCGGTCCGGCAGTTTTTGAGTTATATTTCAATAATTAAAAAGTGTTTCACCTATCTTGATGATATCATCATTGCCGGTGTATCCCGTAAGTAGAGGTCACTAAAAAGGGTGAAAATTTTGTTTTTATCAAAAAACAGAACCGATTTATTCACTAAAAAGTGTGAAATAACTTATATACACAATATTGTAATTATATAGAAAATATCCTATGTTCGAACTATCATGGTACAGACTTTAACAAGTTATGTCACACTTTTAAATGTAGAAGTTTTTTGATAAAAATAATTGTAACTACTCTTTTACACTTAATATTACAAAAGAGTTAAGACAGATATAAAGTTAAAATAACACAATATTGTGCACCACCGTCTTCTGTTTCTATAATGATACTGTTCAATTAAAGGTTGTTTGGAAGAAACCGTTTCATGCGATAAGATCGCCCATTGTACTACTTTTATGTAAGATTATGTGCAACAAAGAATTATTGTAATTAGGCAAAGTTTGTAATTTTGTAAATATGTTTGTGAGAAGTCTCTGCGGAACTACTAAACAGATTTTATAAATTCTGTCTTCTGTAAAAGGGTATATTATTCCTCAGTCACATCATTACTAATAACATTAAAATGCGCAAGTTAGTTTGTTACGCTATAACGCTTTAATAACAGTTGAACGAATCGTATTGAAGTTCGGAAAGGAGACAGATTACCTCTCGGGGATGGACGTACACAAGAAGCATACTTATCAATATTATCATCATCCAACGCCACGCGGGTGAAACCACGCGGCGTCACCAATCTATCTATATATAAAAAAATTAGCCCCTATTTCTCCTGGTCACGGTATAACTTGAGAACGGCCTTACTAATTTCATTCAGCTTTTTTTAATGGTCGAATACTTCGTAGAAGGTTCATTACATTATCACATTAAAAAATTTAAGAAAAGACGGGAGTTTATGATGAGGCTGAAAGCCAAACCTACTACGCAGTCGCGGGCAGTCGCTAGTCTATATATAAAAAAATGAAACCCTATTTCTCCTGGTATAACTAGAGAACGGATGGAAGAATCTCGCTAATGGCCGAGCCTACTACGCCAACGAAGTCGCGGGCAGTCGCTAGTAATCTTATAAATGCGAAAGTAACTGAGATTGTTTGTTACCTTTTCACGACCAAACGGCTGAATGGATCGTCATTAAATTTAACAAGATAGATTAAATGCCTAGAAATGACGTTGTATATTTTTCATCATCATCATCATCATCCATCATAACGTGGGTAAAACTGCGGGCACCAACAGTTTAAAATAAATGTTTAGTCGTGATAAATGCAGGTGGTGTTCCCCTTTAACAAATAGTGAATTAAGCACATAAGCATATGTATAAGCCACAATATACCGGGTTACTGGTAATCAATTAGCATTCTATTGAGGGCATATTCTGTACATCAAAACAAACAACTTTTGTTCTAGAACTTTTCCTAAAACTAAACAAATTTCCCAAAAAAATATTCTTAAGTTTTTGTGATTCTCTCTTACACTTCATAACTCTACATCGCCTCCACTTCATTAATCTACGTGTAGTCCGCCTGCCGCCGGCCGGGGCTTGTCGGCATTGCGCGCGCTTTTTACATGGTGTTAATTAAGTTTAGACCGGTCAAATTGTTTTTTTCTAAGTTTTGTATGGAAGAAAAAAAACGAATATTAAAAGTCGTAAAACAAATGATGTTTATTTTGATGTACAGAATATGCTTTTAAAAGGATGCTAATTGATTACCAGTACCCCTGTATAATGTAACTATTCATGGGAAACCAAATAAATAAAGAGCATTCCGATAAACGATAGTTCAATTACGACAGTATACAGCTGTCTTTAAATCAACGCAGTCGGCAACAGACTGCCTCTAATTGCTGTTCGTAATGCAATAAACAGCGGCGACGGGGCTGCTAGAGACACGCTGTATAACTACCCGCATTTGCATAAGTCACTGCGCGCCAGTGCAATTGATTTAATGCGTTTGCTTGGCAGTTTCATGTTATTTAGATTGGATGCAAGTTGGTTTACCATCATATAACAAGTAATTAGTAACCTTTGGTAAAATAAAAAAGTCATCATCATCATCATCATTTCAGCCGTAGAACGTCCTCTGGTGAACATAAGCCTCCCCCATAATTTTCCAAAAGGACCGGTTGGAAGCGGCCTGCATCCAACGTCGTCTTGCTACCTTTATCAGGTCGTCTACCTTGTCAGTAGACGACCTACGCTGCGCTTGCCGGTCCGTGGTCTTCACTCTAGAACCTTCTGGCCCCATTGGCCATCTGTTCTGCGTGCTATGTGACCTGCCCGCTGCCACTTCAACTGGCTTATCTTCTGGGCTATGTCGGTAACCTTAGTTCTTCTACCTCATTTCTGATTCGATCACGTAGAGAAACTCCGAGCATAGCCCTCTCCAAAGCTCGTTGTGCCGCTTTGAGCGTTATGATGATGAAAGATATAAGTACATATAGAAGATATAACTTATAAGAGCAGTAGAACTCTTTGTGAACGAGTCCGTCCGGGGCAGTACTGCAACCATACCCTATTTATATCGTGAAGCAGTAATGTTCGCAATACTGTGTTCTGGTTTGAAGGTATGGGTGCCGACGAAATAACAGGGATGTTAGACTTAACAACTTAATGTCTCAAGGTTATGGGCTCAGTGCAGTTCGTCACTTGTGAGGAAATGCATCAGGTTCTAGACAGAGGTAACGACTTAACATCAGTTGGACCTCGTGCTTGTACTGTTTCCTAATAACATGAAATATTATGTACAGTTACGTTAGTACGTTACGTTTTTACGTTAGTACGTTACGGTTCTACGTTAGTACGTTACGTACCTACGTTAGTACGTTACGTTTCTACGTTAGTACGTTACGTTTCTACGTTAGTACGTTACATACCTACGTTAGTACGTTACGTTTCTAGGTTAGTACGTTACGTACTTACGTTACTACGTTACGTTTCTACGTCAGTAATTTACGTTTCTACGTTAGTACGTTACGTTTCTACGTTAGTACGTTACATACCTACGTTAGTACGTTACGTTTCTAGGTTAGTACGTTACGTACTTACGTTACTACGTTACGTTTCTACGTCAGTAATTTACGTTTCTACGTTAGTACGTTACGTTTCTACGTTAGTACGTTACGTTTCTACGTTAGTACGTTACGTTTCTACGTTATTACGTTACGTACCTATGTTAGTACGTTACGTTTCTACGTTAGTACGTTACGTACCTACGTTATAACGTTACGTTTCTACGTTAGTAAGTTACGTTTCTACGTCAGTACGTTACGTTTCTACGTTAGTTAGTACGTTACGTTTCTACGTTAGTACGTTACGTACCTACGTTAGTGTTACCATTCAGTATGGTAATGCAGTCAGAGTTCTTAGCACTTTTCGTTACTTCAGTGATGTGTTGGATTTTAATTACATAGCAACTTTTAATTGTACATTTACCTTAAATTATTGAATGTTTAGTAAACAAATGCAATTATTGTATATGACAATACATATAAAAAGATAAGAGAACATTTTGTTATAGTTTATAAAATATTAAACCGACTTCAACACCAAAAAGTGTGAAATATTTTGGTAAAATCTTTTTTCCTCTATTTTTAGTGGAACTCCCTACTTTCGGAATCGATTGTCATTCACCGTCAATGATAATATCATCAAGATGGGCGTAACACTTTTCAGTTATTGGAGTCTCTCTTCGACTCAAAAAACTGATGACCGAATTCGATGAAATAGTGGACTAATAAAGTGGACCACCTCGGAAGCTAAACAAAAAATGAAGAAGAATTTTGAAAATAAAAAAAAATACATACTATCGAACATTATAACTTCCTCCTTTTTGTATTAAAGTAGTCGGTTAAAAAACGCCAAGTTCAACCTACATACCTCTAAATAAAACTACACAATTTAACCTACATTTAAGTTTCTCCTAATATATGTCATTACTATATCCGTCACGTACGCCTCGGTTAGTTTTTCCTGTACCCCCTGTATAATAGAGCTCGTTCCCGGCACACCCTCTATAGCGGGCTCATTAGCCTGCAGTAATTAGTGGGGGACTTAATTACGGGCGGCGAGTGGGCATCCTGACTAGTGGTGACGTTAAGGGACTCAACCACTTTATTTATGCTAGATTTGTAATCATCCACATTTTGCCAGCTTGGTTTTCTATACTTCTATACTAATATTATAAAGACGAAAGATTTGTATGTATGTTTGCAACGAATTGGCTCAAAAAGTACTGGACCGATTTCAAAAATTCTTTCACCATCAGAAAGCTACATTCACCCTGATTAACATAGGCTATATAAAATTCATCATCATCATCATCCATCACCACGCGGATGAAACCGCGGAGAGCAGTATCAAATAATACGAGAACAACTAACCAAAAGTCAAAAATCATATATTCAATTTAGGCATCAAAGACGCACTTATGAACGTTAATTTTTCATTATAATGTACTTTAAAGACTCTACCGCCACGTTCCAAAATATATAGAGCCCACCGAGAAGAAGCGGCAAGAAACTCGTGGCCATTCTTTCTATAAAGATGTTTACAATGTTTCTACTTAGGTACTACAAATATTACAATTTATGGGTGGCAGAGAGACAGCTTGCCAGAAGTGGAGTATTATCTTATATATAATGTCGAACTTTATAGTAAGCTTTTTTTATTAAAACGTTTTTTACAGTCAACTTGAATTTGCCCTCTGTGAGCTCAGTTATGTGCTTTGGGATTTTATTGTAAAAACGCACACAATTTCCTAGGAATGACTTAATAGTCTTCGCAAGTCTAAAACTAGGTACAGCTATCCTATTTGTATTTCTGGTATTAAAAGTGTGGTGATCACTATTTAACTTATATTTATGTAAATTTTTACGAACATGCCAAATATATTTGCCGTTTTCCGTTAAATATCTATGTAGGTACGAGTATATGGAAAGAGTACTTGTGGATCACCGAACTTTGTTCGTTTTAGATACGAATACAAAAAAGCAACACATGTTCCGTGAGAATCTTGTCACCGCGATAGTTTAAACGCAACGAACAAACCGTTTTTATTGCCTGAAAACACGGATATTCTTTTTTTTAAATAATCTTAGCCATATCGATTTATCGCCCGCGAAACGCTCTGCATTCTAAATTTCATGAAAATCGCTGGAGCGCTTCCTAGATCCAGAGAGTACTTACCTATACTATTTACAAAAATCGCTCGTTTCGACAGATTTAGACAGATTAGAGAAATAGATTATATTCTAGTATATCACTATAACTCCTCCATAATGTGCCTGAAATATAAAATTAAATATTATGCTCTTGACTTACACCTACTCTGAATTCTTTCGCTCGACTGAACCTATATTTCCGAAGCCCCTTCATTGTCAGACATCTCATTTCCGAATTCAATTTCGAGTCACACACGAGTATCTCCTAAAAACCGTTCCAATGACAAATGTCTAGAGTTTGTCTCAGAGAACATATCCGAGTGTATATATAGGTACGTATTAAGTAAAAGGTAGGTGCTGAGTTTTGTGACGAACTACAATAACTTAAGAGTAGCGATGGTTGCTTTGTTGATTTTGATACTTGTTGAACTGTTCAAAACAGTTCAACAAGCTTCTTTTAACGCCAAACCGACTGGAAAGCATGTATTGTGCACCGTCATTCCCTCGCAAAATTTCTTATTACTCGTATTATTATAATGGGAGTTTAATGCATAAATTTTCAACCCACAGTTTCAACCCACGAGTATTTAATTCCGTTTTCAACCTAACATGAATGCCGTTTTCATCCCACAACTTTTTACAAACTATAACTATTATGGGATCTGTGGTATTGCCATAACATTGAATTCCGTTTTCGTACCATCGAAAAATAATAAAATAAATGTTCCGTTTTCAACCTAACATGAATGCCGTTTTCATCCCACAACTTTTTACAAACTATAACTATTATGGGATCTGTGGTATTGCCATAACATTGAATTCCGTTTTCGTACCATCGAAAAATAATAAAATAAATGTTCCGTTTTCAACCTAACATGAATGCCGTTTTCATCCCACAACTTTTTACAAACTATAACTATTATGGGATCTGTGGTATTGCCATAACATTGAATTCCGTTTTCGTACCATCGAAAAATAATAAAATAAATGTTCCGTTTTCAACCTAACATGAATGCCGTTTTCATCCCACAACTTTTTACAAACTATAACTATTATGGGATCTGTGGTATTGCCATAACATTGAATTCCGTTTTCGTACCATCGAAAAATAATAAAATAAATGTTCCGTTTTCAACCTAACATGAATGCCGTTTTCATCCCACAACTTTTTACAAACTATAACTATTATGGGTTCTGTGTTATTGCCATAACATTGAATTCCGTTTTCGTACCATCGAAAAATAATAAAATAAATGTTCCGTTTTCAACCTAACATGAATGCCGTTTTCATCCCACAACTTTTTACAAACTATAACTATTATGGGATCTGTGGTATTGCCATAACATTGAATTCCGTTTTCGTACCATCGAAAAATAATAAAATAAATGTTCCGTTTTCAACCTAACATGAATGCCGTTTTCATCCCACAACTTTTTACAAACTATAACTATTATGTGATCTGTGGTATTTCCATAACATTGAATTCCGTTTTCGTACCATCGAAAAATAATAAAATAAATGTTCCGTTTTCAACCTAACATGAATGCCGTTTTCATCCCACAACTTTTTACAAACTATAACTATTATGTGATCTGTGGTATTGCCATAACATTGAATTCCGTTTTCGTACCATCGAAAAATAATAAAATAAATGTTCCGTTTTCAACCTACGGAAGATTCCGTTTTCTACCCACAACTTATTACAAGTAATTACTATTATGTATCCTGTGATCCTGTATTATTGCGATTACGTTTGGTATCAGAAGAAAAAAATCAAAGTCGTTGTGTTATAATTTCCTCATTAAATATATATTTATCAACACATTTAAAATATATTAGTAATAATGTTATCATAATTAGTTGCTGTTAAAGCCAGCTACAAGCTATGAGTTACAAGATAACATTTTTCCATTGTATGCTACGAATAATAATAAGTCTTATTATTCGTAGATTGTATGGCATCTCGACAAGACAAAAAGAGAAAGATATAGTTTTATGTTGGAAACAGAAGTCAATATGACACCAGTAGGGCTATTATGTATCTCAGTTGCTAACAAATGTTGATTGAAATCGACAAAAATGGCGGCTCTATGTCACTTTTGTCAGCTTCAGTGATCAAATTACTAACATTTTAGCTTACCAGAGTCGTCAAAACTGACAAAGAGCAGCCATTTTTTAAGATTTCAATCAACATTTGTTAGCAACTGAGATACATAATAGCCCTGCAGTTCATTGCCAGAATTCACACTGTTTACAAATATAGGACAATGTTTTACCAGGTAAGCCTTTGTTCTGGAATCAGGTAAAAAATTGCAGGTGGGCAAAAGAGTAAGGACTATGATTTTATCAATAAGAGAAAGAGAAAGATAAATAGCACATCGCTAAAAATTCATATTGCTTATCAGTTTGTCTTTAACTGCAAGAAGTGAAAGTATAAAGAAAAGTTTACTGATACGCTAAAGAAATGCAAGAACCAGACTCAAGTACAATTGACCGTGAAATAGACTTTTATTTGATTAAATCAAAAGGAAACAAACAAATGTTGGTGTCTGGTGGAAGAGAATAAAGAACAAATAAAGACAATTCTATATTGTAGCGCTGTGTGAAATCCCCAAAATGTTACGGGACTATAAAAACACTTAAAAATTTAATCGTGAATCGAACCATTCACCACAACGACTGCAAACCTAATATTGCAATCATCATCATCATCATCATCAGCCTGTAGCAGTCCACTGCTGGACATATGCCTCTCCAATTGCACGCCACTTATTAATATTGCAAAGCTTTCAATAAAAAAGACTATGAAAGCTATAAAAGATAAGTTGCTACTACCAGATGGGCGCCCTGTACAACAAATATATGAAGAAAGAGTTCTGAAAATCCAAGAGAAATGACTAGATTTGGTAGAAATTATCCCAAATTACTCGAGTGTGAAGACAGCACTCTACGATGCCCGCAATAATAACCAAAAAATTGCAAAAACTGTCTTTAAAAACCCGTGAGAAGTCGAAATTCCAAAAGCTTATGAAAAGGTCATACTATTCGATTTTCACGATGAGAACAATCGGATTATTGCATTTGCAAGCAAAGACGCAAAAATGAGAATGAACCAAGTTTCTTTATATTTCGGTGATGGAACTTTTAAATGCTGTATGTATCAAGCCATTCATGCAATTATACGTTCTGCATGGAGATATGGGAAGTACAGACAATACAACAAACTTTTAAAGTAACACCACTAGTGTATTGCCTTCTAATGAATAAAAAAAATCTACGTATGTGACACTATTTCAGCTGATCAAATCACAAATCCCAACGTGGAATCCCATAGAATTCGTCACAGATTTTGAACCCGCGGCTATGAAAGCTATGAAGATTGCATCACCACAAACGAAGACAAGAGCTTGTTATTTCCATTTTTGTCAAGCACTGCATAAAAAAGGAAAAGAACTTAAACTTACCAAACAACAGTTTTCCAAGAAGCACATCGCTCTACTTATGACTTTACCACTCATACCAGAAGAGTTGATTGACGAAGGATTCATGTACCTACATCATGGAAGACAGTCCTACTATTGAAAACGTAGTCAAATTCAATGACTATTTTGTTAACACCTACATGCATGGTGGAAAATATCCTCCTCCATTGTGGTCTGCATTGCATAGAACCACGAATGCACTGGAAGTTGGCATGCAACTCTCAATCGCTTTGTTGCAAGAAAAAAAAACTCAACATACTTCATTTCCTTACAATTCTTCAAAGAGATGCCGAGTAACAAAACGCTCGTTGTAATTTTTCTACGTAGCAAGAATTGAAATCATGCAAATATGATTTTAACTATAAAATTGTATTGCCACTCAAATTCGTACATTTTTGAGCATTTTCCGCCTTATTAAAAAAAGTTGACCATGGTTTACCAAATTTAATATATGAAATTAGCATAAACTTAGGCTTAAACTCTGGACTATTTTACTCCACGTTCTATTAAAAAGCGGTTTCTATTGTGACTTTTTAAGTTCGTTCTATTCAAAACCTTATGTAATTTAAATGTTTTCGAATTAATAAATCAAACTTATTATGCCCCGTGGTTACACCCGCGTGGTGATGGATGATGATGATGATGAAAAGTGTCCTATGTTGTAATCCTGCACCTCATCTACCTTCCTACCAAATTTCATTTCATGGTGGTGCCACGTTGTAACCCAAACTGATTAAAAACTTAAAAGCCCTGAAATCACTTAATAGGTCGCTTCTAAATGTATTCAATGATATTGATATCTATATATCAATATCATTGATTCCTTTTAGAACCGACCCTATGGTACCGGTCAAAGTAGGATCTATTACTCAGAGTATTAGAGTTATTACTGATGTAATATTCTATACATTGTTGCTGAATAGTAATTGTTCAACGACAACTCTTGTTTATAATTATTACTATACTTGTACTTAATATAATAAATACTCATCCTATGTTTGTTTATGCATAGCCTCTCCATAGCTCGTTGTGCTACTTTGAGCTTGTTACTTTATTTAAATTAATTTATTTTGTTACTACTTTTTACTTGATGATGATGAAATATATAAGTACATATAGAAGATATAACTTATAAGAGCAGTAGAACTCTTTGTGAACGAGTTCGCCCGGGCTAGTCCTGCCACCATAACTATATCTACCGTGAAGCAGTAATGTTCGCAATACTGTGTTCTGGTATGAACAGGGGTAAATAACAGGGATGTTAGACTTAACAACTTAATGACTCAGGGTTGCGGGCTCAGTGCAGTTCGTCACTTGAGAGGAAATACATCAGGTTCTAGGCAGAGGTAACGACTTAACATCACGTGGACCTCGTGCTTGTAGCGTTTCTATATAGTTTGTAGTTAACTCATGTAATTTGATTCAACGAAAAGCAGTTTCATTCTACCAGTAATTAATTTAAATTGCTACGTTGTCATTTAAATTTAAATAGCATAGAGCTATTATTATATTAAGCTACACAACAACTGAGGTCTAGAATCAAAATATTAGCCACTGTAACAGTAATTAATATGACAAAATATCGATTCTGTAATTCTGAATTCTGCAATTCTGTATTCTACAATTCTGAACTCTGCAATTCTGTATTCTACAATTCTGAACTCTGCAATTCTGTTCCAGAGCACTCCCGCTCAAGTCCTGTTTTGACAGACGGGGTAATATAATATTCGAGTTTAGATACTGTATCAAATTGTACAAACTCGTGTATGAAGACATTATGTAGTCTGTATCGACTTGACGAGACTTGTCGTGGGTCTGAGGTACGAGTAAAGCCTTGTGTGAACAGGGTTTGCACGTTCCTCGGACCGCAACGACGTGATAGCCGTGAATACGGCTTTCAGAGAAGAATTCATCTTGCTTTATCTTCCGGAAACTTCAGTGAATGGAAACTGTATATTCCACTTAATTGTTTAAAGAAATACCGTGTAAAATGTGATTGGAATATTGGTGTCTTTTAAAGTAACACTATTCGAAACACTTTAAGAATTGTCATCTCTTTTCTACCGACTTCCAAAAAAGGAGGAGGTGCTCATTTCGACTGTTAGTTTTTTTTTTTATGTTTGTTACCTCATAAATTTCGACTGGGTGAACCGATTCTCAAAATACTATTCTAAAAAAAGTTTGTTTGTTTGTTTGAAAGCTGGTTCTTCCCGTGTGATCCCATTTAAATTTCATCAAATTAGGTCCAGTAGTTTTTGAGATACACTCCAATAGCTGAATATAACGGAAGTCGGTATAATATTTTTCAAATTCAGTTAACATTGAGAGAATTCTCAATGTTAACTGAACTGAATGAAAAAACAAAATCCTAACAAATACTCGTAATTAATTAATTAATCTATATACATCAACGGGTGTAGCATTAACATTTACGTTAATAACTTACGCAGCTGGTATCTTTATATTATTACTAGCAACTGCCCGCGACTTCGCGTAGTAGGCTCGGCCTTCGGCATCGCTTTAACCTTCCATCATTTCTTGGTTTTTCTTTCATAAGAACTTTCTCCTGACAATAAATAACACAACAAAAAAGTCGAATGAAATAGGTAAAGCCGTTCTCAAGTTATAGCGTGACCTGGAGAAATAGGGGTTCATTTTTATATATTAGATAATAGAGAAACTAAATGTTCTCCGCTCCTTAAGTACCACGTGGAAATGGAAACCATGACGTCTGACCCACCTTGCCGCCGCTCCAATTTGAGGGAGCACTATCTCCCCACTTCTCCATCCTTTTTCTCTGTCATACCTACATAATAGAATTGTCATCTTTGCAGTTCTTCACGTCACAAATAACATATTTATGTAGGTACTGATAACTAATACGGTACAACCAATTGCATTATTATCATGCAGGTCCAAATTAAATTGTATAATATTAAGAAATGCAGTAGGTAAGTAAGTAACAAAATTTAATATTACATTCACTAAAACAGTAATAAAACAATATTCATGATACGTTTAACAATGTCAGTTAAACAGATGATTGTAAAATGGAAAATACAATAAAATTGCAGTAGTCATGGACACACTGACATAAATATTCCCATTCATCATCATCATCCATTTCCTTATTGCTGTCCGCTGTCCTCTCACAGTATCCCAGACACTAGGACCGTATGCTCTTCTTTTCCATTCGTCCGCAAACAAGTCGCAATGACACAGACATATGTGAAAGACTTAGTCTTAAAGTACTTACCTACCTTACACCAGATAACGCGTTCGAATTATCGAAGACTTCCCGACATTAAACAATACTATACATTTAGTCCAACATAATTAATACATAGGTAGTAAGAGACTAGATTAAGTTTCAAAATATAACCTTTAAATTAGATAAAAATATTAAACAACAAGGTATCTGTGTCTGAATATAGAAGGCTAAATTTAAAAGCTATATTGTTATAGAAAAAAATGGGAGATATTAAACTCTTTATATAATATATCGTTATAAAAACTATTCTCTCGTACATTTAATACATATAGTTGGAAAAAAGATCAAACTGCAAAATATAACCTTTAAATTAGACTTAAATTAAACAACAAGTATCTATGTCTGCATAAAGGCTATATTATAACAGAAAAAAAAATTAGGAGATAGTGTACACACTTTATACAGGGTGTTTGGAGGCCCACTTGGAGAATACAAGTTGGCCAAAAACGACACTTTTTTTAAACTTTTTTTTGTGTATTTTCTCGTTTTCTCCAATATTGTACCAATTTTGCTTTGCGTGGCCTGAAGGTGTATTAGAGACCAAATTCAACTAAAAACATCCGGTCTAAAACAGATTTTACAAATGTTATGGTGGTAAATAGGTACAATTTCGGAGAAAAAGGGAAAAATCACAAAAAAAGTTAAACATATTGGGGGGTCGGGGATTTTTTTTGGCCAACTTGTATTCTCCAAGTGGTCCCCCGAACACGCTCATTTGGTTTGTCTGTCCCTCTACCAAACACCCTATAGGTACAATTATATCGTTTAAAAATCTATTATTCCGTAAATTAGAAAACAAAATACAATTTCTACTTACCATAATTTGTAATAATTGTACGAATAATATTCGTCAAATTGGCATGGTTGACAACTGTTTCACATGGTATCCATGGTGACCAAGATCAAACACAATTAGATGTTGGCTTGTACATGGCGTGTACGTGGATCGGAGGTACGTGTGGAGTGGTGAGGGGAGTACGTGACGGCCCGTGAATGTGTAGCTTTATCTACGTGAAGCTTCAGTGAATCTCGGCAGTGTGTCCTGTTACGAAACTGTTTACAGACGTGTTAAAATCTATATAATATATATAAAACATATGTTTTTGGTCTCATGTAATAGCCCATTGCCATTTACGGGTTACTGTTCCAGACCCCGGACTACTATTGAGAATTTCTTTGTGAGTAAAACCCAATAACTGTCCAACACGGGGATCGAACCCAGGAACTCGAGGTTCCAAAACGGCACTGCCACTTACACCAAGACTAAACGAGCAAAGCCGCTCGCGGATCAGCTAAGTGTTAGATAAATACTGCTGTACAATTTCCAATTTGACTTTATTACTAACTCAAATAATCGATTCGGTTGGAGAGGAACTATCAGTGTCCTCAGATGAGGTTCCGGTTAAGAGGGTTTGTAGTCTTCTTCATATAAACGTACTCCCCAATTTCCCATCCGGGACCTTTTTTGTAATGGTTGATCAAAGTGACTCCCTCTCGCCTGATGGAAAGCGAAGATGGAATCGAGAAGGGATAACCATTAGTGCAGCCGTAAGCTGCACTAATCGCCACGCCTATGATGACCTGACAGATGCTTTTACATGCCCCGCTTGAAAGACCCAGGGTCATAGCTGCAAGGAAATACGTACTCCGGCAAAGCATTCCACAATTTACTTACACGACAGAGGTAGGAACTGCCAAACTTATTGATTCGTGGTAAGAATTTTTATATAACCCAGACCTCGTAAGGGTTCGAATAAAAACAATGTAGATAGAAGTAGTATGGTTTTAAGGTTATTTGAAGATCCGTACCATTATTTATTGTTTACATACATGGTTCTTCCAAAACGAAGACATTACCTTTGCAAATATCGTTCATATTTGTAAAACAAACACTCCGCGGAGAGTCAACATGGCGGATGGAACAGATAACGTAAAACCAACAGACTGATTCAAATCCGATGCGGTTATCCTTCTATGGTAATATCCGGCAAACGTGGTGGTACGAGTACCAAATTTAATGGTAAGGTTGAAACATGACTACTTTAAGAGGTGGGAGTAGGGCCCCAGGCTGTATTTCATGAACCGTGGAAGATAGATAGACGAAATTGTCACAAATGATGTATTTTTTGCCGCTATAACAATAAAAATACTATAAACCGGCCAAGTGCGAGTGAGACTTGCGCACGGAGGGTTCCGTACTATCTAGAAACGTCCCTAATACACTGCTGTGGATTTTATCACGGTGTTTCTTTCACCGAAAACTTGATCCAGCAGCCGAACAGTAAAAAAAAATCATGTCTGTTGTATGATTTAATGATAATGGTACGGAACTTTTCGTGTGTGAGTCTGATTCGCACTTAGCCGGTTTTTCCTTTATTTTTTGTGATTGACTTAAAATGTATTACGTTCTCGAAGTCCTCACTTACGACGCGAACTTGGTTAATTTTGAATATGTTTTTCTGCTTTAGAACTTGTCATTTAAACGCCGTTGACGCTTCTACGTGCATTGCAGTTTTACGACAGAGTAAAACGAATAAATAAAAAAAACACGTTTTCTTAAACTTCTCTTAATCTAACTTTTCTTAATAAAATAATAAAAATACTTACCTATAAATACAAATACAATTATTTTGGACAGGCTTTTGGGTTTGTTATGACGAATTTGCCTCCTATTCTTTGGATTCTTAATATAATTAACCCACGTTGCAGTTCCTGGAAAATTAGGTTGATTTCTGCGAAATATATTGTGTTATTGGACAAATACGGCGAATCGCGAGTCAACGGGTTAAGGAATATGGTATACTAGCTGCGCCCCGCGGTTACTTCTGCGTGGTGATGGATGACGATGAAGGTAACAAAAAGTACCTATATAATACATATTTAAGGCCTATTCAGACCTGAGCGTTATTCGCTACCGCTGTGGGTAGCGAAAAATACCACGCGGTACTCGATGGGGAAATAGTATGAAGTTCCATAACTGCAGCGAAACTTGTACCGCCTAGTGAGCCGGTATTTTCTCTTGTTTGGCGAAACTAGTTCCGCCGCCCCGCTAACCGTTGCCAACGAATATATAATATATAATATATCCGCTTTGGTGTGAACAGTGAAATTAACGCATACCCTTTCGGATTTCTCTATCGCTCGTGGTAGCGAATAACGCCCAGGTTTGAATATGCCTTTATGTTGTTACCCTATATGTTGGCTTCTATGTCACACTTACCTACAAAGATTTGTAAAATTGTTTTATTAAAATGTAAATAAACTCAAAAATCTTAATAATACCAATGTATTTTTGTTTGTTAAGCCGTTTTTAATTTTAACAACAAACAAGGGAGTACTTTTATTTTGTTTCGTTTGTTCTTCCAATGTATACAATTTCAGAGAATATTTTTTATCAAACGCCCATCAAAAAGCCATTTTCTTTTAACAAGACGGAAATAATGTAAAAGATCGCTTCCGAAGCCGAAGACAATGTTATTGGAATGCGTCGCCTGAGGAGAGAAGCGGCGCGATTCTGTATTTTTTATCATAATGACCTTAGAATTTGAGTTTGTTATTATGTCTGTGTTGCCATAACACATGCTCCCCTAATTACCGGAAAATCTCTTATCTAGTACGAGTCGCTAACGTTTTCAACTCTGTTTACTTACCAAAGTTCGACCTGTGGGCCTAGCACGAATAACTGCGTAAGTGTAACGTAATGTGTCGTTCACGTGAAACTGTACAAACTGTCATGTATCTAGGGCAACTGTGACACAGATAACTCATAGTTTGTGCGCCGAAGCGTGACGCGTCGACGTTTGCGTATGAATACGTTTTCGCAAATTGTTTGTGCTATGATGAGGCGAAATAGATTTAAATTAATTGTTAATAATTTCTTCTTTACTTATTTATATCTTGTAGTAAGTTTGAGGTTTGATAATAAATTTTTATTGAAATAAAAAAATGAAATAAGAGAACCTTTAAAATTTTTGTTTTATGACTGCAATATAAATATATATATATAATTGTGGAAATTTGTGGGGGAGGCATATGTTCAGCAGTGGAATAATTTTGCATAAAATACAACCCTGCCTGTCTTATTTTATTTTTGGTTTACAATTTTCGAAAACAGGCCCATACACGAGTAGGTCGTAGACGTAGACTTCAACAGACGAGACCTCTCAAGTTTGACATTAATCACTACCGGTTTTCTCCCTGTGGATCACGGAGTCATCAGTGAATATTTGTCTCTTGGTGGTCATAATGAAGTCAATCTCATTTCTCGTGGAACCATCGGGACTCAGCCAGCAAAAATATTAGAATTTTATTAGTTGTTGGTAGTAAGTTTTGCTGCTAGGTGTACCGCACATCTCGTTTTAACATGTTTTATTCAATGACGTTTATTTACTGTTACATTTAATATAACTAACTTAATATTATAATCCGAAAGCGAGTTCATTTATTTATTTTGCTTTCACGAATAAACACGGCTGAACGGATCGTGGGAATTTGGCAGGGAAATAGTAATAGTAATAACTATAAATATATATAGAAATAAAAGACAAAAAAAAATAAAAAAAAAATAATGTTATAGTAATATATATCCCAAAGAAAAACATAGGGTACTTTTCATTATCATTACGCAATAACTGCTAAGCCGATTAAAACAATTCTTTCACGAGTATAAAGCTACATTATACCTGAGTAACATACGCTATATTTGATTTAACATTATTACCTGTCATCTGTCACGCGAGCGAAACCGCGGGCTGCAGCTAGTATAATATTAATATTATAAAACTCAAGTATATACTAAATCTATCACTTTATTAGGAAGTAGCAGCGTTCCGGAAACTTCGCGAAATCTTCTCGTCAAAAATGCCTCAGTGCCTCAAGACAAGAGTCTTCGACCAATGTGTGTTACCAGTGATGACTTATGGCACTGACACGTGGTCTCTTACTATGGGCCTCATAAGTAAGCTCAAAATCGCACAATGAGCTATGGAGAGGGCTATGCTCGGGGTTTCTCTACGTGATCGAATCAGAAATGAGGAGATCCGTAGAAGAACGAAAGTCACCGACATAGCCCAGAAGATTAACCAGTTGAAGTGGCAGTGGGCAGGGCATATAGCACGCAGAACAGATGGCCGATGGGGCTGAAAGGTTCTGGAGTGGAGACCACGGACCGGCAAGCGCAGCGTAGGTCGTCCACCGACACGGCGGACAGACGACCTGATGAAGGTCGCAGGATGACGTTGGATGCAGGCCGCTTCCATAGATAGAGATAAAAAGTCAGATCTTGTTAACTTATTTTAAATTAACCTTGCCTTCCGAGTCGCGTCAACACTGATTTTGGCGATATTATCACTATTTCCCATTCCAATTCAAAATCGCGCTTTTGACAGATTAGATCTGTCAGCCATTCGGAATGGGTTGAAATCGCGCTTACGTCGCTCACGGCATGGAATACACGCGCACTCACACAGATGCCAGCTATCGCAACACGCACACATCAGCAAACTGTCATTTTTGGCGGACTGCTCACGGTGATTTCAGTTTGTACGTGGTCGTTGAAATCGCAAAATGGCGTCCTTGGTGCGATCACAGCCCTAAAAGTGATTGTGACGCGACTCGGAAATCAAAGTAAGTAAAATATAAATTATAAAACCAAATAAATGTGTGAAGGAATATAACATTTAATCTGGAGTCCTCCTGTGCACAAGCATCCAAAGTTCTGCATTTCGTTGGCGTTTAAACATTCAATTTCCTTTCTACGGATGTTGGGGACGCATTCTGTCTGGACATGTGAAGTCCCTGCAACTTCAACATTGTGCCACACCCATGTTATAAATGAGTATGTTTCTGAGTGAGTAGGTGTGCATGTTTTGTACTTCTTTGCGCTAAGACGACTTAGTAGCATTGATCAAATTTGAAAAAGATATAGCTTTGACAGGTTTAACATATTGACTTATTTTACAACAGGAACTCGCGACAATCTTATTTCACAGGGAAGAAGTAGCTGGCAGTCGATATATTCAAATAAATCATCATCATCATCACCTCAGCCGTGGACTGCTTAACATAGGCCTCCCCATACATAGGCCTCCCCAATGGTTTTGCCAATACTCGCCACGCTTGGCTAGGCGAGCTCAGTTTTGAGGTTTTTGACTGGGAAGGTGCTGCTGCCCACCTTCTAATTGTTATCCCTTTGCCGGCTTCTACGGCACCCACGGGTAGATTTGGGGAGGTACTATTCTAAGCCGGCACCCAACGGCTGTTTAAATAAATAAATAAATTTAACTAAATTAATATAAATATTACATATTAAGCGTAGCGTACAGCGTAGGTCGTCCACCAACAAGGTGGACTGACGACCTGATAAAGGTAGCAGGACGACGTTGGATGCAGGCCGCTTCCAATCGGTCCTTTTGGAAGTTTGTGGGGGAGGCATATGTTCAGCAGTGGACGTCCTACGGCTGAGATGATGATGATATTAACGTTCTGCCAATAACACTATATAATAACAAACACTTCATCAAACTCAAAATTGAAACAAGAATAAAAGGATTATTGAGTAAAAATTCATATAAAAATGAATTATTTTACATATAATTATTTTACTGAATAAAAAATGTAAAAGGCAACTAGACTTACAATTAATGATAAAAAAAAACAGTACTTAGGTACAAGTACGTTCGTATCTCATTTATAGACTCTATTTATTTGCATAGATTCATGTTTAGTTAGCTTTCGAAAAAAACATAATATATAGACTGGTTCAAAAAGCATAGTTATACATTATTCTGTGATTATACGTTCAAAAAAGGTCCGAGTTTGTACAGCGTTTTAGCATCAACAAAGTATATTCCAATTTTTTAGATAATGTAATAACTTCCATTATTTTGCAAAGATCAAACAACAATGAAGAATCGAATTTTAACTCTATCTGACTTTAACCTTACGTCTTACGGGGACGGAGCGACATCTATTGAACAGCTTTGACAGCATTTTCCAACCGGCCCCGGTAAGACGGTTAGTCAGATAGAGAGTTAAAATTCAATGCTCGGACCTGAACCTCGGTAGCCTAGTTGGTCAATGGTGTCTGACACGGAAAGTCAGAAGACGCGGGTTTGAATCCCGTCCGAGGATGTGAATTTTTCTCTTTATAAATTTCAATGTTTGAGATCGCTAAAGCAGGCGTTAGTGCTTTAAAAAGTAATTCTATAAAAATCAATATAAGTAATGATTAGGATGAATACCGAACTAAACATTACTTATAAAAGAATCCAAACATTGCGCCAACATGTTTCGCAATAAAAACAGTACCTAATGAGAAAATACTTGACTCAAAGGATTCCAACAAAACGAGGAAAGTTGCCTCCTGTCCTTGGCAGAAGAATTTTAATAAAAAATCTCTCCGCAAGAGACGATACTCAACAATATTAATAAGAGGAGAGGGTTGTGACTTCAATGCCTTTTGACGTTCTATGCGTTAAGTAAAATGTCTGTGGGAATGTGCCACATACGTCTGCAGCCGTGCGATTCTCTAAGTTCGTTGCATCTTTGACAACATCCGTGAAACAAATGACGAGTGGCAAGATGCGTTGGAAAAACAACCGTATGTACAAGGGCGATATCTACTTGACATCGGTGAACTCTTCGAGGAACGCAACGACGAATCACCAGGGAAATTCCCAGCCGTGTGATTTCCTAATGATTCGTTGATGCGCTCGTCAACGAGCTCACCGATATCAATTACTTTACGAGATAGCACCGAGATAGGTGGTTTTTCCACCGTTTCTTTAATCTTGTCATTTGTTTCACGGATGTTGTCAAAGATGCAACGATGTTTGCTCTTAGAGAAACGCACGGCTGTGCTAGACACACACAAGTTGAAAACACGACGTATTATGTTAAAAATAAATTACCAAGATTCGTCTCACTCACGGATAAAAAAACACATATTGTACGGCCAGACGAAAAAAGACATAAGTTTGGTAGCAAGGCATGGAAGTTAGTGCGTTCTTTCTCTAGCTAGTAAGATACTTAAGTCGGAAAAAAATGCAAGCTGCAAACATACTGTAGTTAATTCATTCTTTTTGCTAGCAGTGCAAAGGCTTTCACGGTAACCCAGTTCGTGAGATGAGAGATTCACATATGCATAGGTAAATGTATGTACGTACATAAACATCCACTCAGATGTGCTTTAATAGCAGTCTTCAAATATGGAGATGGTTACATGTTAGAGTGTAGATATGTTTTTATTATTCTTGTCGATTGAGTTTGAAATTTGTATTTAGTTCGATTTATTTTATAACTAGCAACTGCCCGCGAATTCGTTTGCGTAGTAGGCTCAGCTTTTGGTTATTATTTCGTAAAAAAAACTTCTGACAATAATAACACAACAAAAAATACAGGGAGATTGTTCCATACGTTCTCAAGTTATAGCGTGACCAGGAGAAATAGGAGTTCATTTTATATACACAGATAATCAGTTTGGTAACTACTACGTTATTCGAAGATAATATCATAGTTTCAGGCGTGGAGTTAGCACGTCAGCACGGCTAGCACGGACAGTGGACTATTTATCCCCGTGGAGAGGAAAGAAATCTTTTTACCATGCCATTTTTATCTCCATTGCGAGCACGGCAACGTCAGAGTATAGTTTATCCACGTGGATAGACGGCGGGAGTAGCGTTTCCTATGATTTGTACTTCGTAGGTGACATTAAAAGTAAATGTAACAAAAGTCTCTGAGTAGCGTGTTCTATCTATACGTAGAATCCTACCTAGTATCCTATCGTTTACTAAGACTCATTATGTGTATGGAAGTGGGGACCTGTTGTAGAGTAAAAACAAATAATTATTATTTAACTTGGATATTTCACAGAATGTAGATAGGAAAGTAATACAATAATAACCTTGATATGCACCGGCAAGCCATTCGTATGGTTTCGAGGCTGCAATACAACGCCATTTCTTTATTGACCCGAAATATGTGCTTGAGTTCATTACCTTGGTAATCGAAGGGGTTAGTGGTATCTCGGATATATATACCTTCGGTGTAATTTTATTTCCATTGTTTCCATTTCCCGCATCAAAAAATAATCATTATAATATGCGAGATATTTATAAATGGAAATGAACTTTTGTTCACCACCTTCAAAGAAGATGACTACATTTCTCAGCGTTATGTCAATTGGAGAGAATTATATCCACGTTTCGATAAGTCCGTGCTCTATAGCTATATTCTTTCATCTAGACGATATCTAAATTAAGTCTGAGTAAAGAAATCCTCCTTATACATATATTTAAATATAAAGATATATATTTGACGGCGCATTGTTTTAATTATTATGATTATTTAGTTTAAGCGCCATCTAGTTTCATTTTAGTGGACTAGAGTTGCAAATGGCGCCAACTCTTGTGTAACACTGGGTGACGTGCGCTGTTCGCTGATTGGTCGTTGGCCGGGTGGCGTGTTACGTCAGGCAGCCAATCAGCATTCAGAACGAGTTTTCGGATCCGGTCCGACGTAGGCGCTAGTGGGAGCGCGCGGGCAGAGTATAAATGGCGCGGCTTCGCTCCGAAAGACTCACTTTGCACTTGGACGCGACAGCGACCGTCACCCAGTGGAATACTTTGTCCACTGCCTGTTTCAAAGTAACTAGCTACTGTAATTCTACTTACGTACTGTAACCTGATTATCATTATTAAAAAGCTGATTGCATTGTACGTGCGGTATTTAGTTCTCCTCACCCTATATACCCACGCCATACGACAAGCAACCACCATGTCTGGGGGTGCTCGGCCACTCGTTCCGACATCAGAAGTGGGATCCGAAGGGCTACACCATGAGGAGTCGCAAGAGGACCAGCGACATGAAGCAGCTGCAACTAATATTCTCGCCGGAATGGAAGCACTGCTGACTCAATTACTGGCTGCTACACCAGCTCCGGCGACGGCAAACAAAAGCTCTACAAAGTTCATCAAGTTCGATCCTGACGACGAGGATGCTGACATTGAGGGTTGGTGCAAGCTTACCGAGATAATTGTTACAAGCAAAAAGTTAGAAGGCATCGACTTACTTCTTGCCTTGACGCAGTCATTGAAAGGGCGTGCAGCCACCGCTCTGACCACACTTAGCCTGGTAGAAATGACTTGGCCACGTGTGAAGGAACTGCTAATGACCAAATTTGCAAGACCTATGCTGCCTCAAGATTACTTTGATGACATACTGAGATTTCGCATCACTGGGAAGGAGACAGCATGCCAGGCTGCAACTCGACTATGGAGCATAGTGGAACGTATTCCCCGCGTGAAAATGCCTGAAGACATTATGACCGGATTTATTATGTCTGTCTTTTGCTTCACAGACAATTTTATAAAAAAAGAATTGAACGGACTAGACATAATCACAAGAGCTCAACTGTTTCGGAAACTTAACGGGATTTCGAACAAGAGAAGATACGACGGCAGTGACCATGAGTTTGAACCGAAGCGATTCAAGAGTAATGAAAATAGTAACGACCCCAGATTCAAGGGCACCTGTAACCGCTGCGGTGCTTAAGGACACAAACAAGTGGATTGCAAGAAACCTCGTGTGGATCCGAATCCTCCATCAACATCTAAGGAAGGCGCTGAGAAGAGATCCTGCTTCGTGTGTGGCAAGCCAGGACACATTTCTCCAGCCTGTCCGGAGAAGGTGGTCAAAGAGGTCCATGTCTGCAACCATCAAACTGCGAGGAGTATGCTGGCGACATCATCGGGTGAGCTCGTCCAATTCTTATTCGATAGTGGTTCTGCATGCTCTTTGATCAAATCAGATTTGATCGCTAAGTTTTCCGGTACTGCGTGCAATGAGAAAATATTTCTTTCGGGGGTAGGTCAAGGAAACATTTTATGCGATTCTCAAATTCTCAGCGATATCAAAATCGAGGGTATTGAACTAACAGTTTTGTTCCACATTGTCCCATCTGATAGCATTTCGGAATCAGTTATTCTAGGTAGGGATATTCTCCAACAAGGAGTAAGTGTACAAATTAGTGGTAACAAAATTAATTTCAATATAACGAAAAGTTGTAACGCATGCGACGACCTTGACTTCCTTGACGTTGATACTGACCTAGAGGGGCATCATAAAATCAAGTTACTTCGAATCCTTTCGAAGTACAAAGACTCCTTTATCGATGGAATACCTGTCCGTCGTGTGAATACAGGGGAAACTTACCGGCAAAAGTGACAGAAAACAATATGCATCAGTAATCATAGATGGATTTACCAAATATGTGCTACTCGAGCATACGACCTCCCTTGACGCTTGTAGTGCAGTAAATGCTTTGAGAAAGGCTGTCACTCTTTTTGGTGCCCCAAGACGTGTCATAGCAGATCAGTGTAGAAGTTATGCTAGTCATGACTTTAAGCAATTTTGTAACGACCACGGGATTGAGCTTCATTTCATTGCAACTGGGTCAAGTAGGGCTAACGGGCAAGTTGAACGTGTTATGCGTACCCTCAAAACTCTACTTACTATAGTGGAAAATGATCCTCACAAAGTTTGGCGGGACGAATTAGGAAGCGTTCAACTCGCTTTAAATAGCACGCGATCTCGTATAACCGGATACATTCCGACAGAACTTATGATGGGTATTACAGCTCTGTCCTTTGGCGAAGCAAGGGTGTCACCGCGAGTAGATTCTGACACACGTTTAAAAACTTGAAGCCATTTGAAATGTTGCTTCTGAAAATATTCAGAAGGCTGCAAATTTAGATGCACTGCGTTTGAATAGGCGAAAAGCAAAAGTAAATCCATTTCATGTAGGTGATTTCGTTTTTATCAAATGTAGCGAGCGTAACCAGACCAAATTAGACCGAAAATTTAGGGGTCCTTTTGTTGTTACCCGCGTTTAGAAAATGATCGTTACGAATTAAAAAGCATTGTTGGCTCTAACCGTCTTTATAAGTACTCTCATGAAAATTTGCGAGTAGTACCGAGAGGATATGCCGGTTTAGCTGAAATTTCAGAAGTTTTGACAAATTGTGATGATGATGAGGATGAGCCTGTGACGGCGGTCACGAAGCTGCTTGGGCTATATGATGTGCTCAATTCTGGATAGAGGACACGGTGGTTTGACACGCGGAGAGAGAGATAGTCGAAGGGATACTGTTGCCTGGGTCGAACGGATTGCTGCGATGCAGTCGTCGAAGGGGCGCTGTTGTCTGGGCTATGGGTTGACTTGAGTCCAGGGAGTGAGTCGAAGGGATGCCAGTTGTCCGGGTCGAATGGATTCCTGCGGTGGTCATCGAAGGGGCACTGTTATCCGGCTGCACTGCTCTGGTAGCGTCAGTAGTTTGTGTGATGTAATTGCGTGTCTTGTCCGAGATTGAGAGCATCATCATTGATTTAAGAAAGTAATCGATATACCACCCTAAATTACTTGAAAATGTGTCTTAATTATGTCAGAATGAACGAGCGGTAGCATAATATACTGTATTTATCCTTTTGTTACAGAAAAACAAGAAGTTCGCCCGAGGACGTGCGAGTGTCAGTCTGGCCGTGACGGCGCATTGTTTTAATTATTATGATTATTTAGTTTAAGCGCCATCTAGTTTCATTTTAGTGGACTAGAGTTGCAAATGGCGCCAACTCTTGTGTAACACTGGGTGACGTGCGCTGTTCGCTGATTGGTCGTTGGCCGGGTGGCGTGTTACGTCAGGCAGCCAATCAGCATTCAGAACGAGTTTTCGGATCCGGTCCGACGTAGGCGCTAGTGGGAGCGCGCGGGCAGAGTATAAATGGCGCGGCTTCGCTCCGAAAGACTATCCAATATACTAGCGCCCGCTCAACCCAACTGGGTATCAAAGTCCAGGTGCCGACCCCAAGCGACCATAGGGCGCTCACCAGAATTTTAAAAAACGAGAGTATAAGCTTTCATACTTATGCTCTCGAGGAAGAGAAGGTACTACGCGTTGTCATACGCGGCGTACCAAAGGAGGTGCAAACCGACAGTGTCCTCGCCGACTTAAAGGCGCAAGGCTACCCCGTCCGCGAATGCCACCAGATGTACAGTGGCAAAGATCGCAGGCCCTACGACCTACTATTGGTCATCCTCAATCGCACGCCAGAGGGCAAAGCGATTTTTAATGTCAAAACGGTAGTGAACCTCTCGGGGATCACCGTTCAACCCCCATTCCGAAACCGAGCGCCTGGCCAGTGTCATAACTGCCAATTGTACGGGCATGCCGCCCGATTCTGTTTCGCCCGCCCGAGGTGCGTCAAGTGCCTAGGGGATCACGGGACAGCCCAGTGTTCTCGCACAAGGGACTCGGCAGACCCACCTAGTTGTGTCCTCTGCGGCACACAGGGACATACCGCCAACTACCGCGGTTGCCCTAAGGCACCCCGCGTATCAAGTGGGCCGGCCAGGAGGCCTATTCCCCCTCCTCGCCCGGTCACTACCCGCTCACAAGGGAACGGCCCTAAGCTTAACCTTACCCCCGCACCGCAGGCAACACCTGTTGTACCCGCGCCCGCGCCCGCGCGCAACGCTTGGTCCAAGCCCTTGAGCATGGTACAAGCAAGCGCCCCCCTCACCCCCGCCCGCCCGCAGGCCTCTGTCAGCGCGCCGGCTCCTAAGCCCAAACCGCCGCTCGCTAGGCCTCCAATGGCTGGGCTCATGGACGCCCCAGGTCAATCTGACCTGGCAGCCGACATAGCCCTTGTCATGGACTACGCGATGGTCATAGACGTGGACGAAGTACGTGCATTCGCGCACAAACTTCGTACTGCCACAAACGACCAAGACCGCTTGCGAGCCACGCTCACACACGCGGGTCTAATCAGCGCAGTGAGGCGCTACGCCCTCCCCAGCGTTTCTTAGGTATCATCCAATATGGATAGTACACCGAAACGAATTAAGCCCCACTCAGTCACCGTAGCGACTTTCAACGCTGACGGCCTCTCTAGTCAAAAGGACGAAGTTCACGAATTTTGTAAGACCCATCAGGTCGATATTCTATGCGTGCAGGAGACCTTTCTGAAACCAGGTACAGCGAACCCTAGGTTTGCAAATTACCGTTTGGTTCGTAATGATAGAGTGGTCACCCCAAAAGGTGGCACTCTCATCTATTACAAAAGAGCTCTGCACTGTATCCCAATTGTTACTCCACCACTTAGAATACTAGAAGCCTCTGTTTGCTTTCTAGCGATGTCAGGTCATCAACCAGTCATCATAGCCTCATGTTACCTCCCCTCTGGTAAAGAACTATTACAGACAGACTTGGAAGCCCTCTTCTCTCTAGGAAGCTCCGTCCTTCTGATCGGTGACTTCAACAGTAAACATGTCATATGGAACTGTACTAGTAACAATAGTAATGGTAAAATCCTTGAAGGCTTGGTCAGCCACTTAAACTTTGATATTCTCTCCCCTCTGGAGCCCACAAGATATCCCTATGTTGACAACCAACGACCAGACATACTTGACATAGCACTTCTCAAGAACGTCACCCTCCGGTTGCGCTCTATAGAAGTGTTACACGAACTGACTTCAGACCACCGCCCTGTATTGTTGAAATTAGGCCCCGACCCGACGGACATAACCCCTATCACTAGAACGGTAGTGAACTGGAAGCAACTGGGGGAATCCCTCCAAGCTATCAGTTCACCCGCTCTCGATAGAATCCCCGATGACATACAGACAGTAGAAGACGTGTCAATTGCGATCGAGGCTCTCAGTGACCACCTCCGCACCGCAGTAGGTGAATCCTCAAAGCAGGTCCAAGTGGCGGATGGTCGCCGCTTCGAACTGCCCGAGGGTGCGAGGAGATTACTGACAGCTAAGAACGCCGCCACTAGGGCGTATGACTCGATGCCAACCCCAGAGAACAAAGCCACCATGCGCTATTTACAGCGTGCTGTAAGGAAACGCATGAGTGAGCTGCGTGATCAAAGGTGGGACGACAAACTGTCAGAGATTGAGCCAACTCACCAGGCATACTGGCAGTTGGCTCGAACTCTGAAATCTGACGGACAACAGACAATGCCCCCACTCATTAGGCCACCTCCCCTCTCCATAGCGTTCCTTGACGAAGACAAAGCCGAGTGTTTAGCTGATAGCCTTGAGGCTCAGTGTACTCTAAATGTAGATCACGTCGACCAGAAACACCTCGATTCGGTGAAATCTGAAGTCGAACGTAAAAGCTCTATGTCCATCTCTGACCTCCCACTCCTCCCACCGGTAAAATCATCCGAGGTTGTGTCTCTGATCAAGAGCCTCAAGACCCGTAAATCCCCTGGTGCTGATGGTATCAGCAACAAGGTGATTAAACACTTCTCAGTCCCACTAGTCCATCTCTTAGTTAGCATCTTCAATGCGGCTATGAGCAACTGCTCCTTCCCAGACACTTGGAAGCATGCCATTGTCATTGGTATTCACAAACCAGGCAAACCGGCAGCCGAGCCCTCCAGCTACCGTCCCATAAGTCTCCTCAGCTCTCTGGGGAAGATTTACGAGCGGCTCATTGTAAACCGACTCTGGTCCCACGTTAGGTCCAATAACCTCCTTCCCGATGAGCAATTTGGTTTTAGAGCCAAACACTCTTGCGTCCAACAAGTGCACCGCGTAACGGAGCACATCCTAGGCGGTTTCAATAAGAAACCAAAGCCCCAAGGGACCATAGCTGTCTTCCTCGACGTAGCGAAAGCGTTCGACAAAGTCTGGCACAACGGCTTGATATTCAAGCTGTACCAACTGGGTGTGCCAGACCGTCTTGTACTCATCTTACAAGACTTTCTCAGGGATCGAACGTTTAGCTATCGCACCGAGGGAACGCTCTCCTCCCCGCATCCCATTCACGCAGGTGTCCCTCAGGGCTCTGTACTCTCACCCATTCTCTTCTCGCTGTACACCAGCGACATCCCACGATCTGAACCTAATGTTCAGATCGCTCAGTTTGCGGATGATACTGCAATCTACTCTACTGGCTG
Organism: Selenia dentaria; assembly: GCA_917880725.1. Lineage (NCBI taxonomy): Eukaryota > Metazoa > Arthropoda > Insecta > Lepidoptera > Geometridae > Selenia > Selenia dentaria. Next base: position 2,594,011 of record OU862893.1, on the reverse strand, counting down.
GTTCAAGGTCAGGCAGAGATGCGCCATCCAACGAGCCATCACCGTAATCGGTGCATGGTTTCGTAAATGGCGGATTGCAGTAAATCCTAGCAAAAGTGCAGCAGTGTACTTCACTGAGACCCGGCGAAATCTCATGCCGTCACCCATAGTCCTATTCGGCGAACCCATCCCTTGGGCTAAATCTGCCAAATACCTGGGCGTCACCCTTGATTGCCAACTCACTTTCGCGAAACACATCCAGATTGTTCGCAATAGGGCGGCCTTCATTATGGGTCGTCTTAATCCCCTCATAGGCAAAAACAGTAAAATGTCTCTTAGAAATAAGACGACTCTTTACAAACTTTGCATCCGCCCAATCATGACTTACGCATCTGTAGCGTTCGCCCATGCTCAGAAACACGACCTCCACAAACTTCAAGTGATTCAGAATCGCTTTATGCGCAGGGCAGTGGGCGCTCCGTGGTACTTGCGGAACGCCGAACTGCACTGCGATTTCACCCTCCCCTCTATTACGCAGTATATGAAAGACTGCTCCCGCCGCCACTTCGACAAAGCTCCCCACCACTCGAATCCCCTCGTGGTCGAAGCGGCGAACTACTCCACTGACATAACCGATCCCCACTTCCTTCCCCCCCGTCGCCGTCCAAGGCATATTCTGGGTGACCCGGATGACCCCATCGCAGCCGTTACTTCGGCAGCTTTAGCGTCGTCCCAAGGGAACCCCGGTAATGGTTGTAGACCCGACCAGGGCTGTGATCCCGATCGCATTGTAGGCTCCGGCCGAGATCTTCTTCGCAGCCCCAGTCGCAGTCGAGGTAATTCACACACACACGATTGTAGTCCCAGCCACGGTGCGGGTGGAAGTATACACCGCGGCCCCAGTCGCGATGTATCCTCCGGCCCAGCAAATGGCTGCGGACGAGGTATTACACTTTCTTATTGTAGCCCCACCCAAAGTACAGTCATGAGTGCACAACGCGACGATCCTGGTCGCGGTGTGGACCCATGTCGCGGAAATGGGAGGAGGCGAGGTACACAAGGTTATGATTTAGTGGTAAACACAGTCAAACACCGAGCTCGCCGGCGAGCTCGAGGCAAAAGTTATGTCTTGGTTAGATTCTCTCCAAATAGTCGTAGAGTTAAAATTCATAGGGCCCACTTTCAACGGTACACTTATGTACCGGGGCGATTCTCTCCTACTCCCCTCTCTCCTGGCGACGGCCCAAGCCGAGGTCCGTACCCTAGTGGTGCCCTTGAGCAAGTCGCCTACTCCTCTCCTTGCGGCGAAGCGTCTTCAACGCTCGCCTTAGGCGGTGCGCCCTCTGCGCCCGCATCTGGCTGAGTGCCATCTGCGCTCGCCAACCGTCCGGTGACGCTGTAAATGCCGGTAGAGGCAAACAGCATTAGTCCGTTCTAAAAAAAAAAAAAAAAAAAAAAAAAAAAAAAAAAACGAAAGACTCACTTTGCACTTGGACGCGACAGCGACCGTCACCCAGTGGAATACTTTGTCCACTGCCTGTTTCAAAGTAACTAGCTACTGTAATTCTACTTACGTACTGTAACCTGATTATCATTATTAAAAAGCTGATTGCATTGTACGTGCGGTATTTAGTTCTCCTCACCCTATATACCCACGCCATACGACAAGCAACCACCATGTCTGGGGGTGCTCGGCCACTCGTTCCGACATATTCTATATTCAGCAGTGGACATCAAAAGTCAGGGGATGTCATAGGGTAAGTTTAAAATAAAGCAATAAGATACAAAAAAAAAAAAAATATAAATAAGATTTTTAAAATAATATTGTTTGTTTATCGGTGTTTTGGAAACTTCACCTCTGTAAAATCTATTTATTTCTGTCGTTTCGTATCCCATTGAGTCGAGCAAAGCCACTGGCGGGGCAGCTAGTAATGAATAAATAAATAAATTATTGGGAAAAAATATTGATATTCTCATGAGTTTCACACATATTAAACTATTACAGTTAACCTGCACGTTAGGGATCGAATACGTCGACCCGGGTTTCGAGCCTGTTCCGCATGTCAGTGCCCGCCGGGAGCTCGCAGACGCCGCTGCGCACTTGCCCTGAAGATGAGCATCGGACATACTCGAAACCCGGGTCGACGTATTCGATCCCTAACGTGAGTGTTTTGCCGGTTAACAGTCATAGTTTAATATGGTAAAAAAAAAACTTACAAAGTAATCTAAAGCCTTGGTTTACATCGATCTGCAATAGCCAATAAATGGATAGACAGGGCTTCGTAGCTACTCGCTACGGTAGTGCAACGGTAGTGCAACGGTAGTGCTACGGTAGTGCAACGGTAGTGCTACGGTAGTGCTACGGTAGTGCTACGGTAGTGCTACGGTAGTGCTATGGACACTTTTATCGCTTCGCTAATTATTGTACTCTATTCTCTGAGAACAGAACAATCTTAAAGGTGATACCCACCAGCAGTGCAAGTACCGAACTTACCGATCGACAAATTTCAGTCTTGAATTCGTCGTACATCAAAAAAACTGGCTATATCGATCTTTTGTCGATCATTGCAAGTAAGTAACAAAATTAAGCGATCGGTGGACAAATTCAATAAGCTTTTACCATTATAACGATAACCATGGAACTGTTAAATTACTTTTGAGATCGTCTATTCAATCGATTTTAACGATTGTTTCGTCAGCTTTGAAAATTACCTCGATATAGCTTATCGACTGAGAATGGGGATATTGTTTAGTTGCGTTTGATCTTACTCATATTACGAGTATAAACGCGAAAGTTTGTATTTATGGATGAATGGATGTTTGTTATTCTCGTACGTTCAAACGGTTGGCTCAATTTTGATGAAAATTGGCATGGAGATAGATGGGGCGCTGAATTAACACATAGGATATTTTATATCGACATCGTCATCATCTATCACCATGCGGGTGTAACCGCGGGGCGCAGCTAGTATTCAATAAAAAATAGACTTCGGCCTTCTTTGATCGCAGAAGATCGAAATGCTCGTAGAAATCTTCAAATGATAGAAAGGTGCATTGTGGAATGCAAACAATTCGTAATAATCGATGTACTGTCGACAATTTGACGATCGTATAAGTCGTTGATATGGCTTCCATACTTGCTAGGGGCGATACGATTTTTTATCGATCTTGCGAATCGACAAATTTAACAACTACGAGTATTACGGTACTTGCACGGCAGGCAAGACTTTTACTTTTGCTACTTATGATTTTTTTTAATTTTTCGCAACTTTATGTAGCACTATGTAAAATATCGTTAATTTAAAATTAAAGCACATTTCGAACCTGAAATTTAACAATGAAATGAAAGTCCAAAACATAAATCACAGTAAATTGAAACCTTGTCGTTATCAAACAAATTTCAATTCGGGGGTAGTACTGTCGGACGCCGAGGGATGAAATGGTACAGGGGTTGTACCAATTCATTCCCCGGCGTCCAATCACACTTCTACTTATACCTTTGTACTGAAATCATTGATATGCTATCTGTGGATACTGTCATGAGTTCAAACGGCTAATAGTATTGAAATAATACTTCAATCGTATTATAGTAATTCCAGGCATATGAATCCAGAAATGTTCCATAAAAAAATCGCCAACAAAACGCGCCAAATGAGCAGCAAAAAACCTGATATATCTAAGACTAGCTGCTCTCCGCGGTTTCACCCGCGCGGTGATGGATGATGATGATGATGATGAACCCTATATAGCCTATGTTACTTAGGGTGAATGTACCTTTCCAATGATAAAATAATTTTTGAAATCGGTCCAGTACTTTTTGAGCCAATTCGTTACAAATATTTACATACATACAAATCTTTCCTCTTAATAATATTAGTATGGATACATAAACACAAAACTGCAAGGCTATGGGTGACCTTCTCTCTTATGACCCGTAGGGAAGCGGGTATAATATCAACAAACATTCCCAAAGAGTTGACCAAGAGTTGTTGAGTTGAAGAGACCTATGTTGGCGTGAGGGGCCACGTGAGATTAGCCACGACATATTGTACCGACCACACTTCAAACGTGGAGTAAGGGTAGCACTATAAAAATGAACATTGCAATTTTAGAGGAAAAATCCATCCTCGGACGGAATTCGAACCCGCGTCTTCCGACAATCCGTGTCAGATGCCATTATCACTAGTCCACTGAAGCACGAGGTCCCAGCATCGAATTTTAGCTCTCTATCTGATTTTGACCGTCGTATGGGGACAGAGTAACATCTATTGGACAGCTTGATAGCATTATCCAACCAAAAGATGTTTTTCAAATAGGTACTCAACTTTCGTATTGATGTCGCAACCCTTTATAGTTTTTATTATATGATTCCTAAAACACTAACGCTTACTTAGTGATACTAAACATTACAATTTCGGAGAGAAACCTTTTTTTCTCTTTAAAATAGCAATGTTTGTTATCGCTAAGCAGGCGTTAGTGCTTTAAAAATCATATTATAAAAATATGATAATGATGTTCAGAAAAGTGTCTAAGCCGATTATAATAATAATAATTATAATAAATCTTTATTCATGGAACTTAAACAATGGCATAAATTGTTAAGAAAAACGATGATATGTTTTGGAGAAAAACTGTGTTGCGGATACCTACGCCCTCCTCCTTAATTTCTATAGTACAGTTAGTTCCTAAAATTCATGTAGGTAACATATTTTTAAATAAAAAATAAAAAATTACAAACAATTGTTTTTTTACAAGATAATAGCGAATGAGTATGAGTCTCTCTTTGTGATAAGATTGAGTATGAAGAATGTGATGATGAAGCAAGAGAGGGTGCTAAGATGATTGCAAGTAGAAGTCTGCTATCTCTGCCTATCTCTCCAGACCCAGCTGTCAGTCTCACTATGACTTTTCCTGATACAAAATATTTATTTATTTCTTAAAAACCGATATAGCATCATTACAGTTCACCTAACACAATGCAACACATACCTAAATCTATTTAATTATTAAATATTAATTTAAGTGTAGATAATATTATCATTGTGCTGCGTATTGGGTGACAGGAGTGGCGTGAAGAATAAAGCGAGAGCGCACTCGTAGAAACTATTATTTAATCTGTGATGAAGCATACCGTATCACCCTGTGTCTTTCAAAAACATGGTACTGCATATTAGGTCAGGTTTTAGATATACTATATATCCTTAGGACCGACGAAAAGATGGTCGAATTGGAGGAAGAGACGCTCAAGTTACGCTGGGATGTCATGGGATTATCTGAAGTCCGAAGACAGGGACAGGACACGATAATTCTAAATTCCGGCAACTTGTTCTTCCACCGGGAGGGAGACCAACAATCCCAGGGTGGTGTCGGGTTCCTCGTCCGCAAGTCTCTCGTCAACAACGTAGTGAAAGTCGATAGTGTGTCCGCTAGGGTAGCGTTCCTTATACTCAGAATAACCAAACGGTATTCGCTGAAGGTTATACAGGTATACGCACCGACCTTGGCACACTCGGACAATGAAGTAGAAAGTATGTACGAGGATATATCCAGGGCCATGCATACTTCTAAAACCTACTTCACTGTTGTAATGGGAGACTTCAACGCAAAGCTAGGCACAAGGAAACGTGATGAGTTGAGAGTAGGGCCATTTGGATACGGGCAGCGGAACTCGAGGGGACAGAGGCTGGCTGACTTCATGGAGAAGGAGGGACTCTTTATGATGAACTCCTTCTACATGAAGCGGCCATCCAGGAAGTGGACGTGGATGAGTCCCGACGGTTCCACTACGAACGAGATAGACTTCATCATGACGACCAATAAGCGCATATTCAATGACGTCTCTGTGATCAGCAAGGTAAAAACCGGCAGCGATCACCGCATCGTAAGAGGCGCATTGAATATCAATGTCAAGCTTGAGAGGTCACGTCTGGTGAAGTCTACGCTCCGACCTAATCGTGCCCAAATCCAAAACCCCGAAAAGTTTCAACTTGAACTTCAAAACCGTTTTCAGTGCTTAGCTGAATGCGACACAGTGGATGAGTTGAACAACGGGTTGGTGGAAACTGTCCAAGCGGTTGGGTCCGAATTCTGTGAGACCAAACGCCGCAGGAAAGCTCAAAAACTCTCAAAAGAAACTCTGAAACTAATGGCAGAACGGAGCGAAATGAGACTGCAGTCCGCAGTTGATATGTCGGATTACGGTAAACTCAATAGACGAATTTGGAAGTCCATGCGACACGACTTGCGTGCTTATAATACTGCGCGTATTACGGCAGCAATTGAGCGGAACCAGGGCTCTAAAGTCTTTGCAAAAGATTCGTCTATTGGGCAAAGCCAAATGACAAAACTGAAGACCGAAAATGGCAGTATCGTTTCATCCAAGCCTGAGATTCTGAGAGAGATTGAGAGCTTCTATCGACAGTTATATACCTCGACGCGCGAACCCGTTACTGAAGCAGCTCAGGACACCAGAGCAAAGTTAGTCCGACACTATACCGAAGACATCCCGGACATCAGCCTGTACGAGATTAGAATGGCTCTCAAACAGCTTAAGAACAACAAGGCGCCAGGAGAAGACGGAATTACGACTGAACTTCTGAGAGCGGGTGGTAGACCGATACTTTTAGTCCTCCAGAAGTTATTCAATTCTGTCATCTTCGAAGGCAAAACACCGGAAACGTGGCACAAGAGCGTGGTGGTGCTGTTCTTCAAAAAAGGTGATAAAACCTTATTGAATAATTTTAGGCCCATATCGCTCTTGAGCCACGTGTACAAGCTGTTTTCGAGAGTCATCACGAACCGTCTCGCACGCAGGTTTGATGAGTTCCAGCCTCCTGAACAAGCCGGTTTCCGAAGAGGCTTTAGCACCGTAGACCACATTCATACACTACGGCAGATTATACAGAAGACCGAAGAGTATAATCAGCCACTGTGTCTAGCGTTTGTGGATTACGAGAAAGCCTTTGATTCTATCGAGAAGTGGGCCATACTGCAGTCCTTGCAGCGATGCCAAATTGACTATAGGTATATCGAAGCGTTGAAGTGTTTATACAGCAAGGCCACTATGTCAGTCCGATTACAGGACCAGATTACGGAACAAATTCCATTGCAGAGAGGTGTGAGACAGGGAGACGTCATCTCTCCGAAACTGTTCACTAACGCATTGGAGGATGTTTTCAAACTTTTGGACTGGAAAGGATGTGGCATCAACATTAATGGCGAATACATCACTAACCTTCGTTTTGCCGATGATATAGTTATAATGGCGGAGTCGCTCGAGGATATTGGCACCATGCTCAACGACCTCAGTAGAGTTTCCCAACAGGTTGGTCTTAAGATGAACATGGATAAGACGAAAATCATGTCCAATGTCCATGTTCCACCTATACCGGTAATTGTTGGAAACGATACACTCGAAGTTGTAGACGAGTACGTCTACCTGGGACAGACTGTCCAATTAGGTAGGTCCAACTTCGACAAGGAGGTCGCACGAAGAATCCAGCTCGGATGGGCAGCGTTCGGGAAGCTTCGATCCATCTTTTCGTCCCCAATACCTCAGAGCCTGAAAACCAAGGTTTTCAACCAGTGTGTGTTGCCAGTGATGACTTATGGCACTGAGACGTGGTCCCTTACTGTGGGCCTCATTAACAAGCTTGAAGTCGCTCAACGAGCAATGGAGAGGGCTATGCTTGGGGTTTCCCTGCGTGATAAGATCCTAAATGAGGAGATCCGTAGGAGAACTAAGGTCACCGACATAGCTCTCAAAATTAGCAAGTTGAAGTGGCAATGGGCAGGCCACATCGCTCGCAGAACTGATAACCGATGGGGAAGAAAGGTTCTCGAGTGGCGACCACGCACCGGAAGGCGTAGTGTAGGCCGGCCCCCCGCTAGGTGGACCGACGACCTCATAAAAACCGCGGGGAATTGCTGGATGCAGGAAGCGAGTAGCCGGTCCAAGTGGCGTTCTATGGGGGAGGCCTATGTTCAGCAGTGGACGTCTTCCGGCTGATAATGATGATGATGATGATGATATATCCTTAAGGTTGGAAGGCGAGTTGGAAGCCGGCTACATGAAGCCGCAGCAAACGACGTGTCGCAATGACACTACTGTTTTCTATGTATTTCTATGAAATACTCATACCATTCGACACGAAGCTAGCGTTACGTCGTCGAGCGGCAGACGACACTGTCGCCCGACCGCAGATCAGTAGTGCCGGGTACCAATCTACCTAGTAAAACAACTGAAAAGCTTTTAAACTAAACCTTTCGTATCGCTTTTCAAATGATTGATGCCATCTGCAGTTGCCATCTGCAGTCGGGTTCAAAATCATGACTGCAGCGACGACGTGTCGCGGCAACATGAAGCGACGACACGTCGTCTGCTGCTGCTGCGTGTAGCCGGCTAACAACTTGCACCTTTAGAGGAAAACTCATATCTCATCAAATAAAGTTAGTACCAACTTCCCCGAATAGGATCCAATACATTCTACTCTTTTTAAATTGTTTGGTTTGTTTAAGATTGTATGTCTGTGCAACTGTAACGATGAAAGAGTTCCAATACAAGGGCAGCTGGATGGACCAGGTTTTATTTAGAACCTTTTTGTTGAGACCGAGACTAATCAAGAGTAACACACATGAGTTGTAAAGTTTATTATTTGTTTAATTTATGAATTTTGTTACCAACTGGTATCCACAAGCTTTATTTGGATAATTAATCAATTTTGTATAACTTTATCAGGATTTCAAAATTGTAAGACTAAATAATTATCTGTACTATACTAAAGAATATATCATAGCTTCATTTTCCTGAACGGTCAGTAAAGGTGATAACCACCCAATAATTCGAAAAGCTATTAAGCCGGTTATGCTGTTGGCCTCATTGTAGAAGAGCCAGAGCCTGCAAGGAGACCAACAAGCAAGATAGCGAGACTGCCGACACTCATGTAACGGAGAACCTATAACCATCTAATCCCTAGAGCGGCTCTTGGTACAGTTCAATTTTTAAAGCTAACACATACACATAAGTAGCACAAATGAAACCCAATCCACCTCAAAAGGTACTTTATGGACGTTATGCCTTCAACTGTCTCCTGCCGTGCGATTCTCTAACGATTCATCGATGTGCTCGTCGACGAGCTCATCGATGTCAAATACTTTTTGAGATATCGCCCTTGTACATAAGGATGTTTTTCCAACGTGTCTTGTCATCTTGTCATGTGTTTCACGGATGTTGTCAAAGATGCAACGATGTTTGCTCTTACATAATCGCATGGCTGTTGTTCAACTGATGATAATTATTGGCAGATGGACAGATGGCGTCCAAAGATATCATCACACTCACATTCTTTTACTAACATAAGTTATAATTAAATTTTAATTATGCATTGTTATATTTCAACAACATTTTACCGTCTGAAGATCCATTTAATATATATGCCTTTTTCGTGACAGCTTTTATCCTTTAACTCGCGCTTCGTCGATTCTGCCATGCAATAAAAGGATTCCCAAACTGAATGATTAAACATATTTTTTGCTTTTGTTTTCATGGGTATTAAAGTTATATTGTTATCTTGTTTTGCGCACACCCTTAAACACTCTCAGAGTAATGGCAATACATGACAATACAAATATGCTTTATAGCACATAATATTAATAAATTAATTTAGAAAGTGGACTTAAGTCTGCAGTACAAAAGACGAACTTATCGATGATAGCGATTTCTTCCTGTCACTGACGTTTGTATGGGAGACATATCTTCAAAAACATTCTTATGTTTTCCTTTTTGGTCGATTTCAAAAGAGGTGGGGGTTCTCAATTCGACGAGTATGGGTGTTTGTATGTTTGTTACACGATTACTCCTCCAACTATGAATTGATTTTTTTAGTCATACTTCAGAGGTGGCTCCATATATTTTATTACGATATTGATTCAGCTATTCTTAAAAAAAAACACTACATATAAAAAAAATTTACACATCGAAATTTATAGAGAGAAAAATTCCATCCTCGGACGGGATTCGAACCCACGTCTTCTGACTCTCCGTGTCAGACGCCATTGACCAACTAGGCCACCGAGGTTCTGGTCCGAGCATCGAATTTTAACTCTCTATTTGACTACCCGTCGTGCGGGGACGGAGAGACATCTATTGAACAGTTTAACAGTACAATCCAACCGAAAGAAGCATTATTTAGAAAAACTTGAAACTTTTGTATTGACATCGCGGCCCTTGTAATTTTTATAGTATTACTTTGTGCCTAAATTTTTAAGGCTAACACATACACGTAAGTAGCACAAATTATACCCAAACCACCTAGAAAGGTACTTTGTGCCTAAATTTTTAAGGCTAACACATACACGTAAGTAGCACAAATGAAACCCAATCCACCTCAAAAGGTACTTTGTGCCTAAATTTTTAAGGCTAACACATACACGTAAGTAGCACAAATGAAACCCAATCCACCTCAAAAGGTACTTTGTGCCTAAATTTTTAAGGCTAACACATACACGTAAGTACAGATCGCGCGGCGAGAGTTTGGCTTTGACCGTTATTGCGCAGAAGTCAACAATTGGGTATCACAGGGTGGCTAGAGGGACGATGGACTCTTGTCTCTCTCTGTCACATCGAAGACGAGGGACTCTTGTCTCTCTCTGTCACATGGCGCGACAGTACCCATGCGCAGTAATCCCCTCCACCTGAAGGTCAAAGCCAAACTCTCCCCGCGCGATCTGTAGCACAAATGAAACCCAATCCACCTCGAAAGGTACTTTATGCCTAAACTAAAATACGAGTACATTATAATTTTATTGATTACGTTATGCCTTCAACTGTCTCCTGCCGTGCGATTCTCTTACGATTCATCGATGTGCTCGTCGACGAGCTCACCGATGTCAAATACTTTATGAGATATCGCCCTTGTACAAAAGGTTGTTTTTCCAACGTGTCTTGTCATCTTGTCATGTGTTTCACGGATGTTGTCAAAGATGCAACGATGTTTGCTCTTACATAATCGCATGGCTGTTGTTCAACTGATGATAATTATTGGCAGATGGACAGATGGCGTCCAAAGATATCATCACACTCACATTCTTTTACTAACATAAGTTATAATTAAATTTTAATTATGCATTGTTATATTTCAACAACATTTTACCGTCTGAAGATCCATTTAATATATATGCCTTTTTCGTGACAGCTTTTATCCTTTAACTCGCGCTTCGTCGATTCTGCCATGCAATAAAAGGATTCCCAAACTGAATGATTAAACATATTTTTTGCTTTTGTTTTCATGGGTATTAAAGTTATATTGTTATCTTGTTTTGCGCACACCCTTAAACACTCTCAGAGTAATGGCAATAGATGACAATACAAATATGCTTTATAGCACATAATATTAATAAATTAATTTAGAAAGTGGACTTAAGTCTGCAGTACAAAAGACGAACTTATCGATGATAGCGATTTCTTCCTGTCACTGACGTTTGTATGGGAGACATATCTTCAAAAACATTCTTATGTTTTCCTTTTTGGTCGATTTCAAAAGAGGTGGGGGTTCTCAATTCGACGAGTATGGGTGTTTGTATGTTTGTTACACGATTACTCCTCCAACTATGAATTGATTTTTTTAGTCATACTTCAGAGGTGGCTCCATATATTTTATTACGATATTGATTCAGCTATTCTTAAAAAAAAACACTACATATAAAAAAATATACACATTGAAATTTATAGAGAGAAAAATTCCATCTTCAGACGGGATTCGAACCCGCGTCTTCTGACTCTCCGTGTCAGACGCCATTGACCAACTAGGCCACCGAGGTTCTGGTCCGAGTATCGAATTTTAACTCTCTATTTGACTACCCGTCTTGCGGGGACGGAGCGAGATGTCGCTCCGTCCCCGCAAGACAGTTGAACAGTTTAACAGTACCATCCAACCGAAAGAAGCATTATTTAGAAATACTTGAAACTTTCGTATTGACATCGCGGCCCTTGTAATTTTTATAGTATTACTTTTTAAAGCACTGACGCCTGCTTAAGCGATCTCAAACATTGAAATTTACTAGTATAGAGAGAAAAATTCACATCTTCGGACGGGATTCGAACACGCGTCTTCTGACTCTCCGTGTCAGACGCCATTCTTTCAATTCTTTCAACGCCTGCTTGAAACATTGAAATTAAATTTAAGTTCAATGTTGAAACATTGAAGGCGTTAGTGCTTTAAAAAGTAATACTATAAAAATATACACAGATCATAGGTATATAGAGAGCACAATAGGAAATCTAATTTTTTATATAAAGGGTGAATTTTGTGACACAGATAACGTTTATTGTTTATGGTTCCCTCAAACCTTAGCGGCCTTACTTATAAACGCTGCTTAAATTTCAATGACGTTATTTAGTACTGCGCAAAGGAAAATTGTTCTGCGCCGTACTAAGTGACGTTATTTAAATTTAAGCAACGTTTTTAAGTAAGGACGTCAATTTTTATAGACCTTGACTAATACTCTTGATTATTATTATGTATATGAATCTATTTTTATAATTATACGTGATTTAATCCGTTTAAAGTTGATTAATTTCAATCTATAATAATCGCGAAAGCCTAAGAAATGATAATCTTAGATTATTATAGACTGAGTAAATAATCTAAGCCGTCAGCTTCATTCAAGATAATACAGTAACTACAACATAATACGTAAGAAGAGTTATTTCTACTTTTTAGTTTAAGTTTGTACATATATGTATTGTATTTATTAATTAGTAAGATGAAAGTAAAAAGCTCCGTCCCCGCAAGACGGTTAGTCAAATAGAGAGTTAAAATTCGATGCTCGGACCAGATTCTCGGTGGCCTAGTTGGTCAATGGCGTCTGACACGGAGAGTCAGAAGACGCGGGTTCGAATCCCGTCCGAAGATGTGAATTTTCTGTCTATAAATTTCAAAGGATGAAAGTAGTTGGTCTACTGTTATTGCCATGGGATATTCCCCACACAATAGATCGAATATTTCAGGTCGACGATCATCGCAAGTTCCCAAGTTATGCTCAAACGTTCCGCCAACGCATCGTCGAGATTCGCTCCTCGGCTCAGAAATTCAGAACTTCTCACAAAAGGAGTTCCAACAATTTTGTTGACTCTTTGAACAATGCTGCAGAGGCTATTAAACTTAGTTAAAATTACAATGAACAACATGCATGTAATATAAGTAAATAAATTGATAAAGTATGGATCTTTTAATTATAAAACGTCACAAAGTATTATTTAAACAAGAACAATTTGAAGCCGACTTCCATTATATTCAGTTATTGGAGTGTTACTCAAAAACTACTGGACCGAATGCGATGAAATTTATGACTACACGATGAATGAGACTACACGAGAAGCAAAAGTTTTCAAAAAAAATTTAAGAATCGGTTTATCTAGTCGAAAGTTATGAGGTAACAAACAAAAAAGTTGAATTGAGTACATCCTCCTTTTTGGAAGTCGGTAGAAAAAATACGATAAGCGCCTACGTCAATCACTGAAAAGTATGAAATCCCCACAATAAGTCTAATCACCCGTGCGATTCTCTAAGAGCACACATCGTTGCATCTTTGACAACATCCGTGAAACAAATGACGAGATGACAAGAAACTTTGGAAAAGCAACCTTATGTACAAGGGCAAAGTATTTGACATCAGTGAGCTCGTCGACGAATCATTTCAGAATCGCACGGCTGAGCTTGTTTCAGTTTTCACCGTGACTTATGGAGGATCCCAATAATCTATCTATCCACGGTTTTCTTTACTACCGATAGAAATTTGACATAACGTCCATACAAATAGTGTCAAATATCTAACTCTTGTAAGGTAAACCGGCGATAGATAGATTATTGGGACCAGCCGTTAATAGACATAAGAATAGCGTTAGTATTGCATAGTAATATTATTTAGGAGCTAGACACTCACGTTAGGGACCGAATATATTCGGACGTATACTTCGACCCGGGTGTAAGGCGAAATGAGTGTATATTTCGATCAAATTTCATGATTCGAATTCGCTAAAACTTAGTTTTTCGACGCTTAAACCTAATAACCGAAGTTCGGAAAAAAACGTAACGTAAATTTAATATATGTTCTTATGAAGTATTGAAGCCAATACACGATTGAGCAAATTTAGCTCGATAGAAAAAAAACGGCTACAGTTATTCCCTAAATTTTGAAATTTTTCTTACGTGCTTCGTGAGAAAAAGCATTTTCATTCAATTATGGGTATATAGGTAAAAAGCAAATATAATGAATGTATCATATTCGAATTCCCAATGAAATTTACTAGTGAACTATGGACTCCTTTACCAAACTTAATCATTTGATTGTATGTAATAAATATAAAAAATATTAGGACGTATTCAACTAAATTTTTATATTACATCGTCCAATCAGATAAGCAATTGTCAACCTTATGTAAAGCATCGTAAATTGTTTTAAAATTAGGATTGGACCACTTCTTAAAGCGAATTTGCACGTTTGGCTTAGTTTATACGTAACACCTAATAGTTCAGCGAACAGTAGACCTCTCGAAAACATAATCTTATTAGCGGCAATTTTGCGCAGTAATTCAAAATCTCGTTTCTCCTTTAATTTTCTTAAATTCTTCTCTAAAGTCAGGTGCATAAAGGTGTGTGCCAAATGTTATCAAAATCGGTCGGTAAATAGCGCCGCAGCAAACTTTTTAGGAAAAGTACCCTAAGTCTACTATTTTTTTTGTCATCGGTATTTTGAGTAATTTCCGTACTCAAAATACCGATGACAAAAAAAATAGTAGAACATTCATACCAAGTTTCATCAAGATTGGTTGAAATGCAACCAGCCGAGCGATTCTGTGATGATTCGTCGACGAGCTCGTCGACGAGCTCACCGATGTCAAATACTTTATGAGTTATCGCCCTTCTACATATGGTCGTATTTCCAACGTTTCTTGTCATCTGGTCATTTGTTTCACGGTTGTTGTCAAAGATGCAGCGATGTTTGCTTTTTGAGAATCGCACGCTGCATGAAGACAACGAACAATCTAACAAATATACGGACAGGTGAAAGTCAATTTAGCCCGATATAGCCTACGAAGAAATAATAAGTATTTCTTCGTAGACGGGCGTGCGAACGCCAAGAGTGATTTCGGCTCATAAAAGAATATTACCAAAGTAGTATTAAAAAATCTACCAAATGCTCTTATGTAAAAAAACCAGTCCAACTCGCTGCCCATTCAGACCTCTGAAGCAATTTAGTTTGTATAAACAGAGCTTACTTCAGAGAATAATTCGGGTTGGACCTACAATGAGTTGCCTAAATTGAGGGAACCTAAAAGGTTCGTCTCAAGCAACCCAATACCGTCAAGCGGACGACGGATTAATTTTCACAATTATTTTCGTAAAATTCAATCAAAACATTCGTAAATGCGTGAAATCGAACTTAAATTGAACGAGTGTTTGCAGTTTTTACGTAAAACGAAACGTTAATTTGTGATACTGACAGTTACACTACTCTTTGATAACGCCACCTTTTTTTTCATTAAATAATCTTACCAACTAGAGACACCGGGATCCGTAGCCTTTTTTGCTAAGTATGCATTGCTAAGTATGCATTGCTAAGTATGCATTGCTAAGTATGCATTGCTAAGTATGCATTGCTAAGTATGCATTACTAAGTATGCATTGCTAAGTATGCATTGCTAAGTATGCATTGCTAAGTATGCATTGCTAAGTATGCATTGCTAAATATATATTATATTCTTTTAAATTTTACAGCTTAGAACTCATGTTTCTAACACCACATCCTACTATTAATTAACCTATAAATATATCACTGTCTTTTTTTTTTTTTTTAATTATTTTCTATTACTTAAGTTTCTTATTGTTCTATGTTAAACTTTATTATATAATTACATGCTCACTTCATACTATTTCTATTTGACTCCTGACCCACCAGCTACTGAAACCGACGTCATTCCGTTGACGTTCAGTTTGCTTCCAAATTAACGGTAACTACTGCACTTACTATATTTTTTGAGTCTTTAGCGGGGGGGGAATAGATGGGAGGACTCTCCTTTACCCACTCCCCCCTCCTCGCCTGACTCCCCGTGTGCATGGGACTTACCGTTACCAATCATTCTATCGGGGAAATTTATTCAATGTGTTTTTTTTACCACTAAGATCAAAATTAATGAACTTACACATTCTTTTACACGAGTTACACAGCTTAATATGTAAGTTAGTTTCCCTTAGTTATTAGTTTATTTATTCTCATTACTACCACGTACCACGTACTATAATATTATTTTATATATTTAAAAATATAAGTAAACATGTAAAATCTAATCTCTGTCGGCCTACGTTTTCAGTGCAGCTATGACTCTGGGTCTTTTAAGCGAGGCGTGAAAAAGGATCTCTCAGGTCATCATAGAGTTGGCGATTGACGCAGCTTACGGCTCTGCACTAATGATCTTTGCTTCTTGATTCCACTCCGCATTCCATCAGGCGAAAGGGAGTCAGTTTCATGAACCATCATAAAAAATAAACTATAGACCCCATGGCTGGGGAAGTGTCCATAAAGCTGGCAGCATTGTCACGCTGGATGGTAATGCTAACTTTTTGTCAATGTAGGCGCCAGCATCCCGGTCATCCCTCGCCTAGTCAAAGTCAAAGTCAAAATCATTTATTCAATTTAGGCATCAAAGACGCACTTATGAACGTCAACTTTTCATTATAATGTACTTTAAAGACTCTACCGCCGCGTTCCAAAATATATAGAGCCCACCGAGAAGAAGCGGCAAGAAACTCGGGGCCATTCTTTTTATATAGATGTTTACAATGTTTCTACTTAGGTACTACAAATATTACATTTTATGGGTGGAAGAGAGACAGCTTGCCAGAAGTGGAGTATTCCAAGCATCTTTATCTTCTATATAATGTCGAACTTTATAGAAAGCTTTTTCTATTAAAACGTTTTTTACAGTCAACTTGAATTTGCCCTCTGTGAGCTCAGTTATGTGCTTTGGGATTTTATTGTAAAAGCGCACACAATTTCCTAGGAATGACTTATTAGTCTTCGCAAGTCTAAAACTAGGTACAGCTATCCTATTTGTATTTCTGGTATTAAAAGTGTGGTGATCACTATTTAACATCTATTTATGTAAATTTTTACGAACATACATTATATTTTCAAATACATATAAGGAAGGCAACGTTAATATATTGATTTTTTTAAGTAAATCTCTCAAAGATTCACGGGGACCCATTTCGTATATAGCTCTAATAGCACATTTCTGAAGGATAAATATGGTCTCTATATCAGCCGCTGAACCCCATAGCAATATCCCATATGACATTACGCTGTGGAAATATGAAAAATATACTAACCGCGCCGTAGAAGCATCTGTTAGCTCTCTTATTTTACGTACGGCATATGCAGCAGAACTGAGTCTCCCAGACAGCGCATTTATATGAGAACCCATTGTGATTTTGCGTCAATGTTAATGCCTAGGAAGACTGTTGCCTTGTCCATTACGAGTTTAACTCCATCAAGCGTAACGTTGGACTCCAAATATCCTCAATCACGAAGTATTTTTTAAGCTGACAAAACGTTTTTAGTGTATCTTAAGAAAAACAGCGTTAATTACTCTGTACATGTCCATATACATTCACTGCAATGCTGCTACCTTTAGCGCGTAAGTAAATTAGGCGCGGAGCGCCCTTACATTCTTATTCATAACTAGCGACCCGCCCCGGTTTCATTTGTAATTTAGAAAAAAAGATATGAACTATATGAAGATTGTTTTTTCCACTTACACACAATAATACAATTAAATTAGGTATTTCTAGCGACTTCCAAAAAGGAGGAGGTACTCAATTCGACTGTTTTTTTTTGTTTGTTGCCTCATAACTTTCGATAGGGTGAACCGATTCTCAAAATTATTTTTTGAAAGCTGGTGCTTCCCACAATTTATAAATTTCCCACAATAACATAAAGTACAATTTGAAAAATTTTATACCGACTTCCATTCTATTCTGTTATTGGAGTGTAAATCAAAAACTACTGGACCAAATTTGATGAAATTTAAATGGGACGGAAAGCACCAGCTTTCAAACATAAAAATAATTTAGAGAATTGGTTCACCCAGTCGAAAGTTATAAGGTAACAAACATTTAAAAAATACAGTCGTTTTGATTACTTTCTCCTTTTTTGGAAGTCGGTAGAAAAGGAAGGGTAAGGAACGATAATTCTAGATTCGGAAACAGAAAACTTTAATTGTAGTCCTGTGAGTACATTTCAGAAATTCGAACAGAATTGCGGTCACGTAAATCGATTCCCTTACCTGGTCGTCACAATCCCGGCAATCACGTCCCAGTCCGCCACCTGGATTAAATTCGACAAATACACAATTAATGCGACAAACAAACATCAAACAACCATTTTATCCGGCTCGGTTATTCCAGTTGACGAAGTTGTCGAAAGTTGTACGAACGATGGTAATTTTCGATTTATATTCAAGTGGGTATTAATTTGTGTATTGTTTGTACTGATTTATAAAGTATAGATATGTTATATAAATATAAAAACTAAGGCCGCAAAAACCCCTAACAATCTGTGGTCGATTTTAGCTGTCATTGATTTTCCTACCTTTGTACAAGGTGTCTCAAAAAAGTTTATATTTATTTAGGGCGCGCACTGCCTTGCGGTGCGTTTATTCTACCGTAAGGTAAAATAAACGCAGTCACGGGTCCGCGCACTGCGGCGATAACAACGTTTTGGTATTCAAGTTACAGCTGTGGGCCCTGTCCCACATAGTTATAGACTGATAGAGTCGCTATCTGAATATTTATTATTAAGTAAAAAGGGTACTTAACGGTATTGGGTGCACCCCTTCTACATACATCTATGCGATACAACATGTTGTATACGGTAGACTCACCGCTAATATGCAGCGGTGACTTTACCGTATGTCCGTGCGTTTATTTTATCCCACTGCGCGCACTTCTATGACTCTCCGTACTTCACAGAATAAGCGTTAGAAAAACGCAACGCAGCGCTAGGCCTTAGCTTACTGCGTGAACGCCAGGTATCCGAAGGGTGTGGGGCGGGGGTTGTGTCAATCGGTAGACTGGGCCTTGCTTGGGAATCCAGACGCTATCATGGAGAACCTATACGATATATATGGCGCTATGGAGCGATTCTCAGGAGCAGACCGCGCGTTGTGCGTGCGAGAGTTTTACAAAAACGGTGTTTATATAAACTTTCTTTTGAGACACCTTGTAAGTACTTCCTCTTTCTTTTAAGCTTTTTAACCTTTAAGTATACATAACAGTGCACGACTGTAGATACAGTGTACATAATCAAGCCATATTGTGTTTGTGTTTTCCACGTGAATTGGCTTAAAAAGTTTCACTAATGTATACGCCGCTTTACTAGAACGTAACTTACAAATACCTACTCTTTATTGGTAACCTAGTTTACATGTCAGTTATGCGTTGAATAAAATTTACGGTACACTATCTAGTAAGGAAATATCTAGTTAACTAAGTCTAGGTACAAATTTTTGATATAATTTTAAAATAAATTCAATAAAAATTAAAAATAAAATATCAAATATAAGTACAAATCACTACAACAAAAAAGTCACTTAATAAAATATGAAATTAATTGATAATACGAGTAATAATTTACAAATACATGAATATCAAAGTCGCACAACGAGCTATGGAGAGGGCTATGCTCGGGGTTTCTCTACGTGATCGAATCAGAAATGAGGAGATCCGTAGAAGATCGAAAGTCATCGACATAGCCCAGAAGATTAGCCAGTTAATGTGGCAGTGGGCAAGGCACATAGCACGCAGAACAGATGCCCGATGGGGCCGGAAGGTTCTGGAGTGGAGACCACGGACCGGCAAGCGCAGCGTAGGTCGTCCACCGACACGGTGGACAGACGACCTGATAAAGATCGCAGGACGACGTTGGATGCAGGCCGCTTCCAACCGGTCCTTTTGGAAAATCATGGGGGAGAGGCATATGTTCAGCAGTGGACGTCCTACGGCTGAGATGATGATGATGATGATGATGATATTAATATTATCAATATTATTTCTATTTTAGTTTCATTAGCTCATCAAAGCTATAGAACGTTTGCTCGATAAGCCAGCGTTTCAATCTGGATTTAAAGTTCTCCATACTTGCGGCTGCAGTAATGTCAGTGGGGAGTCTGTATTAGACAGGACAATGGCTTATTTACGACACTGATTTGACTCTCATTACTTGTTGAAAAAACTCACTTGATGCAATGCATATTAACTTAAATAATTTGAGGAATGGCCATATTATGTACAACCATACGAGAGCTCAAAAAAAAGTACGAATACATGCCTCTATAGATACGTTCTAATTGGTGTGCCGAATATAATACGAATAACTGCGTAAGTAAAGCAAAAGGAGGATTCAAAAAAAGTGGTGCGGTGTGACACCACATCGGGGTACTTAACATTAAGTTCCCTGATGATCGTAGAGAAAAAGATATATCAGAAGTTTAATAATAAACTGCACTTTTGCAGAAGTAAAAGAGTGTTAAAACACCGTTTTAGTGGCTTACAGTAAATTGAAAAAGGAAACTTAAAAATAATGCCCTATTTTCAAAACTTTTGTCGTCGTAGCGGTAGGAGACGCAGATATTTTTTTTCTAGCTGTTCAGTCTATTTACGTCATTCTTGCTACTTAGTTTTCTTACGTCGATATATAGATACCTATACATAGAGAAATTACTTACTATACGTACTCGTCTTTCATGTACCTATAGTTAATATCCAATACCTACATTAAAACAAACTAACCCCAATTCCCACATATCATACGTAATGCGACCGCAACATACCTATCACCGCGATGTTGGTATGTAACCGGAGGTTGTGGAGATCTGTTACATTATTCCATATTAACTGACCCAACCGCTCCTTCGCTCGCATGGCCTACAGGTAAGTTGGAATAATATAATTATCATTCATCATATTTAAAGAACAGTAACTGAAAATAACAACATGTTATTTTTTTATAGTATCTTATAATTCATGTAAAATAATTAATAAAATAAATTTTAAATCAAAAAATATAAAACTAGTTGCTCAGTAAACTGTAGACCTTGCGAGTCTTTGCATAGTTTAAACTGATTTAATATTCACCGCCCACCTTAAAACGAAATCCTTAATACTTAATGAATTTTAAGGATTGCCAACGCCATCTAGTTTTATATTAGGATACTAATTTGTTATTAATAATTTTTTTTACCTCATCATCATCATCATCTCAGCCGTAGGACGTCCACTGATGAACATAAGCCTCCCCCACTAGGCTTTTTTACATATGAAATTAATTATATTTTAAAAATAATTCAAATCCTAAATTGCCAAAAAACTATATAGTTATCGAAAATGCTCACAAAATTTCACGAGAATCTGTTAATCTTTATTAACAGATTCTCGTGAAATTTTGTACGCTCTGTAGAGGAGAAGCCGGATATCCAGCCATACGAAAGCATTTTTGTCCAAGCTATTGCAAAGAAAGACGCTTCTTCTCGCTCGTGCTTCTCGCTCGGTCATCTAACGTGGGTAATACATATTGTCGCGATTTCAGTATTTTAATTATTATCATGCAAAAAAGTAATGCCTTTGACAAAAAACTGCGGGGACTAGCAATGGACTCGCATTGGTTCTAACTTTAATTTGGCTTTCTAAAGTATTTCCTTTGATTTCCGTGTTTAGTGGGCATTCTCAGGCATTCTGTTGGGGTCTCTTGCGATGTAAAGACGTGGTTGATGTAAAAACGTGACAGTGTGTATATCTGTGCTAAGTTGTTGTGGACGAAAGAATATAAAGTGTGAATCTGGAGAAGTGTTTCATTTCAATATTATTAATTTTATTACAATCTTAATAAGTTGCATCTCATTTAAATATTTACTTACACTTACACACACTTACTTTATAACCCTTCAAGGGTCGATTCTCTCGCTTCCCTGTATGTATATTAGAGACTTATGTACTTTTGTTCAAACTCACCCCGAGTACTTTAAAAAGAGGCATGAGATCATGCCGAGACAGAAGCGTGCAAAGTTCAAGCACTTATTGTAGGTATCAACCTTCTTGCCATAAAATGATCTATAAAAGAAATGTATTTAATATGTGCATAGTTGTTAATAATTGTTGTTAATAAATTACCCGAAGATTTAAAAACCCTAAAGGGTAATGTGTTTAGGAGTAGATTGACTGCATGGTTATCGGACAAGCGTTTTTATAGCATGAAAGAGTATTTTGACCTTAATTAATTGTTAATCCTAAATTGTAATATAATAGAATATTGACATTGTAATTGGATATATATATTTTATAAATTGTATTTAAATGAATTAAGTTTAAATATATGTAACACGACACGACCAATAATTATTTGCACGCCTGCTTGCAGGCTGAGTACAGTGACTATATGTTTACTATAAGACCTTGAAAATGTACCTATCTGTATTCTAGCAAATAAACATATGATTGATTGATTGATGTCATTATAACAATGAAATTTCTATTGTGTCTGGCTGTGCGACCTTTGATGCAATAATAAAATGCTTTTTAAATTAAGACTTTTGTACAGTCAATTCGATAATTTTTTCTTTACGTAAGCTCTGTTATGTATTCGGGAATTGTATTGAAAAAAATGCACAATGTTCTCTAAGAAATGATTATCGTCTTCGCTAGTTTAAAAGTAAACACAACTATGAAAGTCAAAGTGTATTTACTGCAGAATTACATCTGTCAAACGATGTGCCTCGTTAGTGAATCAATGTAATCTGCCTTTTAACCCTTTGCGTCCCAGAGACATAAATATACGTCAGTTTCATTCAAAAATCTTTTGTTTTAATTATCACGGCATAGTAAGGACTAAGGAAGTGCAATAATTATCGTACATTAACATATAATTGAATAAGATATTACACAATATAATCAATATGTCAAATTAAAGATATAAAATGTTCACAAGCGTGCGATTCCGACGGCACTTTCTGCATCAAACTACCACTATATATGTATTTCCGAACCGATACGACTAGGGAACCTTCAAGAATAGACCTTATTCCTTCTTCAAAGACCGGCAACGTATCCTCGAGACCTCTGGTATTGCGGCGACGGTTATCACTTACCACCAGATGAACTGCGTACATTTGCCAATCTATCCCATAAAAAAAATACCAATTAAATGACTAAGAAATCCATATAAAAATAGGCCAATATGAGCAAAATTTTATTTCACAGTATCTTATTAAAATCCATGATATAAATTAATTGTAATTTTGACAAGAAATTATGATTATTTTTAAATTTTAAGTAAATTCTATTAATATCCTATCCTTATTTCTAGTGTTTACGCGTGATTAGCACTCTTCAAATTAAATGTATGTAAGTTTATACGAAAAAATCCTGAAATTATAAAGACATATTAAATATGTCTTTATAATTTTAAGATTTTTTATTACGTATGTTGTATGTTTTCGTATTATTAATTTTCTACTTCTTCTTTCTTTCTAATAATTTTAAAGAACAAAGTTTAAAAGAATACACCACAAAATAATTAGGAACAGTATTAAAATACATATTGTAATATATTTTTCACTTCAGTAGCTCAAACATGTAGGTTTTGCTAACTGAAATCAACGAGCAAAATCGCATTTCGCTCAAAGTCAAAGTCAAAGTCAAAATCATTTATTCAATTTAGGCATCAAAGACGCACTTATGAACGTCAATTTTTCATTATAATGTACTTTAAAGACTACCGCCGCGTTCCAAAATATATAGAGCCTACCGAGAAGAAGCGGCAAGAAACTCGGGGCCATTCTTTTTATACAGATGTGTTTACAATGTTTTTACTTAGGTACTACAAATATTAGCTCCAGTGTGTTGCCTTACAAAAGAGAACATAATAATGGTATTAGTAGGGCAAGACACGCTACACTTTGACATCTTAGTACACGAGCAGATAGATCCTTTTTTTTTTTTTTGGGGGGGAAATGCTGTGCACTTCCCTTCCGCCACGGGGGTGACGGAAGGGGGCGTGTGGGGCTCAGACCCACTAAAACCCCCCCGTGAGCAGTCCTCCGCCAAGGTGGAACGAGACAGGGTCGCGCTGGCAGTCACCATCTCGCCCCAGCGGTAGGCCCGGATTGATCTTAACCGGGCTTCAGCGCCTGTGAAGGGATGACCTTGCTCACCAAGGTCACCACCTAGACGTGTAGGGCCGTGCAAACCGGCGAAGAGTCCCCCGACTATTCGCCAGTAGCCCCACTACAGAGGAGGGAGGAGACGAGCAAACCGTCTCCTCCGTTCCCCCGGTCGTCTGCGCCGGAGCGGGTCAGCTCGAACATCGTTCTCCCTGATCCGCTCCGCGGCCTCCTTCTGCGTCATCACCGCTTCGCAGAAGGTGGCCACCGCCTGCCACGCTCTCTCGCTGCTGAGCATGGAGATCACCACGCTCGGCAGGGAGAGATCTCCGCCTATTTCCGCTGAAAGCGTGTGCCGCTGCGGGCCCCATGTAGCACACACTTCCAGCGTGTGTTGCGCCGTATCCTCCGGCGCCCCACACTCGTGGCAGGCTGGGGTCGCCTCCCGTCTCGCGATTTGGTGCACGTACTTTCCAAAACATCCATGTCCGGAAAGCACCTGCACCAATCGGAAGGTCAGCGAACCGAATCGCCGCCTCACCCATCTCTGGAGGACTGGACAGATGGCCTCCACCGTCCACTGCCCAGGGACTGGTGGAGCCAGGTCCTCCGTCCACCGCCGCAACAAGGCAGCCCGTGCCTGCAACCGCATACGTGTAACCTCCTCCCACACTGGAGCGTCTCCACGGGATCTCCTCGTCGCCACGAAGTGATATACTTCAGCGAGGATCTCCGCTTGGAGCTCCCAGGGGGGATCACTGGCCAGCACGCATGCCGCCGTCCAGGACACCGTCCGGTACCCGCGTATCGCCCTCGTCGCGATGACCCGTTGCGGACGTCGCAGTAGAGTCTTGTTGTCGCGACTGAGGGCGTCCACCCAGACTGGTGCTCCGTAAAGTGCCATACTCCAGATCACTCCGGAGTATAGCCGACGGCAGTTGGCATTCGGGCCACCCACATTGGGCAGCAGCCTACCCAAAGCAGCTGCAGCTCCTACAACTCTTGGGGCCAGTTGTGAAAAATGGCTCCTAAAAACCCACCGTCCGTCCAGGTTGAGGCCCAGATATTTCATCTGGGCTCCAACTGGGACCAGGACCCCATCCAAAATAACCCGCGTTCCCGGAGGGGGTCCTCCTCGAGGCCCGTGGAACAACAGGGCCTCGGTTTTGGAGAGGGCAACCTCCAGCCCCAGGGTGCGAATGCGATCAATTACGAGGGTTGTACCCACCGTGGCCAACCGCATCGCTTCTCTTAGGTCCCTGCCCCTGACTACGACTAGAGTATCGTCGGCGTAGCACGCGACCCGCATGGTTGCAGGTAGCGTACCACGCAGCACCCAGTCGTAGCCTACGTTCCACAGGAGTGGTCCCAGCACTGACCCCTGTGGAACCCCGCAGGAGACACGACGGCGCCGCAAACCGTCGCGCCCTTCCACCAGGACCTCGCGGTTCTGGAGGTAGTCGGCCAACAGCCTCCGCAGATACAAGGGCACTCCATGATAGCGGAGCGCCTCATGTATTGCTCCATGCGGTAGGCTGTTGAACGCGTTGGCTATATCTAGCGAGACAGCCAACGCCTTTTCCCCCGCACTGACCGCATCTTGCGTCCATCCTTTCAGCCAGAGCAGGGCGTCAATTGTGGACCGCCCCGCTCTGAACCCGAACTGGGCCTCTGACAGCCTAGGACCTGTACCCTCCAGGTGCCGGATGACACGTGACGCTACCACTCTCTCTAGGAGCTTGCCCGTGTCATCCAGCAGTACGATAGGCCTGTACCCGGAGGGTGAGCAGATAAATCCTGGAGTGATCAGTCCCAAGCTGTTTTATCCTCCAAGTAATCCGAAATTTTGTAATAACCTTTTTGACAGAGTTTAGTTTTAATAGTAATTTTAAACTTATTAATAGGCAAATCTCGGATAACATTGGGAACTTTATTATAGAATCGTATACATTATCCCATAAAAGAATGACTTATTCTGTGGAGACGCATTACATGTACAGATAGCTTATTTCGCGTGTTGATGGAATGAGCATCACTCCTTTTATCAAAACTGAATGTTTTTCTTTACATACATTAGATTTTCATAGATAAACTGAGAGACAACAGTTAGAATTTTTATGTCTTTAAACTTCTGTCTAAGGGAAACTCTGGGAGCTAAAAATAGCAGTATAAAAATGGAATTAATATCTGCAGAACATCCCCAGAGCAGTATGCCATAAGTCATAACGCTATGGAAATAACTAAAATAAACTATTCTAGCTGTGTCTACATCAGTTAATAGTCTAATTTTTTTAACAGCATAAGCCGCTGAACTGAGCCTACTAGACATTTTTTTTATGTGGGGACCCCATTGCAATTTAGCGTCTATAGTAATTCCTAAAAAGACCGTTGACTCCACAAGGTCCAACCCTGTTCCATTCAATTGTATATTGGATTCTACTTGTCTCACATTTGGTGTCGAGAACTTTATACAATTAGTTTTCTTCTCACTGAGTGAGACAAGGTACTTAACTCTTTTTTTTCAGATAGCCGAGAATAACTTATTCAGCCTTATATTGGGTTATCATACAATTCGAAACATTCAAACTCTATCTCTTTCCCGCCATTAGAAAGAAAGAGAGACAAAGACCAGCCCTTTCGAAGTTCCGATTTTGTTTTGGACCTCAAATTCAAATTAAATTAATTTATTTACCAGAATACAAGCATTAAATATATTATTTTTAGCTGTTGTACAAATGTGCTGCGTCTGTATTCAGCCTGCAAGCAGACGTGCAAATGATTGGTCTGAAGTCGCACTAATTATAACTACAAATTTAACATTATCTTAATTCATATATTGTAATGCCCTGAAAATCTAAATACTCTTTAACACTATAAAAGGAATTATCTAACAGCCACTTAGTTAGCCTCTTTCTAAAGATTTGTCCATCTAACTGTTTCAAATCATCTGGTAACTTATTATATACTTTTATACACATATTATACACATTTCTTTTATAAATGTCCTTTTTGTTTATAATAATAAGTTCTTGTACTGCTTGTACTTCTTGTACTGTTTTGTCTTGGATAAACTTCACTTCGTGTCTTAAAATATGAAGGATAACGTTTTACAAAAATGCATACTTCTCTTATGTACAAGCATGGTAGCGGTAAGATATTATATTCTTTAAAGACAAACGCGTTCGGAATTTCGTACTTTCTAAAGAAATTTTGCAAAAAAGATAATTATGTCTTTTAATGTAATTTATTGAATTGGTACCGCTACCTATAATGTTTAAATAGTTATTTCAATCTATTCCTGTTTATTATTTTATCTCCTAAAGTGTTCTCGCTGCTGAAGTGAAAAGTTATGTGTGTTACACGAGAGCAAAGTTTTTGCATCTCGTGCCTTTGAATCCCTCGCCACACTCAGGATTCAAAATCAGCACTCGTAGCAAAATAGAATTTATTCTCTTATTGCACAAATAACTATTTATAAACAAAATCTATTTTCCCACCCTAAAATACAGCTATACAAAGCCGCCTCTACCCGGATAGAGTACGTGATGAAGTTATCCGTAACACGGATCCGCGTGCGGACGGACGTGCCCGGATAACTCAATACACGGATGTCCGGCTGCACGGATATAGCCGCGTAATTCAGTTACGCTCCGTTCTAGTTAATTGTGTAACTTGCCGGGTGTAAACGGTATGCGTTGATTGCCTTTTGATCAGTTATATTTCATCAGGTTATATTTTATGTGGTTATACAGAATGTGGTAATTTCAGGATACACGCACTTTTATATTTTTAGGGTTCAACTTACACGACCCGATCTTGCAGTTTTAGTCAACAGCTTGAAGCTGCCCGTGATAACTGCTGGAATAGTTGGTATTAACTGCTCAAAAAGTCATAATTTTAATTCAAGGGCGGGAAGCGCGCGATATGAAATGAAGAGCGCGGGCGAAGGTAACTGCACGAGAGCAGTCGACAGCTCGAGCAGTCAGTGTATGCCTGGCGACTGCTTGACAGCCGGGTGGCTGTCAGCCCGAAGCATTTGCAACTGTTCGAGCGGTTTCGTGTATGTAGAAGACTGTAGTTCACTGTGAGCGTGAAGCAGTCCATGCTGATTGCTTCAAGCTGCCCGTGTATCTGGGGCCATAGACAGTTGAAATTTTCACAGATAATGTATTTCTGTTGCCAATATAACAACAAAAACAAAAAAAACGGCCAAGTGCGAGTCGGACTCGTGCACGAAAGATTCCGTATCTATAGAAACGGCAAAAAATCATGTCTGTAGTATGCGAGATTTATAGATAATGGTACAGGAACCTTCGTGCGCGGGTCCGACTCGCACTTGGCCGGTTTTCTATGCAATTCAGTGAAGAGAAAGTCGTGCGCCTGATGTTAAGCAATACGCTAGCCCATTATAGTTACAGTGACGCCCGGAGTTTAGAACTAACTTATAAGTGCAGTAGAACTCTTTGTGAACGAGTTTGCCCGGGGAAGTACTATCACCATAACTATTTCTACAGTGAAGCAGTAATGTTCGCAATACTGTGTTTTGTAGGGCTACTCGTATTATGTATCTCACTTGCTAACACATTTTGATTGAAATCGAAAAAAATGGCCGCCCTATGTCACTTTTGTCAGCTCCAGTCATCAACTTACTAACATTTTTGCTTACTGGAATTGTCAAAAGTGACATAGAGCCGCCATTTTTCAAGATTTCAATCAACATATGTTAGCAACTGAGATACATAATAGCCCTGCAGGTTTGATGGGTGCCGGTGAAATTACGGGACTTAACAACTTAATGTCTAAGGGTGATTTACGCAGTGCAGTTCTTCATTTGTGACGAAATGCTAATTTGTGATAGGCAGATGTTACCACTTAACACAAGGTGGGCCTCGTGCTTGTTCCGTTTCCTAATAACAGAAAAAAACATGTGAGGCAGTCTTTGGGGACTGATAAAGAAAGAAAGAAAGAAGTTTTCACTTCAAGACTACATTATTTATGAAAAAGCGTTCCATGATTTTTGTTGACCAAAAAGTCTAAAAATTTATAGTATTTTATAGTAGTATTTATAGTAATTTATAGTATTATTTTTTAAAGCACTAACGCCTGCTTTAGCGATCTCAAACATTGAAATGTATAGAAGGGTTCGAATCCCGCCCGAGGATGTGATTTTTTCTCTTTATAAATTTCAGCGCCTAAAGATGATTTCACTTCAAAACAATATCCGGATCTAAAATGTTGAATTTCTTCGACAATAGGATGGAAGTCGACTTCAAATTTTTCAGATTGAATATTTATTATGTCGCAGGGAGACGATAAACACGGAGATTTGATCAATTCCCTCAGGTAGATGATCAAATCACGGAAGGTGTTACAATAACAACTTTGCGGAGTGATTTCGAGGATTTCCCTAAAGCAATTAAGTGATTTGATCAAATCCCGTGACTGTTTTTAAGAAAAAATAAAATAAACAAGTCAGGACAGTCGTACATTTCCTCAAAAGTGACGAACTGGGGGCATTCTGGAACTGGGGGAAGCTAACAGCAACTGACACAAACTTTGACAGAACTGTCATCATTACGATCTTGACGTAGGCAGAGATCTTATTATTTTGTCTATGCTGTGCCCAAGCGCTTTTTCACCCGCTTGGTGATGGATGATGATGATGATAAGTATCCTATGTGTTAAACCAGTGTCTAATCTACCTCCATACCAAATTTCATCAAAATTGCCCCCGCCGTTTGTGCGTTAATGAGTAACAAAGATCCATCCACACATCCATACTCACAAACTTTCGCGTTTATAATATAAGTAGGAAAGTAGGATTAGTAGGAAGTAAGATTGTAATCTATAAACATTACTATATCATACTGCAAAGTTTGAGCGACAGAGGAATTATTGTCAGGGTGTACATACAACGAATTTCCTACTGCATCGGACTATAAACGCTACTATATAATAACAATACATCAGACACTACTATAAACCAATATCAGTTATCATGATCTATCGAGTTAGCATAATATAAAGTTATGATCGATCGCTGGTGTCAATAGAAACGTAACTGCAGCTGCACTGTTTTTCAATAGCAGAAAAAGAAAACGTATTCAGCTACGGTTCGATTGCCGTTGGAACGGATTTAGTGTTAATGGGACCGGCCCCCTGCACAGCGCCCATAACCCTGAGAAACTAAGTTATTAAGTTCGTGTGCCTGTAATTTAGTCGGCACCCCTACCTTCAAACCAAAACGCAGTATTGCGGAATATATACGCTTCCGTCAACTTGGCTCCCCTAACATGGATCTCCCAGGGGATCCATTTGGATTTTTTGTCCACACGGATCCCCTGGGGGATTCATATAAAAAAGTTATGGTGGCAGTGATTCCCCGGACGAACTCATTCATAAAGAGTTCTACTGCTCTTATAATGTCTCTATAATATATATATATTATATGCTCTTATAATGTGTCATGTTCACGATAAATAATTATTCAACAGATACTACGAGTAGTATATTATGCAATTAGTGAAGGACGGATTTAAAGCGAGGGCCATAGATGAATCACGAGGATTCTGACGACAGAATCACGACCGTAGGTAGTTCATGATGATTTAATCATGAACGTAGGGAGTGATTCAACTGTTAGAATCCTGAGCGATGCGGTGATTCATGGCCCTCGATATAAATACGTTGCATTCAAGAGTTGCATACTATAATGTATACCATGACTACGAGAAAAATAAATAACTTAAGCGAAAATAGACATTTAATGACGAAAAAAGGAAGGTTAAATTAACAAATACACATTAAATTGGAACAATTACTAAAATTATGAGTTATTATTCTAATGCTAAACTCCTGGTTGCAAATATCGACAAATCAAATCTCGAGGAGTTATTTGCACAAAGAGTTTGTATGTCGAGTATTATTTGCGCAAAGAGTTTGTATAAGCATTGATATGGAGGTGGGATATATTGGTGTGTCCTAAATCCAAACACCAAAATAGAGTTTTTTAATCTCTTAGGCCTTTTAAGCTTTTTAGAATGGGAATGGTATAAATATATTTTTGTAAATCGGTTCACAACTGGCGCAATTGAGTAACATACATTATAACGCTATCTTTCAAAAAAAACGCTCAATTAATATATCGAAAAACATATGGGACCACCACTGAAAAACATATGGGACCACCACTGAAAAACATATGGGACCACTACTGAAAAACATATGGGACCACCACTGAAAAACATATGGGACCACCACTGAAAACATATGGAAAGAAAGAAAGAAAGAAAGAAACATTTTTATTAGGTACTTAAACATATACAGAACACAGAGCCGACATATAACAAATTAATAAACAAGGTGGAACAAACATGAAACATAAAGACACTTACATAACGCACCGCCTGAACCCTGGAGGGGAAGGCAGGCAGAGACTACGGATTTACGTACACTACGCTCGTCTCATGTGCCTGAATACTTGACAAGTACCTAACTGGTATTCAGCTCAGCATGAGTTGGGTGTGTTACCAACACACAACGCTGGTTTTCAGCTGTGACCAATAAGTGGAGAAGATAGTGCAGCAGTGACAATGAAAATAACATACAAACGTTGTAGGGTACATACTCATATATCATAAACAAACATAAGGTATGATAAATATAATACTGTATCATAAATAATATAAACAAGAGTAGGGATATTGAAGTTTTACATATATAAATTTGAGTGAGGTCGCAAATAATACGTATTCTTTACATGAACAATGGTTGGTTGAGACAGATTTAAATTATATTTTAATTAAATTAAATTATTGAATAAAATAAAATTATATTATGGAGAAATTTAAATTATAGCTACATTTTATACCACAACAAAAAAATAGTGAGGTGTAGATATATTGGCTAAATAAGCGAAATGTCCACATTTATAATACCAGGCTATATTTGGCCGTCAATAAGAAACTTTTTTAGTTTTTGTCTAAAACTGTAGACGCTTTTTGAATTTCTTATTGGCGGTGGCAAATTATTCCAACACCTGGAAGCCGCATACCTAAAACTACCTCTGAAACTTTCAGATCTGTGGTGTTGTGTGGACAATTGAGTGGAACATTGCCTTCTTTCACAGCCTCTATTGCTAGACATCCAACAAAGTTTATCGTACAAGTACTTAGGAGTACCGTAATGAATTACCCCAAAGAGGAGACATGCTAAATTTAGTTTGCGGCGAGATTTCCTTTTTTGAGAGTGTAATGTTTATTAAGAAATGGCGTAATATGGCTTCTTGGGGGCACAATGAAACAAAACCTCGCGCAGGCATTTTGAACTCGCTGGATAAGATGTTGGGTTCGCACAAGCAGCCGCGAACCGTATACAGTGCCTGCGTAGTTTAGTTTAGATAGTACTAACGATTCAACAAGATGTATACGTAATTCCTCGCTGATAAAGGGTCTTATCTTATATAAGACTTTTAGCCTGTAAAAGCAATTCCGTACACAATCAGCGACATGTTTTTCAAAACGTAAATTCGAATCCATAATGACGCCCAAGTTTCGATGACCACCACTGAAAACATATGGAACCACCACTGAAAACATATGGGACCACCACTGAAAAACATATGGGACCACCACTGAAAAGAAAAAACAAACACAAATCTAGGAAAATTAAATGAAATCAATAGTGGCCATTGGTTGGGCTTTTTTGTCATCATCCGGACAAGTAAAAAACAGAGCCGATCATTAGCTCCGAAGAAAACTTATATTCAATCATAAACAAGCCATCTCTATAAATATTAGTGTAAATGACAAAATTATAATTAATGACCTACCGCCATGACTAAAATAATTTCTTATACGATTTTGCCATCATAATTGACGAATGGCAACCTCCTCGTTTTTAAAAGACTTCAAAAAAGGAGGTGGTTTCTCATTTCGACCGTATATATATTTTTTTTTATAAAGCTATTTTAATGATTCTTTTTTAGTTTGATAGAGTATACTCCCGTGGTGGTTCCACATAAATTTCATCAAATTCGGTCAAGCAGGTTTTGAGTTACACTTCAATAACTAAAAAGCGTTTCGCCTATCTTGATGATATCATCATTGACGGTGTATCCCGTAAGTAGCAAGTTCACTAAAAAGGGTGAATTTTTTTATCAGAATCTTGAACCGACTTCTACACTAAAAACTGTGAAATAACTTAAGTTGGTACCATGCACGCAAATAAACGCTAAAAAAATTCATAATAGATACTTTCGAACTGTCATGGTACCGACTTCAACAAGTTATTTCACACATATTAGTGTAGGGGTCGGTTTTATTTTTTGATATGTTTTTTAAGTCGGCTAAAACTTGTGTTTGTTTTGTTTCTGAAGTTATCACTTTCGTTTAATATTGTTTTCTATCCAAACTTTGCGAGTTCATAAACGTAATTATTGTAATGCGTCTGGCGCGGTCGATTCCGCGGGGAAATCAATGCGTCGGCTTTACAATTTGATAAATTAAGTTCTGCGTGATGCTTTTTCTACTGTCGTCGGTACGTTTTATTTTTGCTTATTTAGGATACTTTATATAATTGTAGATATACATTTCGTAACCTATACAGGGTGTTTGGTGCATGGACCGACAGGATTTTTTTTGGGGGTGGGGGGAGGGGGGATGATGTGATAGTTTTCCCGATAGATCCTATGTCCTAAGTGTCACGGTAGTTTAGTTATGTTATTTTTAGTTTTTCTTAAGTCATAACTTTTTTGTTTGATGTGTAATACCACAAACTAACTTATGCTTGTATTCTGCAATATATCCTTATTCTAAATAAATTATAACTTGATACAATTAATATTTTAAATAAAGCTTTCAAAATGGGAAATCTGTGCAAATGTTATGAAAAGTGACAACTTTTAAATTCATTACAAAAAAAAAACTTGTACAAAACTGAGAACATTCCCAGTAAACAAAACGCGAGTCCTAGCTGGTTCCTAAATAACAATAATTTACTAATAAACTACTAAAACCTTATCGTATTCAACTCACCGCTCGATATATTTTATTAAAGTCAACACTAATGATATTCTGACCCCAAACAAGAGGTAGAGCTATCTAAGAGAAATACATAAAACTAATTAAAAGCTCACTTTGAGGACGCCTTGAGCGAGAGCTTAAATAAGTTCGTCTTGTAGTTAATTAAATGTAAACAAAGTTTCTACTTCAACTTAATACAGAATAAATAAACTTCAATTAGATATTTCATAACTACAAACAGAGTGGCTTTGAAGTTTCACAGATGGGGTTGTATATATCTGATAAGGGGCAGTCACACACGTACCTATGAGCGTATTCTTCAGCAAACCCGTAGCACGAACAATGTGCAAAAAGTAAGTGGATTTTTTCATTCATCTATAGTTAAAAGATCAATATTCCATATAAAATGATAAGCCTCAGAACCCTCCTCTAAGCTAAGAAGCCTGTGTTATAGGGTTCTGTGCTCCCCCAGACAATATAATGACAAATTAAAATTATTATAAATTGGGTATTTATGTGATGACAAATTGACAATAATGGTGTAAAATTAAAATTAAAATTGTTAAATACTAAATAATTCAACTAAACATAACTATACAAATAAAATAAATGTAAATTAGAACTAAAATCAATAATTTAAATCAACGACTAAGTTATATATTCGATTGTTAATTTCATAAAACCTAATAATAGTATTCTTCCAAGATCTCGAAAATCTTTTAAGTGAGTGTGTATGTGAGAGAGAGTAGGGATGTGTGTATGTGTGTGTGTGTGTGTGAGAGAGAGTAGGGGTGTGCGTGTGTGTATGAGGATGTATGTAGAATAAGGTAAATTGTTCACAGACTATCATAATAACCTCTATGTTTATCTTCGAATTATTAGCAGATCCTCTGTTTGTACATAATAACTTTGCCAAAATCCCAAGCCCGATGTGTGGATCGTTCCAGCGGCTGTCGGATTAGTAGTCGCCGTGGTTTCGTTCATACACACAATTCTCTTCTCACTATCTAACAGCTATACATACCCATACGCTTGCATAATCTATCGCGCAAGTCCAGCGCACCCACGGGTAAAGCCGCCTCCCGTCATTGCACCGGACAATGCCAGATTATGGACATTGTTCACCCTCCGCCATTGTGCTTGGAGATTGTTTGCAGGATTTAAACTCTCTTTGTTTATCGCGAAGCGCGCATGGGAATAGGAAAAATAAAGGGGAAAGCTACCATACCTGGAATATGATAAAGGAAGTTTCAACTGTGTTTGTGCTGCAATTTCTAACTACTAATATAAAAAATAGTGTATATTTTTTTTTTTTTTATTTTTCTTATTTACACGGAAAACAAACAGCTGCTTATTAAATAATGTAGTATAAGGATCTTGTGAATACAAAAGCCTAACAGTTTTCGCTTATGATAACATTGTAAGTGCCTTGAATGCAAATAGGTAACAATAGGTAATCGTGCTTGATTAAAGAACACAAACAGGAAACAGAAGGTATAGCGATGCACACAAATAAGACTCGATTATAAGTTTACAAGCAACATAAAGCCACATAAAACCTGATTTACCAAAAAAAGAAACAGATAATTACGAGAGAAAAAAAAAAAGAAAAACATGCACATTTACATCAGTCAGTGTAAAAACGCTTGCTTATCAAGAGTTTGAATGTATTTTGCTTCATCACAAAGAGATCAACTAATTTGGAATATTTAGAATTAAACATATCAATAGTGCGAGGAAAAAAAGAATTATGACGATAGTTGGAGTGACAGCGAGGAGCATATAACTGTAAATAATTTCGACGACTAAACGTCCTATATGGTGTTATTATTTTAATCTCCGATAGTAGTCTCGAAGAGTCAAGTATATTCAGTAATATATTGTGCAAGAAAGTAAGATCTGCTGCTTCCCTTCTTTCATAGAGAGGTAATATGTGGTGACGTCTACAACTGTCTACATAATCAGGACTTTGGACTTTGAGTTTATAGTTAATGATTCTTAAGAATTTCTTTTGTGGTTTCTCTAGCATATCTATATATTTAGCATATTGAGGATTCCACACTTGTGAAGCATATTCAAGTTGACTTCTTACTAAAGAACAATATAAAATTTTTAATGTTTTAATTGTTTGGAAATCTTTTGTTACTCTCAATAAGAAACCGAGAGTTTTCATAGCTTTAGAAGATATGTTTTCTATATGCTCGTCAAATAAGAGTTTAGAATCGAGAGTGACTCCAAGGTCAACTACACTATGACATCTCATTAGAGACTGCCCATTAATTTTATAGTCAAAGGGTAAAGTTTTACTAGACCGACTGAAAGTAATGCAAAAGCATTTGGTTACGTTAAGGTCAAGTTTGTTTCTAATACAGTAGTCATGAAGACTATCCAGATCGCTTTGTAGCATATCTAGGTCTCGACTGGTATTGATCGGCTTAAATACCTTCATATCATCGGCGAATAAAAGAAAGTCAGAGTATTTGAAGGACGAAAAGATGTCGTTGATAAAAATGATAAAGAGCAGTGGACCGAGTATAGATCCTTGCGGCACACCCGATGTAATAGGTGACGAAGCCGATGCATATCCACCCAGTACTACAGTCTGGCACCGATCTTTGACGTAAGAGGTAAACCATCTTAGCAGGTCACCTCGTATTCCAGCTCCTTGGAGTTTAGCTAGTAGGATAATATGGTCAATTCGATCAAATGCCTTGCTGTAGTCAGTATATACAGCGTCGACTTGGCCACCCGAATCCATGCCCGCAGTAACTACATCAATAAAAGTCACCAAATTTGTCGAACATGACCGACCTTTGAGAAACCCATGCTGCTGTGGCATAAAAGTATGCTTCAAAGCAGCATACAATTGATCGTGAACCACTTTTTCAAAAATTTTTGCCAATACACAGAGCTTAGAGATAGGTCTATAATTACAGATGTCACGCTTTGTTCCTTTCTTGTGAATCGGTGTTATGCTTGCAGTTTTCCATATTTTAGGCATCAAACCTTCATCAATAGACCTTTTGAATAATAAACTGATAGGATAAACAAGATCTGTAGCGCAGTTTTTTAAAAGGTAAGGATGAAGGTCATCAGGCCCAGCAGATTTCTTACAGTCCAGATTTTTAAGTAGCTGAAGTATACGGGAGTTATTTATTTCAATTGTAGATAAATCCACAGAAGAAGTTGGTTCTGATTTAATAGAAGTAGAAGTATGAGACCCTGAAGATATACTTTGTAAATAATTAGAATTAAAGAAGTCGGCAAAGGCATTACAAATTTCTACACCAGTAGTAATATTAGAATTTAAGTACGACATAGTAGACGGATATGAGTTGTGCTTTTTATTAGATTTAATAAAAGACCAAAATGCATTAGGTTCGTCCCTAATAGACTTTTCAATTTTTGAAATATAGTTTATATAGCAAACATGTTCCACTCTCTTCGCTCGTTCACGTAAAATTTTATAAGAATTACTGTCATTTTTATTGTTATATATTTTATATTTTTTATGATATTTATTTTTTTCTCTTAAAATTTTTAGCAAAGCGGAAGAATACCACACTGGGTAATGATTAGCTCGTACATATTTACACTGAATGTAATTGTCTCTTAGTTCTAATAATATTTTCATGAAAAGTTCTACAGCTTCATCTAAGGTTCCACAAGAAAGAAGTGAAGTCCAGTCATAATCACTTAAAGCTCTACTAATAGACATACAATCTCCGTTAGCATAAAAAAAATTTAATTCTGTTTCTGGGGATAAGTTCACTATGGTTTATAAATAGCGGGTTACAGATTAGGGTCGGATGAAATATTTTATCTTCTCGCGTTAGTGGATCTAAGCAACGGGTTAAGTTTAAATCATAATTACATAAAATGAGGTCAAGTATTCTATTTTCTTGGTTTAAGATATGATTATATTGGTTTATATTAGTCAGGTTTAAAAGATCAATCAGTTCTTCATGATCACAATCATTACTGTTGAAGGTAGGTAACATGTATGTGTGGTCGTAGGATGTCGACCATGATATATCACTCATGTTGAAATCCCCCATTATTAAAATCTTGTCGTCTGGATTATTAAAAGAGATAGACAGGACGGTCTCACAAAAGTTAGACAGTTGAGATGAGAAAGACTGCCCTTGATTTTGCGCACACATATAGACGGTTCCCAAATGAAGGTTTGATGGTGGCTCATTCCTGCATCCCTTAAATCGTATGGTAACCCAAAGATCTTCCGCTGTGGAATGCCACTCTGGGCGCGCGTGCGCTGCCAGCTCGCGGCGCACGGCGATAAGGACCCCGCCACCGCGGCTCTGCCCGCGCTGCGCGTAGTCGCGGTCGCGCCGCCATACGATATACAAGTTGCTAAATATTTCCTCACTTGCTATGCCGTCAAAAAGCCACGTCTCCGTCAACACAACCACATCATAATTACTAAGCTGAACGTTTCTTTTGAATTCCATTGTTTTTGTTCGCAAACCCCTAACATTTTGATAATACATGTTAAAAACCATAATCACAATCCAGCCAAGTAGGCACTTGGCCGGATAGTGTTTCGATCATAAACATGTAAACAATAAATGAAGTAAAAATGTTAGTTGTTTGCGAAGAAAAAAATGCGTATACGTATTTATAATATGATTTATGTGTTAATACTTTATTGACGAAACGTAACTCTGATAATGTGTATACGTAGTTATATAATTTACTTGTCAATACTTTGTTGACGAAACGTAACTCCGATATAATATCCGTCCCATAATAATATTGATACTGTATTTTAAAGATATGATTACAAGACGATGCACATAATACGCATAACTGTAGAATATTGAAACTGAGGATATTTTTAGTGGTATCGTGACGTGACGGTATTACTTGTAAGTAAATATAATAATAATTGTAAAATTGATTCAAGCAGCGAAATGTCAAATAAAGTATGATAATATTAGTATGACGTGGATATATTGTATTATATTGAAGCAACACGAAAAAAGACAAAGTAGACACATTAGTTACTATAAGACAATTGATTGAAGATACGTTTATTATGTAGTTGGTGGTTTTATATGGCTTTACTATATGCTTAACTACATACCTAATATGAATAAAAACACTGTGGGTACGAAATAGCACTACACGCAAATATATAAGAAAACTTATTATAGAAAATGACAGTCATTTAATTTTTTCATGATCGTCAGCACATAGTATCTGTATTATTGGTGAGGTATCGCTTTTTCTGACCAGAATCTTGCAGTTTTGTACCCACGTATACTTGTAATTTTTTTCAGAGGCTAGCTTCTTGGTCATAGTAAGTAGTTGCTTATTCTCGCGTGTGAGGTGATCGTTGATAAAGATCCTAGAAGTAACTCCGAGGAAACCCACATCAGCCGCAGTCAAGTTCTTTTTCGTTTTAGCAGCGGCCACAAAATTTTCCTTTGTGTATCTTCCGACGAAGCCGACGATAATAGGTTTTTTGTTAGTAAAAGAACGAGCTCTCATCACAAAATTGATATCGGCAGATGTAACAGCCTGCCCGATCGTATCACCTAACAATCTGACAAGTGAGATAAGATTTTCGTTTTTCTTCAATGGCACGCCCTTAATTTCAATGTTATTGTACCGCTCCCGTTGATCCCTTGACGACATATCAGAGGCCAACTGAGACAGTTTGCATTCAAGTTGTGGGTACGTTATTTTACTGGTACATGTAGACTCCAAGCTGGTAAGCCTGGATTCCAGCTCACACGTCCTAGACTTATTGGCATCCACTTCATTTTTAACCTCTAATAACGAGTTCTCAAAGTGATGCAATTTGTCTTTCATGTCCTTAACTTCAAGCACAAGCACCGGAATTTGCTCAAGGCGGACATTGATACCCGCGATCCCATCACGCAATTCATGAAGCACCAGATCCAAGGTAGCATTGGACGATGATCCCGACGTAGGCTTCGAAATAGGATCCGGCATCATCTGGGGCTGGCTGCATTTACAGTTAGCACATAACAAGGCAGACTGTCTCGCTGCACCTAGCTTCCTGTAGTTTTTTCGGTTATGTTTGCACATGTAAAACAATAACATGCGAAACATTGATTGCTCTTAACGCCGTCAGAAAACTCCAAGTTGCATCCAGGACACATAAACATGATAAATAGTTGAGTATGGACGTTCCGCGAAGATAGTAAAAAGGTAATTAAATAGCTTGCGCGAGCGACCGGTAAACGAAGGTAGACACGTGCTTGCTGCGTGTTGCCGCGGAACGAACTGATATATATGAACGACCGTATATATATATATATATATATATATATATACAGTATTTTTTATATTAGTAGTATATATATATATATATATATATATATATATCTGTATATCTCATTTTTATTAAGCTTTTGTTTACAGACGATAAATGGGTCCGTGACATTATTTGTTCTATTTTTACTTTTTAACAAAAACATATGGAATACAGGACATATTTTTTTACTTAACTTGCTTAACTTAGGCCCGTGGTCACCAACATATGTTTAGATTGTAAACGGACGTTTAATTTTTAAATTGCTGTTTAGCAACATTTTGCTGTTCATCAAGCAGTAACCAGTAATTGATTAAGTTCCGTAACCGGCTGTTTAAATTAAACGAGTCTCCGACCTTGTTTAACCATTGGTTATTGTTTATTTACGTGAAAATGTCAGCTGCTCTGAATTATATCTTTGAAGAAAATAACGTGTTAGATGATTTTGAAGATATTGAGTGAATTTTTCACGCACCCCGTGTGGAAAACACGTATACGTGAACCATTATGTCAATTTTAGAAAAAAGTTGTCACAATTATTCAGACGAAAATGACGTTACACGATTTCGTTTATACAAAGATATCGCCTTTGAATTACTTGATTTAATTGAAATAAAGTTGGAATATAATATCATCCATAATCACTTCAATAGAACTCACTTGATTTTTAAATTAAAATTACGAAACGACTCTGACGCATAGAATACAAACACATGGAACTTCGAATCGAACATTGATAATACCATAAAAAAGGTGCTGAATTAGAAAGACATACAACTTGTGAACATACCATTGACTTATCATGCATTACATTTTGTAGTATATTAATATTAACTTACCATATTTGAATGTAGCTCGGGTAAATGTAAATGGTACAAGATACGCTACCGTCTTTTCAAAGTAGTATTATATCATTCATGTATTTACGACTCATTCGTTCAAAAACGCTTGATTAGTTAAACGGTCGCTTTAAAAATATGGTGTACACAAAAAAAAGCGACACTTTTAAACAACTGTTTACGTTTAACCGAGCGATTAGGTAATCAATGGTTAAGTAGTAGTTGGTGAACTCCAGCCTTAGAATCACTATCTGTCAAGTATATAACACTAGTTATTATTTTTTATACTTGATTTACAATGTATATATATTGCATATGTATTAGTATATAGTTATTAGTATTTATGTATTAGAATTTTAAATAGGACAATAAAGCGTTAAAATTACATAATATTGTGCACCACCGTCTACCACTTCTTATGATACTCTCCATCCAAAAGTTGTATGGAAGAAATCGCTATATGCGATAAGACCGCCCATTGTACTACCCTAAATTAAGATTATATTTTGATAAGATACTTTTGATATGTTTGGTTATGTGCAATAAAGAATTATTGTATTGTATTGTTGCTTTAAAACAACAGTAAATGAATACTTATTTAGCTTTTTAGGTAGT
This sequence comes from Selenia dentaria, assembly GCA_917880725.1. Taxonomy (NCBI): domain Eukaryota; kingdom Metazoa; phylum Arthropoda; class Insecta; order Lepidoptera; family Geometridae; genus Selenia; species Selenia dentaria. Next base: position 2,552,044 of record OU862893.1, on the reverse strand, counting down.
GTTGTTTTTCTTTGGATTTTTGGTATGTGTTATATTGGTTTCTATAATATTTGATTACTATTATATTTATATTTCAGAATCTGCCCTTGAAAGCCATTACCAATTTGTGCATAATGAGCTACCATAATCCATATCATCATAATGATGAAGTGCTCTTGTTGAGCCAATGTCAGTTAGTGTGTATAAAAAATTGGGTCGGTGGAAAAAATCTCCAGCCGTGTGATTCTCTAAGAGTAAACATCGTTGCATCTTTGACAACATCCGTGAAAAAAATTAAGATATGACAAGAAACGTTGGAAAACCAAGCTTATGTACAAGGGCGATATCTCATAAAGTATTTGACATCGGTGAGCTCGTCGTTAGAGAACCGCACGGCTGACAAAGATTAAAACAGTATAAAACGAATCCTCGTGATTTAATGAACTGTAGTTCAAAAAAAAAACGATATTAAAAAACATTCCTCCCGCATAAAATGCTAATAGGTAGAATACAAAATAAAAAACACAAGAAACCCCAAATAATTTCTTGTTTTTTTTTTTTTGTATTCTTCCTATTAGCATTTTATGCGGGAGGGAGGGTGGTGCGCGCCCCCAAATGGGCCAAAATCATTGTTTTCTTTTCAGCGGAAGTGTCACTGAATGTTTTTTAATATCGTTTTTTTTTTTCAATAATGGATTTCCGCAAAGTAACGCCTGAATCAATAAATTATCTGAACTGTAGTTTGTTGCTGGTAGTGCCACGCTGTAGGCAGCAGGTGAGCCACCTGCTCGTTTGCCAACCTATGCAATAAAATAAAACTATATGCATAATATTTTATTTTATTTATATTTTTTGTACTAGGCAAAACACTCACGTTGGGGGTTGAATACGTCGAACTGGGTTTCATGAACTTTGTCGGTAACTTAAATAGTTAAGTAATGACTTTAATAAGTCGCCACTAAGCACAAGTGTCCTAAAGATGTAATCCGATCGCCGGTTAATTAATCGTTTCGTATATAGTATGTACTACCAGTCCAAGAAGAAATAATATTATAACTTCATTAAAACTTTCGTAAGTATTACACATTTCAATGTTATTTTTATGGTTTAACTTACGTGGTTGGTTTAGTCGAGTATCTCGGCCGGTTTCGTGACCGTCCGGGCCACTTCTTCATGGAGTACGTGCGCATCCGGCTGCGTTCGCACTGACTATACCTACTGCGTAAGTTAAACCGTTAAAATAACATTGAAATAATACTAGCCTGCATTGTTCTGAATGACCCTAGGTATTCAAATGTTCTACTGCCCCCTCCGTTAGCTGTCTCAACGGTTACAATTTATAAATCGCGACGGTCTCTACCAATGACCACATAATGGCAACTTCCGGCGGTTTCGCGCCGATTTGCGCGGACTACCGACTTCCGTCAGCGCCGGCGCAGGACCTCTATAAATAAACAAGGAAACGCGTGACGGCCGCTTATTCGATTATTGTAGAGATTTATTTGTTATGCTAACATTGAGTGAGAACCGTTCGTGCAGTTGTAGACCGCTAAGAAAGTCAGTTCGACTTCCGTGTGTCACGATGTGACTTGTGTTTCCAATTTGTGATTTCAAATATTCACAGATCACGTGGTGCCTACTCTTCTGCGACAGTGATTTTTAGTCGTTTGATTACGAGTGACAAGGACAAATAGACATAGTCCTTATAAGGAAAGTAAAGGAACGAAAAACGCGTACCTAATTACTTAACAAATCAAGTAAAATTCAAAAATCTCCAGATAATAAAACAAACAGCTGATCTAACCACCACAAGATCTAAAGATTACAGGACAAAGAGTTTGATAAAGACTCGAAGATTCAAGTCTGTTAAATGTCGTCTCAGTGATTCACGTGCAAGTCTGATTATTATCGGCCCTTCTAATTGAGATATTGCACATTTTTGCTCAAAACTTTGAAAAAAAAATAAGCCGCAGCATTTGAAAAAGTATATTAAGATAAATACCTTGAAAAAAACTCAGTGATAAATAAAAAAAACTGTAAAGATTTTAGACTACTTGCTTTAAACTAAGATCTGTCAACAGACTTTACAAAATTGGCCAACTGGCTAGTGAAAAAAATACTTAAAAATGGAACCGACTTCAACAGTAAAAGGTGTGAAATAACTTGTTGAGGTCGGTGGTATAGTCTATATAATAAAAACATAACACAAGTACAATTTGAAAAATTTAATACCGCCTTCCATTCTATTCAGTTATTGGAGTAACTCTAAAACTATTGTACCGAATTTGATGAAATTTGAATGGGACTACACGGGAAGCACCAGCTTTCAAACAACAATCGGTTCACCCTATCAAAAGTTATGAGGTAACAAACACAACAGTAAAAAAAAACAGTTGAATTGAGTACCTCCTCCTTTTTGGAAGTCGGTAGAAAATTGGACTAGTGAAGACAAAGTTATGCGTGATCATACATAAAAAGTATACGGGTCGTCTTGAGAACGTCCTCCTTTTTTGAAAAACTTTTGAAAACAGTTGAAGCTGTTAACAATGTAATGTCCATGATTACAAAAAGGGACGTTATAGCTTAGGAAAAGTGTGTATTGCTCAAAAGCATAAAATGATACTAACGTTATCTTGAATTTCACAGTGAGTGAGTGGTGAAGTGATTCTTCAGACAAGAGTTGTAATAGTTTATTGATAATTATGTTTATCAGTAACATTGTGCTGAATGCTAACACCGCTATAGAGCAGTTGACAAAGAATCTGTCGTTGGTGTTTGAAAGGATGGTCCTAGTGATCAATACGAGGGCTGTAAACGTAAGGTAAGACTTAACCTATTCTTCTTCTTCAGGTTCCACTCCTATCGGAGGTTGGAAATCATATTAGCAATTTTTATTTTACAAGCCGCTGCTCGAAAGCGTGACCACTCGCTCAGATCTCTCCACCAGGAGTGTCGCCTTCGGCCGGCTCCTCTTTTTCCCGCAATCTTCCCTTGAATAATGAGTTAAAGGATTCTGTACTTCTCATTTCTCATGACGTGACCAAAGTAAGCTAACTTTCTTCGCTTTATGGTATTTATAAGCTCCAGCTGTTTATTTAGCCTCTGCAGCACTTCAACGTTAGTAACTCGGTCAAGCCATGAGATTTTCCAAATACGACGGTGTATCCACATTTCAAATGCTTCCAATTTCTTTTCGGTACTCTGTTTAAGCGTCCAAGTTTCTACGCCGTACAGTAATACGGATAATGTGTAACAACGCATTATGCGCAATCTCAAGGTCAAAGCGAGATTCCTGTCGCAGAGCACCTTACTCATCTTGAAGAAATTGGTCCGCACCATTTCAATGCGGATTCGTATGTCCTGTGAGTGATCACCATAGGATGCACCCAAAATCGGTTTCGTCCATTTTGAATATTGAATATGAGTAAATAAGCAAGAGCATCTAGATCTTCGTCAGATGACGACATAGACTCGAATGCCTTTGTACTCTGTAATGTTTCTGGCATGTCACTCTGGTGGGTCCATCAAATGTCTTGCCAGAGTCATGCTGCATGCCAAAAGATAATCACGTTTCTGTCACGTTGCTTAGGTGGGCACAACGCCTAATGTCTCGGAGTGACGAGTGCGAGTCGAAAAGCTACAGTTCTTAGGTCTGGGTAGCAATGCAACTGTCTTGGGCAAGCGAATTCTCTACCATCCGGCGAACGAATAACCCGTCTCCTCACTTAATTAATTGCATAAACAATGAGTCTCGGTAACTACTATCTTGTTAAAGTTATATGACTACAGACTGAGTATTCCCGTGAACATGGTGCATGTAACGCCGAAATATCAGGAGCTCATTCCACAACCTTACCACGGTAAATATCCCGTTAATAATCATATAACTTTAGTGAACATGGTGCATATAACTGCGCCCAAATATCGGGAGCTCATTCCACAACCTTGCCACGGTAAATATCCCGTTAATAATCATATAACTTTAGTGAACATGGTGCATATACTCGTAACTGCGCCGAAATATCGGGAGCTCATTCCACAACCTTACCACGGTAAATATCCCGTTAATAATCATATAACTTAGTGAACATGGTGCATATAACTGCGCCGAAATATCGGGAGCTCATTCCACAACCTTACCACGGTAAATATCCCGTTAATAATCATATAACTTTAGTGAACATGGTGCATATAACTGCGCCGAAATATCGGGAGCTCATTCCACAACCTTACCACGGTAAATATCCCGTTAATAATCATATAACTTTAGTGAACATGGTGCATATAACTGCGCCGAAATATCGGGAGCTCATTCCACAACCTTACCACGGTAAATATCCCGTTAATAATCATATAACTTTAGTGAACATGGTGCATATAACTGCGCCGAAATATCGGGAGCTCATTCCACAACCTTACCACGGTAAATATCCCGTTAATAATCATATAACTTTAGTGAACATGGTGCATATAACTGCGCCGAAATATCGGGAGCTCATTCCACAACCTTACCACGGTAAATATCCCGTTAATAATCATATAACTTTAGTGAACAACCGTGATAGTTTAAAACAGTGTTGTACTATCTTGTTTTTGATTAACTTAATTTTATAGGAGAGTTTGGTCAGATGTTGACAATGTCACCCCCGTAAGACAAATCAACACGTTAATGTCAGACATAAACGAGCATTTATATTTTAATTGAACACATCAAAAAACGACTTACCTCTCTATGCCGAGAACGTCTACTAAGCTTCTAGATTTGTCAAGATAGAGGGCGTTGACCACTACTACTTTAAAAGGTTTCATAGCATAACACACATGGTAACAAGCAGATGTGCCATATTATATCCTATAAAAGAGATCAATGATTGCAATATAACTATCTGTCTAGCTATTTATTCTACTAAGGAATGAAAGAAAACACAGAAGTAACATTAATAGCACTATAATAGAACCATATATTGTACCCAAGAAACACAGTGTTAAAAAAACGATATTAAAAAATACTTAGTGACACTTCCGCTAAAAAGAAAACAATAATTTTGGCCTATTTGGGGGCGTGCACCACCCTACCTCCCACATAAAATGCTAATAGGAAGAATACAAAATAAAAAACACAAGAAACCCCAAATCAACCAAAACCGATTCGACACGTGTTTCGCCTCTACACGAGGCATCCTCAGGAGATGTTGACTCGTCGAGCGCTAGACCGACAGTTCTTAGGACTCGTCGAGCGCTAGACCGACAGGGTGGTGCACCCCCCAAATAGGCCAAAATCATTGTTTTCTTTTCAGCGGAAGTGTCACTATCTATTTTTTAATATCGTTTTTTTGATAATGGATTTCCGCAAAGTAACGCCTGAATCAATAAATTATCTAAACACAGTGTTCATTTTAATATAATTATATAACACGATACAGATGTCCTAGTACTAGGAAAGTATTTTATAGGCACACTGTTTAAGGAAACAAAGCAAATATAGACACATTTAAGAGATACCATACATGGACACCATAAATAGACAAACAGCTGTATTTATAACAATAAATATAACACTTAACTTTCGACATGCAGGAGGTCTTGATGCAACAGTCACTTGTGAAGTAAAGAAGGCTCGGCAATATGAGATATTGGCTTATGTAGCAACGTCTGCCGCTAAGAGGCTGTACCACCACTATGACACCTCTCACAAGCCTAACAACCAATCAGAAACAATATAGTCCCGCCACAACAAAACAGCCTGTAATTTTACAGGACGCTACGTCACTGGTTACAAATTAAACAAGGTAGTATTTCAGTGTGGCGGTTGGTAAAAATTACTAAACACATTACGTGTTTATAAACATAATCTATATTTACAATTCTACATGCATGAGTTATGGAGTTTTGGAGAAGCATGTGATGATGCAGGGGAAGCGCTCCAGGGGCTGAGCTCCAACACGATGGTGTAAAAGCATTGTAGAGGCAACAGGAGAAACTCTACACCGATATATTGAACTAATGCAGGACAGAAGCAAATGGAGACACATCTTAAATGGTCACGATGCTAACTAGTGAGGGAACGACAAAGAAGAGAAAAAGACATTTAAATTGGCATCCTGGCCTCATCAGAACAAGGAAAGGCAAGGAGATTATTGTGCATCTCTATAATGCACAATACACCCCAAGCGTGACATCAGTGTAGGACTTAGGGCCCCCACACTGAATAAGAATAAGAAGGATATTTTTTTTTTAATAATGATGTATCGTATACATCATTATTAAAAAAAAAATCTTGTTGCGCTTCGTTTCGGACACATTCCATCGAAACATGTTGGACATCTTCAACTACACCACAGGCCATACAGTTTGGTGCGTATAACAGGCCAATTAAAAGTTTTACTTGTTTGACGGAATGTGTCCGGAGCTAAGTCTCAGCAGCGCTATCATGTCTTTGCGCTTGGTCGACATCATATCAAACCACGGGAACGGTCACATTAGATTGTTTTGTTGCTCTACCATAAGATGGCAACACAAATGTCATCTATAGTCGATACTCGATCTCGCCTACCTATTAAGCTTGTGATTGGTGTACTCGCTGCTGATTTTAGTTCTACAATTGACCGCAAGGTGGCACTGTTCTCTGTTTTCATACATTTTTGCGCGGCATTCGATATCGAGCATCGATTGGTGTCAATGTTGTAAACTCATGGTACAGCTGCTGTACAATTTCCCTTTGGCGCGTGATCGTTCATCAAAATACTCTTGCCAGAACTTTTTTCTTCAACCGTACTTATGTTTCAAAAGGTAAACACTTTTGCCTCGCTTGTACATATGCTCGTTTTCCGCAATATTTGAGTTAAACATGTCAAAGGTAGAGGAATAAATCCATTTTCATTCGCTGGCGCATGTCACAAAGGACTGTGTGGCATGCTTGTACTTCCGTGCGAATGGATGCTGTTCAAACTGAAGGGTTATTCTGCAAGTTGTATAGAATCTGAATGACGTAATATTCTGATAGGTCGTAACGAATATCGCCTGATGAGAGGCTTTTTGTCCGAGTGTCCGTAAGCTAGGTACGATCGTAATGACTATTGTATAGTCATCTTTTAAAGGCTGTCCCGAAACTCAACGGTAACCTGGCACTGGGCGAGAGGCCAAGGTAAACCAGTTAGAACTGTTTAGGAATAACTGTACTTACATGGTAACTCTCATTTATAATTCCATTCCGATATATTTGCAAGAATTACCCGGTCGCAGATTTTACACGGAGTTAGAAAAGTGGTTGGTGGGCGAGTGCTTTTATTCGGGTAAAGACTTTTTGAATGATTATTACGTTTAAAATGACAAATAGTAAACTTATCAATTGACATTACATTATATAACCTCACTGACGACTTTAGTTATTCTACATTGACATTTGCATACCTCATACGAGGTTGTTATGGTGGATTTAAATTATTATTATAGATCCTATTTGTACCCATATTCAAGCAAATAAAGTATTTGAATTGAATTGAATTGAATGAAAATATTATGAAAACAATTTTTTTTCCAGTGTCAAAGTTAACTGACAATAATTTTGTAAACTATAACTCGTCAAAACTGAATATATTTTATTTAGTTAACAATGTTTATTAATTTGATTTGTGGTTTAGATTAATAGTTTGTTTTGAAGATATAAAAAAAAAACTTAAAAAAATCAACTTTTTCGAAACTTGTCTATTATCGCTTGGCTATGTTGACATGGTTTTTTTCTTATTTTTTTCATAACTGGTATCACTTGGCTTCTCGCCCGGTACCAGGTGATCCTTGAGTTTAGGGACACCCGATATATAAAAATGAGCCCCTATTTCTCCTGGTCACGCTATAACTTGAGAACGGATGGACCGTTCTAGCTATAATTCTGTTTTTTTGTGTTAATTATTATCAGGAGAAGGTTATAAAAGAAAAACCGAAAAAAGACGGGAGGTTATGGCAAGGCCGAAGGCCGAGCCTACTACGCGAACGAAGTCGCGGGTTGTCGCTAGTGCTATATATATCCTAAAAAACATAACCCTCCTTCTGGGCCGCTAGATATAAACAGTATGTTTGAACGAAACAAGGTTCTAACGACCGCTTAAAATAAGCGAGCGCAATCAAAACAAACACACACCTGTGAAACGGGATCCCGGCTATCTGCGCATGTAATTACACAAATGAAGGCTCCACACTCTGTATAAACAAACGTAAGAGTTACAAACTTTTTATTCCTCTCAACCCACACAGTTTTGCACAATGTGTGCCTTGATGCGAGGCGCTAGGATTGAATCCCACTACGAGACATGGGTGAACTGTAGGTCTACCATGAGTTTACAACATTGGCACGTCCAATAGATGCTCGATATCGACTGCCGCGGAAAAATGTATGAAAACAAAGAACAGTGCCACCTTGCGGTCAATTGTAGAACTAAATTGACAGCGAGTACGCCAATCACAAGCTTTATAGGTAGGCGAGATAGGGTATCGACTATAGATGACATTTTGTGTTGCCAACTTATGGTAGAGCTACTGTATACATTTTTTTTCTCTTCTTTGGGTGCCTCTCGACTACTGGAGGTTGACCGTTATCCTTCTAAACTCTTCTTTGTTCAGGGCAACCCTGAACAGATCTTCAGCCCTTCTTATCCCGGTCTTCTATTCTGGTCCATTGTCGGATGTTGCGGAGCCAGGACAATTTTCTTCTTCCAACATTCCGTCATTCAGACATTCCGATTAAATTTATATTTTATATGCATTATATTTTTAACCGACTAACTAGGATGAGGTTATATGTTCGATTGTATGTTTTTGTGTGTGTGTTCACTGAGTTCTCCCGTATTTGTGGACCGATTCTCAAAATTTTTGTTTTGTAGAGTATACTTCTGAGGTGACCATTTACATTTCATTAAACTCGGTCTAACAGTTTTTGAGTTACACTCCAATAACTGAAAAGTTTTACGCCTATCTTGATGATATCATCATTGACGGTGTATGACAATCGGTCCTGTAATTAGCAAGGGTTACTAAAAAGGCTGAAAATATTTTTTTTACTAAAAGATGGAACCAACTTCAACACTAAAAAGTGTGAAATAACTTGTCCGTACCATGATAATTCAAATGTACGTATTATCGCAATATTGTGCGCATGAAACCGACTTCAACAAGTTGTAAAAACATTAATAAAAAGAATGGAAGAATCACTAGATTCCTACCCATTGCTTCAAATTAATAATAATAATAATAATAAAAATCTTTATTGACACATTTCGTACTGTACAAGGTACTCACAACGCCCTCCATTCTTGTAAAGGTATAAACAATATTACAAAGTAAAAGGCCTAGCTTAAGTATATTCGAATGTAAATAATTTTGTACTGATAGCGAGAAGAATTATAAAAAAGAATAAGTAAGAAATTAAGAATAATAATAATAATAAAAATGCATGCCTTGTTTTGTAAAAGAAGGGGTGAGTGTATGTGTATTTGCGTAAGCGTGTGTAAGTGTGTGTAGAGGGTAAGAGGAAGAATGTGTGTGTATGTGTGTATTGAGCCTATAGTGGTTGTTTGATAAGATTTTCTGCTTCGATGTAATGCTAAGCAAGTGCTCCGTCAACTTTCGTTTTAATTCAAATCGTGAAAGAGGATATATGTGAAGGTTTTGATTAAATTTATTATATAATCGGCTGCTTAGTTTTTCGCAATGTCTACTGGCTAGTAATAATCGTAAATAATAATTTAATTCAAGCTCTGCTGTCAAGCTGGGCATAAGGGCCATAGCTCGTAACTACTCAACGGCTCAATCGATTTTGACGTTTTATCCGTAATTTCAGGCAATCAAAAACTGCAACAATATCATTATGACAACTAGGTATAGCCATCAGCTATAGTGATAACACTAAAGTTACTTGATGATAGATGGCGTTGTTATGCAATAAATCTTATTACAACAAAAATACGATTTACCCAAGGTCATCCAGGTACTTAACCTTTAAACAAAGATAGTTCGACGTGTGTCAGCATAAAGAGAGGGTACTCGTCCATCAGTTTAAACTGTTCCTGTGTGGAATTTAATTAAGAGCGACCTCAGTTCCAGCTATCGGGTTCCGCATAAATCAATAGCGCCTTCCACTCACTACTTCCGATCAGATGATTTTTACTTTAGGTTTAATTAAGTTTTTTAATTTTTTATATTATATATAGACACATGCTAACATAAGCTCTATCGTCTTGTACTATTAAACCAGAGATGGTTCGTATTGATACTCAGATTCGCAACATTCACTGCTCATATTAAACCAAACCAAATTTTATAATAAGATTATAGAAAATAGGACATTCCTTATAAATATGTTACTCAACTACTTTTTAAGCAATAGCAACACTCATTCAATACTCTGAGCCGTCATATTGTTTCGTAGAATAACTGGTTCTGTTGGAAGGAGGAAACACTCATAAACAGAATGTATCGATTTAAAATGGAGTGAAAGTGTAAATCACTAACTAAAATAAACCTAGCTAGATCGATTACCTCCTTGAGTCGTAATCCTCATGTCTGAGGGTCGTGACCTCCTCCACCCATTGTCCTTTCTTTTAAGATATTACTCGAGTGTGTTCGGTCACCAGCTATGTGTAGAGCATCGTAAACGGATGTATCAAGAGTGGTGCGGATCTGGTCGGACCAACGCATTGGACTGCGGCCTCGAGATCTTTTGTCATCTACTTTTCCAGTCACCACAAGTTTCTCGAGGTTATCTCCTTCCTTTCTAGCGATGTCACCAAAATACTGCAGAATTCTCTTCAAGCAAATGGAAGACAGTCTTGTAGTTATTTTAAGTTGCTTCAGAATAGACACGTTGGACCGATGTGCTGTCCAAGGTATTCTTAACATTTTTGATCGATTAATCGCCCCTGAAACCCCCTGCATGCTAAATTTCATGAAAATTGTTGGAGCCGTTTCCGAGACACATATAAACAAGAATTGCTCGTTTAAGGGTAATAGATAAATAGATAACGCGAGTAATCCCGTATTTCTCAGTAAGCAGCTTAGATATTTACGTATCCGCATCGTTTAGCTCGCCTTAGTGGTACTTCACCCTAAGCTCCTGTTGAAAGTGTGTCTGAAAAAATAAAAAATAAGCCCATTTGTGATACGGGGATTATGTTTCACGGGCACGCTGTTACATCTGGATTCATTACGGTAAAAGGTTAACAGAGCTTGCGTGAACGTTTGGGGGAGCGTGGGGCGACGGGGGATGGTCGTTACACTGATGATGATGAGGTTTGCGTGATCTCCGGTGATGCGCTCGTAAGCGATGGCTGGTTTACCTTTAGGGGATTTGTTTTATAACATGATTTTTAAAACACTAACGCCTGATTAGCGATACCATACATTGCAATTTTAGAGAGAGAAATTCACATCCTCGGACGGGATTCGTACCGGCGTCATCCGACAATCCGTATCAGACGCTATGATCACTTAGGCCTTTGGTTTTGGAATAGTAAATTTATGTCTCTAAAATTACAATGTAAACATTTACTTTCATCATCATCATCTCAGCCGTAGGACGTCCACTGCTGAACATAGTCCTCCCCCATGATTTTCCAAAAGGACCGGTTGGAAGCGGCTTGCATCCAACGTCGTCCTGCGACCAGCATCAGGTCGTCTGTCCACCGTATCGGTGGACGACCTACGCTGCGCTTGCCGGTCCGTGGTCTTCACTCCAGAACATTTCGGCCCCATCGGCCATATGTTCTGAGTGCTATGTGCCTTGCCCACTGCCACTTTAACTGGCTAATCTTCTGGGATATTTCGGTGACTTTCGTTCTGATACGGATCTCCTCATTTCTTATTCGATCACGTAGAGAAACCCCGAGCATAGCCCTCTCCATAGCTCGTTGTGCGACTTTGAGCTTATCTATGAGGCCCATAGTAAGAGACCACGTTTCAGTGCCATAAGTCATCACTGGTAACACACATTGGTCGAAGACTCTTGTCTTGAGGCACTGAGGTATTTTTGACGAACATTTACTTTGTAAAGGAGATATTCGATAAAGCCTATTCCTTATTATTTATACGTTGTATTAATTAGGCGAGCATGGATGGAGTGAATGAAAGAGGATCAAATCGGAGATGTGCTGAAGAATTGCGAGGTCAAGAGTACGCGGAACCGACGATTGTGTATAAAGAATGTGATTCGTTTGGATGAAGCGAAAGCTGTATGCCAGGATCAAGTGGAAATCTGATCTCTCCCTCCCCCTCAGGGAAAAGGGCGTGACGTTATGTATGCACGTTTTAATCATATGGCGTTCTACTTAAATATTTGTCTAATTAGGTTTTCAAACAAAATAAATCACAATGTAATCACAAAAACAACTACCAAACAGCATTTGTCTCTCTCTACTATTCAGTTCGAAGTGGACTGGATCAACGATTTTTTACCCGACTACGGAGAAGCCCAAAAGGAGGACTATCGGTTTGACGCACAGATACAGAAACAAAGATATATGAAAAGGGGACGGGACCGGTGTCTCAGCAATATGCCCTTAACAGAACACATTGCTTGCGGCGGTTCGCAACTTTTGCAATATGTGACTGAACACCGGTCGCGATATTGCATATAAACAGTTTACAATGCTTACTCTGTACTAAAAAGTTAAGTATTAATACCGCAGTGGATAATGAACTTATTGAAGCTAACAATACGTTGAATCGCGGAATACGGCCGCTGCTTGCTACACCGGGTTTTGTACTCAGCGCACGGATTGGCATCATTCTAGATCTCTATGGTTGGACCTGTGTGTTTGTATTCCGTTTCTATATCCGCTCGTAACACAGAAATGATGAGTATGTAACTTTTCAACGGCCATAGCTCGTAACTACTCAACTGATCAACCGATTTTGAAGTTTTATCCGTAATCAAAAACTGCTACAATATCATTATGGCAACTCTAACCATCAGCAACAACAACTAAACTATTTTACTGATAACACTAAAGCTATTTGACAATAGATGGCGTTGTTATACAATTTGGCTTAATATATTTTTGTTTATATGTATCACAGGTGAAGAGGAATTGATGGTAGTGTCAATTTCAAGCTCTTGGGATATTTCACAATGAAAGGGCACAGTATCTAGTTCAGGTTCCATAATCTGCTCGCTACATTGAGAAGTTGAGGGCATAGATAAGAACAGGCTCGTCTTAAAAATGCGGCCTTTATTCGATCTTCTCTTGCCTTTGCTGTCTCAGAAACAGCCTGTGTGTTCCATGGAAAAATAGATGGTATTGCAACCTTCTTAAGATATTTGTGTTGATGTTCAACTCCTTAAAGCAATACAAAAATATTTTAAATTAGAAATACGGGATTAATCACGTAATATTTATCGGATAGGTCCGACTATAATTTACACCGACTATAGAGTCCGACCACATTCGCCGGTCTTTTTCAAGGAGTGTTCGGGACGCCCGACCTATCCGAAAATGAGTGAAAACCTCGTGAGTTTATATATTAGGTGATACTTAATACATTAAAAATATAACAAAATATAATATCACGCCATTATATTTGCACTGCTGGAACTTGCAGGTTTCCTCTCAGAGGAAATGCTTATTAAATAACGCTATATATCTGCTCTGAAATTAAGTAGTTTACCGGTGTATTTACTGTTTTTTTGGTAATCACTTTCCACAAAGTGTTCTCGGCATAACCTTAAACTGCTTCTAGGAAACTTTTGCCGTCGGATTGCCTTTAGCCAAAGTCTTTGAAATGTTTGTTCTTAGGAAAGTGATGTGTTCCTATATTCTTGTGTAATGTTTCTCATTGCGTGTCATCATCATCATCATCATCAGCCCGCAGCAGTCCACTGCTGGACATAAGCCTCTCCAATTGCACGCCACTTAGGTCTATCTTGGGCTTCTCGCATCCAGTTTTTGCCAGCCGTCTTGCGCAGATCGTCACTCCACCGTGCGTCTCCTACCTCAGGACGTCCTACACTACGTTTATTATTACATTACTTATTTATTACATTGCGTGTGATTTTTACTAAAATTATGAGGTGTATGTCCTACCTCCTGCAATGTTTTGGGAACCAGCTACGCTATCGCCACTTTGACAGTTGCCAACCACATTATATGTAATTTGGATAATCAAAAAATATAATTTACAAAAAAAAAACGAGCGAAGCTCGGTCATCCAGGTAGGTACTATCAGTCAAGTATGTATGCCTGACCATCTTAAAGGTGAATTTTGCGTAAAATGATCATTCACTACCCCCGCCTAATCTCTGCTTATTGGTATGTAATAAAAGCTTATTGTAAGTACAAGTTCTTTTCACATAGTTTTTACGTGGTAATCCTGGTACAGAAGTAACCAACATGCTTAAAAGGACTAGGTACTGCTTTTTATTTAAGTATATATTATAATACAATAAGCAGGTTTAACATTGTATTGAAAAAAACTAAGAGGTATAGATAGTTTAATCAAATACAATAAACTGATTTAAGATTATAATATAAAACTAAGGAGGTAATAAGATAGAAAGAAAAAATCTTAGTACTATCAACACGTAAGAACTGTAACTTTTATTAAAACTAAAATACAATAATCAGATTCCTGACAAAAACATAACATTTCTAATTGATGTTGGAACAAAAGATTTTTACTATTTATATTTTACGAATTGCTTTTTATTCCTGTCATTGGGCAATTGGACAATAGATGGCGGAGTTAGCTTGCAATGCACATGTGCAAAACAAAACCTTTTGGAACTGGTCAGGCATAAAATTGTGTGATAGTACTTAACTTTTAAACAAAGATAGTTCGACATGTGTCAGCACAAAGAGAGGGTACTCGTCCATCAGTTTAAACTGTTCCTGTGTGGAATTTAATTAAGAGCGACGTCAGTTCCAGCTATCGGGTTCCGCATAAATCAATAGCGCCTTCCACTCACTACTTCCGATCAGATATTTAATAATGTTATAAGTTATATAGTGATCACTTTTAAAACTAGAAATACAAATAGGATAGCTGTACCTAGTTTTAGACTTGCGAAGACTAATAAGTCATTCCTAGGAAATTGTGTGCGTTTTTACAATAAAATCCCAAAGCACATAACTGAGCTCACAGAGGGCAAATTCAAGTTGACTGTAAAAAACGTTTTAATAAAAAAAAGCTTACTATAAAGTTCGACATTATATAGAAGATAAAGATGCTTGGAATACTCCACTTCTGGCAAGCTGTCACTCTGCCAACCAAAAAATGTAATATTCGTAGTGCCTAAGTAGAAACATTGTAAACATCTATTTAAAAAGAATGGCCCGGAGTTTCTTGCTTTTTCTTCTCGGTGGGCTCTATATATTTCGGAACGCGGCGGTAGAGTCCTTAAAGTACATTATAATGAAAAATTGACGTTCATAAGTGCGTCTTTGATGCCTAAATTGAATAAATGATTTTGACTTTGACTTTTGACTTTAATGCTTTTAATTACATCTGCCGTATACATAACTAAGTTGGTGGAGATTCATCATCATCATTATCAGCCGGAAGACATCCATTGCTAACATAAGCCTCCCCTATAGAACGCCACTTGGACCGGCTACTCGCTTCCTGCATCCAGCGGTTCCTTTTGACGAGGTCGTCGGTCCACCTAGCGGGAGGCTGGCATACACTACGTCTTCCAGTGCGTGGTCGCCACTCGAGAACCTTTCTTCACCATCACTATTATTACACCTCAAACTAGAGGAACATACAAATCTAGAAAAATATCGGCCTAGTGCTATCTCGTATTTATAAATCTCCCAAACAAGAGACATGATTTTTTTTCAGTTATTATAGATAATGGTATGAAACCCTTCGTGCGCGAGCCCGACTCGCACTTGACCGATTTTTCAGTATTTGTTGTTATAGCGACAACAGAAACACCTCATCTGTGAAAATCTCAACTGTTTAACTATCACGGTTGATGGGATTCTGCCTAGTGGCAGACGAACTGACAGACGGAATGCGGGCCGTTAGTATCTAACCCGTTTTACCCTAAAAATGTTACATAATAAATGGCAGCTATTATTTGGTTTTACCCGCCATCTTCAACTAGAAATTTTGAAGATAAAACATCGGTACAGTTCTGTCGGATCGCACACTGTGGGCGAATCCCGTATATCAATGTAATAATCGAAGTGCAGAACCCGCGAACGGAAAAACTTAGCCGATTGCTATTTGATCGGTTTTACGATTGAAGGAAACGGCATTATGGTCGGGTAATTCGGATATGTTCCGATATTGCTTTATACGGGAGGTTTATACGACTTCTTCGTAATAATGTGGGGGGAGGAGGAGTTGCTGATTTATAGGTTGTAGAAAGGAGAGTGATCTTTAGACGCTTCAAACATTTTATTAGGTACTAGTAGTTAGTAACAGTAGACATGGCGAGCACATACTTTCTTCTGATATTATCAAACCAACCAGCAAATGGCATCCCTAATATACCCCTCTAATCAAGAATCGCTGATCACTACACAGTCTACGGAATTGTAGAACTAAATTGTAGAATTGTAAATAGCAAATTAGTTGAAGATAGTTGAAAAACACGACTAGTACAGGAGTACCAACATCCGGACCGACAAGCAAAGACAAAGACATGAAAGCAAATTTTGTGTCGTTGCAGACTTCGTTTGTTTCGCTCAATCAATAAAACGCACATGCTGCAATTCCAATAGCTCAGTGGTTGTATTAAATTAAAAAGCTCAAAGAAAAATCCAAGATAAAAAAGATTTCAAAAGAAGATAATTGTAATAACTCGCTCCTTGTTGTTTTACATTTCCTGATCCTGAAATTCCAACGGAAATGTTAGTTTCACCCACTTTAGATTTCACGGAGGAACACAATCGAGTTTTTTAAAAGTTTTATAAGGGATAAATAACCCTTATAAAACTTTTAAAAAACTAGTGCCACATAAGTGAAGATTAGCAAATTCGAATCTTGGGCCGCGTTCAGAACCTCGGTGAGAGCGCACTCGGAGTGCAACTTTTCGCACTAACGCCGTTCCGAACCTCGGAGCGTCGCAACTGTTTAACCATCAAAATCGATCGGTAAACGGTTGCAACTCGCACCTGACATAACTTTGAACCACAAACTTCTTCTTCTTCTCTCTTCTCAAAGAAAATTAGGTAAGGATCAAGTGATCTGTCAATGTCGAATTTGTCAGTCTGTTTGAGGTTAGAAAACAACCGTGGCCATTCCGTACCTCAGAGCGAGTTAGAAAACAACTAAACAACCGCACTCTGAGGTTCTGAATGCCTCCTTGCTGGCGTTCTTGTCTTTTTGGATACTCTAGTGTCCGGCAGAAGGCGCTTGCAAGCGCAAAGATGGCGGATTTGGCGGGAAATTTGAACTTTTGTGTTTCTACAACATCCAACATCAAGTTCAGTCTTTTTTATTTGTTACAGCGTATAGCTATCAGAATTTTAGCGCCTCTTCTCAACCGCACGCTCATATTTTATTACAATACCATACAGCTCATACCTCCGACGTCATAGGATACTAATTTACCTATTTTTGTTGTAAAGATGGAACTCTTCTACCTATGAATCCATCTTAATAACCCCGTTTACCCATTTATTTTAGCCATTTTCCGAGCACAACAAACTCTCGTCACTATTTATAGCACTACTATAGAATAAGATATCTAAAACGGCTAATGCAAATCGCCCATTACGGTCATATTCCCAGCTAATGTCTTCCTGTAATTTCGCCGTAAGTGTGCTATAAATGTTTATTGAAACACTCTGTTTATTTTTACTTACCTTACAAGTTACAAGACGAGCTATTATTTGACCTGGTAAGCATCACATTTGCTCTAGTTATCTACTCTCATAGTGCCACAAAGGGCTGTGTCAGGGTAGTCCTGCACTGTGTTACGTCGTCTTTAAGGGGATTCCCTGCACAATGCACAAGGCTACCATCGTACACATCCGCGTGCATATCTGAACTAAATTAAACTAATTATTTTAACTAACTTCGATGTAAAAATATATGTGTATTTATACTAAGCAGCTTGATGACCGAGATTAGCTCGTAAGTAAATAATTGATTTTCTTGGTCTAAGCTCAAACTAAACACTCATTAGCTTAGTTTTGCTTAACAACGCCATCTATTGTCAAGTGGCTTTAGTGTTGCTATGTCGGTTTATCATTGCCTGAAAACACGGATAAGACGTTTTCTCAAAATTAAACCTAGCTAGATCGATTTACATATCGCCCCGAAAACCCCCTGAATACTAGATTTCACGAAAATCGTTGGGAGCCGTTTCCGAGAATAGATTTTATATATACAATAATCGCTCGTTTAAAGGTATTATATAATATGGACAGATTGTATATTGAATATTGTATAAATTAAATAAATTGTACTTATTATTTTTTAAGTTATTTGTTTAACGATTTAAGGTATTTTTTACACGAACTCACACCCTTGCGCTAGAATTCCCTGTGTCGCAGGATGCATGGACACTTACACTAAGACATCAACACATTTATGATCATCACACATACTTTTCCCCCCGGCCAGGGATCGAAGCTGGGGTCTCGAGCTTCGAAAGCAGAGTCACTAACAACTAAACTAATTCACCGTCGCAGAACGGCATTAGCACAAGTCTTCGCTAAGAAGAAACTTCCTAGACATAAACGGGGACGTTTTTTCAGTACTTCTATCTTATTTTATAATACAAAAGAAAGTTGTTCCGCCATCTTAACAATTTTTATTTCGATGTATACAAAGACACTGGAACAATTAAGATAACAAAAACATTTTTATTTCACTTTTTACTTTTGATTATCACGGAAAAGAAAAATGTGTGTTTAAAAAAACAGTGCAGTGACCGGTCCACCCATAAAGTTTTGCGTCGCTCTCGAAGTTAGTTATTCTTAATGTACGTCGAAGTTAACACCTGTTTTGATAGATATAAAAACGGTTCTGTATTTCCCATGGTCACCGCATCACGTGTGATCGGAAGTAACATTATTGTTAAAACTTTTTTGTTCTGTTAATTATTTTCAGGAGACGGTTCTTATAAAAGTTAAGTAATGATGGAAGGTCCGAAGTCTGAGCCTACTACGCGGACAAAATCGCTGACAGTCGCTAGTATACTATGAATATTAAATGAACCCAGTATAATACATGTTATAAATAATAATTTACAACATGTATTATTTTAAACTACCTCTTTGATCGAATCGAATATCGGAATATCGGATCGAATACGTCGACTCGGGTTTCGAGCATGTCAGAAGCTTCCGGCGGACATATATTATTTGAATATATTTTTATTTGTGTTTTCTTCCATCAGCCAATTAAAAAAAAATTAAGTACATAGTACAAAAACATTGTAACTATGACGGTTAATCGTTTTACCGGGTTCTATCGTCGTCTTCTGATTCCCCATTCTATTATGATTCATATGTGCCTTGATCCATATTATCAACTTCTGGTTTTTGTCTATTCCAGCCATATCACACGCACAGCCAGCTGGCTGCCTCCAGCCGAGAGCTGGTCCACGCCTCGGGAAGGTAGTGCCAGCAGCAAGCAGGGTCCTGAGGAAGAGGACCTTCCATATGGGTGGGAACAAGCACTGGATAGCAGGGAGAAACCTTATTATATCAAGTAAGTACTATCAAATACTATTATTTTTTTACTTTTCTTGTTTGTAGTAGACCATTTTAAGTGGCAATAAATAATTGCTGATCTTACTTTATTAGTATACTATGGTGATTGGTCGACGATGAACGGTTGTCCGCTGTTTGGCTGTCGCAGGATGGCTTATCCACAGCATGGTGGCAAGGCACGTTCTAAGTGCTTGCTTGAAGGGCTTCCACCTGTAAATCAAAGTAATGTAGAATAGAATAATATTTATTTGCATAAAATGTGAGTACAGTTTAGGTGGATTTAATCATTTACAGTAAGACCTTACACACTTTGCTAATGAAATAGCATGCAAAAACATATAATATAGGTACCTAATACTATCTAGTTATTTTTTCATACATTAGGCACATTAAAATAAAGAATGCAAACATAATGAAGAACACTTATTCTAAATAATCCTTTAGAGAATAAAAACACTGATCCAGCAACCACACCTTCAGCGCTTCTTTAAAGAAAGGTAAAGGCATTAATTTAAAATGTTGAGGTAACATACATATTTCGATTTGTAAGATAGAAAATCTATCACCCAACAGTGTGTTACACGTACAGCCCGCGGCACGTAACTCTAGCGCTGAGCAAAATGTGGAGGGGATAGCTGCGCATGGGTACAGTCGCGCACATGTGGCAGAGAGAGACAAGAGTCCCTCGTCTTACATGTGACAGAGTGAGACAAGAGTCCCTCGTCCCTCTGTGATACCCAATTTTTGACTTCTGCGCAATAACGGTCAGCGCTAGAGTTACATGCCGCGGGCTGTAACCACTTCTCTATTCCTAATTTTGATACGTAAATGACTGTGAAGTGAGGACTGGCTCATTCAGAATATATTGTATGACTTCATACTTATTCACTTCATACTTCAATTAATTTGTATTCATTACAAAAGGTATATGCCTTACTATATTGTACATAGAAGATTAATATTAAATTAAATATAATTTGTAATTTTAATGCAATATTAAATTTGTTCGAATTGAACATTGAATATATACACAACTTAATTGTATATTGAATTAAATTCGATTGTATTTGTTATTGCTAAAGTAACTATTTTTGTTTATCTCTCTCGTTACATCATCTCACTCATTATTTTAAAATTGACTTGTAATTTCATAACAAATTATCAATAAATGGTGTATCTGGTTTATGATTGATTAGAATGCTTTAGAAAGAATTCAAAAACTCCGATCCGATACTAACCGCATTTCTACATATTTCAATATGTACCTTAAGGCAAAACATGACCAGCAAATATCCACTGGAGGCAGCTCTACCATGCCTACCATAATGACTGTGCCGTTGTCATCACCTACGGCTCAAGGAGATCCTCTAACGCGAAGTATTCCTCATTCCACAGCCATGTCAATAAGACGACGACGTACGTGGCTCCTGAAGGGTGTTCCTGTGAGTCACCACCAGCTCCTCGCGACGTGGTGCTGGAACGGGATCCGGAGCTGGGGTTCGGCTTCGTGGCTGGCTCGGAGAAACCTGTGCTGGTGCGGTTTGTCACCGATAACTCTCCAAGTGTAGGAAAGGTTTGTTTTGTGTATATCAGTTCTCTACTCATCATCATGGCGCTCGCAACAGTGCCGATATACAGCGTGTAACAAAAAGGTATATACACGAAGATGCTAGGACCTAACTACTGCGTCCCAGGAATCAGTAAAATTCCCTGTTATGAGTAACCAAAGTAACAAAACAGGTTCAGCCCTAAAATACCTAGGCCAAAGACGGCAATGACCTCCAGAACGTAGACTAGGTAATCAAGGGGCTTAAGCATGGCCTGGGTTGGGGTGCGCCGCGGAGAGAGGGCGCATGCAGGGTTGGGGGACGAAGGTAAATGAATATGTGGCGTGACGATTGCAGAGCACATGGAAATCCAAGAATAGGCGTCTTATATGGCTGTCCAAACATTTTCGGATAATATTTTTTAACATTGTTTAAAAAAAAATTGGTGCCTTGCCATGTCAATCCTGACTAAATATACATTGAAATGCAAATTTTTCAGTATTACTACACCTTTTTATTGCAAAAAGTAATACAAGGAAAATAGCTCGTTTTTAATGTTAACTCTTAATTGTGTAGGATCATTTTTAGTATCCTACATCGGCTACATCTAATATGTCAAAAATAAAGATAGTTTCTTCGTAAGCTCATAACGCATTGTAAGCTTTGATGATAGTGGCATAGATAGATTTTAACTTATTTATGCTAGTAGCGAGGTTTCATACATATTTTTTTTATTCACGTAAACTCGTCCTTAAGAAGCATTTGTATCGTGTTTGAAACATAATAATGCAATGTTTGACTTGCAAAAAATAGGGACTTTTATGAGCGAAACCATGTCTAAAATGTAATACGATTTTTTAGGAATTAAATACTAATTAATTGATAATAATAATATACTAAGATACTAATTAATTGATTATTATTATTATATTTTACAAAAAAGTCATAGGAACAAAGGAGTAGGTTACTGTGTGTATAACGTGCAGTTGTACAATGTGTAATGTGTGTAATGTGTAGTACACATGTACGCATCCACAAAAGGCATGTTTTGACCGATTCAAAATAGATTTGCGGGAATTATTCTATAGATAATTCATAGTCACGTATTAATATACACCCTATTTGTATAATTACCAAAAAATATGGGCGGTACAAAAGTGTTAATACATTGTAGATATGTAGTCAAAATTTTTTATTACTTCACAGTGAAATAATTATTAATTGTTAAAGTTTTCGAAAATTCCATCTAAAAGTATGGACACCATCTTAACAAAAATACTACATGCCTATGTACAACTTATTAATGAAAACACATGATTCGCGTCAGTGAAAAATATCTCTCTTACTCTTTCTTACACCCCCCACCCGAGCGTTCGGTGTGAAAGAGATTGTCGACTTTCGGCTTTCGTTCGTTCGTTTTCGGAAGAAACAAAGGCCGCGCGGTGGCAGGGCGGAGGGTGCGGGGTTGGTCCGGTGGCCAGGTCTAACGAGCTAGGACGCGAGTTTGACGAATGTTATGAATGAATGATACATTTCTATGTAGGGGTGTTAAGTTTCATGCATAAACCGCGCGCATGTAGTATATCTTAATGAATAGTGGAAATGCCTAGAATAAAATTTGTAGGTGTGAATCAATCTAGACGTTTGACCAAATATTGATGATTATGTGGGTTTTTTTTTTAAAGTAGTTTTAAATTTTCTTCCCATGTATGTATTAAGTACCAGCAGCATATAGTGCTGTTTTTTTTGGTAATTATACAAATAGGGTGTATATGTAGGTATTTCTTACATTCTCCAATGTATCCAATACCCATGGTCCAATTATTTCATATCATAACTATTTCATAAATTGAATCGCATTTGACCGATTTAAAATGAATTGTGAATTGGTCTTTAGATAAACTAAATAAAACTCTTCTTTTACCTTTCAGTTAGAACCTGGTGACCAGATCCTCTGCGTAAACGGAGAAGACGTGAGCCTAGCAGCGAGAGAACATGTCATATCAGCCGTGCGGGCTTGCTCAGAAAGGGTTACTTTAAGGGTATGCCAGCCGGCCAGAACAGGAAACCTTATGAGAAGATCAGCTCTTCTATCCGCTGCAAAGAGAGCCAGGTTACGAGCTAGGCCACCGAGAGTCAGGTTTGCGGATTCTGTGCAGCTGAATGGAGCGCCTATGTATCCAGTAAGTCTACTGTCATACTATTGTTATAGGAGAGAAAGCATGATGGGGCATTCAACTTTAAGTAAAAATAAAATAGGCCAGTCAAATTAGGCGATATTTTGTAAAAGAGTGGAAATAATTCGTGATTGTGGGTTTCTTTTGTATATTATGGTTTAAGATGATTTAAGATTCATGTCTAACTCAAGCCTAACGACAGTAAACCTTCGGAAGAAGGTTAAAACGAGTAAAAATTTTGAAATTGCATACTTCGTTCAGGAAAGAGTGGCGATCTTACTATATCATCGGGATAGGCGGATAGGATTGTCCGGACTACCGTGGACGTATATTCTAGAACAAAAAAAGAATTATCAAATTCGCACTACTGTATAAAAAGTTATGCGTAAAAAAATATACACGTCAACTTGAGAAAATGCTTCTTATTTTGGAAGTCGGTAGAAAATATAGGATCCGTAGCTTGCACATTGGTGCAAATTTAACTGACCGTTTATGATAAGTTTGCACCGTTATTCAGAATTTTCATAGAGCTGCAAATAAAAAAAAAACAATAAATATTCCGTACGTCGCAAGACTTCTTTTTTGTAATTAATTATAGGTACTTAAAGGAAGCCTTTATTCATGTAGATATATAGGATGGGTATATTTTTTTTACGTCTAATTTTTTTGTCCTAATTTAATTTGGCATAACGCTTACACACATTATTTTTTGTAATTGTTTGCGCATACTATTTCAGTAGAAAAGCATAAGTAAATATAGTTTAGGCTAATAGTGTTTGCCTTAATTTTGATTTGCATAAAGTTGCATATTGTTTATTCGTCTAATGATTATTAGGCATAAATATCTAAAGGCGTAATAATAATAATATAATAATATGGGACAACATCCACACAAAGGTCTTCAGGTCCCAAACTAGGCAGAGCCTGTACTACGGTAACCTGATGACTGATATACATACTTATATACATATACACACCCAGACACAGCTCAAACATACATGTTCATGCACACAAATGTTTGATCTGTCCGGGGATCGAACCCGGGACCAGCGGCTCAGAAGGCAGGGGTGCTACCAACTGCGACAACCGGCCTGTCATACAAAAACATACTTTAGTTAATTATACGTATTGTGTAACAGTAAATATATAGCCGCCATCAGTTTCATTTTATATACGAAGTATTTATAATATGTTTCAAATTCAAACACAAAATTTCCTTACCTTACTTTTCCCTTATTATGAATATACATAAATATATAGATTTTGGCTTTAGAAAAGTATGCTTAACTAGATATGGTTTTAAAAATTGTGCCTTTTCATAACCACCATCCATCACCACGCGGGTGAAATTACCGATTTTGATGAAATTTAGCAAGCAGATAGGTTATATCCCGGCGAAGAACATAAAAAGTTACTTTTCTACATCAATCATCACAACGCGGGTGAAACCGCGGAGCGCAGCTAATTTTAAATAGAGAATTATTTTTTATGCAAAAAAATAGGGAATCTATGTAATGATGTAGATGCTATTTAATAGTTATTAAACCTTTGTGTACTTTCAGCCATCGGCGTTCTCCCTCGGTGACCTGTGCCTACCGCCTATGGCGAACGTGCTAAAGGTATTCCTGGAGAATGGGCAGACTAAGTCCTTCAAGTACGACACGACCACCACTGTAGCCGACGTTGTGACCAGCTTGAAGGACAAGCTGTGCATCACAGCCGAAGAACACTTCTGCCTGGTGGTGGAACATGTCAAGAGCTTGAGAAGAAATAAACTCACGCTCTTGGATCCCAAGGAATCTTTGGCACGGGTGAGAATTTTTGTAACATATTCGTTTTGAAACTTAAAAGACAAAATATATCTTCTGACTATCTGTGTCTTCTGACACGGATGGTACCGACTTTGACAAGTTATTTCATAATTTTTGGTGTCAAAGTCAGTTCCATTTCTAGGTAAAAAAAATGTTCACCGTTTTTAGTGACCCTGGCTACTGTGGACAGATTGTCATATTCACAGTCAATTATGATATCATCAAGATACGTATCACTTTTCAGTTTTTGGAATGTAACTCAAAAAGTTCTTGACCGAATTTGATGATTTTTAAATAAGACCACCTCAGAAGTATACCTACCTACCTTAGGGAGAGAAATCGTCTAAAATACACAAAAATACATACAATCGAACATATAACCTCCTTCTTTTTGAAGTTGGTTAAAAATAAGCCAGAGGGCTCACTCCCAAAAACGAACTACGAAGTTTTGTTTGACGGATTTCACGAGTTCTACTTTGAAAGTGTAAAAGCACAAATACATTCAAGGGTGATCTCTTGTGTCAGTGTTTTAAGGAGATTAATAATTATATTTTTACCGTGGTGGTCCCATATAACTTTCATCAAATTCGTTCAAGCTATTTTTGAGTTATACTTCAATAACTAAAAAGTGCTTCACCTATCTTGATGATAACATCATTGACGGTGTATCCCGTAAGTAGCACCTATACACACACGACACAATATTGTGATATTATGTACTTGCGAACTATCATGGTACCGACTTCAACAAATTATTTCACACTTTTTAGTGTAGTTGGTGTCGGTTCTAATTTTTGATATTTTTTTTGTATATAGATAGTATGTTTCATTATTAATATATACACCCTATTTGTATAATTACCAAAAAAAAAATGGGCGGTACAAAAGTGTTACTGCATTGTAGATATGTAGTCAAATTTTTTTATTACTTAACAGTGAAATAATTATTAATTGTTAAAGTTTTCGAAAATTCCATCTAAAAGTATGGACACCATCTTAACAAAAATACTACATGCCTATACTTATTAATGAAAACACATGATTCGCGTCAGTGAAAAAATATCTCTCTTACTCTTTCTTACACCCCCCACCCGAGCGTTCGGTCACTGTTCGGTGTGAAAGAGATTGTCGACTTTCGGCTTTCGTTCGTTCGTTTTCGGAAGAAACAAAGGCCGCGCGGTGGCAGGGCGGAGGGTGCGGGGTTGGTCCGGTGGCCAGGTCTAACGAGCTAGGACGCGAGTTTGCCGAATGTTATGAATGAATGATACATTTCTATGTAGGGGTGTTAAGTTTCATGCATAAACCGCGCGCAGTATATCGTAATGAATAGTGGAAATGCCTAGAATAAAATTTGTAGGTGTGAATCAATCTAAACGTTTGACCAAATATTGGTTATGTGGGAAATTTTTTTTAAAGTAGTTTTAAATTTTCTTCTCTATGTATGTATTAAGTACCAGCAGCATATAGTGCTGTTTTTTTTTTGGTAATTATACAAATTAGGTGTATACTGATTGATCTACTACATGGACAAAGCATTTTAATACATATAGGTACCTATAGCAAGTGTTATAGTTTGAGCATGTAAATATTTTATAACACTTTTACATGTTATATGTTCTATATTATGTTTAAATAATATGTTTATATGTTATATTCAATTTCTAAAAAGAATAAAGGTGATTTTGG
This sequence comes from Selenia dentaria, assembly GCA_917880725.1. Lineage (NCBI taxonomy): Eukaryota > Metazoa > Arthropoda > Insecta > Lepidoptera > Geometridae > Selenia > Selenia dentaria. Next base: position 2,525,186 of record OU862893.1, on the reverse strand, counting down.
CATTAACCTACCTTCACAAAATTGTTTTTTACATATTATACTTTATGATGTTACGATTTCATATATCATCATCACTTTAACATTAAACACTAATCACTCTAACCTGTCATTACGTGTCATCCCCCCTTGATTTCTCTTTCATAGTAGTAAACGCAAAATCCGTCAAACGAAACTTCGCAGTTCGGTTTTGGGAGTAGCCATTCGAAACCGGCCACCAAGGGAACTGTCTGATCAGAACCCGAGTAGAGATCTTCATTAGGGCGGAATCGTACCTTCCTGCAATAGCTGATTAAAAACACCCTGAACATGACATACTTTCTACTTGATAGAAACCCACAACCGTATCGAATGATCTCCAGATCGCGGCCCGGCCTGGCTCGCACAAGATGCGATGTCTTTTCCGGGTGGTCTTCATGCCTTCATCAGCCGCGGAGCTGGCTCAGCGGGACCTGGCTGCGCTGGACTACCTGTACCTCCAGTGCTGCAACGACGTGGCTCAGGAGAGGTTTGCCCCAGAACTGCAGCCTGAGGTTGCTTTGAGACTAGCAGCACTACATATGCACCAGCACGCGTTGGCGAATAACGTTTCACCGGCCAAGTTGACTGTTAAAGTTGTTGAGTAAGTACCAAGATAATAACAAAGTTTGTTAACTTAACAAGTAGGTACAGAAAATACAAAACTAAATTATTTCAAGAATTTACTTTAGAAACGGGATATTTACCATGTATATAATATATGTATTTAAATGTACAAGGTTATGTACAAGGTACAAGGTAGTTTGAAAATTCTCGTGAGTTTGACACATATTTATTTAATATCAAAACCGACTACTCACGTAATTAGCCGACGTTATCGACCTACGTTTCGGGCATGTCCGATGCCCATCCTTAGGGAGTTTACGCTGCAATGTGTTGCAGCGTAAACACCCTGGCTAATTTCGTGAGTAAAGTCGGTATTCATATTATATAAATACAATTTATTCTTGTGCTAGATTGCTTGCTTTAAATTGTACCCCTCCGATTAGCTACGAACAGTGCATAGAAAACAAGTACAATTTGAAAAATTTAATACCGACATCCATTCTATTCAGTTATTGGGGGTGTCTCAAACTACTGGACCGAATTTGATGAAAGTAAATGGAACCACACGGGAAGCAACAGCTTTCATACAAAAAAAATATTTGAGAATCAGTTCACCCAGTCGAAAGTTATGAGGTAACAAACATAAAAAAATACAGTCGAATTGAGTACCTCTTCCTTTTTTTGGAAGTCGGTAGAAAACTACAAATAGTTTACAGCATTAAATGACGGATGAGCATGAATCGAAGTCTCGTCTGTCTTTGGTTCTCTTGTAAATGTTACATATATTATATTAATATATTCTCTTCTTTTCTTTTCTTCTCTTCTCTTTTCTTTTTACCTTACAAAGGTATATAAGGATAAATATCAAATTATAGAAGATGAACACAGAAACCTATTGCTAAGTATATTATTATCTAGTCGATTATATCTCTCAGCAAATACGAATTGCCTGGACTAAATGCAAAAAGAGTTCAAATACCAAATCAGTCAGACATTTTGCATTTTCAATTGCCATAATAATCTGATCCTCTATTCCTCCTGGACACGCTATAACTTGAGAACGGATGGAATAATTTCGCAATTTTTTGGTCAGAGATGTTTTTATTGTCAGAAGAAGGTTCGTATGAAAGAAAAACCAACAAAGGATGGGAGCTGAAATCAAAATCTAAAAAACGCCCGAACTCTATAAATATTGTAGCTAAGACCATCTCATTCACGTCAGCCTTCAAACAAAGACCATATCATAATCGGTCCATTCGTTGAAGAGTTACTATGCTACAGACTGACACAGATACTTCAAACTTATAACACCCCTCTTTTTGCGTCGGAGGTTAAAATACTATAAATAATTAGGAATTTAAAGTGTCCCCAGTTATTTTACGTATACACTAAAAATTATTTTGTTTTCATTCCAAAACTAGTTCTATAACTCACTCCACTTTAATTACATGCTTAGAACTCAATACCCTGTTATCTGACTGACCGGTTAGCGCAGTTGGTAGCACCCCTGCTTTCTGAGCCGTTGGTCCCGGGTTCGATCCCCGGACAGGTGAAACATTTCTGTGCATGAACATGTCTGTTTAAACTGTGTCTGGGTGTGTATATGTATATAAATATGTACATAGGTCATCAGGTTACCATAGTACAGGCTCTGCCTAGTTTAGGGTCTGAAGATCTTGTGTTGTAAAAATATTCAGATAAATAAAACTGAAGTGTCTGTTTGTAATTCCAAATTAACAGCTTTTCACTAAATGCATATGAAAGTATATATGGTATATAATTTTAAAAATTTTTGTCTGTGTACAATTTGTTCGGGCTCTCAAATCTCTGAAACGGCATCACCAATTTTAACGGGATTTTTACTGGCGATAGCTATTGTTAAAAGGACTTACTTTTACTTACTTTTATTTAAGAACATTATATAAAACTCTGTCTCTGTCTGTTTGTATACATATCACGCCTCAACGGCTGAACGGATCGTAATCAAATTTGTTAAGGTTATATATTATATCCCGGGGAACCACGTATGGTACTTTTCATCTTTATCATCACCAGGCGGTCGAAATCGCAAGGCGCAGACGTACTATAAATAAATGAGAGATTAATTCGCAGAGAGGAAAAAAGCTGTACCAAAACACCTTGTACATTTCAGAAGAGAATTTGGCCTGGAGCGGTTTGTGCCGAGCGGGCTGTTGGAGACCATGAAGCGGAAAGAGCTTCGACGGTTAATAACGCATTTCCTCAAACTGAACTCGCAGATGACCGGCAGCCAACGGCAGTTGACTCAATTGCAAGTGAGTGCTTGGATGAGGAAACTCAACCCAAGTATGGGTATACATAACCAGCCCATTATGTTCCCACTGCTGGGATTGGTGCCAAATTTTATCAAAATCACTGGGTAAATAGCGCCGCAGCAAACTTCCCCCCTTTTTAGGAAAACTATCCCCCACGCAAAAATCGCCGAAGATTAACAGTAGAACGTGCTTACCAAGAATCGTCAAGATTTTTTGAAAAATGCGACCTGTACAGGAAGACCAATATACATCCTCAAAGTCAAAATCATTTATTCAATTACGCATCAAAGACGCACTTATGAACGTAAATTTTTCATTATAATGTACTTTAAAGGCTCTACCACCGCGTTCCAAAATATATAGAGCCTACCGAGAAGAAGCGGGAAGAAACTTGGGGCCATTCTTTTTAGATAGATGTTTAAAATGTTTCTACTTAGGTACTACAAATATTATATTTTATGGGTGGCAGAGTGACAGCTTGCCAGAAGTGGAGTATTCCAAGCATCTTTATCTTCTATATAATGTCGGACTTTATAATAAGCTTTTTTATTAAAACGTTTTTACAATCAACTTGAATTTGGCCTCTGTGAGCTCAGTTATGTGTTTTGGGATTTTATTGTAAAAGCGCACACAATTTCCTCATCATCATCATCAGCCTGATGCAGTCCACTGCTGGACATAGGCCTCTCCAATTGAACGCCACTTAGGTCTACAATTTCCTAGGAATGACATATTAGTCTTCGCAAGGTAGTTCGCAAGTCTAAAACTAGGTACAGCTATCCTATTTGTATTTCTAGTATTAAAAGTGTGGTGATCACTATTTAACTCATATTTATGTAAATTTTTACGAACAATATATTTTCAAATACATATAAGGAAGGCAAAGTTAATATATTGATTTCTTTAAATAAATCGCTCAAATATTCACGGGAACCCATTTCGTATATAGCTCGAATAGCAATCCTAACAAACATACGGACAGATGAATGTCAATTTGGCCAGTTAAAGCTGAGCCGCTTCGCTCGGTCGATCATTAAATGAATACCACCTTCGATCATCCCTGAAAATCAATTAGGATAGTAGTCAAACATTGGCCCAACAATTATAAAAGTTAAATAAAAATGCTTTTTATATGTATTCCAGGCGAAGCTCCACTACCTAGACATCGTAGCTGGTCTCCCAAGCTACGGCGCCAAGTGCTTCAGCAGTAGTCGACCAGAAAGAGTGCTGCTGGTGTCGCCGCGGTTTGGTCTCAGTCAGATAGTTGGGAGAAACAACTCTGTGGTAAGCGTTTCTTAAAAAAGGCATTGAAATTTTAGAGAGAAAATATCATCTTCGGACGGAATTCGAACCCGCGTCTTCCAACAGTGTAAGATGCCATGCCCACTAGGCCACCGAGGCCGGTGGCATGTTTCTCTAACATTGTTTATTGTTTATTGTTAATTGCTTACAAATAATAGAAACACTTGTTATTACATACATGACAAATTGTTATAATATAAAATTTATCTTAAATACAGTTGCATGTTTAAGCAATGGGTTCCAAACTAGGCGCGGCCTGTATCTTGGATACCCGGGAATTTAAGGTTAAAATTATTATTTCTCATTCTAAATCATTGTAATTAACAGAATAAGTGCTTTACTTTACATATATATTATTATTATCTATTAACTTTAAGGAGAAAGTGTGTGAGTATGGAGTGAGTGTGTACATATGAGTTGAGGTTGTGTGAATGTTATGCGAATAGAAGTAATGTTATAATACTGGAGTTAATAAACTCTCAGTCTCTTCATATGAGAGTGAGTGTAGCCAAGAGCGAAGTTTTATCTTAGCTTCACTTGGTGAGCAAGAAGTTATGTCACAATGATCAAGAACTCTATTATAAGTGTAAGGATTGCGGTATCGCTAAGGAGGCGTTAGTGCTTTAAAAATCATATTATAAAAAATATTAACAAGGTTTGTTAGTTTATCTGATATTTTATATACAGCGTGTAACTTAAAGGTAAGTACGAGTAATACTTAAATGTGTGCTTATGCGCCTAGTCAGTATTCACATGGCAAAGTGTCAAAATCGCTTAGCTTACTTTTAATAATTTTCACACTTATTTAAAAAAATAAAAGAATTTTTTTTTGGACAGCCCTATTAGACATTTCTATTCTTGGAGTTTGTTGGGGTCAATGCGCTCTACAATCTCCACTTAGTAATTCACCTCCGCCCTCTTATCCTGCATGCATCAGCTCCCCGCGCCCCAGCCCAGACCCCGCTTAGGCTTCTTTTTTACATAGTTTTCGTTCTGGAGGCGATTGCCATATTTGGCCTAGTTTTCCAGGGATGGACCTGCTTGAGTATTAGAAAAACTTTGGTTAACTCATAACTCGGAATGTTTACTACTTATTTCTAGGCATGCAGAAGTTAAGTCCCAATTGTATGCAAGCTTCTGCGTGTGTGGTTTTAGTATTATTACTTCATCAGTTGAACGACCTGCAGGGCTATTATGTATCTCAGTTGCTAACAAATGTTGAAATCTTGAAAAATGGCGGCGCTATGTCAGTTTTGGCAACTCCAGTAAGCAAAAATGTTAGTAATTTGATCACTGAAGCTGACAAAAGTGACATAGAGCGGCCATTTTTTTCGATTTCAATCAACATTTTTTAGCAACTGAGATACATAATAGCCCAGCCAGTCTTAACAGAAATTTCATTGTTATAATGACAATCGACACCTCCTTTTTATTACACGCTGTATATTGAATGGTCTCTTACATCGAGTTTATTTTTGAATTGATACAAAACGCGATTTATGCCAGAGGCTCTAGAAAACAATTTACGAAAATGTATTCGTATTGGAAATGTCAACGCGGCTTCGACCTACAAACTATGAGTTATCTGTGTCACAGTGCCGTAGATATATGACAGTTTGTACTGTGTCACGTGAACGACATGTTACTAGTTTATATGCCAATATGATTATTTTTTTACACTTCCATAATTTTCCTGCATGAAGTTTTCATACACAGAGATGTATTATACGCACTTTAGTTTCAATAGAACCACGAATAAATTAAGTTTCTCTTCGTACTATCGATAGGACTACAGGACGGGTAGTTTGACTTGCCCGTGGTTCGATTGATAGAACCAGAGGCAAAAAATTTGCCCATGGATCGACCAGTAGAACTCCGCGCTTGAATGACGAGGCGACGCTGTGCGTACTTGACCTCTCGTACGCGTACCTTCGGTCCAAACAAAATGATTGTAGGTACAAACAGATTAAAAAATTACACCTTTATCAAATGTGAAAACGAACACAAAATCTAAATCTGTTTAACTGTTTTCGAACTACAAGTTTAGACGGACGATCATACGTTGAGTGTATAAAATATATATTGAACAAATTATAATTTTGCAATTGTAGCCACAGTCCATAGCCTCTCTGGAAGAGGTGGAGGGCATCAGAGTGAAGCGGGAGAGCTGTGGAAGCGCCGACGTCGCCATCTTCCTTCAACGGGATCGAGTTCTAGCGTTGCTGATGGATGAGAAGGATGCTTCTGAGATGCCGTTAGTTATTGCTGGGTGAGAATATAATACGTTTATCCTCATTGACTATCAATGATATCCGGAATCACTCACATACCTTGAATTAACGTTTACAAAATTTATCATTTTCTATATATTTTTATTATGAAAACGAATGTAGTTTACAGACATATATCATATGAAAAATGGGAATCACCACGTAAATAAGTCAGATCTTTCCAACTACTTAGTTTCAACAACATCCGGTGGTCTTTTTCAAGGTAAGTACCTACACCAAAAGTGCAGAGTGCAACCGCGAGCGTTCTGCACTCACCTTGAAAAAGACCACTAGATGTGGTTCAAATTATAGTTGAAAAAATCTGACTTATTTACGAAGGTGATTCCCGTTTTTCATATTAAATATTTGTATACATTGATAACATCCATGAATGGAATGGACCGTCCTCCGCTGATTCGCAGGTGTAGTAACTGATCAGTAAGTCACTAGGCACCTATTATTATGTTCTCGCAGCTATCATTAAGAGCCAGTCATAGGTGTAGCTACCACATTTGACTGACTGACCACAGAAGACTAACGTACTCAAACACTACTACTTTATTACGTATGAAATATACCAGTAATTCTGTATTCCGCTCAACTCGTGACTTCATAAAAGAACCTTTGCTTTATTACTTCAGATACTACCGCCTAGCGACCGGACGGGAACTGAACGTTGAATTAGAAAGGGAGCCCATCACAGAAGACATAGGTAAGATCGGTCTGCTTATAAACATATGTATTCGTATCATCGCATGTACTGAACTCTATTCTACTTCTTATTTCAGCTCCACCATACCTGTCTCAACACAACATAGTGCCAGCAAGATGGAGTTACTTGCACTACGACGATCCAAACATTCTTTCTAAAAAACATTTTGCCATCTTCAGCATGCCTCCACCATACCATTCCACACCAGACCAGTCTAAGTCTAGTTTAGACAATAATATGAACTCTAGTATCACAAACAGAAATCATAGCAACAACTCTTCACCGCTCATAGGCTACGAATCAAAATCAGGCCTGCTAGGCCACGATGTTCATTTTGAAAAATGTAAGAGGAACGACGAATTTAGACTGTTTGACCCAAACGATACATGCTATCTTGACGACGAAATGGGTTTCGATCTTCAGAGCGTTCTATCAATGGAACTCTTAGAGAATGCAAGCAACCCAAGATTGGTGGAGGCTAAGAATGAAGAAGTGCTCAGAAGAGTAGCGGAAATGCAGAAGTTAGTTGAAAACTCTGAACAATATCTAACTGAAAATAGCGATGCATATCATGACGACGCGTACCATGAAGGTGTACTGAGAGATGAGCTAGTAGGTAGGGAAACAAGTGTAGACCATTTAGAAAGTGATACTGAATCCAATACTAGCAGAATGTCAGCAGCTGATGATGCACCCGGTATTCTAAAACACAGTGACTCGTTATTGCTTCTGACAGAAACGATAAATCAAGGTTTAAGTGTTCTGAATGTTCCGGAAACGAGTAATGACAAAAACTGTAGTGATTTAACGAATCGACAATCACAAGGCCTCAGTGCCATTTTAAACAACTGTGGACTGACTGATGCTTTACTAGCTTTAAACACTGATTTGCATTCCGAAAGTGATAATGATTCCTTGTACACTCCTACCAATAGTCCTATTAGAAGACATCAGAGTAAACCTGCTAATAAAGCTGTACGAACCAGTTTCGGTTTGCATAGTCCTGATCCTGCACCAGATAGCAAAGAATCAAATCTAAGAGAATATTTAAAAGAGCTTAGAGAGAAAAGCAATAAAGATAGTACTGCAGTAGAGTATCCATTTTTCTACCAAGAGAGTTCTGTCGATGGTGATGTCGAGCTTATAGATTTAACTTTAATACCTCCTCCACAAACTCCTGATGAATTGGATTGTGCTACACAAGTGCCTCAAATTCTGCCCGTCGTACCACCATCATTTGCTGATGAAAAGGCGAATTCTCAAGAAAACCTCGCTAAAGCTCCGAAATCTACCGAGTTAGAAGAATTTATTGCTAATTTAACTATACAACCTCCTACCGTGAAAGTGACCCCTGCAATAGAGCTTACACCAGAAGAAATTTTATCATACATCATTCCACCCCCACCTGGGTCTAATTCATCCACGTTAGATAGAGAACAAGTTAGTTATGTAAACCAAACGCAGTTAGCGGAAGCTAAAAGTGTATTAAATAAAAATGGTGATATTAAAACTTCCAACGGTGACGTAGTGAAGGGAACACTAAGCGTAAGTGAGATTAGAAATATGTTCACTGCGAAGACTTTGAGTGACGCTAGAAATAGTTTGTTATTGAAGGATAAGAATAAAATTGTACAGGGAAAGTCAGATTCGCCGAAAAATAAAAGAAAAAGCGTATCAAGTGATAAACAAGCGAATGGCAATGCCCATGTGATAGAATACCCTACGGTTGAGAGAAAAGGTATGTTTTCATGTTGTAGTAAGGATAAAAATAAAAGTGAAAGTGAAGATAATAGCGACGAGACTGAGAAAATAGAACCTCATATTCAGAATTCTGATTCAATGCCCGATGTATGTGAAGTGAGACCACCCCCTAGAAGAAAAAGCTCAGATATCCGAGAACCTCCAAAACGACCTCCAAAAACGCCTCCCATCCCCGCACCGAGACCGAGATCAAATTCATTTACATGTACAAACAACGAATTGAGTGTCGTAGAATTTCCTACCAATCACTTCAGCACGTTGAACAATAGAAAGTTGAATTACAAAGTGATCTGTGAAATTAACGAGCAAAGCATGAACCCACCACAACTACCTCCCAGATTAGAAAATAGGGTTTTGTCACCACCGCCACCATTACTGCTACCTCCCAAGAAACCTCCACTACCTCCAGTTCCAAGCATCGAAGTCTTGCGAATGAAGAATGCACAAAAACAATCTCCCATTAGAAACCCTGAACAGAGACTAGCCAGTATCGGCTCGCCCCATTTTCAAAGAAACTTAAACAGTTACAGAAACCTAGAAATCGAGAGCCGACTCACGGAAGAAGACGCGCAAAATCTTCGTTCAACTCCAAATTATAGTTCAATGACCTTGCAAAGCCGGCACGTGCGATCTCATTCAGAGACGAAAAATACGATACTGAAGAACAAAGAGATGACGACGGCTTTGTCTTTATGTTCTCCTCAAATGAACAGGAGGTTCAGCAATAGGCCAGATCTTTTGAATGGTGCTGCGGGAAATGATCAAAAGGTGTTCAGTCCTCCATTGGACAGGAAATCTTTTAGGCGTGATAGTGCAAGTCCTACTCCTAAAGTGCAGAATCATGTAAGGTTTAAAGATGACGTGAAGCCAGATCTAGATGATATTCCGACTCCTCCGTCCCCTCCAACGGTAAAGTTTCCGGAATTCCAGCCAGGGCATAATGGACACGTGTCTATAGAGAACCTGCTATGCAAGACTGAGGTGGCTGTGGATGGACTTCTGCAGCGGTTACATCAGGTGGCCCAGAAGTGCTCACATCAGCATGCTCACGGTGGTGGGGAGGACATCGATGAAATTAAATTCCAAGTAAGTATAGTGGAATCAATATTTTGTTAAGAACTGCCCTAGAATATGTGTATTGTCTTACAACTTATTCAGTGTAATTAATCTGTTATTTTATTTAATTGCTTAAATTCCTGATTTATTTTAATGAAGAGACAGAGATTAAGACACGGGAATCTATATCACAGTCTCTGTGAATGTCTTATGTGTTGCACTCAGTGGTGGTCTTGCCTGGATTACAGATCCCATTGCCGAAGTATCCAGGTCCCCACCTCTTTTTAATATTCATCGACAACATCCCGAAAAAAATACATTTCTTCATCTGGCTTAGAATGTATCAAACTACACAGAAAATACCAAATAACTAGCTACTAGCGGTCCCCTTGGCTTACTTGGTACACTATGACTATTATACAGAATATTTAAAATTTATTATGGCTAGAATACTTTTTGGATAGAAAATAATGTTTAGCTTGCGACCGAATACATTCCTTATTATGATATTCTTTAAAATCCTTTCAACAGCTTCAGCAATGAGTGGTATCAAAAATAAACTTATGTTATGCAAGAACCACCCCAAACTAAGATTTCAAAGTATGATCACTGGCTCAGTCGTACCTACAGACTAGGTTAAACAGGGTGTTGTTGTTGGTGCTTACAGCGAGCCCGCAGCGAGCTGACGTCATGTGCAGTATCGCTGGTGACGTGTTCTCGCACGCTGGTGGGCGCGCTGGACGGGTCGGCGGACAGCACGCAGGGCGCCGCCGCCGCGCCCGCGCTCGCCGACTGCCTCGCGCCGCTGCGCCGTCTCTCTGACTTAGCGCAGGTATCCGACTCAATATATAGTGACATCACGAACAGTATCGCTGGTGACGTGTTCTCGCACGCTGGTGGGCGCGCTGGACGGGCATAACCAGATTGGCTTAGACTTAGTCTGCACTAATTTGGTATCGGCGAGGCGGCTGTTGAGCAGATAATTCTTTGACTAAGATGTTTAAGTTCATTCGGGGCCGTCCATTAATCACGTGATGTTTTTTTAGCATTTTTTTGACCCCCCTCTGTGATACGTGGTGAGGTTTAAGACTAACCGCCGAGACTTGACCGCCAACCGCCCGAAGCATTTGTATTGGCATTGAAGACTTAGTTCACTGTGCAGTCGCAGCTTGAAGCAGTCCATGCTGAATGCTTCAAGCTGCTTGTGTATCTGGGGCCTAATAGTACAACTAGTACGAGTTCAAACCAAGAAAATGGTATAGTTTTCGGTAAACGCCATCTGTTAAAAAGGAGACGAACTAAGTATCCTCGTTGAACTCGATATACAGCGGCGCTACGATATACGTCGCACATATTAGTTACTCACTTCATAGTACATTGCAACACTGTCGCTTGTATTATTTAATAATCTTCTCCAGCGTACCGTCAGAACTTGTGTTATTCACTAATTGTACTAATTTAAATAAAAATGCCCAACTAACTACCAAATGTGCCTACTTAAATACGGTTATTATATAATTGATTTCTATTTTACAGGCACTAGGCAGGCACACTTCATCCCCTTTGCAGACGCGTAACCTGGTGCTCCGAGTTCACGATGTTACAGCCGCTTTCAAAGAACTGGCTGGAGCGGAAATGGCACAAATAATTCATGAACATAATGCCAAGAAAGCGCAGGCCCAAAGTCAAGATTCCACGCTTGAAGGACAACTCGCTCTGAGAGCCGAATGCTTGGCAAACGTACTGGCTACTTTACTTCGAAGCTTACGAGTATTTTCTCCATAATTTCACATTTCGCGCCAAAAAAACAAGATGGATGCTTGTTTTAAAAAATAAAATAGCAACTATACTTTTCTTTAATAATAGATATCTTATTAATTTTGAAATGTTACTAAAATGAGACCAAATAAAATTAGGTACGTTTTTATAAATTGTAGTTGGCAACATCTACGTTTATTTTAGTTGTAGTTTTTCTAAATTTTAACAAGTGTTGAATGTTTATGTATAATACTTATTTTGTTGGTTATATAATTTTGTATTAATGTATCATATTAGTGTATAATATTCTGTTGAATCAACAAAAGATGAAAAATTTGAATCTACTTAGGTACTATATTTTACGAATGTTATACTGGTATTCATATACGAATCTCATAGTTCTGTCGTTTAGGCACCTTCTTAGCTGGCAACTTTTAAAAATAATTAATTTCTTCGTACAAGTGTTACCATAGTTGTTAATTTTACTTTAACATATCTATTTACATTTAGAACGAATGTATATTTTATATTCTGAGATGTGTGATCAGTTTTAAGGTGCAAATATACTAAACTTATTATAATCTTAATAATCTCCTAAATGTCTAACTAACCATATCGTAAAATGTTAAATAAATACAGTTAGATGATAATAAAGTGAGCATGCATGAAATTTTGGTGTTGCTAGTTATTAAAATTTTGTTGAAAAAAATATGTTGCCGATCGTTTATTTGTGCTAATATTAAAATATTGGTGCTATTTATTGATAAAATTGTGTACGTTTTTATGTATTCGTATCAGTTGATGTACCCCGCATGTTTTTAAGAAGCCAATACCAATGCACCAGTGATTTGAACTTTATGTAAGTATTTGTAAGATTGTTTTTGCGATGGAATAAGCTAATTTTAAAGCAAAAAAAGGCAGCTATTTTTCCCGCCTGTTCAGTACAATTTTTGCCCTTTGCTGGTATTCCAAAGCTTATACACAGGAACCAAAGAAAGGTTTGTTTTTTATACAAATTATACTTTATTTATGTTGTCTCGACCATTCCTCTTGGCTTATAACTCATGTATAGTACAGACTATATACCTACTATAAGAAATAATGGACTAATAAGCATTAGTGCGATATACACAAAACTATACCTACTTATCTATTCTTCTACATTCAAGTTAATAATAAATGATTAAAATTTCAAAAGTCTCAGTTTCATGCAAACGTTGAGTCGTTTCGAAGCGCAGTTCATCAAAGTTTTTTGTGTCAAAGTGACATGAATATAAATATATTTATCACCTACTTCATTACAATAATCATCATCATCATCTCAACCGTAGGATGTACACTGCCGGACATATGCCTCCCCCATAAATTTCCAAAAGAACCGGTTGGAAGCGGCCTGCATCCAACGTCGTCCTGGTACCTTTGTCAGGTAGACGACCTACGCTGCGCTTGCCAGTCCGTGGTCTCCACTCCAGAACCTTCCAGCCCCATCGGCCATCTGTTCTGCGTGCTATGTGTCCTGCCCACTGCCACTTCAACTGGCTTATCTTCTGGGCTATGTCGGTGACTTTCGTTCTTTTACGGATCTCCTCATTTCTGATTTGATCACGTAGAGAAACTTCGAGCATAGCCCTCTCCATAGCTCGTTGTCCGATTTTGAATTACAATAATGTGTAATTATATCTTCTGTCCGCAAAATAATTAAGTCTATCTATAGGGAGGAACCTAATGTTTTGTTTACTGTTTTAATTTAATTCGCCTTATCAACACCATTTCTATCTTGTTCGTCTTATTCAGGCGCATCATGCAAACCCGACAGCACGAGGAAGATAAATTTAAAAAAAATGGAGAACGAGATCTTCCATAACGAACTGATTTATTTTTTATTTGAGTGTATCGCACTGAAAACAACTTAAGTTAATAGTAAACCCTTATACAAGGTAAAATTGTATATCACACCAATTTATTTATTGTTCGAAAATAATAACAATGCAATGCATTTGATGTATTAAACGATATGAATCTAATAACAATACATTGTTTGATTATATTTTCATACTCCACCTGCCTTGCCTTCCTACCCTACGATACGCTACGAGACGAAAATACACACTTGCACACACCCCCTTTACACACACACCCTCTTACACTCACATTTTACTGGATACTTTGAGTAACGGATGCGGACAACTTGATATGAAAGTGTGAGCCTGACTAGCACGTCTAACTATTTGGGTTACTTTTTCCTCATAAAGCAGGCAACCATGAAAAACAGAATATTATAATGGTAAATCGTAAAAAGGACGAATATTACTAATAATCACAGTACAAAAATATTTTATACCATGTTTACAGATTGCTAAGAACATGCACTCTGCTTATAACGTTATGTTAAACGAAACATATTGTTTTATAGGCACTCATATATTTATTATTTTTCGTCAGAGTGAGAGTAACTTTGAGAACCAACTATAAATAGTTATAGCGCCATCTAGCGGCTTGAAAGCACAATACTAAGTGCTTGGCTATCTACGCTGGCATATTCAATTTGAGCAATATTTGTCGATCCTAGCTAGCTGCTAGTACCGACCAAGCGTGTAGATGGCGTCTCCAGTAATGAAGATGTTAGTATTTTTAAGTTAAAGCTTTAAATATTTTTCTACCGGATTTTATAGAAGGTTCATGGATTGAGATGAAATGCTGCTTACCTGTGACTAATTCATCGTTAAAAGTTGAAATGGTATTTCTTCATAATGTTAGAAAAAAATCAAGTAAATATAGAAAACAATTATAGAATTTTAATCAAATATACAATTAGGTATTTGTTATTTTTATTTTAGGCGCTCATATCTAAACAAGTATTATGAAACTTGACTATACAAAATTGTACTATTTCATTATTAACAAACGCCAGCTTGTCTAAACCAAACTTTGCAATTTTTCTTATCGCGGACGAAAATCGAAACCGCGTCTTCAGACTAACCTTGTCAATTGCTTTGACTGTTAGGCCACCGAGAAGATTCACTATAATAAATCAAAATCAAAGTCAAAGTCAAAATCATTTATTCAATTTAGGCATCAAAGACGCACTTATGAACGTCAACTTTTCATTATATGTATATATAGTAATGAAAAGTTATAATGAATATTTTCATTAATGTACTTTAAAGACTCTACCGCCGCGTTGAAAATATATAGAACCCACCGAGAAGAAGCGGCAAGAAACTCGGGGCCATTCTTTTTATATGGATGTTTACAATGTTTCTACTTAGGTACTACAAATATTACGTTTTATGGGTGGCAGAGAGACAGCTTGCCAGAAGTGGAGTATTCCAAGCATCTTTATCTTCTATATAATGTCGAACTTTATAGTAACCTTTTTTTATTAAAACGTTTTTTACAGTTTTTACTGAGCAAATTCAAGTTTTGCTCAGTTATGTGCTTTGGGATTTTA